>JAWZYU010000028.1:28140200-29390200 GCA_038380435.1 Ryuthela nishihirai | reverse complement strand
TTTGTATCTCTAAACGGCATAACTCAGAACACTTTTGTTAGTAAAACAACTAGAAAAATGATTAACTTATATTCTGATGTGACACATTGGTTACTTTTTCTGGTGCTCCCTCAATTGTTATAGGTACTCTCTTTATAACTACGACAAAATTTAGTTTTTTCCCCTTTAAGTAGAAAGTTGTCTCAGTTGTCAACATCTTTGGAGGGGCTAGGTTGCAATTACTTTTCTTCTACTGATGCACTGGCCATTCCTCTATTCTTATCTTCAGAGAAATGCTCTTTGTCAGATCCTATTGATGTTTCATCATGTGTGACAGACCCTCTGTTACTCTTCTCTATAATTATGGAGTTGATTTCTATGGGAAAATAAAAGAAGAGAACTTAGGGTTTTTGTTTCCCAAAAATTAGTATTTTATGCTCAAAACTTCCAGGACTGTGTGGATTATTAGAGATTCACATTTCACATAACTAACATGATAAAACTTCCATTGTGTCATTGTGATCACTATCTATGGTTTGGGAGGAGCAAGATTCATTTAGGGATTATGCAATAGAAAAATTGAATAGCTATTTCCCTATTGTTAAGTTCCTGTCACTTATGAATAGGAAATCAGGATCTCTTTCAGTGTCCTATCACTGAGAAAGTTAATGCTGATAAATAATGAGATAAACTGGACTGTTGAACATCCACTAATAAATCAGCACTTTGATGTCGATTCTAATTTTAGAGAAAAATATTGTCTTGAGCCAGGCGGGATACGAACCCACGACCTCCTGATAACATGTCAGGTGCTCTGGGCCACTGAGCTACTGGCCGCCAATCAAGATCTCCTCTAATTAACGCTATGAACATTCCTTTTATGTCACATATAGGCACTATTCAGGCAATTTTAGCCACAAGCGGCTTTCTATTTGCCATATAGATGGAAAGCATGTCGTACAAGTATGCTAATGATGATAACTAATGAGATAAACTCGACTGTTCAACATCCACTAATAAATCAACACTTTGACATCGATTCTAATTTTAGAAGAAAAATTGTCTTGAGCCGGGTGGGATACAAACCCACAACCTCCTGATAACATGTCTGGACCACTGAGTTACTGGCAGTCGATCAAGATCTCCTCTAATTAACACTATGAACATTCCTTTGAAATGAAATTAGAAACGACATCAAAGTGCTGATTTATTAGTGGATGTTGAACAGTTGAGTTTATCTCAATATTTATCATCATTAGCATACTTGTAAGAAATGCTTTCCATCTATATGGCAAATAGAAAGCTGCTTGTGGATAAAATTACCTGAATAGTGCCTATATGTGACATAAAAGGAATGTTCATAGTGTTAATTAGAGGAGATCTTGATCAGCTGCCAGTAGCTCAGTGGTCCAGAGCACCTGACATGTTATCAGGAGGTCGTGGGTTCGTATCCCACCTGGCTCAAGACAATTTTTCCTCTAAAATTAGAATCGACATCAAAGTGCTGATTTATTAGTGGAAGTTAATGCTGCTCAGTGTTGTTATTGGCAGATTCACCTTGGTGTAAACAAGACCCTTTGTCAGTTTCTCTTTACTCAAACACATTGCGCCTTGTAAAGGGCCTTTTGGACCTGTCACTAGGAATGATAGTGTCAAAACCACTACCTGTGTTCTACAACCCATTGCAGAAAACAAGGGCCTCACTGTCCTGTCACTAGAATTTGGACCTAATCCTTTGATTCTCAGATCTCACTCAAAATAACGTTTTTCTCATCATTCCTTCTTGACTCAACCTGAAACTCAGATTGTGGCTGACATCTGGAAGCACTTTTCATCAGATTTCTTCTGATTGATCATTGGTCTTTAGGTCACCATTGGAAAAAGCATCCATCCATGCTAGTCCTCAATGGTCATTTAATATATGCAAGATAACTCAAAGATGAAATTGATTAAAATTCCTCATTCTCAGATAACTCCTCTGAGACACCTCAGATTCACCTACCAGTGAAATTAGTGAGCAGGACCCTTCTCACTGATTAAAATGATATAAGACACTTCATAGTTCTATCAATTAATTTCAGGTTTGTAGCTGAACTCCCAATAAATGTGCATAAAGTTATAAAAATCCTTACTAATTAATTTGGTTACTTAATATGATTTATTGAGTAGTTTGAGGGGGGGGGGGGAGACATTACAGAGGTTTTTTTTTTTTTCAAAGGGAAACAGAAGAGGATAGGATGCCAAATCTGTGTCACCTACATAACTAGCTTTCTATGGCCATTTTTTTTACCCTGTTCAGTAGTCAATTTTGCTGTTATGGCACTCAGTTATACCTAGTTATGTATATTTTGGAATGGAATGTGGAAAAGTGATTCTGCTTTTGCTGTACTAGTAGGCCTTATTAAAGGAAAAACAAGCACTGTGTTTTCTGTTTATTTTGGGAATTGTCTGCCAAGTTTGATGAATACACAGGATACTTAGACATCTGTTGTGCTTGATCAGAGACCATTATAAGTTACCTGGACATTTCTATTTATTTGAAGATTATTATTATTGTTTCAATTTAGAGTAGTTTTTCTCTTTATTAGGTCTTTTGTAGCAAAAAATAACCAGAGATGCAACTTATACTACACAAACTTTTTTCACACATCATTTAACATAAAATAATTCTTTCGTAATAATGTACTGGGTAATCTGCAATGGCTAAATGTAACATATGGTTCCTTAAGGTGAAAATTTATCAAGACAGCAAATTTTGTTTTATTTGACATGCACGGCTACTTTTCATATCATGTGGCTTTTGCAAGTAGTGTTTATGACTAAATTTTGAGGGGAGGAAAATTGCATTAATTCAATTAGCCTTTTTTTTTTTAAAAAAATGTTCTCTTAGCTAGTGTGTGTAATTGTCACAAAATTCATATTTTGCAAATATCTACACAAATCTGAATAGAAATATGCTTTAATATAAATTTCAGCTCAATAGTTTAAACCATGCTGTGCATAGGTGTTAGAAGTCCTCACAGTTATGGGGTAACAATACTGCAAAAGCTACTTTTTTGTCTTCAGTATCACCTAAAACATGTTTGTAATAAAAAAAACTTGGTCGATTTATTTTTCATAATCACAATTTTCCCCATATGAGAGAATAAAATATTTTCAACAAAGGATTAAATTTAAACATTTTTCAGTCTTAAATTGCATTTTTTTTTACTGTATGTATGAATGAGAATGAATATGAGAAACTGCATTCCTCATTTCAAATTAGAATAAGCAGTTATTTTTAAAATGATATATTTTTATTTGTAAATGTATTTTGTTGATGGGTATTATTGAATCCCCGCTGTAATTTCATTGATCTTATAGTAAAATATATGTTTGTACTTTACAAAGTTTATGTCAAAAACTAATCTATTTAAATATTTGCTTTTGCAGTATTTCCTGAACCATTTGACTTGAAACTTCCTCCTGCTCAGGACCATTCTAGCAGTTCACCTCCGTTTAATACTGGTGTATAACCTTAGCTTTTGTGCCCCTATGTTTTTTCTTGCATTACCCAAAATCACCAGTCAAATGTGCCATTATTGGTATCTTTCATAACCTTGCCATATATTTTCAATGTGAAGCCTATTATGTAGTAGCTTAGCCTGTGTATATTTATATATTTCCAAACAGGAAAACTATTTCTTGACTATTCATATTGCATTACTGGTTTATTGTCTTGTAACCAAGGAACAATGTTAATATAGTTAAAACTTGAGTTGCTGATGCTTTGTAAGTAAAAATATATGGATGGTTTCTTATTACTATTGTAATTATTAATATTGCATTAATGTGATAATGTATTTTTGTCAGTTATGCAAGTTTTAAATTGCAAAAATATTATTTTATATTCGAGTTAAAAACTTTTTGTTAAAATTTAAAAATCTTGTTACTGCATATTTGTTTTTTGTGTTAAATATGACAATAGCTCAAAAAAATTGCATCAGTATATACATAGCATCAGTTACTTTACTTGCAGAGTTTGCAATAAAATGAGGAGTTAGCATAAATCATAAAAATATATATTTTAATATTTTATTAACAGGCCAAGTTGCTCATAATTAAACAGGCTGCACAAGTTTCTTTTCCATACCTAAAACACACTCTGCCAAGTCATTTCTGTAAATTTCATATTACCTCAATGTTGCCTTTTCATCTAATATTCCTTTTTTTTTCATTCCCTGTAGTTATCTTAATTTTTTGTAGATCATTTTCAATCATCATGTTATGTTGCTTAAACTATTGTAATATTTATTCTAAATTATATAAGCAAGTTGCAAGAAAAGCCTATCAAAGAAAATATGTATTCTTCTACTTAAAATCATTTCCAGATTCATAACAAAGTTAACTCCAACATTGCACTTAATAGAGTAAATACATATTCAATTGTATGAAGGTTTCAGACATTATCATCCACACATGATCTCATTTACCTTTTCAAGGGCATTTTACGGGTATCATAACTTTTCAACATCACTTGATCCCAGCTTAATTTTTGAATTACTTTCCAAAAACTGTTACTTTTAAAATTTTTCTGATACTGTTAGTGAGATTTTGATAACAAGTTTTAAAATATTTGCATTGCTAGTCATTATGTTAAAAAAAAGTTTTGAAAGCACTCTAATATTTTGAAATTTTAATAAAACTTTACATTGTTGCCATCAAAAAATATTGTGCCCCGTGAAGGTAAAAACAGTTGTTAATTTTATAATTGTGTTTTTTAACCTGTAATGGTTTTAAAATAATGTTTCTTAAATTTATTTTAAAAAATGCTAATAAGGTGTCAAGATTAAATTCTCAGATAATCCATTTAGGTTTAATTATATATTTTTCACTACAGAGATAAAAGAAATCATTTTGAATGTTTGGCCTGATAGTAGTAGTAAGTGCTTCTTTGTCTTGGAATTGTTTTTTTTTTACCTCAATGAATAGAAATTTCAAAGTAAGGAGTAATTTTATGAAAGCAACATATCTTAAGATTGTCCAAAAATCCATATTGTATATAATAGTTTAAAATGCTCTCATCAAGGCTACCTTGGCTAGGAAGAATTTGTTAAACTTAAAAAATATGTTTCCATGCACTGTTTGAAGTTAAAACAAAATACAGTAATCCCTCGCCAACCATGAGGGTTACATTTCTGAAAAGTACTGCAGTTGGCAAGACACGGGTCCAATAGAAAATATGGAGTTAGGGGGAAAATAATAAGCATTGCAATTATATAAAAAAATGCACACTAATATTGTTTTCCACTTCCCCAGCATAAAAATGATTTTAAGGTTGATATAAAATAAGGAAAAAAGGTAAGAACAAGGTGATGGAACAAGATAATAACAAAATAATACACAAAATGTCAGCAAAACTGAGCTCTCAACTTCATTTACTATGGCAATGTTTAGAGGTCATAAAAAGGGTAAAATAAATATTTATAACAAACATGGTAAGTGTCACAAAAACCAGCTCAAAATATATCTGAGAAAAATAATGTTAATCAAAAGCAAAAATTTACAAAGAGGTAACAGCACTCCACATTACACTATTTTACTGACAAATGCTTTATTGTGAATTTGTAATACAAGCAAATTCTCTTCTTCTGCACTATCTATTAGACCCACTACCATGATCTGCAGGAGGTGGGAGCAATAATTGTCATGTTCTTTTGTTTTAAGGCTCCCAGACACCTGAACTTTTCCTGCACTAGTTCAGGTCAGACTGCTCACGACACCCTGATTTTGGTGCAGGAAGTTCAAAAACTCCTTGGTTTTGGCCAACTAATGGAGGCATTATGATAGTAAAGTGCAGAGGCAATAGGATTAGTAATTCCCAACCTCTCTTACTTCTCAAAGACATAGAAGTGAAGGGAAATGTCCACACTGAACCCCATATAGGTAAAGAAAAGACTAAATTTTTGTGGCACAAATCGAAAACTACTTTCTCAATCTGTGGTTGGAAAAACTGTGGTTAGTGAGGGATTGCTGTAGTGTTGATTGGTTTCTCTGTCTATATCTTAGATCAGGAGGCCATTATTTTAAGATTTTTCAGTTTTATCCACTGTATTTCATGTTTTGGTATTGTTATGTGTTTGCTTAATTCTATTTGTATTGCCTCAAATTTTGTGTTCTTTTATTCTGCTTTGCAAGAGTTCCTGTTTCTCATAAATAGTAGTTTGCATTCACATGCAGTTGCTGCACCATTTGCTCTCTGTAGATTCATTACTGTTTCAGACTTGGTGTACATTTTTTATTTCATTGGTTTAGTTTCATTTGATTCTAATATTTATAGCAAATTCATTTTAATGAATTCTTTTCAGATACCCTTTTATGATAATTAACTTTTTTGTAGTGAAATATGGTTTGTTGTATTTTTATTTCCTCATTATTAAGTACTTTGGGAATTTTTTTTTTTTTTTTCAGTTTTTCAATTTGGATTTCTCTTTTTTTGTCTGTGTTTTGTATTATTGTTTTCTTAATTAATTGATGAACCAATATTTTTTTAATGCTGTTGGGGTGGTTTGAGTAAAAATCCAGAAGTTTCCTGCTGTTGATTTTTTTTTATAGCTTGTTATGATCTATTGTTTTAGCTTTAAGGTTAGAAATATTTATTTATCTTTTCCTATGTCTAATGTGAATTTAAGGTATATTTTTCAACAAGATGGTATTTTAGAGATATCTTCTGATAAGTTTTTGGTGTCAAAAATTCAAATGATGTTATCCAGATATCATTTGTATTAATTTAGTTCTTTCTGTGTGTTTTTTTTTTTTTCAGAAATCTTAAGACTATATTTTTTCATAATGTTCCTTACATTCGGCTTCATTTATTAAAAAGGAAAAACTTTAAGATGAAGAAACATTTATTATTTCCATAAGAATCAACACTTGTTTCCTTCTGCTCCAAACATAGTGAATAAATATATAATTAAGATATAAAGTCTTTACCATATTAACCCACTCGGGTGTTGCCAGAAATAGCTGGCCACTTAAGACATAGATATGAGGTTAATATTTTGGTATCTCTCTTCTTGGGCATGGTACATGGTGTGACAATGTTCCCTATAGCTATTTGTTATTTACGTATAAGAGTTATCTTCAATTTACTTTCCTTAACAATAGAAAGTTTTGCTGAACTTTAGTTATTATGTCATATCTTTGTATGTGTGTGTGTGTGTCTTTATTTGGTTACCAACAATAGTATCAGAGCAAAATTTCAATTACTTATTATTACTTATTTACCATTTTCAATGATATAATCATTGAGAAAATTCTTAAGTGGGCAAGTAAGTATTCCAGAGAAATTAGTATTATAATGTATTAATCAGCTTGTAATATTTCTGTAAGGTCTGAAGGTTTAGCTTTTTCAGTCTCACTTTTATGACAGAGCAAGAATTATATTGCTTTAACATGATTGCATGTCACATAAAATGTTTATGGTTTCTTACACTTTAAATTTAAAAACTATAAATATACTTGAAAAATATTTTAGTACAGTAAAAAGCATTCAAGTCTTGGACTGAATGGTCACACATTTTTTTCTGCATTAAAGCAGAATATTAAAGTTTTGACTAAGTGTGCCCTTGTATAAATCAGCAACTAAAGAATTAACTTTTCAGGTTAATTCAGGGTTAAAATTTGAGTATTGATAAAGAATAATTTCATTATTATATATAAGTAAAGTAAAAGAAGAAAAGTTTGCTGTTTCTAATTTCATTTAATTTGGGTTTTATCAATTATATATTTTAAATTTTTAACATGAATATTTTAGTGTCTTCTACATGCATATGCTTCAAGTTTTCATGTTAAAATGAAAGCAACAAAGACAGGTTTACTGGCTTTGTACCTATATATGTGTTCCTTGTAACAATTAATAGTCTTCCAAATGCAATTTGATAATTCATTTAAAGCCTTTTTTGTCTTTAAATTTTGCCCTATGCATTTTAAATGGGCATATATGGTAACTCTTGAAATGTCCCTCCACTTAGTCAGGTAAGTGCAACATTAATATGGAAAATATTAATTATTATTAAGACTCACAATTACTGGCCCTTGATGCTTTGAGATTTTTTTGATTCATTGTATGACATCAAGGATCAGAAATTTGTGAATTGAAAAATTAATGAATAGGTAACTTCTCAGTCATTGAAGTGCAGAGAACTATATAATTTGAAAAAGAAATTGCTATGTAACATTATTAAGCTGCTTTTGAATATGTTATGTTTATTCTCAAATCATTGCAACCTCTCTTAATGTTTGGAGTTCAGTAAAGCAACTTAAATATTTTTCAAGTGCTACACTACCTTTTAACAGGTATTTACTTATTCAATACTTATCTGAGACCTATATCAATGCTTTTATGTTAACAGATGATTTGCAGTTCGAGTCACAAAAGTTTTTGGTGCGATGTTAATTTTAACCAGTGTGGGATGTTAATTTTATGTTCCTTCTAATTATATAATTTTCTTTATAACATTTTACACTGCCCTATCCATATGTCCTGCATGTATTTATAAGTTATTATTCTTTGTCAAATGGTAAGATATTCTTGAAAAGGCATGTATAATTAATTTTGATCTACCTTTATGGAACTCGAAATTTAATCTTTAGATCCAAATGTGATACCTTAGATAAAGTAAAAACAAATTTGTACCTGTAATGGTAAATAATTTCAACCATTACAGGTTCAAAATTAATGAATAGGTAACTTCTCAGTCATTGAAGTGTGGAGAACTATATGATTTTAAAGAATGGAAGTTACATAACATTATTTAAGCTGCTTTTGAATTTTAAAGGGCTTCATAAAACCTTAATTGTATGGTATAATGCATGTATATGTATGTGTGTGCTTACATAGTGTGATTTTTTTATAATAAACAGAAATATCAGAAATATATTACACATTTTGATTTTTCATTTAACATTTTATTTAAATAACAAAGTATATACTACTGTTGTTTAATATTGTTTCTGATATCTAAATCGTACACCATCAACAACTAAGCATACCGTTGAAAATGTTTTCACTATACTATGGCATGCATTCCACTCTAATTTCTTTAAAGAAATTAATTAGTTTTTTTTTCAGTGTTTAGTCATAATTTACTTGTTAGTAAATTATACTTTATCCCTCCACATTTCTTAATGAAAAAAACAAAGCAAAAAAGATAAAACCTAATAAGATAACCAGGGAAAGAACTTAGTTGCAACTATCATCTTACCAGTACTATTCATAATTTTGTTATATTATTTTCATATTATTGTATATTCATAAGTATATATGTGACTGACTTAACCAGACATTATTTTTCTGGTTAAGTCATTCACATAACTCAGATACTCTGTCAATGTTATTTCTATTAAATTCTTCTATAAATCTTGAAATATAAATTTAAATTAATATACTTCTGTGAGGAATCTAAACTTAATCTGGATGATTAAGTGTTACTGAGATAAAAATTTAATGTAGAGAAATTTTACTATACCAAGTTGGCATGCTTATTGCACGTAAATGTCTTTAAGGCCTTTCAGACCCACTGTGAGTTATCGAATGTGCTCCCTTCAATATTAGCATAATGAATTTGAGCAATTTTAAATTTTCTAGTTAAATTGCTCAGATTCTCACTAATACAAAGTCAGAGGTCTTACACAATCATTTAAAATTTCCTTTCATATCTCTTAATAGGAGTAGCTGAAAAAAGGGGGAAATTCTAATAAAACTTGTATCAGGGAATTGAAAACTTCACAGAGATTTCATTTTATTTATTGACTTCTGAAAAGATAATTATCTAGCTATGATATGTGCATGAGTTTATTAGAGGAGCAAATAATCATCAGTATCCTCAAGCAGCCATGGGCTACGTAGGTCCAACCAGACAGTGCAAATTAGTTCTCCAAGCAAGTCTGTCCTGAGCTACATCAACTGCATCTGACCACTGTACACCAATCCTAATAAGGTCCTGTTTGACATTGTCAGCCCATCGCATCCTAGGTCTCCCCCTCTTTCTGAGGCCTTTGGGCACACTGTTCATAACCCTATTCGCCAATCTATAATTATCCATAAAGGCAACATGGCCAAACCAATGGAGTCTTTCTCTGCACAATATGCTGCTTAAAGGAGGTTGCAGACTCCTTTGCCTAATCTCATCATTAGTTACAAAGTTGAACCACCTAATGCCCAAGATACTGCATAAGCATCTAGAATCAAAAGCATTCAGTTTCCTGTTATCTTGTTTGCAAAGTGTCCCAGTTTCACTACCATAACTAACCCTAGAAAGAACCAAACTATTATAGTCTAATTTTAATCTTTAGGTGTATACGCCTATTTCTCCACACTCCATAGATTCTTAAAAGTCCCGGCAGCAATCCCTATTCATCTGTTAATCTCATGCCGCACATCACCAGTATCTGTTACATAGCTCCCAAGATAATTAAACTGTGATACCTGCTCAAGTTGCAACCATTCAGATTAACTGAATCACAGCCTGCCTGACCAATTTTCATCACTTTAGTTTTCTCTCTGTTTATAACTAAACCTACTCTACTACCAGTCTCATCAACAGCTCGAATGAAAGAGTTCATCTCATCAACATCATTTGCCAAAAGGGCTAAATCATCAGCATAATCTAAATCAGAAATTTTCGTATCTCCAGCCCATTTAAGGACAAAATCTTTTCCTTGAAGTAAATTTTGCATAACATAATCAATAACCAAACTAAAGATAAAAGGAGACAAAATGCACCCTTGTCGAACACCAGAAGTAATGCTAAACCAGTTGCTACAAACCTTACGAACTATCTCACACGACTCAGTGTTATTATAGAGAGCTTTCATTATGTTAACTAACTTGTCTAGTATACCATATGATCTCATAATTAACCACAAATTATGATGATCAACAGAGTCAAAAGCCTCTCTGAAATCAACAAAGCTAGCAACCAAAGTTTCTGGAGCTCTAAACATTTCTCAAAAATCTACCTAAGTGAAAATATCTGATCCACACATCCCATACCACTTCTGAATCCACATTGCTCATCACGCAATTGACTGTCAACCAGATTTTTAATTCTATTAAGCACAATCATGCAAAGAACTTTACCTGGAACAGAGAGTAAGCTGATACCCTATAGTTATCACAAGAACTGCGATCACCTTTTTTGACAATAGGGATAATAATAGCTCTGGTAAAATCCTTAGGAACCATGCCTTTATGATAAAAGATATTCAAAATTTCAGTCATCCAAGTGGTAACCGAAACATTCCCAGCTCTAAGCATTTCCATAGTAATTTCATCTATCCCTGGGGATTTATGAAGTTTAAGTTTAGAAATAGCCAAAATAACTTCAGATTGTGTTATAGGGCCAACATTAAAGCCAGTAATGCATCTATCATCATTACAAACAATGGGAGTAGAACTAACCACATTGTTTAGAACATCACTGATATGCTCAGCCCACCTAGCCATGACAGAATCCTCACCTTCTATATCAAATAAAAATGACCATCAGAATGAAACCAGCACGGCTGAAAGCAAACGATATTCTTCAGGAATAGACAGTTGAGAAAAACGATACTAAACTAGATTTTTGAGATTCTCTTACCTATTAGAACTTTAAAATCTATAACAATATAATTTGTAGCAAGTAACAATAATTGACAGTGACATAATGAAAACAAATGATAATGACAAATGAAATACCATTCTGTTTCAATTACACTTGGATATAAGAGACATTAAGAGGAGGGGGGGGGGAAATGCACATATAGTTCAGTTTGCAGCCTTTATTATTGTTGTATAGCTGGTCATGTTTATCAGGATTAGAAAGATGCAATTTCTATTCTGTAGTTCCATAGTAATTCAATGTTATCAGCATATAATTTTTTTTGTGTGACACTAACAAAATAAGACAATCTTTTTATAAGCCCCACTGGAAAACTGAATATATATCTATAATATATAAAGTATATATTATAGACATTTTACTGCTGTTTCTTGAAATGATTCCATGTTAAAGTTTGGTGACATTTACTCTTTTTCCCCCTTAAACTCCTTGCAGAGATTAGTAAAGTAATGTCATTTACCTCAAAGTTAGGCAGTGGCCATAATTTACTCTATACAAATTCTTGCACTGCCTATGTATTTACATACAACTCAGTACCTGCATTGTTTTTAGAAATCGATATATAGAATTTTTCACTTCAAAAGCAGAGATGTCAAAGACTGCTAAAAATTATATTGCTCAGAACATCATACCATTTGAAATCTTTGCTCAAAGAAGTGGTTTCCAAACTTTATCACTTTGCAAACCCTTTCCTTAAAATGAAATTAATTTCAAATCTTCTAAAAATAAATTTTTCACACGAACTTTCTTATGTGGAGAAAAAAACCATAGCATGGGGGAACACAAAGTAATATTAATAGTTTTTTTTTTCTTCATCACAAGTCTTAAATCTGATCAGTGTGTGTTCTAGGCATAAATTAAAAAAAGTACTCAAGCTTCTGCTTATCATGGAGGGCCAATAGAAGCCTTTCAGCATTATGTGCCATAGTAAGGATCTGTGAGGAAAGTAAGACTTCAGCAGAAAGACAACACTAGAAAAGAAACATCCATGCCTTATCTGAGATTCACACTACTCTGGACCATACTAATCATAAGATCACTATGTCTTGTAATTTGATTACCAGATTTGAATCTCAACTCTGCCAGCATTGATAGTACTGATATTTTATCTGTTAACCCCCACCTTATCCATAGTGAGAAAGGGGACATCATTGAGCTTGGAAAGACCACTGACCATCAGATGTGATATTTATCCATAGTTCTGTGTACAAGAAAGTTATGCTTTGTAAAAATTAAAGAGCATGCTAGATGGCTTTCAAGAACTTACCCAGGTGGGGGACCAGGGGGTACTTGACCACCCCAGCCTCGACCCCATACACATACCTAAAACTAAATCTTTGGTGCATGCCTGATGGCTTTGACAGGAGGCTTCCATAAGGCCTCCTAACAGTTGTCCAGTGGGTCTCCTATCTAGTATTGGTCATTTAGCCCATTATGTGCACAAAGGGCTTCTCAAAGATAAAACAATTTGGCCAATCCTAAAATAGTCAACATCCAAGAAAAATGGTAATAGTGCAGGAGCCATCAGTTGAAAATGTTCAAGGTGTGCATAAGTCATTGAAAAAGAATAGAAAAACCCCGTATTTTTTTTCCCTACAAGCAAAAGATACTCATTTTTCATACTCAGTCAAGAGTTGACTAATATCTGATACTTAATACTTCAATCAACTCTCTCTCTTTAGTTCTTAGTTTTGAGATGTCAGTAGGTAGCATCAGTACTGTCCCATTAAATATGTTGTGATTACTGTTATATTGCAGCAATGATTAATCAACAATGATGGTGATTTGATTCACTTTCCAAATAGCTTGCTAAGAACTAATATTTTTACCAGTGATTTCATTCGATCTTGCACATTGAAAGCTATGATGTTGAATCCTTGAAGAGATAGGTTTAATTCATTAATGAGTAAAGAAATATCTCCTAAATGAATTAAATTTTGTAGCTAGAAAGAATTTTCCAAACAGCTGATGAGGGATGATTTATGAGAAAAAAAAATCTTGCTTTGCCATGTGAGAGCCATGTAACTTAGATGTGTGTCAGCAAAATATCAATAAATACTCATTTCTTCCCAAAATGCCTAAAATATTTGAGAATTGCTGTGCTAGGATTTTATGAATTTCTCTATTTATTGCATTGTTCAGTGCTTTCTTTAGTTCTTCAGCATGTACCTTGATACACAGATATTTGAGTGAATCTTACAATGAAATCCAAGATACAGTTGAACTTTTTTTTTACAAGAACCTGGCATTCTTCCCCATCTTTATACACACTATAGCAACAGAGTCAATTTGGTTTACTTTAAAATAACCATTTATTAGAATGAAAATATCTCCTCTAGTTGTACATTTTTAAAAAGCGGTACAAAACAACTAAGTCTTCATTCACATACAAATGCTAACAAAATCACTAGATTAGAAATATTGGGTAGCATAATCCAACTATAACTAATAATTAAAATTAGTGAAATCACTAGAGGAGGGGGAGGTTGCTCAGTTGATAGTGTGCCAGGCTCGTAATCTGTAGTTTCCCCATGCTCACCTGGACCAGCTTTGAGATTTACCTCTGCAAAACTCCCTGCCTTGCCCTCAGTCAGTAGAGGACACTAATGGGCTTGGAAGGCCACCATCCATTGGATGGGACATTAAGCTGTGGCCCCATGTGTGGGAGAGCCATACCCTGTACACATTAAAGAACACACTGGATGGCCTTGATGAGAGGTTACCATCTACCTTCTTACAGATGTCCAGTGGGTCCCCTCCCCCAAACCTTCTCTGAACCCTTGGAATCCTTGTGACCTGACCATTTTACCCATTATGTTCAAAAAAGTGTTGCTCAGAGGTAAAACAGTCCAACCCAAAATCACTAGATTAGAAACAGTAGGTAGTATATCCAACTATAACAACTATAAGACATTTTGTGAACCAGTATTTATATGAGAAGTTTCAGTGGGAGGAGTTGATAAACTTGTGCCTGATTTTCAAAGACTGCCTTAGAAAATATGTGGTATCCAAGTCCTCAAAAGAGGGTATAACTCCTTCTTGGGTATGCCACTGGTGTGAGCTGTTTCTTATTATATGTGAAGTGTTGTACCCAGAAGTTCCAATAATTGCACTCTCTATATTACTGGTTGTGTCATTAATTCATTGTGACACTGATTACTCACTAAAGATCTCGATTTTATTGTTTTGTGGTATTTTCTCTGAACATTTAATGAATTAGTATTTTGTACATGAACCAATCAGATTCCCCACTGTTATGTAGGCTCCCAAAACTATGGTTGTTTGGTAGCTCACATGGTATGATGCTTCAAATGCATTTCATTCTCTTGACTATGGAGAGAAAAAATAGTAATATATCTCACTTCACTACAAATAGCTTTTTCTTGAAAAAAATCAACAGGCCTGTGAAATTGCGTGGGGATAGTAGGTTTCTAAGCAGTAATAAAGAATCAATCCATTAACTTCAATCCATTAACTTCTTTGTGTGTGGGGGAGAGGCTCATAGCATGCCAGGCTCATGATCTGTAGTTCCCAGGTTCAAGTCCCACCTGCACCAGTGTTGAGATTTATCCCCACTAATTCCCCATCCTGTCCTTGGTTACAATGGGGGTAATGGGCTTGGAAAGACCACCATCCATTAGGTGGGGGCATAAAGCTGTGGCCTCCATGTGCAGGAAAGCCATACATTGTACTGATAAAGAACATGCTGGGTGGCTGTGATGAGAGGCTACTGTCTTCTAACAGCTGTTCAGTAGGTCCCCTTCCCCAACCTTCTTATGATTTCTTGGGTCCTTGTGACTTGGCCATAACCCATTGTGTGCAAAAAAGTGGCACTCAGAGGTAAAACAACCCAACCAATTGACTTCTGTAACAGTCATTATGGACATTAAGGCAGACAAGCAATTACTGGTAGAAGGTAATAAAGAGGAAGGAACAGTACTTTTTGAATGAGTTCCTTTAAAATCTTAGCCAGTATGGGCATTAAAGGGTTATGGCTGATCACCAATTACACATTATGGTTTTAGGCAATATTTAACATTTGTGAACCAAAATTTATGTAATTTTGTATTTCGTTTTCTTTATATGCTAATTGCCTAGTCCATCCTGTATCTAGTCATTTACTGTAATGATGATACTTGCAAATGATAATTGAGAGTTTTGCTATTCCAGTTCAGTGCATTTGAGACCTGATGAAATAATTGCAGCTATCAACCATTTGTTTTTCATGTCTTTGTACTACTTCTGATTTTGAGTCAATTCTACATCATGAGATGTGTTTGTGAAATATTTAAAATCAGTAATCTATTTTAAAGTTCAATCTCAAAAGTATAGTCAGCTGTGTGTATAATTAAACTCTTTAACTGCTTAAAAAAATAAAATAAATACCCCCTCAAACAGCTGCTTGCCACAGAGGTAAAAAATTAAAAACTTACTCTTAAAAGGTGGCATTAAAGACATTTCAATATAGTACATGTACCTTAATCAGTTTTGAGGGGTTGTTCTGTTGAAGGGTCTATTCGTATTATTGTCTGCTCAAAAGCATTTGCACATTATAGATCTGTCCACAACTCAAACATGGATATGGGCCAGAATCAACTTCTAATGGAATGAAGAGGGCCAAGAAAGTTTAGCAGGATAGGAGACAGAACACTGCTATCATATGTTCTCCTAGAATAGTTCAATATATGTTTTACCCCCTCTGTTGTAATAGTGTTTTATAAGATACTAGCAGATTTACCCGACGTTGTTCGATTCTGGAATTCTCTAAAGTATATAGTAAATGGCATTCTCCACTTCATAAGCTTTTATTTGACATAAAATTCATTACAATCGTTTTGTTCAGAGAACAAAAAACTCCCCTCCTTGGTAAAAATTCCATCTCACTCTTTTAGAAGAGGTCTGAAACTCATTAAAATGTATAGTAGATTTCACTCCCCATGCCGGAAGTTTTCATTTGCCATAAAATTCATTATTATAGTTTCTTCTCCCCACTCTCCCCCCCCCCTGATAAAAATTGTAACCCTCCCTTTTAGGCAAGGTCTCAACCTCTCTAAGATTGTAGTAGATGTCACTCCCCATGTGATTTTGAATAACTGCAAAGTATGAGAGACACCAATGTTTAACTATATGTGCATGCTGTTACATATTTGGTATAGTCTCAAAAGGGAAAGCCTAAACATTTCTGAATAGAATAAATCTTACCATCTGAAAGTTCCATGTCATTGCCTATCATTGTACATAATGTAATTTTTAAATATAAACTAATTAAAATGTAATTACTAAAATGGCCACACTATTTAAATTTATGATCAATTCTTTTCTAATTTAAACATTTATAAAGCCTCTCTTGCTATAGGTAAAACTATTAATATACATATATACATAGGGCTGACTGGCACCTTTTTTTTTTTCAGGGATAAAGTAGCAAAAAGGCACGTGCTGCAATAAAAATTTTGATCTCTTTTTCAAGTTTTCAATATTTATGCTTTTTAGAGTTCGTATGTGAAGCTTAAAATAGATTTTTTTCCCAATTATGTGAAATTTGTGCAAAATAGCAATTATTATTTAAAAAATCCTGTTCCTATGAGGTGACACTACAGTACTCAACACCCCTTGCCAGTCTGCACCTGTATATACCTTATCCATTTCTTGTAACAAAGTCACTTACAGAATGAATCAAGATGATTAAGAGATGAAGTAAACTGGAAATTTCACAAATCATCTAGTTTTAAAGCATTGATAAAAAAAAACAATGGTGTAGCTCAAAGAGAGCAGCTAGCCCCTCAAAGATCGATCTGTTTAGTGTGTAAATTGAGTCATACTTAGATCCTAATATGTTTCACATTGCTTAATAATTTTGTATTTTCTGTTTTTACTAATTGTTGATTTTATGATTTTTTTAAAACAAGTGAAAGGGCAATGAGCACATCCTCTGTGTTGCTTAGTTCACCATGATTATTTTAATAATCCTAAGGTCTATCTAAGTTTATTTCCTTTGTCAGTTGTTTCATTCAGGGATATGTTTTAAAATGTTTGAATCATTCATAGTGATAGCTTTCATATAGAGAATCTTTGTTTGGCAACATTTAAAGCATAATGAAGTATTCATGATTACTTAGTTTATTTTCACATTCCTGAAACTCATCCTAAAAATGGTTCAATATCCAACATATATTCTTTTAACTCTGCAAATGCTGTTTAGCTATGTATGTTACTGATTTTTTTAAATCCTCGTGATTATATAGGATATAAATTTAATAAAACTAACAGAAAAAAAGCATAAAGAAATTGTCTTGATAAAATCATTGTAACTAATATAGTTGCTATATTTATAAAGCACAATATTTTAATATTGCTGTTTAAGCCATATAAGAATATCATATTACCAATAATGTTATAAAGCTGTTTGTTAATCATGCTACAACTTAGTTGGATGCAATGAATGAATTAGATTGGCTGATATTCTAGGTGGTTTAGATAGCTTAGATAAATGCTAGCATAGGTAATAAAATATTGATATTGCTGTTTTTTCTTTAAATATATAGATAATTGTCATTTAGTCCACTGTGAGCAGTATAATAAATGCTGTAAGCTCATGCATGCACAATATTTAAAAGTGTTTGTGAAATGTAATTTCTAAAATATTGTGTATAAATATATGTATATATCTATATAGATAGATCCATTTTTAGTGTTTATGAATATGTGAATATTTTGTGATACTGTTACAGATGTAATAAGGCAAGGACTAAAAGGGATTAGGGTGAATATATTTTTTTGTATTACTTTGAGACTTGTTTCCTGATGTTATTAAAGATATGTTGATATGAATATGAAAAGCCATTTAGATGAAATTAGTATATTTTACTTGAATGACTGGTTGAAAGACTATCAAGGCAGCTGATTGTGCAATCTGTGTTTTGTTAAATGCAAATCATACGTGTAAAATATCAATAGTTTAAAATATTTTTCTCAATGGTTTCCATAAAAACATGCAAAATTTTTTAATAACTCCTTCTTCTATTTACTATTGAATATATTTCAGGAGCAAACGATGCCAACTAACATTAATCAAACTTGTTTATTTCATAATGCAATCAGTGTGTTTCCACTAGTAGACTGCAATTGAAACCAATTTATTCTAGTCTTTCTGCAATATTGGGAACTACTGAAATTAATTTCATCACATGAGCTTAATTCTGTAAAACTAATATGATTTTGAAGCATTATGATGTTAATTAAGATTTTTTATGTTGTAAATTGAACATTATTATGGTGCTAAATCAGAGTTGCAGTTGGTAATATGTGATGGTAAAAAATGTGTGAAAATGTAATAACATTTACACATTAAATAATATTAATCTGTATTTTGATTACCTTTGAAAATGAAATGGAATACATTTCTGTACATGTTTGTATTTCATATTAACCTTTGACACCACTAAATTTAGATGAAAGGACTGAAAATAATTTAACTTTATTATTAATTTTAATTATTAGTTTGTTTTACATTATTTGTTTATTATAATCTGACTGATAAATGATATAAAAAAATCTAATAGAGCAATAGAATTTATAGTGAGGATAACCAAAATTCATTCTCCAAAGGAAAATCTTGCAGTGAAAAGAGCACACACACACATACAAAATAAGCAAAATTTATTTTAATTCCATCTCCTATTGTTAGATGACTTAACTATTTTTATATATTGTGAGGGATTCAAATATTTATATAGTGACTTTTCTAATTTCCAATTTAAGTTTTGCTATGGAAAGCAACATTTGCACTAGGTAAACAAACTTGAAGGAAGCAAAATATCACTTCCACCATCTCAATCAAGTCCATTGAAGATGATAATCTTTAATATTTCTACGTTTTTATATAAATGGCACAGTTGCAGTTTCTTGCATTTTTTTTAATAATATTTTTGGGCTCCCATAATTTATCTTCTTAGGCATTTTTCATTCATATAGTGATGTTTTTACAGACTTTTGTTTTAATCATTTTTCCAATTAAATTGTATTGCACTTGATCATGATATTTCTACTCCATGTATATATATATATGAGGGGAGTCTGAAAAGTAATGAGACTATCTGCAGTACTCAGTAGTGAGGATTTCTGAGGCTTGGGCACTCTTTCTTTTGCAGTCCTCTAATGCGAGGTCAAAATAATGCTCATCGTGCACCATATATTTTTTGTATTGTTCCATCCACTTCTCAGACATGTGCAGAAGCCATTTTCAATCATCTTGCATAGGGTAGTGGTGGTGGTGGCTTTTTTCATCACTGCTGATTTTCTGTTCTTATATCTCATGTTTAAACATTAGAATATCAAAATATCACATGGGGAAAGGATTGGACTACAGGAGTGGGTATTCTACAGGTCTTACACCAATGTCTGTTAGCTCCTCCATTGCCACGTGAAATATGCAGACATGAATTGTCTTAGAGCAGAAACCCCTGTTTCTGCCAAGAACTCTGGTCTTTTTTTTTTCAAATAGCATCCCTTAAATGAGTAAGTACTTGCATAATTATCACCATTCATTGTTTGCTTCTGAGATACCCAATGCTGAAGAATAATACCTTTCGAATCCAAAATAATATCAACATCACTTTTTCTAGCCAATGGTGCCATGTGAAAGTTTCTTGATGGAAGAGTCTATGTGTTTTCAAACACTTGATTGCTGTTTGAATTCTGAGTCACAACATTTTATTGAAGACTCATCACAGATGATCATATTACAAGAAGGCAGTGTTTCATTCAACAAGAGTCACATTTTGCTAGCAGATTTCCGCAAGCTTTTTTCCCTCTGCTTATAACTGAGGTCACAAATAATCCAACTTGGGCACACTCTATCTGTGCCTAATTTCACTGTTACCATATGGTGAACCCTTTCCAGTGACACAATTAAACTGCCAGATAGTTCCCTTAATGATAATCTCCTGTTCTCCTTCAGCAATTGTTTAGCTTTATCAAAATATTTATGTAAATATTCACCTGTGACAGCAGTGCTTGATCTCCCACTTCAAGCTTTGTCAACCACCTTGTTTTTAATCTTTAAAATGATTCCGCCATCAAAACACTGTAGGTTAGCTTGTTGCTTCTGCAGCTTATGCATTCTGTAACATTTCTTGACTGCTTTATTCAAACTTAACATGAAATTTTATTGTAAATCTCTGAGTATGAAATATCAGTTTACTCTGCCATTGCATAACAAGTTTCTTATGAATGCTCATAACCACACAGATATGCTATGGAAAGCAACATTTTCACTAGTAGGTAAACAAACTTGAAGGAGGCAAAATATCACTTCCACCATCTCAATCAAGTCTAGTGAAGATGAGCAGTGTTACCCATCTTATTACTTTTCAAACTCCCCTCATAATATCTCCTTTTTTTCTGTCATTAGCATGATATAATGCCAAAGCAATTCCACCTATTCCCTGGCAAAGGCATGTGTAGATGCTCTGCTGTACTCTTCTATTTTGTTTGCTCTTGCTATGCAGTATAGCACAGCAGGCATAAAAAGAAGCATGCACCCAAGTGTCTAAACACTCCTTTGCCAGCAAGCAGGTGGAATTCCTTCGGCATTTCCTCACATTGATACCAAAGAAAGAGATATTGATTTCAAGTATTGTGTTTGAAAAATCACATGCAATAGAGCAAGGGAATTGGCACTGAATGAAATCTAGAATGCATCATACAAAGGAGAATCTTGTAAGGGAGTAACATGATAGTGCAGCACAAAATAGGAGTGAAAGAAATGTATGCACTCTCTATTTCATTAAATTTCCTTCGTTTGAAGATATGATTGAATACATTCCAGGTTTTACATATGTATAACCAATCTGAGGGCAAAGAGTTAAATAAATTACAGCCCAGAAAGGATATTAGAGATAGAAATGTATGCAGTATTAAGTGAAATCTTCTCTTACACTTGTGATTATAACAGTTATTCATTAAAATCTGAAGTTGGAAAGGTGTCTAATGCAAGGTCAGATTGACACTTTTTTTTTCAGGGCCCATGTTGTGATAAAAAAAACTTGATTTTAATTTTTTGAAAGATTTCAATATTTATTCTGTGGATGGTTCA
The DNA here is from genome assembly GCA_038380435.1 of Ryuthela nishihirai. NCBI lineage: Eukaryota > Metazoa > Arthropoda > Arachnida > Araneae > Heptathelidae > Ryuthela > Ryuthela nishihirai. Next base: position 29,368,480 of record JAWZYU010000028.1, on the reverse strand, counting down.
CAGTTACTGCTTAAATATTTTTCCTCGATTTCATGGAACTTCCTCTTGGAAGGTATTAGATATCAGATATCATCTTCTTGACATTATTAACAGTAACCCAGCAGTTCTTATTTGATGCCCTACTTGCATTACAAGTAACATCCAATATGACAGTTTTATAATGTGTAAAATAAGAATTTGTTTTTTAATTATAATTTTTGCTTCTATTGAAGGCTTGGGGCCTTGGAACACTACAGCATCACTTGCCAGTCTGTGCCTGTTCTAATGTCATTCTCTGAAATAAATTGAATACCTATTTTAGTAATACTACGAATATCACCATGTTGAGGTCACTGGACCTTTCATTGGTGATGGCAAGTAAGCTACCAACCAGTAAGTTCTAAGTTGTCTTGTAAGAACAACGAAACAGAACTTGAATGACGAAAGAAGGATGTTAATGTTGAGACATGAGTAGTATTTGGGCTAAAACATCTCGCTGGAAGATGGTGCCTGCATGTTATCAAGTAACAATTATGTGATGGGTCAAAGAATAGATTAGCATACCTCTGGACAGTCCTGAAACAATGAATATCAGGGGTGACTGATTTTCATAGCTGATAGCACCACATAGGCTTTGAAGTTGGGTGGTCATGAATACAAGTTGGAGCAGCTCTGTCACCGCTCCATCATCAAACTTTAACCCACCTGTCATTAATACCAAAATAGATCGTGGGATCCATCACAGAAGTATCCATGCCCCATACCTTTTGCCACTTAACTCTCTGTTGATTGGAGGATTTAAAAGGTAAACAAATCAATAGACAGAACAAAATATCCCTTCCTGTACTAGTCATCTGTCAATGGTAACCCATTGTACCAAGTTGTCTTGGCTCAAAACAGATTTTCTGATCCATGATAAAGTTGGCAAGTTATTGGATATGCCAATCCTTACATTCTGAAGTGTATGTGTATTCCCAGTGTTTGGGTAACAGGTGTATTCATTTTATTTCTTCCAGTCACTTATCAAATGATTGCCTTCATGTATGCCCCACATGATTATTGATTTTACAAGTTGCCCATCCAGCCTTAGAAAGACCTTTTATTCATTCCTGTTGAAACTGATTTCTCTACCTATCTGTTTAGAAATGTTGTTTAAGTATTTCCCATGCTTTTTTGTCAAAAAGTTCAAAAAATATCTAAATACTTCTTGACACAAAAAGAGAGCACAAAAAATGACAAGAGCTACACCAAAGTGACACAGGTTTCCTGTTTTAAATAGTTTCTTTGAGGGGAACTATGATAGTGATGCAAACCTGCCAGTTACAAAATCATCAGAACAGATATTGTAGTTTTAATTAATAAGAAATTACTGTGAAGGGAACTACTAAATAAAAATTTGAAAATCATAGTTTTAAAATGCTTCAGCACGTAGAAACTAAACTTGTGAAATTTTTTGTGCAAAGCTACAAAGATAATATTATTGATTTAAAATTATTAACTTTTATTCATGTTTGTTCAAATTGCAAAATTATTTTTTTTTCTATTAGTATGTTCCTTCTAGATCATGCACTACATAAGGGTATTACATAAGGTATTGTTACACAGTAAACAATTATTAGATAAGCTAATTCATGCATTTTTAATTTGCTGTTTCATGATGGTACACTTTCCCTTTTAATATGAATATGGATTAAATATGGTGATCTTTAACTTCAAATATTGCTTAGCATTGTATGGCTGTGTGTTAGTAGCTTTTGATTACTGAGAGGTGCAAAAATTAAAACATCTAATGAGGAAAATTACTCTATTTTATACTTAGATTATATTTACCCAGGGATTTAAAATGGTATGTTTTTTTTTTCCTTCTGCGTAACACCACTGAATCATGATATCTGAAATACAGTCACCTCACGATTATCTGAGGGCAGATTGATTAGTTTGCAGATTAATTGTGGTAAACAGTTTACAGTTTTGGATGTCATTTATGACATTGCTTTAGCTTGGGATATGGTTAAACCCAGGCTCGGATCTAGAAAAAAAAATCGAGGGGGTAATCGAGGTGCCAAGAAATATAATCGAGCTGGAAAAATGTAAATGGGGTGGAGGAAGAGACTAGATTTCCAATGCAGTATAACATTTCCCCCTCTGTTTTACAGGTCTTCAAAAATTATCTTGAAAAATGCATGATATATGCATAAGTTTAATAGTTTTTGCGTCTATTATCCTTATTAGAATTCTGAAAGGGTGGGGCATGACCTCTTGCCGCTCCCCGCCCCCCTCCTAGATTCGACCCTGGTTAAGCCATTAATTTTAATTTGGTCATAGAGGAAAATAATTCTTTATATCAACATAAATGTGATCCTAAGTAACCAATATAATTTGAACTCCATTTTACATGTATTAATTAAATAAATCAACAGTTACAAATGTACATTAGATCCATTTTAATTTTATACCACGTTTTGACTATTGTTGTTTTAACTGTGATTTTGGGTAATCCGTGACCTTCTCTCCCTATTTCCCTAGTTAAGAGTTGACTGTATGTGATATTTTAGCTGAAATGTTGCAGCAATATTTTGAGAAATTACTATTCAGTTTTAATTGCTTGTTTTTACTTTTGGATTTATTTTCCGAGTTTAGTTTTGGGTAGCTATATTTGACTACCAATTTTAAGTTTTGGCCAGCAATTTGAAAAGCGCATATTCTGTTTTTTATACATCCAAGCGATAAATTACATATGCACTTACCCTTCAGAGATAACACTTCTACCATATTGGGTCAGTCACTAATGTCCGTACTTTTTAAAAGTTTCACAAGTTATTGTTCACACTTACTTTAGTGAAACACAACTAATTGTAAACGAGATTTATAAACGAATAGCAATGGAAAACGCTTTATTTTGCCGATTAGATTAACACATAGTTGACAAGTTACGCATGGAAATGTGCATGTACATTATGGTATAAGCTAAGTGCTTTTGACTGCACTTGGCAGTCATCATCAGGACAGCATAAAGTTCTTTCGGGAAGCTGTTCATTGCTGATGCGGAAAATGGGAAAAAATTATGTCCTTTGAGGTCACTTTCAGATGGCCGAAGACTCAGAGAAGGTTGGGGAAGAACACCCACTGGACAGCTATTAGGAGACAGGTTTCTTAGAGTTAATCTCTTAGAGTATCTTTCTGTTAGGAGACCGGTTTTGACTCCCATCAAGTCCATCCAGTGTGTTCTTTAATGTGCACAGGGATGGCTCTCCCGTACACTGGGCTACGGCTTCCATGCGTATCGATGCCCCTTACCAACTGAGAGTGGGGAGTTTTGCGGAAGATAAATCTCAACGCTGACCCATCTGGGACTCGAACCTGAGGACTGCAGATAGCGAACCTAACGCGCTACCGACTGAGCATCCCTGTCCTTTGTTACTTAGCGAAAATCTTTATTTGATTGTGGCAGGCTCAACAAGTCTAAAATTTCCGGACAAGATGGGCTTAAACTGGGTTGCCAACTTTTTATTTTGCCAAGGAAGGATACTTCTATATGAAAAATTCGTTGTAAAATAAACTATTGTAAATTAAATATAACGGAAATAGACAACTTTTTAAGTGATAATTTACGACAAGTAATTCAGTTTAAAATAGCAAATATAAATTTATAATTCGAACGGAGTCAAAAAATAGTAATCCTATATATTAGACATAATTTTCACGAATAGTTTTTTAAATATAATAAATATAACTAGAACAGGGAGGGAAAAAAAAAATATATATATATAGGTAATTAGTACAGTGGAGGGTCAAAATGCTGAATTGAAATAAAGGTCAAGAACAGCTTTTCACGTTTGTTTTTTCTTATTTTTTTCCTAAATATTTTGTTAAATAATGCGTTTTAAAAATAACAGAAAAGATATATGCGTTGCGAAACATCTTTTCGGCCCTACTCGATTCAATTTAAAACAGGCATCCCCTCAATTTTTTTTTTCTCCTATATCTGGGCCCTGCCAAAAATTTTAATCACGAGTCACCACTGATAATGAGTCATAATTGAAAAAAAATTAGTATCGGATAAATCTGGACTCGATCTCACTAAATTAAAACTATTATACTTGCTAGTTCAGGTCTAGTTTTTCTCTGTGAAAAACAAAAATGGAAACCGACAAGTATCCGCATTTAAGTGCTAATAAAAAGTTTTTAAAAGCAAAGGAAAATTTAATAATATAATTTAGACTGAAAAAGAACAAGTTTCATAACGAAACAAAAAGCTTTTCGGATTTTCCCCTTTTTTGGAGGTGTTGAATGAAATACATTCTGCATAAAAAAAACTCTCCAAGTATTGTAACAAAATGACTAAAATATTGAACTTTACACTTTTTTGTTGTGAAAACGAAGCAGTATGTTAATTTTAATATTGTCAAAGAGTATCAAAGTAATAAGTTATAAAATTCTAATCATGACCGCTTCTTTACAGCCATCCTACGAATTCCTAATAAGTGACTTGGTCAATAACATGCCAGGTTTGAAGCTGGGTTTGTAAGTTCATGGCCCTGAAATTTTATTTATTGCCCATTCGTAGTAAGAAAAGAGACGGCTGTGAGTTTGGAAAACCTTCAGCACATGCCTGTCGAAAATTTTTATAGATGCATAACAGCTATAAATTCGTATACTCTTTTGAGTGTATCACTTCTACCATGTGGGTCAGTCACTGATGTCGATACTTTTTAAATGTTCTAATTAACATGATTGAAGTGAGGACATTAAACTGTGATCAGGGACTGCCTTAGAAAATAAATGTCATTCTAGCCCTCAACGTCGACATGTGAGGATTATAGCACCTTGGATATGTTGCTACATGCTCCTATGCCTAAAATCTAATTAAATCAGTATTGTATAATCAAACGTAATGGACAATCTACTAGTCTGTTAAATTGTTGGAACTTTTTATATATATATAGTACGTTTCAGCACATTTGCATGTAATTATGCCTAATCAGTACTTTTTTTGTGAAGTTAGTACTACACAAAAGGTGCCCGCTGGTACGGTGTACCAGCATCTCGTTCTCACAGCAATGTTGAAACCCATCTGCTCAAATTGACTCATCTTTTTTTTTTTCACAAGGAAAAAGCACTATGCCTAATGCATTATGGTAATGGTCAAAGAGGTGTTGACAACCCTTAAAGTGTGTAAAAGAGTTCGAGTGTTGCATTCTGTAATTGTGACGGTTGGATTGTTTTACCTCTGAGCGGAACTTTTTTTGCACACAATGGGCTAAATGGCCAGGTCACAAGGACCCTTAAGGCTCAGAGAAGGTTGGGGGAGGGGACCCACTGGAACAGCTGTTGGGAAACAGATGGTAGCTTCCGTCAAGGCCATCCAGTGTGTTCTTTAATGTGCACAGGCATCGGCCGGCCGATCTGAAAATTTCGACGTTAAGTCCTTTTTCTCCGGTCAACAGTATGTTAAACCCACAGACAATTTAGCAAAGCAAATCTGCCACTTAGCCTGGCTGAGATTTTAGCATCCCTATATAAGAAGTTTAAAAATCGCTATGCTTGTATTTACAGGGGCCAATTTCCCAGAGATCACGGTGCGGAGGTTGGCTCAGTTGGTAGTGCACCAGGCTGGTAATCTACAGTTCTCACATTCGAGTCCCAGTTGTGCCAGCATTGAGATTTATCTCCACTAGCTCCTACCCTGCCGTTCATCGGATAAGACATTAAACCATGGACCATGTGCAGGAGAACCATACCCTGTGAACCTTAAAGAACGCACTGGATGGCTTTACTAGAGGCTTGGCGTATAAACTGACAGACTTCTTTCAGACCTCTGTGGCAAGTATCTGCTTGAAGGGGTATTTTTTTTTTCCATCCACGGACAGAACCGAAACACTCCTCCTCCCAAAAAATCTGGTTGTCTTATACGAAATCTCAGACTTGTCTATCTGCTTTAAAATCCAAAACAGTTGTCTTTGTATAATTTTAACCCCATAGTTATATGTCCGACAATAAAAATAGACTTAAAAAACAAATGTAAAATTTTATTCCATATAGAATATCACTTTAACCTGTCCTATTCGGTGGAATATTTTAGCAAATGAAAAAATTTACTCAAGGCATATTCACAGGTCCCTAACCCTTCCGAAACAATTCTCGAACCCATCACAACAGGTACATTTCGAGAATTTAGTTTCAGGGAGGGTCTCAATCTCCCAATTACTAAAATATTTCACCGAACAGGAAAGGTTAAAATGGAGAGGAAATAAAATGCAAAGACAACTGTTTTGCATTTCAATACAGGTAGAGAAGTTTGAGATCTCGTGAAAGACGACAGGATTTTCGGGGAGGAGACCACCCCTTCGGATATGTCCCTGCTCCCCGAAACTAAGTTCTCGAATTCCCTTACCCTGTGCACGTTAAAGAACACGTGGATGGCCTTGACGGGAGGCTACCATCTGTCTCCCAACAGCTGGTTCCAGTGGGCCCCCTCCCCCAACCTTCTCTGAGCCTTCGGGGTCCATGTGACCTGGTCATTTAGCCCATGGTGTGCAAAAAAGTGACGCTCAGAGGTAAAACTACCCAACCCATCTCGAATTCCCCTGAAACTAGATCTAGTACGTGCCTGCTTCCATCCGTCACCTAACAGCTGTCCAATGGATCCCCTTCTCTGAGCCCTTGTGACCTGGTCATTTAGCATATTTTGTGCAAAAAAAAACAATTATGCTCCGAGGTAAAACAATCCAACCCAGTGGGCACTCATCCTGGGCCCCATAGGAATACAATTGGGGAGGTCAAAATCATGTTAGAAATAAAAATATTTGTCCAAAATATTCACTGTAACTCTATTTTAGTAATTCGTGTATTCATACCTATCCTAAATAAATTTAATATATCAATGAAATATATTTTCTGATGTGGCCGAGTGATTAGCGTGCTTGGCATTGGATGAAAGGGATCCGAGTTCAAACCCCGGGTAAGGAATGAATGTGTTGTTTTTCTGTCTGGTCTCGCCTTCCTCACAGCCTATCAGACCTCTGTGGCAAGTAACTGCTTGAGGAGGTATTTATTTTTTTCCATTTCAAGATTATTTCAAAATATTGAAACTGGCGTTTGCTGGTCTACAATCATTAACCACAACTCAATATATAATGAATGATATTTAGCAGCGTTTGTAAATGATGTATGAAATCTGTTGACGGAATTTTTCCGAATGACTAAACTGCAGTTATTTTCAGTCCTTTGGTCTGATTTTTTGTCAAAATGCATTTTATAAATGTTTATTGTTATGAAGGTATGTTACTTAAGAGTAGTTACCGTTCATAGGCATTAATATATGTCTTACTCATTGAAATGACTAACCTAGCACTTGTTAAAGCATACAGAATCATGATTATGTCATTTAACAGTTAATCACAGTTTAGCTTAGGAATTGCATCATACCATTATTAAATCTCGGAGGTTTGTACTGGCGAACAATCTTTTTTTGATATAAACTGGGAACTTAAATCTTTTTAAAATTGAAATTTTCCATTTAAAGAACTGCTTTTTAAAGTGCTTTACATGTACAAAGTGACACATATTTTGTTTTTTCTTATTATCATCTGCAATTTACATCCTGCTTGCTACATAAATATGTAACTTTTATTCTAATATATACAGTTTATTGGTTCAATATTAACATAATCCATTTGACTCCTAGATGCCAATAACTCCACAGCTTTATTATTTTTTGTTAGCAAATTACAGATTTGGTAATTCCAAAATATCTTCCGTTGCATTTTGCCATTTGCTTTATCGGTAAGAAAATTATTTGAAAGGTCCAAAAGCCAATATTTTTGAAGATTCCACTTTAAAGCGATAATGATCCACTTTTAGCTGAAGTGTTTAATATTTAAAAAAATGACAGGTGAGAAAATTAAAAAAATATATTGGTCCTTGAATAACATCTTGGTCAACTAATTGGCAGCGGCGAAAAATCTGCTTTTTAATCCTAAATTGTTGATATAATAAAAAAAAAATATATGATGTAAATAGTTTGCTGTTAAGTAATATTAGAGGGTCCAAATAGGAAAATAACTTTATAGTATGTACCCCTATGCAGGATGTCATACGCTGTACATGTTAAAAGAAAACGCTGGATGACCTTAACGAGAAGTTTCCATCTCTCTCCTGTCCAGTGGGTCTCATTGCTCCAGCCTTCTCAGAGCCTTTGAGGTAGGGGCAGGGATGGCCCAACCGGTAACGCACTAGGCTCGTAATCTGAAGTTCCCAGGTTCGAGTCCCTCCTGGACCACTGTTGAGATTTATCTCCGCAAAACTTTCTGCCCTGCCTTCAGTCAGTAGAGGACACCAGTGGGCTTGGAAAGGCAGCTGTCCGTCGGGTGGAGCATTCAGCCGTGGCCCCGAGTGTGGGAGAGCCATACCTTGTGCACTTTAAAGGACACTTCATGGGAGGCTACCATCTGTCTTACAACAGTTGCCCAGTAGATCCCCTCCCCCAACCATCTAAGAACCCTATTGGTCCTTGTGACCTGGCCGTTTAGATCTTTGTGTGCAAAAAGTGGCGCTCAGAGGTAAAACAGCCCAACCCAAAGCCTTTTAGGTACTTGTGAATAGATGAAACAACCCATCTTTGATAATTAAGAGGAAACGTTTTCAGTAACATGAGTATCTTCATCAATCTCTCGTGTGTGTGTGCCTTGTGTGTTCCATTGCGATTCTTAATAACGTTACTTAGTACTCAAACACAGCTACTTTTGTGGCCCCGTGAGCGGGAGAGCCATACCCTATGCACGTTAAAGAACACGCTGGATGGCCTTGACGGCAGGCTACCATCTGTCTCCCAACAGCTGTTCTAGTGGGTCCCCTCCCCCAACCTTCTCTGAGCCTTCGAGGACCTTGTGACCTGGCCATTTAGCCCATGGTGTGCAAAAAAGTGCCGCTCAGAGGTAAAACAATCCAACAGCTACTTTTGTCGATCATGTAATAAATAGTTCTAAATTACTGTCTTCTTAATTCAACGCTTTATTAGCTTCTAATTCATTAATAAAATGCAAAAAGCTTCTTTTAATCAGCCATTTTTGTTTGAATCTTAGAACTAACTGGGTACTTTGGCTCCCATGCACACAATCTTGGATATTTCCGGAAACTACAGTTCTTGCATTAGTTTAACTAAGTAGGCACCGTAGTATAGTGGTGTACCCAAAATCTCTAATAATTAATAATAGTAATCAGAATCTAATGGAAAAGAAGAAGTTAGCATGTTTGAGTCGAAAAGGGAGTTAGCATGTTGGAATAACTGAGTGTCTGATAGTGGACTTTCTGTTTCATTAGTTATTTATTAAAAAATATTCTAAAGTTGACTTGTTTATTATATTCTGTAATAAGCCTGGACTTTTCTCAAAGTATGGTACGGAGAAAAACAAAACGGAAAAAATGTTTAAACAAGAAAATTATATATTTTTTTTGTTATTCAGAAATAAATAGCATTTCTGTTCATGTGCATTATAATCATTTCTGTCTATTAGAATTTTTTAAATACTTTTTTTATTTATGTTGCCAGGTGCATTTTTTTACTGCATGACTAAAAAGTCCTATTAAAATGAAACTAGTATTTTTTAATAAATATTTTATTTTCAGAAATTCCAGACTTAAATGCTGATTAATTTAGCATATAACATGTCATAATTCCTTTCGTTAGTTATTTGGCAAAAAAGTTCTAAAGTTAATTTTTTTTTCCTGATCAGAGTGAAAAAAATAGCTGGACCTGGGAAGGGTTAAGGCAACACCCCTACCAGGCACGTACTCAGGATTTAGTTTCGGGAGGCTCCGAGAGTTTGGCTTCGTGTGTGTGTGTGGGGGGGGGGAGCGGAAGAATAAGACTGAGAATAACACTTCAATAGGGTTTCCCGATTACTAAAATATTTCACCTAACAGGAAAGTTAAAATGATATTCTATATGGAATAAGCTTTTATACTTGTTTTTATTTAATCTATTTTTTAGTGTCAGACATAGAATGTGGAGCTAAAATAAAATTTCGCAATGGAATTTTTTTGGATTTCAAAACAGGTGGACAAGTTTGAGATTTAGTATAAGACGACAGGATTTTCTGGGGGTGGGGCGGACCCGTCTCTGGATTCGACCCTGCCCCCTCCCCCTTCCACTGCTGTAGTTAATAACTGAACTCACCTTTCACCTTAATTTCCAATCGGTATATTATGTTTTTGAACCTGGAATGTCAAAGTAGTGTTGATTTCAGAAGCAATGCAGTAATATGTTGTCATTCGTGATGTCCCCTGTTAACAATTTTACCTTTCACAGTATCATGTTTCGCTTTGTCGCGGAAAAAAAAAATGGTTAACGGTGACATTTAGTACACTAAGGCAAAGTATGCAGTACTAAGAGGTGCATTTTTTTTCGTCATGTAATCCGTTGTTTTAAATCAAAGTATGGTTTCTAGGCATGCAAATAGAAGTGGAAATTTTAATCAGCTAAAATACGGTATAAAGAAATTTTTGAGTTAGTGCAAAAGGCAAAATGTTATGTTGTTATAAATAAATACCTATCCCATAATCACCATGTATTGTAATGCTAGTACAATACATATCTATCGTAGTTGAAAATCTTGCTCAGCAGTCTGGTCTCTCTAATTTGGGAATTAACTGTTTTTTTCTCATTCGTTTACCAGTCAAACGTGGATTTGTCGTTTTCAGGAGTTTCCAGTAACAAATCTGCGAATGGTAAGATTTTTTTTTTTCCAAAAATTTTGTTGGCTGCAAAATGATTATTAATAAATTGTTACTTCTTTCCTAATTTCTGATGGAAAATGTAACTCTCGTCCCCTACTTTAAGATGACCGAAAAATTAAAAAGTAGAATTTGAAAAACTGTTAATGAAAGTAAAATTATATGGATTTTATTTACAGGAGTTATGTAAATAATCCTATAGTACAGGAGTTCTCAACGTTGGGTACGCGGTAAAATTTTTTGGCGTATCCCGTGAGAGCTCAAAAGTCGCAAGTTGGCATTATTATACTATAACTATAGTTTCATCTATCTATATAAGTGGTACGCCAGTTACATACACATTTCCAGGGGGTACGTGAAGCATAAAAGGTTGAGAACCACTGATATAGTATATTGTTTTTTAATGAAAAATTGTATCAAGATAAATATATTTTCTGTTTACTGTAAAGTAGCTAGTAAAAGTTGGCATCTATGTTTTATAATTATTGTTTATTATAATAACTGTTTATTAAATCAACAAAGTTGTTCATAATTGATAAATTGTGTTTTATAATTTTACAATCAGCTTTCAGGCAGTTAAATTATAAATTGATAACTGTTTAAACCATATGTATTATTTCTGTTGTTAATGATTTTTTTTTCATCAATAATAGCTTATAAATTGCTACGAAACGTCCAGATATATTTTCTTATCGCAAAGTGAGAAACTTGGCTGTGTTGTATAAATAAACATGAAAAGTATTTTGTTTCTGTTTATGTTTTTATTGTAATGTCCGGACAATATTTGTATTCAGTTTTCCCGTCAGAAAAGTGAATTTTCTCATGTCAGAAAAGTGAATTTTTAAAGTACTAGTAGCACAACAGATAAACTAAAGTCGAAAAGTGGTTTTTAAATATGTTGTGGATGTAAGCCACTTTTACATTTGTATTTCTCACTAATATCGGACAACATTCATATGTGCTATATTCGTATATAAGCTTTTATGGTGGTTTTCTAACATAAATGAAAAAGGCACAATATTGTTACGACAGAAGGAATCTGGCAACCGAAAAAAAAAAGTTTCAGCCAACGAATAAGAACGTTGGGAGAATTTGGAGAAGAAGAGTGGAGCGTTAACGGTCGTTGTATTGTAACGGTCGTGAGTTCGAAAATGGACGGTGAGCTGTTCTGAGACAGTGCGCGTAAGTATCAAGAAGTAACTTGATGTGTTGTGTATACGCGGAAGGATAAAAGTGGGATCTTTTATCGTTAAGTATCAAGAAGTAACTTGATGTGTTGTGTATACGCGGAAGTATAAAAGTGGGAACTTTTATGGCTAACTTCGAATGTCTACACGGACTGTCTTTTTGTTCGGCTAGTGTGTGAAAAGTTATTAGCACAGGACGAGAATTGGTTTACGAGTGAAGATCTTCGGGTGACCTGGTAAATCAAGTAAAAGGTAGTATTTAGTAAAATACACAGAGCTGATATTGTGTGCTCTACGCAGGAAGATTGATGACTTGTGCATGTTAATAGTTGATTTGTTAATAAGATACTTCATCCATATTTCCTTTGTAACAATTTACCTTGTATTGAATTTGGTTTTGAAATATAGCTTTTAATACTCACGCTCAGTGGCTATCCATTTTTTTGAAATCCGCAACATTTGGTGTCAGAAGTGGGATTAATTAATTGAATGCCGTTAACTAGAAGTATGGATGAATTAGTAAAGTTGATATATAGCTTCAAAGCCGATATGACTACGCTGATGACTGATTTGAAAGCCGAAATGACCGCACGAAATAATGAGTTGAGGACTGAGATAGTTTCTCAAAAAGATGATTTGAAAGCCCAAATGGCCGCACAAAATAATGAGTTGAGAAATAAAAGAGGTGACCTGGCCGCACAAAATACTGAGATGAGAGCTGAAGTGGCTTCTCAAGTTGGTAAGATTATTGATCAGTTCAAGGATAATAAAACCGAACTCAATAGACAATGCAATAGTTTAAATGTTGAATTTGTCAGTGAAAAAGATGATCTTGATAGTGTTAAGTTAGATTGTAAACATGGAAAAGAAAAAGAGAAAGGCAACGCATATAAAAATGTGGATCTGCTACTGAAAATCAAGAATCGTAGAGATAGCGCAGATAATGCCTTTGACCACGCAACTACTGGTGATGCATGGCAGAGTGTCTATGTCGCTGGTGACATGTCTAGGAACTGTGAAGAACAATCACACAGATCAGAGAGCTGTGAGACTATACAGTACGCTTTGCACTTCAAAATACCTAGGTATACAAGTCTGACACGATCTGAAGAGAGATCCACACGAAAGGTATTCTATTCCTCGCCGTCAGCAAAATGCGTCATGGACAATTATCGCAAAGGCAGAGTAACGAGTGGTAATGAGGGGGAACGAAACAGAGTTTACGTTTCGCAGAGTGGTCCGAGTAAAGAAGAGGTGTCCATTCATCATAGATACAAAGTGCCATTCGACTTTACCGCGGAAGTCGGAGAGATTTTTCCGAAGCACATAGCCACACTCGAATCGTTTATAGAAAGTGGGGATTTAAGAAAGAAGAATTCCGAAGAATGGCTTAGAAGCGTAACAGGTGATGCTAGTAAAGGAGCTTCAGGCAGAGACAGTACTTCAAAGACTAACTTTCTGGATGAAACTAAGCCTCAGAGTTACGATCAGAGAGAAGTGAATCCCTCAGATAATTTCAACGTAGCCACGCTGAATTTCTTTTCTGAACAGTCAATGTGCAGATTTGGACATTATAACCATTTAGATTATAAGGATATAGAAAAGTTTTATCACGATTACAAGAGCTCTAAAGTGGACAATATCATGTTACAGAACTCGTCGCTGATCTCCAGAATGAACAATTTGGCAATCATGACTGATATTTCCCTGGCTAATTACAATGAGAGCTCCAAGAAAGTGAATTCGGAAGAAACAGCAAATATGACCTCCTCGGGTCATGTGTTTTGCTGGAGACCCGAGTGGCGCCATCGGATGGTAGATAAAAACAGCACAGGAGGTGTCGGCAACAAAGTGAGTCTTGTCTTGGCTCCTGCACTTGCTGCTTTAGGTCTCAAGGTCCCTATGATCTCCGGTCGTGCTCTCCAATTGACGGGAGATACTCTGGACAAATTGGAATCCATCCCTGGCTTCACAGTCGACTGCACTAAAGATAAAATCGAGCAGATGATGGAAGACGTCGGATGCTGCATCGTAGTACAGACAGAGGAGCTGGTGCCAACAGATAAGGAGATTTACCGCTGCAAGGATCTGACGGCTACCGTAGATAGCGTTCCTCTAAGGAGATGCTCAATTGTGTCCAAAAAGCTGGCCGAAGGAGTGTGCGCTTTGGTTTATGATGATGAATACGGAAAAGGAGCTATTGATCTCATCAGTACAGAAGATGTTGCTGTTGATTTAGTTAAGAAAATGGTTGCAGCATCACAAGCTCGTGGAATGAAGAGTTTGAGTTGTTCAGCTGTTATCAGCAACATGGATTCACCTCTTAAAAACTCTGTTGACAACTCTCTGGAAGTGATGGAAGCTGTTCAGTGTTTCCTTGGTAACGGATCCTTGGAACTGCAAGAGCTCGTCGAAGAGTTAGGAGGAGAACTTATGCGTTTGGTGAACATTGTGGATAATAGGGTAGATGTAGCATCACGTGTCTGCAAGGTTCTGCATAACGGCAATGCTTTGAACAAGTTTCGTAACATGTTAATAGAACAAGGAGTATCTGAAGATGTTGCAAGCTGGCTATGTGAAGGTAAAACAGAAAAAATATTGCTAGCAGCCCGACACATCACTGATTTCATTTATACAGGAGAAACAGGTAAGGTTGTCGGATTAGAAGCTGCAGTTCTAGCAAGAGTATGGAAGGAGGAGATGGACCGAAGCGCTAAAAAGAATTATGGAGCTGATGTTATATTTGTGAAGCACCTTGGGGATCAAATTGAATCAGGTGAAATATGGCTGAAGGTTCATCACGACAGTTCTGAATTAAGTGAAAGTCAACTGACAAAAGGGTCAGACTGGAGGATGAAACTCCTCCCTAGATTTTATGTCACTAATGACTTTCATTCCTTGTTACTGTTGATAGAAGTAAAAATCCAAAGAAGAAAACTTTCGACAAAGAAGAAAACTTTTTACAGGTTTTGCACGAAAACTCTTAGTCGATTCTTCTCCCTGCGGAGACATAAACGTGTTCACAAGGGCTATAGGCCTTACACGTATTATATTTGTGGACGAGGCTTCAGTCAGAAAAGAAATCTACGTCATAATGAGATTCGCTTTCATTTTGACACAGACGTGGTATATCGCATTCGTCGACGTCCAGCTACAAAGTGCAAGGTGGTTCACGTGGATCGTTTGGCCCCGTTTCATCGAAGAACTGAAGAAACTTTGGAATCCAGAATTGTTCGGGACGAACAAGACCTAGGAAGGGGGCAGTGTTACGACAGAAGGAATCTGGCAACCGAAAAAAAAAAGTTTCAGCCAACGAATAAGAACGTTGGGAGAATTTGGAGAAGAAGAGTGGAGCGTTAACGGTCGTTGTATTGTAACGGTCGTGAGTTCGAAAATGGACGGTGAGCTGTTCTGAGACAGTGCGCGTAAGTATCAAGAAGTAACTTGATGTGTTGTGTATACGCGGAAGGATAAAAGTGGGATCTTTTATCGTTAAGTATCAAGAAGTAACTTGATGTGTTGTGTATACGCGGAAGTATAAAAGTGGGAACTTTTATGGCTAACTTCGAATGTCTACACGGACTGTCTTTTTGTTCGGCTAGTGTGTGAAAAGTTATTAGCACAGGACGAGAATTGGTTTACGAGTGAAGATCTTCGGGTGACCTGGTAAATCAAGTAAAAGGTAGTATTTAGTAAAATACACAGAGCTGATATTGTGTGCTCTACGCAGGAAGATTGATGACTTGTGCATGTTAATAGTTGATTTGTTAATAAGATACTTCATCCATATTTCCTTTGTAACAATTTACCTTGTATTGAATTTGGTTTTGAAATATAGCTTTTAATACTCACGCTCAGTGGCTATCCATTTTTTTGAAATCCGCAACAATATGTTCAAATTAAGTATGCATGGGTATTCTGTTACCTGGAGAATCTGTTGAAACATGTATATCTAAAGATTCTTTAGAGCAAGTTAGGACAAATAAGAGATAGAAAGATATACATTGTAAAGTAAGATAAATTTGTTGGAAACATATTCGGTGGTGAAAGAGGGGAAAACATTTTTTTTTAGTAGCATTTGTTCAAAAGCAAACGACATTGCATGGAATGTTTAGAAAGCCCATTTTTAAATCAGCAATATAGTTCTTACTATGTATATATATATAAACTGGATGCACAGCCATTAATGGATCCAATATAAGGAACACTAGTCTTCTGCCTGCTGCAGTAAAATCTCAATACATTTAATGCAAACTAGCATTTTTCTTTTATATCCATAAACTTCAGGTTTTACCTGTAGTTTAACAACAAATTTAATTTTGAAAACACTAGTTTTTGCTTCAAAATAAATAAATATTTCAGCAAAATTTCATTTCTGGAATCAATTCATTTTCGATCAATGAAGATGAAAAATGTTTCAACTGTTTTAGTTAACCCTTAACTGCTGTACCTCAATTTAGTTATGATTTCAATATGCCTCATAAACTATTAATTAAAAAGATTTTTATTAAAAAGAACGAAAGAACCAAGAAGAATTTTTTTAGTGACTAATTGTTATATCTTTGTATTTAATTGTTCAGTTTGCAATGTATAATTTACCTGCAGTTTTTGTTTTTCTTAAAATGCGGGGTGGGTCAGTCAGTAGCGCACCAGGCTCATAATCTTCAGTTCCCAGGTTCGAGTCCCAGCTGGGCTAGCGTTGAGATTTATCTTCACAAAACTCTCCGCCCTGCTTTTGGTCAATAGGAGACACCAATGGACTTGGAAAGGCCGCCGTCCATTGCATGGGGTGCTAAGCCATGGCCCCATGTGCAGGAGAGCTAAATGATGTGGGGCGAGGGTGGTTCGGTAGCGCGCCAGGCTCGTAATCTGTAGTTCCCAGGTTCAAGTCCCAACTGGGTCAGCATTGAGATTTATCTCCGCAAAATTCCCTGTCCTGCCCATGGTCAGTAGGGGACACCGATGGGCTTGAAAAGGCTGCCGTCCGTCGAATGCTTAGCTGTGACCCCGTGTACTGGAGAGCCATACCCTGTGCACGTTAAAGAACACGCTGGATGGCCTTGACGGGAGGCTATCATCTGTCTCCCAACAGCTGTTCCAGTGGGTCCCTTCCCCAACCTCTGAGCCTTCGGGGTACATGTGACCTGGCCATTTAGCCCATGGTGTGCAAAAAAAGTGCCGCTCAGAGGTAAAACAATCCAACCCAAAAGCCATGAGATGTGCGCGTTATAGAACACAATGGATGGCCTTGACTGGAGGCTAACAAATGTCCCCAAATTCTGAGCCCTCATGGTCCTTGTGGCCTGACCATTTTGCCCTGTTGTGTGAAAAAAATGCTGCTCAGAGATAAAATAACAAAACCCTTAAAATTACATAAATTACAAAAATTTATATAAAATTTAGCAATGTTGAAAAATATCAAAATATTTTGCGATTGCTTCTAAACTAGTGTACGTTACCTAAAAATTTATTCAAAAAATTATTAGTTTTTATATTCAGTCATACATCATCATCTCAAAGTTATGCTGTTTTCGTTCTACACATTTCAGTATTGCCTGATGTTGTCGACATATTACATTGCATAACATTTTCAAGATTGTTATGCTTTGTGTATAAAGTAAATCTTCAGTCTTGGTTATACCCAACAGTTATGAGAATTTCCAATACCTACACTCGTGTGAAATTTTCCAACTTATATACATTGAATACGCCATAATAATTTCTAAGTGGAAAAAAATTTAATTTCCAATAATATAGACCTTTATGTTATTTATGAATAAAAGATTAATATCTGCACAATGTCTACCAAAATAAATATATATTTGAGCAATGATTTGTAATACAATTTTTATATGCGTATATTAGACCACAGAAATTTACAATAGGCTAATGAATATATGGTAATAACTACTTCTAAAAACATAGGATTATTCTTTACCATAGTGTTAATATCTGAGAGTTTGACACATGCATAAAGGTCTTATCACAAATCGTTACCCAAATGTGGTGTTCATTTCTATTTTTGGTAGCCATTTTGAAGCTGAGTTTGTTGCTAGCATTAAGCTTTTATTGATTTACATGCGTAAGGGTCTATGTTATTACTACGTGCAATTTAAATTTCCTTAAACGATTCTTTTTTTCCATTTCAAAATTATTGTTATCACTTGTACAAACTTGGTATTTCAGTATATCAGGTTCTAGAAAACTCGGCAGTAAAAGAAATCAAACTCAAAACATAGGGAGAAAAGGTATTTCGGCAAAATTTATTATGCATTTTTTTACTAGTCGGAAACTAGTAAATAGGTTAGGCTTGCTTGTTAGAAAATGATTAATTTATAGAACCTTAAAATATTTTGCGGAAAAAATTTCGCCGACATACGGGATTTGAACCCGCATCTCTCAAGAAACATGCCAGAGTATTCTACCATTGAACTAATGCCGTCTCTTTTTTCCCGCTAATTTAAGACTTTAAACTACTGAGAATTTTGAGCCAACTGTTGCCAACTATTACTTTTTATATTGCACTGAGTTTCAAGATTCTATGTTTATAGAATCTTGAATTAGGATTTGAAAATTCTGGTATAACGGTCTAGAGTTAAGAGCACTTGTTTTATTAGTATGCATTAAATTTATCACAAGAAAATTTTTGTAACATGGCCCGAAAAAACCAAATTTAGCCTATATGTATTACGTATTCTCTTTAAAAGTGACAAAGATAAATTTTATGCATCAGAAATGTTATTGAAAGAATATTGATAGCAGGTCACGGGTGTAGTGAGGGTGATTTGCACCCAAGGACAAAGCAAAAAGCTGTTGTTCCTTTTCCTCTTAACCTCAAGCCCAATCGCCTTTTACTCCTCAAATCCAGGAAGAAGGCATATCTGACAATTGGCGTCTGAGGGCAGATCCCGGCCTTGCTCTCAGTGATATATGTGCTCTTGCAAAAAAACATTGCGCTAAAAGGAAGATATTTCACCATAGGAATACATAAACGGGTGATCCTGACAAGCATATTTTTTGCTAAGAAATTCTAAAATTCATTTTATAGTATAAAATTACGAACGTGAAAGATACTGCATCAAAATATAGGATACTGGATACAAATGAAAAACATAAAGGTAATATATTTGGTTATATGTAAAGACGTGGGGGGACACTTGTTCAGTCAATTTCCTTTTCAGCATGGAAGGGATGAAAGCCATTGGGTGAAGGAAACTGCGAGATGAATAAAATGATTCATTACTTCACAGATGGTGGAGTTGTTTTCGATAGTTTTAGTGAAACTTTGATTATCAAATATCTGTCTCGTAAATTATTGGTTGAGAAAGGAGATACCCATTGGCTTGGAAAAGGTGCAATCCGTTGGATGGAACGTCTAAGTGTGGTTCATGACGTATGCTGTACATTTTAATAACGGGTTGAATGGCTCCCTCTGGAGACGTGTCTCGTAACAGTTATCCAGTGGCTCCGAGTCCTCGAGACCTAGACTTTTAAACCAGTTTGTGCAGAAAAGTGCCGTTCATAGTTAAAACAATCCAACCCTTGTAAAATGTAGTCACTATCCAATTTTTGCAAATTCTAGACCTCCAGCTCCCCAAAGAGTCCATATTTTGAAATATTCTCTGGATCTAATCAGCCGAGTTAATCAAAAAAGTTTCCCTAATATGAAAACAGTGTTAAAATCACCCTAAACAGAAGATACCTTGATTTCACTGAAAGTTTTGTTAGGCTTTCAAATGCATACCTTACAGTCATTAGAACGGATGTTTTAGAGATCCGCAGAAATTTCTGTTAGAGTTGTACTGGTTTCAATAGTGTAATGTGGCAACTGAGCAGACTTCACCACAAACAGTTGGCAGTTCTGAGACGAATCTCTCATTCCGTAATGATGTTTGCTTGATTAGATTGTCGCCAAACAGGGTGGTGCTCTAGTTTCTTTGAATAGCTGTCTTTTGAACAAGCTTCTCAGTTTTATTAGCTAAAGAATTGTGTGACAAATATCGGAATGTATGACACGAGGTAAACAAGAATAAGGATTGCTGCTGGAACTTTTAAGAATCTGGTGAGTTTGTAGAAAAATAAACGAATACATTTGAAGACTAAAATTAAGCTAAATAATAGTTTAGTCCTCTGATGTTTGTTCTAGTAGTAAAACTTGAAAGCCTTTGCAAGCAAGATAATGGGAAACTTGATACCATTCATTCTAGATGTTTATGCAGTATCTTCGGCGTTGGTGATTTGGCTTTGTCAGTAATGATGAGATTAGGCACAGCATATTGTGCAGAGAGAGAGACTGCATTGGTTTGAGGATATTGCTCTTATGTATAACTATAGCTGAGTAAATAGGGTCGTGAACAGTATCCCTAAGAGCTTCAAAAAAAGGGGTAGGAGACCTCGAATGCAGTGGACAGACTATCAAACAACCTTATTAGAAATGGCTTTCAGTGGCCAGGGGCAACACCTCGGGATAGATTTGTAGGGAGAGCTAAGTTACACAATCTGATTAGACCACCGTGACTGCTTGACGATTATATATGCATGCAAATCTTCATTATCCGAAAATGAATATTTCAGCTTGTAATTAATCTCCTTAAAGCTGTAGATATGTACATCTGTTGTCTTTTTGAGCAAAAAATAATACTTGTTCAGTTTTATATTACGTTATCTAAAAGTATTGCTACAAAACAGTCACGTACAAAACAGTCAGTGTAAAATGGAATAATATTTAAATGTAATAATTTTCATATGCAGTCAACCTCTGATGTATTCTCATTTGTTTCAATAACTTTGACGTTATTAGGACCAGACCCATGTTATATCAGATTCATACTTCAGTAAATTCTTAAACTTTTTATGGCAAAAATGTGAATCAAAGATCTCAAATCTAAATCTCAGTTTTCAGCAATATTCTTTCGGTATCTAAAGAAATGGAAACAAAAACATCGAACAACTTCGCTCATTCTACAAATAATCATTCAGAATTTGCGTCAGTTCAGGTGTTTTGCATTGGTCTGGATGTTGTTGAAAAATGAGATTTATATCAATTTTTAAAATATTTATCTTCATTTATACTTTTGAATCAAAAGGTTATTTAAAAATGGGCTGCAAATAATATTTAATAATGTGGTGACCGATTATATATATATAGCAGGCCGTATGAATTGTCATTGCCCTAAAATCTAGATAGTTACACGATTTCACTTAATACTTTTTATTTAAATACTATTTAAATGAAATATAAAAGTTTTCCAAGTATTTCTGGTTGCATGTTTTAATTATTATTTAGAGGCCTCAAAATTTTAAAGTGCCTGAACTGAGATCCAAAAAAACTGTATATATTGCATAATAATTATTGCTGATATGAACTAATTCAATCTTAAAAATTAATTCTTATAATGCACCGAGGGTAATGTTAATTATTGCATTTTATTTATGTAAGAGCTGTTCAAAGGCAGATGCGTATATTATACTAAACGATAGTTTATCAATAAAATCTTGAATCAACTTTGGGGGGGGGGGAGGAAATATAGTCTAATAATTCATGTTGCACAATATATAGAGTTTATAGATATATATTTTAGAATGTAATCAGACGAGCTGTCTGCTGTAATTACAGTATTTTCAAGAATGTTAATAATTCAAGTTCTCATCGTTTTAACAGATTCTATTAATTGAAATGAATATGTTCTGAGAATTATGAAAAGCTTCTCATTTAACCGACAACAATTTATAAGAACGGAGTACATAAACTATATGGGGCTTTTAAACTGACTCAAAAGTTCCAGTGGTGAGAAGTAGAAATCCTACAGTGCAAGATTATATTGTTTCAAATAGTGTGAAACAAAGAAATAGTTTCTTATGTATGAGGCTCTACTAAATTAACCATTTTGTTATAAAGCATCTTTATGAGAGTCGATATATTTCTACTACTCGATTTACACTTGTATGTATTCGTACACTTAGCGCATAAATTACCGGATGCGAATTTTTCTATTTGATCCATCACTAAGACAGGATATGTTAAATGCTCGCTCTTTAAATTGAAGGCACAAACAGTAGAAAGGAATGTGTGACCACTGCGATAAAAACCCACAGAATGCAGTGTCATTGTCCGAATGTAAACATATACCCGTTTTTGTCTTTATGGTGAGAAGTTTTGCCTTAAGCAGCCATTGTCTTATGGCTGAGGCACATCTCTAATTTAGGGCGTTTGTACAAAATGAACTTTAACATTTTTCGAAATAAAAACATGTCTAAAAACCGGGAAATAGGTAATTATCAAGTACGTTTATGCTCTTATCTTCAATAATTCTTTCTCCTAACTACATCGTTCCCACAGCTCATTGTTGAAGAGAGGATAAGTTCAGTACAATCAAGTCATGTCACTCCCAATCATACCTATTTTCTGATCAATAGTGAACCATTCCAATCAACCAGTTAAAAATTAATTATTATTATTCAATGTCAGCCCTGGCAAATAGTCATCTTTACCCCTTTTTCTACAGTAAATTGCAAGCTAGTTGCAACCCAGGAACATAAGCATCAGCTGTTTGAATTGCATGGAAGGCGTTGCATGAGAAATGATATCTTAATGCGTGTGTTCCTTCCTCTTCCCCACCAAAAGAAAATAATGAATTTGTTAAATAAACTTAGGGAATATATTTAAATATTTTTGACAATCTAAATAAATAAGATAAAGTTAAAAAAAACTTCAGAATAGAATTATATGCTACATATATACTCACAATATTCATATAATTTGAAATTGTAAATTATCATTGAAAGGCAAGAACTTGCCTTTCAGAAATGTAATCCATAGCACTTGAAAATCAAAGTTTTAGCTGTGCATCGTTTTATTTAGGGGCCCTCCTGTTTCAAGTGAGAATAAATAATACTCCCTCCCCCACACAAATGTAAAGCTGGAGGGGCTAGTGTGCTTTGTCTAGCCTTATATCTTGAAATAAGGTTTGTGCTTCAGGCAGTCAATAAAAATATTTTTGTAATATAACGAAATGTATAAACTGATAAACAAATGTTGATTTCCCAATGAATTTTGGAGGCAGTTTTTAGCCGTCCCCGTGGCCAAGTGGTTGACACGTTTGGCTACTGATCAAAGGGACCTGAGTTCGAGCTCGGATAATGCATTGATGTTTGTGCTATCTGATGAAGTCTCGCCTTCTTCCTAGGTCTCTATGACGTATTGAACTGACAGGCTTCTGTCAGACCTCTGGCAAGCATTTGAGCTGATTGAGGGTTTATTTTTAATTCAATTGCAACCGGGGAAAGGTTTGCTTCAGTTAGTAAACACTTTCAGCTTGCAACCATATTCGAGCCACCATTGTTCCTGGGATCGATTTTTCTTTGAAACTGCCCTCGGTAAGAAAGCGGGTAGCAGTGAGCTTGGAAAGGTTGTTGTTAAGCCATGATATACATGCTAAAGAAAAATGTTGGTAGGCCTTAATGTCGAGTGTATCCCCTCCCTAATCTAAGCCTTGTGTGATCTGGCTGTCCCAGTATACAAAAAAAAAGTGCCACTCAGAGGTAATAACGTTCGCAAATACAACTTTGACTACGACAAAATGTTAATTTTGGGTCCCTTCGATTTTTTTTTTTTCAGCTTAATAGTAATGTTCCACTGAATGATAATCTAGAATAGGATCCATTGCTCTGAATCCCCCATGAAGACTGACGTAAGCCACTTCTAATGGATATTAATTGGAAAAATTCACCTTCCATGCTGTTAATACGATTTCTCTGATTTCAAAGTTATTTCTTATTTTTGAAATCTAGATATTTTGCTACTTTTGTAAACACTTTAAAAAACAGTAGCTCTCCTGGTATTTCACTGGTAGCAATTTTCCAGGCATATCGGATATGTCCTTTTTAATAGAAAAAGATATTTTTTCTCTGCATAATCAGTAAACAATATTTAATCAGGTAACCTGTAAATGGTTTATTTCAGCTGGTAGAATTTTAAGTAATCATGAATTTATGTAATATGAGGCTTGAATATTAATTGTGATATAAAATGTTTGCCAATTTTATGGATCTCCCGTCATTTTGACAAAAAAATAACTTTATTAGGTGAAACATCTTTGTGATTATGATAAACTTTCTTTCGATGTTTCACGGTTTTAGAATTTTAGTGTTTTTTCATCGTATTTGAATTTTGATAATGAGATATTGGATTAGAACATTTGAAAAAAGAAACCCACGTTTTAGTAAAAATACTTCAGTGCTTAATTTTTAGATGTAAATTTATAATGTGGAATATTTCTTCCTCAGATAAACTACAACGATATAGAATGCTTGTCCAGTAAGTTGTAAATTTGCATTGCTATATATTTTTACAAAAAGAAATCTATTAGCAGATTTGAAACTCTGATTGTGGTTAACATTCATTCATTGGATTCGTTAGAGAATGACACTTATGTGTGTAGTTGGAAGACAGATTCGGGTAAAAAAAAACTTGTATTTTAATTTGCACGTGGATATTATTCAAGTTCCACATGCAGGGTATAATGCTTGCATATCTGTGAGTATTCCGACCATTAAATGTATTGACTTTCTAGGCGACTAAGAAATGAGTAAAAGAAGTGTTTTTGAATGCTATTTAATGTATTCGATGATACTGAAGAGATGTGAGATAAGTATATACTCTTGAGATTGGAAATGCATTTATTGTTCATTGTTTTGGTGTTATATGTATATCTGTTAAGTTATGGAAAATATAACAGCTCTGCAGACGTTTATAGTAATCCCAATTTGAAAGATTTTTTGCATTTGTGTAACCAGACCAACAGATATATCCACTCGGTGCTCCACTTAGACTATGTATTTTTAAAAACCTTGAGAATATATATAATACCTGTACTTTAGATGTAAATATTATTCATGTTATCATTTTTCATGGTGTATATTGTATACTGTGAATAAATTGTGTGTTGTACAAATGTGAGATTATTATTTTTTAGTCATGCCAAAGTTTGATTGCATTTTACTACTTAGTGGCAAGAGTGGTGTCTTCGCTACACCAGTAATAGCGAATCTTTTATGCAGTAATAGCGAATCTTTTATGCAGGTTGTCTAAGACAATTTTTCATTTCACGCTAATTTAAAAACTTTTTCAGAGACTCATTTATAAGCACTTCGAAAAATAAAAATCATAGTAATGTATTCATTGTTGTCTTAGAATATGTAGATTAATATACATTGAAACTCAAGACAAATAGATTCACTTGTGAGTGATTCTATTATCGTAGCAGCAAGTGGAGTCGCAATTTGCCTGCAAAGAATCATTTAATATCGATCTAAATCTTCAAGGGAACAGTTTTGTTTTCATGCATTTTGTTTCTAATAATTATACTTTTAAGGATAATAAGACAGCAAACGTTTAAATTTGCTGTCCTTAATCCCTACGTAGGAAACCATGTAATTCTAATATATACTCTCATAAAAAACATTGAAAAGCAGATATATCGATTCAAACAAAATCACCCGGCTCGCTCTACCAAAATTATCGCATATAAAAAAAGTTAATATTGCACCGCTTCATTATAAAATCTTTCATCAAATATATATATAGGTAACTGAGATGAGTTCAGGCTCAAAATTGCTCAGTCCTGCCACTTGAAAAATTATTTAGCCCCATCCTGATTAGGGAAAAAAATTTTATAACGCATCGCAATATATAAAAGCTGGTAGCTTCTACGATTCCTCTCTGGCCTTTGTATCACAAATGAATGAATGCATGAATTAAATGTTTATAAACTGCCCTACTAAAAAATATTAGAGAATTTCCATTGTTATTCAATGGAAAATGCAACTTCGAAGCTCTATAACTTCTAAAAATATGCATTTAATGGGAAATTTAAAGATCATATTCCAAGTCTTTTTTAATCTCGATTTTCAACAACATTTGCTCAATGTTTAAAGAGTTAGGAAGCTCGAATATTTAATAAATATGTTTTATTAAAATCGTAGTTGTCTAATAGAGATGAGTTCGGGTTCAATTTTCAGAGCCTGCACCTACTCGAACCCAATTTGGGGGGGTTGGGTTGTTTTACCTCTGAGCGGCACTTTTTTTGCACACCATGGGCTAAATGGCCAGATCACATGGACCCCGAAGGGTCAGAGAAGGTTGGGGGAGGGGACCCACTGGAACAGCTGTTGGGAGACAGATGGTAGCCTTCCGTCAAGGCCATCCAGCGTGTTCTTTAACATGCACAGGTCTCTCTCGCAAACGGGGCAAAGGCTTAACGTCCCATCCGACGGACGGCGGCCTTTCCAAGCCCATCGGTGTCCCCTACTGACCGTGGGCAGGGCGGGGAATTTTGCGAAGATAAATCTCAACGCTGACCCAGCTGGGACTCGGAACTACAGATTACGAGCCTGGCGCGCTACCGACTGAGCACCCCCGCCCCAATTTTTTTTTGGGGGGGTGGTAAATTTCCCTGGCGCATTGTAAGAAATGCATGTTTTTAATCATTTATTATTAAATATAATTTTTTATGACAAATATTAAAATACTTGTCGAAACAGAAAGTTCTCGACTAACATTCTAAAGTCGGTCATTTATCAAAAATAGAGAATGTGTTAAAAAAGCCACATGGTGTTTGAATTAGTAGAAAGTAATTAAAAGGTTGAAATTATAATAAAAATATTAAACCTCTCCAAAAGTTCAACGTGAAACGTATGTTCATTGATAAATTTTCCCATATGTCATTCGCAGCTTTTCACCGTTAACGTACTGCTCCAGCCTCAATTGTCGATAACGTGGTAGTCGAATCAAAATATATGCGACTGCAGCGCCCCTAGAATTGTTCGTGCACTTTCAGAAGGTTTGCTCCCACAGCAGCTAGGAACCCGATCTCAACCCAACACAATAGAACTAACTGGACCAACACAGCAAATTTTGGACCGATCGCTCCAGCATTGGTGAAACTATAGGGAATTTATATATGACACATTTGCAAGAAATATAATTTTTCTGAGCTCGAGCCCATTCTATTGTCTAATATTGAAATAATCATTATACAAACTTCTAAAACGTATATTTTATTAAATGGTTCGAAACAATATTTATTACAGTAGAATCTGAATCGGGCACCCTCAGGACCAAGCACAAGCAAGATTTGAGAAAATTCATTTTTCTAAAGTGCTGCTTAACTCTCTATATCCTACTCTGTGTTCTGTAACATGTTTCAGCATGCACTGATTACAAGAAATATCGCGCAACCAAATAATTCAGTAGTGGACAGCAACAACCCCAAGGGGTGACCGCTATCTGGTGTTATGCACTTGGAGCAGCAGCATGTCAACCCGCGATCGGACTTTACAGTAGCGAGTGGAATGACGATATCCACTATTATCACATACCAAAGACTTCATGAAATGTGCCTGTGTGTTAGGCAGCCAGTGATGTGAGTGTACATGGCGCAACACTACAGGAGGGACCATCTAAACTGGAATAATGTCTGTTCTCTTCACGGATGAATTGAGATTTGCCCTCCATAGTGATTTGTGCTGTCAGTTGATGTAGAGGGAACATGATACATGTAACCATGAACGGGACACCTAGGTGGTAGTGTCATGGTTTGGGAAGGGATATCTTTGGCTGGCCGCACAGATCTGTATATCCAACAGTCTCTGTCACCAGTTGCAGGTACAGAGATGAAATCTTTGGCCCTTTCATGTCACCATATGTAGGTCCAATAGAGGTTAACGCTCGACCTAATCGTTGTTTCCTTGTCTATTGCTATATTGGGAATAGTACTTTTAACCATACGGAGTGACCATCCTGGTGTTCTAACCTCTATCCAATAGAATATGCATTGGATTCTGTCAGGAGATGGGTTCCTCCCCTGATTCCCTCTCCTTGAGCTTTGGAGGAGCAATGGAGATTATATCTACAGCGTGCCACGCAGTCTTATCAGCAACATTACACATCGCTGCAAGGTCTGCATAATGGTAAGAGTTGACCATACTCCATATTGAACCATTTAGGTTATCTCAGTTGACCAACTTTTACCATGTAACTGTATTTATCCAAAATTTTGAGAATTAAAAGTGTTATTATGCACAGTGTTTATATGACCTATCTTCTGATTGACATGCAGCAGATCTAATGGGTTTTTGAGACAAACCAGGTTTTGAGGTTCTTTAATCATGGAAACCTGTGTGTATTCCTCGGTTGAAAATTGAATGGGTAATACACTGCTGCCCATTAAAAGTGCAAAATCAGGAAAGACGAGAGATATCAAAACCATATTTAGTGAATACATAGCTTATATTACAAGGATCTCATTTATGGGTGGGGGTGGTCCTGAAGGACCTACCCTATATAGAAAAAATCTCGTGCTCCGTCGTAAGACACTACACGAGCGGATATTACAAGGATCAAATGATTACAAATACAACTTGGTTAGACTTGTAGAATACAAGGAAGTCTGTATCTTGTGTAGCCACCATGAGTGGCAATAACTGCTGGCATTCCGGTCTATTCTACACAGTCCAGCATTGAGAGGATGAGACATTGGATGTGTATTTGGGGAATGTCAGTCCATGCAGTTTCGATACGTAGCCAAAGTTTATCTGTTGTAGCTGTTCTGGTATAAAATCATTCCCTCCATTTCAGTCTAGAAATTTCTTGAAAAATTCGTATACTCTTCCCTATCAAAATATTAAAGGATTCCATGTTATATAAGTGGGAATCAAACTTCGTAACTCTACAACTACTAAAATATACATTTAATGAGAAAATGTGACTGAAGATAAAGATCATAATTCTATTGAAATCTCGATTTTCAACAATATTTGTTCAGTATTTAAAGAGTTAAGGCAGCTGGAATATTTTGTAGCTTTAATGACGGCACGAATCACTATGGAGGGCAAATCTCGATTCATCTGTGAAGAGCACAAACCATCATTGTTCCAAGGTCCAGTTGATGATGTCTACACTAGTTTAGAGTGTTTATGTCACACTCTCTGTAGTGTTAGGAGTGTTGCAACAGGCTCTTAAATGAAAATTATCAAAAGACCTCTAATAGTTACTATGCAGAAATAAAAATTTCGCAATGGAGCTGTCTCAATCATTAGAGAACTACAAAAACTATGCAGATATTATTCAGTATACACTAAATAAAAGATAAAATCCCATGTTATTACAATGAGAAGCTAACTTCAAAGCTCAATAACAGGATGGGCAAATATTTCGTTAGCGGGCACATAAGGTGTACCAATCTATACGAAAAATGACATAGGAATAGAGAAAGTTTGTGGGGAGAGAGGTTCAACGTGCTTGTCACTACGATTCGCCATTCTAATAGCTTTAATTCTTGTTAATTTGATGTAATCGACTATTAAAACCCTGTTATGAAGGCATAAATATTTTGTATTATATATCATCAAGCACATTACTCGTAAGCAAAAACGGATATAAAGGGTCAAACTTCATCGTGGTCAATATTTTCTAATTTCTACTTAATATCTGGGGTCGATGGTTGTTTGTCAGTGTTCTCAAATTCGAGATCCTACTGTGCCTAGGTGCAGAATTTCTCTGCTAACCACAGATCTGTCTTCAGTGAGAAAGGAACCAATGATCCAGTGAAAGGATCATAACCAATGATCCAGTGGCGGATGCAAGTGGGTGTCACCTGGGCATACGTCCCCATTCCGCTTGAAAATTTTCCTGAATGGGAAAAAAATTATCATTTCCATTTTTATGTGAAAATTAAATTACTCTTTAGCATTCATTCGCAATACATAGCCACTTAGTATGACTGCAATAATTTTATGTGCCCCACCTATAAAATTTTCCTGGATTCGCCAATGTAACGAGCTAGGTAGACTCAAAAGGGAAAAAATATTCAGATAGAGCGTTTCACCGTATGATGAAAAGCCATAGCCTGTACCCGCTAAAAACTTCTTTACTCTTTAATCGTTTAATCATTAATGTTAAAATTAACCATAAAAATTTTGCTAATTTTATAAATTACCATGTCACTCTAGAACTGCATATATTTAATATTAATTACTATTGTTTAAACATGGTAAAATAATATTCAGTGCAATGTTTTGGGGCTATAAAAAGGCAGCTTCCAGGCTGCTAAGGGGAAAAAGTGCATTGATTATAAGTCATTACGTATACCAAACTGCATTTTGTTGATCTAAATGCACTGGTTTCCATAAATTAAGGAAAATTCGGAAAAATTATGATAAACAAAAAACTTAATGAATGATTTTAATGAAATTTGATGGAAATATGAATTATAATGCCTGTTTCAGAATGGCATAAAATATTTTACACGACACATTTTTCGTTAAAAAATAACAGGAATGAGGTGTCAGAATGCAATGGGAAAAGTTCTTTAATAAAGAGTATGGTCACCCCTTACAGCAATGCAGGCATGACAGCAATGTCCCATGCTGTTTATGATATGAATTAGCTCAGTAGAGAGTAACGACCATTGTTCCTTTAAAGCAGTAAGAAGCTCCACCTTTGTTTCAGGTGGCAGGTTGGCAGCAACACGTCTGCCTAGAGCATCCCACATATGCTCAATCAGATTTAGGTCGGAAGATCGAGCTGGCCAATCCATGTGCGTAATGGTCTCCTCGAAGATATTGATCCACTAGTCGAACTCTGTGTGGACGAGCGTTATCATCTTGTAAGATGAATGTTGCACCAGCGTAAGAATGTACATCTGTATACCTTTGAGCATTGAGGTTCCCACTCGTCAACACATAAAGGTCTGTGCATCCACCTAAGGAAATGCCATCCAAAACACACACGCTACTTTTGCCACAACTGTCTCTTTGAGAGATGTTACTGGGATGATAGCAGGTACCTCATTCTCTCCATATCAAACAATGTCCGGAATCACTGCAACTCCGGAACTCCATTAACAATGTCCGGAATCACTGGACTCATCTGTGAAGAGTATGGACCACCATTGCTCTTGTCCAGTTAACATGCATGCATGCCCAATTCAACTGCTCTCTCCTGTGACATGAGGGGGTATACAAATTATTGGCCTTCTAGCATACAGACCATCATGAACCCTTCTACACACAGTAGAAGCCAATACAACCCTCCCAGTAGCTGCTGCTGCAAGAGGAGATCGCAGATGAGAGGGAGCAGACGTCCTGCTCCTTTGTGCTGCTAATCGCAGGTATTGATCTTGTACAGCAGTCGTAACTCTAGCCCTTCCTTGGCTAAACCTCCTAGTCATGAAATCCACGCTAAGAAATTGATTCCAGTCTATGGACCACAGAAAAACACATTCAGCCATTGTGCCACATCTGACTGACTTTGACCTTCTTCGAGTTAGCCAATAGCTCTCCATCGCAGTTCATTTGGCAAATTATGTCTCGAGGTCATTCCTACTAAATGGCTATTCCGAATTTCTTTACTCACATACAACACAAAATAACGATCTACTCCAAAACACCCATTTTTATGCCGCTATCCAATTACAGAAATTGACGAAACCTAAAATAATTTGCATATGATATGCTCACTCGGCATTACTTTACTGGTTACATGAACAAGTTTGGTGAGGATCGCACAATTTTTTTACGAATTATCGCGATTTTACTCATTTTTCCTTAATTTATGAAAACCAATGTATAAATCATAACACATCATCCTTAAATTCAGGAGAGCCATATCCGGTGCATGTTAAGGAACATGTTGAATAGCCTTGATGACAGCTTTCGATTTATCTCCTAAAACACTATACAGTGAATCCCTTTCGTGAATGCTTTGGGTACTTGTGATCTGTGAAAAAGTCTCAGAGCTAAAACAATCCAACCCATCAATAAAATGATAATAACATACCTGCTTTCGCAAATATGGAATGCTCCTTTTCAAAATGGCAGTGGGTGGCTCAGTTGGTAGTGCACCAGGCTTGTAATCTCCAGTTCCCAGGTTCGAGTCCCAGCTGAGTCAGTATCAAGATTTATCTCTGCAAAACTTCCCACCCTGCCCACGGTCAATTGAGGACACTGATGGGCTTGGAAAGGCCGCCATGCATCTGATGGGACGTTAAGCCGTGGCACCGTGTGCGGGAGACCTGTGCACATTAAAGAATACACTGCATGGCCTTGACAGGAGGTTTCCATCTGTCTCCCAACAGTTGTTCTAGTGGGTCCCCTCCCCCAACCTTCGGGGTCCTTGTGACATGCCCATTTATCCCATAGTGTTCAAAAAAAGTGCCAGTCAGAGGTAAAACAACCCAAACCAACTCCTTTTCAAAGAGAATAAAAATGTTATTTTTTTAATTTTAGCAGCTTGTAATGGTGGAAATTTGAACTAATGGATGATTGGGAAAATGTAAATAGTAATACTTCATTAATTCTTGCAAAGTACAAGAATAATTTATTTTTATTTCTTAAAGCAAAAAGTTTCCCTCCTAATAGGGAAAAGAGAGTTAGTTAAGTTAGAGTTCAAACGTGCATTTCAAATATTTATCTCTATTTTTTCGAGCCCCGGGTAGGGTAAGGCATGGATGTTCGTGTTGTTTTCTGCTGAGGTCCTGCCATCCTCTCAGATCTTCTACTGTGGCATTTAAACTGACAGGCTCCTGTCAGACCTCTGTGGCAAGCAGCTGCTTGAGGGGGGATTTATTTTTTTTTATTATATATACATACAACATAGTGTGTATGCGATCAATCCAAAATCGAATTTTTCCAGAAAATACCTGTTATTTTCTGGAACAAAATATTGATTTAAACAATATTTGATAATCTCAGCGTTACCTTTAGACGTTTAAACATCTATAAATCAATAAATATTTTTGTGGAAAAATTTCGCCGACTTACAGGATTTGAACCCGTATCTCTCCAGAAACATGCCAGAGTATTCTAACCTGTTGAACTAATGCCCTCTCAGTCTTTTTCTACTAATAATGACTATCACTCTTCCAGTGAATTTGGACGCCTTCTTATGGTGCCATCTATGATCCCGGGTGGCAAATATTTCTTTTTTAGTGTTCTAAGTAAGATTGAAATAAATAATGAATGTGTAAAATAATCGATCATTTAATCGAAATAATCGATCATTTACACAAGTTAACCACAACTGTGAAATCAGTTTCGGAAATTTACTGTGTTGCTAAGTTCAAACACTATGAAAAATAAAGAATCATGTAGTTACATTTGTTCGCATTTCATTTAACATGATGTTTCGTTAAACGAAGCTTAGACATTTCTAAGTATGAATTATCGACGTCCGTGTCGCGGTAAGAATTTGGTGTTGAATCGGCACGGTAGGATCGGGTTTCGGAAGGTCTTTGGCGGTAGTAAACTGTGCTTCGTGTGCGGCAGAGTGAAGCGATGGGTACCACAAGAATATTGGTTGCCCGAACTCAAGACTGCTTCAAACAGTAAAAAGTTTTTTTTTCCTTCAATAAAACAACTCTATATCTTTTTTTTTTTGCAGTTATGACTAGAATTTGTAAGAGTAATATTAGAATTTTAGTTTCGACTCAAACATAGTCTAATTTTATTTCTACATTTAAAAACATTCAAGTACATTGATTTCCATAAATTAAGGAAAATCCTCATGTTAAGTCTATGGGAAGCTAACGTCAAAGCTCTAGAACTTCTAAAATACGTTTTTTTTTTGTTTTGAGAAATGTGATTGCAGATAAAGATCTATCAAATAAAGCAATATCTCGATTTTCAACAATATTCGTTCAGTATGTAATGAGTTAGGGAAGTTTGAATATTTAGCGATAACAATGCCAACCACAAAAATTGACTTCAGAAGTTAATTAAAACTTAGTAATCAGTTTTGTATCAAAGTGTTTAATGAAATAAGTTTGTATTTTAGAACTTTGTGTACAGAATTCTTTCACTATTCTTCAGTTTTGTACAAGTTTCTTAAGACTCGCATTGCTGTTGTTTTGAGATCTTTATCTTCAATCACATTTTTTCAAAATCAAAAATCTTATTTTAGAAGTTATAGAGCTTTGACGTTAGCTTCCCATTGACTTAACATTGGCGATTTTCCTTAATTTATGGAAACCAGTGTAGTATTATGCACTTTGGCGTGAGGAGGCCGATTTTATTTCATGTCAAATCCGTGATCGATATTTCCGTACACTGGTAGAAGAAGGCAGTGGTATTCGGTACACGCAGCAAGAGTTGTGGCAGCTTAACTGAAGGTTATGGTATATTTCATATCTGGCCAAGCAATAAGAATAGAATCAGTGCCCGACTTACGCATAAGCTAAGCTGCAGCTTAGAGCCTAACGATTATGAGGGGCCTCAAAAATTTCAGTTTGAAATTTACTGTCAGGAAACTTTTTTATATTCAATTAATCTTTTTTGCAAATACTGATGATCGCAGCTTTACACAGGCATTATTGTCTGACAACGCAAGTGTTTTCACATCAATTTCATGTTCATTTATTAATGTTCCCTCAAATAAGAATAAATAAACCGAAGAGCCAACGCATTATGATCACATTCCAAATATGATGTTGGTCCTGCATGCGCTGCCAAAACAGCTCTGACCCGGCGAGGCATGGACGCTACAAGACTTCGAAAGGTGTCTTTACGCTATCTTAAAGGAGTTTGGGGGGGGGGGGGGATTCTATATAGAGTAGCCCTATCACTGTGTGTTACCTGTACAAAATTCAATGACACCGACAGGTTTAAACGATAATAGGATAATCGAAGGTCGCACTGTTTGTCAACAAGCTGTGACCCCTTCCCCCAAAGACTAGTACGTTTTTCTGGCTATTCCCTTGCTAACCCTCTCTCATTCAGTCATCTACACTATTGTTATAATCGACCCATGTTGACAAGATGCATTGGAAGAACTCTTTTGAAAAATATAGTGGGGAAATCTGAAAATCAAAATTAGTATTGAGAGATTATTATTATTTGATAGATTAAATCATGTATTGTAATAGATTTTCATTCAATTTTTAACTTATCTGCAGTGATATTTTTCGATAAAAAAAGAGTTAGGTCCTCCATATTGGATATTCTTCAAATAGGAACTCCATATTGGATACAGCTTCAAATTTGCTTTGAAACAGTGTACAAGCGATATTTTGCAATTATGTTCAAAATTATAGTACAGAATGTACCATAAAATTCACTTTTCATTTTTAGCCGTGAAATATTGGTTCCAATCATGAGCAATGAAATCTGTTATAAAAAATTACCGTACCCTTTCCAGAATCCACAAGCATTCTTGCAATACTTTGTTTTGCACGCCAACAATCCAAGTGACAACAAAAAATGCATCGAATTTGGAAATGGCAAATCTCTATCTATATAGGACCAATATCCATATCTAGCTGTGATCCACATTCGAGAAACGCTGCTCTAAAGTTTGATTAAAAGGTTGAAGTAATCAAAAAAATTATTTTTTGCTATTTTCTCATTGCGAGCAAAATTTTATTAAATTGAATTTTTAACTAAATTATGACATAGCCTGGGCTTGAACTCATCTATAATAATAAAAGGATCTGGTAGACACTTCAAAATTTGATAGAGTGTTATTGGCTGTCATCCAAGCTGTAGTGGCTAGTTTCAAGTAGAAATTCAAAAACGACTTGCTGTAGCAAAAATATTTATCCAACTGTTCCTATGGGAAACGTTAATCGCTGCCTTTTTCTGAAGTTTAGACAGGATTTTCTCTTTGAGTTGGCTACACTGCATTTTTTTAACACTAATATACAGAGTTCTATACAGGGTGTCCCTGAATCCATGGCCCAAACGTGAGGGGATGGTAGTACACACCGAACCCACCAATATTTGTCATAGAATATGCGGCCGCAAACGCAGTGAGGAGTCGGAAGTGAAGGGCAGACACACAGGTTTCCAGAGCGACATTTATTGATCATTACAACAAATGCTCAAACGTCCACCCACCAACGTTGATACAAGTGGCACAATGGTGAAGTAGTGATCGGCATACCTGCTCGTAAACACCGGGCTTGTCACACACATCGGTAGCTGCAATGGACAGTCGGACTACCAGATCCTCTGCGGACACGACACTCTTCAAATGTCCCCACAGAAAGAAATCGATACAAGAAAGATCGGGCGATCTGGGAGGCTACGGGATGGGGCCACCGTGCCCAATCCATCAGTTCCCAAATCTGGTATTAAGATGCTGACCCACGTCCATGCTGAAATGGGCGGGTGCTGGAACCACATATGGGCACAGATTGCAGCTGGAACATCCTGAAGCAATTCTGGCAAAACCTGTTGCAGAAAGATACGGTACGTTCGCCCATCGAGGTGGTCTGGCAGTAGGTATGGTCCAATTAAGTAGTCATGCACGATCCCCGCCCAGACATTGGCGGCAAACCATTGCTGGTTCGAATTTGGAAGTGTACCATGGGGGTTCTGGATTGCCCACAAATGTGCATTATGGACATTCACTACGCCTTCACGTGAGAATGTTGATTCATCTGTAAAGAGCACATGCACGGGGAAATTGCGATGTGCAGCACTTTGCTGCAGGAACCACTGGGCAAAATCCATATGCAGGGGATAATCAACAGCTGTCAATGTCAGCACTCGCTGCAAGTGATAGGGGTGTTATCTTCTTCATGCAGTACTCGCCAGACACTTCCGATGCACACCCAGGCTCCAAATCGCGTGCTTCTACCTGGGTTATCTGCCACCATACGCAAGATGTCCTCGCTCATAGCTGGCATTCTGACCATCCAGCATCATGTCGACTGACGTGGAAGGTGCCTGCCTCAGACAGCTGGTGGTGCAGTCGTGCAAACATTGTATGATTGGGCACACAGCACATAGGATATCGCTCACAGTAGTCTTTGCACCTCTTTACCACTGCCTTCAACTACGCCATACATCAGGTGCATATCGGCTTTCTCTGCGTTCGTAAACTGCTCCATCTCATGTCCGGTCGACGCTGAGAATGTTAGGGTTTGGCCAATCCAGCGCTTTTAAGCCGTGCTGCGTCTGTGCCCCCTACCGGCACTGGGCTGTGTTTGCGGCCGCATATTCTATGACAAATATTGGTGGGTTCAGTGTGTACTACCATCTCTTCACGTTTGGCCCATGAATTCAGGGACACCCTGTATACATTTGAGGTAGAACACGTATGGATGCCATCGATCAGGAAGGAGATAGCGTCATGACCAAACACCAGAATCCTAAAGTACATATCAATTTAGGTCTCGTATATCTGTATGTTACGAACGTATTATATGAGAATACTTTTTTTTCAAACTCAAAAAGTACCAAGGTAATTAATTACTCTGTAGATACTTCTTATACATATATATTTTAGTTGAAAAACTTTTGTCACCTCGATGGTTGAAAACCTCTGAAAACCCACGAAAATTCATGCCTCCTGGGGTTCAAACTCAGGTCACTTTGATCAAAGCCAACCACTCGGCCACTGGAAAGCTAGGTCATGTAAACCTTTTCATATTCCATAACCACTTCCATATGCAGTTGCTGTGCTGATCGTAAATAGTTTTGTGTGAAATAAAATCTTATGTTGAGGATATTGCCGTAGGATATAAAACGTAATTATCCTCTGTTATGTCTATATAACGTAGAGTTAAATCCACCACTCTTTCCTCAGCGCCCACACATCTTGACAATTTATTCCAAAACAAGGGAGACACATCGGACATTAAGTTTAAAAAAAAATGAGTGGAAAGGGCTTCATTAGAAAAAAAAAAAGGAAAAACAATGTACTGAATCAATAAAATCATTACCGTAGCCATGCAGAGGAAGGGGGCCACAGAGGCTTCAGTTATTGCCCTTTTCCCTCCATTAATCAGAAGTGCTCTTTTTGCAGTAAACCAAGGGTGCCTCTTTTTTTGGTCCTAAGACTCTTACATGCTTTCTTCATGGCACTGCTCATTACATAGTACAGAACCACATCAATTGATTACGGAATTTCAATATCATGTCAAAGGGAGTTTTGTTCATTATTTATTTTAATGTTAATGGAATAATTTAGAACTTATAAAATACACTTTGTATCAAAAATTGTTGTTGAAGATAAAGATCTCAATCAAATGTATCTAAATCTCAAATTTCAACAATATTCGTTCAAAATTTAAAGAATTATGTAGCTGAAATTCTGTGGTTAATTCTGAGTGGCTCTATTGTAGTTAAACCCACAACACTTGAAATACTGAATGAATATATTTGAAAATGCAGATTTAGGTAGATTTGATTGAGATCTTTTATACATTTTCAGCAATATTTTCGATACAAACCATATTTTAAAAGTCAGAGTTTTGAAATTAGTTTTACCTTTGACATGATGGAAATTCTGTAATAAATTGGTTTGTATTTATGAGTGGAATTTTTTTGCACACAATGGCTAACTAGCCAGGTCACAAGGACCCTGAGGACTCAGAGAAGGGTGAGGGAGGGGACCCACTGTACAGCTATTAGGAGAGAGAGATGGTAGCCTCCTGTCAAGGCTCCAGCATGTTCCTTAACATGCACAGCATATGCCTCTCCCATACATGGGACCATGGCTGAATATCCCATCTGACAGACAGCAGTCTTTCCAAGCCCATTGTTATCTCCTATTGACCAAGAGCAGGAGGGGAGTTTTGCAGAGATAAATTTCAACACTGGCCCATATGGGAATCGAACCTGGGAACTACAGATTAGGAGCCTGGTGGGGCTGACTGAGCCAGTCCAACTGATATGGCAGTGTATAGGTAGAAGATGAAAAAGATGTTTCTTGAGTAAAAAGAAAATGTAAAAAACTTTTTCCTTAGTATAATGTCAACTAAATATTGTAAAGTTCCATTATATTGTGCATTTACAAGAAAAAATATGCATTTGCTTTTGGCAATTTCTTTCTATTAATCATCATATACATTAGAGTTCTTGATAAATCTCACCTAATGCAGCAGTCTAGTTTGAAATGGGTGCTGCATATTTTCTGTTTCATTGGCATCTGCAACTAAGCCCATTGTTGTCCCATGATAGGGTTGCCAGATCTATCTCTAGTATATATAGAACTATGTCACCAAGGTGTATGAGTGTTGAATCTCGGCTAATAGGTTTGGAAGGAAGAGGAAGAGCACTCACAAAACTAACCTGTAGTGCAGTAAAAATCAAAAATATATATTGCATCTTAAAAGTGCAACCCAGGCAGTGCAGTGGTGCAGTTCAAGTAGGTAATACGTTCAAAGTAATAATATAAATTTCATACAGAAGCATAACATTGCCAGTGGTAAAGTACTATAGCATAACTATAGCAAGGAATAGCTATAGTATAACTATAGCAATTCCTTGCTATAGTTATGACTCTGATTTCATAAGAGTTGTTCATTAATAGATATATAGGGAGCCCCCAAGTTATGAACTGGTTGATTTCCAAAAGTCATGTCATCTGGTACTCGTAACACAATTTCCAATTGATGCAATGCTATAAGAGGAGTTAGTTTCTTGACCACCCAAAGTCGACATATTTAATCTGTATTTAAGTATAACATTGATTTACACTAAATATTTATTCTGTAACAATAATATGATATCAGTAATAAAATTAAAACAAAGTTAGAATAACAAATATTGTTTTATTTACTATATTGGTTAAATGCTGAATGGGTTGTAGATATTGCTGAAACTTGTTCATTGTCACAACTTCCATAGTCTGTTATCATTTTCATGTTATCATTCATGTTTATCATTATCATTCCCATTGTTATCATTTTCATGTACTGTAGGTATCGATGGTTGTGGTTGTTCAGATGTTTTATTAAAAAAATTATAAAACCCCTTGATATGTGTGGTTTGTAAATAAGGATGTTTGTAAGTTGGAGATTCATAACTCAGGGACCTCTGTATCTTTCTCTCTCTTTGATAACTTTGTTTTTTGTGTTGTGTACGAGTCCAGCACACCACTGGGCATAACTGAACTACATGTATTTTTTTCAAATTAAAATCATATTGTTTCATGCATTCACACTGTTTTATTACTTTATTATATGAAACAAAATTGCAAATTCTGATAATGAAAACATAAAATAAATATAATTTTTTAAGAATATGATAGCATTTAATCAAGGCCGGATCTAGGAAGACTATCACCACCCTAGTAAGAGTACTAGTAAAATTAAAGATGTGTATAATTTAAACTTTTTTCATCTTGAGTGTAATCGATTTCACCGAGCTAGCTCAAGTTTTTCAGTTTGAGCTGCAAGCTACACTAACCTCTAGGGAAAGGTTCTTTTGTCACACATTGAACCAGGACTGGATTCAGAAAAAAAAAAGTGTGTGGGGGGGAGGGGGGATCAGTTTCCTATCTGTGAATTTCAGTGCTCTATTCTTTTCATAACCTCCAGTTGCTGCTCTATGAACTTGGCTGTATGTCATGCCTGAATTGGAATAAAAACCAGCTGGTAGAACTGTTGAACTGGAATTGTCTTTTAAGCATGTTTTCACAATGGTACTACAATTGCTTACCAGTCATCTGAAGTCTATGTATTACTAATAATTTGCAGGTATGAAAAGTGAAATTATCTGAACTTCTTATGTATTTATTGTACAATTATTCTGTAGATTTTATGTACTTGTATATTAAATGGTATGAAATTCTGATATACTTTACCACTTATTTTAACACTTCCAAGTTACTGAGAAAAATAATTCTAATTATCTATATATTATTCAAAATTTTCTAATTATTCATTCCCATTTGTTGGCCAAGTTTTGTTTAAGATAGTTATCAAAATAAATTTATATTTACTCATGCAAAAGGAACACTAAGATTATTTATTTCTTACAGTTTCCACATAACACTTCCTGCGTGCTACGTCTACTATACCAAGATAAGGTAGCAAAGGTAAGATAGCCAGTATGACCTGCTATTTGTAGTGATGGTAGAGCAGTCCAGAATGTTTCAGTATCACATCTGCTAGTATACGTTTGATGAGATGAGATCTTTGTTTCTTGAGGTGCTGAAGATAACTTTGATACCTCATTAACAATTAAATTCGGAATATTGGATGAATCTTGTCTAGTTTCCTTGTCTTTTTCATTTGTAGTTATTCTCTAAAAAGTTCAAAAAAGAAACATAAAAATAAATTTAAAGAGATGCATAGCAACATTTAAATATTGCAGCAAAGTAAAACTAACAAACTACAGATGGTTTTGTAATTATCCTTATGAATTAAGAAAGTACAAAATAATCTGTGATGTAGAGGATTTTTAAAGGTTAGAGTACACCAAGAAAAGAAAATACTTTGAGATAAATTATTTTAATTCTTTTACAAGCTCAGTGATCAATATATGCTAGTAAAATATGCTGAAAAAGGAGAAAAACAAAGAGCAATAGAACAGCATCTTCACCTGGCCAATTTGAAGCATTATACGGTTTGAATGTTGATAATGACAAGGTATAGTCATTGAGCTTTTGAGATATTCCTTTCATTCTCATACAAGGGGCTTCACTGGTGAATCTCTATTCCAGAATTGATATATTTCCATCACTTGTCAGTAGAAGCTGTTTTTATCAGGAATTATCATCATTAAATACTTGAATGTCACAGCAGAGGCTACCAAGCAATCAATCGTGACACTACCTATGCAGTATCTATGGAGGTAGGGTCACCAGTTTCCTGGTTTGTAGAAAACTGTCCTGGTATACTAAAATAAATTTTCAAGACATCTAAATGACTCTTTTCTTTGTGTGATGGTAAACACTCTCATTTATGTGGATTTAATTAACACATTTTTGGAATAATGCAGTCATAGCATTTATGCCTTTTTTTAATTTGTGGACTATTTCTTTGGAATAATAGTTTGCACTGAGGGCCAAGCAGTTGATCCACACCTGCAGCATAGTGTCATTGGGAAGGTACAAACTTTGCCATAGCATTTTATGTGCAGTCTTCAATTCAGCCCTGCCATCAGTTGTTGTTTGGGCTGTTTTACCTCTGAGCAGCACTTTTTTGAACACCATGGGCTAAATGGCCAGGTTACATTGACCCCGAAGGCTCAAAGAAGGTTGGGGGAGGGGACCCACTGGAACAGCTGTTGGGAGACAGATGGTAGCCTCCCATCAAGGCCATCCAGCATGTTCTTTAACATGCACAGGGTATGGCTCTCGCACACACGGGACCACGGCTTAACGTCCCATCAGACGGGCAATGGCCTTTCCAAGCCCGTCGGTGTCCCCTACTGACCATGTGCAGGGCAGGGAATTTTGCGGAGATAAATCTCAACGCTGACCCAGCTGGGACTCGAACCTGGGAACTGCAGATTACAAGACTGGCGCGCTACCGACTGAGCCCCCCCCCCCCTGCCATCAGAAAAGTCACACATATGCAACACATGCCTAGTAACAGTAAAAGTCACATTTCTCTGAAATATAGGCATACCCTCAATCTATGCAGCAACTATGCAGTCTGTACTCAACACATTTAAATTATTGCTTCTCTGACTTACTGCAAATTGTCAATCATGCCTATTCCATCATTGTACAACTGTCTTAGTTAAATTTTTGTGGAATTACACTTCTGTGAAGTCCCAGTTTCAGCAATCTGAAAGTGGAACATTTACTTAACTGTCCTAGTTTCATAAAACTGAACTGGGACTTTACTGAAATGTTCCACTTTTTACCATTCAAAACGTGGTCACCTTATATGGGGGTGAACTATTCCAGTTTTCATTTCTTGTCATTTAATAAATCACTTCACTTTATCTAATTTTGCATCGCTTTATATATATTTACACAGAAATTTAAGTATCCATTCAAATAATGAAATTGTAAGCTTTATGTGCTGGAATTTATTGCACGAGAGTTGGCAACAGGAATCACAGCAGGGTTTTGTCCTGGAAGGTAGAAAAATCGTTATATTTAGGTAACACCGTTTTTTATTGTGTCAGGATAAAAGTAAATCTTAAAATCCCAGAAAGAGTTCACACAATTTACTCACAGAAATAAAAATAAATAAATAAATACCCCCTCAAGCAGCTGCTTGCCACAGAGGTCTGACAGGAGCCTGTCAGTTTATATGCCACAGTAGGAGATTTGAGAGGATGGCAGGTCCTCAGCAGAAAAATGACACACACACATCCATGCCTAATCCGGGGCTCGAACCCAGGTCCCTTAGATCAGTAGCCAAGCGTGCTAACCACTTGGCCACGGGACGGCATGATATAAATGACCATGTGAGCATAAAGTACCAGCTCAGTGTTATAACAAACCAATGAATACATATGTATCCCCAATGAGCAAAAAATAGAAATAACAGCTTTTCTCTTTCACGCAGGTTGAAAAAATTCCCACGAAAGTTAGCTATTATCCATAGGTATCAAGCAAGTTCATTACCCATCTTCAGCTGGATGATTGTTCTTCAAGCCACAAATGATAAAATAACAGGTTAAAACTAGAGATGTATCAAATATGGCTTAATATCAGACAAAATATTTTATAATTTGAATTTATTTCTGTGACAGAAAAAGACAAGGAAGAATCTGATATTTCAAGTACAAAAAAAATAAATATATTGTTTTCCCATGTAAGCAAACAATTGGCCTTAAAAACAGAATAAGATGAAAATGTTTAAAATTGACTGCTTGTTCACTGTTGCACTGTTTAAACTGACTGATCTGGTATCTTTATTATTATTTGATGGTCTCATCAGTGGTACCAAAGAAATTTCCTGGTTCAATGATGGGAATAATTTGGGCACTATATCGCTATTTGTATAAATATGTTTAGCTCAAAATAAATAAAAAAAATAAATACCCCCTCAAGCAGCTGATGCTAGATATTTATGCATAATTTTACTTTTGTTCGTATTAATCTCATTTTATTTGTATTCATTAAAATCCTTTTGTATTTCAACTCATTTTAAAGAATTTGCTTTAAACATAATTTTTGCTTACAAAAATTCATTATATTTCAATTCACATATAAGACATATGATACAAATAAAAA
Source organism: Ryuthela nishihirai (assembly GCA_038380435.1). Lineage (NCBI taxonomy): Eukaryota > Metazoa > Arthropoda > Arachnida > Araneae > Heptathelidae > Ryuthela > Ryuthela nishihirai. Next base: position 29,324,656 of record JAWZYU010000028.1, on the reverse strand, counting down.
TCATAATGATTCTGTAAGGCTGAATTATACAAAGTGGATTGCTTTACCTCTTAGTGATACTTTTGTGCATATAGTGAGCTAAATGGCAAGATCACAAGGATTCAGAGTTGGATTGGGGAAGGTGCTCCTTTGGACAGGAGACAGATAGAAGCTTCCATAAAAGCTCTCCAGTGTGTTCATTAAAATGCATGGGGTATGAATGAAGAAACTTACTCTCACTCTCATGAACACAAGGCTGTGGTCTCATCTGATGGATGATGGTCTTTCCAAATCTATCAACATCCCTTTCATCAGTGAGGACAGACTGGTTTAGCACAGAAAATCTCAATGTAGGTAAATTTCATTGAACTTGGAATACAGGTTACAAGCTTGCTATTCTACCAACTGAGTTATCCATGACTAAAATATTTTAGTCTAACTTAATTTTTTTTATTTGAAGGAACTAAGTAACATCATCATCATCATCCTCAAGCAGCCATGGGCTACAGAGGTCCAACCAGACCGTGCAGTTTAATTCTCCAAGCATATCTATCCTGAGCTACATCTGCTGCATCCGGCCACTGCACACCAATTCTAACAAGGTCCTGTTTGACATTGTCTGCCCACTGCATCCTAGGTCTCTCCCTCTTTCTGAGGCCTCTAGGCACACTGTTCATAACCTTATTCGCCAATCTATAATTATCCATACGGGCAACATGGCCAAACCAGCGGAGTCTCTCTCTGCGCAATATGCTGCTTAAAGGAGGTTGCAAACTCCTTTGCCTAACCTCATCATTAGTTACAAAGTTAAACCACCTAATACCCAAGATACTGCGTAAGCATCTAGAATCAAAAGCATCTAGTTTCCTGTTATCTTGTTTACACAGCGTCCAAGTTTCACTACCATAACCAACCCTAGAAAGAACCAAACTATTATACAGTCTAATTTTAGTCTTTAGGTGTATATGCCTATTTCTCCACAATCTCCATAGATTCTTAAAAGTCCCGGCAGCAATACCTATTCGTCTGTTAATCTCATGCCGCACATCACCAGTATCAGTTACATAGATCCCAAGGTAATTAAACTGTGACACCTGCTCAAGACTGCAACCATTCAGATTAACTGAATCACAGCCTGCCTGACCAATTTTCATCACTTTAGTTTTCTCTCTGTTTATAACCAAACCTACTCTACTACCAGTCTCATCAACAGCTCGAATGAAAGAGTTCATCTCATCAACATCATTTGCCAAAAGGGCTAAATCATCAGCATAATCTAAATCAGAAATTTTCGTATCTCCAGCCCAATTAAGGTCAAAATCTTTCCCTTGAAGTGAATTTCGCATAACATAATCAACAACCAAACTAAAGAGAAAAGGAGACAAGATGCACCCTTGTCAAACACCAGACGTAATGCTAAACCAATTGCTACAAGACTTACCAACTCTCACACATGACTCAGTGTTATTATAGAGAGCTTTCATTATGTTAACTAACTTGTCTGGTATACCATATGATCTCACAATCAACCACAAATTATGACGATCAACAGAGTTGAAAGCCTTTTTGAAATCAACAAAGCTAGCAACCAAAGGTTTCTGAAACTCTAAATATTTCTCAAGAATCTGCCTAAGTGAAAATATCTGATCTACACATCCCCTACCACTTCTGAATCCACATTGCTCATCACGCAATTGCCTGTCAACCAGATTCTTAATTCTATTAAGCACAATCATGGAAAGAACTTTACCTGGAACAGAGAATAGGCTGATACCCCTATAGTTATCACAAGAACTGCGATCACCTTTTTTGAAAATAGGGATAATAATAGCTCTGGTAAAATCTTTAGGAACCATGCCTTTATCAAAAAAGTTATTCAAAATTTCACTCATCCAAGTGGTAACCGAAACATTCCCAACTCTGAGCATTTCTGTAGTAATTTCATCTACCCCTGGGGATTTATGAAGTTTCAGTTTAGAGATAGCCAAACTAACTTCAGATTGTGTTATAGGGCCAACATTAAAGCTGCCAATGCATCTATCATCATTGGAAACAATGGGAGTAGAACTAACCACATTGTTTAGAACATCACTGACATGCTCAGCCCACCTAGTCATGACAGAATCCTCCCCTTCTATAACCTTACCTTTTTTATCCTTCAATCCTTGTATACCTGTCCGTTTTCTACCACACAAAACATTAACTATCTGGTACAGCTCTCTGCTGTTGTGCTGTCTAACTGCTTCCTCAGCTTTGTCAGCCAAACCATCAAGCCAAAGATTCTTATCAGTAGCTAACTGATCCTTTACACGTTTATTAAGCTCTCTGTAATCCTTTCTATTAGGACTTGGATGGTACCGATTAAGGACATTCCTGCAGTTCCTTCTTTCTGAAATAAGCTCAAGTGCCTTATCACTTAAATAATTCTGCCTCCTCTGCTCCTTTTTCCCTAATAGAGTACTGTTAGTTTCCAAAAAAGCCTGTTTAAAATGGCCCCATTCTTCCTCAACTTCAGTATTAAGCAAACCATGACTGTCATAATGACTAAGTAACCTATCATGGTAAGTTTTGGCTATAACTGGGTCTTTCAGAGCTTTGGTATTAAAGGTAAATTTTTTAACCCTAGCACAACACTTTTTAAGTTTAAGTTGCAACACACTTTTAACAAGGTAATGGTCAGATCCAATTTCAGCTCCCCTATATGCCCTGGTATTCCTAACAGAACTAACCCATTTGCTGTTAATTAATATGTAATCAATCATATTCTTATGCAGCCCATCAGGTGAAACCCATGTGTATTTATGTATGTCACGGTGTTTGTAATATATGTTAGTTATTCTGAAACCATTGAGTTTACTTACCTGTAGGAAATGTTGCCCATTGCCATTACAGCTACCAATACCAAAAGGGTCTATTACTCCTCCCCAAAGGTCAGAGTCAGTACCAACTTTGGCATTGAAGTCACCTAGAACAAGGGTAATATCTCCTTTCTTGACAGAATTCAAAATATCCTGAAGTTGGCCGTAAAACCTATCCTTCTCATCCTCATCGGCATCCTCAGTGGGGGCATAACAGCAGATAACATTCAAGTCTTTAATGCTTGTCTGAAATTTTGCAGTAAGAAACCTTTCATTAATGCACTCATATCCTAGAAGAGCATCACTAGCATGTCTGCTGAGCAGCAGACCCACGCCTTGGTGATGCTTTCCATCCTCCCTCCATGTAAAGAGAAATTTAAAGTTATTTTTAATTATCTCACCTTTACCTGTCCATCTGGTCTCTTGCAAGCCTAGAATATCTAGGTTATAGCGCTGGAATTCCTGCATGAGGACATAAAGAGAATAATCTCTATGTAATGTCCTCACGTTCCACGTTCCTGCAGAGAGAAAATGATTAGTAGGTTTTTTTAAAGAAATTAGGTTTATTGAGATTGGTAGGGCCAACAATATCAAACAGCTCCCTGATCGCAGGCATGGGGCAAAGACCTGTTCCTCCTCTGCTAAAGGTTGAAGTCACCGATGCTGGTAGGAACTTCAGGCACCACCTTTTCAAGTGGACTTTTTCAAGAGCCACATGGCCTGCTTGAGACACATTACTCCAGTTTAGGCTTGACGATGCCCAACTAGCTAAGTAAGGTTCAGGTACCTGCGATGGCCTCTGATTAGGATTATCCACCAGCTGATATAAGGTATCTCATGCCTCTGTTCACTTAGAGCTGGCAACCCAGAAGCAGACTCTTCCTCAACAGAGGCCCACCAGTGCAGCAAGTCCAGGATCCATAATCAAGCTCAAATCCATAAACAAGTCCAGTCTAGTAGGTATAGATGGTCAGCACCAGGACCCTGTGAAGTTGACCACTCCTCAGCAGGGTTGAAAAAAAAGAAAAAAAGTGGCCATAGATGACCAGATCAGTAGGCCATACTGAACTGGCAGCCCTCCACTTCCGTTCCCTTCCAAAAGAGAATATCTCTTTTGAAAGGTACTAACGGCCTGCACCACAAAAAGGCGGGGTTGGACATTAGGTGCTAGACCTGGCCGGTTCTGTGCATCATCACTAGGGATTGGTGCACAGCTCTCCTTCCAGTTTACGCCTAGCTACCATGTCCCTCTCTTATTGTATGCTGGTCTCTTTTCCAATTACTGAGCATGACGTCTTTCACAATATGTTTCAATAGCTTCTTTCTCAGCCTCTTCTTCTCCTCTTTACTGCATCAGTGAATGTTATATTGGTGCTTCTATACTTTCTTGGGGGACATGTGGTGGGAGTGTCTTGGCCCCTGAGAGAGAATGCAGAAGTAGTAATATAACCTTCACTGTGCAGTGGGGTTTGCAGCAAAACGACAAATAACATTGAACTTTAACCAAACGTTCAATGCTGATTTTTATGAGTAATGAAATTCTACATTTTTAGAATCTCATTATGACAGAGGGTGTGCCTAAATAATATAAAAGTACGTAATATCCTTTCTGCATGCACATTTTTTAAAAATTTGTCCAACTTGCAATAATTATTTATTTTAAAGTAATTGCTAAATATGTTCCAACTGTTTACAAATCTGACTTATATTTGTCTCTAACAACTTTTATATATTACCCCAATCCCTACCTCTCACCTCATTCCTTCTTTCATATTGCCAACCCGCATTTATCTCTGCTAACCCCCCTCCCCCCCATCTACCCTTAGCTGCGAAAGGAGAAACCAATGAGCTTGGAAAGGACACCATCTGTAAGATGTGGCATAGAGTCATGGCTCAAGTGCAGGAGAGCTATACCTGTACACATTAGAGAAATACACTGGAAGGCTTTGACAGGAGGCTGTGATCTGTCTATTAACAGCTGTCCAGTGGGTCCTCCTCCCCCTTCTCTGAGCCCTTGTGACCTGATCATTTAGCCTATTGAGTGCAAAAAAGTGCCACTCCAAGGTAAAAACAACCCAATCAACCTTCTCTTTTATTATTATCATCTCTCCCTCATTCATTCCTCCTTTATTAAGTTTCATTAACTGATTTCAAAGCAGCACATCATATTGCAAGTTTTCAATCAACTCAACGGTTAGATCACAGATTCCCTGGCAATGAGCACAAAGAGTCTTATTGATAGCTCAATTATATGATAAAGAATAAGCATTTTATTTTACAAATGATATAATTTTATAGCATTTGATTTCTACACTTTTAAGAATATAGTAAGAATGGCTGGTAAGTTTGTTTAACAAAACAAGTTAATATTTTCAAAAACAGTTTTCCACAGTTAAGGAAAAAAAAATTTCTTGCACAGCTCTTAGCAATCTGTAACATTGGGTCAAGAATCAAAATTTACTTAATCAATTTGTTTTCATTTCTAATTTGTGACTGCAATATCACTGTGATAGTTCAAATATAAATTTTTTTATTTCACCAAGTCTCTGGTTGTATTTAATTTTGTTGGCGACAGAAATAAGGCAATTTCACATTTTGATTCTTTTCATCAGTTATAAAAAATTACATTGAATTAACATTTGTTATTCAGCATAATAACCCCATTAAAGTAAGTTAATGCTCAAGTCCAAATAATAAAAATTTCTTGTCTACTGATCAAAAGGACCTGGGTTCAAACCCCGGGTAAAGCATGGATGCTTGTGCTGCTTTTCTGCTGAGGTCCCACCATCCTCACAGACCTTATACTATGGCATATAAATTGACAGGTTCTTGTCAGACCTCTGTGGCAAGCAGCTGTTTAAGAAGGTATTTTTATATATACAGGGTGGTTATAATTAAACTGACAGTACTCAGAGCGATGTAGAGAAGGATCTACTCGACGGATCCCAGCGAAAAGTGGTGGATACCTTATTAAGAACATGGGGTAGAGAATTTGTGAATAAAAAATATTAGTTAGTGTTAGTGCCACCAGGTGGTGTGGCTGCACTAAAATAAAGAAAATATCAAGTTGAACAAACATAACCTTTATTTTACAAATCAAGGTTCTCAATATGTGAACCATTCGTATGCAAAATGTGCTGGAAATGTAATACGGAATGGTCCACAGTTGCTTGAAACATGTCTTGGGGAATGGCTGCAACATGCTGTGTTATTCTTGCCTTTAATTCAGCAAGCGATTCAACATTGCCTTGGTAAACTCGGCTTTTCAAATAACCCCAAAACCAAAAATCGCATGGGTTTAGGTTGGGGGAACATAGTGGCCAAGCATTGGAAAATGTTCGAGAAATGATTCTGTCCTTACCAAATGTGGCATGCAACAATTGTGATACCCTATGTGCAATATGGGGTGGCACCCCATCCTGCATGAAGGTTATGAAGTCTAAGCAATTTCTTTCTTGCAAAGCCGAAATAATCCTGCGGCAAAGATCTGTGCAATGTAGTCCATTCACCGATCAACGCAAGGGGCCTTGAGGGGTAATCTCCTCAATGAAAAATGGTCCAATTATAAAGTTTGTGGTAAACCTGCACCATACAGTTACATAGTTGGAGTGTAGGGGCACATCATGCAGATGTGTAGTGTTGTGCATATTCACTGCTCCATGTAGGGAAAAATGATGCACCTCATCAGTCCACAAGACTTTCAAAGGCCACAGGTCATTGAGCTACATCCTCACCAGAAATCGCAAAGTGAAGTCGGTACACTGTTCAGGATCACATGGTTGCAGCTACTGCACTCTATGAATTTTATAGGGATACCATTTCAGGATGGGCCATATAATTTTATGGACAGTTGACCATGGAAGTTGCAGTTACCAGGTAATAAATATTGAAATAAACTCAGATAAACTTGACGGTTCAACATCCAGTAATAAATAGGCACTTTGACATCGATTTCAATTTTAGAGGAAAAATTGTCTAAGATGGGTGGGATATGAACCCACAACCTCCTGATAGCATGTCAGGTGCTCTGGACCACTGAGCTACCGGCCGCCGATCAATATCTCCTCTAATTAACGCTATGAACATTAACTTTATGTCACATATAGGCGTTATTTTAGGCAATTTTTAGCCCTTCATATCCCACCCGGCTCAGACAATTTTTCCTCTAAAATTCAAATCGGCATCAAAGTGCCTATTTATTACTGGATGTTGAACCGTTGAGTTCATCTGAGTTTATCACAATATTTATTATCATTAGCATACTTGTAAGACATGCTTTCCATCTATTGGCAAATAAAAAGCCGATAGGGCTAAAAATTGACTAAAATAACGCCTATATGTGACATAAAGGGAATGTTCATAGCATTAATTAGAGGAGATCTTGATCGGCGGCCGGTAGCTCAGTGGTCCAGAGCACCTGACATGTTATCAGGAGGTCATGGGTTTGTATCCCACCCGGCTCAGACAATTTTTCCTCTGAAATTGAAATCAACGTCAAAGTGTCTATTTATTACTGCAGTTGCCAGGACACCTGTCTCGCACTAACTACAGGTAGCTCCGATTGGAACTGGAAATGATAAGTGCATCTTCCACATTGCTTTCTGCAACAGGCCACTGGCCTCTACCCAGAGTCACATCCAACTCGCCTATTTCTTTGAGGTTCAAAGTGTTGTAAGTTCATGGTGAAATTAGTCTCCAATGAAGGGCTCCCTACACCAGTGTTTCTTTGAATTTCTGTATCATCTTCTTCAGTCCATTTAGCTACAAAGGTCCTTTCCTTATATCTTTCAGACGATGATATTCGCGAATGCAGTGGTGGCATTACTGCTGATTTGGTAAAAAGAGTTTCACTAGCAAAGTTCGGTCCTCCTTGCAGATACTCATGGTTCCTTCTAGTGATTAGAGGGAAGATATCACATTTTATAATGTGCCTCATACAACTCTCATGCATGATTGGTAGCAATGTCACGAGAAATTAGCATGTTCTACCACATTTTAGCGCACCCACGCCACCTGGTGGCACTAACAGTAACTATTTGTTTTATTTGCAAATTCTCTACCCCATGTTCTTATTAAGGTATCCACCACTTTTTGCTGTGATCCATCAAGTAGATCTTTCTCTACATTGCTCTGAGTAACATCAGTTTAATTATAATCACCCTGTATACAAGGAGATATTTTTATTATATTTAATATTAGAAACACTGGATAGTTCTATTGGTTTTTGTAGCTGACTCCATTTATTGGTTCTTTTGCTTTTCATAGTTTTATTCTTTGTCTATTATCATTCACACATACTCTTCTTGAAGACAAGTTTTAATTTGTTTTTCACTTCTTCTAAAATGCTATTTTATAGTTTCAGCCCAATATATTTCACATCATGGTTAGTACCTTTTTTACAGATGAAAGGTATTTGCAGTTCAGGGTTGCTGTCTGCTGAAATTGATTTTAACAGACAGAATGGAAAAATAATATGGACATCACCCTTTTTCACAGACAAATTTTTGCATAGTATCAAAATGACTCAAAAGAATAGGAATGAACAATATTCAGTGTACTTATAAATACTATACTACATACATAATTTATACATTAAAAATTATAATGCTATTAATACTAATTTATGTTTTTAGTTTAGGGGATTGGAAATTCTAGATTTTAATATGAAGTCTTGATGTTCAGGAATTCTTTGGGCACTCATTTTACTTGATTTTTTATGTCACATATAATTACCATTGCTTAAAGGAAAATAAAATTAATCCTCTCTGCTCTGGTAGTTGGGATAGCAAAAAACGAATTTTGCTAATTTGTCAAAATAGCCATATAACACTACCGTGAAGCCCAGAAAACTGGAAAAATAGTGGGGAACTCTGTCATGCAGACTCCATGTTTGAGAGTGCACAATACACAAATATATCATGGAGCATTTTTATTATTTTGTTTTGAGTTTTTAATTTGATTAAAAGGTTGCAATACTTTCCAAAATGCAAATACACAAGATGAATATATACTATTTAAACCCCTGGAAATTTCTTGGTAATTTTTACAGACTTTATAGACATGTCAAGCTTTAACTCTTTATTATGGACTGTTTGTAATTATATGGATGGTTGGCAACCCTGCAGCAGTTTCAATGATGAAACTCTAAGTGCTTTCCAAAGTGGGTGTTGCCAAATTTCAATTTGGTAATGCACAAATTGATTGTTTTCTCTAATGTTTTAACTTTTTTCCATATATTGTTTTACCAATAAAAGTTTTTGGGATGTCAAAATATTTTCAGTGTGTGTAAATGGCATTAAAGTACTGTGATGAAACATTTAAAAGGTCTGTTCACAAACATTTGAAAGGTCTGACATTTGAAATGTCTCTGTCATATATATGTATATTTAATCTGAAATAAGTTAGAATGCATATATTCAGTATTCTTAAAAAAAATACTTTTGGTAAAGTCAACAATATCAGTTTCTGAAATATAGGCTTGAACTCAGAAGTTCCATTTTTATGTTTTTAATAAATTTATGTAGTAAATAACTTGTTTAAATTCATCTTTGCAGCAACTCCCCAAAGTCATCGCACATATTGCAGCTGATTATTAGCACAGACCAACATGAGGATACCATTATCAGAGAACAAAAAATAGAAACTAATCATATTTGATTATCCTCTCATTGAACAAATTTAGTTATTCTTTCAGTGGTTTTTGCATCATTTGCTTTGCCAGAGCAACTGAAACTTTTCAAATTTCACAGCCTTAGGAACATTATGATATCACATATTTTTGAGTAACTATAGGTTTTCAATTTCTCTACTGAAACATCACTAAACTACTAAAAAAATAGAATAAAATGATATAATTAATGTATTCTGCCAATGCATCCTTCCTCTCCTTCAAACACAGTAAAATTAGGCACTGCAAGTTGTCTATAACTATTATAATCCTATTAACTATCTATCCCTGAGATATTTGCATAGTTCATAGCTTAGGTTCCACCTGTATAAGTATCACAAATTACACAAAGACATTATTTTGAACATTTTAAAATGGAAGTCTCTATTAAACATTGGTTACACAGAATTTGGTTTCATGAGTATTTTTATTACATAGAGGATTAATTGTAGAAACCAAAATATGGAAATCATTTTTGTAATATTCATATGTTATTCAAAAGAATTTTCTATGGCATTAAAGTATAATATACTAATTTTTATATAACCTTTAATTTTAAGCTGATAATTTTTTAACTGTTTTCATTGCCCATCTTTCCATGTATTTGATGTAACTTCCACAGCAGTTTGCTTTTCATCAAATTCTTCTAGAAAGATCAAACACAGTATATTTAACATCTTCAATTCTTTACTTGAGTGAAAACTAGCATTACTCATTTGTATAAAGTTGGGATGGAGATGAGTAAGAGCATTCAAAATATAAAGATAAAGGAAATAGGAATATTAAACCATATTCCAACTGTGACAACTCCACAACTTGAAATGTAAGGTGTGTTTCACATAATTTCAAGTTGTGGTGCTACCAGTTAGAACAAGATATAATTTACGCCCCTTCTTTTAACAACCCCCCTCCCCCACCTACATTACAGATGAGTGATATTAGTTTTAACTCAAGTAAAAGAACTGGACTGAAGATGTTAAATAATTTCTGATTGAAATTTTAGAGAAGAATTTGGTGAAAAGCAGGCAAGATGCTCAAAAAATGCAATGAAATATTTTGAATGTAAACAAGTTAGTAAAAACAGAATAAAATCAGCCAAAAAAAGTTATATATAGATTAGCATATTCCAAAGCTTAGACATAAATCATTGCATATTAAAATACAATGTTATGAAAGAAATTTAAAAAAAAAAGACACATTACTTCTTTTTGTGGATTCAAGACGGATTGAGAGACTGACTTTACTTCAAATTGTCTTTGAACACATTCCATGGTAGTAATATCACTGAAACCTTGTGATTTTAATGCAATACAAGTCTGCTGTACCTGCTCTATGCATGGAGAAAATGAACATATTCGGCCACCTGAAACGAGAAAAAATATTTCTATTTGATGTGGCAAAAACTGGAGTAATGAAAGTAATTCAGTAATAATGTATAACAAAAAAATGTCCCTGTAGACAAGAAATACTTGAAATAATTAGCTGAGAAAAATTTGGCTTCACCCTGAGTAGAATACGAACCCGTCTCCCAGAAACATGCTGTGTATCATACCACTACAACACCAGCAGCTAGCGATTTTTTTCAGCAATGTGGCACGTAGACATTCCCGCATATTTTTGTTGATTAGCTCCTGGCAACACCTATATCAGGATATTCAAGGAAAAACCAATTTTTTTTTCAGCTATTTATTTCAAGTGTAAAAAAACATTACACTATTATAAAGCATTAAAAATTATTTTAACAGACATTATAAATTTTGCTTATTCTCTTTAGGAATGAATTATAATGGTAAATGTTGCAATCATGACAGAGTTTTACCTCACAGATGCCCATTTTTGTTGTACAATGGGCTTAATGACCTAATTATATGGACAACATGCTCAGGACTAGATAGGTCTCAAAATAACATGCAAACACACAAGGACATGTTAACTGGCTTAGTAATTAGATTCACCAACAACCATATCAAGTAGAGATGAGAAATAAAACCGCAAATACTCCAACACAACCTGCCTACTATCCTGAGATTATTCTCCTACTATTGCCTGAGACTTTGCATGCTTCTGTTACTACGTCATAGTCCATTTGTTCTCAAGTGTGTCATGCCATTAATAAGAAAAAGTCTAAAAATAAACACAAATAGAAGTAAAAAATAATAAGTCTTGAAATATAAATGACAATTTTATTTTTTTTAACAATACATAAGATAAATACTATGCAAAATGCATAATATTATCAAAAAAAAAAAAGTAAAATTAATAGCTTATATATATTATTATTTTCATTATTCAACAATACTATTTGCGATTAAGTTGTTTAATTTTAAAAACATTAGTGCACAGGCTCTCAACTGGTTGGTATGACAGAGTGCTGTTCCATGAATCAGGGTGAGTAATGACATGGCAGTGATACAGTGCTGTCAGCAGCAATAATTTTCTAATTATTAAAATGTATTAATATTATTTCCAGATCCTTTTTAAAGGTTCCACATCAGTTCATCGCAACATTAATTCATCACAATGCCAATTCATTGAAGCATCAATTCATCGTGAAGTCAATTCATTACAGCATCAATTCATCGCACTGTTAGACATACGGTTTCATCAACTTTCTACATCTGTGCTCAAATGAACTCTAAAGACAATAGTTTATGATTTTGAGAGGTTAAACAGTCAGAAGAATTTATCTCAGAAATTAATTAAAACTTAAATAACAAATATTATTTCAAACCATTAAATAAAATCTGCATTTTAAAAGTTTCTGATGATTATTTAAATATTAGGTCTTAGATTATTGTCTCTAGAATTCATTTGAACACTGTAGAAAATCAATAAAACTGTACATAAATGTAATGAAATGTCTAACATTGTGATGAATTGACTTTGCAGTGAATTCATACTGTGATGAACTGACACTGAAATGAACTGATGGGACACCCGTTTTAAATACTATGTCAATCTAAAAAAAGTCCCATTAAAATTAATACACTTCTCATTTCGTCATATACCAAAGACATGAACTGCAAAGCAGCGATGAATTATTAATTATATTTTCAGAATATTTCAAATATGCATGAAAATTGCAATACTTTGCTACAAGAGCCATTCAAAAAGTTCTTGACATGCAACTGCAGAATAAAAACCATTGTGCTTGCCTTAACAAAAATTTTACTGTCCTTCAAAGTACTCACCTCTAGCATCTATGCAAAGTTGCAGATGTCTACACCAATTCTGGAATGTTTTGAGCTATTCTTGTTGGGGAATGCTTCACAACTGTGAATGAATGCATTTTGCAAGGTCTTGCACCCTTGAAAAAGGTTTCTCAGCAAGTTAAATTTTAATATTTGGAAACAACCAAAAATTGCATGGTGCAAGATCAGAATATGCAGGATGAGGTATTTGTTTAATTTTCTCCTGCTTCAGATAGGTCATAACTTTCTGGGTTTGTGAGCATTGGCCTTATCATGAAGAAGGCGAACATCTGACATGCCTGTTATTCGACACTGCTCCTTCATTTTGGGCAAAACAATGTTGGTGTAGTATTGGCCATTTAGAGTCATTTTTTCAAGTAAGCTACCACTCCTTAAGAATAGAAAAAAAAAATTGTAAACATCCTCTTCCCTGAGTGAAAGTCTTGTCAGAGGATTTTGGGGATACAGTTAATCTTCCACAATCCAAACATAGTTGTATAGTAATAAAACCATGTCTCATCACCTGTGACAATATTTGCCAATCATTTGGAGTCACTAGGTTCAAACGTTGTCAGCATCTCCTTGCAAGAATTGACTCTAGCCCTTTTTTGCTGTTCTATCAGTTTGTGGGGTACCCATTTGGTACAGATCTTTCAGAACTTTAAATGTTGATGAATAATTGCTTCCACACTGCCAATTGAAACACTGACATCTAATTACCTGAATGGTGATGTGTGGGTTTTCTTTAACGAATGAACAGCAATGATAGTTCTCTCATCATGGCTTCCTTCAGTCTTACTGCACAAAGGAGGTATTCAAAGCTCTGCAGCCCTCTGAATTTGTGCATTTGTTCTGTGAAGTCCCATATAAACAGGCATGATCCCCATATACTTGTGATAAATCGGCCTGAATTTTTTTGCATCATCTCCAAGCTCCATTCTTATGAAAATGCAAAATTTTGCTCCATAGCAAAAACACACAGATTTTGCAGACTGACAGCGGAGAGAGAAATGATGATGATAAGGCATTTCTTTTTAGCACCTAATGGCAAGTTTAAACAAGCTTTCAAACAAGTTGTAGCTTGTTAACTTCGGAGGAATGAGTGCAAATCTATAGGCACTTGTCAAGAACTTTTTGGATGCCTTCCATATCTTATCATTTATTTATAGTTGCACAGGCACAAAAGAGATCTGATAATTTGATAATACTGCAAATAAAATATATACCAACTGGCATAATCTGTTATAGTAATCTTCTCATGCTATGACCCCAGTTGAAATGCATATATCAATAAAATTTACTTAGTTCACTTCTTAAATTGTCTGGGAAAGGATCACATAAAACAATGAAAAATTCAATAATCATCATATGGAAAAAAAATAAAACAATTTTTCCTCATTAAATTTGTTGCAATATAGAAAAAAATAGGGTGGGGAAGCATATAGGGCTAGTAAGGAATACAGCGATTTGGAAAACTACATCTATATTATTAAGAACAATGGGGGGATCCAGGATACTCTGCTCCCTGATTGCCCCATTGCTGCTGTTCTTTGCTTGTTCTTTCAGGAAAGTGACTCATCGAGCCCCTAACCTGCAAGGCAGTTAAAGCAATGCTTTTAAATTTCAAATGTTGCAAAACATTACCAAAAGTTAATCTTTTGTCCCTTACAGGAAATGAAGTTTAAAATTTAATATAAAAACAACTTATTGAAAAATGCCACTATCCCAGAAAATATTTCACAGATAACTATTATAATTCACTTGACTAGAATGTAATGAATGAATTGTTTATGGTGATAGCACACTCAAGCTGCCAGTCAATGAAAACTAATCTATAGTAAATGCACAGATTACCTGAAGCTGAAGATATAGAATCTAATAAATGCTTATGTAGGAAAAATTATTGACACAGTGTGGAATTCGAACCCACCCTCTCTAGATACATGGCAGAGCACTCTACCATTAAAATATCAGACGATAATTTGTTTCCATGATGTCACCTTTATATCTCCTATATCTTCAAGTAATCTGTGTATTTATTATGGATTAATTTTTTCATTATTAACACTTAAGTGTGAATGACTTCATCATTATCGTCCGATTCATTAGCAACAATTGGAAAATAAGTTGTCTTTCCTGATTATAGATATGCAAGGTCTGCCACACTCAGCGAAAGATATAAAGGTCACATTATGTAAAAAAATTATTGGCTGATGGTTGGTTTAGTGGCAGAGCGCTCTGGCATGTACTCAAGAGAGTTGTGGCTTCGAATCCCACACCATCAGCAATAATTTCTTCATATAAGTATTTATTGAAAATTAATATTCTGATAATCTAGTAAAATACATTTTTCACTTACATATTTCAACTTATAGCCAACTGATGCAGCTATTCCACAAATATTTCACAGCACACTTTCATATATATAATTATAATAGACTCTTTCGACTATTCAATTAAGTTCAAAAGTCATCAGTACCATGCTTTAAAATTTCAAATGCTGCAAAAAGTATTATCAAAATAGAACAATTAGAAGGTAATGTATGATGTATTTACTGTGAGAGTGAAGTTGCATTTCACTGAAAACTAATTTTCTCATAATCTTGTAAAGTAGGTTTTGACTTATAGTTCCTTCGATGATTGGCAACCTGACTTCGTTACACAGTTAAAAGTTAGCCTAGTACTATAGCAGATTTTACAAATCAAGATTTTTGATAACATTTCCTTTCAGGAGTAGTCTATATGTAAAAGTGCTGAAGGACAAAGAAATAGCAAAAGAAAATAATTTAAATATTTCACATATGAAAAATTTTCAAATGCTTATAATAAAGTTTGTAAAAATTATGACACTAACAGAAGTCACCTAATCTAAAATTTCTCACAAAAAAAAATATGCAAGTGACCTAAATGCCTTACTTCCTTACTTCTGCAATTGAAGACTAATAGCATTCCTATAGCGCAAGGGGTTTACACATTATAGGGGCTTTACAATCAACGATTTCTTAAATTACACCCATGGAAGTTTTCATTCTTCTCCCTTACATATTCTTTGATCGCATTCTTGAACAAATGTCTCAGTTTAATTATCTTCGGAACTATGTAATAGATACTGGTGATATGCAGCCAGAGATTAAAATACTAGAAATTTACCAGAACTTTACGGAGAGTGTGGACAAATAGATATATACATTTAAAAACTAAAATTAAGCTATATAATAGTTTGGTCCTCTCTAAAGTTATGATAGTGAAATTTGGACCCTTTTTAAGCAAGATGACAGGACACTTGATGCCTTTAATCCTATAGGCTTATGTAGTGTCTTCAGCATTAGGCAGTTTAACTTTGAAAAATTTGTGAGGTTAAGCAAAAGGAGTCAACAACAAGCTTGAGATTACATTGGTTTAGTCATGTTGCCCATATGTATAACTACAAATGAGTGAATAAGGTCAAAAATACCTTAAGTGTGCTTAAAGGTCTCAGAAAAAAGGAAAGACCTAGAATGTTATAGGCAGACACTGTCAAACAGGGCCTTGTTAAAATTTATCTTATTGTAGTCAAATGCTACAGCTCAGAATAGATGCATTTGGAGAACTAAATTACACAGTTTGATTGAACCTTCGTAATGCATGACTGCTTGAGGACTTTATTTGAGAAATTTATATGTCTGTCTGTCTGTATTTAGCATCTTACCTGCATATTTTATTGCTTTTGCTGCAGAAGGAATGACATCCCAGGGATGAGGAAGATCCAAAAATACAGCATCTGCTACTCCATCCAATTCAAATCCATTGCTGCATACATCCTTATGCTGTACCTTGATTACATGCCCAAGTCCATGTGTAGAAAACTCTTTTTCTGCTAATTCTACCCTTTGTTTATGGAAATCAAAGGTGAAGACAGAACCATTTGGAGCAACAGCCCTGGCTAATGCATGAGACAATGACCCACTACCAGTCCCTAAATAGCAAATGATAATAATAATAAATATTAATTCACTAAATTAATAATATTTAATTCCATTATAAAACTAGAACTACAGTAAAATGTTTATGCAACAAATGCCAAAAATAACAAAATTTTATTGTCTCTCTGCCAATTTACTAAGCATAGCTATGTAAAAACTTTCATTTTAATGAACACCATTCTAACAAAAATATCAGTATAAATGTAATAAAAATTTGTCCCAGTATGAAAAAAATGTTTACTATAACAAAATTCATAAAAAGAAAATCCTTAAATGTACCTTTTTCAATCTTTACCTACTGGGTTCGAGCCCGGGTAAGGCATGGCTGTATGTGTCGTTTTTCTGCTGAGGTCCTGCCATCCTCTCAGATCTTCTACTATGGCATATAAACTGACAGGCTCCTGCCAGACCTCTGTGGCAAGCAGCTGCTTGAGGGGGTATTTACTTTTTTTTTATTTAATGTTACAATGATTATTTTTTATATTTCTTGTTCAGAATAAATGTTGTTTCTTTTGGTATACAATGCTTACTACTTATACTTAATTCATTGATTGCTTCAAAATAAAGCTCAGAAATTAAGGTTTTTTTTTAGATAAAAACAAAACGACCTTTTATGAGCTAGACTTTTTTCAGGAGGGAGGGAGGTAACAATATTGTTGTGTTTTAACTCTTTGCACTCGGAGTTCTTTTTTATAGGTGTTACCAGTTACTCAAAGCAATATTGATAAAAAATAGCTTTTTCATATTGTAGCTTAAATTTTTTTTAAACATAAATATTATCAAAATACGAGGGGTGATCATTTAATTCATTGACTGATGCCATAAGTACTTGTACGTAGTGCTTTTTCCAAAGTAACAGTAGATGCACTGTGCATGACTGCTGCAAAGGAAGCTCCACATACCAAGGTCATTTTAAATAATGGCTACTGATCTAAAGAATATTGACTGCTGTGGGTTAAGACTGTGACTGCTGTGGGTTAAGACTGTGATTAGAGTTGCGTGTCATAAATGTTCGTTCAGAATGTTGGAAATTCAGATGGAACAGCGGTATGTTATTTATTATTGTGTTAGGTGAGGCCTAAGTGCTGCTGCGACTGTTGATGAGATGAGTGAAGCCTATGGTAATGACTGTCTTCGTAGGTCTGCCATTTTTAAGTGGCATAAGCGATTCAAAGAAGGATGCGAATCTGTTACCAATGACCCAAGACCCAGCCAGCCTTCTTCCTCAATAACTCCTGAGCAAATCAAAAGAGCCCTGGCAATCCTGAATGAAGACAGACAAATAACACTTTGTGAAGTGGCTGTGAAAATGTCAGTTTCATATGGAAGCGCTCACACGATTGTGAAAACCCATCTGAAAATGTCACAAATCTGTGCTCAATGGATTCCACACAGTTTAACTCCAGAACGAAAAAAGGGTACAGCTGTACAAGGAGATGCTTAATTGTTTTGAAAGCCAGAGTCCAATCTTCACGAGTCGAATTGTGACTTGTGATGAAACTTGGATTTTTCATTATGATCCTGAAACAAAACAACGGTAGCATCAATGGAAGCATCCCGATTCACTGAGATCTAAGAAAATTCGGGTTTCTCATTCAGCTGGGAAACAAATAGCTATGTTTTTTTACATCAAAGGTGTTCTCGTTACTCACTTTATGCTTCATGGAACAACCATGAATAAGGAAGTCTACTCGAAGGTTCTCAGAACCAAACTTTGGCGTACCATTTGTGAAAAACATCAAGAACTTTCTGGTGTGACTTGGTTTCTCCATCACAACAACAACAGGCTCCATACAGTACTGGCTGCACATACATTGTGCAGCCAGTAGGTGCTGAGGTTCTGCCAAATCCTCTGTATTCCCCGGACTTAGCACCCTGCGATTTTTTCCTCTTTCTGCAACTGAAGAAAGCTTCGAAAGGGAAATATTTCACATCTGACAACGATGCTTGCAGAGCCACAACAACACTTCACAAGCTTTCAAAAAATGACTTCGGAGACGCTTTTAATGCATGGGTACAATGATGGCAAAAATGTGTGAAGTTCAAGGGAGAGTATTTTGAGAAAGACAAATGTCAGGAAGATTCGGAGGATGATATTTAATGTAACTTTTTGCTTCTGTCCACGAATTAAATGATCACGCTATGTACTTGCCTGCAAAAATGTTTTATATTGATAAGGACCTTTATACATATTTATGGAACAAAAATAAGTGATTACAAAAAATAAATAAAAACAAATACAAAACAAACAAACCACAAAAAAACAATAAAAAATATACATATACAAAAAACTGCAACTTATAATTTTTTAATGTGTTTTGCACTTACATCAAAGTTGCTGTAAACAAATTTGTCACTGTTATCAATCGCACTATAACTTCTATCATTGGTATTTATTTTATCTGCCATGTTTATAGGTAAAAACTATCATCATGAATAATAATACGAAGCACAGATACGATATACAACCATCTGCTATGGACGCTAGCGCCAGCTGACTGTAGCATGTTGCTGCTATGGTGCCGAGTTTTACGATAAAATCAAAATAGCGCCACTGTGGCACCCTCAGGTGCAAAGGGTTAAAAGTACAGAACAACAAAGTCATTATTTAGCTTTAATGGTTAATTCATTATGGTTAAAATTTAATCATAACGGTTAGTTCATTTTGGTTAATATGGATTCTCCAATGAGATTATTCTGTTTTGGGGGGTTTGTTTTTTAATGCATATGAGCAGTGAAATTTTTTCAGTCCTCGTGTCTTTTGGGCTTGCTGTCTCTGATGGTATTATGTAGTCCGAGACTTTTTTATATTGTAGGTCAGGTTGATTTACCCGTGCTGCACATTTTTGCATACAATGGGCTAAATGGCAAGGCCACAAGGGGTTTCTTTCCAAGTTTACCTTCATGTTGAAAGTGTAGGTGCTATTTCTTTATTCTGTTCTATACATATCGTTGAAATTAAGTCATTCATATTGCTATCATGCTTTATCAGTACTGAAGCTAAGTGGGTGCAATTGCCCTGTGACATTGCAGTAAATATGCGAGGCTGAGAGAAACTAAATATAACAAGCTTACTAGAGCTGAAATGAGCCAAATTTGGGGAAATATCTGTTTCTGACCTGTGCTCTTTCTCTATAAATGACGTCATTTAAATAAACATATAATTGTGCTAATATTCAATTTGATGATAGTGAAAGAAATTTTGTCAAATCATGTGTAAATACACATATTAATCCCAAACTCAACCAAGATGAAGTAAATAATAATAAATAATAATAAAAAATAAATGCCCCCTCAAGCATCTGCTTGCCACAGAGGTCTGACAGGAGCTTGTCAGTTTATCTGCCATAGTAGAAGGTCCGAGAGGTTGGCAGGACCTCAGCAGAAAAATTATACATACATCCATGCCTCGAACCCAGGTTCTTTAGATCAGTAGCCAAGTGTGCTACCATTAATATATATTATTGGCTATGCATGTCACAATATAAGAAAGAACAGTTTGTGTTACTTGTGTTGATCATTTATCAACAAAAAGAGATTTATTGGATGTACCTCAGCCACTAATTAGTATGTGTGACCTGGAGGGCTAATCTATCCTACTAAGTTTCTATAAATGTGGGAATATTATATTACACTGTTTTACAAACACTTATAGTCAGTAATGTAGAGCAGCAATTCATAAATGGAAAAATCAATTATTGACATATGAACATATTGCAAAGCACATTTTGAAAAAAGGAAGTGTTTAGCACAGATTTTCAGTGTTCATGTGGGAATAAAATAATAGATTTGCCACATCAAATTATTTTACCATGTGAAAATGTGTATATGCGTAATTATACACAATCAAAATTTCCATCCAAAAAAAAAACCTCAAAAAGAAAATTAAGCACTTTGATCAAATGTTAATCATATGCCATCCATGTCTATCTATTTGATTTTACTACTGTATTGGTCATGTCTCAATGATAGATATTGGTATATCTGATGCGGGTTTCAATTATTTACTTGTCTTGTTATTATCATTAATATTGAACCTCAATATATGGTATCTAATGTTATCATTTTTCTTAATGATAAGCTGTAGAAATTTTATTTCTTGCGATTATGGAACACTCTTGAATATTGCACCACAATCTGCAACTGCTTTTTATTTACATTTCTATGCATTCTGATATAAACTTCAGTAAGGCAATAACACAGTGCTCATATATTCTATTTATGAATTTTACTACTCTACTAGTATGTCTAAATGATAGACCTAGTTGCAATTATTTTTTAAAGCATACGATATGATAGAGTTAAAATTGGTATATTTGATGTGGGTTTCGATTATTTGTCTTATAGGATGTGTGTAGTCACAGTCAGCAATATTAATTCATTATATTCATTTGAACATTATTTGAAATTGGTATCTAATACGTATATTGTCTTGCACAAGGACTATAAGTGTGCATTTGTAATTTTAAACCTCATCTCTGAAGCCAAAATGAATATTGTTTTTGAGGTTTTCAATACATTTACCTTAAATAATTCAGAGTAATTTTTGTTTTACTTTTAATATGTAATCATGTTTGTTAATAAAGTTATTTGCTTTGGTGTTTGCAATAACTTTTATTTCAATTATGTAATACTGATGAAGTTTCTGTTCTAGTCTTTTTTCTCCACTAAATTGAACTGATTATGTTGTCAGCCTGTGAATGAAAGATTAATTTCAGTCTTTTTACTTAAGACATAAAACATGTCAGAATTAAAAGTGTTACATGGAATGTAACCATATTTTTAAAGAGAGGTTGTATGTGTGATATTTATTGCGATCATTAAACACTATCTGAAGTGTTTAATGTGGTTAGTACACTTGGCTACCTATTAATATATATTATTGAAATTCTTCGTGTTGGGAAAATATATTATGAAATATATTTTCCCAACACGAAGGTAAACTTGGAAAGGTATGAATACATTTTGTTAACCAAGAATAAATACTTATCTCTACCATTATTTTAGTTAATATAGCTCATTTATTTTTGTTTCATAAAACTGTAACCTAGTTTAAAAAAATTCAATAAAGTTTTGCTTTAAAATTCAGGTGTATTCCATTTTCTCAGAATACCATTTACAATTAAATATAATTAATAAAAAATAAATATGAGTAACCATTTATAGACAATATGTTTATCAAATATTTTTGACATCGAGCAATAATTTTTGTTTTACATCTGTGAAAATATTTCCTGCAAGAATTAATGCTTGTCTGTATTTATTATAATATGCTTTAATTCAGTACAGGAAATGACATCATTTACAAAATGTTCATATTAAAGGGAACTGACCAGAAACCTGACAGAAAGCAATAATGCAATGCTCACCATGCTCAGCCCCTGCTTGTAACGTCATTAGTTGTGTGCATCACATCAGGCTCTCTCCAGATGGCTTTGGTTAAGCACAAAATAACAGCCTTGTTTTTTCAAACTCTACTGAGGTGTCACTTGCCAGCAAGAATGCCGAAGATTAAACTTGTCACTCACAAGGATCCTGGAAGTTCCTTACTATCCATCCTCTGCAGTACAGTGCATAAATTTCTCCTTAATAGCTTTTGATATTTGATAGCATAGAACATTTGTTGAAGTAATTAAAAACATTTCACAGTGCCATAGAGAACTAAAAATTTCAATTTAATGTAATTTAGGTACAAGATATTATTGAAATGTTAAGTAAAGTAGTTTCAGACAAGTTTATATTGTTTTCGCTTTTTCTGCAATTCTGGAATTATTCTTCTAAAGTATATATATTTAATTATGTACATTACTTGTCCATAACTTCTTGAAACACTGAAGTGAATTTCACCAATAACAAATGTTTGTTACAAATAAAGTTCCTATGGGGGTTGGGGGGGGGGAATATTCAAGTGAACAAAGTATTTGTGGTATAATATTGACTAATCATATTTAAACACATAGTTATCAGTGAAAGTTTGTGGCAACAAACTTTCAGAGGAAATATTCAGTAATAATTAACAAAAATATAATTTACACATAAAAAGAAATTGCATGTTTTGAAAACCATAAATTCATTATTTTCGACGACTCAAAGTAGAAGGTCAAATCGTAACTTAGATATTTTTCGTAATCCTAGGTTTATTTACCTTACCTGCTTCACAGATAACAGATCCAGGTTTTAATTCCAACTGCATTATTACAAGGCTAATATCAGGGGTATATAATATTTGAGTACGGTGAGGCAAGGTGAGTGTCCATAATTCTGGTGTTGGGAAAAGAACATAAACCCAACCACGTGAGCAGTTCACACGACTGCCGTATTGGCAGCCGACAATATCAGAATGCTTGAGAGCTCCATACTTTGTTTGGAAAACTCCGTCTTCTTTAACAACAATAGAATATATACTATGTACATTCAAATATACTACTACAGTATCACCTACTTCGATAAGAGATTTATATTTAACAAAACTCATTGCTTTTTTTATACGATTTATTGCAATATTTTGACAACACTAATTTACGGTTATAGCTAGTTGCAATGGAATGCAATTGATATTGGTTAAATTTGTTTAATATCGCCGGTTAAAATATTACGGTAACCTTCACAGATTGAGAATTATAAGTTAATGTCTTAGTCCCTAATTGTGGTAGCGTTTTTGAATCTCAAAATTAAATTTGAATGCCATTTCCTGTAACGTTTCCGTAATATCTTGAAAGTAACTTAAAACAAACGGAGTTCAGCCTAGTTCACAACCTTCGAAGTTCGCAAAAAAAGAAATTTATATTTCCATTAATTTTTTTTTCTTGAGTTGTTCATTAGGTTAAAATAAACTAAGTTTCATCTACAATTATGTCAGTAAAATATTTCAAAAACATCTCCCCTTTATATAAAAGGAATAGTTTTTTTTATAATCTATATTAGAGCTCTGCGCGGATGACAAAAGTACTATCTGGATGTCATTATCTATACTCGCAATTTTTTCTGAACATCCGTCTATATCGGATAACCATCGAGGTTTTAAAAATGCTTCAAATCCATTGTTCAAATAGTATGTATGTTTACGAGTATAAGGATCAATCTAATGGTTTATTAATGACCAATATTTAACAAAAAATATTGTGATTAAAAAAAAACCTTTACGTAAATGGAATTTTGCAAATTCTTTTGAATTACATTTCTGGGTGGGGAATTGCCCCCACCCAGAAGGAGTGAGGGGAAGGGGTGAAATGTACACACATGGCAGTGCATATAAAGTAACGTGAACACATAGCAGTACATATTGGCATACCATGATTTAATTTGCAGCCACTTACAGCGATTAGAAGATGATATAATGCAGCACAATATGACTGCCTTAGCAGGTGATTGCACCTTCGTGAACGGCAATACGGAGTGGCATGGAGTCATACAGGTGATGGATATGGTCCTGAGGAATTGCACACCATGCAGCATTGACTTGCTCCCATAATTCATTGAGATTCCACGCCCGCCGCTGATAACATTGCACATGTCGTCCAATGTGGTCCCACAAATTTTCTATTGGGGATAAATCTGGAGATTGTGCTGGCCATGGCAATATTTGAACATGTTACAAACATTGTCTGGAGACCGTAGCAGTAAGTACATGGGCGAATAAAGTACACATGGTACGGGCATTGTAAAGCTGGAAAATGGGCTGCTGCATGCCTCCCAGAAACAGTAACAAACGGGCTGCAGAACCACGCTAACGTATCATGCAGCTGTTAGTGTTCCCGTGGTGTGGACAAGAGGTGATCTGCTGTCATATCCAATAGCACTCCATACCATTATGCCTGGCTGACAGGCGGTGTGCTGGTTGTGAACAAAAGCTGGATCCGTCCTATCGCCAGAATGTCACCATACACAGACCCATCGATCATCAGCACCCAGACAGAAACGGGATTCATCACTAAACACAACAATGTTCCACTCATGACCCCAGATTGCATGACTTCGGC
Organism: Ryuthela nishihirai; assembly: GCA_038380435.1. Classification (NCBI taxonomy): domain Eukaryota; kingdom Metazoa; phylum Arthropoda; class Arachnida; order Araneae; family Heptathelidae; genus Ryuthela; species Ryuthela nishihirai. The sequence continues at coordinate 29,300,020 of JAWZYU010000028.1, read as the reverse complement.
ACCAAGCCAGACGAGCGCTGCGATGGTTTGCAGTCAATGTAACTGTTGCCTAGAACGCAGGTGTGCCTCATGCAATCTTTGGTTTACCATTCAGGCCATTATGGAGACGTCTATGACTGCTGACGCAACCTGTCGAAAATTGTCTGCAATGCTCTGTGGTGATGAACGAGCATGTTTAACAATGCTCCTATCAAACACTGCTGACGTCTGTCAGACGCCACCACTCCTTCTGCGATACACACTAGAACCTTCATTTCGCCACTGTTGCCAACAGCATCCAACAGTTCATGCATCCGGATGAACATTGGCAGCAACTCGAGTGTAGTCCATCAAGCTTTACGTAGTCCTATAAGACCTCTCTCAAAAGCATTCCACCTCAATAAACAAATACTATCCCTGTTCCTTCGTGCACCTTTTATCTCTTGAGTCACACACGTCATTTGCTCCAGATTACCATAATTTGCATATCTCAGCTGCACACATCCACCCTTTTATTTGCATGTTTGTACGACATGTCCTTCTGGGTAGGGCACTTTCAATGTCAGGCAATGTATTTTGCTCTTCTAAATGCATTTTTACGAGGTTATCAAAAGTACAGTGTTTTGCTTTAGAGTTTCGAGTAGTTCCAGTCTTTCTTGGTGATATTTAGGATATTCTAATAGAATGCTTTGGACATTTTCAATATTATTACAGCTGCTACAGTTTAGGGACGCAATCTCTCATTTTGTGTTGAATATCGTTTAGGTTTCTGTGGGTGTGACCCAGTCCTTAGTTTTGAGAGTTTATGTTGAGCATTTATCGGTAGCTTGTAGTGAAGAGGATCTATTTTGCTGCATTTGCATGATATTCGCAATCTTTGGTTATTTGTGCTTTATTCATATGATGTAGTAATTTTGCATAATCTTGTTCAAGCTGAGATTGTTTACATTTTTGAAGTACGCAGGATGTACTGTGAGCAATGGTAGAAATGTCCGTTAATTGGAGAGTTTCTTTGGCAGCTTTTTCGGCCTCTTCGCTGGTATCTTGAGATTTTCTTGTATAATTAATGTGTTTCCAGAGTGTACAATTCTTATCCATATCAATAATGAAAAAATTTCAAAGTGTGTAAGAGAACTGCTTTAAAAATATTTATATAAAATTATTACTTTTGATTCTAACATCAATGGCCACTATTTTTTTTTACCCTGCTGAAGGCTTGGCTTTACTGTAACCCCCTGCATGAAATAAATTATTAGTATTTGTTCTGTTGGTCAGGGCCGTCATGTTGGTCTGACCATTTAAACCCATCTGATTAAATGGCTTTGAGAATCATTTCAGATCCAGAAATTGCTGCACTAGTGGGCTTTTGTTGAAGTAAAATCCATCACTGTTATTTTCTGATTGTTTGTGGGTGCCAGCCCAAGTGAACAGTTTACCTTTTAGCATATGAAAAATATTTTTATCAGAGGCCATCGTATGTACCTGAATCTTTGCTTCTAAAAACATTGTCAATCCTAACTGAAGAAATGTCTCAGGCAGGTCAGTTTCTCTTTTGATTCCTGTTCTTGAAAACGCTCATTTGTAGAATAGTCTGAAGTTCCTATTAGCAATGGTAGCATAAGCCTTTAGCAATAGGAGAATATGCCTATTCCCCATGTCTGTGATTAGGGGGGGGGGGTGGTATTGTAGATTCCTCTCGACAACCTAGTTTCAAAAAAATCCTGTTTTCTTTCTACTGCTACCATAATATGGTACTCTGTGGCCATTGTGGAATATAGGGGATCTTGTGCAGCAATTACAGGCATTATTCGCACAATCAGTTACATCATAGTTTATTTTGACTCCATGCCACACCTTATATCAGCGTGTATCACAGTCAGAGGTGGCTTTATAAGGTACTAACCTGTAACAGTTATGCTACGACTCTTCTAAAATAAAGAGTCATTTTGTTGCGATATTGTAATCACTTCTTTCTCTCTGTCTCCATATTGCATGTGTTACGTTTCATTATGATGGAACGTTGCTTTGAGATGTGTCTATTTTTTTGTCTAAGAGTGTATAATCAAAATGAAAATGAGAAACCACTATCAGAGAAATAACACTAACACAGCAGATATGCATGTAGGAACACAATGTAATACTGAAATAGAGAAAATACTGTATTAGCCAGAACAATAATGCAAGCAAATCAGAAACTGCAGTTTCAAAATATAGAAATTATAAATGCTCATCCAACTAACTGTCAGTTAGACCTAGCCAAACAAAGCTGTTGCTCCAAGTGTGGGAGAGCCATACCCTATGCAAGTTAAAGAACACGCTAGATAAACTAGATAGAAAGCTACCACCTCTCTCCCAACAGCTGTCCAGAGGGTCCCTCCCTTTCTCCGAGTCCTTGGGGTCCTTGTGACCTGGCCATTTAACACATTGTGTGCAAAAAAAGTGTTACAAAGGTAAAATAAACCAACCCAAACTGTCATCTATCAAAACAAGCATGACTGCTATAATTGGTATAATGGGGAAACATAACCTCTCCCACCAACAGAAATTGTTACTTTACTAGGACACCAATGAATAGGGTTGTTTGACCCCTAAGCAGGGGTGGATTGCGAGCTTAAAACGGCGCAGGAAAATATATGTAAATCTACTCTAAGTCAAATTTTATCCAGGCAAGAAGTAAACTTGGATTGTCCCCAAGAATCCCTCAAGGATCTCCTCCTATTCACTTTGAGCTAGTTTACCAAAACAAAAAAGGCCCTAAAAAAGGCAACAAAAAGCGAACTATTATTTTCACTTTGTCATCTGTTTGTTTCTTCATCTGTAGAAAATCAATTTTTTGGGTTTTTAGAAATAAATTAATTTTTTTACAGTAGAATAGGTATTAATAAAATGTTAGGATTCACATTTGCTAAATTTCCCAATAATATTAATAAGTGCCGTCTAGCAGTGGAAAACTTGAAAAAAATCCAAAGATCTCAACGAATATTGAAAACGAACCATTTTATATTAAAAACTTGATAAAATATGAAACTTGACTATGCCTAATAAATGTATTAATGTGCACTTCAAATGGATACTGATTTACTGGGTGAGAAACTAGGGTCTCTTTTGTAGGATATAATTTATATTTACTGTTTATTAAAAACAACAGTATTTAAAATTTTAATATCGATCGCTAAATTTATGCGTTTAGTAGTCAGAAATTGAGAAAAAGAACTTTTAATTTTGTAAGTTTACGCTTTGCATATTAATGTATTTCCGTTTCAATTATATACATCTATTTGTACACTGACACATTTTTTGTATTTTAAGTTCACTTATGTAAAATTGATAATAATATTTAAGAATAGGCAGTTGTAAATATATTGTATGTATGTTCCATTTTCCCTATATACGGTTTGTACTCATTTACATAAAACAGAATATTCCAATTTAGAAATTTCATCACCAAAAATTAGTTTAATTGAGCTGTGATATTTCTAATACTTATAACTGCGTAGGATCGTTCCATGAAATATAACCAGATTCGGTTGCAGCACCATCATATATTCATATTTTTTTTGCTTAGTAGGGGGGAAAAATCCACAAATTATGCAACACTGTTTAAGCAGAATTTTAAGGCCTACTCCCTTCAGTGTCAGGACTGAAGGAATGTCGTGACATTAAATTTGGTCTAACCCTTTCTCCCGATTCCATGTTTACATAACACGTTCCTTTTTGTAAGTCTTACTTTTTAACGGAAATTTATTTTATACGATAATAAGCATAGCAAATGAGTGTTGTAGCAGTTAAAGTGTAATTAACGATACACCACATTAGCAAACGTTTTCATTCCCAAATGTAAAATAAATTACTAACTGGAAAAAAACAATAAAATTGTTGCATGATACCACCTCGACATTATTTTCCCTCATGTACATGATGTAATATAATTAGTATAGTAAATGAGAGTTCTGGAACAATGTTAAAGTATAGGGAATCCCATGTTAACCTATGGGACACTTTTGGGGAGATGAACGTTGACGTGGTTTTTGGGAAGACGTTCTGTGTGAAACACAGGACACGAGGGTGGTTTTGTTAGAAAAATGTTGCAGTTATCAACACTTCATGGAATTATTGGGCTGTAAAACTAGTTATCTAACTATATATAGTTATCTAATTATTGGGCTGTAAAACTAGTTATCTAACTAGTTTAACGCCTGGGCAAAAGCAAAAATTGAAGAGTGCATTTGTAAATAAGAATCCTATAACTTTAACCATTGATCCACAGAAGAAAGGTAACGATATTTTGAAACTGACAAAGAGACAAATCAATAAACTGAAAAAAATCTACAACGCCAGTTCGACTTCGTTTCAGTAAAACACAGCTAGGTGAATTTCTGCCGTTCTTAATACCTGCACTCGTAGCAATGGGAAAAGCAGCTGCAGTTGGAGCTGCAGGATAAGCTGGTACTACTTGCACAAAAAGTTCTAGGAAGAGGGTTATACGTTCCTGGAAAGCAAAGAGCAGCTGGCTTATCTAAAAAGAAAGGGAAAAGGTTTGTACATTCCAGGAAAGCAAATAGTTCAGGGATTAAAAAAAAAGAGCCATTAAGTAACTTAGATATGGAAAATATAATGAAAAACGAAAAAGGATTCCGTGGTGTGTACTCTATCGATTCTTTGCCAACAAAAACATTCAAGAACGAAAATGGTATAGTGAACTTTGATATTTCCTGTGGTTCAGGAACTCATTGGATAGCTTATTTCAATGATGTGAAGTTACCTTACGTCGAGTACTTTGATCCATTCGGTTTATTGCCACCAGAAGAAATAAAACCCTATTTACTTTCATCTTCAAAGCCGATCATGTATAACTCTTCGCAAATTCAAGCAAGAGCCTATCGTCGGTAGTTTTTATACCCAAGAAATTGTAAAATACGAAAAACCAGACAATATTTACAAAGTAGAAACCATTCTGAAAACCAGAGTTAGGCCTTAACTGGCATAGTGGTTAGGCAGCTAGCGACCGTTCCAGCAAGGCAAACTTTGTGTGTTGTGTTAGCTCTAACTAAGGCAGTAGTCAGCAGTGACTTCGGTCTTAGTAGGGTATGTCCTTGTGTGAGAAGGCCTGTAATAAGCTAGGAGTAGCTTCTAGGATTCTTCTCTGTCCTATATGTCGCAAAAAAAAAAAGAGTGAGAAAGAATAAAAAAGAATATTACGTTAAATGGTTTGGTTATGATAACACGTTTAATTCCTGGATAAAAGAAGAAGATCTCTTTTTTAAAATAAAGTAAACGGAAATTCAAAATTTCCACTTTGAAGAAGACAACAATTTGTTAAACAGAAACGCATTAGCACCACTCTGGCCATTTAGACTTTTAATCTGTGATTCATCGGGTTCAGGGAAGACAAATCTTTTGTTGAACTTAATATTTAACCATCTCTACCATAATCAAATATTTTTATATGCCAAAGACTTAACTGAGCCGAAATATCACTTTATGCAAGAAATATTCAACGATTTGCACGAAATTCTGGAGAAAACGTTTGGCGAAAAAATCCCAGTTGCAACTTTTTCTTCCAGTAAAGAAGATATTGTGAAGGTCAACGAACTGGATCCCGAGATGCAAAATGTAATTGTTTTCGACGATTTCGTAACGGAAAGACATCAAAAACTCATCGAAGAATTATTCGTCAGAGGAAGAAAAAAGAACATATCATTGATTTACCTGACACAGAGTTATTTTTCAACTCCAAAAGACATTCGACTACAGTGTAATTATTTTATACTCTTTAATATGCTGAACAAGAGAGAAATGTTGCATATACAAACGGATCATGCAACAGAAATCAGGAAAGATATTTTTATGCAGTTTTATGCATTTCAGACAATCGTTAAAGACTTGAATGTTATCTGCTATCATGCCCCCACTGAGGATGCCAATGAGGATGAGAAGGATAGGTTTTATGGACAACTTCAGGATATTTTGAATTCTATCGAGAAAAGAGATATTACCCTTGTTCCAGGTGACTTCAATGCCAAAGTTGATACTGAGTCTGACCTTTGGGGAGGAGTAATAGTCCCTTTTGTTATTGGTAGCTGCAATGGCAATGGGCAACGTCTCCTACAGGTAAGTAAACTCAATGGTTTCAGAATAACTAACACTTATTACAAACACTGCGGCATACATAAGTACACATGGGTTTCACCTGATGGGCTGCATAGAATATGATTGATTATATATTAATTAACAGCAAATGGGCTAGTTCTGTTAGGAATACCAAGTCATATAGGGGAGCTGACATTGCATCTGACCATTACCTTGTTAAAAGTGTCTTGCAACTTAAACTTAAAAAGTGTTGTGCTAGGGTCAAAAAATTTACTTTTAATACTGACGCTCTGAAAGACCCAGTTATAGCCAAAGCTTACCATGATAGGTTACTTAGTTATTATGAGAGTCATGGTATGCTTCTACTGAAGTTGAGCAAGAATGGGATCATTTTAAACAGGCTTTTTTGAATACTAACAGTACTCTTTTAGGAAAAAAGGAGCAGTGGCAGAATTATCTGAGTGATAAGGCACTTGAGCTTATTTCAGAAAGAAAGAGCTGCAGGAATGCCCTTAATCAATAACCTACTAGTCCTAATCCACCTACAGAGAACTTAATAAAAGTGTAAAGGATCAGTTAGCTGCTGATAAGAATCTTTGGCTTGATGGTTTGGCTGACAAAGCCAAGGAAGCAGTTAGACAGCACAACAGCAGAGAGCTGTATCAGATAGTTAATATTTTGTGTGGTAGAAAACGAATAGGTATACAGGGATTGCAGGATAAGCAAGGTACGGTTATAGAAGGTGAGGATTCTGTCATGGCTAGGTGGGCTGAGCATTTCAGTGATGTTCTAAACAATGTGGTTAATTCTACTCCCATTGTTTGCAATCATGATAGATGCATTGGTGGCTTTAATACAGTCTGAAGTTATTTTGGCTATTTCTAAACTTAAACTTCCTAAATCCCCAGGTGTAGATGAAATTACTACGGAAATGCTTAGAACTGGGAATGTTTCGGTTACCACTTGGATGACTGAAATTTTTAATATCTTTTATGATAAAGGCATGGTTCCTAAAGATTTTATCAGAGCTATTATTATCCCTATTTTCAAAAAAGGTGATCGCAGTTCTTGTGATAACTATAGGGGTATCAGCCTACTCTCTGTTCCAGGTAAAGTTCTTTCCATGATTGTGCTTAATAGAATTAAATATCTGCTTGACAGTCAATTGCGTGATGAGCAATGTGGATTCAGAAGTTGTAGGGGATATGTAGATCAGATATTTTCACTTAGGCAGATTCTTGAGAAATATTTAGAGTTTCAGAAACCTTTGGTTGCTAGCTTTGTTGATTTCAAAGAGGCTTTCGACGCTGTTGATCATCAAAATTTGTGGTTGATTGTGAGATCATATGGTATACCAGACAAGTTAGTTAACATAATCAAAGCGCTCTATAATAACACTGAGTCGTGTGTGAGAGTTGGTAAGGCTTGTAGCAGTTGGTTTAGCATTACTTCTGGTGTTCGACAAGGGTGCATTTTGTCTCCTTTTCTCTTTAGTTTGGTTATTGATTATGTTATGCGAAATTCACTTCAAGGGAAAGATTTTGGCCTTAAATGGGCAGGAGATACGAAAATTTCTGATTTAGATTATGCTGATGATTTAGCCCTTTTGGCAAATGATGTTGATGAGATGAACTCTTTCATTCGAGCTGTTGATGAGACTGGTAGTAGAGTAGGTTTGGTTATAAACAGAGAGAAAACTAAAGTGATGAAAATTGGTCAGGCAGGCTGTGATTCAGTTAATCTGAATGGTTGCAGTCTTGAGCAGGTGTCACAGTTTAATTATCTTGGGAGCTATGTAACAGATAATGGTGATGTGCGGCATGAGATTAACAGACGAATAGGGATTGCTGCAGGGACTTTTAAGAATCTATGGAGAGTGTGGAGAAATAGGCGTATACACCTAAAGACTAAAATTAGGCTGTATAATAGTTTGGTTCTTTCTAGGGTTAGTTATGGTAGTGAAACTTGGACACTTTGTAAACAAGATAACAGGAAACTAGATGCTTTTGATTCCAGATGCTTATGCAGTATCTTGGGCATTAGGTGGTTCAACTTTGTAACTAATGATGAGGTTAGACAAAGGAGTTTGCAACCTCCTTTAAGCAGCATATTGTGCAGAGAGAGACTCCGTTGGTTTGGCCATGTTGCTCGTATGAATAATTATAGATTGGCGAATAGGGTTATGAACAGTGTGCCTAAAGGCCTCAGAAAGAAGGGGAGACCTAGGATGCGGTGGGCAGACAATGTCAAACAGGACCTTATTAGAATTGGTGTGCAGTGGCCAGATGCAGTAGATGTAGCTCAGGACAGACTTGCTTGGAGAACTAAATTGCATGGTTTGGTTGGACCTCCGTAGACCTTGGCTGCTTGAGGACGACGACGACGACGACGACGACGACGACGACGACGACGACGACGACGACGACGATGATGATGATGATGATGATGATGATGATGATGATGATGATGATGATGTTTCAAAACCACACAATTTCTTATTAATCGATAAAAAACGAAGTACATAGCTCTCAAATACAGGAAGAATTTTGGAAAATAATGATGAATTACTTGACAAAGTTTGGCGTCATCAACTCACAGACCATTTCCGAAAGAGAACCAGCGGAAATTTCAGGTGTCAGTTTTAAATGACACACGATGGGGACTACGACATTAGTAATAAAAAATTGAGAAATGTAGCCAATCCCGAAGAGAGTTCGGATTCTGTGACAAAACAGTATCTACAACAAGAATCTATAACACTGAATCGCACAGGAAATTATGATGCAAATACTAAAAGAATAACAAATATAGGCAGAACTATAGAAAATGTAGATGCCGCTACCATTCAATAGGTTTATAATACTTCTTTAATTTTTCGGAACAGCTACAATTTGCGAAACAAACAAATAATCAATGTCATTGAACCGGATGCAGATTCTGGAGCAGTTACAAAACGATATTTGGAAAAAAGAGCACTTTGCAATGACGATGACAATTACGATGCAAGTAATAAACGCATTAAAAATCTTGCACACCCGACCGATTCATCCAATGCCACTAGGAAACACTACGTCGACAACTTGACCACTGTTCAAAATAGTCCAATGAATACATTGATAAGAAATAAAGATAGGCTATACGTTCTGCGCAGCATTGCATTCGACAGACATCGTTTCAATGCAGAAAACAAAAACAAATCGTTGATATTGCCGATCCCGAGTCTGATTCTGCTGCTGTAACTAAGGGACATTTAGAAAAAGTCGCATTAACTGGTGAGGATGTCTTTAATGTAAACAATAAGAGAATAGGAAACCTCGGGGAACCGAGGAATAACAGAAATGCGACAACAAAAAGTTACGTTGATGGCTTGACAAAGTTAGATCCTAACCCATCCAATTCTCTATTGAGAAATGAAAATGGACTTTTTGCATCAAATGGGAACAGTTTCAATGGCGATGCAAATGGAAAACGAATTACGAATGCTGGCACTCCAATTCTAAACAATGATGCTGCTACAAAACTATACGTTGATAAGAAATACTGCAATTTGCGTTACTTATGGTGATAAAGAAATGAAAGAAGTGCAGTCTCATCCAATTATATTGATAAAATCAAAATTCGACCAACTAACGCCACCTATTTTCAAATATAATTACCATTTATCCATTAGAAACAATCCTCTCTTTTGTATAAATTATAGTACAACAAATCCCTCTTTTTGTATAAATTATAGTATCAACTTGGACGATCAAAAATTCATTGAAGTTGAACCACAACTTCAGCAATTCTTTTCTGTTATTCCAGTAAACAAGAAATTTGACAGGAGCAGCAAGATTAGTGTTTCACTTGCTAGACACTGTCCAGATCCAAAAGAAAGAAGAACGGAACCTGGAGGTCTTGTTTCTGACTTTAATCACTGGGTATATGTTTTATTTTCATATGGATAGAGATGAAAGATATTAAACAATTACATAATATTATAGGCGAAATATTGAAATCGAGAGCCATCACAAAATTAAAAAATCGAGGGCAGTATTTTGGAAGAAGAGCAAGTTAAGGAAACGCTCGAAAATTTTTACAAACCGGTAGTAGAAAAATTTAAAAATTTAGAAACAGTCCGTGAGAAAACCATGGAAAACATACAAGAAGCCATAAAACCTTTAGAAGCGGAAGAGCAAACTGAGATGCACGAAAAATCGTTCATGTATAATCCAGATCCCAACTTGCAAGATGAAATATTAAACCAATATAAATTAAAACTTCCGAGTGAAATCTTACAGGTGAGCAATTCCACTCCTGAACTGAAAGAAATGATTTATAAAACAATCGGCCATCTTCAGAAACTTTTGGGCAATAAGGCTACTGAAACGAAACGTTCTGGTAGAACTACTAAGAAATATCAAATTATCGAAAATCACATTGACGCACTTAGAAAATATTTAAAAATGATTAAAATGATACTAGCAGTAATAGAAAGTCAAAAATCCGGTTTGGAATTATATCAGAATTTCGACGATATTTGTGAAAAATTATTAGTTTTAGTTGCCAGTAAACGAGCTGGAAATACCAGTACAGAAGTTGTAAATGAAATTGTTAAAATTTTGGATATTTTGCTAAGAAACGATATCATTGTCAAAAAAGAACATAAAATATTATTCAACAATACTGTTGCTTTTTAGAAACCATAAATATTTGCAGTCTAGTTCAATCCATATAATAAATCTGCCATTATAGAAATAGCAAAATTAATAAGATAACTTACCACTAATCATAGCCTTTCTACCAAAAACAAAAGTTCCCCAACACTTTATCCAACATTTTTTTTTTGGAAATCATGAATGTTAAACCAACTGAGATCCTTATTGCAGATATATGCCACTACACCGGAAGAGGTCGGGTCGTGGTGTGATTTCAGGCACTGGTAAAATAAGTCAAGTTTTCCAAGAGTTCCCCAACACTTTATCCAACAATACTTTTTTTTTTTAGAAATCATGAATGTTAAGCCAACCGAGATCCTTATTGCAAATATACGCCACCACACCGGAAGAGGTCGGGTTGTGGTGTTATTTCTGGTACTGGTAAAATAAGTCAAGTTTTGCAAAAAATTATTCGGACGAATACTAAGCAAGCATCACGCTTAAGATGGCAATAACCCACAATTGAGTAATCACGAATGGAGTTGCATTGCGAAGATACATCCCAATATTACTTTCACATCTTTATTTGCTTTTTGAACCGAGTGAGCCAACCATTGCTCAGAGCCAAACAAGATTGTATTTCCGTTAGCGTCAACAAGAAGTCTCTCAGAATACATTCATTACGTCATATTGCGAGATTTGAACAGGAAGCATCGCTATCATAAGCAAAGCATCACTTTCACAGTGGCAATGCCCCACAAATGCTGCGCATGAAATAAGTGTATATAAAGAGACTAGATACAACGGGAGAGAAACGAGGGGGGGGGGAAGAAATGAAGAGTTTAGAAACTCCCCCATATGAATTCAGCTTTATTTTCCCTCAACGCCTGAGTGATTTTTTAAGTCTTTATTAATTAATACAAAGAGGTGTCTAAGAGAGCTTCAGTCAGCACTAGTGTCACAGCAATGCAAACATGTTTCGAGCAGTAGCCTTCCCCATGAAGAGATTATCAGCAGAGCTTATTAATAATATTTCCTGCAGACCTCATGCCTGAAGTCGGTGACGCCCTCTGCAATGTATACTGAAAACAACAGCCTACATCGATGCTGCAATAGACTCTGTGAATGGGAAAAAAATGAGATGGACCGTCTTGACCGACAACAGGGGGCTTTTTTCCTACTAATGTCTAATTAACTTAAAAAAGTGTAATTAGTCCTCATCCTTACTGGAACATAAAAAATTCATACATTCATAGGTAGCACCCAAAAATCTATTTTTTCAGTCATATTTTTCTCCCGCAGTCCTCGAAAACCTCATTTTACCTGTTGATTTTGAACTGTCATATTTTTTTTAACTAATTTCCCAAACTGTCTTGCTTTTCTCGATTTCTCCTATTTTACCGAATTTTACACCCCAACAGTCCAATAATTCAGTGGTGGATAACTGCAACATTTTTCCAACGAAACCACCCTTGTGTCCTGTGTTTCACGCAGAACGTCTTCCCAAAAACCACGTCAACGCTCATCTCCCGAAAAATGTCCCATAGGTTAACATGGGATTCCCTATACTTTAACATTGTTCCAGAACTCTCATTTATTTATACTACTAATATAATCACTAATCTTCTCCAGTTTCACAAAATATGGACGACCCTCTAGACTAGGTCTAGGCAAACTGTCGCCAACCATCTTGTTTTGTGCGAACCCGCGAACTACTGATGACAAGTAAATTAAAATTGTAAAAGAGAAAAATAACGTAAGAGTACAAAAAGCTCAACTTCAGCAACTTGAATTTTCTTTGAAATAATTTTTTTGCTCTGGTTATATTATTCTTTATATATATTTTATGCAGGCCGCCATTCCATTTCAACTTTCTATGCGGACATTCGGCTAAAATGTTTGCACGGGCTTCCTCTAGCCTTACTGACTGCAGTTCGCAGGTGCGAGTCCACCTTGAACAACGTTGAGATTTATCTTCGCAAAACTCCCTGCCTGAAGTCAGTAGGAGACAGCGATGGGCTTGGAAAAGCCGCCATTCAACAGATGGGGTGTTAAACTGTGGCTCCATTTGCAGGAGAGTTGTACCTTGCGCTCGATAGAGAACATGTTGGATTGCCATAGCGGGAAGCCTCTTTCTGTCTCCTAACAGCTGTCCAGTGGGTTCCCTTAACCCATCTTTCTCCGAAGTCCTTATGGCCTGGTCATTTAGCCTATTATGTGCAAAAAGGAATAGCTCAGAGGTAAAACAATCCAAACCTAGTCTTACCGAAATGAACAAAAAGAACTATATTTTATTTCTGTGGCAACTGTTCTGCCAATATACATAACTTTTTAACTAATGAGTAATAATGAGACCATTTATAAAACATTACAAAGCTCAAAGTGTTCTCCATCACTTGTGATGAGCCACAGTACGTTAAGGTAATATTTGGGGTCAACCTTATATTGACCAAAATGTTTCTATTTCTCCATGTTTTGTTCCAAAATTTCTTGGAAATGATATAAAACCAAAGCACTAAATCTTTTTCGCAAACTTTGGTAATAATCATTTTCATCATCATCCTCAACCAGCCATGGGATACAGAGGTCCAACCAGACAGTGCAATTTAGTTCTCCAAGCAAGTTTGTCCTGAGCTACATCTGGTCACTGCACACAAATACTAAAAAGGTCCTGTTGACATTGTCTGCCCACCGCCTCATTGGTCTCCCCCACTTTCTGCAGCCTTTAGGCACACTGTTCATAACCCTATTCGCCAATCTATAATTATCTATAAGGGCAACATAGTCAAACCAACGGAGTCTCTCTCTGCACAATATGCTGCTTAAAGGAGGTTGCAGACTCCTTTGCCTAAACCTCATCATTAGTTACAAAGTTGAACCACCTAATGCCCAAGATACTGCGTAAGCATCTAGAATCAAAATCATCTAGTTTCCTGTTATCTTGTTTACAAAGTGTCCAAGTTTCACTACCATAACTAACCCTAGAAAGAACCAAACTATTATACAGTCTAATTTTAATCTTTAGGTGTATACGCCTATTTCTCCACACTCTCCATAAATTCTTAAAAGTCCCGGCAGCAATCCCTATTCGTCTGTTAATCTCATGCCGCACATCACCAGTATCTGTTACGTAGCCCCCAAGGTAATTCAAATGTGACACCTGCTCAAGACTGCAACCATTCAGATTAACTGAATCACAGCCTGCCTGACCAATTTTCATCACTTTAGTTTTCTCTCTGTTTATAACCAAACCTACTCTACTACCAGTCTCATCAACAGCTGGAATGAAAGAGTTCATCTCATCAACATCATTTGCCGAAAGGGCTAAATCATCAGCATAATCTAAATCAGAAATTTTCGTATCTCGAGTCCATTTAAGGCCAAAATCTTTCCCTTGAAGTGAATTTCGCATAACATAATCAATAACCAAACTGAAGAGAAAGGGAGACAAAATGCACCCTTGTCGAACACCAGTTACTACAAGCCATACGAACTCTGAATACGACTCAATGTTATTTTAGAGAACTTTCATTATGTTAACTAACTTGTCAGGTATACCATATGATCTCACAATCAACCACAAATTATGACGATCAACAGAGTCAAAAGCCTTTTTGAAATCCACAAATCTAACAACCAAAGGTTTCTGAAACTCTAAACATTTCTCAAGAATCTGCGTGAATGGAAATATCTGATCTACACATCCCCTACCACTGCTGAATTTATATTGCTCATCACGCAATTGACTGTCAACCAGATTGGGGCGGGGGTGGCTCAGTCGGTAGCGCGCCAGGCTCGTAATCTGTAGTTCCCAGGTTCGAGTCCCAGCTGGGACAGCGTTGAGATTTATCTCTGCAAAATTCCCCGCCCTGCCCACGGTCAGTAGGGGACACCGATGGGCTTGGAAAGGCCGCCGTCCGTCGGATGGGACGTTAAGCCGTGGCCCCGTGTGCGGGAGAGCCATACCCTGTGCACGTTAAACACGCTGGATGGCCTTGACGGGAGGCTACCATCTGTCTCCCAACAGCTGTTCCAGTGGGTCCCCTCCCCAACCTTCTCTGAGCCTTCGGGGTCCATGTGACCTGGCCATTTAGCCCATTGTGTGAAAAAAAGTGCCGCTCAGAGGAAAAACAACCCAACCCTGTCAACCAGATTCTTAAATTTTATTAAGCACAATCATGCAAAGAACTTTGCCTGGAACCCAGTAGGCTGATACCCCTATAGTTATCACAAGAACTGCGATCACCTTTTTTGAAAATAGGGATAATAATAGCTCTGGAAAAATCCTTAGGAACCAAGCCTTTATCATAAAAGATATTCAAAAATTTCAGTCATCCAAGTGGTAACAAACATTCCCAGCTCTAAGCATTTCCGTAGAAATTTCGTTTACACCTGGGGATTTATGAAGTTTAAGTTTGAAACAGCCAAAATAACTTCAAATTGTGTTATAGGGTCAACATTAAAGCCACCAATGCATCTATCATCATTGCAAACAATGTGAGTAGAATTACCCACATGTTTAGAACATCACTGAAATGCTCAACCCACCTAGCCATGACAGAATTCTCACCTTCTATAACTTTACTTTGTTTATCCTTCAATCCCTGTATACCTGTCCGTTTTCTACCACACAAAACATTAACTATCTGGTACAGCTCTCTGCTGTTGTGCTATCTAACTGCTTCCTCAGCTTTGTCAGCCAAGCCATCAAGTCAAAGATTCTTATCAGCAGCTAACTGATCTTTTACACGTTTATTAAGTTCTCTGTAATGCTTTCTATTAGTACTAGTAGGGTATTGATTAAGGACATTCCTGCAGTTCCTTCTTTCTAAAATAAGCTCAAGTAACTTATCACTCAAATAATTGTGTCTCCTCTGCTCCTTTTTCCCTAAAAGAGTACTGTTTCCAAAAAAGCCTGTTTAAAATGGTCCCATTCTTCCTCAAGTTCAGTAGTAAGCATACCATAACTGTCATAATGACTAAGTAACCTATCATGGTAAGCTTTGGCAATAACTGGGTCTTTCAGAGCTTCAGGATTAAAAGTAAAATTTTTAACCCTAGCGCAACACTTTTTAAGTTGCAAGACACTTTTAACAAGGTAATGGTCAGATCCAATTTCAGCTCCCCTATATGCCCTGGTATTTCTAACAGAACTAGCCCATTTGCTGTTAATTAATATATAATCAATCATATTCTTATGCAGCCCTTCAGGTGAAACCCATGTGTAGTTATATATGTCGCAGTGTTTGTAATAATTGTATTATTCTGAAACCATTAGGAGACGTTGCCCATTGCAGCTACTAAATACCAAAAGGGCGTATCACTCCTTTCCAAAGGTCAGTCAGTACCAACTTTGGCATTGAAATCACCTAGAACAAGGGTAATATCTCCTTTCTTGACAGAATTCAGAATATCCTGAATTGTCCGTAAAACCTATCCTTCTGATCCTCAGTGGGGTCATAACATCAGATAACATTCAAGTCTTTAATCCTCATCTGAAATTTGCTGTAAGAAACCTTTCATTAATGCACTCATATCCTAGAAGTGCATCACTAGCGTGTCTGCTGAGAAGCAGACCCACGACTTGTTGATGCTTATTATCTTCCCACTCTGAAAAGAGAAATTTAAATTATTTTTAAGAATCTGACCTTTATCTGTCTATCTGGTCTCTTGCAAGCCGAGAATATCTAAATTATAATGGTGGAATTCTTGTGTGAGGACATCAAGAGAAAAAGCTCTGTGCAGAGTCCACATTCCAACTACCTAACGAGAGAAAATGGTTAGTGAGATGTTTAAAGAAACAATGTTTATTGAAAGAGGGAATGCCGACAATATCAACAGCCCCCTAATCGCAGACATAGGGCAAAGACCCTTCCCCCACCACTAAAGGCTGTAGCCATCTACACTGGAAGACTTCCCCATTGTAGAATTTGACGATCCAGTAGAAGCAAGAGTTCAGGTGCCTTCGATGATCTCTGCTCAGGATTATCCACCAGCTGATAAACATATCCTGTGAATCTATTCACTTGGGGCTGTCAACCCACAAACAACAGAAAACACAGCAGATTTTCCCTCCACAGAAGCCCACCAGTGTAGCAAATTCAGGATCTATAATCAAGCGTCAGCACCAGGACCTTGTGGTTGACCACTCCTCAGCAGGGTAGAAAAAAAAAGAAAAGTAGCCATAGTTGTTTAGATCAGTAGGCCACACTAATCTGGCAGCCCTCCGCTTCCGTTCACTTCCACAAGAGAATATCTCTTTTGAAAGGTACTAATGATCTGCACTACGAGAAGGCGGGGTCGGACATTAGGTGCCAGGCCTGGCCGGTTCTATGCATCATCACAGGGGATTGGTGCATAGCTCTCCTTCCAGTGACTACCTAGCTACCATTTACAGGTGGTTTAATTTGTCCTGGAAGAAAACCTTATCTAGAACTTGGAAAACTATATAGTCATTTTCAGATCTTATTTTCAGTATAGTAGTTAAATTTAAAATGCGAAACATATTTGTTCAACCTCTCTTCGTTCTACTTTAAGTATAGTTTAGATCAGTTGTATCCAACTCAAACTAGGTGAAGAGCCACTAGGGAAAGTAACTATATTCTTAAAGAGTCTCAGCAAAAACTATCTTTTTAAAAGCGAAACCATACATTTCGAAATTAATAATGAATTGCAATTAATAAAAATCCCATATTTTTCAGGAATAAAAAAAATCTTGATTAAAAAACAAAAATATATATTTTAATGAGCACTGTGAATTGGCAAAAGCCGCCACATGGTAACATATTAATATACAAAATTGTATGCTGTACTCTGGCCAAAAAGTGATATTCACTTTTTGCTGGAGTGCGACATACAATTTTCAAGAATTTTAAAATTTACATTTTTCTTACTGAGATTGCAATCTTGAAATAATTGTTTTAAGATTTTTTTTTTAAAACTTCGGGCCGAACTCAGAAAGAATTGAATCAGTGGATTTACCATCTGAAAAGCAGACTTAAGTGACTTGTTTCAGGAGAGTGAAAGATCTCTGAAACTGGTGTGTAGACAGACAAGGAAACCTCTTCGAAGGCGATAGCAAACATTAGGATATGAGCTCATCCAGTTCTATTTTATCTCCATAATCTTATAAATTTTCGAACATCCCTCATACATGTAGAACATTATAAACATCTATTATCGCAAATGTTTCCAATTAAATATCAAAACAGTGTCCATTATATTCTCATCATCACAGAAGCAGAAAAAATGCATGAGTAATGATACTTTCAAGTTAAATAAAACTGATTATAGCATCCTCTAATTATATTTATATACTTGATGAAGTGATAACACATTGGGAAGTTATGCAACATTTGTTAACAGCAACTCTATCATATGCTGAAATGTTATTTAACTCACGATATTGTCTATAATTTGCGAAAGTTCTAGATCTTTTGATAATATGGTTTCTTTTTTAAATGATTTTTGAAATATGCCACTTTTTCAATTTTTCCCACATTTTCAATGTTTTTGAATTTTTTGGGGTAATTTTTCTTAAATTATATATTAAAATACAACTTTTTGCGTGGATATACTCTTTGGCAGTTAATGCAGGTTGTATATTTTTTTAAGGTGTTGCTGGAATTTGAACTGTAATGTGCACAAGAAATTGAGAAAAATTTCATTTTTAACCATATTTTAACGATTTTTCTTTTAATTTTCTATTAACAATAAAAGAACCAAATAACTTTCAGATGTATGTGTCATATATGGTCTTTTAAATAAAAAATAAATGAAAAAGTTCCAATAAATAGTTCTTGATAAAAAATGAAAATGAAACTTTTGAAATATTCAAAGACCAAAAAAAAAAGGTTAAACCAAAATATATATAAAAGTTTTTTCCAGAGATCGTCTTTGTCACGAATTTACGAAAATTTCAGATTTTTTGTTTTTTAAATTTTTCAATGCTTCTGAATTTTTTTGAGACTAATATTTAACATAGCAGAGCATAATTTTTTTTGTATGGAGAAACGACTGCATTAGGTGCCAAATAGTAAAATTTTTTTAGGGTATTTCCAGATTTTAAACTGTAACACGAACAAGAAAAATTCCTTTTTAACCTTATTTTAGCGATTTTTCATAAATTTTCTATTAACAATAAAAGAACCAAATAACTTTCAGATATATGTATCACATATATTCCTTTAAATAAAAAGGTTTGAATAGTTTTCGAAATATTAGGAATTGCCAAAACTTTTGAAAAAAAAAATTTTTTTTATCAAAAGCAGATGCGTTTCTGATGCTTTACTAAGAGTAGTCTCATATATTTTTCCCAGTAGAATCTGTGAAGGCCATCTGACATCTTCTGCCTCATTTGTGATGGAAGGACTTTTTAAAACAATTTAGTCATCACTTTTTTACATTCTCAGAATTTTCGATTTGCTTTCCATTTGGCAAATTTGGAAGTGACCTGAAAGATAGTAGTAAACTGGAGAATAAGGATAGCTTATCTGTCCCTTGTTAAGTTCTTTTCATTTCTGTGTCTTGATTGAGATGTGGGGTTGAGCATTGTCTTCAAAAAATTACTCCCTTTCAGTTCACCAAGGATGGATGTTTCATATCAATTTCTCATTTCAAAATATCTAACTGAAATCAATATTTTTTTGTATTGATGGTTTCGTTTGGTGTAGCATTTGAAATAAATGATTCCTTTATAATCCCACGAAACATATAAAAGTAAATAAAATAAATTACTCCTCAAGCAGCTGATTGCCACAGAGGTCTGACAGGTGCCTCTCTTTAATATGCCATAGAGAAGATCTGTAGCATTACTTTTTTGGGGTTTAATATGGTTTAACTGTCATTTGAGGGGGGTTCACATCGCATTGACCATTTACACTTTCTCCCTAAATTATTGTAACCCATTTTTCATCTCCCATGATAACTTTCTCCTTAAACAAAACAAAAAAGATTGTTTTCACATGGCTGAACAACAACACATATATGATAATTGAGTTTTGTCATTCAGCCCTATAAAGACTAATCTTCTTTCTGGAGAGAGTTGTCTTTAAAATTTTTGATAATTAAAATATGTTTTCCACATGATAAACATCACTCATATTGTTATTTCACAGTCATTGTGATAAGCATATGAGTGTGGAAGTGCAATGTTTAATTAGCAACTGATGCCAAGGGAGGGACTCAGCACTTCCATTCAACTGGCAACATGTCAAATAGTGACTCCCATGATGAAGTATATGAATTTTTTATATATGATGAAGTATATGAACTTTTTATATATGATGAAGTATATGAACTTTTTATATATGATGAAGTGTATGAACAATATATATATATGTGTATTGAAGTTCAAAGTGTATATATTATAGTAATAGCTGTGATAGTAATAATGAAAATAATTGCTTTCCTCATTAAAAAATTACACTTTGTCATACTCTTAACTAGTTTTAAATGTAAATAACCTTAGTTTGAAAGTCAGGAATTTTAAAGAAGACCATATTATACACAATTTATAACTATCAGTTTCATGAGAATTTAAATGCTCTTTACAGTGTTGGGCTTGTAAATGGTAGCTAGGCGTAAACTGGAAGGAGAGATGTGTACCAATCCCTAGTGATGATGCACAGAACCGGCCAGGTCTAGCACCTAATGTCCGACCCCGCCTTCTCGTGGTGCAGGCCGTTAGTACCTTTCAAAAGAGATATTCTCTTTTGGAAGGGAACGGAAGGGGAGGGCTGCCAGTTCAGTATGGCCTACTGATCTGGTCATCTATGGCCACTTTTTTCTTTTTTTTCAACCCTGCTGAGGAGTGGTCAACTTCACAGGGTCCTGACCATCTATACCTACTAGACTGGACTTGTTTATGGATTTGAGCTTGATTATGGATCCTGGACTTGCTGCACTGGTGGGCCTCTGTTGAGGAAGAGTCTGCTTCTGGGTTGCCAGCTCTAAGTGAACAGAGGCATGGGATACCTTATATCAGCTGGTGGATAATCCTAATCAGAGGCCATCGCAGGTACCTGAACGTTACTTAGCTAGTTGGGCATCGTCAAGCCTAAACTGGAGTAATGTGTCTCAGGCAGGCCATGTGGCTCTTGAAAAAGTCCACTTGAAAAGGTGGTGCCTGAAGTTCCTACCAGCATCGGTGACTTCAGCCTTTAGCAGAGGAGGAACAGGTCTTTGCCCCATGCCTGCGATCAGGGAGCTGTTTGATATTGTTGGCCCTACCAATCTCAATAAACCTAATTTCTTTAAAAATCCTACTAATCATTTTCTCTCTGTAGGAACGTGGAACGTGAGGACATTACATAGAGATTATTCTCTTGATGTCCTCATGCAGGAATTCCAGCGCTATAACCTAGATATTCTAGGCTTGCAAGAGACCAGATGGACAGGTAAAGGTGAGATACTTAAAAATAACTTTAAATTTCTCTTTACATGGAGGGAGGATGGAAAGCATCACCAAGGCGTGGGTCTGCTGCTCAGCAGACATGCTAGTGATGCTCTTCTAGGATATGAGTGCATTAATGAAAGGTTTCTTACAGCAAAATTTCAGACAAGCATTAAAGACTTGAATGTTATCTGCTGTTATGCCCCCACTGAGGATTCTGATGAGGATGAGAAGGATAGGTTTTACGGCCAACTTCAGGATATTTTGAATTCTGTCAAGAGAGGAGATATTACCCTTGTTCTAGGTGACTTCAATGTCAAAGTTGGTACCGACTCTGACCTTTGGGGAGGAGTAATAGGCCCTTTTGGTATTGGTAGCTGCAATGGCAATGTCTCCTACAGGTAAGTAAACTCTATGGTTTCAGAATAACTAACACATATTACAAACACCGCGACATACATAAATACACATGGGTTTCACCTGATGGGCTGCATAGGAATATGATTGATTATATATTAATTAACAGCAAATGGGCTAGTTCTGTTAGAAATACCAGGGCATATAGGGGAGCTGAAATTGGATCTGACCATTACCTTGTTAAAAGTGTCTTGCAACTTAAACTTAAAAAGTGTTGTGCTAGAGTTAAAAAATTTACCTTTAATACTGAAGCTCTGAATGACCCAGTTATAGCTAAAGCTTACCATGATAGGTTACTGTCATTATGACAGTCATGGTTTGCTTAATACCGAAGTTGAGGAAGAATGGGGCCATTTTAAACAAGCTTTATTGGAAACTAACAGTACTCTTTTAGGGAAAAAGGAGCAGAGGAGGCAGAATTATCTGAGTGATAAGGCACTTGAGCTTATTTCAGAAAGAAGGAACTGCAGGAATGTCCTTAATCAATACCCGACTCGTCCTAATAGAAAGCATTACAAAGAACTTAATAAACGTGTAAAGGATCAGTTAGCTACTGATAAGAATCTTTGGCTTGATGGCCTGGCTGACAAAGCAGTTAGACAGCACAACAGCAGAGAGCTGTACCAGAGAGTTAATGTTTTGTGTGGTAGAAAACGAACAGGTATACAGGGATTGAAGGATAAACAAGGTAAGGTTATAGAAGGTGAGGTTTGTGTTATGGCTAGGTGGGCTGAGCATTTCAGTGATGTTCTAAACAATGTGGTTAATTCTACTCCTATTGTTTGCAATGATGATAGATGCATTGTTGGCCTTAATGTTGGCCCTATAACACAATCTGAAGTTAGTTTGGCTATTTCTAAACTTAAACTTCATAAATCCCCAGGGGTGGATGAAATTACTACGGAAATGCTTAGAGCTGGGAATGTTTCAGTTACCACTTGGATGACTGAAATTTTGAATAACTTTTATGATAAAGGCATGGTTCCTAAAGATTTTACCAGAGCTATTATTATCCCTATTTTCAAAAAAGATGATCGCAGTTCTTGTGATAACTATAGGGGTATCAGCCTACTCTCTGTTCCAGGTAAAGTTCTTTCCATGATTGTGCTTAATAGAATTAAGAATCTGATTGACAGGCAATTGCGTGATGAGCAATGTGGATTCAGAAGTGGTAGGGGATGTGTGGATCAGATATTTTCACTTAGGCAGATTCTTGAGAAATGTTTAGAGCTTCAGAAACCTTTGGTTGCTAGCTTTGTTGATTTCAAAAAGGCTTTCGACTCTGTTGATCGTCATAATTTGTGGTTGTGAGATCATATGGTATACCAGGCAAGTTAGTTAACATAATGAAAGCGCTCTATAATAACACTGAGTGATGTGTGAGAGTTGGTAAGTCTTGTAGCAATTGGTTTAGCATTACTTCTGGTGTTCGACAAGGGTACATTTTGCCTCCTTTTCTCTTTAGTTTGTTTGTTGATTATGTTATGCGAAATTCACTTCAAGGGAAAGCTTTTGGCCTTAAATGGGCTGGAGATAAGAAAATTTCTGATTTAGATTATGCTGATGATTTAGCCCTTTTGGCAAATGATGTTGATGAGATGAACTCTTTCATTCGAGCTGTTGATGAGACTGGTAGTACAGTAGGTTTGGTTATAAACAGAGAGAAAACTAAAGTGATGAAAATTGGTCAGGCAGGTTGTGATGCAGTTAATCTGAATGGTTGCAGTCTTGAGCAGGTGTCACAGTTTAATTATCTTGGGAGCTATGTAACTGATACTGGTGATGTGCGGCATGAGATTAACAGACGAATAGGTATTGCTGCCGGGACTTTTAAGAATCTATGGAGAGTGTGGAGAAATAGGCGTATACACCTAAAGACTAAAATTAGACTGTATAATAGTTTGGTTCTTTCTAGGGTTAGTTATGGTAGTGAAACGTGGACACTGTGTAAACAAGATAACAGGAAACTAGATGCTTTTGATTCTAGATGCTTACGCAGTATCTTGGGTATTAGGTGGTTTAACTTTGTAACTAATGATGAGGTTAGGCAAAGGAGTCTGCAACCTCCTTTAAGCAGCATATTGTGCAGAGAGAGACTCCGCTGGTTTGGCCATGTTGCCCGTATGGATAATTATAGATTGGCGAATAGGGTTATGAACAGTGTGCCTAAAGGCCTCAGAAAGAAGGGGAGACCTAGGATGCGGTGGGCAGACAATGTCAAACAGGACCTTGTTAGAATTGGTGTGTAGTGGCCAGATGCAGTAGATGTAGCTCAGGACAGATATGCTTGGAGAATTAAACTGCGCGGTCTGGTTGGACCTCCGTAGCCCATGGCTGCTTGAGGATGATGATGATGATGATTATAGTGTAGATTGCTAATTTAAAATACTAAACGATTTTAAAAGAATCTTAGCACAACAGTCAATGTACAGTGAAATTTATTTAAACCTAATGAATTATTTTCATTACCGTTTTTACATTTATGCATTATCTGGAACTAATCCATTCATATACAAAGCAAGCATTTTAGGGAAAACTTCAGCATTATAATTTTGAAATCCAGTGTCATTGTTCCACTCTTCATACAGATTATCTGGTCCTTCTATCCACACCTGATTTTTAATTCCACTTTCAGTACTGAGATCCAAAGTGTTTAACTGATAGGCTAGGAAACCAAAAGACTGAGTGTCCATATAAACACATTGTACACAAATTGGTTCTGGCAATTCTTTCACAGTAGACTAAAGGAAACAAATATTATATACTAAATTAAATACATATAACATATCAGTTTTAAAATCTGAAAAATGTAACATAATTATATTAGCAATACTTTAAAGTAAACTTCGCAACAATTTTTATAGAAACTAGCAATAAAACATTTTCTTTGAAAAAATTACTTTACTTCGTTTTATGACTTGAGATAACCTATTGTAACTATTGGAGCAGTTTTCATACATACTTATATGAGGGACATTCAAAAAGTTCTTGACATGCATCTGCAGAACAAAAAACAATTGCACTTACCTCAACGAAACATTAGGGATGGCGCACACTGCAGCAATTTGCAACAGCAATCTGAAGGCAATTCCAGTTGCTTCTTAAAAATGCACTTACAAAGCTGGGGTACAGCACACCACAGCAATTTCAACTCAGCTGAGATGAGATAATCTTGCAACATGAAAATTTCAATTTTCCTGCCATTTGCACTGGTGACTTCTTTGGAGTGTTGTTGCAAACGATTTGAGTGATATGTTGTAGAACGAAGCGCTCATGTGTCATCCTCCAATTTTGTTTTTGGTCTTAGATTATTCTGCAAGCTTCATTTCATCGATTATTATCCCATTATTCATTGTTAACAAGACAATTGTGTGAATATTTGGGGATTTATTTTCCAGGAATATATTATACATTTTGCTTATTTTTAAGCATCGAATCTTGACTATGATATCAAGCTAGACTTGGCATAGTATATTATGGCATATGAGAAAATACGCCATATCATCCTCCTCCTCCTCAAGCAGCCATGGGCTACGGAGGTCCAACCAGACCGTGCAATTTAGTTCTCCAAGCAAGTCTATCCTGAGCTACATCTACTGCATCTGGCCACTGCACACCAATTCTAACAAGGTCCTGTTTGACATTGTCTGCCCACCGCATCCTAGGTCTCCCCTTCTTTCTGAGGCCTTTAGGCACACTGTTCATAACCCTATTTGCCAATCTATAATTATTCTTAAGGGCAACATGGCCAAACCAACGGAGTCTCTCTCTGCACAATATGCTGCTTAAAGGAGGTTGCAAACTCCTTTGCCTAACCTCATCATTAGTTACAAAGTTGAACCACCTAATGCCCAAGATACTGCGTAAGCATCTGGAATCAAAAGCATCTAGTTTCCTGTTATCTTGTTTACAAAGTGTCCAAGTTTCACTACCATAACTAACCCTAGAAAGAACCAAACTATTATACAGTCTAATTTTAGTCTTTAGGTGTATACGCCTATTTCTCCACACTCTCCATAGATTCTTAAAAGTCCCGGCAGCAATACCTATTCGTCTGTTAATCTCATGCCGCACATCACCAGTATCTGTTACGTAGCTCCCAAGGTAATTCAAATGTGACACCTGCTCAAGACTGCAACCATTCAGATTAACTGAATCACAGCCTGCCTGACCAATTTTCATCACTTTAGTTTTCTCTCTGTTTATAACCAAACCTACTCTACTACCAGTCTCATCAACAGCTCGAATGAAAGAGTTCATCTCATCAACATCATTTGCCAAAAGGGCAAAATCATCAGCATAATCTAAATCAGAAATTTTCGTATCTCCAGCCCATTTAAGGCCAAAATCTTTCCCTTGAAGTGAATTTCGCATAACATAATCAATAACCAAGCTAAAGAGAAAAGGAGACAAAATGCACCCTTGTCGAACACCAGAAGTAATGCTAAACCAATTGCTACAAGCCTTACCAACTCTCACACACGACTCAGTGTTATTATAGAGAGCTTTCATAATGTTAACTAACTTGTCTGGTATACCATATGATCTCACAATCAACCACAAATTATAACGATCAACAGAGTCGAAAGCCTTTTTGAAATCAACAAAGCTAGCAACCAAAGGTTTCTGAAACTCTAAACATTTCTCGAGAATCTGCCTAAGTGAAAATATCTGATCCACACATCCCCTACCACTTCTGAATCCACATTGCTCATCACGCAATTGACTGTCAACCAGATTTTTAATTCTATTAAGCACAATCATGGAAAGAACTTTACCTGGAACAGAGAGTAGGCTGATACCCCTATAGTTATCACAAGAACTGCGATCACCTTTTTTGAAAATAGGGATAACAATAGCTCTGGTAAAATCCTTAGGAACCATGCCTTTATCATAAACGATATTCAGAATTTCAGTCATCCAAGTTGTTGTTGTTGTTGTTTTACCTCTGAGCGGCACTTTTTTGCACACCATGGGCTAAACGGCCAGGTCACATGGACCCCGAAGGCTCAGAGAATGTTGGGGGAGGGGACCCACTGGAACAGATGTTGGGAGACAGATGGTAGCCTCCCATCCAGGCCATCCAGCGTGTTCTTTAACGTGCACAGGGTATGGCTCTCCCGCACACGGGGCCACAGTCATCCAAGTGGTAACGGAAACATTCCCAGCTCTAAGCATTTCCGTAGTAATTTCATCTACCCCTGGGGATTTATGAAGTTTAAGTTTAGAAACATCCAAAATAACTTCAGATTGTGTTATAGGGCCAACATTAAAGCCACCAATGCATCTATCATCATTGCAAACAATGGGAGAACTAACTACATTGTTTAGAACATCACTAAAATGCTCAGCCCACCTAGCCATGACAGAATCCTCCCCTTCTATAACCTTACCTTGTTTATCCTTCAATCCTTGCATGCCTGTCCGTTTTCTACCACACAAAACATTAACTATCTGGTACAGCTCTCTGCTGTTGTGCTGTCTAACTGCTTCCTCGGCTTTGTCAGCCAAACCATCAAGCCAAAGATTCTTATCAGCAGCTAACTGATCTTTTACACGTTTATTAAGTTCTCTGTAATGCTTTCTATTAGGACTAGTAGGTTATTGATTAAAGACATTCCTGCAGTTATTTCTTTCCGAAATAAGCTCAAGTGCCTTATCACTCAGATAATTCTGCCTTTTCTGGTCCTTTTTTCCTAAAAGAGTACTGTTAGTGTCCAAAAAAGTCTGTTTAAAATGATCCCATTCTTCCTCAACTTCAGTAGTAAGCAAACCATGACTGTCATAATGACTAAGTAACCTATCATGGTAAGCTTTGGCTATAACGATCTTTCAGAGCTTCAGTATTAAAAGTAAAATTTTTAACCCTAGCACAACACTTTTTAAGTTTAAGTTGCAACACACTTTTAACAAGGTAATGGTCAGATCCAATTTCAGCTCCCCTATATGACCTGGTATTCCTAACAGAACTTGCCAATTTGCTGTTAATATGTAATCAATCATATTCATATGCAGCCCATCAGGTGAAACCCATATGTACTTATGTATGTCGCAGTGTTTGTAATAAGTGTTAGTTATTCTGAATCCATTGAGTTTACTTACCTGTAGGAGACGTTGCCCATTGCCATTGCAGCTACCAATACCAAAAGGGCCTATTACTCCTCCCCAAAGGTCAGAGTCAGTATCAACTTTGGCATTGAAGTCACCTATAAGAAGGGTAATATCTCCTACTTGACGGAATTCAAAATATCCTGAAGTTGTCCGTAAAACCTAACATTCTCATCTTCATCGGCATCCTCAGTAGGGGCATAACAGCTGATAATATTAAAGTCTTTAATACTTGTCTTATATTGGTGTAAGAAACCTTTCATTAATGCACTCATAACTTAGAAGAGCATCTGTAGCGTGTCTGCTGAGAAGCAGACCCATGACTTGATGATGCTTATTATCTTCCCACCTGAAAAGAGAAATTTGAAATTATTTTTAAGAATCTGACCTTTATTGTCCATCTGGTCTCTTGCAAGCCGAGAATATCTAAATTATAACGATGGAATTCTTGTGCGAGGGCATCAAAAGAAAAAGCTCTGTGCAGAGTCCTCACATTCCAACTACCTATGGAGAGAAAATGGTTTGTGGGATGTTTAAAGAAACTATGTTTATTGAGAGAGGGAATGCCGACAACATCAAACAGCCCCCTAATCGCAGACATGGGGCAAAGACCTGTTCCCCCACCACTAAATGCTGAAACCATCTACACTGGAAGACTTCCTCCAATGTAGAATTTGACGATGCCAATAGAAGCAAAGAGTTCAGGTGCCTGCGATGACTTCTGCTCAGGATTATCCACCAGCTGATAAACATATCCTGTGAATCTATTCACTTGGGGCTGTCAACCCACAAACAAACAGAAAACACAGCGGAAGATTTTCCCTCCACAGAAGCCCACCAGTGTAGAAAACAACAGGATCCATAATCAAGCTCAGAGCCATATATCTGTCCAGTCCAGTAGGTTTATATGGTCAGCACCAGGACCCTGTGTGGTTGACCACTCCTCAGCAGGGTAGAAAAAAAAAGAAAAGTAGCCATAGTTGTCCAGATCAGTAGGTTACACTAATCTGGCAGCCCTCCACGTTCACTTCCACAAGAGAATATCTCTTTTGAAAGTTACTAACGGTCCGCACCACGAGAAGGCGGGGTCGGACATTAGGTGCTAGGCCTGGCCGGTTCTATGCATCACAGGGGATTGGTGCATAGCTCTCCTTCCAGTGACTACCTAGCTACCATTTACAGACCCGCCATAATATACTATGGAGTATATTTCTGCTCAATTTATATAAGCTATTACTACTATGCAGTTGAATGATTTGAAATTTGCAATAATGACAGCAAGTCAGAGTGTAGGAGTTTAGTAATACCAATATGGCTAGTACACAAGTTGTCTAATACGGTATACATTCATACAATATTAATAGAATGCTTGTGATTGATTATTAACTATCTCAGTTTATTAACGATCTCAGGGTTCATTGAAATGAATCCTGAGATTTTAATGTTCAGGAAATTAAGTTTCAATATTTCAGACAATAGCTACTAATAAAACTGTCATGTCAGCTATTGTTTTGTGGTGTGAAAAGAATATGGAGCTAATATCACTTTCATTTTGACTGCAAAGTTTACTTTCTGTATGGTATACAATAACTTATTAGAATTCATACGATTGTGATACGAATTTTTAAAGTAATTTAGCTAATAAAATAAATGCTGACTACTAGATGAGTGTAAAATATTTCAATATCAAATATAAGTAATACGATGAACCTTTTGTCAATCTTCTCACTTCTTGACATTTATTTTTTCGTTACAATCTCAGATATGTTCATGATACTTTTTTAACTTCACATTTGCTGATAGGCAGAATTCTGCCATATTCATGTATTCTGGTGATGTATGGAACTTTCAAAGAGTTTATCAAATGTTATTTTTGATTTAAATTGGGCTTTATTTTGCTGTAGAAATTATTTTTGTCTCCCATTCGTTCAGAAAGATTCAAATAATTTTTTTTTCTTACCTTAACAAATAGGTAAGCAATTCCAATGCAGATAAAATGTTATTAATTTAAATAAAATCATTCAGCTTCTATAAGCCTTATTAAAAACGGATAATTTTTCTTATTAAATTATTTAACTGCTAGATCATTTTCTGCTTGCATACAGTTAATGTTAAGTTTTTGGCATGCTTTACCTTATAATCGAAAAGCTTTTCTGAATATTCTTTAACTACTTTATATGATTTATAGCAAGTAGAGCTCCTATTTTAAAGATTTCCGATTTTATCACATATAGAATAATGTAATTCTGTCTGAATATTTTTTCACTGCATAAAAACAGATGCTCACCAGACTTCGTTTATTTGTCCACATGATTTTTATGAGGTATAAAAGAGAAAAACTGGTTTTTTTTTTGGCAAAACAGAAGAACGATTTTATCTATGGGAAGTAAGAGGCAGAAGCATGATTTCATAGTTCAAAATTTAAATAACTTTGTGACTAGTATTCATAAAAATAACTTGGTTCCAAATTCCAGTGAGGTTGGATAAATTTCCTCCTCTCTTTGATGTGTTTTGACTATCTAGTTTTAATTTTTATCCCATGGACAGCGAGTCTCACAGAGCAAGCTGTTCTTTTATCGTAAATGTTATACTTTTGGGCAATGGTGTATTTCGGGAGGGAGCCTTGAACCCTCCCACATTGGGAAAATTTTATTTCTTAATGAATTTCTTTCCATTGGCATATTAAAAGGGGGAGAGCGCATAAGTTATATTCCCTAACTTGTGAGGGTTTGAATAACGTATTTTCCAAGGAAGGCTCTTAAAATCAAAGATGCATGCACCCCCACCCAGCGTCTAATTGAAAGATTTGTATAAATAAACGTTTCATAAATTACATTAGAATGTTAAGATTTAACCTGCACTTTCCAAAAATATGGTTACCTTACTGCTTCTTAATAAACTGGATGAATATTCAGGGTCATTTTATTTCAAGCAAACCCGATATATATTTTAATAGAAATTCTTCATTTCAATTAAAAATCAGAGGATCTTCGTAAATCAGGTTTTTTTTAAAGGAAAATGAGGCTGAAGGAAATTAAATATCTCAATATCATGTCTCAAATATCAACAATTGCCATTCGTTGTTTATAAATATGGAATTAGAATTTTTACTTACTATCGGTGATGTCAGTTGAATTAATCTGAAATTTGATACAAACTTATTTAAAACATAAATAGTGTAAATTACATTAAACTGCAGTGGACCGTAGGTACAGTGGAGTACAATATAAGCGTATTTCAAGTAGAGTATGATGTTTTCAATTTTAACAAATTTTGAATGCCTTTTATAATCTGAACTGTTTTTACCTCATTTTCAAACAGTGAGATAAAAAAAATCCTTGCAACTCTGAACCAGACCCAGATGTAGAAAAAAATCGAGTAGGGGGGGGGGGGCAAGAAACATAATTGAGCAAGGAAATGTAAAAGAGGGGAGGGTGGCAAAAGACTGAAATTCCAATGCATTATAACATTTCTCCCTCCATTTTTCAAGTCTTCAAAAAGCTTCTTGAAAAATGCATGAAATATAAATAACTTTAATAATTTTTTTGCTTCTATTACCATTATTAGGATTCTGAAGTGGGGGGGGGGGGGACAATTGCCCCCTTCCTATATCCAGTCCTCCTCTGAACCATGAGTCTGTCCTCATGAGAAACTGCATACGTTCCAGAAGATAAATTTTGTTACAGAAATGGGTCTACCTATTATTTCCTTATTTTTGGCCTATTATTTCGTCCCTGCAGCCACCACCACAGGATCACCCACTTCAGACAACATTGGAAGAATGAAGTATTGATACATTTATTTGCAATTTACCTAAAGGAGGCATCACTAGCGACATCGAAGACACATCAAATTGCAGGAAACGTTTAATTGCTTCAGTGTGTGTGTGTGTGTAGGGGTGTAAGCAATTATTTTGCAACACTCATAATGCAACAACTGCATCAGTGTGTGCCTTCCCTTACTGTCCTTCAAAGTAATCTCCTCCAGCATCTATGCAAAGTTTCAGATGTCTACAGAAAGTGTTGTGGCACTCCAGTTGGGAATACTACGCAAATCTGAATGAACACATTTTGCAATATCTTGCATCCTTGAAAGAGGCTTCCCAGCAAGTTCTTTTTTAATTTTTTGCAATCAATCAAATATTGCATGGTGCAAGATCAGGTGAATTAATGGATGCGGTAGCTGTTTGATTTTTTTCCTGCTCCAGACAGGTTGTAACTTGCCGGGTATTGTGAGCACTAGCATTACCAAGAAGAAGGAAAACCCTTGACACACCTGTTGTTGGACACTGCTCCTTCATCTACTTAACTATTTTGGGGAAAAAATGTTGGTGTAGTATTGGCCATTTAGGGTCATTTTTTCAAGTAAGCTACCACTCCTTAGGAATAGAAAAAAAAATTGTGAACATCCTCTTCCCTGAGTGAAAGTCTTGTCAGAGGATTTTGGGGATACAATTAATCTTCCACAACCCAAACATAGTTGTATAGTAATAAAACCATGTCTTATCACCTGTGACAATATTTGCCCACCATTTGGAGTTACTAGGTTCAAACGTTGTCAGCATCTCCTTGCACGAATTGACTCTAGCCCTTTTTTGCTGTTCTATCAGTTGTGGGGTACCCATTTGGTACAGATCTTTCAGAACTTTAAATGTTGATGAATAATTGCTTCCACACTGCCAATTGAAACACTGACATCTAATTACCTGAACGGTGATGTGTGGGTTTTCTTTAACGATTTCATGAACAGCAATGATAGTTCTCTCATCATGGCTTCCTTCGGTCTTACTGCACAAAGGAGGTATTCAAAGCTCTGCAGTCCTCTGAATTTGTGCATCTGTTCTATGAAGTGCCATATGAACAGGCATGATTACCATATACTTGTGATAAATCAGTAAGATTTTTTTTTTTTGCATTATCCCCCAAGCTGCATTCTTGTGAAAATGTAAAAACTTGCCCCATCCTTAGTAGGCTGCATAACAACAATGCACAGATTTCACAGACCAAACTTTATGCACCATCAGCAAAGAGAGAAATGACGATACAGCCTTTTTATTTGTTCTTTTAACCTGTAATGACAAGTTTAGACAAGCTTTCAAACATGCTGTAGCTCGTTAACTTGGGAGAAATGAGTACAAATCTACAGACATGTGTCAAGAACTTTTTGAACACCCTCTGTAACAGTGCAGAAGACAAAACTAATATAAAGCCGGAATATTCATATAAATGATTTATAGTACGATTTCCTTCATTCAATAACGCTCAGGTAAAAAGAATAGTTACGTGAGTAACAATTTGAACATATACCAGCATGAAGTTAAAAAAACATCAAATTTTGGATATCTAACTCTAATTATCTATTCAAATAATCCTGAGAATCGAATCATTTCTCCTTTTCATTTTTGTTTGGAAAATTTGTGAGCTGTCCTAAGCCACCTTATATAACGTATGTCACTCCTTATATAACGTGAGTCACTTCCATTTGTGCACCTGCACAAAATTTTTCACAAGTGTATTCTAAAATGTTTTGTCTATACTAAAAGGAATAAAAGATACAGTATGTTAAAAATAAAACATCAGCAAGTGGAAATGTTTAGTTTAGTGGTTTCTAACCATTGGGGGGTCATAGTATGATTCTTATGGAATCGAAATAGTTAAAAACACCAATGCTTAAAACTTATAGATTTAATAAACATCAATGCAGTTCAACATATGATAAATGTTCAAGACACTGATATTTCCAAATATTGCTACCTGATGATGTTCCTGTTCGTGCAAAAGTCTACAATATTAAGCAGTGAACATTAATTAATTTTTAATGACAAAAACTGGATATACAGCAATTGCTCAGTGACACGAACAGGGCAAAAAAAAAATCTAATTTAAGTTGTTTAATTTAATAGTCTTTTCACAGTGCTTGAAATTAAAAGTTGGGTTGTTTTACTTCAGAGCTTTTTGTACATACAATGGGTTGGGTTAATTTACCTTAGAGTGGCGTTCTTTTTGTACACAATAGACTAAATGGTGAGGTCTCAAAGACCCAATGGACAGCCATTAGGAGATAATGGAAGCCTCCCATTAGGCCATCCAGTGTGACCTTTCAACCTTCAGACCCTGTGTACATTAAAATGTACATTTTAGAATATTTTTAAATATAGAAAGAATTGCCTGTGGTCTTGCAATGTTTGAAAAGTGTAGATCAATTTTAAGCATGCAGAAATGGACTGGACTTTGGCACCATCTATGGAAATAATAAAAACTATATAGAATAACATTGAATATAATTGTGCCTGACAAGCAATAAGAACTGTTTTGTTACATTTCTAAGGAAACCATAAGAACTGTTTCATTACATTTCACAGGTGTCAATCATTTGATGTGTTTATCATGCAAAGTGAATATAAATTATAATTCTTTTATGCTCCTTTTTACGTGGCACCTCATGACTAAACTCTTTGGTGGGACACTCTGACTAGCATAGGCAGGGTCCAGATGCAGCAAAATTTTTTGGGGAGATGTCTGATATTGAAGTGAACTGAATCAGACTGAAAATACATTCAACAATGCACTTTTTCTTTCCAGCTAACTCAGAAAGGTGTTCTGATCCTTTCTAGTTCAATTCAGCATTTTGTCTCTACCCTATAATAAATACTTATATATATATGTATTTTTCCTCTCCATTCCAGCCATCTAATGGCTGTGTGGTTAGCACACTTGGCTACTGATCAAAGGGACCTGGGTTTGAGCCCCAGGTAAGGCATGGATGTTTTGTGTTGTTTTTCTGCTGAGGTCCTGTCATCCACACAGACTTTCCACTATGGCATATAAACTGACAGGCCCCATCAGACCTCTGTGGCAAGCAGCTGCTTGAGGGGGTATTCATTCATTCATTCCTCTCCATTCTAGTGGTATTTTAAAATAATATTTGTGGAAATTATATCTAATATATAGATTTACTATTTTTTGACTCCATTCTGATTATAAATTTAAATTTATTATTTTTAAACTGGATTACTCATTGTAAATTATCATTTGAAGAGTTGTCTTGTTTTGTTATATTCATTTATTATATATATTATTATTACATATACATATTAATTATACAATGAATTGTAAAAAACTGAGACAGTAATACATAAAAAACAACATAAATAATATAAAAAAATTATGATACCAGAGATCATAGATGGTGCCAACTGTAGTTGTTGAAATCTCAGGACAAGGTTAAAGTCTTATATAGTGGAAAACAGACAGTCGGCATTAGTTCAACAGGTAAAATACTCTGGCATGCATCTGAAAAAATATGGGTTCAAGTCCCATATGTCGACAAAAAAATTTTCCACAAAATATTTCTTAAATTATGAGGGAGTTGGTACTGAACCAGACTTTGTGTTGGAAGTCAAAAGACATTGCACTGAGTTAAACAATGCTGACAAGATATGTTGCTACGTCTTATTAGTATCCCATCATAAAACAAATGTTCAATACATTATAATATTTTCATATCTAAATGTCCTTCCTTAACAAAAAAAAGTTGGCAACCCAGTTCAAGTTCAATTCAAACACATCCCGTCAACAACATTTAGGCTTTGTTAAGCCTGGCAGAGTCAAATAATTTTCACTAAGTAACAAGTCTTTGATAATTGGTTGAATCAATCTGAAATTGGTGACCTACTTCCTGCATTGCTATTGTATTTAAGTGCACACATATTTGTGTAATTGCTATAATATATAATGCTAAGATTCAAGGTGGTGGTTGTAATGGATAAATGTGAATTTATACAAACTAAAGCAGACCATGCAGTGCTGATTCACAAAGTGAATGATGTGATTACCTACATAACACAGCAAATAATAATTACAAAATGAATATAAAAATGCCATTATGCTTTTTGAGATAAAACAAACAATGGATACTAAATTTCAAATTTGCTTATTATTTCCTATGATTATTTTTGGTGGGGCAGTGCCTCAGGTGGCCTAATGGATGAGCCACCCCTGTTTTCCACTGATTTCAGAAAAATTATGTTAAAGAATAATTTTTTTGTATATGATTTGTTCATTTGAAAATAAATAACACACATTTAAATGGAAACTTTTTTTTTTCTAAAAAGAAAAAATCAGGTCTGAAGGGGTTAAAGGTACACAGGTTGGTTGGTTGGTTGTTTTACCTCTGAGCAGCACTTTTTTGCACACAATGGGAAAATGGCCAGGTCACAAGGACCCCAAAGGCTCAGAGAAGGTTGGGGGAGGGGACCCAATGGAACAGCTGTTGGAAGACAGGTGGTAGCCTCCCGTCAAGGCCATCCAGCATGTTCTTTAACGTGCACAGGGTATGGCTCTCCTGCACACGGGGCCATGGCTTAACATCTCATCCAATGGATGGTGGCCTTTCCAAGCCTATCGGTGTCCCCTACTGACCATGGGCAGGGTGGGGAGTTTTGCAGAGATAAATCTCAATGCTGACCCAGCTAGGACTCGAATCTGGGAACTGTAGATTACGAGCCTGGTGCACTACCAACGGAGCCACCCCCATCCTAAAGGTACACAGGATATGGCTCTCCAGCATATATGACAACAGTTTAACATTCCATTTGACAGAGAGTGGCCTTCCAAGCCATTGGTGTCTCCTTTTCCACTGTGTGTAGAAGGGAAGTTAGCAGAGAAAATGCTGAACATAAACTAGGACTCTCAAAGTGGAAACATGTTCCAAGAACATTATGTTGCACTACTGACTGAGACAACCCTATCCCCTTGAAATAAAGCCAATTGATAAATTGCTCATGCTAGAAGTGGAAATGGCTTTTATTATCTCAATTGTCTGCTAAGATAAAAACTACACTAAAATCTGTAGATATCATAATTAATTGGCTGAATGTTCAGATATGATAGAAGAGAGCGAGGTAGGAGAGTCACAATGCTCCCAATGACAAATATGGATTCAGAATGTGAAAAAGTTCGTTAATTTTTTAATTGTGCTAGGATGTTAACATTAAGTGTTTGAGGCATATGCTACATGGGAATGCTTATATGTTACTTCATTGGAGAAATGGTTAGCTCTTGTGATCTAGCAGTTATGAAGCCTGGCAGGCTTTTAGGAAACCTAGGTTCAAATCACAGTCAGGAAGACCAATTTTTTTCAACTAATTATTTCAAGTGTTTCTTATCTACAGGATGTTTCACTGTGATACTTTATTACTGAAGAGTATATGTTTCTCAAAAATGTTATAAAAGTTTTATATTTAAAAATAGCATAAAACACTTGTTTTTTGAAGAGTAAAGAAATACACATAAAAATATTACCTGCTTGAAATTTTACTAAACTTTAACTTCATTTGAGTTGTAAAAAAACTAGTTTTAGCAGCAAAAATGTAAAAAAAAACTATCTTTTTTTCAACACTTTTCATTTTAATTACTGCTTTTCTCTTTTTTGCTCATATTAAATATCAAATGAGAAAAATTAATAAGATTTATTTAAAATATTTCTAGCATACACAACCTAAGTAGCTATTTCAGGATAAGGTTTCAAAGTTACTTTTTTCTCCTAAAACCACTTGAAACATAATCCAGTCACAAGTAACATTAAAAAAACTTTGTGTTTTAAGGATTATGAATTGCAATATTTAATAGTAAAATCTATGAAGATCTAATGCTTGCATTCAAAAGTTTTGTTTGATTCTTTTATTCCTGAAGTTACCTTTTGCTGTATGATGGTCAGCAACCAGTTTTAACTTTTACCACAGGAGCAGAAGAGATATATCCAGGGCCAGATCTAGAATGGGGATGCCATCCCCCCCCCCATAATGAAATTAAGAGTAACCTTGGATTGGATTGTTTTATTTATGAGTGGCACCTTTTTTGTACATAAGGGGCTATGGCCAGGTCACAAGGACCCCAAAAGGCTCAGAGAAGATTAGGGAGGCCCGTAAGGATATCTCCTTATGGGCCTCGATGGAATGATCCATTTTTGAGGGAGGAATCCATTGAGATTTATCAATGCTGGCCCAGCTGGGACTCAAACCTGGGAATTGCAGATTATGAGCCTGATGTGCTACCACCTGAACTACTTCCACCCCCACCCTTGTAACCAAGGCAAACAATTATTGCTTGATTGCATCATTCATTATGCAATTAAGCCAGAAATTCACCATTGCTCATTCAATCAGCTGAATCAGTTGCTTCAATTTCAACTGAAACAAAAATCATACCTTTAGGTAAAAATTATCGTTTTTTACAGTTCACCATTTCATGAG
Source organism: Ryuthela nishihirai (assembly GCA_038380435.1). Taxonomy (NCBI): domain Eukaryota; kingdom Metazoa; phylum Arthropoda; class Arachnida; order Araneae; family Heptathelidae; genus Ryuthela; species Ryuthela nishihirai. The sequence goes on along the minus strand of JAWZYU010000028.1, from coordinate 29,262,144 downwards.
TGCAAATTTGTATTTTGTTTTACATGATACAAGATGCAAAATATAATTTATAGGTTTTAATTTATAAAATAATATGAGGGTGAAAAGATACTTTTGCCCCAGTGCTTAAATAAGCATGGGGGCAATTGCCCCTCACTCCCATGTAGTTGGCACCTATGATGGACAACGAAATAATGCGTGACAATCCTGGTACACCACAGTACTGTGACTGCATATCACCATAAGGGAGTTGTCACTGAAACCACTATCGACTAGCCAGGTTCCTGTTGTCTGAGCTGCGTTACATTGAATCTGCCTTACTGCGGGAGAAGACCTGGTGAAGAGAGAAACACTGCTTGGGATTTTTAGCCTGTCTGTAGAAATAATTATTGAGGTGCAGTGAGAGTGGGATGTTTTGGGATTTTTGAATCATGGCCTAGGAATAAGCCCAGCACTCACTGTATTTTGTCCAAAATACTTTGCCAAAAAATGAGATGGTATCTAAGGGACCTGGGTTCGAGCCCCGGATTAGGCATGGATGTGTGTGTCGTTTTTCTGCTGAGGTCCTGCCATCCTCTCAGATCTCCTACTGTGGCATATAAACTGACAGGCTCCTGTCAGACCTCTGTGGCAAGCAGCTGCTTGAGGGGGTATTTATTTATTTATTTTTTATTATCTTTTGAATTTAGAGTCAGAAAATATAATATGATATCCTAACTTTTTGCATAGGGAAGCTAACATGATGGAGAGTCTTCAGGCTCTCCCATCGATAAGCCACATATAATAGGGCTGCAGTTCCGTTCTGCATGACCTTCAATTTCGTCCTCTCCGCCGGGACACCAACCGGCGGCCTCCCTAGCAATACCTCAAGCCGGACTTCGCTGCAGCCGAGCAGACAACCCACATGACCGGGGACTCCAATCCCGGTCTGCAGGCCCCACAAGGCCACTCCATCCCAACTCCATGACACTCCAGACTTCACTGGGGCAATAAAGGAGCCCACTCGACTGGGGATCCATTCCAGTCGGCAAGTCCTCAATAAAGCCTCTCCATCGGGGCACCAAGATGACCTATGACTTCGCAGGGGCAGACCAATAAGTCCACTCGACTTGGGACTTCAGTCCGTCGGCAGACCCTGGGTCAGGCCCTCCATCGAGGCCAAAAGGCATGCAGAAACACCGACGAGCCGGCACCCAGTTTCACAGAGGCACCTTCAGATCCTCCACCATGTATAATATATAACCTAATCTTGGTAGCCTAAAGAGTTACTGGGGACTCTTAGCTTGGCATTTCCATCGATAAGTCCACTGGCCGGGGTGATGGCCCCCCAGCCGCAAGCCTTGAACTTCGTCCTCTCCATTGTGAATGGGCCGAAGCCCCCCAATGAACAGTACTCCGACCACGATATCACTGAGACCGCATCAAGAAGCCCACAAGACGAGTGCACGAAGAAGGAGTGCAGCTCAGTCCACAGTACTCCCCAAGTACAACTCCTCAATCAAGGCTGCAACCCCTTGCTTCTCAGGGGACAAGTCAATGAGACCATTGGACCGGCCCCACCCAAACCTATCCGCAGTCCCTAGACAGGCCCCCTCCACCGAGGGCCACAAGACATCTGAACTCCAGAAAGCCAGTGATCTGAACCCAACTTCTCAGAGACACCGTAAGCCCCCCCCCCCTCGACAAGGAGGTCCCACTCGGGGGGGGGGGGGGGGGAGAGCTATGATGGACAGTTACATCATGCAGCAAGACTAAGTGAATGACTGATAGAAATCTACAGCACAACTGTTAGTAACAGATGAGGTTGAGCTGTTAGTGCCATCAAGATAATCTGTTTTTTTTTTATGCTTAGTGTCACGGGTTCATATATCATGTCTACATGAAGATGATGGCCCTTCCAGGCCCAATGACCAGCAGAGAAAATCTTATTGCTGCCACACTTTAGACCTTGATCGCAGAACGTCAAACCTGGAAAACCATTAACTGTGCTGCCTTAACATTTTCCAGATTTGTCAACTAGTTTCTTCAAGTAGTACCTATTGGCAGGCAATTGGGACATAATCACAGAGATTCAACTATCATAGTTATACATATAATACATAATTATTACAGTCAACAATTATTTGAAAACAAAATTATGTCTTCTGAACATGCTAAGCAGTCACACTTCATGCATTATCTCCCTCTATAGTTCACAATTTGTAAGATGAAGACATACACTGTTCTACCAAATTATTACAGAAGTTGCATGTCAAAGGGAATTATTAAATGGAAAAATGTGACTGAGACTAAATTAAAGATCAGAATCAAATCTATTTAAAAATCTTGATTTTCAATAACATTCATTCAGTACTCAAAGAGTTATGGAAGCTAAAATATTTCACAACAGTAATGCATTATACGAATTTATCTTAGAAATCAATAAAACTTTAATGTTTCATATCATTTAAAGTAAACATAGATTTCAGAAGTTTGCATAATGATCATTTCAATATTAAAAAATTATTAATGATTTTAATACAACAAGATAATTTATTCTTAAATATTCCAACTTCCATAACCTTTTAAATACTATATGAATATTATTGAAAACCAAGATTTAGATAGATTTAATAATGACATTTAAAATATCTTCAGTATCTAATCAGATTTTACTATAGAATGCATATTTTAAAAGTTATAGAGCTTCAAAGTTTGATTCTAATTGACATAACATGGAAATTCTCTAATATTTTGATAGGGTAGTGTATATGACTTTCACTCAAATAATAAGAATCAAAATATAAAAGTAAAAAAAAAAAACTACTTTTTGCTCGCAATAATTTGTAAACAATGAATATGTATGTGACATTTTGCAAATACCACATTAAATCTAGAATTGTACAAATATATTTACTATGCATAGCAATAGCTTAGTATTCATCAGCTCCAAAATATCAAAAGAATATTGCCAAACCTTATATGATAAAACTATGTATTTCAGTTTCTAATTAACTGATACTTACACCAAAGCGTTTATGAGCTTCTGCAGCCGCAAAAGAGAAACAGCATCCCATACCCCTGGCTAACTTCTCACGAGGAAACCAAAGGCCAATTGATTTATGTGGAATATGTAGGGTATGAATGTGTCTTGTAGAGCAATTAGAAGATATAGCTAAAAATTTATATATATATATCAGCATTTTAATTTTATATTACATATATTACACATAAAATATTTAAAAGCTATATCAATAACTGAGAACTTTCATGAACAAAATCTTGCATTCAAACTACTATATAACTAGAGAAAAAAACTGAAAGATGAATATACCAAACTTAGTACTAAGTCATGAAATAGATGATAAATTTTGTTTACTCTGATATGGGCTGATCTAACAAATATAATTTATGGACAATGTACTAAAATCACAGTGTATGTATCATAAATTTAGTAAAATTCCATAATACTTAGCATATAAATAAAACATAGCAGAAGTGCAGCAGCATAGTCTAATAGTAACAATGGTATTTCAAGATATATCTGGTACCAAGAATTTACAAGATGGATACCAAAATGGCATATAAGACATATTTCTCAATATTTCAGGACCCCTCTGATATAGAATGACAATTTCTATATCTCTATAGAATGAAATTCTTTAAGTGAGATGATAAAAAATTTTTTTGGATTTGTAGGTTAAGGCAAATTCTATGTAAGGTGAGTTATTGCTTTTGATATTTTTACAGCTCAATGATTAATTTCAGGTGCACATGTAGCACTAACCAAAAAAGGTCAGTAGCTTGGATGTTATAAAGTTTGAGTGCACAGAACTGTTCTAGGTTGGTGGTCTACATTATCTGACCAAATTACCTTAACTTACCCAGGTCTGCTAACCTGTCCCCTTACCGAATTCCTGACTTGTGCTACCAATTTTGCAGGACAAGACTAGTGACTCATTGGAGCTTATGCAGACAGCAGGCATTAAGTTATATTTTTTATATTCTCTTTTTTTCTGTAATTAATGCTTATTATGGTAACTTAACATATTTTAGTTGATAAAAGGGTTTTATGCATTACCATTTTGCTGCTAGATGTATTTGCTCTGTTATGGTCCTAGATGAGTTTCATCATCTGTTAGTTCAACCACATCTTTGATAAGCAAGTAAAGAAAGAGTGCAATTGACATATATAAGGCTGGAATTGTATCAATTTACATATGCATTAGTGGTAGTTTCAACAAGGTTGGGTTGTTTTACCTCTGAGTGGACCTTTTTTGCCCACAATGGACTAAATGGCCAGGTCACAAGGACCCTGAAGGCTCAGAGAAGTTTGTAATAATCTGAGGGCTCAGAGAAGTTTTAATTTAAAGAGGATACCCAGGAACAGCTGTTGGGAAGCAGGTGGTATACTCCCTCAAGGCCATGCAGCATGTTTGTTAATGTGCACAAGGTATGGCTCTCCCACACACGGGGGCATGGCTTAATGTCCCATCCAATGGACGGTAGCCTTTCCAAGCCCATCAGTGTCCCCTACTGACCATGGGCAGGCGGGAGTTTTGTGGAGATAAATCTCAAACCTGGGAACTATAGATTATGAGCCTGTCACACTTCTGACTTAGCCATAGTTTCAACAAGGAGCTGATAGTCTCAGAGTAATTTTTTTGCCTTGGTGCACAAACCTTTCTGCACTTAGTGAAGATCACCAAACTTCAACACCCAAAGAAAAAAATTCTTAATGTTTAGCAAAAAGAGCAGCCAAGGGAAGTTTTTTTCTATTTCATAACCAGTTCAAAAAATTCCATGAAGGTGAGAAGTCCAAGTCATTTTGTATAACACTGGTTGTGTTTAAAATATACAATACTGAAAAGAATCATTAAAAGAAATAAAAATCATATTTCAGGTTGAATATTATATTATTTGGGAGGAAATTTCCTTTTGATAAATATATAATTTAACTATTTTTATTCATCAGGTTTTCCAAAATGAAGCCTTAATTGTATAGTGTGATCTTTTTTTTTTTCACCATATCACATTGTAAAAGGCTTATTAAAATAAATATGCTTCCAAATTTGTTTAGATTATTTATTTTCATAAAATTCACAATTAAATTCTCTTTAATTTGGTATATAACATGATTTATTCCTGTTGATTGGTTATTTTTTTTTTTAAATTCTAAGGTTGATTGTTTATTTGACTCAGCACAACTGGCTAAAAACCAGAAATTTTCTCAAAGTACGGTACCGAAAAAAAATTACAAAACAAGAGAAATATTTACTTAAAACCAAAAAAATATTTTTGCTATTAAAAATATATATAGCCATTCTATTCATGTGCATTGTAATTATTTCTGTCTATTAATTTTAATTTATTAAAATAAATTTTTATTTGTGTTGCCAGATGAATTTCTTACTACATGACTCTAAAAAAGTCCTATTAAAATAAAACATATCATCTTTTTTGTTAAATACTTTATTTTCAGATAATCCAGAATTAAATGCTGATTAATTTGGCATACATTCATTAGTTATTTGGCAAAAAAATTCTAAAATTAGTTTTTTTTTGGCTGAGAACAGGGAGAAAATAGCTTGGCCTCTGGATGGAAACCTGTTTTTCGGACTGGACACTGAAAGGGTTAAAGGAAATATGGGATCCTCAACACAGAGTACAGAGATAATCTGGAATAGTATTTCCCAAACTGTAAGTGCAGTCTTCCAGGTCATAAAGCTTTTCCAAGAGGTGGTGGTGGAGATAGATAGCTATAGCAAAATATTTTATTTTAATTTGCATATTAAAGGGAATTAAAGAAATAAAGGAGGTCATCACAAATTATTTTATGGATTGTGTTGTGGCCTTGCTGTATTGGTGGACTTCTGTTGAGGAAAATAAAGAACAAGAAGGTCAAGTGGACATTTAAGACTGGACTTTGAAGAAATAACTTTGGGAAACTTATCTAGAAGCCTTATCAGGCTTGTCCTGTTTTCTTGTACAACACAAACACTTACACAAAGATATGTCTTCTTAGTAATCAGATATGCTAACCCCCTATATCTTGAATTCTAATTTACAAGTAATCTGTGCAATGATTATTAATTGATTCTTGTATTAATAATTCTATTAGTGTGAGTGCCTATCTAATTATTCATCATTGCCGCATTGTTGAATTGATTGCCAATCCCAATCATATATGGTGCCACAGTGACAAAACTCAGGAAAATGTTTGGTCACAATTGGCTGAAAAATTAACCAGCCATTGGGAGTTTAGTGGTCAGAACACCTGGAATGTATTCAAGAGGCATGGGTATAGTCCCATTAAGGGCGAAACTCAGTTTAGAGCAAAATTATTTCTTAAATACCAGGAAGGGTTTTAAATTTAAATTATATTCTAGATTCTCAACTGTGAGAAAGGTTAAGAATTTTAAAGAAAAAGTAGTCAGAAATATGCTAAAGAATAAATGAAAATTAATTCTTAACTTTTGTATTTTTAATTAAATTTATTTAATATGTTCATAAATGTAGAAATTTGACTTACGAAACATTTCATTTTCAGTGTATACATTACTCTGAATCAAATCAAGTATTGGTTTGATAGGATAAACAGAAGGCACTTCTTCCATTTCAGTAATTTTCACTTCATTGGGAGATGCAAAAGGTTTTAGTGGCTTATTTGAGGAAATCAAAACATCACTTTCCATTTCAAATAAAAGAGTATCTTTTCCTAAAAAAAAAATTAGATATTTTAGTTACACAACAAATGTAGGTGACAATCACAGCGTTACCTGGGTGATATTTTAACTTCAATATATCAATAAATTTTTTCCACAAAATATTTATTGATACACAACAAATCATGTTCTAGTTGAAAATATTACATAAATTATATAATTACTAGTTTATTATCTTTTTCCAATTGAAATTCAATATATAACCCATATATATATATGATGCAAAAGCACATGGTTCATGTAATTTTTCTATAATATCACCAACAAAATGTAAATTATTAGCAACTGAATTTAAAAGACACAAGCTATTAGCAAAGAAGTTTAAAAAGATAAGTAATGTTAAATGATATATATCTTTTAATAATTCATCAAGGATCCCATAATTTTAATCATACCTTGTGATTGTTCACCCATTCACTTTTATTTTTCTTTAACCAGTTTTACTTTATTTACATTATAACTAGTATTTTGGGGCTTTATATTTTGGTTGAATCATCATTTCTCCTCGCTCATACTGTTAGAGGAGTTGCACATGCATAACTCCGATTTTTGATTGACAGCCATTAATGAACGTGGAAGAACCCCCCCCCCCCCTCCCCCTTTGCATCATAGCTAGCAGGAGCACGCTATCATCATTTTATGTAAATGTGACATGCATGCATCAGTTTGCACACCAAATGTATAGCAAGTGACATTAAGTCACGGAAGAGTTGGAGAGTTAGTAGGAGCTCAGAGAGTGTGTAGTGTTGAGTTTTCAGTGTTAATGAGGAAGTTAGTTACTGTGAGAAAAATTTTTTAATAACATTAATTGTTTTATGAAATAGTTTTGACTTATTTTTTCTCTTGAGTAGAGTTTATTAATATTTGATTAAAGTTTATATTGGCATCACTAATTTAAGTGCTTTTCTGCAGTAACACCACTAATAATAAGAACTCTCATTTAATTTAATTGGCAAGAGAAATTTCCTGGTGGCTGAGCTATCCGGAAAACTTAAACATACATTTTAGGGTGTCACAACCTCTCCTTGACTTTTTTAGGTACTATAATACAAATGATTCCCCTAGAGTATTGGCAATTGCATGTGAGGATCAGCAATTGCCTGTTCATTGTGACCCAGGATTGTTAATGAGTGGGACGCATAGTTCCCACCCACTTCGGGAATTTATTCCACACGGCCTTAGAACTGGTTGTGTGGGTGATAAAAGATGTGTATTTAATCCAAGATCCCATCTGGCTCTGGTGCCAGCCAAAACAAGCTTTCACCCTGGCATGTTTGAATGCTTCAAGGTTGGGGAGATGTCTGATATCGCTGAAACTCCCTGCAAGCCTTATTCTGAGCCTTACCAAGCTGTGAATGCAATCAGGATTCCACCATAGTTTCAGAAAATGAGGAAATCATGTCAAAGTCTGAGGAATAGTCAAAGCAGATGCATGGATGATACAGTCTGTGATCTCCCCTACTGCTATAATGATTGGCTCCTGGCTGACAGAGTGGTGGTTGAACTCACAGAGAAGTCTGAAACCACTCCAGCCAGCCTGATCAAGCCTCCACTGTAATAAGCATGAAGGGCCACATGGCCCCCATGAGAGATGGTACATACCACAGTGAGGTGATCACTTCAGTAAGGGTTATCCTTGACCTCCCAGGTAAAGAGTGGAAGGATCAAGGAGCAGCATATGGTGAGGTCAATGGCAGTGAAGGTGTGGGTTGGGGAGTGAAAGTAAGTACTGACATCTGTGTTCGTGAGGGATCCAGGAGCTATTGTTCGAGAACCACACTCCTCCAGTTAGTGTCAGTACTACATCAAAGTTAGCTGTGCTCAATGAAGCTCCCTGTGATGAGGAAGGAGGATGGCAGCTGTAAAACAAGATATCAGGGTCTTCTCTGACGATGATGCTTCCAGGTGGAAGAATACAGAACAAGACAGTCAACAAAAACCCCAAGAAGAAGTACCAGGTATCATCTATGGCTTTAGTGCCCTTGCATTCTCTTCAAACCTGAGAAAAACTTGTGAAGTGTCACAGATCCAGATTGGTAAGTTTGTGCTTAGAGCAAACTAGTTAACTCCTAATGTAACGAGTCAAGGTGAAATGGATTGGGGCACTTTTCAAAGCAGAGAAGCAAAAAGCAAACTTCCTTTTTTTAGGTCACCTTCACAATATGAATGAAAATAATATAGCCAGAAAAGTGTTTGAATATTTAAGGGTACTTGCTCCTCAAGTACGAAATTCTATGTGGTTTAGACGAACTCTAGTAGTAAATAGAAAATCGAGCCTAAATTAGGTTCTTGGAATTTTAAAATTGCTGTGGGATGGAAAAATAGGATTATTAAAGATATAAAGGGATCTTCACATAATTTATGGAGAAGAGATGTAACTAAGATTCCTAGCCTAAGGCAAGTCTATGATAGGTAGACTGTGTATACCAAAGAAACCTACATGGATAATCACATTGGTAGTTCACTTCAATGTAAAGCTACAGCTGGTTCTTTGGAAATGAATAAAAGACTCAGTAAATTCCTAAATTGTTTTGAAAAATGTAATCTATGTTCTAATGCCACTGAGACAATCATGCACATTGTACTGGAATGTGATTTTCTAGAGCACCTTCAATGCGACTGGCAATAGCCTATAGAGAACGAAAAATGGACACATCATGACAAATTGAGTTGGAGGCTTGACTTCCCTGTAATGGGTGAAGTTATTGGATGGAAAAATCTTGAAGAGACCAAGTTCCTCCTTACAGAATGGTTCTCACATACAGAAAGATTTGATAGAATGTAAGGTACCAATTATCGATAGTCATTTACTTTCGAGAAGAAAAACTCAGGTCAAGTCAATTTAGTGGGGGGTGTGACCTGAAACGGAGAATGGTTGGGAGAATGGTTGCTCACAAGGGATGGCAACACCCCAGTGAGCTGGATCATCTCCATTCCAGCGAACTAGTGAAAAATGCCAGATTGTGAGATATATGATTGGCTATAATTATCTCTCCTCCAGGCACACTCAGATTGGCTCGTGTGCCCCAAGTAGGACCTTGATGTTGTCAAGATTTCTCTGGAATCCACAATTCTATTGCAACAATGTGGCCATCTCAGGTCTTAGAGGAATGGGCAGATGATTAATTTTAACAAAAATCTATGTTTATGATAGAGACAACAGAAGAAGAAATTAGTCGTATTATTTGTAGTCTTAAAACTAATAAAGCAACAGGATATGATGGTATACATTTAAAAATAATTAAAATAATAGTAAAATATCATTCTAAATTTTTAGTTGAATTAATAAATAGCAGCTTTCAAAAAGGTATTTCCTTCTCAGACTTAAAAATTGCTTTTGAGTATGAATTGTACATCCAATATTGATTTCCTGAAAGGGGTTTCAAAGGGATGCCATATACACCACTTCTTTGTATGTGGTATAGGATCTCAACAAACATTAAAAATGTAAAACCTATTTACAAAAATGGAGACAAAAATTGTTTTAATAATTATAGACCAATTTCCATTCTTCGAGCCTTTCCAAAAGTTATTGAAACCATCATGAAAATAAGACTTAATAATTATTTAGAAAAAATTTCCTTTTTTTACAAGTTTCAATTTGGTTTTAGAAAAGGTTTAAGTACTGAACATGCTATCTTAGAGTTTACTACCAGTATTTATCAAGGGATAAATAATTCTGAAAAAACACTAGTCCTATTTCTTGATATATCTAAAGCTTTTGATGCAGTTAGACATGATATTTTATTACATAAATTATATTTCTTAGGAATTAGAGGAAATTTAAGGAGATCGTTTAAATCTTATTTATCTGACCGCTATCAAATAGTTTCTATTGATAATATTAAAAGTACTAAAATACTGATTAATAAAGGAGTTCCACAAGGATCTATTATTAGGCCCTATTTTATTTTTAATTTATATAAACGATTTTTTTTATCAAAATTTAAAAGGAAAATCAATTTCATATGCTGATGATACAGTTCTTGTTTACAGAAAACGAAATCAACATGAATTATTTCTTGATATTTCTAATGACTTACATATTATTGCAACTTGGTTTAACAAAAATGAATTAAAAATTAATTCTGATAAAACATGCTTTTTGCATTTTTCACTCACCCCGACAACTTTTTTTTAATAAATTACAATTTCATAGTATGCATTGTGTGAACAAAATTTCTTGTGAATGCCCTGATATTAAACAGATTAAGACTACAAAATATTTGGGAGTTCTAATAGACAGTAATTTGAAATGGATATCACATGTTAATATGCTTGTAAATAAAATACGATTTTACTTAGTCAGATTGTATTATTTAAGAAAAATTATCTCTGGAAGATTTTTAATTACTCTTTATTTTGCATGGATACAGTCTCTTATAAAATATGCTTTAACTAGCTGGGGAGGACTTATAGGAATATCATTGAATGTGTTAGTAAAGTACAATATAAATTCTTAAAAGTTATGACATTTCATAATAAAATCTATATGACTAAAGTTATTAATGATTATAAAATTCTTAGTTTGAGATCACTATATATATATACAGCAGCTGTTTTTAATTTTAAAAATCCAACAATTCTACAAGTTAAATATAAAGATTATGCTACTTGTCAATCTGGTCTTTTATTTGTAATCCCTAAAGTAAAGAAAGAAATAGCTCATAAACACTTTTTATTTTTAGCTCCTAGAATATTTAATTCCCTACCTAAAGAAATTAGAAATGAACGTTCATATAGTGTTTTTAAATTGAAAGTGAAAAATGTTATTTTTACTTCTTCAAATACTGATTATTACTTATCTATTTATTATATAGTTATTCAATAATATTTTGTTTTTAAAATAATGACACATATTTTTTGTCACTAAATACATTTCTCTGAATGTAATAATTCATTTTGGCACCCTATATGAGCAAATTGCTCAAAGGTCTGCTAAATATGTAACTTTTATTTTATTTATTTTGTTTATATTTATTCTTTTTTTTATTTGTGGTAATATTGTTTTCTATATATATGCAAGTCTTTTATTGTATTGTTATTTTGTTCTTATTAAATTATTATTATTTTAAAAAATATATAAAATAAAAAATATATAATTCCTTTAAAAAATAAACTACAGAAATAGATAAATATATACACTAATAACATTACAAAATTAAAACCATACCTCTGTCCACGAATACTTTACTGAAGCTATCAATAAATTTACTTCTATTCAAGGCTTCTGGATATTTTGCACTGCCAAATTCACAAAGGATACTAAGCTTTTTCAAAAGACTTGTACTGCAAATAAATAACAATACTTTTAACAGTATATGCAGCAAAATGCAAAAAATACATACAAATTTAGTAGTGTGAGTACATACTTGAACATATATGAATGAGTAAATAAAATAAAAATAAATAAATACCCCCTCAAGCAGCTGCTTGCCACAGAGGTCTGACAGGAGTCTGTCAGTTTATATGCCATAGTAGAAGGTCTGAGAGGATGGCAGGACCTTATGAATGAGTACATACTTTTAAATAAACAGTGAATAAAAATGAAAAAATTCCAATTTCTATGCTTTTCCTGGTTAGGGTTTGTCCTTTGGTGGTAGTGGTGGTGGTGTGTGTGTGTGTGTGTGTAGGGGGGGGGGGGGTATTAAGTATGCTTGATCGAAAAGCAGTTCAACCTTTCCTTCTAGCATTAATTTCAATAATCCTGTGCTGGGTTTTTGATTTTGTAAATCCTATTTGTGTTCATAGATCCTTTGCTTTAGGGTATGAATTACACATCCAACATATAAGGTTGGATTTGATTTCCTGAATGGGGTTTCAAAGGGATGTCATTTACCCACTTTCTTTCTGTATGTGGTATAGAATCTTGATCTGACTTCATCATTTTTAATATGTTTGTTGAGATCCTATACCACATACAAAGAAGTGGTGTATATGGCATCCCTTTGAAACCCCTTTCAGGAAATCAAATCAGACCTTTGTATTGGATGTACAATTCATACTCAAAAACAAAGGATCTATGAACACAAATTACATTTATGAAATCACATTCCAGCACAGGATTATCAAAATTAATGATAGGAGGAAAGGTTGAACCGCTTTTTGATCAAACATACTTAACAGCCCCCCCCCCCCCCCCCCCCCCCCCCCCCCCCACACACACACAAAGGGCAACCCTAACTACGGAAAGCATAAAAATTTATGAGAATCATGAAATTGTCTGTAATGTAGATGCATACCTCCCTCCAGCAGCATGGCAGCTGATTCTGCAAGAAACAGAGAACCCCACTCAGCAAAATAGCCCCACCTAACACATATAAACAAACAGCTCACATGCCAACACTAAGTCAAGTGGGGTGCATGAGTAATAATGGCTATATGTTACAACAATAGTGGAATTTGTGAACAGTGATCTCTTCTTATAAGGACTATTCCTATAATTATATGGCAGACTATGGAAGATCCAAAGAACTCAAGTACAAACTTTTTATTTTAGGAAATAAAATGTGGAAAACCATATGGCAATCATAGTTAACATGAAACAGATGCCTGAAGTATAAGAAAGCAGTGAGACCGCCAACTCAACGACATCAAGCCGCAGCCAATGTATGGCCATGAGAGAGACATGATGATCCCCAAGCATTAACCCTACACTCAGTGGTCGAAGATGAAATTAAATATCTGTAAATTTAAATATTTGGACAATATCAAAAGAAACATTCGACTCCACTTGTTACGCATATTGAAGAGGGAAAAGTTACAAGATCCAGAGTCAAAATAGTTATATACATATGCTGTAATATGTAATAATAGATCCCAAATTTATTGTTATCAGTATAGAATCACCAAAATATTAGCTAACCTGTTTAATTGCCTAAGATATGTCTTTGAAAATGCGCAGCTACATTAGAACTACACAAAAGCACTGACCATATGGCATAAATTGCCTAATACCGAGCTGCCTAAATAAACATCATATTTAAAATAGAGTTTTAGTTTCATTTTCTTATATATATATTATATATCAGTGACGGGAAAAAATTCATTTTTATCAGAATATACATTAGTAAACTAATGTAAAGTGATAAAAGAAACAGAAATATCAAGGAATGCTATGGGCCACAAGTGACATTACAAAATTTAGAAATAAAAATGTTCAACATGGACACCTGAGAGTTCATAGAACACTAGTATGTGCCATTCCATATTCTGTTTACCACTTTCAATGTCTCTGCTGATCATGGATATCTCAGCCCTATGGCATCCTTCAATTCCTTAATCATTTGAAGAGAATTTTGATACATCTTGAATTTGAAGTGCATCCACAAGAAGAATTTTAAAAGTGTCATGTTAGGTGAGTGAAGGCAGCCATTCAATTGGACCTTTTCAATTCCTTAAAAAGTGGTCTGGATCAAATCCAAAGATATGCACTGCATATTTCAATCCATTTAAGTTGTTTGAAAGCCATCTTATATCAGCAGATAAAGTCTACAATGAAATGAATGATTTGGCAGTACAATTATTCAGTAAAAGCCAGCAGTGTGATGACATACTCACAAAAAATATACTCCACTCATTTTCTTAATAATAATAAAAAAATTGTGTTCAAAAAAGAAAAAATTTAACAATATTTAAATTATGAAAAAACTGACTATTTTGTGAAAATGTAACAATGGTTTTTTAAACCATGTCGATTTTTGATTCCAACTGAAGGGTTTAAATATTTCTGTGAATGATGCTGATAACAGTTTTCAGCAATTTACCCATATTCGAAGATGACAACAACTTAAAAGCCGAATATCGATGCTATTTAAGAATTCAAGTAGCACTGACAATTCAATTCTCTTCTTATCACAAAAAGAATGATTTTCTGGTCTATCACAGGTAGGTCTTTGATGTTTGTCAGTTCCAGTGAACAGTGTTGATGCAGTGATATTTTACTGAATATAGTGGAGTTCTGTAAGTGATCACTGAAGTATAAAATGGGGCAAGTTATCTATGTATAATATGCTGTATCAGAATTCATCGTTACTGATTGATAGGCAAGGTGCGAGTTAAACCCATTTAAGGCCAATCCCTTAACATTTAATTTTTGCTATTTCTAAGGTTGGGTTGTTTTACCTCTGAGCGGCACTTTTTTGCACACAATGGGCTAAATGATCAGGTCACAAGGACCCCAAAGGCTCAGAGAAGGTTGGGGGAGGGGACTCACTGGAACAGCTGTTGGGAGACAGATGGTAGCCTCCCATCAAAGCCATCCAGCGTGTTCTTTAACGTGCACAGGGTATGGTTCTCTCACACATGGGGCCACAGCTTAACGTCCCATCTGATGGACGGCAGCCTTTACAAACCCATCAGCTATTTCTAAGGAGTTATATGGATCAAACTATCATTACTTTGTTGATGTGTGTGCCACAGATGTATAACTTTTATGATTTGTAAGCCTAAATGATGCCCAAATGTCGTAAGTTTGTCCCATGAAATTCCCACGAATTCTGGCATTTTTCAGTGTAATTATTGCTCCATGAATTTCACTGCAACAGTTCTCAATTATGCTATGAGACATCACATAGCATAATTGAGAACTGTTGCAGTGAGTAGTGGTATGGGTTGAAACATGTCAAAACTTGTGCAGTAGTAGGGGAATAATCCTACTTTACTACTGCAGAAACAGAACTGGATGGTTATTCTTGGTTTGTCTGCAATAAAATTCAGTCTCAGAACTTTCCAGACATATTTATTTAGGTATTTTTAGATTATTTTTATTATTTGTCCCAGAATTCACTGCATAATCCTTTGAGATGGAAACCAAAATCATCAATCTACTAGTTCCCAGAATATCTGTTTTCAATTAAACATCGCAGCTGTCCACTATAATCAGATTCACACATGGAGGCTATAACAGCATCACTCTGCATTTGATAAATAACAAGCACTTTCATTTGTGAAATGCTACTGCTTTGTCACTGGATACTTTTCACCAGGAAAAATAAGTATTTTTGGCATATATTGTTTGTGAAACTTTTTTCTAAATATAATGGCTTTGGCAAATGTACTGAAAGACATTTTAAACCGAGTTGATCCCAAAACTCAAAAAAAATTTTAAAACATTTCCCAAATTTGGTTTTAAATTTTTTTATTTCCTGCATTAAACTTTAAAAGAAGTGATCTTCCTGAAGAGGAAATAGAAAGTACTAATGTAATTAATTCATGGGATAGTGAAGAATGATTTTTGGATTCCGAGTTCGAAGAGTTTTCCTAACCCTACAAGTGATTTGGAGCAATAAACTTTTTTTTTCAACCTTTCACTTCCTGTCCTGACATCTATGAGATGTGGCCTGAGATGACAAGATGCAGAATGCTCAGCTCTGCCAATAAGACAGGAATTTACCTGTAGCAATGGTAAAAAAAAACAGCAAAAACTGCTTGATTTGCTAAGCAAGAAACTTCTCTAGGATATCTCTCAACATGGCTAAAGAGTTTCCAGGAAAAACCAACCACAGTAGAAGATATAAATTTTTTTAGCTCTAGTAATCACAACTGGACTAGTTATAAAATAATAATCTTTAGCTGAGTATTGGTTTAGAGATACAGTTGTGCATAGTCCACTTTTATCAAAGGTAATGTCCAGAAACAGATTTCAACTGTTGCTACAGGGCCGACATTTGAGTGATAATAGCACTGTGAGGCCAAAGAAAGGTGAACCTGGCTATGACCCTTTAGCTAAATTAGTTTCAAAACATTTTGCATTCAAAGTAGGAAAATACGAATTGATGAAGCAATAGTTGGCTATAAAAGCAGAGTATATTTTGGAGTACATAACCACTAAAGCCAGAAAAACTTGGAATAAAATTGTATGTTCTGTGTGATAGTAAAACTTCATATGCTTGGGATATCATTGTGTATATTGGGAAAGATACTGTCCAGTCACATCCATGCAATGTTGCTCACGCACATGCAGTTGCTATAAACCTGATGGTAAACTCTACATGGATATACTCTCCAGCCTTATTTCAAAAATTGTATAAAATTGTAAATAAATATAAAAAATTAAACTATACCTATCTTGTCATATGCACCCTAAAAAGCAGAAAACAATTCTAAAACATATCAATAGTGCAATCAGTCACTGAATTTGTATTCACTTCACAGGAAGAGAGGGTGCCAGTTTACTTACTCAACAAGATTGTTGACACCCTATCTCCCTTCGAAGTGAATATGAATTCAGGTGACTGTCGATATGTTTTAGGTTAATTTTTGACTTTTTAGGGTGCATATGGAAAGAGAGGTATTTATAATTTTTTTTTACATTCTTTTCTTTGTCATTAAAAACACTACTTTCAGAAACTTTTATTTGATATATGACATATATCAACCACTGTTTTCCTCTCTCCTTTTTGGAGTTATGTTTGAGGTAGCCCATGACATTGGAGACATCACAATTTTTAACTTAAGATATAACTTGTTAAGGTCAACCACCGCAAAAAAAACTTATATTTAAAAAAATTGCCATTTGAAAATTTTCCTTATATCTTATAAAAAGCATTATTAAAGCGTGAAAAATAATACTTTTTTTTCATTTAATGCATATTTTATTAAACAATGATGTAAATAAATTGATAAAGTCATCTGATTGCCATTTCTTAGAAGCAATATACAGTATTGATTGTTAAATTTACTCTGTGGTGAAGCAATCACCTGATTAAGTTCACAAGCTTGGTTTGAACTATTATCAACAAAATTTTTCTTAAAGTTTTGAAAATTTCCTGAAAATGAACAAACTGCTATGTTTTTTCCTACCTTCTGTAGTAAAAAAATACTCCTTTTTTACTGAGTTTGGTTGTTTTACCTCTGAAAACTATTATTTTTAAAAATGGAAGATTTTAGAAGTAATCACAAAATATGCACCTCTTTTTTTTTTCATGCTCTTTTCTGCCTTAAAACTATTTCAGTATGCCTAGAATTATTTTTATCATTCATCCCATCATTCAACAGTGCTCTCTGGCTACTGAAACCAAAACCGCAACTAAAAATAGTTTGTTTCTGCAAAACTGATGGGATATATATAAGCCCAGCAGAGCAGATAGTACTAATTAGCAGCAAATGTCTGCAACCATGTGCTGTCCATTTGAAGATTTGGATAACCTTTAAAATAAGTTAGTATTGAAGGAAGATATCACTCTGAAACCATCAATCAATTTTAGAGGAAAAATGTCTTGAGCTGGGTGGGATATGAACCCACGATCTGATAACATGTCAGGTGCTCTGGACCACTGAGCTACTGGCTGCCGATCAAGATTTCCTCTAATTCATGCTATAAACTTTCTACCTAGAGTACACAATTCTCTGTGTCTCATGAATGCATTGTCCCAGCTGTTCTCAGCCTCAAGAAACAATGACAAGTATATCATGAAGATGGCTAATATATTCTGAGTAACAATTGTTAAATTGAAGAGATTTCTCGACGTATTTGTTCAATTATGAAAGAAGATATCTTCCTTCATAATTGAACAAATATGTTGAAAAATCTCTTTAATTTAAATTAATATTATTTGCATTTTTATGATTAAAACTTTGTTTTTATTTCCATAGATCTATTATGATTTTACTGTCCCATGACCTAGTGGTTAGCATGCTTGGCTACTGCTCAAATGGAACTGGGTTCAAGCCCCATGTAAGGCATGGATGTTTGTGTTGCCTTTTTGCTGAGATCTTCTCTGTGACATATTAAACTGACAGGTTCATGCTAGACCTCTGTGACAAGCAGCTGCTTGAGGGGGTATTTTTTTTTAAAAGATTTCTGTAGACTTAGCAGATCTGTATCGATCTTTTGGAGTTATGATACATCACTAGGTATGAAAACAGATGCCATACAATTTGTTGTTTTCACTTTTATCGATTATTTGATTTTTATTCCTATAAATCTTTCAGAATTGATACATCACTGATTGTAACAATGCCTGGCTTATAACTTGTTCATTTTTACTTCTATTGATTTATTGACTCCTGCATATGTTATCTCTTTTAGAGGCATGATACATTACTGGCAATGACAATAGGTAATGACAATTTCTTGCTGTGGATTTTATTTTTTAAACATGGAATTAGGTGTTATATATTATTGTTTTTTCAATTAGTTCTTTGCTTTCCAGTAAAAAAAAAAAAACTGATCTTTTATCATTTTCTGTAAATGAATGAGCTCTTGGGTACAGAAGCAAAAAGTCTTGGCACTGAAATCTGTCCTATGGTTAGAAGTGCAATTTTGTCAAGGGTGTTATAACTCCCCTCACCCCTCCTCCTTTCCAGAAAATGTTTATTTTTAAACAGTTATTAGTTTTTGAGTTTATATTGAATGGTTTGAAAATACTTTACATCCCCCTCCCTCAATATCTTGGCTGTGCAACTCTGAGGATATTGACCTTTTTTTAGGCACTTTGCCAAGATCCCCATAATTCAACACCCAAAGAAAAACGCATTGTATTTTTCTAGTAATCTATCTTATTACGTAAAAGAAAAATGCGAAGAAAATGTTTCTTCATTTCATAACCAATTCAGAGAATCCCGTGAAAGTGAGAAGGCTGAGTCACCTTGTGTGACTGTGTTTGAAAATTTACCATACTGAAAAGAATCATTAAAATAAATAAAAATCACGTTTCAGATAAATATTATAGTATTTGGGAAGAAATTTCCTTTCGATTAATATTTAACTATTTTTATCCATCAGGTTTTCCAAAATTAAGCCTTAATTGCATAGTCCAATTTATTTTTTTTACTACATCAGAGTGAACTGTATAGTCCAATTTATTTTTTACTATATCACAGTAAAAATGTCTTATTAAAATCATATGCATAAAAATTTGTTTAATATGGTATATAACATGACCTATTTCAGTTCAGTTATTTTTAACAAAATTCTAAAGTTGACTTGTTGGTATAATTCAGCACAGTTGACAAAAGGCCTGGATTTTCTCAAAGTATGGTACAGAGAAAAAAATTAGAAAAGAGAGTGATCCTCTTGTTTCAAGTTAAAAAAAAAAATTTATTCAGATTATAAATAGCTTTTCTATTCATATACATTATAATTATTTCTGTCTATTTTTTTTTAATAAATTTTTCTTTGCATTACCAGATGTATTTTTTTTACAAAAGATAAATTTATACATTGTGAATATTGGCTAATATTTAACAATTTTCAACAGTTTACATTGTATAATTGTCAGGAGATATACAGCCTCTGGTCTCTTGCAAGCCCTCGACTTGCAAGAGACCAGATGGACAGGCAAAGGTGAGATACTTAAAAATAACTTTAAATTTCTCTTTACAAGGAGAGAGGATGGAAAGCACCACTAAGGCGTGGGTCTGCTACTCAGCAGACATGCTAGTGATGCTCTGCTAGAATATGAGTGCATTAATGAAAGGTTTCTTACAGCAAAATTTCAGACAAGCATTAAAGACTTGAATATTATCTGCTGTTATGCCCCCACTGAGGATGCCGATGAGAAGGATAGGTTTTATGGACAACTTCAGGATATTTTGAATTCTGTCAAGAAAGGAGATATTACCCTTGTTCTAGGTGACTTCAATGCCAAAGTTGGTACTGACTCTGGCCTTTGGGGTGGGATGATAGACCCTTTTGGTATTGGTAGCTGCAATGGCAATGGGCAACGTGTCCTACAGGTAAGTAAACTCAATGGTTTCAGAATAACTAACACATATTGCAAACACCGTGATATACATAAGTACACATGGGTTTCACCTGATGGGCTGCATAAGAATATGATTGATTACATATTAATTAACAGCAAACGGGCTAGTTCTGTTAGGAATACAAGGGCATATAGGGGAGCTGAAATTGGATCTGACCATTACCTTGTTAAAAGTGTCTTGCAACTTAAACTTAAAAAGTATTGTGCTAAAGTTAAAAAATTCACTTTTAATACTGAAGCCCCGAAAGACCCAGTTATAGCTAAAGCTTACCATGATAGGTTACTTAGTCATTATGACAGTCATGGTTTGCTTATTACTGAAGTTGAGGAAGAATGGGGCTGTTTCAAACAGGTTTATTTGGAAACTAACAGTACTCTTTTAGGAAAAAAGGAGCAAATGAGGCAGAAATATCTGAGTGATAAGGCACATGAGCTTATTTCAGAAAGAAAGAACTACAGGAATGTCCTTAATCAATACCCTACTAGTCCTAATAAAAAGCATTACAGAGAACTTAATAAATGTGTAAAGGATCAGTTAGCTGCTGATAGGAATCTTTGGCTTGATGGCTTGGCTGACAAAGCCAAGAAAGCAGCTAGGCAGCACAACAGCAGAGAGCTGTACCAGATAGTTAATGTTTTGTGTGGTAGAAAACGAACAGGTTATACAGGGATTGAAGGATAAACAAGGTAAGGTTATAGAAGGTGAGGATTCTGTCATGGCTAGATGGGCTGAGCATTTCAGTGATGTTCTAAACAATGTGGTTAGTTCTACTGCCATTGTTTGTAATGATGATAGATGAATTACTGGCTTTAATGTTGGCCCTATAACACAATCTGAAGTTATTTTGGCTATTTCTAAACTTAAAGTACATAAATCCCCAGGGGTAGATGAAATTACTACAGAAATGCTTAGAGATGGGAATGTTTTGGTTACCACTTGGATGACTGAAATTCTGAATATCTTTTATGATAAAAGCATGGTTCCTAAGGATTTTACCAGAGCTATTGTTATCCCTATTTTCAAAAAAGGTGATCGCAGTTCTTGTGATAACTATAGGAGTATCAGCCTACTCTCTGTTCCGGGTAAAGTTCTTTCCATGATTGTGCTTAATAGAATTAAGAATCTGGTTGACCGTCAATTGCGTGATGAGCAATGTGGATTCAGAAGTGGTAGGGGATGTGTGGATCAGATATTTTCACTTAGGCAGATTCTTGAGAAATGTTTAGAGTTTCAGAAACCTTTGGTTGCTAGC
Organism: Ryuthela nishihirai; assembly: GCA_038380435.1. Taxonomy (NCBI): domain Eukaryota; kingdom Metazoa; phylum Arthropoda; class Arachnida; order Araneae; family Heptathelidae; genus Ryuthela; species Ryuthela nishihirai. Next base: position 29,240,499 of record JAWZYU010000028.1, on the reverse strand, counting down.
TTTGTTGATTTCAAAAAGGATTTCAACTCTGTTGATCATCATAATTTGTGGTTGATTGTGAAATCATATGGTATACCGGACAAGTTAGTTAACATAATGAAAGCTCTCTATAATAACACTGAGTCATGTGTGAGAGTTGGTAAGGCTTGTAGCAATTGGTTTAGCATTACTTCTGGTGTTCGACAAGGGTGCATTTTGTCTCCTTTTCTCTTTGGTTATTGATTATGTTATGCGAAATTCACTTCAAGGGAAAGATTTTGGCCTTAAATGAGCTGGAGATACTAAAATTTCTGATTTAGATTATGCTGACGATTTAGCCCTTTTGGCAAATGATGTTGATGAGATGAACTCTTTCATTTGAGCTGTTGATGAAACTGGTAGTAGAGTAGGTTTGTTTATAAACAGTGAGAAAACTAAAGTGATGAAAATTGGTCAGGTAGGCTGTGATTCAGTTAATCTGAATGGTTGCAGTCTTGAGCAGGTGTCACAGTTTAATTATCTTGGGAGCTATGTAACAGATAATGGTGATGTGCGGCATGAGATTAACAGACGAATAGGGATTACTGCCAGGACTTTTAAGAATCTTTGGAGAGTGTGGAGTAATAGGCGTATACACCTAAAGACTAAAATTAGACTGTATAATAGTTTGGTTCTTTCTAGGGTTAGTTATGGTAGTGAAACTTGGACACTGTGTACACAAGATAACAGGAAACTAGATGCTTTTGATTCTAGATGCTTACAAAGTATCTTGGGTATTAGGTGGTTTAACTTCGTAACTAATGATGAGGTTAGGCAAAGGAATCTGCAACCTCCTTTAAGCAGCATATTGTGCAGAGAGAGACTCCGCTGGTTTGGCCATGTTGCCCGTATGGATAATTATAGATTGGCGAATAGGGTTATGAACAGTGTGCCTAGAGGCCTCAGAAGGAGGGGGAGACCTAGGATGTGGTGGGCAGACAATGTCAAACAGGACCTTGTTAGAATTGGTGTGCAGTGGCCGGATGCAGCAGATGTAGCTCAAGACAGATATGCTTGGAGAATTAAACTGCATGGTCTGGTTGGACCTCCGTAGCCCATGGCTGCTTGAGGATGATGATGATGATACAGCCTCAGTATCAGGGCTCAGAGTTTCAGAGAGAAGTCAGCTGCATTAACATTACTAAGATATCAACAAATATGTATATTTTGGTTAACTTTACAACCATAGAAAACAGAGACTACATAAACAGAGGGCTTTAAACATGTCATACTACTGACCATATCATTATAATACATGCAAGACATTATCTGTTATGCTGAACACAACATTTCAGCACCAGATCAATCTACTATCTTATAAATAAATAAAGTATACTTTTATCTCATATTTATATAAAGCAGGAACTTGTTATGTAAGAACATCCAATATCTTTGTTGTTGCATAACATTGAAGTTAGCCTGTCCATTTATGCTATTATGAAGATGGTATCCAGTCTCATCTAATTTATAGCTTTCTGAAGTAATATCCTGTTGATATTTAATGATGCACCAATTGATGTTGGTAACATGGAATTTACTTGTAAAGTATATAGTAAGGATGGAGTTTTATAAAAGGAATATTTACAGTGTTATGGTTCATGAAAAGCTTCTTTTCATATTGGATGTGGGGATGACTTGAGGTATATAGAAATATGTCAGTAGACAGAAGCAAATGGGTATGTAATAATTGCAAGTTACCTCAATGATAGACAGATCCCTATCTACAATGCATGCTTATGTGCAGCCATCTATGGAAGAAGAAGATAACACTTTGCAAGTAATGGTAAGCCAAGTTGCTTTTTGGATTCTTCTGATCATAATTTAAAAGAAGAGCTTATTAGTATTTTTAAGTCGGATATTAGGAAAGAATTCACAGAGCTATAAAAAAGAATTAATAAACAAAATGTTGATATTCTTAGGTCTGTTGAATTCTGTAGTAAAAAAATAGATGACTTTGTAAGGGAAAATGAAATAATTACAATTGTGTTTGAATGATTATGAATGAACTTCAATGCCAATATCTGATCTTGATGAAGCTAAAGAAAATATATTTTTACTGAGTTGGGTTGTTTTACCTCTGAGCGGCACCTTTTTGCACACCATGGACTAAATGGCCAGGTCACAAGGACCCCGAAGGCTCAGAGAAGGTTTAAGAGAGGGGACCCACTGGAACAGCTGTTGGGAGACAGATGGTAACCTCCCATCAAGGCCATCCAGCGTGTTCTTTAACATGCGCTTATGGCTCTCCTGCACACAGGGCTATGGCTTAACATCCCATCCGACGGACAGCGGGCTTTCCAAGCCCATTGGTGTCCCCTACTGACCATGGGCAGGACAGGGATTTTTGCAGAGATAAATCTCAATGCTGACCCAGCTGGGACTCAAACCTGGGAACTGCAGATTACAAACCTGGCACACTACTGACAGGCACCCTGCCCCTGTATTTTTTTCTTATTTTTACTGAAAAAACAAATTAACATATTAGAGTCTAAGATTAATGATTTAAGACAAGAGCATTAAAAAAATCAAGATTGTTGGAATACCTCAAAAACACAAGAGAATTTACATTTATTGTAAATAAAGTGTCTACTATATTACAAATTCCCCAGAAACAAGAGGATATAAAATTAATTAAAAGGGTTCAGTCTTGTAATGCTGATATACCTGGTAATACTGTAATAGAGTTTAAGAATGAAGGCACCAGAAATGAGTGGTTGAAGGTGGAAAGGGAAGAAGTTATTTCAAAATTCATTAAATGAAGAAATGGAAGAGAATCCATTTTACATAAATGAGCAATTAACAATAGAAATAAAGAGATTACTTTATAAAGTCAAAACTGCTGAAAAGGAATTTAAATATGTATGAATCAAAATGGGGAGAATATTGTTAAAAAAAATTCTTAAAAAAATTCAAATACCATTAGAATAGAGAATGAGTTAAACTTAATATCTAATGTCTCATTAAGCTCCTTAAAGGGCATTTCTGATCTTTTTACATTGGTTAGTTTTTCTAACCTTAAATGGAAGGAAGATTGAGTATTTATATTAACCTCGAAGAACTGAAATTGATCCATTCAGATTTAAAAAAAAAGAATTAGTTTTATTCATTTGAATATCAGAAGTTTACAATCGAATTTTGATGTATTTTTGACAAAAATATAAAGTAGCAATTGTAAACTAGATGCTATAATCCTTTCTGAGATTTGGATACCCAACAAAGAAACATCTTTATACCATAATAAAGGGTACAAAGGATTTTTTAATTGTAAAAATTTTAACAGATATGGTGGAATTATGATTTACATTAAGGAGCACTGGTATGCTTCCAAATTAGATTTGAAAATGAATTTAGCCAAAGTAATTACATTAAAAATTCAATTGAATTTGACAATGCTGTTAGTCTTATTAGCAATTTATTGTTACATTGGAGGAGGAGAAATGAATTTCACTGAAGAATTGTTTCAATATGTTGATAAACTTCCAGATCGTAATATTATTCTCACCAGAGATATTAACTTGGACATCTCAAAATCTACAGAGCCTATAAATAGTTATTTAGAGCTTATGACTCTATACAACTTGTCTAATTATATTACAAGGGGAAAGGGATTATAAGATCACAATCTTATTTAGATCATTTATTCATAAGGAAAATAAGTTCCATTTCTTGTTACTCCTATATTGTAACTACAGATATCACAGATCACATGATTTATTTTACCTTTTATTTAACAACAAATATCTCAATCAAAACTAAGAAGCCAATACAGTTATTTATTTACATAGACACAGTGAAATTACAACAAGGATTATAGTGGAATTATATACAAGATTATTGTGATCTAAATGAAGCTTTTGACCATTCCTTTGAGGATTTTAAAAAATTAGTTAAAAAATTTTAAACCCTGAAATAACCACAGAACTTATTAAGTAAATATAGTACCAAAATCATTTGAATAGATTATTTAAAAAAAAAAAAACAGAATTGATGCTTACTACAAAATCTATAGAAATTCTTTAAATGCTAAAAATTAACATTTTCAAGAAAACCTGGTATCTGTTGGAAATAATACGAAAAACAAATGGGATATTATCAATGAATAATACAAATAGTAGGGGGAAAAAACAAAATCATTTGTTGAAAATGAATTTAATATGTCTCAGACCTTCTACTCTGGCGTATAAACTGGCAGGCTCCTGTAGACCTCTGTGGCAAGCAGCTGCTTGAGGGGGGGTATTTTTTTATGGTATGTTTCCTAGATAGTTCCGCTGAATAGTATATGCTTTCAATGATTATTTTATAAATATAGCTACTCAATATCAAACTGGCAGTTCGGAATCAGATTTGGTAGTACCTGAAGATCTTAAGTTAAAGGACAGAATATTGATTTCCCAGGGCAATTCAATGGGTCTGATAGCAGTTTTGCTGGAAGAATTGGATAGCATAGTAAAAATTTTGAAAAGGACCTATTCATTTGGCTAGGATGATATAAACGTGGATAATTTTAAATCAATATATCCATCGATATGAACAACATTATTGTACTTATTTAATATTTTTTATCTTCTGGTATTTTTCCAAATGCCTTAAAATGTTCCATAATAGTTCCTATTTACAAAATAAAGGAAACAAAACTCTAATAGAAAATTATCAAACTATTGCTTTACTTCCAATAATATCAAAAATACTAGAAGTTTTTTTTTGTTAGGTTGAACAATTTTTCACTAAAGTTTAATGTAATAGAAAAGAACCAATATGGATTTCAGCAGAAAAAAAGCACAGAAGATGCTATTTTACATTTAGCAGATTCATTAATGTGGTTTCTGGATAAAGATTTCAAAACACTTACAACTTTTTTGGACTTATCAAAGGCTTTTAAATCTGGTAAGTCATGAAATATTGTTGGCTATAAATGAATAAAAATAAATATCCCCTCAAGCATCTGCTTGCCACAGAGGTCTGACAGAAACCTGTCAGTTTATATGCCATAGTAGAAGGTCTGGGAGGATGGCAGGACCTCAGCAGAAATACAACACAAACATCCATGCCTTACCTGGGGCTCAAACCCAGGTCCCTTAGATCAGTAGCCAAGAGTGTTAACCACTCGGCCACGGGACAGCCTACTCGACTAAGTTTTATAAATAAGGAATAAAAGTACCAGTTTTACATGGTTAAAATCCTACTTGGGAAATGCTAATGGGAAATCATTCACAAATGGTCAGAATAAATAATATATATAGTACTATAAAGAATATCAATACAGGTGTACCACAGGGTTCTGTACTGGGACCTCTACTATTTATATTACATGGAAAAAATACATCTGACAAAAATCTTGAAGCTGAAATTAATTATTATGCTGATGATATTGTTTCGTATAAAAGTAACCCCTATGAACAATTATACTAAACGACAAATTGATATTCATCGACTCTACCAATGGCTAAGGCTGAATAAATTAAGCTTAAATAAGTCCAAAACATGTTATATACAATTCCAGTTGAAGGCATCAGCTAATGGCAGATCATGCTAATTATTGATCAAAATCTTTCATAGAAATGTCACACTGATTATACTGTTGATAAGATAAAAAGTTTCATTTTGCCTGTATAGCCAGCTACAATATGCAATAAAAGCCTGCAGAGGAGCTGCAAAAGCAAAACAGGCTGTTGTTTCTAAAAAAATTTATTGTTAAAATCATTGACAATAAAGGTCACTTCTCTAAATCACATCCAATATTTAAAAAAATGGGGTTATTGACTGTGCCTCAACTTTACATTTTAAAGGTTATTGAATATGTCCATTTCAATTTACATCTATTTCAGGTTCGACAGATATATATATATATCACTTAGAGACTCATCATCGAAATTGCAAATACCATGCATATCAAATAAGCTACTACCCGTAGTACAAACTATATTGAACCTAAACTGTACAACAGTGTTCCAGAAACAATGAAGAAAATTACTTCAAAATATTTAAGAAATCACTTTGTGAATGGATTAAAAACAATGAATGATTATTGAATGTAAAACTAAATTTTTGACTGTCTACATTATACATCGGTTCAATTACAAACTGTTGCCATGTTAATGTTTTGTATTTTATTTTAGCTATACAGCAGCATTCAAGTATTCAGTTACTTTAGCTGGAGATATATCACTATAATTTTGTATTGATACATATCTGGGTCAAATAAAAATTGAATTGTTGCCTTCTGCGAATCTACCAGCTATTGCTCAGGATAAATGTATTGGATCAAAAGTGGAGAATGAATGAAGTGTGGAGATCAGAGATTACTCCACATTTGCTATTTCTGGACTTATTTTTTATCATTCTTCAAATGTAATGTACACTGCTTGACATAGAAAATGCCACACCATGAAGAATGCATGAAATGAGAAGCAACTCAACACACTTGTACATAAGTAAGTGGGAAAAAAAGTGATTTAATTTTTGAGGGATTACATAAATGTGATAGGCAAGGAGACAGTATAATGTGGCCTGAGTCAAAAGGTCGCATGACAGCTACGATGGGCTATACATTTGGCAACACGGTATGGCATTGAGTGGAAAAAACCCCGGATGGTGTACTGAGGTATCATGGACAATGCATCGTTGACCTGTGTCCATAATTCATCAACATTATGAGGGAATTGTGCAGAGGTGTGAAGTTGTCTGCCAATGATGTCCCACACGTTCTACTGGGGAGAAGTCTGGGGACCATGCTGGCCAAGGCAGCACATGAACATCTTGTATGCACTGTCTGTTGATGTTGGCAGTGTGCAAGCAGGCATTATCATGTTAAAACTGGGCATCAGGGATACCACAGAGATACAGCAACAAAATGGGCTGCAGCATCTCATCAACATATCATTGTGCTGTCATTGTACTCACTATGCATATGAGCAGTGAATGGTTCTTGAAACTGATAGTGCCCCCAAAGTATGACGCTCATGGATGGCAGCAAGATCAGCCCAGTGACTCGTCTACAGACTCTTAATTAGTGATCATCAGCACTGAGATAGAAGTGAGACTCATTGCTGTATACATGGTTCCATTTGTCCTGCCACTGCAACCTTGTGCGATGATGTGCTACAGTGAGTAGCAGTTCTCACAATGGCTGGTGAGAGCGCAAACCTGCTTTGGCCAATCTGCGATTCACAGCCTGTGTCTACACGGGGATGTCTGTAATGCCTATACACCATGTCAAATGTTGTCTGCTGTGGATTGTAGGGCTGCTACAGCTTGCTATTGAATGCAGCAACTGAGGTATTTGGATGTCTGCCTATGTGCACCAGTTTCACTATGACAACACATGCAACCTTCCTCCAATAGTGTCCCACAAACAATGAAGAAAATTACTTCAAAACATTTATTTAAGAAATCATCTTATTAAGAATTGCAAATTTGACTGGCTTCCTGATGCATTTCTGCTGTGATGCGACATAGGGACCAACTAGCTGTACGTAACCCTATGATGAAGCCTCTGGTAAAGGTGTCCGTGTGAAGGAGGATTCCTGATGATGTCACCCATGTATTCTCACTCCTTACTGTGTTTTTGCCACTGAGATCACTCTGATGCATATCCAGGTGAGGATGACCAAACTTAGCTATTTTAAGCTGTTTGGCAATGTTATCTCCCTCACCTATCACATGATTGGTTCGCAACTGGACTAGCACTCATTTACATAACCTAACTGTAGACACATACCTACCTATTTATATGATACTCAGACAAATACTTCCTGGTGTGCATTGTCTATGTCAAGCAGCGTATATTATGAACAAAAAGTATTTTTTAAATTTGTTAACAATATTTAAAATAGTAATTATAATGATTGTACCATGTTAGCATTTACTGCCATTAAATGCCAGATGCCTCACTGGGTAACACAACTTTTTCAAGTGATCAAGATAAATGTAATAATAAACACAGTACAGATAAACTTTAACAAAAACAATTACTTAGTTTATACTTACACTTTTCTTTTTTGTGGTATACCATATTCTCTTGCATAATTCCAGCCCGGTTTCTTAATATTAACTATTTTTGGCAGCTTTTCTTGTGTGCCATCCCAAAATAGAGCTTGATTAATACAAGTCTGTACTAGAATATCTTGGTTTGGGAGCTGTTCTTTTCCTACCAAACGTTGTATTGAATGTGGAAAACCTCGATAGGAAACCGTTTTTGTTAAAGACATAAAATGCAAATCCCCTAAACAAAGAACATTCTTTTAAATAAAAGATTCAAGTTTATTACATTTATACTTTTACTTCTAATCTTTATGATTATTCAACTATAATACACTAATCAATAAATGGTTTTGTGGAATACAGTTTTGCTGACATTCGGGATTTGAAACCACATATTAACAGAAACACGCCAGAGTGTTCTAAGACCACTAAACTAATTTTGGCTCTGTCTTTTCTCCACTAATAAGACTTATCACACTTCCTGTGATTTTGGCACCTGGCTTAGCCCCAAAGTAATTGAAATTATGCAACATAAGTGGGTTGGGTTGTTTTGCTTCTGCACAGCACTTTTTTTCACACAAGGGGTTTCATAAGGAATTTGACAGCTCAGAAGATTGGGGGAGGCAAACCACTGGACAGCTGTTAGGAGACAAATAGTAGCCTCCTGTCAAAGCTATCCAATGTGTTCTTTAATGTGCACAGGGTATGACTCTTCTGCATGCAGGGTCATGGCTTAACCCTTACCGTGTCACAGCCCAAAGAATTGCTTTCATCTTTTCCATTCTAGTGATTGGAGAGTGAAATTTTGCTATCGTAGTACAAGGTATGAAAAAAAATTTAGAATAGAAATCTTTTTTTTTTTTCAATTGTTTCTAACTAAATATCAAAAATAACATTTAAATCTATGATATATACTTTTTACCTGTTGATTCTGCTTGAAAAAATTATGATAAAGTTTAAAAACAAATCTATTTGAGTCTACAGTGAACGTTTGAGCATGCTCAGTCACTGTAATCAGCATCAAGTAGTGCCAATTTAGTTCATGCATTTATTCTGCCGTCCCATGCTTAATTATCGATCGGTTGCATTTCTACATATTTTTTGCTATTTATAGCTCTACTAGAGTTGTAATGCTTTCTAAACTTTTACCGTAAGGATACTGACTTTTTTTACTACCAGAAACAGCGTCATCCGGGAAACTACATACATCAGCTTTTGATCAATATTTTAGCAGCTTTTGATTTTAAAAACTTTTTTATTTACTATAATACACTAATCAATAAATGGTTTTGTGGAATAAAGTTTGCTGACATTCAAAGATTTGAACCCACATCTCAACAGAAACACGCCAGAGAGTTCTAATACCACTAAACTAATTTTGGCTCCTAATGCTCCTAAAATTATTTTTTATTGCTTCTCAAATGGACACTGCAATTATAAACAATAATTAATTAGAAACAATCGAAAGTGAAACTGCTAGCGATCTATAATGGTGGCAATCAGAACAAACATTACCAGATTTAACTGGTAACGTTTGATCTGAATTTTTAACTCAGAGCACGATTTTTAAATGGTAGGGCTTCATTTATCAATATTTTTAATTACATTAAAAGCATATAAACAAATTAATCAGGAAACTGCAATTTTTAACCAAAATTTTACTGGAATTTTAGAATTAAACTTTTCTGTAGCAGTTATGCAGCTTCAAAATAAAGCAACTCGTTCTCAGATTCAGTGCATTGATAAACTTTAAATGCTTTGAAACTTTTTTTCTTAATTTTTTTTCTATAGTTCTTTATCACTTTTCTGGTATATTTTTCATTTCTTATTTAAATTATCTAATTTTTAAAGCAAAATTATTTTTTTATGACACTGCTTTACTTAGGCTTAAAGTTGGCCAATTGTGAAAAGTCTAAGAATACGTATTATATGCATAAATGACTAAATAATTTAGAAAAAACGAAATAAATAAAATATTTAAGCAATAATCAAAATATTAACTGTTTATAATAGAATAATAAAATAATATAGTAAAAAAATGGGAAAAATAAGTCAAATGTTCTGAAAAATGCTTAAAAAATTTAACTTACCATTTGTTTTCAATTTTTATTAAGAACAATTAAATGTTCTTTTTTTTTGGTATATAGCATGACATATTTTCATTCATTAGTTACTTCAGGATGAGGTTCTAAAGTTGTTTATTTTATTTTCTGAAAACATTTTAAAATAAATCCAGCCACCATAGTGAGTTCAGTTTCAAAAACCAACATTGTAAGGGTTAATGTCCCATATAAGGGCTGGGCACCTTTTCAAGCCCATCAGTGTCCTCTACAGACTGTGGGCAAGGTGGGGAGTTTTGTGAAGATAAATCTTTCACTAGACCAGCTGGGACTCAAGCCTGGGCAGTGGCGAAGCATCAATGGAAGCAATGGTTCCCTTAAAATTATCATAAACAAATATATATATATAAATTAAATATATATAAATGCTTTAACATAAAAGTATTTTTCTTAACTTCAATAAGTTTATTCTAATATAAATTTCACATTTATATAATATTATTAAAGTTTCCCTGTTTTATTATACTGCATTTAGCACCAATTTGCCAGGCTAGTTCAGCTATGAGTGTATGAAGAACATCGCTTCATTGTTATTGTATTGCACACAACGGAAGTCTCCATTTTCTATATTAAATAAGCAGACATTTTTCTTATGGCTAAACCAGCAGAAAATTTCGTTATGGACTCAACTTATCTTGTCGCTTTTCAGATTACATCATACCTTTCTCACTAAACGCTAGAGGTTGCTAAAATGTATACTCTGTAATTAGATCTGCCATTTATCGCCGTAGAGTAAACATGAATGAAAGTATAATTTTTGATTATGTTTTAGAAAAAAAAATAGTAATTCTGCTTTATCCTTAACTGCACAATGTCCAGTTTTCACTCATTCCAAATTACAAAATGAAATCTTAATTAATAATGTTTTGTCGCAAAAGTTAATTGTAGTTTTTTCATTTGGATGCCATCTAACCTAATTGCCTCGATGCATATTTGCCGCAAAGATTTATAACTTTATTTACGTTTTACTGTTCTCATCATTACCATAATAACTAGAGATATATTTATTACTACTATAAGTACACAGTCGTATCAGAATAATATGATCACCTACCTAATAATGAGAATAACTACCCTGGGCCTGGATGACAGTGACAAGATGGTGTTGCATGGACACAATGAGGCCCTGGAAGGTTGCCAGAGGCACACATGCCCATTCGGACTCCAGCAGAGCACAGAGGTTCCAGAGATGATGTGGTTGTGTGTTTGCATGCCGAACCTGTCAATCCAAATGGTCCCACAAGTGCTCTATGGGATTGAGGTTGGCGATTTCGCCGGCCAAGGAAAAACGGAGACATCACTGTCGTGTTCCTGGAACCAGTCACACACAAGCATAGCGACATGGCAGGGCGCATTGTCCTGTTGGTAGAAACCATCACCACCAGGATAAACATCCAACATGAAGGGATGCACATGGTCAGTGAGGATGGAAAGGTAGCCATTGGCATTCAGGGATCCATCCAGTGGTACCAGTGGTCCCAGGTCATATCAGGAAAACATCCCCCAGATATGCACACTGCTACCGCCGGCCTGTACTTGACTGACAAGCATGTCCGGGTTTGGTTCTTGTGTATCTGACACTGTATCTGCCACTGCCTATCACTTCTGTGGAGTAGAAACCTCGATTCATCAGAGAAGGCAATCTTTTTCTACTCTTCCACTGTCCAATGACGGTAGTCCCATGCGAACTGCAGGCATCGTCGCCGATGGACCTTGATTAAATTGGGCACCTTTATGCAGCATCGACTCCAGAGACCCATGTGTAACAGGGTTTGCTCTACTGTTATCGTGGACATGTACCTGGGTGCCCCCCAGTGTTCATTTGAGTGGTCAATTGCTGCACTGTTGCACGTCAATTGCCCTTTACCAGTTGACAGAGGCAACCATCTCCTCTGGGGTCGATGGCCTTTGGGGCTCCACAGTTATGACATCTGGAGGTACTCGGTGTGCCAGAGGTCCACTGTTGTGCGTTGATTGCCCTTTACCAGTCAACGGAGGTGAAGTTCTCCTCTCCACACACACTTGTGATCACGTAACACACTATGTCTCATCTGTCCTGGTCGGCCACTTATATCTCTGTGTGGTCGACCTTATCATGTGCACTCTGTGACGGGCCTGGGCAAGTACACTGTGATTCAGGAGGGAGTCATATTATTCTGATATGACTGTGTCTGTGTTATGGGCATGTTTGTGTTAATTTTGGTTTTAACATTAAAATTTAATACGGATAAGTTTTTGAATAAATGGAAAAAGGTTCAACGAAGAATCCCTGGCAGAAAGTAGCATCAAAAGATTTATAAATTTCCTTTTATCTGCAATATCATCTGAAATTTCACAGCACACTTGGTAAATCTCTTGGCACACTAAGTGTGTTGCGACACACACTTTGAGAACTACTGCCTTAGATTCGGAGAGATGGGGAAAAGCAACTTTTTTTTTTCATTTTAAGAGATAAAAAATTCTTTTTCGTTGAATGGGTAATGATGATTTGAACTTTCTGAATCTTTCAAAAGCTAAAATTTCACCTCCTAATGGTGGAAAAGTTGAAAATTTCAAATTTTTTTGACTACTGCAAATGATGTATTTATGCTAGAAATCTGAAATTTTGGAAATATAAAGGAATAAAAGACAAATACTTTTTATGCTGTATAAGTACTAACAAAATACTATTATTTGTACTTTCCTCCTCATCCATTAGCTTGAATTAAATCTTATAAAGAGGAAAAAAGTAGATGAATGAAAAATTTTGCTGTCTTTGAAAACTAGATACCCAGATCTGACAGTGGTATTATGCATTCTTCTAGTTTCCTATTTTGATTCACTTTCCTTTTGGAGCTAATACAAAATTTTATTGATGTTGAAATTTTTGTTTCATCTACATGTGTCTTTGTGTTTTTCATATTGTTAAAACTTTCTTTTCCTAGTTGAATGTCAGCATGGAATTATCATGGTCAAGAAAATTTACCATCACAAATATACTGACCAAGTTCATCAATTTTGTTTTCATAATTTACATCTAGAAGATTTGTTAAAAATAATATGTCTGGCCACTATATTCTTGTTTCATCAGATTAGAGAGTTAATATCTTTATTTTGTTGAAATTCATTCACTGCAAAATAATATAGGCTTAAATCATTCAAAATTATTTAACTGACACTTTCAACCCTTCCAGTGTCCAGCCTGAAAAACTGGTTTACATTCAGAGGCAAAACTATTTTCTTCCTATGCTCAGCCAAATAAAAATTTAACTTCAGAACTTTTTTGACAACTAATGAAAAAATTATGGCATGTTACATGCCAAATTAATCAGCATTTAATCTGAATTTTCCAAAAACAAAATATTTCACAATAAAAATGACTAATTTTATTTTATTAAAACTCTTTTAGAGTCATGTAGTAAAAAAAAGGTCTGTAAATGGTAGCTAGGTAGTCACTGGAAGAAGAGCTATGCACCAATCCCCTGTGATGATGCATAGAACCGGCAAGGCCTAGCACCTGATGTCCAACCCTGCCTTCTCGTGGTGCAGATCGTTAGTACCTTTCAAAAGAGATACTCTCTTGTGGAAGTGAACAGAAGGGGAGGGCTGCCAGATTAGTGTGGCCTACTGATCTGGAAAACTATGGCAACTTTTCTTCTTTTTCTACCCTGCTGAGGAGTGGTCAACCACACAGGGTCCTGGTGCTGACCATATAAACCCACTGGACGGGACAGATATATGGCTCTGAGCTCGAATATGGATCCTGATTTTGCTGCACTGGTGGGCTTCTGTGGAGGGAAAATCTTCCGCTGTGTTTTCTGTTTGTTTGTTGGTTGACAGCCCCAAGTGAATAGATTCACAGGAAATGTTTATCAGCTGGTGGATAATCCTGAGAAGAGGTCATCGCAGGCACCTGAACTCTTTGCTTCTATTGGCATCATCGAATTCTACATTGGAGGAAGTCTTCCAGTGTAGATGGTTTCAGCATTTAGTGGTGAGGGAACAGGTCTTTGCCCCATGTCTGCGATTAGGGGGCTGTTGATATTGTCAGCATTCCCTCTCTCAATAAACATTGTTTCTTTAAACATCCCACTAACCATTTTCTCTCCTTAGGTAGTTGGAATGCGGACTCTGCACAGAGCTTTTTCTCTTGATGTCCTCACACAAGAATTCCACCATTATAATTTAGATATTCTCGGCTTGCAAGAGACCAGATGGACAGATAAAGGTCAGTTTTTTAAAAATAATTTCAAATTTCTCTTTTCAGGGTGGTAAGATAATAAGCATCACCAAGTCATGGGTCCGCTTCTCAGCAGACATGCTACAGATGCTCTTCTAAGATATGAGTGCATTAATGAAAGGTTTCTTACACCAAAACATAAGACAAGTATTAAAGACTTTAATATTATCTGCTGTTATGCCCCCACTGAGGATGCCAATGAAGATGAGAAGGATAGGTTTTACGGAAAACTTCAGGATATTTTGAATTCTGTCAAGCAGGAGATATTACCATTCTTATAGGTGACTTCAATGCCAAAGTTGATACTGACTCTGACCTTTGTGGAGGAATAACAGGCCCTTTTGGTATTGGTAGCTGCAATGGCAATGGGCAACGTCTCCTACAGGTAAGTAAACTCAATGGTTTCAGAATAACTAACACTTATTACAAACACCGTGACATACATAAGTACACATGGGTTTCACCTGATGGGCTGCATAAGAATATGACTGACTAATATTAATTAACAGCAAATGGGCTACTTCTGTTAGGAATACCAGGTCATACAGGGGAGCTGAAATTGGATCTGACCATTACCTTATTAAAAGTGTCTTGCAACTTAAACTTAAAAAGTGTTGTGCTAGGGTTAAAAATTTTACTTTTAATCCTGAAGCTCTGAAAGACCCAGTTATAGCTAAAGCTTACCATGATAGGTTACTTAATCATTATGACAGTCATGGTATGCTTACTACTGAAGTTGAGGAAGAATGGGATCATTTTAAACAGGCTTTTTTGGACACTAACAGTACTCTTTTAGGAAAAAAGGAGCAAATGAAACAGAAATATCTGAGTGATAAGGCACATGAGCTTATTTCAAAAAGAAAGAACTACAGGAATGTCCTTAATCAATACCCTACTAGTCCTAATAAAAAGTATTACAGAGAACTTAATAAATGTGTAAAGGATCAGTTAGCTGCTGATAAGAATCTTTGGTTTGATGGTTTGGCTGACAAAGCCGAGGAAGCAGCTAGACAGCACAACAGCAGAGAGCTGTACCAGATAGTTAAACGTTTTGTGTGGTAGAAAATGAACAGGTGTACAGGGATTGAAGGATAAACAAGGTAAGGTTATAGAAGGTGAGGATTCTGTCATGGCTAGGTGGGCTGAGCATTTCAGTGATGTTCTACACAATGTGGTTAGTTCTACCCCCATTGTCTGCAATGATGATAGATGAATAGGTGGCTTTAATGTTGGCCCTACAACACAATCTGAAGTTATTTTGGCTATTTCTAAACTTAAACTACATAAATCCCCAGGGGTAGATGAAATTACTATGGAAATGCTTAGAGCTGGGAATGTTTTGGTTACCACTTGGATGACTGAAATTCTGAATATCTTTTATGATAAAGGCATGGTTCCTAAGGATTTTACCAGAGCTATTGTTATCCCTATTTTCAAAAAAGTTGATCGCAGTTCTTGTGATAACAATAGGGGTATCACCCTACTCTCTGTTCCAAGTAAAGTTCTTTCCATGATTGTGCTTAATAGAATTAAGAATCTGGTTGACAGTCAATTGCGTGATGAACAATGTGGATTCAGAAGTGGCAGGGGATGTGTGGATCAGGTATTTTCACTTAGGCAGATTCTTGACAAATGTTTAGAGTTACAGAAACCTTTGGTTGCTAGCTTTGTTGATTTCAAAAAGGTCATAATTTGTGGTTGATTGTGAAATCATATGGTATACCAGACGTTAGTTAACATAATGAAAGCTCTCTATAATAACACTGAGTTGTGTGTGAGAGTTGGTAAGGCTTGTAGCAGTTGGTTTAGCATTACTTCTGGTGTTCGACAAGGGTGCATTTTGTCTCCTTTTCTCTTTAGCTTGGTTATTGATTATGTTATGCGAAATTCACTTCAAGGGAAAGATTTTGGCCTTAAATGGACTGGAGATACGAAAATTTCTGATTTAGATTATGCTGATTATTTTGCCCTTTTGGCAAATGATGTTGATGAGATGAACTTTTCATTCGAGCTGTTGATGAAACTGGTAGTAGAGTAGGTTTGGTTATAAACAGAGAGAAAACTAAAGTGATGGAAATTGGTCAGGCAGGCTGTGATTCAGTTAATCTGAATGGTTGCAGTCTTCAGCAGGTGTCATAATTACCTTGGGAGCTATGTAACAGATAATGGTGATGTGTGGCATGAGATTAACAGACAAATAGGGATTGCTGCTGGGACTTTTAAGAATCTATGGATATTGTGAAGAAATAGGCATATACACCTAAAGACTAAAATTAGACTGTATAATAGTTTGGTTCTTTCTAGGGTTAGTTATGGTAGTGAAACTTGGACACTGTAAACAAGATAACAGGAAACTAGATGCTTTTGATTCCAGATGCTTACGCAGTATCTTGGGCATTAGGTGGTTCAACTTTGTAACTAATGATGAGGTTAGGTAAAGGAGTTTGCAACCTCGTTTAAGCAGCATATTGTGCAGAGAGAGACTCCGTTGGTTTGGCCATGTTGCCAGTAACAATAATTATAGATTGGCGAATAGGGTTATGAACAGTGTGCCTAAAGGCCTCAGAAAGAGGGGGAGACCTAGGATGCGGTGGGCAGACAATGTCAGACAGGACCTTATTAGAATTGGTGTGCAGTGGTCTGATGCAGTAGATGTAGCTCAGGACAGACTTGCTCGGAGAACTAAATTGCAAAGTCTGGTTGGACCTCCATAGCCCATGGCTGCTTGAGGAGGAGGATGAGTAAAAAAAAAGCATCTCCTAAAAATTTATTTAAAAAAACTAATAGGCAGAAATAATTATAATGCTTATGAATACAAAGATTATTTATTTCTGGGGAAAAAAAAATACTTCAGAGAAGAATATTACATACTCTCTTTTTTTACAGTTTTTTTTTTTCTTGATACCATACTTTGAGAAATGTCCAGGCTTTTTGCAATTATGCTGAGTCAGATAAACAAGTCAACTTTAGAATTTTTTTCAAAAATAACCAATCAACAGAAATATGTCATGTTACATACCAAATTAAACAGAATTTAAGTCCAAATTTTATGAAAATAAAAAATATAAACAAATTTGCAAGCTTATTAATTTTAATATTATGTTTTCACAGTGAGAAAATAGAACAGACTATGCAATTAAGGATTAATGTTGGGAAACCTGATGAATAAAAACTGTTAAATTATATATTAATTGAAAGTACATTTCTCCTAGAATAATATATATTTACCTGAAACATAGTTTTTCATTTCTTTTAATGATTGTTTTCAGTGTGGTATATTTTAAAACACAGCCCAGTGTTATGCAAGATGACTTGGATTTCTCACATTAATGGGATTTTCTGTTCTTGTTTATGAAATGGAGGAACACTTTCTTAGCTGCTTTCTTCACTAAACATTATGATTTTTTTTTTTTCTTTGGATGTTTAATTTTGAGGATTTTGATTAAGTGCCAAAATGTGAGTGCACCAAAGCAAAAATAAAATTGTCTGTATCTTCTAAGTGGCACACATTAAAACATTAAATTGCCCATATGGCATTTAAGGCACATTAAAACCATTCAATATAAACTTAAAAACTTGCAATTTTTTTAAATGAAATCTTGCCAAGGGGGAGGAGTAAAACTTTCTCCGTGAATATAGCAAGGGTGGGTAAAAACCCTTGCTGAAATTGTCCTTGCACATGAGGATTGATTTCAGTAAAAAGGACGTCCTTGTAGTTTGTGTATCCAAGACCTCATTAATTCTCAGAAAACGATACAAGATCAGTTTTTTTACTGGTAAAGAAATAAATAAAAGAAAAATTAACACAATCTAATACGATGTGAAATAAAATATCTGCAACAACTTGTAAGTCAGCCATCCTAAGTCTGAAAGATCGAAAATCTATCAAAAGATCAGCCAACCAAAAGATTGATAATTTATGGAAATAAAATAAATCTACAGAAATGAAAATGAATGTTAAAATATAGAAGTATATTTATATATACTAATTGGATGCATGGTGATGTTATCCAATCTGTGATTGAACAATGCTCACTGTGAATAATCCACTACATAGACACTCAACTCTGCAAGTGTACCAGCAATTAACTTGGTTATGAACCCGCTCTGCTGCAACATAGTCAGGGGCATATCCATGGGGGGATGGGGGGAGGCTCCCTCCCAAAAAGTAACTGAGAGTTGCCAAAATTTGAAATGACTTCGTAAAATCTAGGTGAGCTGTGAAAATTTGCAATTTTTTTTGGAAAATTAAGCGGAGTTGTCAAAATCGAGGCAACTTGGCAAATCTAAGGCAGTTTGAAAAATGGAGAGACAGCAAAATTTAGAGCAGTTGGAAAAATTCGAAGCCACTTAGTAAAATACAGGTAGAGTTGGGAAATTTGGGACAACTTGGCAAAATCTTATAGAGTTGGAAAAATTTGAAGTGATTTGGTAAAATTTGGGGAGTTGGCAAAATTCGGAGTCACTTGGCAAAAAAAAGTGGGGAGTTAGCAAAAATTAAGGTGAGATGTAAAAATTCTGATTTTTTTCTGTAAAATTATGGCAAGTTGGCAAAACGTAGGGGGTTGGCAAAATCTAGGGAAAGTTGGCAAAATTCGGAATGACTTGGCAAAATTGTGGGGAGTTGGCAAAATTCAGGTGAGATATGAAAATTTGGAATTATTTCTGTAAAATTATGTTGAGTTGGCAAAATCTAGGAGAGTTGTCAAAACTTAGGGAGTTGGCAAAATCTAGGGGTAGTTGGCAAAATCTAGGGGTAGTTGGAAAAACTAGGAGTAGTTGGCAAAATCATGGAGAGTTGACAAAATTCTGGCGAGATGAAAAAATTGCAATCTTTTTTCTGTAAAATTATGGCGTGTTGGCAAAATCGAGGCAACTTCGCAATATCTAGGAGAGTTGGCAAATCTTGGGGGAGTTGGCAAAATTCAGAGTGACTTTGCAAGAATCAGGTGTGATGTAAAATTGGAATTTTTTTTCTGTAAAATTGTGGCGAGATGGCAAAATTCGAAGCCACTTGGTAAAATATGGACAATTTGTGAAAATTGGGATTGTTTTTGTGAAATTAAGGAGAGTTGACAAAATCGAGAAACCTTGGCAAAACTAGGGAAGTTGGAAAAACTGGAACCACTTGGTAAAGTACAGGTGAGTTGTAAAAATTGGGATTGGTTTTGTGAAATTAAGGAGAGTTGGAAAAACCAAGAACTCTTGGCAAAATTTGAAGCCACTTGGTAAAATACAGGGGAGTTATGAAAATTGTGCCTTTCTTGTGCAATTAAGAAGAGTTGATAAAATTCAAAATGACTTGGCAAATTCAGAGATGTAAAAATTGCAATTTTTTCTGTAAAATTATGGCAAGTTGGCAAAATCTAATGTAGCTGGCAAAATTCGAATCCACTTGGTAAAATATAGGCGAGTTGTGAAATTTGAGATTTGTTTTGTGAAATTAAGGAGTGTAGGACAAATTGAGGAAACAACAAAATGTAGAGCAGTTGTCAAAATTCGAATCCACTTAGAAAATACGGGCGAGTTGTGATAATTGGGATTGGGTTTGTGAAATTCAGGATAATTAACTGAAATCGAGAAAACTTGGCAAAATCTTTGGATGTTTGAAAAGTTTGAAGTGATTTGGCAAATTTAGGAGAGATGTAAAGTTGAGATTAGTTTTGTGTAATTAAGGAGAGTTGGTCAAATGATGGTAAAATTCACACTGACTTGCTACAATTCAGATGAGATGTAAATATTGGAATTATGTCTGTGAAATAATAATGGCTAGTTGGCAAAATTGGAAGATAAATGTCAAATTACAATTAGATGGCAAAATTGAAAGTTAAATAATGGCAAAATGCAGGAGATTTGTGAAAATTGCCCCCCCCCCCCTCCCCCCCACACACAGACAGGGCGAAAATCTGATAAGTTTGCTTAGTTGGCAAAATTTGAATTTCGAGTTGGAAAATTTTTGATTTCTCCCCCCTCCAACCATAGTCCTTTGCTATGCCCCTGAACATAGTTTATGCTGCAAGTAGTCTTCACAATGAACTCTGGCCTTCCACTAGCTAAGAACTTTTTTTTACTTACTTTTTTTTTGATTTGAAGAGTGGGAAACATACATTGAATGCTGGGATATATGATATAAATGATTAAAAAATTTAGGAATATTATAAATAAATTTAAAAAATTTAAAAAATACCTATCCTCCTATATGGGCCCTAAAAGTAGAAAATATACCTAAAACTTATAGATGGTGCAATCAATCACCAAGTTTTTATTCACTTCAAAGGAAGATAGGATACAGGTAATCTGTTTTGTAGGTAAATCAGTGCTCTATCTTCCTTTGAAATGAATATGAACTCAGTGACTGATTGCATCATATATATGCTTCAGGTTTATTTTTTACTTTTTAGGGCCCATATAGGAAAATTGGTAATTTTTAAATTTATTTATATATTTTTTATGTTATTGAAAACACCTACCTTCAAAAACTTTCATTTGATATGACTTGTAAACATCAACCACATTTTCCCTCCCTTTTAGAGTCATGTTTGAGGTAGCAGTGACATTGGAGACATCACAAGCTTTAATTTGAAATATGACTCATTAAAGTCTAAGTTGTTCTGTAAATGGTAGCTAGGTAGTCACTGGAAGGAGAGCTATGCACCAATCCCCTGTGATGATGCATAGAACCGGCCAGGCCTAGCACCTAATGTCCGACCCCGCCTTCTCATGGTGCAGACCGTTAGTACCTTTCAAAAGAGATACTCTCTTGTGGAAGTGAACGGAAGGGGAGGGCTGCCAGATTAGTGTGGCCTACAGATCTGGACAACTATGGCTACTTATCTTTTTTTTCTACCCTGCTGAGGAGTGGTCAACCACACAGGGTCCTGGTGCTGACCATATAAACCCACTGGACTGGACAGATATGGCTCTGAGCTTGATTATGGATCCTGATTTTGCTGCACTGGTGGGCTTCTGTGGAGGGAAAATCTTCCGCTGTGTTTTCTGTTTGTTTGTGGGTTGACAGCCCCAAGTGAATAGATTCACAGGAAATGTTTATCAGCTGGTGGATAATCCTGAGCATAGGTCATCATAGGCACCTGAACTCTTTGCTTCTATTGGCATTGTCAAATTCTACATTGGAGGAAGTCTTCCAGTGCAGATGGTTTCAGCATTTAGTGTTGGAACGGGTCTTTGCCCCATGTCTGCGATTAGGGGGCTGTTTGATATTGTCAGCATTCCCTCTCTCAATAAACATAGTTTCTTTAAACATCCCACTAACCATTTCTCTCCATAGGTAGCACAAAGCTTTTTCTCTTGATGTCCTCACACAAGAATTCCACCATTATAGTTTAGATATTCACGGCTTGCAAGAGACCAGATGGACAGATAAAGGTCAGATTCTTAAAAATATTCTTAAATTTCCCTTTTCAGGGAGGGACGACAATAAGCATCACCAAGGCGTGGGTCTGCTTCTCAGCAGACACGCTAGTGATGATCTTCTAGGATATGAGTGCATTAATGAAAGGTTTCTTACAGCAAAATTTCAGACAAGCATTAAAGACTTGAATGTTATCTTCTGTTATGCCCCCACTGAGGATGAGAAGGATAGGTTTTATGGACAACTTCAGGTTGGTTGGGTTGTTTTACCTCTAAGTGGCACTTTTTTGCACACCACAGGCTAAATGGCCAGGTCACAAGGACCCTGAAGGCTCAGAGAAGGTTGGGGGAGGGGACCCACTGGAACAGCTGTTGGGAGACAGATGGTAGCCTCTCGTCAAGGCCATCCAGCGTGTTTTTTAACGTGCACAGGGTATGTCTCTCCCGCACACGGGGCCACAGCTTAACGTCGCATCCGACGAACGGCGACTTTTCCAAGCCCATCAGTGTCCCCTACTGACCGTGGGCAGGGCGGAGAATATTTGCGGAGATAAATCTTAACGCTGACCCAGCTGGGACTCGAACCTGGGAACTACAGATTACGAGCCTGGCGCGCTACCGACTGAGCCACCCCCGCACCACAGACAACTTCAGGATATTTTGAATTCTGTCAAGAAAGGAAATATTACCCTTGTTCTAGGTGACTTCAATGCCAAAGTTGATACTGACTCTGACCTTTGTGGAGGAATAACAGGCCCTTTTGGTATTGGTAGCTGCAATGGCAATGGGCAACGTCTCCTACAGGTAAGTAAACTCAATGGATTCAGAATAACTAACACTTATTACAAACACCACGACATACATAAGTATACATGGGTTTCACCCGATGGGCTGTATAAGAATATGATTGATTATATATTAATTAACAGCAAATGGGCTAGTTATGTTAGGAATACCAGGTCATATAGGGGAGCAGAAATTGAATCAGACCATTACCTTGTTAAAAGTGTCTTGCAACTTAAACTAAAACTAAAAACAACTTAAACTAAAAAGTGTTGTGCTAGGGTTAAAAAATTTACATTTAATACTGAAGCTCTGAAAGACCCAGTTATAGCCAAAGCTTACCATGATAGGTTACTTAGTCATTATGACAGTCATGGTATGGTTACTACTGAAGTTGAGGAAGAATGGGGCCATTTTAAACAGGCTTTATTGGACACTAACAGTACTCTTTTAGGAAAAAAGGAGCAGAGGAGACAGAATTATCTGAGTAATAAGGCACTTGAGCTTATTTCGGAAAGAAAGAACTGCAGGAATGTCCTTAATCAATACCCTACTAGTCCTAATAGAAAGCATTACAGAGAACTTAATAAACCTTTAAAGGATCAGTTAGCTGCTGATAAGAATCTTTGGCTTGATGGCTTGGCTGACAAAGCCTAGGAAGCAATTAGACAGCACAACAGAAGAGAGCTGTACCAGATAGTTAATGTTTTGTTTGGTAGAAAATGAACAGGTATACAGGGATTGAAGGATAAACAAAGTAAGGTTATAGAAGGGGAGGATTATGTCATGGCTAGGTGGGCTGAGCATTTCAGTGATGTTCTAAACAATGTGATTAGTTCTATTCCCATTGTTTGCAATGATGATAGATGCATTGGTATCTTTAATGTTGGCCCTATAACACAATCTGAAGTTATTTTGGCTATTTGTAAACTTAAACTTCATAAATCCCCAGGGGTAGATGAAATTACTACAGAAATGCTTAGAGATGGGAATGTTTTGGTTACCACTTGGATGACTGAAATTTTGAATAACTTTTATGATAAAGGCATGGTTCCTAAAGATTTTACCAGAGCTATTATTATCCCTATTTTCAAAAAAGGTGATCACAGTTCTTGTGATAACTATAGGGGTATCAGCCTACTCTCTGTTCCATGTCAAGTTCTTTGCATGAATGACTCTGCTGATCGTCATAATTTGTGGTTGATTGTGAAATCATATGGTATACCAGACAAGTTAGTTAACATAATGAAAGCTCTCTATAATAACAATGAGTCATGTGTGAGAGTTGGTAAGGCTTGTAGCAATTGGTTTAGCATTACTTCTGGTGTTCGACAAGGGTGCATTTTGTCTCCTTTTCTCTTTGGTTATTGATTGTTATGCGAAATTCACTTTAAGGGAAAGATTTTGGCCTTAAATGAGCTGGAGATACTAAAATTTCTGATTTAGATTATGCTGATGATTTAGCCCTTTTGGCAAATGATGTTGATGAGATGAACTCTTTCATTTGAGCTGTTGATGAAACTGGTAGTAGAGTAGGTTTGGTTATAAACAGTGAGAAAACTAAAGTGATGAAAATTGGTCAGGCAGGCTGTGATTCAGTTAATCTGAATGGTTGCAGTCTTGAGCAGGTGTCACAGTTTAATTATCTTGGGAGCTATGTAACAGATAATGGTGATATGCGGCATGAGATTAACAGACGAATAGGGATTGCTGCCGGGACTTTTAAGAATCTATGGAGAGTGTGGAGAAATAGGCGTATACACCTAAAGACTAAAATTAGACTGTATAATAGTTTGGTTCTTTCTAGGGTTAGTTATGGTAGTGAAACTTGGACACTTTGTAAATAGGATAATAGAAAACTAGATGCTTTTGATTCCAGATGCTTACGCAGTATCTTGGGCATTAGGTGGTTCAACTTTGCAACTTATGATGAGGTTAGGCAAAGGAGTTTGCAACCTCCTTTAAGCAGCATATTGTGCAGAGAGAGACTCTGTTGGTTTGGCCATGTTGCCCGTATGAATAATTATAGATTGGCGAATAGGGTTATGAACAGTGTGCCTAAAGGCCTGAGAAAGAAGGGGAGACCTAGGATGCGGTGGGCAGACAATATCAAACAGGACCTTGTTAGAATTGGTGTGCAGTGGCCAGATGCAGTAGATGTAGCTCAGGACAGATATGCTTGGAGAACTAAATTGCACGGTCTGGTTGGACCTCCGTAGCCCATGGCTGCTTGATGATGATGATGATGATGATGATGATGATGATGATGATGTAAGTCTAACCCTGGGGAAATCCCCCCCTTTCATCGGGGGGAGGGGGGTTTGGTGGGAGCAAAATTCGAAATACTTTATGATAGTCAGTATATGAGATTTCATTTGACACCTAACTCGTATCTGTAGGCCCTAAGCTTGGAAGATGTAGTAGAGTGACTTTCACATTTTTCAATTTTTAGGGGGAAAGCAAGGGTGTAAAATTTTATAGCCTGTGACACTCCCTGCATCAGAAGCTTTCATTTAATGCATAGCATGTTACTTTCCGCACTCACATTCAGGAGATATAGGGGAAGAATCGTTTCCCCCTTTTTAAGGGGTGGAAGAAAACATGGGGGCCAATTTTTTACAGCCTGTGACACTGCCCGCATCACAAGCTATCCTTTGACGGATAGCTTATTACTTTCAAGCACTTTCAATTACGGATTCTTGATCTTGTTATTACTTTTTAAGCGCTTTCAAACAAAAGCAACTTTCAGCACTCGTGTACTGTAGATATAGTGGAAGAATAGTTTTCATATTTCCCCTTTTTTAGGTTAGAAGAAAGCATGGAGGATGAATTTTTCATAGCCTATGACACTCCCCAAATCACAAGCTTCCATTTGATACATAAATCATTAACTTTCTCCAACGCATTCGAATATGGTGGAACAACTGTTTTGATAAATCCACAAACCAACAAACGTCATGCAAACAGCAATATGAAGGTAGGTAAAAATAGGTTTAACCCTTAACAACCCACTAGGTCCAACGGACACATTTTCAAATTGATTTACATACAGAATCAAAAGAGTTTATTTTATTGTGAAATCACTTTGTCTAATTTATTATCTTCTTTGCTTTATCTCCCAAATTATCTTACCAAAGTTTTCTAAAAGAATTTTTTTTTTTATTTTAACTACTGGTCAGTTACTGTACAAAAGCATACTGGTTTGTTAAGGGTTAAGGCAGAAAATAGTGTAAAATGGAGGGGGGGGGAAACTACTAACGTGATCAAGAATCCGTATAAGTTTTTTTGTGCCCGTGTTGTACATTCACTATGATTTCACACTAAAATCAAACAAAAAATATAAGATTAACTTAATGGTATATAACAATTAATATGTGTGTAATATGTAAATAGTGCCAATTGGTGTCTATTAATTTTGGTGTAACATAATTGTTTATTGAGCTGTCTGTATGATTAAATTGGAGTCATAGGGTTATAATAAGCAAAAACAATTGTATCTCTAAACCAAACATACTTTTATACATCTTATAATGGGGATGCAATATTCTGAAAAACAAAACAAAAACCCTACAGACAGGTGTTAGAATCATCACAAGTGGAAAACATTTAGTTGCCAGCAAAATATTTCAAGTCAACCAAGCAATCAGCATTTTTTCCATCTCTGCACTTGAATATGTTCTTTTAATGCATTAGTAGAGGAAAGCAAGCACATTCATGGATAACTAAATATTTTGTTGCCTACATTCAAGTTATCTAAATTATATTGCAGAACTCTACTGAAGCCATACAGCTGCTCTAATAATTTTTGCATTTAAATCACATACCCTCTGTTAACCTAACCCTTCTGTTAAACAGATAGACTTTTTTTTCCTTCCAATCTGGATGGCTTGTAATATGGTTATCAATATCTTTATTATATGGTTCAGGTAATTCAAATCTGAAAAAAATAGCAGTATATCAGTAGAGGAGTAACACTTTATTAATTCAAAATTTACATGAACAAGCAAAACATTAAGTAGTATGCTATACCACTGAATTATACCTTTTAGTATCAGAATTTATGGTGACATTGGTGTATATGGTCCTCAGTTGTAGTGATGCTTTTGTCGATGCAATTAAAGTTTTATCCTTTTTAGGTGGTAGGTTTGTGTAATTATAAAACACTAAATAGATATTTTAACATGTTTTGAATAGTATACACTGGTGGGAAATATTAAACAAATTTAATATGATACAGAAAATTAAGATTACATTCTTCCTTTACCTTATTAGGAACTTTTCAAAATGGGCATTGTAACTATTGCCACATTCTAAAAGAGAAGCATGTACACATATTGGAATTGTTAAAACTTCATGCTGAAGATACATTTTTTATCTTGTATATAAGGTGATAATTGCTATTTAACCCTTCCAGGGCCCAGCCTGAAAAAATGGTTTACATATAGAGGCCAAGCAAAATTTTCAACTATGCTCAGCCAAAATAAAATAATGCCTATGAATTATTTTATTAATATTATAATTCTAATGCCTATAAATAGAAAGGCTATTTATTTTTTGAAAAAAAAATACTTCAAACAAGAAAATTACTCTCTTTTTACAATTTTTCCCTCAATACCATACTTTGAAAAAAGTCCAGACTTTTCACCAATTGTGCTCAGTCAGATAAACATGTCAACTTTAGAATTTTTTTAAAAATAACCAATCAACAGAAATACACAGTCGTGTCAAAATATATGATCACCTACCTAATAATGGGAATAACTACCCTGGGCCTGGATGACAGTGACAAGATGATGTTGCATGGATGCAATGAGGCCCTGGAAGGTTGCCAGAGGCACACATGCCCATTCGGACTCCAGCAGAGCACAGAGGTTCCAGAGATGATGTGGTTGTGGGTTCGCATGCCGAACCTGTTATCCAAATGGTCCCACAAGTGCTCTATGGGATTGAGGTCGGCGATTTCGCCAGCCAAGGAAAAACAGAGACATCGCTGTCGTGTTCCTGGAACCAGTCACACACAAGCATAGTGACATGGAAGGGTGCATTGTCCTGTTGGTAGAAACCATCACCACCAGGATAAACATCCAACATGAAGGGATGCACATGATCAGTGAGGAGGAAAGGTAGCCATTGGCATTCAGGGATCCATCCAGTGGTACCAGTGGTCCCAGGTCATATCAGGAAAACATCCCCCAGACACGCACACTGCTACCGCCGGCCTGTACTTGACTGACAAGCGTGTCCGGGTTTGGTTCTTGTGTATCTGACACTGTATCTGCCACTGCCTATCACTTCTGTGGAGTAGAAACCTCAATTCATCAGAGAAGGCAATCTTTTTCCACTCTTCCACTGTCCAATGACGGTAGTCCCATGCGAACTGCAGGCATTGTTGCCAATGGACCTTGATTAACTTGGGCACCTTTACGCAGCATCAACTCTGGAGACCCATGTGTAACAGAGTTTGCTCTACTGTTATTGTGGACATGTACCTGGGTGCCCCAGCGTTCATTTGAGTGGTCAATTCCTGCACTGTTGCACGTCGATTGCCCTTTACCAGTTGACAGAGGCAACCTTCTCCTCTGGGGTCGATGACCTTTGAGGCTCCACAATTATGACATCTGGAGGTACTCAGTGTGCCAGCAGTCCATTCTTGGTACACCCTTACTACAGCACCTCGTGAACAGCCAACAAAGAATGCTGTCTCTGAGATGCTTCTACCCTTGGCGCGGTAGCCGATGATCATTTCTTTTTGAATGTCTCTCAAATCACTACCACTGCCCATTGTGCTCACATTATACACACTACAGCTCATCTGTCTTGGCTGGCTGCTTATATCTCTGCTTATATACTTTGTCATGTGCACTCTGTGATGCACCTGGGTGGGTACACTGTGATTCCATTGGTGGTCATATTATTCTGATATGACTGTGTATGTCATGTTATATACCAAATTAAACAGAATTTAACTCCAAATATTATGAAAATGAAAAATGTAAATAAATTTGCAAGCTCATTAAGCATTTTCACAGCATGAGAAAATAGATTAGACTATGCAATTAAGGCTTAATGTTCCAAAATGTGATGAATAAGAACAGTTAAGTTATATATGAATTGAAAGTACATTTATCCTTGAATAATATATATTTACTTGAAACATAGTTTTTTGTTTCTTTTAATGATTCTTTTCAGTGTGGTATATTTTAAAACACAGTCCAGTATTATACAAGGTGACTTGGATTGCTCACATTAATGAGATTTTCTGTTCCTGTTTATGAAATGGAGGAACACTTTTTCTTGGCTGCTTTCTTTACTAAACATTATGAATATTTTTTTTTTTGGTGTTGAATTTTGGGGATCTTGATTATGTGCCAAAAAGTGAGTGCACCAAAGCAAAATTGTCTACATCTTCAGAGTGGAACAGTCAAGATATTGTGCATGTGTGGAGGGAGGGGGGGGGGGGGGGGGGAATAAAATCTTTTAAAACTATTCAATATAAACTTAGAAACTCATAAAAAAAATTGTCAAAATTGCCCTCCAACATAAGGACTGGGTTTTGCATTAAGAAAGTCCTTTTTGCATAGTCGGTAGTGTGCCAGGCTTGTAATCTGCAGTTTCCAGGTTTGAGTCCCGACTGGCCGAGCATTGAGATTTATCTCTGCAAAACTCCCTGCCTTGCCCATGGTCAGTGGAGGACACCAATGGGCTTTGAAAGGCTGCTGTCCATCGGATGAAATGTTAAGGCATGGCCCCATGTGTGGGAGAGCCATATCTGTGTATGTTAAAGAACACAATGGGTGGCCTTGATGGGAGGGGCGGGGGTGGCTCAGTCGGTAGCACGCCAGGCTCATAATCTGTAGTTCCCAGGTTCGAGTCCCAGCTGGGTCAGCGTTGAGATTTATCTCCGCAAAATTTCCCTGCCCACGGTCAGTAGGGGACACCGATGGGCTTGAAAAGGCCGCCGTCCGTCGGATGGGATGTTAAGCCGTGGCCCCGTGTGTGGGAGAGTCATACCCTGTGCACGTTAAAGAACACGCTGGATGGCCTTGACGGGAGGCTACCATCTGTCTCTCAACAGCTGTTCCAGTGGGTCCCCTCCCCCAACCTTCTCTGAGCCTTCGGGGTCCTTGTGGCCTGGCCATTTAGCCCATGGTGTGCAAAAAAGTGCCGCTCAGAGGTAAAACAACCCAACCCAAGACTTGATGGGAGGCTACCATTTATCTCCCAACAGCTGTTCTAGTGGCTCCCCTTCCCCAAACCTCCTCTGAGCCCTCATTGTCCTTGTGACTTGGCCATTTAGCCCATTGTGTGCAATAAAGTGCCACTCAGAGGTAAAACAATCTAACCCAACCTTTTCGCTTTCGTATCAAAGACCTCATTCATTTCAGTCAATGATACGAGATCAAAATCTTTTAACTGGAAAACAAAGAAATAGTAAAAGAAAAATTAACATATAACCTAATGCAACATTAAATAAAATATCCACAACAATTTGTAAGCAGGCCATCTGATATAGCATAACTCCAAAATATCAATAATAATCTATCGATAGATGAATCGACTGAAAGATCAATAATTTATGGAGAGAGTTTTCATTTCTGTAGATTTAAGTTTAATTATAAAAAAGTAAATAATAACTTAATGAAGGGAGAAGATATCCAATGTTCAGGGAGGAAGTATTCAGATTTAAATCAACCATGTAAACATCTACCATGCAACCACTTAACAGATGGCTCTTGTACATATGGGCGAGCAATCGGTAACACCTGCATCTTCCTCTGCCATGATGCAGTACACTGCAGCCAGTCTTGAACAACAAACTTTGGTTTAGATGGTTCTACTTTTAGTTATAGTTCCAATTTGAGGAGCGGGAACGATGCATAGAATGCTGCAACAATATAAATAATAAAAATAATTCTAGGAATATTGAAATAGGTTTAAGGCAGAAAAGAGTAAAATGCAGAAAAAAAACAACACAGGTATGTGCTAAGTAATTACTTCTAAAATCTTCCATTTTTAGAAATTGCAGTTTTTTGTTAATTTTCAGTTTTTTAAAACTTTGTGGGAAAATTTGTCAATAATAGTTCAAATAAAACTTGTGAGCATAAATCAGGAGATTGCTTCAGCATAGAGTAATGCTAACAAACTAAGTGGCATTACCATATTATCACTACTAAGAAATGGCAATCAGATGGCATTAACAAATTATTTATATTTGTTTAATATGCATCAAACGGAAAAAGCTAGTTTTACTTTCCAAGCATTAATAATGCAGTTTCATAAGATATATGTCAAAAAAATTTCAAACAACAAATTTTTTTAAAAAAGAATCAAAGTTTCATGTGTTGTATTAAAAACTGATATAGACATCATCTATCTCTCATTTCAGATTCTATCAACTTGTATACAAGATGTGGGCCATGGAAGAGATAAATCGCTTTTCACAATATATTCTGTTTAGATTTACATCAAGAAATCTACATGTTATTTTTCTGTTCTCCAAGATGGAGGTTGATGCAATGGGCTAGCACCTCATTCATGGAATAAAAAATCTACATTTGCAAAACAACCCAACAATAATAACAGTATAATGACACATTGGCAACAAAACAGAAAATGGGAAAGAAAAATGATTTTTGGGTGATGGAATGTCCAAGGCATTAGTAGAAAAAAAAAAGAACTAATTTTAAATGAATTATCACATTTAAGCAGGACATAATGAAGGATTATGATTGGGAGAGGGGGGACAAAACGAAAATTTTCCAAAAATCAAATTTTGCCAATTGAGAAAATAATACTTTTACATAACTTATGTCTCTGTCAGGGATGTACCAAGATTTGATTTTTTTCGCTCCATGGAGGTGTGGGGAGGCATTTTCACAACCCACCTGCATTTTCCCTAATGGCTTCGAATTTTGCCAACTAGCCATAATTTCACAGAAAAAAAATACAAATTTTTACATCTCACCTGATTTTAACCAAAGTCGCTTTGAATTTTTCCCAACTCCCCTAGATTTTGCCAACTCTTCCTAATTTCATTAAACCAATCTCAATTTTCACAATTCATCTGTATTTTACAAAATGTTTTTCAATTTTGCCAACTCCTCAAGACTTTTTCACCTCTCCTTACTTTCACAAAAACAATTCCAATTTTTATATCTCACCTGAATTTGACAAGTCACTTCAAAATTTTCAAACTCCCCAAGATTTTGCCAAGTCTCATTAATTTCACAAAACTAATTCCAATTTTCACAATTCGCCTGTTCAAATTTTGCCAACTTCCCATAATTTTACAGAAAAAAATCCCAATTTTTAAAATCAATCCCAAGTGAATGCACAGTATTCCCTGTTAAGAAACATTAGTTTACACCTCACTTGAATTTTACCAAGTCACTTCGAATTTTGCCAACTCTCCAAGATTTTGCCAACTCGCCATAATTTTGCAGAAAAAAAATTCCAATTTTTACATCTCACCTGAATTTTGCCAAGTTGCCCCGATTTTGCCAACTCACTGTATTTTACTAAGTGGCTTCAAATTTTCCAACTTCTAGATTTTGCCATCTCGATTTTCCCAACTGCCCTAGATTTGCTAACTGCTTTTAATTTTACACAAAAAATCCAACTTTTCACAACTCACTTGGATTTTATAAAGATGCTTCAAATTTTGCCAATGATTTACTTTGAGGGGGAGCTCCCCCCATAGCTACACCCTTGATTGTAAGTTATTGTATTGTCTGAGACAAAAAAAAATAAAGGAAATGGAGAAAAATATTATGGTCACTAGGTTTATTTACAGAGTGAAGTTAATAGAATTAATAGGGCAATGAGAGGGGTTTAGATTCTAGTAAAACTTTATGGTAGAGTTTATGGTAGATATGGTAATTATAGGAATATATGCTCCTACTAAAGATTTTATGATCACAATTAAAAACAATTTTTGGAAACAAGCAAGACATACCATAAAAATATTTTCTAACAGAAAAGAAAGCATTACTATGGAATCTGAATGCAAGAGTTAGAAAGGCAGAAGACAGTAAAGTTATTGAAAGATTTGGAGTAGATGATAAAAATGATTTCTGATATCTGAAAATTAACAACGGTCTCTTTATATATCATGAAATTCATAAATTCGCATGGAAACAAGACTTACAATAAATTATTAATTTTGCAATTACTAGATAGAAGAACTTAAAATCAATTATGTGTGAGTTTACATAGGGGCAGACTTTGGATCTGATCATCACTTGGTTAAAGCTGATATTACATTACCATGGGCTTATCAGAACAGGAATTTAAGTTTAGATAATCTGAAAGATGATCAAGTGATATTTGAAAAATTTCAATATTTATCTACTTCAAGATGAAAGTAGTGCAGATCTCTATTGTAGAAGACTGACTATTAAGCTAGATGAAAACCATCAAGGATCATTACAAGGAATATACACTACTTATATATGATCAGGTGAATAGCTTGTGAAGTTCTTGAAAATTAAAAACAAAGTTTCAAAATAGATGGATTAATGAGGCAATAATGAAAAATATTGAAGAGCATTAAAAACTTACTCCCTATCTGAGCTGTTTTAGTACTGTTTTCATCATCATCATCCTCAAGCAGCCATGCGCTACGGAGGTCCAACCAGACAGTGCAATTTAGTTCTCCAAGCAAGTCTCTCCTGAGCTACATCTGGCCACTGAACACCAATTCTAACAAGGTCTTGTTTCACATTGTCTGCCCATCATATCCTAGGTCTCCCCCTCTTTCTGAGGCCTTTAGGCACACTGTTCATAACCCTATTCGCCAATCTATAATCATTCATACGGGCAACATGACCAACGGAGTCTCTATCTGCACAATATGCTGCTTAAAGAAGGTTGCAAACTCCTTTGCCTAACCTCATCATTAGTTACAAAGCTGAACCACCTAATGCCCAAGATACTGCGTAAGCATCTGGAATCAAAAGCATCTAGTTTCACTACCATAACTAACCCTAGAAAGAACCAAACTGTTATACAGTTTAATTTTAATCTTTAGGTATATACACCTATTTCTCCACACTCTCCATAGATTCTTAAAAGTCCCGGCAACAATCCCTATTCATCTGTTAATCTCATGCCGCACATCACCAGTATCTGTTACATAGCTCCCACAAAAATTAAACTGTGACACCTGCTCAAGACTGCAACAATTCAGATGAATTGAATCACAACCTGCCTGACCAATTTTCATCACTTTAGTTTTCTCTCTGTTTATAACCAAACCTACTCTACTACCAGTCACATCAACAGCTCGAATGAAAGAGTTAATCTCATCAACATCATTTGCCAAAAGGGCTAAATCATCAGCATATTCTAATTCAGAAATTTTCGTATCTCCAGCCCATTTAAGGCCAAAATCTTTCCCTCGAAGTGAATTTCGCATAACATAATCAACAACCAAACTAAAGAGAAAAGGAGACAAAATGCACCCTTGTTGAACACCAGAAGTAATGCTAAACCAATTGCTACATGCCTTATCAACTCTCACACACGACTCAGTGTTATTATAGACAGCTTTCATTATGTTAACTAACTTGTCTGGTATACCATATGTTCTCACAATCAACCACAAATTATGACAATCAACAGAGTGAATTCTACAAAGCTAGCAACCAAAGGTCTGAAACTCTAAACATTTCTGAAGAATCTGCCTATGAAAAAATATCTGATCTACACATCCCCTACCACTTCTGAATCCACATTGCTCATCACGCAATTGCATGTCAACCAGAATCTTAATTTTATTAAGCACAATCATGCACAGAACTTTCCCTGGAACAGAGAGTAGGCTGATACCCCTATAGTTATCACAAGCACTGTGATCACCTTTTTTGAAAATAAGGATAATAACAGCTCTGGTAAAATCCTTAGGAACCATCTGGGGATTTATTAGGTTTAAGTTTAGAAACAGCTAATATAATTTCAGATTGTGTTATGGGGTCAACATTAAAGCCACCAATGCATCTACCATCATTGCAAACAATGGGAGTAGAACTAACCACATTGTTTAGAACATCACTGAAATGTTCAGCCCACCTAGCATGACAGAATCCTCACCTTCTATAACCTTACTTGTTTATCCTTCAATCCCTGTATACCTGTCCATTTTCTACCACACAAAACATTAACTATCTGGTACAGCTCTCTGCTGTTGTGCTGTCTAACTGCTTCCTCAGCTTTGTCAGCCAAGCCATCAAGCCAAAGATTCTTATCAGCAGCTAACTGATCTTTTACACATTTATTAAGCTCTATGTAATGCTTTCTATTAGGACGAGTCAGATATTGATTAAGAACATTCCTGCAGTTCCTTCTTTCTGAAATAAGCTCATGTGCCTTATCGCTCAGATATTTCTGCCTCATTTGCTCCTTTTTTTCCTAAAAGAGTACTGTGTCCAAAAAACCCTGTTTAAAATGATCCCATTCTTCATCAACTTCAGTAGTAAGCATACCATGACTGTCATAATGACTAAGTAACCCATCATGGTAAGCTTTAGCTATGACTGGGTCTTTCAGAGCTTCGGAATAAAAGGTAAATTTTTTAATTCTAGCACACCACTTTTTAAGTTTAAGCTGCAAGACACTTTTAACAAGGTAATGGGCAGATTCAATTTCAGCTCCCCTATATGACCTGGTATTCCTAACATAACTAGCCCATTTGCTGTTAATTAATATATAATCAATCATATTCTTATGCAGCCCATCAGGTGAAACCCATGTGTACTTATGTATGTCGCGGTGTTTGTAATAAGTGTTAGTTATTCTGAAACCATTGAGTTTATTTACCTGTAGGAGACATTGCCCATTGCAGCTACCAATACCAAAAGGGCCTATCACTCCTCCCCAAAGGTCTGAGTCAGTACCAAATTTGACATTTAAGTCACCTAGAACAAGGGTAATATCCCCTTTCTTGACAGAATTCAAAATATCTTGCAGTTGTCCATAAAATTCCTTCTCATCGGCATCCTCAGTGGGGGCATAACAGCAGATAACATTCAAGTCTTTAATGCTTGTCTGAAATCTTGCTGTAAGAAACCTTTCATTAATGCACTCATATTCTAGAATAGCATCACTAGTGTGTCTGCTGAGAAGCAGACCCAAGCCTTGGTGATGCTTATGTCGTCCCTCCCTGAAAAGAGAAATTTAAGATTATTTTTAAGAATCTGACCTTTATCTGTCCATCTGGTCTCTTGCAAGCCGAGAATATCTAAACTATAATGGTGGAATTCTTGTGTGAGGACATCAAGAGAAAAAGCTCTGTGCAGAGTCCTCACATTCCAACTACCTATGGAGAGAAAATGGTTTGTAGGATGTTTAATGAAACTATGTTTATTGAGAGAGGGAATGCCGACAATATCAAACATCCCAATAATCACAGGCATGGGGCAAAGATCTGTTCGCCCATCACTAAAGGCTGAAGCCATCTATACTGGAAGACTTCCTCCAATGTAGAATTTGACGATGCCAGTAGAAGCAAAGAGTTCAGGTGACTGTGATGACCTCTGCCCAGGATTATCCACCAGCTGATAAACGTATCCTGTGAATCTATTCATTTCGGGCTGTCAACCCACAAACAGAAAACAGCGGAAGATTTTCCCTCCACAGAAGCCCACCAGTGCAGCAAATTCAGGATACATAATCAAGCTCAGAGCCTTTTATCAGTCCAGCCCAGAAGGTTTATATGGTCAGCACCAGGACCTTGTGTGGTTGACCACTCCTCAGCCTACTTTTCAAAAAAAAAGAAAAGTAGCCATAGTTGTGCAGATCAGTAGGCTACACTAATCTGGCAGCCCTCCCCTTCCGTTCACTTCTACAAGAGAGTATCTCTTTTGAAAGGTACTAACAGCTTGCACCACGAGAAGGCAGGGTTGGACATTAGGTGCTAGGCCAGGCCTATGCATCATCACACTGGATTGGTGCATAGCTCTCCTTCCAATGTCTATCTACCATTTACAATAGCATTTCCATTGGTGAATACAGGATAGTAGGGATGTTAGTCACTTTTTGTATAATATGTAAACTAAGTCCTTTCCTGTTGCACAGATCATACAATGATATTTAGACCACCATAACTTGACATGTTTCAACTATTAACATCTTCATCAGAAGTTGCATAAACAGTCCTATTTCAGAGATTATATCCGTGTGTATTGTAGTGAGGTTGTGCCGTATGGTTTGCAGTGGGTGATGCTGTGATGCCCCCTCATTCACTCTTACTTTACTTTAACCAGTTTTGCTTAATTTACGTTATATTTATCATTTTGGGGATTTTTATTTCCTTTTTGGCATCACAGCACTCGTTTCCAAGAGTTAGGAGTTGCGCAGGCACAACTCTGAACTTTCGATTGTCACCCGCTAAAGCACGTGCACAAGGACACGCCCATTCTTGCATCATACTTGCGCCGCTCGTCAATTTATGCAAATGTCTTTCCCGATGTGCAACATGACACGTGTGGGCTTTGTACCTCTTGTTATAACAAGAGGTACAAACCTGGTGACATGTTGTCATAGTAGCACAGAAGATAGTAGAGTAGAGAGAGTAGTAGAGCACAGCACAGTTTAGAGATCAGTTTTAGTTTTGAGTTTGTTGAAGATGTTTGTAGTAAGAAATGATGCATTCTTGATTGAAGTTTTGGTGAGTGCTTTTTGGAAATAAATTGTTTGCTATTTAAACCTTCTGAATCTTTACTAATTTTTTCCTCTTGAGCAATGTTAGTTTGTTTTGACTAGCATTAACATAAAATTTTGACAATCATTTA
This sequence comes from Ryuthela nishihirai, assembly GCA_038380435.1. NCBI lineage: Eukaryota > Metazoa > Arthropoda > Arachnida > Araneae > Heptathelidae > Ryuthela > Ryuthela nishihirai. Next base: position 29,203,219 of record JAWZYU010000028.1, on the reverse strand, counting down.
ATATTGTTGAATTCTTACTCATTAACGCTCGCTGATATTTCGAACCCTAATTAAACTTTATTTTTTGGCAATTTGTTAATTATTGCCTGGTGCCCGACTCAGCTATCCAGAGCATGAAAATAATTGGATCTGACAAAGGGTCCAAACTTTAAAAGTAATTCATTTCTTTGGAGCGTTACAATGCTGTTGCAGTTTCGTGGTCCTGCCCATGTGCCTCAGTTAGGGGTGGGGGTGTGGATGCTTTTGCAATGCTGCACTGATCAAGGAGCAGTTTCCATAGGTGGTACCACCCATGGAAACTGATTGGTTTACCACCCACCCCACCCATGGAAATTGATCCTTGATCAGCACAATGCAGCTAAAGCATCCACAACCCTACCCGAGGCACATGGGCAGGACCACGAAATCGCAACAGTGTCACCCACTGTAAACCATAAGGCACAGCTGCACAACAATACACACAGATTTAATCTCTGAAGTAAAACTGTTCACATAACTTCTGATGAAGACATTAATAGTCAAAACATGTCACATTACAGTGGTCTAAATATCATTGTGATCCATGCAAGAGGAAAGGACTTACTTCGCATACTATACAAGAAGTGACTAATATCCCTACTATCCTGTATTCGCCGATCGAAATCTTATTTTGATTTACTAAAACAGCTTGGATAATGATTAAGTTTTTAATTTAACTCAGCTGTGATAAATATGTTATATGAAAAGCATATTTAGCTTGACTAAGTTCAAAAAAGGTGAAAATAAGATCATATACAGAGAAAAGAAGAAATTACTTAAATATCAAGTTAAGAAGCTCAAAACACAGAATGGAAAAGAACATGTGCAAATATCAATAGTAAGAATGGATATAAAAGAACTGCAGAATCATGGTCTATTCTTAAGAACCTTTGGCAAAACACAGAATATAAAATGAAATTGAATCTCATTAACCGAAATAAATGGGCAAATTATTATGAAAGACTTCTTAAAATTAATAAAATATAGGCACCAAAATAAAGTAATAGCATACCCAGTATTATGCAAGAAATAAAAGCTAAATTAGATTATTAATTTAGTTATTCAGATATTGGGTAGACACTAAATCAAATAATGACACACACACACACACAGATTTCTATATATGTGAATGAACAAGTATAGAATTTATCAATGTTAGTAATTCAAGTGAATCATGTAGACAATGATGACTTGTACATAATGGAATGAGCAATAATTTCAAGTTCAAGAGCAATTTAAAAAACATTCAGTTGCTTCCACATAAAAATTTTCACAGCAATTTCTTACCACTTATTCTACCTAATTTATATGTATTTTGGACATTACATTCTACTGAAATTAATGTGAATTATTATGCTATTGCTTTAAAATATTACTATTAATTCAAAATATATAACTTATTGCACCTAATTTTAAATGCAACAAAATAAAAACAGTTATATACCATAAGATCAAAAAAACATAACAAGCTAACACTCCACATAACACGAAAATATCTTACATTTGATAAGATGTTTTCTATGAACTTAACTTCTGAAAACTATTTGCATAATTGCAGAAACAATTTTTATATGTCCATGTAACTATTATTATTCACAGCTTTATGTTACAAATACATTTAATGGACAGTAATTTCTCTTAACTGCATTTATCTACTGTAAGTTCCTATGCTCTATGAGCAAAAGTTACTTTAGTTTAACCCTAGTTTTAAAACTTTATAAGAGAAATTATATACATTTAATTTTCACACAATATCATATGAAAACTCAGTTTGTAAATTACTAAATAATTCAATCTTTTTTATGTAGAAAAGTGTCCTAGTGGATAGGAATTTGAAACATGTATTACACTTGGTCTAGACTAACTCAGCAGCTCTAAGGAACATGCACCTGTGGCTCACTGTGACATTGCCTCTCGCTGCTTGCTTTGTGACATGGTCCACTAGGGAAGCCATTTTTGTGATGTAGTTCTAAGATTAGTTGGCTTTCACTCTAAGTGTTATTGGCATGGAGGTGTTTAATGTTTTATATGTCAGATACATTATGAAATTTGGAATCTGGATGGTCCTTCCAGGTCAAAGGTCAAATTTATATATACCATTGCTTAGAGAGAGCTAAAAATTGGTGTCTGGATGTATTTTGAGTTTCAGATTTCAAATATTTTGTCAAATTTTGGATATGATGGGTCCTATCAGGTCAAAGGTCTAATAGAGATATGCTGGTGCTAAAAACTGGTTCCCAAGGTATAGCCATGGATCTCAGAAAATTTGTAAACTTTTGGATGTGATGGGTCCTTTGAGGTCAAAGGTGAAATTTCAATATACCACTGCTGGAGAATTAAAAAATGATGAATTGGGCTATTTTAGGCAGTAAATCACAGAGATAAGAACAATTTTCAGATCCGGAGTTGCATAGGTCAATAGTGCATAAGGTCAAATAGTGGTCAGAATGGTGCCAATGGCACCAACTGATTTCAACTGGTGCCTTTGGCACCATTCTGTGAAATTTATTTTCATTTTATGCAAAAGCTTGCTTAATAAAATTAATGTCTTTAATACTCTATGACACTGTCAAATGTTTTAAAGCACTTCAACAAAAAATTCTATGCTACCTAGTATCAAAGTAATGAACGAGATTTTATGTACCATAGAGGTGGTTAGTGAGAGGAACTTCAGAGATGAAAGTTGATAGCAAGTGACAAGTTCATTTTACAAAGTTTTTGGTGGCAAGTGATGAGTCATGCAGGTTCAAAGTTGAGAAGCTGTTGTGGTATCCTGACAAGTTGATAGCTTAAAATGAAATTTTCTTCTTCTGATCAAAGTTTCATGACTGTAGTAGCATCAAAAATAGCTAATGCTACTTATGGTAGCATAGAGTGCTTAAAAACGTTAAAATTCATACCTTTACTTTGGGCACATCGTCAGTTGACAAATGAACAGCTTAAGGCATTGCATTACTTCCGATACAAGGTAAATACCTTGTGTCAGAGAAATAGTTGCCACCCGAGATCATAAATGGTGCTAATGATAGGCGCCAAAATCATTGGTGAAAAGTTTAAAGTCTTAAAATTAGAGGAAAAAAGATGAGCTGGCATTAGTTCAATGGCAAAATACTCTGGCATGTTTCTGGAGAGATGTGGGTTCAAGTTCTGTATGTCGGCAAAATTTTTTCCACTAGGTATTTATTGATATATTGATGTTAAAGAGTCAATAGGTAATGCTGTGATTGTCATCTATGTTTAATCATTAATAACACTAAATAGCATGAAGAAACTTTATTATTTATTTCTATCTTATTCAGTGCACTATAAAAAAGAAATAATTGCTGCCCAAGATCATAGATGGCACCAATGGTAGGCACTGAAATCATTGGTGAAGAATTTAAAGTCTTAAAATTGGTAGAAAAAAAGATGAGCTGGCATTAGTTCAATGGTAGAATACTCTGGCATGTTTCTGGAGAGGCGTGGATTTGAGTCCAATATGTTGGCAAATTTTTTTCCACAAGATTATTTATTGATATATTGATGTTAAAGAGTCAACAGGTGATGAATGCTGTGATTGTCATCTGTGATTTGATACAAGGTAGCATAGAATTTGTTTGTTGAAGTGCTTCAAAATATTTATCAGTGCCATAGAGTATTAACAATATTAATTTTAAATACCACACTGTGACACTCTACTGTAATGCTTGCTTAAGTGAAAAAGAATCATGAGAATTTAACTCTTTTCAGGGAATTTTGATTTTATACATACATATTTAGGTTTTTTTATGGAATTTAAAATTGTTTTAATTTAAAACAGGATAAAATTTAGAGAGATAGATTAGTGGACAAATAAAAGCTCTTAAAAAATTAAAAAGCCAGTGTTTTGGGTTTGTTCCTTATCTGGATACATCAAAGGGTAAAAATCAGAACAGGCATATAGCAAGGAACATTTCAGGGGAGAAGGGAGGGATAAAAGAAATGGTAACAGAGGTGAAAAATACAGCCACAGTTTTTACTTAATTCCAATAAGTTTAAAAGTACATGTAATAGAATAACAAATAATATGAAAATAAATCATTACACACCAGAAGTCATTAAACCTCAGTTTTTAGCCATCCTATAATATCAAAGGTGGGAGACTTGCCCTATCCCCCAAAAAGACTAAGACAAACTCAAAAATAAAGTCAAAAACAAACTCAGAAAGAGTAATTTTGATCTAGTATATTTCAAAATTTATGGCCAATGTACATTTTTGGCTACTCTGGATTTTTAGACTGTATAGTGCATGAAAAATTCTTTATAAAAAATGTGTATATATTTTCAACACTGATTTATGTACGACTGCTGGGGAAAAAATCAAGACAGTATAAAATGGTTTGGTGTTTATCAAAAATCTCATGAAATCTCAGTAAATGACCTAATATAAAAAAAATACCACCGTTTCATGACATTTGCAGCTACCTTTCGTAATATTTATTTTATGTTTCAAATCTCTCTTTCAGTGTTAGCCTTCAAGTGTATAAGGATTGTTTCGAAAAACTACACATTTGAGATATCCCCAAAAGAAAACATCTGGAGGATTAAGATTTGGGGATCTAGAGGTGGCAACAAATTTTTTGAAATCAAATGATCACTAAAATATTTCTGCAACATGACCATTGTGTCATTTGCAGTATGGATGGTTGTGCCATCTTGTTGAAACCAACACTCTCATTCATTCACATCCAATAGTGCAATAAACTATTGGATGAGGTCACTATAAACTTCGTTAGTTGAGTCAAAAAATAAAGGCGCTATCACACAATGATGGGAAATTGTACACCAAACACCAATTTTCCGTGCATGTAATGGTCGTTCATGAAAAATGTGAGAATTTTCATTGCTCCATATTTGACTGTTTTGAATGTTCACATACTCATCTAAGTGAAACCAAGCCTCGTCACTGAAACAAACATGGTCCAACACCTCAATTCCATTTTCATCAACAAAAGAACAAAACCAACAACAATACCATAAACGTTTTTCATGGTCGGATTCTTTCAGTTCATGAATGACACCAATGTGGTAGGTGTGAAATTTTAACTTCTTTGTAGCCCTGAAAACTAGCTGGTGACAGTCCAACCTGTGAAGACAACTTTCTAAGAGATTTTCTGGCTGAGCGAGTTAAACGCTAAGACACGTGATCAAGAACTTCGGCAGTTAACAGTGATGGCCGGCCTGGGCTCTTTCGATCCTATACAGACCCAGTGTCACGAAATTTATCAATCAAATGAGATATTATCAACTTGTTGGGAACTGCAGACTGAGGAAACTTCAACTCAAACTCCTCTCTCACACGTTTGTAAGATTTGTATACACAATTAGTCTCAACAATAAATACACATTGATTTTTGGAAAATGACATAGCTGACACAACACAAAGGAATGAATGCTTGAGTGAGACTAGTGCATAACAAGGTCATTTCAACTGCTAAAGGCTGTTAACCTTGAGTACAGTAATGCCAACTGACTAATATTATGGCATAAAATGTACATGCACTAAGTTTTATTCTCTTGTATTTAGGGTTGCATCCTTTTTGAAACACCTATATATAAAAATTTTATTGGATTCAAAAGAATTTTTTCAATGTCACACAATTTGAATATCATTTTAGTTAATAAATTTTATTGAATAACTAAATAATGTTATGCATTACAAGTCTGATATCGTCAAATTACATCACATGATTTACTACATTCCTTAACCCTTCCAGGATCCAGCCTGAAAAATTTATTTACATTCAGAGGTCCAGCTATTTTTTCACTATGATCAGCCAAAAAAATAACTTAGAACTTTTTTTGCCAAATAACTAATGAAAGGAATTATGGCATGTTATATGCCAAATTAATCAGCATTTAATTCTGGATTTTTTTAATAAAAGATTTATAAAAAAGAAGACAAGTTATTTTAATAAGTTTTTTTTAAGAGTCTTGTAATAAAAAAATGCATCTGGCAATGCAAATAAATATTTATTTAAAAAAACTAAAAGACAGAAATGATTATAATACATATCAAGAGAAAGATATTTATTTCCGAATAACAAAAAAAATATTTGCTTTAAGCAAGAAACTCACTCCCTTTTCATAATTTTTTTCTCTCTACCATACTTTGAGAAAAGCCCAGGATTTTTGCCCACTGTGCTGAGTCAAATAAATAAGTCAAATTTGGAATTTCTTCAAAAAATAACTAATCAACTGAAAGTCATCATGCTATACACCAAATTAAACAGAATTTAAGAATTTTACGAAAATAGAAATTTAAGCATTTTATAAAGCATAGTAATTTTAATGACTTTTTTACAGTGATAAAGTGAAAAAATAGATTGACTATGCAATTAAGGCTTAATCTTGTAAAACCTGATGAATAAAAAAGTTAAATTATATATTCATCAAAAGTAAATTTCTTCCCGAATATAATATTTTCATGAAACATGATTTTTATTTCTTTTAATGATTCTTTTTTAGTGTGGTATATTTAAAACATCGGCCAGCATTATGCAAGGTTGCTTGGATTGCTCGCAATAATAGTATTTTCTGTCTGGTTTAAGAAATAGAGGAAAGGTTCTTGGCTGCTTTTTTTCCAAGCGTTATACAAATTTTTTCTTTGGTTGTTAAATTTTGATCTTTGCTAAGTGCCAAAAAGTCAGTCAAACAAATCAAAAACAAAATTGTCTGTATTATCAGAATAGCACAGCCAAGATACCGAGAGGAGGGGAGGGGGTGTTGCTTTGAAAATCATTCAATATGAACATAAAAACTCGTAATTTAAAAAAAAATTAATTTTGCTAGAGGGGGAGTAAAACAAACATCTCACTGATTTTAGTGGGGAGAGGTAAAACCCTTCCTAAAACTGCCCCCCCCCCCCCCCATGAAAACTGATATCCATGCCAAGGAAGTGCTTTTATCCAAACCCTCGTTCCTTTTCAGAAAACTATACAGATCAAAGTTTTTTTTTACTGGAAAATGAAGAAATAATAAAGGAAATAATAACATATAGCCTAATGCAATATTAACTATCCATAACAACAAATTATAAGCCGACCATACGATGTAGCATAACTTTGAAAATTTCATAATTATCGATCGATTGGTAGAAAAATCAATAACTTATGAAAATAAAGTAGATCTAGAGAAATGAAAACTAAGGTTTAAAAAAAAAGGAAATACTAATTTTACGAAGGAATTTTATATATAATCCAGTTTGTTATTTACAACAAAAACATGGAGGAAATATTTGACTTAAATCATCCATGTAAACAACTTGCCATACTAAGTAAGTCCTTTTTACTTCCAAATCCAATACCTCATTCATTTTCAGGAAACAATACAATATCAAAGTTTTTTTTACAAGAAATGAATAATAAAAGAAATATTAACATATAATCTAATGCAATGTTAAATAATATCCCCAACAACCTGTAAAGCAGGCCATTCAATGTAAAATAATTCCAAAAGATCGACAGATCAGTTGAAGGGAAAAAAAATCAACAATTTACGGAAATAAAATAAATCTACAGAAAAGAAAATGAAGGTTAATACTGACATGATGCATGGTCACATTATTCTATATCTGGGAAGAACTCTTTCTGTAAACATCCACTGTAGAGGCTACTTGACTGCAGTAGTGAGCAATAACTACTGCAGTCAAAATTCACACCCTTACTTTGGGCACATCGTGGTGGCAAATGAGCAGCTTAAAGCATTGCATTACTTTCGATACTAGGTAAATACCTTGTGTCAGAGAAATAGTTGCCACCCGAGATCATATATGGTGCTAATAAAAACATAAACTTGAAACATAAACTAAAAAACATAAACTTGATCTTATAATTTACAGCACTCAACTTGCACCTGCTGCTGTGACAAACTTTGCAACAAGTCCAACTCGGCTTGCTGGCTTCGTTTCTAAGAAAGCTCTTCCAGTTTATATTTTAAGAGCAGCAAAGACGCATAGAATGCTGGGATAAATGATATAAATGATAAAAATAATTCTGGGAATACTGAAATAGGTTTATAGCAGAAAAAGAGTGTAAAACAGAAAAAAAATGGCAGTATGTACTTCTTAATTACTTTCAAAATCTGCCATTTTAAAAAAGCAGTTTTTTGTTATTTTATTAGGAGATTTTTGAAAATTTAAAGAAAAATTTGTTGATAACAGTTCAAGTCAAACTTGTGAGCTTAAAACAGAAGGTTGCCTCAGCAGAGGAAGGTTAACAAGCAAATCGGCTACACCATTTACCACTTCTATTAAATGGCAATCAGATGGCTTTAACACATTATTTAATTATAGTTTAATAAAATATGCATCAAATGAAAAAAGAAAATATTATTTTACAAACTTGAATTGCATATTTTTAAAAGATATATCTAAGAAAATTTTCAAACAGCATTAAAAAAAATTGATGTTTTAGGTGTTGTACAAAAGGCATCTATTGACCTCTTTGACCTCTCATTTCGGATTCTGTCAACGCCTATGTTCGACAGTGACCTGGAAAGAGTTAAATCTAAAGAACACTATATTTAAAAATTTTCAGGCAGCTCAAAACGTTTAAATGTAATATGTATTTCAATGCTTTAACTTTAACCCAGAGTTTTTAATCAGTTTTTTAATTCAAAATGGAATATAGAACATTATTCTAAATTTAATGTAGTACATTTTTTTTTTCACTTCTGAAAAACCTATTCTGTTTTGCTGATTTGGGAAAAAAACATAAACTTGATCTTATAATTTACAACAAAACTTAGACTTACTTTTCTAGTTCTGGCTGCTTAACTAATTTAATGGCATCATTTATTTGCACCCCTGCTGCTTTAAGACCAGATGGGATCCCTAAATCAACAACCTGCAGCTCACTTTTCTTTCTCCACACAGCTTTGAGCAGTCTGTAATTGTTATGGCGATGCAATACATTTGTAAGATGCATGTTCTGCAGAAATTTCTAAATGATCAGAAATTACTACCAAAAGCCTAAAAGAGAAATATTCAACCTGTAAATTTACACCGAGTAAAAATTTTAATATTTTAAAAAAATTTAAAAAGTTTTTTTAATTTAACAAATTAAATCTAAATTCTCAGCTCATTCACAGACTCAATTATATACACCAAAGAGCCAAAACATTATGACCACCTGCCTAATATGATGTTGGTCCTCCACATGCCGCTAAAACAGCTCTTACATGGCGAGGCATGGACACTACAAGATTTCTAAAGGTGTCTTGTGGTATATGGGACCAACATGTTACCAGCAGATCCTTTAACTCTTGTAAGTAATGAAAAATCTTGATAAGATTTTTAACTCTTGTAAGTAATGAAAAATCTTGATAAGATTTTTAACTCTTGTAAGTTACATGATTGAGCCATTGCAGATCGGATATACTGTTCCAACACAGCTAACACAAACCACATATGCTCAATTGGATTGATGTTGGAGAAATTTGGAGGCCAGGGCAATACCTGGAAGTCTTTCTCATATTCTGCGAACCATTCTTGAACACTCTGGGCAGTGTGGCAAGTGCATTATCCTGCTGAAAGAAGGCACTACTAGAGGGGTATACTGTTGTCATGAAAGGATGTACTTGGTCTGCAATGATGTTTAGGTAGGTGGTATACATCCTAGTTTCCTGCACATGAGTGACTGAACCCAGGGTTTCCCAGCAGAATATTAACCAAAGCATTACACTTCCTCCACCAGCTGTTTTTGTCCCACGGTGCATCCTGGTGCCAACACTTCCCCAGGTAAACGATGCACACATACCCAGTCATCCATATGGTACAACAGGAAATGAGATTCATTAGACCAGACGATCTTCTTCCAATCATTCAAGGTCCAGTTTTTGATGCTCAAGTGCACATTGTAGGTGCTTTTGATGGTGAACTGAGGTTAGCATGGGCACTCGGACAGCCTGCAGCTACGCAGCCCCATTTTCAGCAGGGTTCGATGTGCTGTGTTGTGACACATTACTCCCATCACCAGCATTCAAATTACAGGCGAGTTAACAACAGTATACCTTCTGTTGGCTCATACCATACGGGATAGCCTTCACTCATCTCTAGTATCAATGAGCCATGGCCGGCCCACACCTTGCCAACATTCATGGTTTTTTCCTCCTCAGACCACTTTTTTAAGGTACTAACAACGGTTGACCATGAACACCCCACAAGCCTTGCAGTCTCAGAAATGCTCTGAGCCAGTCATCTGGCCATTACAATTTGGCCTTTGTCAAACTCACTTAAGTTCACTGCCTTTCCCATCTGAAGAACAAGAATAACAGAGTTCAGTATCAGGTATTATTTATACCATTTCATTCATGACCTTCACAAGCTCCATCATTTACCTGTAGTTGCTTTGATTTGCATAAAGATGCACTGGTCATAATGTTTTGGTTCTTTGATGTATAAGATCTGATGTTTATTCAATCAATATCTGATGAGAACATTCTTGAATATCAAACTCAAAGTTAGAAGAAAAACTGTCTTGAGCCAGGTGGAATATGAACCCATGACCTAATAACATTTTGTTGGACATTATCAGAAGGTTGTGGGTTTGTATCCCATCCAACTCCACACAATTTTTCCCCTCTAACTTTCAGTTTGATGTTCAAAAGTATTCTCATCAGATTCTAATTATAAAATTTATTATGTTTGGAGCTGAAAGAAAGTACCTGAGTGCTTTTCCTGGTATAGTAATGGTAAGTGTTGAAGATTTTCTTCTTAATAAATGAAACTGAAATGCAGGGGAAAATATTATTTCAAATTTATACAAAAAATAGATTCCAGTCTCTCTCAAATATCATAAAATACTGATCTAACATTTTTGACATAACTGTTATGTCATTTTTACCAGTGGTGGTCATAAGGAGGGGGTCATGGCCCCCTCCAAGAAACTTGGGTTTTTTTCTAGTTCCAACAGGCTGCTATTTTTATGATAGCAAAAATATGAGGGTGTGACCCATGGGAGGCTGTGAGATGAGTTGGTAGTGGTTGGGTGTGGTGTGGGACATGAGCAAGGGCACCAAGTGGGATTTTTTTTTTTATTTAGCAAATAATTTTTAGTTTCAATAATTAGCTTCAAAGGGGATTTTATCCTATTAACTTTTCCAGGATGCAAAAAAACTCCTTCAGTACCCTAGAAGCCAAATTACAAGCTATTAAAGTGATCTTGATTATTAAATGATCCATTAGTAAGAGTTTCATTTCTGGATTATGGAATGAAGACAAATTTGGGATCTGCTCTTGGGCAGGTAGTGGTTTTAGTACAATTTTGTTTATATGTTGTCTGAGATGCTTATGAATGCTCAGTATTATGATAGCAATATTCTTGCTGAGAGCACTACAAAATGGGTGGGAAAGCTTCATCACCTCATTCAAATGGTTTGCTTAATCTTAGTATGTGCAAAGTAAGTGCTGAATCATTTGACTGACAGGCCTGTCAGATTAGAGATACCTGGCTGGGAGATAGGTAGCATAAGATTCTGTTAGATCAAGCTTAGTTTGTTGCTGTCCAACATCACCACCCACTTCTGACATATTTGGGGGGGAGGGTGTAATGTTTTATTTTTCTAAGAGACTCAATCTGCTGAATGCCATTAATGCGACATTTTTTATGGTACAGCTAATGTGTGGTGAAGGGCACAGAGCGGGAGTCATTAACCCTTAAGATGCATGTGAAATAAAATAACCACATCTGAAAGTATGTTGCAGTTAGCTGTACTCATGTATAATGAACCATCACTTATTAAACTAATAGGCTCATGTCAGATTTCTGTGACAAGCAGCTGATTGAGAGGAAATTTTTTTAATGCATTTATTAAGGTAGAAGTCAACCATTATACAGTGAGTATCATAGTGAAGTAGATAACGGGAACTATAAAGCTACATAAAGGTAAACACCTTGAAGCCTTTCTTGCTCTACACCTGTTCTGGTTTTTACCCTATGATCTAGAAGTTATGGAACAAACCCAAATTACTAGACTTTTGACACTCTACAGCTGTTAAGATTTGTAATGTTACACAATTCAAGTGAAGTGTAAAAAATTCAGTTTGATGTGATATTTATTGCACATGGTTCTATAATATATTATATTAGTATAGTGTATATTAATTATATTGTCTATAATATAAATCAAAATTAGACTTTTGATTTATATTATAGACAATATAATTAATATACACTATACTAATATAATATATTATAGACACTGCATGGCTGTTAAATATAAAAGAAATAAGAATTTTTTTTTTATATACTTCTTGAATTGTGTAACATTACAAATTTGTGTGCCTTAACAGAATAGAGTTGTATAGCAGCATTCAAAATCAATGGAACTAACAATACTTATTTTTTTTATACTTAACAGCTGTAGAGTATCTATAATATCAATATTGTTAGCACTGTCAAACTTTTATATTTACAAACTATATTTGTCCACTGTCTTTTTTTTGTTCATATCCAGTAATTCATTTCTTTCTGAGTAAAACGTAGCCTTGAAGTTGAAAAAAAAACTGAACTAAAAGCAACTATATTCAGACACTAACATCAGTAAAATGAATTCAGTATAGAAATCTGAAAATTTCTCTGCAAAACTGTGTGCTTTAGTTACAGTAAGTATCATTTATGTGTCTTAGCCTGTTTTAGAACTAAATAATTTTTAATTGAAGAAAAAGTCTAAGTAAGCTCACGAAAACCCGAAATTCCTCCAAAAATAGTTGAATTTTCCCAATTTCTTCGCTTAGCCTTCCATTGTTCAATTTTATGTGATGTTTATTGCACATGGTTCACTTGGAAATGTAGTTTTACTTTGCATTAAAGAATAACACAAAATTGGAATTACTTAATTGATTAAATCTGAAAAAAACTAAATAATTTCTTCAAACACTTATTACAAACACCGCGACATACATAAGTACACATGGGTTTCACCTGATGGGCTGCATAAGAATATGATTGATTATATATTAATTAACAGCAAATGGGCTAGTTCTGTTAGGAATACCAGGTCATATAGGGGAGCTGAAATTGGATCCTTGTCAAAAGTGTCTTGCAACTTAAGCTTAAAAAGTGTTGTGCTAGGGTTAAAAAATTTCCTTTTAATACTGAAGCTCTCAAAGACCCAGTTATAGCCAAAGCTTACCATGATAGGTTACTTAGTCATTATGACAGTCATGGTATGCTTACTACTGAAATTGAGGAAGAATGGGACCATTTTAAACAGGCTTTTTTGGAAACTAACAGTACTCTTTTAGGAAAAAAGGAGCAGAGGAGACAGAATTATTTGAGTGATAAGGCACTTGAGCTTATTTAAGAAAGAAGGAACTGCAGGAATGTCCTTAATCAATATCCGACTCGTCCTAATAGAAAGCATTACATAGAGCTTAATAAATGTGTAAAAGATCAGTTAGCTGCTGATAAGAATTTTTGGCTTGATGGCTTGGTTGACAAAGCTGAGGAAACAGTTAGACAGCACAACAGCAGAGAGCTGTACCAGATAGTTAATGTTTTGTGTGGTAGAAAACAGACAGGTATACAGGGATTGAAGGATAAACAAGGTAAGGTTATAGAAGGTGAGGATTCTGTCATGGCTAGGTGGGCTGAGCATTTCAGTGATATTCTAAACAATGTGGTTAGTTCTATTCCCATTGTTTGCAATGAAGATAGATGCATTGGTGGCTTTAATGTTGGCCCTATAAGACAATCTGAAGTTATTTTGGCTGTTTCTAAACTTAAACTACATAAATCCCCAGGTGTAAATGAAATTACTACAGAAATGCTTAGAGCTGGGAATGTTTCGGTTACCATTTGGATGACTGAAATTCTGAATATCTTTTATGATACAGGCATGGTTCCTAAGGATTTTACCAGAGCTATTGTTATCCCTATTTTCAAAAAAGGTGATCGCAGTTCTTGTGATAACTATAGGGGTATCAGCCTACTCTCTGTTCCAAGTAAAGTTCTTTCCATGATTGTGCTTAATAGAATTAAGAATCTGGTTGACAGTCAATTGCGTGATGAGCAATGTGGATTCAGAAGTGGTAGGGGATGTGTGGATCAGATATTTTCTCTTAGGCAGATATCTTGAGAAATGTTTAGTTTTAGAAACCTTTGGTTGCTAGCTTTGTTGATTTCAAAATGGCTTTCGACTCTGTTGATCGTCATAATTTGTGGTTGATTGTTAAATCATATGGTATACCAGACAAGTTAGTTAACATAATGAAAGCTCTCTATAATAACACTGAGTCATGTGTGAGAGTTGGTAAGGCTTGTAGCAATTAGTTTAGCATTACTTCTGGTGTTCGACAAGGGTGCATTTTGTCTCCTTTCCTCTTTAGCTTGGTTATTGATTATGTTATGCAAAATTCACTTCAAGGGTATGATTTTGGCCTTAAATGGACTCAAGATATGAAAATTTCTGATTTAGCTCTTTTGGCAAATGATGTTGATGAGATGAACTGGTCAGGCAGGCTGTGATTCAGTTAATCTGAATGGTTGCAGTCTTGAGCAGGTATCACAGTTTAAATATCTTGGGAGCTATGCAACAGATAATGGTGATGTGTGGCATGAGATTAACAGACGAATAGGGATTGCTGCTGGAACTTTTAAGATTCTATGGAGAGTGTGAAGAAATAGGCGTATACACCTAAAGACTAAAATTAGACTGTATAATAGTTTGATTCTTTCTAGGATTAGTTATGGTAGTGAAACTTGGACACTTTGTAAACAAGATAACAGGAAACTAGATGCTTTTGATGAGGTTAGGCAAAGGAGTTTGCAACCTTCTTTAAGCAGCATATTGTGCAGATAGAGACTTCGTTGGTCATGTTGCCCGTATGAATGATTATAGATTGGTGAATAGGGTTATGAACAGTGTGCCTAAAGGCCTCAGAAAGAAGGGGAGACATAGGATGCGGTGGGCAGACAATGTCAAACAGCACCTTGTTAGAATTGGTGTGCAGTGGCCAAATGCAGTAGATGTAGCTGAGGATAGACTTGCTTGGAGAACTAAATTGCACGGTCTGGTTGGACCTCCGTAGCCCATGGCTGCTTGATGATGATGATGATGATGATGATGATATTGCATAATGTACAGCAAAGCAGAGAAAATTAAATTTTTCTTTTATTAATTTAATCCATTTACTGAAATTGGAAAACTGATTTTTGTACATTTCCTACTGGAATATTTTCACTTAAGTTTTTATTTTTACAATTTGAAAACAAGTAATTGCCTGGATTCCTTTGATCAGCAGTGAACCACATTAGCTATTCAGATGTTGGGAAGAAAACAGAATTTGCTCCGAGTAGCATTTTGTGAAGGCTGACAGTGAAATTTTAATATTTATACATTCAACCATTTAAAGCAAAACTGGAATCTGAAAAGACACTTTTTTGAGTGTTTTTAAATTTAAAATTTTGTAACTCTAAATGGGGTAAACAATCTAAACGATACTTATTTTAAATTAGGACAAAAGGAGGTTACGCAAATAAGTAACTCTTTTTGCCAAAATATTTGGATGTGAAAATGACCTTTTAAATTATTTTTCAAATTTTAGATGAGTTTTTCATCCAAAAGAAATCAAGTCACCAAAATTAAATACCAAAATTTTGGTGTAGAAGCATAGTTTGGGGAGAAAAAAAATTGTGCATTGATTTAATTTAATTCCTGAGAAATTAAGAAATAGAAATGTAAATATAAAAACATGTTAAACAAAATAAATGTTGACCCTTAATATTTTGAATATTTTTAAAGTACTGTGCCTCATTACAAATGAGAGAATATTTTGAGCTTCATAGTGGTTTTTGAATTGCCTCATTCATCATCATTCTCCTCCTCCTCAAGCAGCCAAGAGCTACATAGGTCCAACCAGACAGTGCAATTTACTTCTCCAAGCATATCTGTCCTGAGCTACATCTGTCCACTGCACACTAATTCTAATAAGGTCCTGTTTGGCATTATCAGCCCACTGCATCCTAGGTCTCTCCCTCTTTCTGAGGCCTTTAGGCACACTGTTCATAACCTTATTCGCCAATATATAATTATCCATACGGGCAACATGGCCAAACCAATGGAGTCTCTCTCTACACAATATGCTGCTTAATGGAGGTTGCCAACTCCTTTGCTGAACCTCATCATTAGTTACAAAGTTTAACCACCTAATGCCCAAGATACTGTGCTAGAGGGTCATCCATATATTGCCTAACACCTCAAGAAAGGGGAAGGGTTAGTGACTTGTGTTACATTTGTTGAAAAAGGTTACTATTTAGATGAAGTACAAATGCTTCTATACATTTCACTTTTGATAATGAGTTAGGTGAAGTAAATATAAAGGATTGATTTGTTTTACCTCTGAGCAGTATTTCTGTGCACATAGTGGCAGGGACACAAGGACACCAAAAGATCAGCACTCTATAGGGAAAAGGGGAGCAACTGGACAGTTTTTGGAGATAGATGGTAGTCTCCCATCAAGGTAATCCACCATGTACATGAGTATGACTCTCCTCCACACTGGGCCATGGCTTAATGTACAATTTGGCAGGCAGCAGCCATTCAAAACTCATTGGTTTATCAATTCTCAAAGGGATCAGAGAGGGGACTTGTAGGGAAAATATCGATGCAGGCACAGTGAAGACTTGAATGTGGAAACATCATTTGGCTTTACATGGACAGGAAATTTAGTAAAACCAAATCCACAGTGCATTGTTTGCTCTGAAATCCTGTCACAAAATCCTGCTCCAACTTCAAATGAATCAAGAATGTGATAGCGTTAATGAAACCCCTTTTAAGAACTTAATTCTTCCATCTTTAGACCAAAATATTTTTTTTTGGAAATGTGAAAAAAAATCTATTTGTTTCAAACATTCTAATAGATTTAGAAGAATATGTTATGTAAACAAAATGCATAAAAAATACGAATTAAAAAAATATTCCATTCTAATGGCATTTTTAGTTTTTGTAATAGACATCTAAATGAGAAGAGCCCTGTATGTGTTAGCTATGAAATATACCAGAGATCGAGAAGCTTTGGGAAAGTTGATGCGTCATTAAATCCCTCCCCGTTCCGTTTTCTGTATTGAATTTTGTTTAGATATATAAACACATTTTTATAAAATATAGTTTTTTTTTCTAACATCATATTACTGTCATTATTAATTATAACATTTATTGCTGAATTATAAATAAATTTGCTTGTTTTGTGAACTACAACTGGAAAATACATAACTATGTGCTGTAATTGGGACTATTCATTAATACAGACTACCTCTTTCCCTTATCAGTTTGAATTAGTAAGGTTTTACTGTACATACTTATCTAACATCTATATTATGAAGATATTGAGTCTATTAATTCTTTAGATAATGATAACATAATAATTCAATGGAACAAAAGCTGCCAATTTATTCCATGATTTGGGAAGAATGCTTGTTTATGTGAAAACTGTCTTGTTAAAACTAATCATTTTGATCAATGGTCATCAAACTTACTAAGGATAACAAACCTTATAGTTAGGGTTGTTTTTCTATGAACCTTAATAAAAAAAAATGAGTTATATTAGTAAGTTTAGTTGTATCATAAAAATATTTCTCTTGTATATTTAACTGTTTGATCAAAATATTTCAGCATAGCTCCCAAAATTAAGCTAACATTATAAAATATTAAACCTTGGAATCTTTCTGTGCAACACTTTGAAATATTCCATGGAACCCTGGGTTCTGTAGAACACAGTTTGAAGAATGCTGATTTAGATGCTCCATAATTTCTTAAAAATAGTTAACTTCTTGTATTCTTTAAAACACATATGACCTAGAAAACAAAATAAAATAAGAAATCCCTTTTGGCAATTCTTTTATATGCTGTACATGCAAAATCCTTCATACTTCCCTAAATGGTCCTCTGCAGTTTTAAGACTGCCCTGATCTTTATATTTGAGAGTTGTGGATTTTTTTCTTTTCAGTTACCCTTCCAAGTTAGTTGCTTGTGACCATGGTGGGTGTCAGTTATCTCCTACTATTACATTTTTGTGTTTTTTCAGTAAGATTTTCCATACTGCTGATCAATAGGACTGCCATAATTATAGCAGAATTCTTTGTAGTAAATTTTGAACATTTCTGTAAATGCTAGTTGGAATATTGTTTTAAATGCTTTGAAGATAAATGCTTGGTTAAATCAGGGAGTAATTTCATCTTTGATTGTATGTCATAATGGATGGATGATTGGTTGATTTTTCAAAATATTTTCCTAGAAACCTCTGTTTAGGTAAACCTCTGGGGGGTTGTGGGAATCATCAAAAAGGCCCATTTTGTTATGTTGCATAAAAAATATGGTGGCCAACAACCATAATGTGTGCTACTGCCCTCTCCTCTACTGCTAATGTATTAAAATTTTATAAATATTTAATTGTATAATCATGAATTCTTATTTCATGTGAATTCATAGACCACAGTATAAGAAAACAAAGCCCCAAACACATAAGGTCACACAGCAAAGACATACTGATGTGTGCTCTGCAACCACTACAATGTCTGGGGACCCCAGTTAGTGGAGGGGGGGCTGCAAAAACAAATTATAGTGAAAGTTGATATAAAACTATTTAAAGAAACAGACCACAATTTTTTTTCTGCAGCACTGAGAGAATAATAACATATTATTAACAACAAACTTTGTTTTCCCTATTAGAAATTCCTCACCTTGCTTCTTGTTGGCCAGAACTCATTGTCTCAAAGCCTGAGCTTGACAGTGAACTTCATTAGCATATGACCATGATATGATTATCATGGGTGACATAATTTTTTCGGTCAAACTAGCAATTTCTCATATCCAACCTCCTCTTTAACTCTTAAGACTACAAGTGTTTCCAATATAACTTTTTTCAATTTTCCCCATTCCTTTGCTGCTCTATCATTTTTTACAATTGACAGGAAAATGAATCATGTTCAAAATAATTTTGTTGAAACTATATAAGCATTTTAATTCAGATTTTGCTTATGCCCATCTGAAAACAACTGAAGTAATATTTTATGAAGAAAGTGTAAAAATAAGTCATTCCAAACTGTCAAATTATGCTTTACGAAATTTGATATACAGGGTGAATCTGAAAAAGTGGGCAAAACTTTACGGGGTGGTAGAACGCAGCTATACGAGCAATATTCGTCATAGAATGTATGGTCGGAACGCAAGCGGTGAGAAGTTAAAAGGTAGTTTTCCACTGTCACATTTAAAGAATGAACACAAGATGGAGAGGAGATACTTCAGAAAACATTTTATTAACAGGAATGTAATTGAGGTACATGCTCAAAGAAATTGCTCAAAAGAGCTGCCGCCAGCTGTACTGCAGGCTTCACACCTGCGGGATAGGGATCGATGCACATTTGCGAAGACACCAAGCATTTCCCGAATATCGCCGGCAACAACGGCGATATTCTCTCTGCCTCACTTGCATTCCCATCCGCCGCACCGTACACAAAGTGCATATCTGCCATTTCGTGGTTAGTGTAACCAGCCATCCTCTCGGCAATCCACGGTAGAAATGCCGTTGGGTGCAAGGACCGACCCTTTTATACCATTTCCAACACCACCTAGCGGCTCGCCGTTTGCGTTCCGCCCATACTTTCTATGACGAATATTGCTCGTATAACTGCGTTCGACCACCCTGTAAAGTTTTGCCCACTTTTTCAGATTCACCCTGTATATATGTCAGATATTAGGTACATTTGCAAAAGGTTAAATTCAAGTATAATAATAATAATAATAAATAAATAACCCCTTAAGCAGCTGCTTGCCACAATTATGATGGTACAAATTAAATGAAACGAAAGGATGTCCTTTGGTTTTATTCAATTTGCACCATTTCTTTCAGGAGGGGGGAGGAGGGGTTCCGGTAAGCCACTGTCAAAGATAGTGAATCAGTAAAGTGTGAATGAAAAAAAAAAATCACTTGATCTTTTTACATATTTTTGAAAAAGTGCCAAATGGGGGGGGGGGGGGTCTGTAGAACTTGAGCCAAGGATTGTACTTTCCCTGATTATGGAGGAAAACATGCTATTTAACAAGGTGCTAACCAACAGTAGCCCTGCTGGATAATTACCATTAATTGCATTATATTCTATTGATTTTCAATAGCAGCTAAGTGGTGTAAAAAACTAACGAGAAATCAATATAGTGATTAGAATTATAGCAGTTAATAAAAACATGTCATTAAAAAATTTCCCAAAATAACCTACAAGGCAAAATTACCAAAACAGATACCCAGCGGTTTCATAATTAGGCTATTACAAATCTAAAGAAAATATCCTTAAAAATATGTATTACTTTTCCCAATTCCTGATTCTGCTACTGCAATTTGCTGATTTTATATCCACCCGGCAGCACACGACAATCAGATGTTTTTACGTTCTGGGGGTACTTCTTGTTTTAATGTTTTGACAGCTTGAACGAGTGCTGAAAGAAATTAGATTATTTTAAATTTTTGGTATCTTTCAATAAATGTTTATGGTGGTAATGTACTTTTAACACTGTCTGCGAGCTCCACAATATGAAAATTGGTCGATAACTGAAAAGAAAAAACTATTACCTTTGGTATTTGCATTCAATAAAGCACTGTTTAAGTTCACAGGGTTATAACGCCAATATTTTAAAATAACACTCGTTTTCGGCACTTAAAACAGCACTTAACTATATATTAATAAATACAAATATTCGCGTGCTTTACAGTTTATATGTGATAAAAGTCATGCTGCCATACAAAAAAATGTAAACAGCGTTGCCATATGGTAATAACACCAGGTTCGGACCAACGAGTATTGAAGATTACTTTGACGAGAATACGAAAACTAAACGAAATTTCAAAAAACTTTTACCCATTTCGCAACTGAACAATTATTTTTTGTACTAAACTCCTTTATAAGGCTTGTTTCGTAAGTTCCAATCATTAAGATGTGAAAGAGATTAAACGTTTATCATAACTTTAGAGTATTTGGTAATTTTTCAGAAAAACTTTTCATTGGTTCTCTTCAGAAAAAATACTTTATTTGTTGGCGGTTTATATTTAAAATATATTTCGTTCCCCATTGCTTTGTTTTTTTGGGTGATTCACTAACTGGGATTATCACCAACCAATGCGCATTTCACGACATCGTACCAACGACCTCTCATGGCCACAATATGAACTGAACGCATATCATCATCATCATCATCATCATCATCATCATCATCATCATCATCATCATCATCATCATCATCATCATCATCATCATCATCATCATCATCATCCTCAAGCAGCCATGGGCTACGGAGGTCCAACCAGACCACGCAGTTTAATTCTCCAAGCATATCTGTCCTGAGCTACATCTGCAGCATCCGGCCACTGCACACCAATTCTAACAAGGTCCTGTTTGACATTGTCTGCCCGCCGCATCCTAGGTCTCCCCCTCCTTCTGAGGCCTCTAGGCACACTGTTCATAACCCTATTCGCCAATCTATAATTATCCATACGGGCAACATGACCAACCAGCTGAGTCTCTCTCTGCACAATATGCTGCTTAAAGGAGGTTGCAGACTCCTTTGCCTAACCTCATCATTAGTTACAAAGTTAAACCACCTAATACCCAAGATACTGCGTAAGCATCTAGAATCAAAAGCATCTAGTACTCATATACTGCTCATATTGTGCCCATGCGAAACAATTTGAAGGGCTCGGTGAGATCACAGTGGGGCAGTGGGTAGGCATGTTCATTCAGTATAAGTATGGAATACGACATAGAGCCAAGAAAATGTAAGAATGAAAGGTTTCTTGTATCTGCAACAGAGCGAACTGAGCCGCTCCCATTGATGGCCGCTCCTGCGCACCATGGACGTAAGAAGAGGGAGATACGCCCTTTGCTATCTGTTGGCATGCGTTTTTTTTCCCCTTTTTCAGCAGATTTCTTTTATGTATTTGCTACCCCAAAAAATGGTAGTAAAAGTTTGATTTGTAACAATATAGATGTAGTTTTCCAAACGGAATATTCCTTACCAGATGCACGTGGTTTACCTTAAGCCGTGACGCCATCTTCTGAGCTGCTACTCAAATATACCAAACAAAACACTATATATATATATAGAATAAGTTAATTGCCCCCCTCCCCTCTACGCATAATATTTCAAATTTGTGTTATTGTTTAATCTAAAGTTTCTAATGTTGAAAATGGAGATTTAAATAGATTTTAATTATGATCTTTAATTTATCTTCAGTCACATTTTCCCATTAAATGCATGTTATAAAAGTTATAGAGCTTAAACTTGAACTTTCAACTTTATTTTACAAATAAATATACCTTTTTTCCTATAAATAACTCACAAGCTAAGCTTTTCTGGGTTGTTATATTACATATTACATTGTATAAAAATAACATAGAATACACAGAATTTTAAACATATTAACGTGTATATATACATATTTAAAAAAAATTTCAAACTATCCCATGTTCAATTATATAATAATGCAAATTAAAAAATATTCACAGCTTCAGGATGTAGACAACAAGATTTATCTTAGTATATTATTCATAAATTCAATAATCCCCGTAAGAAAAACCTTTAAATTTTTCCAAACAAATAAATATTACCCGAGAAATTTCTAAATTCATAAGGTAAACTAGTGAACGCTTTGGGAGTTAAATACATTGAATGCTTATGTACAATCTCTTTTTTAACTAATGGAACAACATATTGTTTCCCCTCAATACGCAAATGATGTTCAGGTGTTTTTCCTTGAAGATAATTGCTATTTTTATATACATATATTCAGGGGCGTAGCTATGGGGGATGGGGGGGGCTCCCCCCAAAGTAACTCGGAGTTGGCAAAATTCGAAGTGACTTTGTAAAATTTAGGTGAGTTGTGAAATTTGTAATTTTTTTTTTTGGAAAATTAAAGGGAGTTGTTAAAATCGTGGCAACTTGGCAAATCTAAGGCAGTTTGGAAAATGGAGAGACGGCAAAATTTAGAGCAGTTGGCAAAATTCGAAGCCACTTGGCAAAATTCGGAGTGACTTGGTAAAATCTTGGGGTGTTGGCAAAATTCGGAGTGACTTGGTAAAATCTTGGGGTGTTGGCAAAATTCGGAGTGACTTGGTAAAATCTTGGGGTGTTGGCAAAATCGGGACAACTTGGCAACATCTTGGGAAGTTGGCAAAATTCGGAGTGACTTGGTAAAATCTTGGGAGTTGGCAAAATTCGGAGAGACTTGACAACATCTTGGAGAGTTGACAAAATTCGCAGTGACGGCAAAATTCAGGTGAGATGTAAAAATCAAGATTTTTTTCTGTAAAATTATGGCGAGTTGGCAAAATCTAGGGACAGTTGGCAAAATTCAGCTGAGATGTGAAAATTTAGATTTTTTTTCTGTAAAATTATGGTGAGTTGGCAAAATCGAGGCAACTTTGCAATATCTACGTGAGTTGGCAAATCTTAAGGGAGTTGACAAAATTCAAAGTGGCTTTGCAAAAATCAGGTGTGAAGTAAAATTTGGATTTTTTTTTCCTGTAAAATTGTGGCGAGATGACAAAATCTAGGGCAGTTGGCAAAATTCGAATTCACTTGGTAAAATACGGTCGATTTGTGAAAATTGTGATTGTTTTTGTGAAATTAAGGAGAGTTGACAAAATCGAGAAATCTTGGTAAAACCTACGGAAGTTGGCAAAACTCGAAACCACTTGGTAAAGTACAGGTGAGTTGTAAAATTTGGGATTATTTTTGTGAAATTAAGGAGAGTTGGAAAAATTAAAAACTTTTGGCAAAATCTAGGGGAGTTGACAAAATTCGAATCCACTTGGTAAAATACAGGGAGGTGTGAAAATTGTGCCTTTCTTGTGCAATTAAGGAGACTTGATAAAATTCGAGGTGACTTGGCAAATTCAGGGAAGATGTAAAATTTGCGATTTTTTCTGTAAAATTACGGAGAGTGGACAAAATTCGAATCCACTTGGTATAATATAGGCGAATTGTGAATATTGAGATTGTTTTGTGAAATTAAGGAGTGTTGTGCAAATTGAAGAAACTTAACAAAATGTAGGGCAGTTGGCAAAATTCGAATCCACTTGGAAAATACGGGCGAGTTGTGAGTCCTTAAAAAATGTATTTGGGATTGGTTTTGTGAAATCCAGGATGATGATGATGATGATGATGATGATGATGATGATGATGATGATGATGATGATGATGATGATGATGATGAAATACCCCCTCAAGCAGCTGCTTGCCACAGAGGTCTGACAGGAGCCTGTCAGTTTATATGCCAGAGTAGAAGGTCTGTGAAGATGGCAGGACCTCAGCAGAAAAACGACACATGCATTCAAGCCTTACCCGACACCTGCATCCAAGCCCCAATTCGCCTATATCGAACCCAGGTCCCTTAGATCAGTAATCAAGCGCGCTAAACACTCGGATATGGGACCGCGAATAGTTGACTAAAATCGAGAAAACTTGGCAAAATCTTGGGGAGTTTGAAAATTTTGAAGTGATTTGGCAAATTTAGGAGAGATGTAAAGATTGGGATTAATTTCATGAAATTAAGGAGATGGCAAATTTAGGAGAGATGTAAAGATTGGGATTAATTTCATGAAATTAAGGAGATGGCAAAATCAAAGGAAAATTCACACTGACTTGCTACAATTCAGATGAGATGTAAATATTGTAATTATTTCTGTGAAATTATGGCTTGTTGGAAAAATCAGAAGTTAAATGTACGGTTAGTTTACAAAATTGGAAGAGAAAGCAAACTCAAATGAGAAAATGCAGGATGGTTGTGAAAATTGCCTCAAACCTCAACCCCCCCCCCCCCCCCCCCACACACACACACACACCTCCCGGAGGGAAAATCTATGTAAGTTTGCTCAGTTGGCAAAATTTGAACTTGGAGTTGTAAAATTTTTGATTTCTCCCCCCCAACTATAGTCCTTCACTACGCCCCTGCATATATTATTTTATATACATAAAGATGTCTTAAAGGCAAGGCATCCATATGTATATATCTACAATGTACATTAGACCTATCAGTATTATTTGTTAATTTTTTTATTATTCTGTTTCGAATTGTAATTATTGGTTTCAGAATTGTTTATAGGTTCTCCCATGGAGCAATAGCCCATAATAAAATACAGACTGAATCCAGGAACTACATATATTTAACATCATTTCTGCATCTACCAATTTATTTAAGTAATAAATTTTGACTTACATTGATCTAAGTTTTAATTTTATTCACATACAGTTTCCAGTCCAATTTTTGATCGATTTTTATACCTAAGTAGTCAATCTCATCAACAATTTCGATAGGCTTACAATTACCAGCTAAATCTTCATTGCAAGATTCATTATGAATTCTAATATCCAGATCTTAAGTAATTCTGCTCATCAAACTAAAATACATTAATTTTGTTTATTTAAATTCAAAGTTAATTTATTAGTACTAAACCAAGTACAAAATAATTTTCAATTCACTGTTAATTAATGTTTTTAATTCTGTTTTATTTTTAGCTCGAAAAGTGATGACAGTTTCATAAGCAAACTAGTAATTCTTCCTATTAGGTTCATCTGACAAAAATCTCTAATATATAAAATAAAAATAAATATCCCCTCAAGCAGCTGCTTGCCACAGAGGTCTGACAGGAGCCTGTCAGTTTATATGCCACAGTGGAAGATCTGAGAGGATGGCAGGACCTCAGCAGAAAACAACACGAACATCCATGCCTTACCCGGGGCTCGAACCCAGGTCCCATAGATCAGTAGCCAAGCGCGCTAACCACTCGGCCACGGGACGGCCTCTTTGAATTAAAATTACCATTTATTTTAACAACTTATGTCCTTTTCTTTAGAAAACTTTTAAATCATGTTAATACAATTCCCCTAATTCCGCATATTCAATCTTATTCAATAGCACATTGTGCAAGATGTGTCGAATGTTTTTGTATGTCCAAAAATATAGATATACTTTGATAATTATTTTCTAAGGAGTCATATATGTATTTAGTAAAATCAGTCGTGGCATCCTCCATACTTTTACCCTCTTGGAAGCCTAACTGCCTGCTGAAAAAATTATTTTTATTTTAAAAAATATAAAAACTATTATAAATTGTTTTTCAATAAAAAAAACAGTGAATTCTTTTTTTAACTAGCTTTTCGAAAATATTTCCAAAAATTGAAATGATAGATATTGACCTATAATTTGTTAGCATATTTTTATTTCTATTTTTATAAACAGGAACCACGACTGCTTTCTTTAATTTGTCTGGGAAGACCCCATTTTGAACTGACTTCACTGATCTTGATGGATTTACTGCCATCATATTATTTTGAACTAATATGATGACAGTAAATCCATCTTAACCCGGACTTTTATTGTCATGCAATTCCAAAATAATATATTCAATTTTCCTAATTGGTTGCAGAAACATAGAACTGTTCGTTCTTACTATACTAAAATGCATTGGCAATAGTTTCATGTGTTTGGCATTTAATAATATTTTCTGCAACCCCAGTAAGATAGAGATTAAATTCATTTGCTATTTTAATGAATCGCTATTATTTGTTTCCTTACCAATATTAAACAATTGCAGTCTAATATATATTTTCTTTTTTTGATCAGCTAATTTCCATTGTTTTTACTACTACCATTACATTTTTGTAATTCTGTTCTATAGTAATAATTTCTTGCATTTTCTATTTTGGTATTAAGCTGTTTTCTTATATTTTTATAAATCATTTCATATACATTATTATGTGGATATCTTTTAAAATTTTTATAGTATTTATCTCTTGTTTTAATAAGGTGTATAATTTCATCTGTTATCCAATTGTTTTTCTGTTTGTGTTTTTTAAGCAATACTGTTGGTTTCTTAATTATTTCAAAAACTTTGTTGATAAATAATTTGCATGCTAAATTTGTATCTCCTATATTTTTAATGTTATCCAAATTAGTCTTTTCCAATTCTTTAATAAGCAGTGTATAGTCTATTCTATATGTAAAATTATTTTGCTTTTCCTCTAATATATTACGATTTTGTCTAATTATATCACTTTTGATACCTCTTGGGTAACAATCAGATATGTCCGAAAATACAACTACTGCTTTCACATCTATATCAGAATTTCCTTTAACAAATACATAGTCCAAACACGAAAAACTGGCCTGTGCTCTTCTGGTTATTTCATTTAAATGTGAATGGAAACCTCATGTCCATTCACATTAGTTTCACATTAGTATGTCGACATCATTAGTCATCTGTATCATCATCATCATCAACCTCAAGCAGCCATGGGCTACGGAGGTCCAACTAGACCGTGCAGTTTAATTCTCCAAGCATATCTGTCCTGAGCTACATCTGCAGCATCCGGCCACTGCACACCAATTCTAACAAGGTCCTGTTTGACATTGTTTGCCCGCCGCATCCTAGGTCTCCCCCTCCTTCTGAGGCCTCTAGGCACACTGTTCATAACCCTATTCGCCAATCTATAATTATCCATACGGGCAACATGGCCAAACCAGCGGAGTCTCTCTCTGCACAATATGCTGCTTAAAGGAGGTTGCAGACTCCTTTGCCTAACCTCATCATTGGTTACAAAGTTAAACCACCTAATACCCAAGATACTGCATAAGCATCTAGAATCAAAAGCATCTAACTCCCTGTTATCGTGCTTACACAGCGTCCAAGTTTCACTACCATAACTAACCCTAGAAAGAACCAAACTATTATACAGTCTAATTTTAGTCTTTAGGTGTATACGCCTATTTCTCCACAATCTCCATAGATTCTTAAAAGTCCCGGCAGCAATACCTATTCGTCTGTTAATCTCATGCCGCACATCACCAGTATCCGTTACATAGCTCCCAAGGTAATTAAACTGTGACACCTGCTCAAGACTGCAACCATTCAGATTAACTGAATCACAACCTGCCTGACCAATTTTCATCACTTTAGTTTTCTCTCTGTTTATAACCAAACCTACTCTACTACCAGTCTCATCAACAGCTCGAATGAAAGAGATCATCTCATCAACATCATTTGCCAAAAGGGCTAAATCATCAGCATAATCTAAATCAGAAATGTTTGAATCTCCAGCCCATTTAAGGCCAAAATCTTTCTCTTGAAGTGAATTTCGCATAACATAATCAACAACCAAGCTAAAGAGAAAAGGAGACAAAATGCACCCTTGTCGAACACCAGACTTAGGTCTGGTGTTCGACAAGGGTGCATTTTGTCTCCTTTTCTCTTGCTAAAGCAATTGCTAAACCAATTGCTACAAGACTTACCAACTCTCACACATGACTCAGTGTTATTATAGAGAGCTTTCATTATGTTAACTAACTTGTCTGGTATACCATATGATTTCACAATCAACCACAAATTATGACGATCAACAGAGTCGAAAGCCTTTTTGAAATCAACGAAGCTAGCAACCAAAGGTTTCTGAAACTCTAAACATTTCTCAAGAATCTGCCTAAGTGAAAATATCTGATCCACACATCCCCTACAACTTCTGAATCCACATTGCTGATCACGCAATTGACTGTCAACCAGATTCTTAATTCTATTAAGCACAATCATGGAAAGAACTTTACCTGGAACAGA
Source organism: Ryuthela nishihirai (assembly GCA_038380435.1). Taxonomy (NCBI): domain Eukaryota; kingdom Metazoa; phylum Arthropoda; class Arachnida; order Araneae; family Heptathelidae; genus Ryuthela; species Ryuthela nishihirai. Next base: position 29,174,588 of record JAWZYU010000028.1, on the reverse strand, counting down.
GAGTAGGCTGATACCCCTATAGTTATCACAAGAACTGCGATCACCTTTTTTGAAAATAGGGATAACAATAGCTCTGGTAAAATCCTTAGGAACCATGCCTGTATCATAAAAGATATTCAGAATTTCAGTCATCCAAGTGGTAACTGAAACATTCCCAGCTCTAAGCATTTCAGTAGTAATTTCATGTACCCCTGGGGATTTATGTAGCTTAAGTTTAGAAACAGCCAAAATAACTTCAGATTGTGTTATAGGGCCAACATTAAAGCCACCAATGCATCTATCATCATTGCAAACAATGGGAGTAGAACTGACCACATTGTTTAGAACATCATTGAAATGCTCAGCCCACCTAGCCATGACAGAATCCTCACCTTCTATAACCTTACCTTGTTTATCCTTCAATCCCTGAATACCTGTCCGTTTTCTACCACACAAAACATTAACTATCTGGTACAGCTTTCTGCTGTTGTGCTGTCTAACTGCTTCCTCGGCTTTGTCAGCCAAACCATCAAGCCAAACTCTCTGTATACTCTTTGTCAATAAATAAATCAATATTTATGTCTCCTGTAAACAATACATTCGTATCAACTTTTTCTAATACTCTATCTAATTCTTCAATGAACTGACATTGTGTGTAAAAGTGACTGGTACACTGCTAATATACAAAGATTACAATTGTTTTGTGTCAAGCACAATGATTCTGCTGTTTCCATCTCTATACCATCATTCATAACTATATTTATACAGTTCTTAACATATATTAAGATATCTCCTGATTTGTTGTACTGTCTGCATTAGGGCGAGGGTGGCTCAGTCGGTAGCGTGCCAGGCTTGTAATCTACAGTTCCCTGCCCTTCCCACGGTCAGTAGGGGGACACCTATGGGCTTGGAAAGGCCGCCGTCCGTCGGATGGGACGATAAGCCGTGGCCCCGTGTGCGGGAGAGCCATACTCTGTGTACATTAAAAAACATGCAGGAGAGCCTTAACAGTAGGCTAAAATCTGTCTCCCAACAGCTGTTTCAGTGGGTCCCCTCCCCAAACCTTCTGAGTCTTCGGGGTCCATGCGACCTGGCCATTCAGCCCATGGTGTGCAAAAAAAGTGCCGCTCAAATGTTAAACGACCCAACCATATATTATACGATATTCATCGTTTTTAGCTAATGGGAATAACTTTCCCTTGCTTACAATTCCAAAATATTATTTATTCAAAAGTGATCTCTGATTTTTCCTCAATTACTCATGTCAACGTTGCATTGCAGACATAATACTATAGTCACCTGTCTCGCAGATCCAGTTTGCAAGAGATTTGATAGAAACTGAGTTTTGTTTCATAAGTTTCGCTTCTGCAAAACATCATATAATACTGCATCATCGTTCAGGAAATCGGTACCTCCCCCCACCCCGAATACCCGGCTATCTTATACGAAATCTCAAACTCTTCTACCTGCTTTGAAATCCAAAATAGGTGTTTTTGTATAATGTTATTTTAGCCCTATATTATAGTACGTACACGGAAATGACATTGACACCTTTGGCTTTTAAAAATTTGCGAAAACCCATTTTTCTAATGCTTTCGTCCCACAACGTCCACTAGTTTTACACAATCATTCGGCCATGACACTAGCTCCCTACTGATCCATCTCTAAAAGTTCTGTCTCTAGTATATAAACAGAACTCTGTGGTTTTACTGGTTTTAAAAGATTTTAAATATTAAATTTAAATATCTTCAACTATATATTTTTTATTCATTACACATATATATTGCAAAAAGAAAAAACAAATACTTTGCCTTTGAAAAATGTGCTATAAAAAGCAATTCCAACATAATTTTAACACTTAAATTTTTGTTTCTTCATTTAAAAAATGAATAACTCCCAAAATAAAATTTAATCATTTGGAGAGATAAACACAAAATGTTAAAGTTAGACACATCCGCCAGAGTATTTTCACAACTAGAATGCTACTTGAGAAAAAAAAGGAATATATCACATTTTTCTTTTAAAGGCAGCTGAGGAAAGTCATTTAGCATTCCTCCCCCTTCCCTTATATTTATTTTCTCATTCGAAATCTACCGCTGATAAATTCCTAAATGCTAATTTCTATTAATTAGGGATCGCAATAAACTGTGGGAAAGATGAACTTTGTAGGTTATTGAACTGATCAAACCAGTGGTCGGGAACCTTCTTTGGATCAAGAGCCAAAACAGCAAAATAAAAGATAAGCCAATAGATTTTGAGAGCCGGAAATTATAATTTTTATTGAGCAATAACAGGAAGAAAGAACTGTACATAATTTTATTAGCAAAAATGAAACCTTAACCTATAATTTTACAGTAGGTATCTTCAAGTGTATACAGTATAATTAAAAAGAATTAAAAAATTCTGCCATTTATCACTGTGACTTTTGAGTTTCAGACTTCTCGACCAGCTTAATCGAATTTGGATTTAGAACATTTGAACTGCATCAGTGCTTCAAACTATCTTCTAACAACCTGCTTTCATGCTTCTTTCTAACGAAAACCACTGAAATTTTTTCAGAGTTGAACATTGAAACAAAAATGGTCAAACGCCACTTTTCTTAGTGCTGAGAGCCGCCGGTTCCCAATCCCTGAATTAAACCAACAGAAACTATTTTATTTTCATTTAAAATTTTTTTCACATTCTATTCTATATTGAATATTAGAATACATTTCGAATTTTAAATTTTGCATTTTTAATTTTCTGATCCAACATTTAAAAAATCAGTGGCCATTAGTATGGTGGTTATTTAGTTCGTATTACTGCTTACATTCACATTAAATTTTGCGACTTTCATTTCAGTATCTTTGATAAGTTCGCTTTATCGTTTTGCTTCTTCAGCAAGAAGGTAAGATCTTGCGATTCCATTAATTTCTCCAACAGAGCTGTGAAACGAAGCAATGAACATTTTTACACGCATTAGTTATATTCAGCTTATTTGAAAAATCCATTTTCAGACTGAGAGCGGAGTTCAGTTTTAGTTATATTTAAATAGGATAAAACGTACTGTATAGAAAAAACAATAAACTCTTACAGTTGTAGTCCATTTTGTAAGCATTTCGAAAGTAAAGCAAATATTTTGCAGCAATACAAAAACTTTTCTGTTTTCTCATAACTTCCTCTCTCTGCCACTAATGCAAGTAATCCATCTCCCTCTCTTTAATAAAGAAATATTGGGAATCATTTGTTTTTGCCAAATTCAATCATTCAAATTTAAAAACAATAGGATATCCTTAAAAATGAAAATAAAAAAATATTACTTTTTTCCATTTTCCAGATTTATTCGCCATTAGATAGATTTTATTCCATTGCCAATTCAATAACGTCCACTAGTTTTATAGTGAGTAAAACATTCAATAATATTTGGGCTAGATCAATTAATAGGAATTACTTGCGAGAATATTTTTTTTCTAACATCAAAAGGTAGGATCAAGGGGTCACCAGTGGGTAGTCTGGAGGCCATCGTTTTGTTGCCAATGTGCTATCTAGTTCCCCTTTACTATATCCATGGATATTTTTCTGTTCACTTTATCCTGGAACTCCCTTTTTTTTTTCTGAAGTCTTTAGATACATACATACAAAATCCTCATACAGCAACTGCTAAGGAGGTCCAATCAGACTGTGCACTTTTTCTCTCCAAAGGTCTGTTCTACACCTGTTGCATTTGGCCACTCTAGGCAAATTCTAACAGTCCTGTTTGACATTGTCTGCCCATCGCATCCTAGGTCTGCTCCTTTTTCTAAAACTCTTAGGCACACTGTTGATAATCCTGTTTCCCAATCTGCAGTTATGCATATGGGCAACATGGCCAAACCAACGCAGTCTCTCCCTGCACAAAATGCTGCTCAAAGGAGGTTGATGACTCCTTCTTCTAACCGCATCATTACTTACAAAGTCGAACCACCTAATGACTAAGATATTGCACAAGCTTCTCTTATCAACGTCATTATGCAACAGGCCCAAATCGTCTGCATAATCAAAATCAGAAATTTTGAAATCTCTAGACCAGTGGTTCTCAACCTTTTATGTTTGACGTACCCCCTGGAAATGTGTATGTAACTGGCATACACATTTTCAGGGGAAACATAGTACCCCTTGTATAGATTTGGGTTGGGTTGTTTTACCTCTGAGTGGCACTTTTTTGCACACCATGGGCTAAATGGCCAGGTCACAAGGACCCCGAAGGCTCAGAGAAGGTTGAAGGAGGGGACCCACTGGAACAGCTGTTGGGAGACAGATGGTAGCCTCCCGTCAAGGCCATCCAGCGTATTCTTTAATGTGCAAAGAGTATGGCTCTCCCGTACACGGGGCCACGGCTTAACGTCCCATCTGACGAACGGCAGCCTTTCCAAACCCATCGGTGTCCCCTACTGACTGTGGGCAGGGCGGGGAGTTTTGCAGAGATAAATCTCAACGCTGATCCAGCTGGGACTCGAATCTGGAAACTGCAGATTACGAGCCTGGCGCGCTACCGACTGAGCCCTCCCCCCCCCCGCCCCTTGTACAGATAGATAAAAATATAGTTTTTAGTATAACAATGGGAATAAAAAAAATAATATATATATATAAACACATTAAATTTTGTATTCAAAAATTGTATATATCGATAAACACACACACAAAAAAATATATTTTTGCACAGCAATGTTGCCAACTAGCGACTTTGTTATTAGATCTTCGACTTTTGAGCTCTCACATCGTACCCCAAAAAATTTTACCATGTACCCCATATTGAGAACCCCTGCTCTAGACAATTTATGGCCAAAATCTTTCTTTCCAAAGAATTCCGCTTAACATAATCAATAACCAAACAAAGGAGAAAAGAAGACAAAATTAACTTTTGTCTAACTTTACTAGCAATCCTAAACCAATCGCTACAAGCCTTACCAACTCTTACACACGTGTTATTACAGAGCTTTCATTACACTAACTTATCAGGTATTTCATATGATCTAACAATCTAACAATACACCATGAGCGGTCATACCTTTTCTCTGTTGCCAGCATCAATACTCTGTTGGGTTGTCACAATCTAAATGTTCCCAATATGACAAGTCAACCATCCAGTCTCTAGGAGACCAATAATCCGTCCTCTCAAATTCACTCAGTTGGTGATGTGGTCAGTGAATCTGTTGCCTTGGCATTCCTTTCAAATGTTACTTTCTCCTAGAACTCACAGCTCAAATCCGGAAGACCATTTTCATAGGAAACCGGCCTTAGTTGCAATGTTACCTTAGAGGCGTTCTAGCCGATATGGACAAATGCTACAACCAGATTAGTCCCATATTTTAATCATTTGCATATCTTGATGCAACTCATCCACTTGGTGATTTGCATGCACTTCGTTTCATTTCTTCTGGGTGTTGCAATTTCAATTTTACAGACTCGAGCAACACTGAATAACTCTATTAGTACCAAACATTTAGATTTTAATGTCACGTATCCTTTGATGAAATAATTTTACATTGAAGTACCACTATACTTGTCTCACTTTACCCGAATTTAACGCTTTTGGAATAACTGTCGCTATATTTACATCTTTTAATTTGTTTTTATTTGAATAATGCCTTTTGAACTCAAATTTTTTTTTAAATGAAAGCTTTTCTAACGCAGTTTCTTTCAATTTATGATCAGACTAGCAAAGCTACTAGCTTATCTGTAGGTTATGACAGAACATATTATAATGCCCTTCCAGGACTCGAACCCTGGCTGTTACAATGTCACCAAGAACCAAAGCAATACCACTGCGCGACCAATGCAGTGGGTGGGGAGGGTTTAAGGTCACCACAAATGCGACTTTAAAACAAATATAAAACCTGGTCCTTAACCCTCTACCTGAGCCTAACATGTACCAGTAAATGAGGCATTTAGACCTTTGCCTACTTAACCATCTGATCTACATGATCTCCTAACTCTGTTACCTGCCTCCCTCCAATCCCACTACAACCATCACCAGCAAGCCATCAGAAACTGCTCAAAATGTGTTAGAAAAACGATTCTTAAACAATTATTTTTTTAATGCAGATAGGTCTTTCATAGATAGGTTTAATTTTTTAGTTTTCTGCATTACTGTAACGTGCTGTGTATTTATTATTGTAATACTGTAAAAATAAACGATGTACGCAATGCACGAGTTTCGAGGCAACATTTATCCTTATCCATTTTCTTTATTTGTTATAGGATAATTACAATTGAATAAAAAATTTATTATATATTATATATATATGGACATTTTTAAGAATGCGAGCCCCACGTTAATCGAGAACCGACTCAAATTAATAATCATATATAAAATATTTCCGTCATCAATAAATTGCAGTTTATTACCAAAACATGTAAAACAGAAACAGCTAGTAGAAACTGTAGGCTATGATGCTGTAGCATAGTGATTTAAATCTGAATGGACAACTGTTTACAGTCAAATCTGAAAGACATAGTAGATATTTTTTCAAAATGTTAGTGTTTCACCAATAGTGTCAACTTTAGTCATTTTTATGACGAAAAATTGAACTACTATCTTCACATCTGTATTGTCTTTATGAAAAAAAAAAATGGAATTTTCAGCATTTTGCCCTAGACTATATAAACACGTGTGATTATATGAAGAGATGAATTTCTTTGTCAGGAGAAAATGATATTCATGATTAGTGGAATCAGAAACAGAGCTATAAGCTTCATCTTATTTCAAACTGTTTATTTCTCATGAAGTACCAGTTGAAATCTAGCATTCCAGTAAACACCAAATTGAGTTCCTACTTCATGCAACCATATGCAGACACAATAGGCGATAATATCCTCCTACATATATATACAGGGTGTCCCTGAATTCATGACCAAACGTGAGGTAGGGGATGGTAGTACACACCAAACCCACCAATATTCATCATAGAATATGCAGCCGCAAACGCAGTGAGGAGTCGGAAATGAAGGATAGACACAGAGGTTTCCAGAGTGACATTTACTGGAGATCATTATAATGCTCAAACATCTGCCCACCAACGTTGATACAGGTGGCTGCGACGGACAGTCGGGCTACCAGATCCTCTGTGAATTGCACAGGCATCTCGTACACGACACTCTTCAAATGTCCCCACAGAAAGAAATCGATGCAAGAAAGATTGGGCGATCTGGGAGATCTGGATCTGGGCGATCCGCATCCAATCCATCGGTTACCAAATGTGGTATGAAGATGCTGACGCATGTCCATGCTGAAATGGGTTGGTGCCCCATCGCGCTGGAACCACATACGGGTGCAGATTGCAGCTGGAACATTCTGAAGCAATTCGGTCAAAACCTGTTGCAGAAAAATACGGTACGTTCGCCCATCGAGGAGGTCCTGGCAGTAGGTAGGGTCCAATTAAGCAGTCATGCACGATCACCGCCCAGACATTGACAGCGAACCATTGCTGGTTCGAATTTGGACATGTACCATGGGGATTCTGGGCTGCCCCCAAATGCGCATAATGGACATTCACTACGCCTTCACATGAGAATGTTGATTCATCCGTAAAGAGCACATGCGTGGGGAAATCAGGATGTGTGGCACTTTGCTTCAGGAACCACTGGACCAAATCCATGCGCAGGGGATAATCAACAGCTGTCAATGCCTGCACTCGCTGCAAGTGATAGGGGTGTAGCCCTTCTTCATGCAGTACTCGCCAGACACTTCCGATGCACACCCAGGCTCTGGGCGGCGGATCGCATGCTTGTACCTGGGTTATCTGTCACCATATGTAAGATGTCCTCGCTCATAGCTGGCATTACGACCGTCCACGCTCGTCCGCTATCATGTCAACTGAAGTGGAAGGTGCCTACCTCCGACAGTGCAGTCGCGTAAACATTTTATGATCGGGCACACAGCGCATAGGATATCGCTCATGGGTCTTTGCGCCTCTCTACGATTGCCCTCGGCTACTCCGTACATCACGTGCATATTGGCTTTCTCTGCCTTCGTAAACTGCTCCATCTCGTGTCTGGTCGATGGTGAGAATGCTGGGGTTTGGCCGATCCAGCGCTTTTAAGCCGTGCCGCCTCGTGTGCGCTCCTTACCGGCACCGGGCTGAGTTTGCGGCCGCATATTCTATGACGAATATTGGTGGGTTCGGCGTTTACTAGCATCCCCTCACTTTTGGGCCATGAATTCAGGGCCACCCTGTATATAACGTTCATCTGTATCATTGTTCCGTTGTCAATCACTATCTGGAGATTTTTCACAGTTGCTTTTTAGGTAATAACCGCATGAAGTGGCCAGTCTAGTCTCCCAACCAAAATCCAACAGGAGAAATGAGTGGGATGCTTTCAGGGTACAGGCTGTTCCCTCAGAATCCCACTCCTGCAAGCTTCAACATGCTTTGAAAGAGTAATGGAGATTACTAACCACATTACGGACAGTCTGACCAACAGCATGAGACATCACTGTAAGGTCTGCATAGTGGTAAGAATTGACCACTAGGTGTTCACTCCATATTAAACCATTTGGTCTATATCGGTTGACTCACCTTTTTACCAAAATGCTATTCGTACAAGTGTTTCGCCGCCTTCTGATTCACGTGAAGCAGATCTAGTGGGTTTTTGAGAAAAACTGGGATTTCCAGTTGTTCCCGATTTTATGAAAATAGTACCTTATTCATTCCTTTGCATTTTTTATTTATCCTTTTTGCCACGGGAATGACTTTACCTACACTTTGAACTTTATGTAGAAATATATAATTTGATAAAATGTCTTTATTACTTAACGGAAAACAAAGAAGTGTCAAGTGCAAGGCAGTTTTTAGTATCTCCTGTCAGTTACAGCTACCATTTTCAGCATAAAAAAGGCGTACTGCATGAAAAATTGCAATTACATATGCAAGTTTTTTTTTTCCCCATTTCTGTTCTGGGTTCGAGCCCCGGGTTAAGGCATGGGTGTATGTGTCGTTCTTCTGCTGAGGTCCTGCCATCCTCTGACCTTCTACTATGGCAAATAAACTGACAGGCTCCTGTCAGACCTCTGTGGCAAGCAGCTGCTTGAGGGGGTATTTATTTTATTTATTCTGTTCTGTATTCTGTTAATATGAATTCCTCAGTTATGTTTTAGGTTGTGAATTATTATCCTCACAGTGATGTTTTTAGGTCCTAAAGTTAAAGGAATTTTGGTGCACTTTCAATATAAATACATGTTACCATGCCTTGATAGTAAGATACCAATGCATCAGAACTTATCTTTCCTATCTTAACCTTCGTATTAGAGGGGGAAAATGGGGTCCATTTTAGTCCAGAATTTTTAAAAAACTGATTATGAGGGGAGAAAAAGTTTTAAAAACAGTTGCATTTTAGGTATTGCATAAATAAAAATAACACAACCAAAGGAAGAAAGAAGTGGATGATTTTCTATAGAACGTATTAAGTGCTGGTCCATAATCGATCCCATTCATAATTAACCTCTGTGACACTACGAACGTAAGCTATAAAACAAATGTCTCTAGTGGCAAGCTTATTGTGTGTGTGAAGAGAATAGGGGGTGCTTATGTTGGTAATATAACTTGTGTTGTACACAATTTTTTAAACCTAAAATATTAAAACCTGCATTAAAACTTATTACATAAACTAAGATATCTTCAGTATATCTACTATATTTAATAGTTTAAGATATTATTTGATATTTTAAGCTAGATATTAAGGTAACAAGGCCAATAACCCTGGTTTCAAAGTAATACAAAATCAAAGCTGATTGAAACATACGAAACTGAAGCAACATGTGTAATATACACTTTATTAACTATAGATTGGAAAAAATAACATTACCACTTGCCACAACTATCACAATTTATCATAAATGAATCTTAAGGCACTGTACATAGCACAACGTCCATTTTGAAAATGTTGGACATCCAACTGCCTTTGGCCAAAACAAATATTTACATTACAAAGTCAACAAACAATGAAAGCCATACACAAAAAGTGAGACATCAGCCTGAGGGAGTAAATGGCTTACTGATTGTATTGTTAGTTGTCATAACTTGAATATCCCACCTGAAATGTAAAAACAAAATATTTAACTATGCTGGATTATTTTTTAGCAATAGATAAAAAAAAAAACTTAAAGAATTAGTTGCACTTTGAGCACATAGATACAGTATATTTGACAGAATGATATTTGATGGCATACATAATTTGAAAGCACGTTTGATATATATCAGGTTGTTCAAATGAAAAGTTAACAACTCCCACAATTGGGCTCCCACAATGGACTGATTGATCTATGAGTGCACAAAGATCAATCTTTGTGGGAGATCATCAATTGTGGGAGACTGATTGATCTTTGTGCACTCATACAAGAAAATGAATACACATAGAAAAAACTCATCATCACCAGAGTCCGTAATGGTTTGCACATGACAGATGTTGTGTGGATTTTAGATATCCTGAATAGAAGTATCCAAAGTTGAACAATGTGTGGTACAGTGATATTTTATTTGACTATTGGGTCTGTTGATTGAGTTTCTGGACCACCATCAACTTACAATGATATTGCAAATCCTTGAATATTGCCTTTAGGGCAAGCAATAAAGCAGTGTCTCGCAAACTTTTTTATTCTGCGGCACACTGAATCTAATTTTTTTTCCGCAGCACTCTAATTTTTTTTTCCGCGGCACATCTAAAAAAGAATAAAATCAAACTCTATATAATCGTCATTATATTTGCGCTTTGTTGAAGTCATCAGCCTGGTTTTACTTGAAGATTTGCTCTCGTTCTTTAATTCATAACTCGGTGTTTGTTTTAAATATTTGTCCATTCTATGGCTTGAAATAAACAAAAATTAATACCAAAATTTGGAAAAAGCTTGATAAATACTTACAAGTTCCCAGTTGATAAAATCTGAAAGGTTTTTATTAAAGCATGTCAATAGCACGTCGATAACACAAGTCAAGTCAAAATGAAATCTTGGGAATATCTAGTGTCAATTTGAAAATCTCTCGTGGCACACTTGGAATCTCTCGTGGCACACAGTTTGCGAGACACTGCAATAAAGTATAAGTGCTCAGGACTTTTATTTAAAAGGGCTGATTTGTCGAGGACAACATCTGCTCTAATGCTGCCCAAGTAACAATAACAATGTTGAATAAATATAGTTCGATTGTCTGCATATCATTCTAAGAAAGAGGGTAATGTGATAATTTCATGTTGGGACAAATGTCTCAATAGGCATGCAAATTTGAACAGATCAATAGATATAATCTTCAATTTTAACCTGTTCACTTTTCATCTGAACGATCCTTATAAAATTAAAGAAAAAACTGACTAGACAATAATTCATACTATTAGTTACAACTGGGGAAAATTACAGACCATAATATAAATTCAGTGGCCACTGAATTACAACTACCCCACCATAAATAAAAAGTAATGTACACTAAAAGTAGCAGTGTTCCATTCATTACCAAGTTTATTAATCATGTGAATTCGAAAGTGATACAAATAAGGGCAAATGACAGAATCTGTCAGAATTTGAAGGAGGTATAATTGTTGGTGCATGTGTGTGATGAGTGCCTCCATCTCACAAATAGTACCTGTCGCTGGCTGTTCCAGAACGGCTCTTGTAAAGTATATTGGGTACTAAACATTAAAGGGAAATCAATTAGTAAGCACAAGAATTGTGGTGAGAAATACAAGGTAAATATAATAATGAATCTTGGATCACAGTGTATAAGTTGAAATAGTTAAAATTATTCATGTATAAAATCGGATTATGAGGTTGATTACATTGCATGGTACTGTTTTCAAAAGCTCATAGAATATTACATACTTTTATATCATCATCAATCACGTTCAATCAGATGTCCCTGTTGTGCAATAACTGTCCTACAGCATACTTTTCTGCTGTAATAGGATTCTAGTTATATATGAAACATGCCCCCCTTGTAATAAAGGAAGATATATACTGAGGTTGCTTATCAGTGGCTATGTGGACTCCCCCCCCCCCTCAGTATAAGGGAGGATATATACTGAGGAAGCACTTATATCTAATCAGTCCCATTCCTCTTTATGAGCTTCCCATAATCATCAATAGTGCAAGGTTGGCATTTACCTAAAGCTTGTTTCAAGGGTCCAAATGCCATAGGCAACACATCAGGTGACTTCACTGGAATGACTTCTAATTATATAGCATGGATACCAGTTTCCTTTGCCATCCATTGAAGATGTGTGTGCACAGACACTGAGATATGACTCACTCAACCATATAATGTAGGCAATTTGTCCCAGAATATTGGCTCCAGGACATTTATCTGATAGTAGATGAAGTTCACTTTGGCATTCTTCTCCAACCTGTGGATTTGCAACTTCCGATTATAGTAGTACCCAACAATAACAATGAAACCTTTGGGAAAACTTTCAGCATATTCTCTGTACCACTGTTGATAGGTTGTTTGGTTGATTGGTCAATTAATATATTAACCAACACTTGTTGCTGTGTATTCCTCATTTAATGTGGCTGCATTTTCCCACTTGGCACCCACCAGGTACCACTCATACAGTTTGTGGCAATTGTACACAATTACATTGGATTGTTTTACCTCTGAGTGGCACTTTTTTGCACACAATGGGTTAAATGGCCAGGTCACAAGGATCCCGAAGGTTCAAAGAATATTAGGGGAGGGGACCCACTGGACAGATATTGGAAGACAGATGGTAGTCTCCTGTCAGGGCCATCTAGTATGTTCTATAACGTATACAGGGTATGGCTCTCCTGCACAGAGAGCCATGACTTAATGTCCCACCTGAGAGACAGCAGCCTTTCCAAGCTCATCAGTGTTCTACTGACCAAGTGCAAGGTGGGTAGTTTTGCTGGCTCAATACTGATCCAGCTGAGACTCAAAACTTGGAACTGCTGATTACAAATCTGGTGCACTACTGAATGTGTGCTGTAATATTCTTAGATGATATGTAGAGTCAACTGAGACACTGTCTTTGGCAAACTTCCTCTGGATTACAGGATTTTGCCAACTGACCATTGTGCAGACCTTGATAACAGTGGGTGTGCATGAGCATTCTATGCATTTTTGACATACTTATAGCTGCTTCCAGAGTGCCATCTCTTATGCACTGTTTCACCACAAAAGAAGCTCTTACAAGAAATGCTAAATCTTCTGGTTTTCTACATCTTTATAATTTGCGACTCAGAATACTGGGCATTATGATGTACCCTTCTCAAAACCTGTGAATCCTTGGTGGTATAGTGCATTGAGGTTCATGCTGACAAAAGTGGTATGCATATAACTACTGATGAGCATACATCATCATTACAATTGGGCCCATACACCACACAATTTATCTGTTATGGGTTCACATCATTGAGGTACTTTGCACATCAAATTAGCACTCTGCAACATAATCCTCAGATTATATCCTCTCTTATTACAAAGGTTATGTTTATTGGAGATCAGCTTTGTATTAGAAATATTAAGAGCCAATGATCAATTATTGTTAAGCTACTTTCTACATACTATCTACATGTAAACTGTTTAACTTCTGCAAAAAAAAAAAGAAGCAAATTCTTACATAACTATTAGAGAGCATGTAAAAGTGATAATTCACATTCTGGACTTATATATAAAACATTACTAGCTAATTATTAATTATTGCTGAGAAAATCTCATGATAGAGATCTGGTTATATGTTAATTGATATCTACAGGTAAACTGTTTATTCTTTGATAGGATATAAAAGCAGATATGTATATGCCCAATGGGTCAGATGGCTTGTAGTTGGGTTGTTTTACCTCTGAGTGGCACTTTTTCGCACACCATGGGTTAAATGGCCAGGTCACATGGACCCCGAAGGCTCAGAGAAGGTTGGGGGAGGGGACCCACTGGAACAGCTGTTGGGAGACAGATGGTAGCCTCCCGTCAAGCCTCCCGTCGTTCTTAATCCGATTTTTGTATTCATCATCTGAATTGACGAGTCTTTGAATTTTTTGGAAAAACCTTTTTTGTTAATTGAATATTTGACTTTTGCATTTTTTCATCTTAAGCAACAATTAGTGATTTTGATTTAGATATAATTTTATTATAAACTTGACAATGACTTTTGAATTCTTGCTCGATAAGTGATGCTATATACATAATGAACCCTATTTCAACTTTATTTGGCAAGTTAATATTCCTGGTGCCTGATAAGCTATCAGGAGTTTGAATCTATTATGGATCAGACAAAAGGTTCAACTTGAGAAAGTTAATAATCTTTGGAGCATTACAAGGACCTCAGCAGAAAAACAACACAAACATCCATGCCTTACCCAGTGCTCAAACCCAAGTCCCTTAGATCAGTAGCCAAGCATGCTAACCACTCAGCCATGGGAGCAATTTTTTTTTTGCTTTAAAAACAAGATAATTTAAATAAGAATTGAAAAATATGCAATTAAAACTGGATAGAGTGCTGTGAAGAAATTAAATAAAAGTATTTCATAGCAAATTAGTTTATTTCAAACACTGAAATTGAAATCAAACCCTTCCAGATCAATTTGCATTAGATACTGATTACTATGGAAAAGTTAAACTTTATGACAATGGAAAAAACTTGACTTTAAAATTAAAAATTCTGAATGCTAGTTATTAAATTACTTTAATTTAGTTAAAAATGGTACAAGTGCTATCATTTAAAAATAAAAATTTCTATAATAATGTCCTAATCAGGTGCCTCTTAAAGCAGCTGCTACATTTTAAATCACATAAACCAAATGATTTAATTTTCAGTCAAGCTTCAAATAATTATTATTTCTAATTGCATCATATATTTGAGAAGCAATATAAATAATTCAAGAAGTAGTGGAATCGATATCCCTCTTCAGAATCCGAGAAAAGTCAGAACTGATCTCAATCACTCTCATAGTCAATGAAATATTGTAGTTTAGAAAAAAAAACTCCTGTTTTCTGATTCAACTTAATAATATCCATTATGATTAACATCCATATTTCAGAAAGTATTTGGTCATCACTTATTCACACCTTCAAAAACTATTTCATCAGCAAAACGCAAAACATTTAGGTACTTTCTGAATGCAGTACACATATTTTTCTGTACAGCCTAACAAGCGTGCACTAAAAGTTTCAAAAGAAACCGTATGTTTGTGAACTGATATCATGCTCCCATGATGTTGCCAATAACATGATCAAAGAAATATTGATGTTCCTCTTCATATTCTTTTCAAAAAAGATATCTGATAATATTAGGTTGTTGCATATAAAATGGACAATTTTGCAGATGCATGAAGTTTTTGATGTTTTGAGGACTGAAGATGTTATCAGATGGGGTTTGTAATATGTTGTATTAAATCATAAAGTCTATTTATGACAACACAACTACTGACAATAGCCATTTAGTCAGTAGATTTTTGTTGTAAGTGGACTGTAAGAGCTTAAAGGGAAATATGGATCAGAGTCAAATTTGTGTTCTTTTCTTATACAAGTTTAAACTGGGCATGGTTTAAGTCCCAGCTGGGCCAACATTGTAATTTATCTCCGCAAAACTCCCCCACCTTGCCCACAGTCAGCAGGGGACACCAATGGGCTTGAAAAGGCCACCATCTGTCACATGGAACGTTAAGGCAAGCCCCATGTGTAGGAGAGCCATATGCTGTGCACATTAAAGAACATGCTGGATGGCCTTGATGGGAGGCTACCATTTGTCTCCCAACAGCTGTTCCAATGGGTCCCCTCCCCCATCCTTCTCTGAACTTTCGGGTCTTTGTAACCTGGCCATTTAGTCCATTTTGTGCAAAAAAGTGCTGCTCAGAAGTAAAATAACCCAATTGGGACATGATACTGTGGAGGCAACTTGCAACATCAATGCTGCATTTGGGAAGACACAGCTAGTAAATGGACAACAAGATGTTGATTTGAAAATTTTTAATTGAGCGATATCAGCTCTCAAAATAAGCCATGTGGCTGACCCAAAGAAGCAATTGATAACGATCGAATGAAGGCTTTAATTGAATCCAACATATGTGAAACTGTACAAGACATCACAGTCAGATTAGGCAAGAATTATTTAAGTTCCCAGTGCTTGGAAGTCATTGGGTAAGTGAAGTTGGATAAACAGGTTCTGCTTGAATTAATGGATACTAATAAGACATGTCAACTTAAATGTGCACTTCTCATATGAAACCAAAGGGATCTGTTTTTGCATGGAGTTGGCCAAATGCAAGCTCAAAACAGACACATCTGTAGCTCAAAACAGACACATCTGGAAAGGAAAATTAGTCTGGTTGGACTTCCATAGCCCATAACTGCATGATGATTTTGTATGTATATTTCTATGCCTTTTATTGCTGTTTATGCCACGAAATGATTAAAATATTTGAATTTAAATATTTGTTTATGCTGAATTATGCTGTGCTTCACTGAAACTGCCCCACCTAGAAAGAATGGTAGATTGACCACCAGAGAAAGAATGGTAGAAGAATTGGTAGATGAGAGTTGGTATGTATATGGAAGAATGTACAAACAGGAGGATCAATGGATCAGATTTCCAACATCACAATGCCCTCCCTGTTTGCACTTGTGTTGGAAATCACAAAAGATGGCTGCATTTGCACTGTTTGTTAGTTTGTCTCCCTCTGACACCATTCCATCATTGTCTGTATCTGCAGCAGTGTAGGGAGAGAGCTAATTGGGGACAAGACTGGTATTGTGTTATCTTTAGTGACAAATCACATTTCTGTTTGGGATCCAGTGATGGCTGCATGCAGGTCTGAAGTGACATAAGTAATCCAGTCCACATCAGGGAGTGTCATACCTGGAATCATGGTATAGGGAGCCATCAGTTAAAACTGCCATTTATGTTTGGTTGTTCTTGATGACATGCTGATGACAAGACATTATCTGTCGAACCATTCTAGGACAAGGGCTTTTGCTCCTTCTATGCTCCATTCCAAATGCTATTTTTCAGCAAGACAATGCCCACCTACTTAAGTCTCATATCCCAACAGCATCTACATGATGTGGATATGCTTCTTTGGGCTTCATATTCCCCAGATCTGTCAACAATTGAACACATTTGTGATATGGTTCCCTGACCACTGACTCCTGTCATTCACTCCAGCCCTCTGTCACTGTTGCCTAAGTTCATGGAACAGGTGTATGAAGCATGACTCAAAATTCACTAGGATGACATTCATCATCTTTTTGACTTGAAACTAGGATATTTGGTTGCTGACATTGTTGCACTCAGATTCACACCAGTGCAACTAGGTGCACCATTTTTCTCCTTTACCATGAGTTGCCAGCATTTTTTGCCCCCATCCTTTTGTCATCAAGAGTAACCAAAAACATCCGAAAATAACATGTGACCTAGAGATGAGAAGGAACACCAGGAAAGCATTATTCATACTGATTGGGTCTACTTGTTTATGCTTTCTTTAAATCTGTGTGTATCATGGGGTAATGCTGCTGCATCCCTTCCAGCAAAGATGAGGCAACAGCTGTGCACCTTAGAAGATTGTGGATTACTATTTTTAGAAGTGGTTACTTTATAGCCTCAGCAACAAAAGAGAGAACCATCATATGAGCCTTGTCAAGTTGAACAATGACATCAAAATAAACTGAGATAATACAATAAGATTTTGAATCTGATCACAAACATAAGATGAACAATGATATTAAAATAAACTAAGTAAACATTGATCATAAAATTTTGAGAGGCCATTGTTTTTTGGAGTTTAGGAGGGTAAATTTGGCTTCTCATAAAGAAGCCCTCATATAGGGTCACCCCTTTTGACACTAGAGGTTAATTAATATTTGTGATTTATGGGTCCCATCACGTGGATCCCATGAGAGGCGCAACTATCATCCCACCTCTACTGAAAGGGATGCAGCAGCATTACCTCATGATACACACAGAGAGAAAGCATAAAAAATAAACAAGTGGAAACAAGAGCATAAATAGGCCTTGGTCCCTCTTGTTCTGGTGATTCATGATTTGGTAATAGAGTTCAGCATTTGTGATAGAGCTTGATATAACAAAGCGGTGAGCTGCCCATTGATGTTTGTAATAACAAAGTCAAATCACTCCTGAGAATTCTAGTTAAAATGTTTGTACCATCACCTAGTTTTAAGTATTGGCAGTTGTTTGATTTGTGAAGTGTACTATATGTATGCATGTACACAGTCGTATCAGAATAATGTGACCACCTACCATACATTGTATGAATAAATACAGTATTATTATGTTACTTGAAATTTTGAGTGAAGAGTTTATTCATGAGTGGCAATTATTACATTTCTTGCATTCTTGTAAAAATTGTCCTATTAAATAATTAAATAAATTTAATGTCTGTCACTATCTTAGTTTTGGACCTATCCACCATTTTTAAAAAAAAACTCTTCCATCTTAAGAAAAGGGGAAACTGGAAAATACCCCAGGGAAAGGATTAATACAGGTAAAGTATATCCAATTAGGGTTCCCTAGCATTATGCATAAGACTATCAAAATATCTCAGGTCTCGTTCATTAGTACCTTTGCACACACCAAATATTTAATTGGCCAATCTCCTTGCTCATTTGGAAGAGTGGACTTGATTAGCAGTGTAAGTATTTTGAAGAGTAACAGGCAGAAGTATTGGGCTGAATATTTATTTTAGAGTTGTTGAGGCAAGTGGGAACTGGAGAAATCCTCACCACAATTTTTGCTATTTGCAATGAACCAAACTCCCCAAAGCAGCTCCAGTAAAGTAGCCACTGAAGTTGGTTTTGTAATACTGGGGAATCACAACACAATCCTTGTACCATTTCGCTTAGTTTGTTTTGAGTTTTTTACCTCTGAATAGTACTTTTTTTGCACACAATGGGCTAAATGGCCAAGTCACAAGGACTCAGAGAAGGCTGAGGGAAGGAGGCCATGGGATAGTTGTTAGAAGGCAGATGGAAGCCTCCCATTAAGGCCACCTAGCATGTTCATGGTATGATTCTGCTGCATATGGGGCCACAACTTAATGTCCTGTTCAACGGATAGTGCCTTTCCAAGCTCATCAGTGTCTCCTTTCTGACCAAGGGCAGGGTCGGGGTTAGTGGAGATAAATACCAACGTTGGCACAGTTGGGACTTGAACCTGGGAACTGAAGATTAAGAGCCTGGCATGCTACAGGTGTGCCACCCCCACCCAGTTGGTGTATATTGCATCTACTCCAAGTAGGGAGTGTGCAACAGTATCACTGTTCAAGGTGGCAATACTTCATACTGGCACTACATTTTCATTAGTAAATACTGCTGATTTCATACACAAACTTAATTTCTTGTCTACACTGCTGCCACTTCATTTGTTTGAGTTCAAAGCAAGTATTTCTTGTAGGTAGGCCAATTTTAGTGATAAGCAGTACATATTTTATAATAAATATTTCACATAAAAATGACTGCTTTTTTTGCCACAAACAACAGAGAAATCTAGAAGTTATTTGAAGCATATACATTCTCTCTCTCTCTCTCATAAAATGACATGCCTATTAAGACAATATTAAAGTTCTCTGACCACTTCCTTAGTGCATAAGAAGCTTGAAAGCACAAGGCATTGTTAACAATATATTTCACAATCAGCACTTATTGCATTATATATCTATATTTGTCTTTAAACCAGAACTTAGAGAAGGGTACCTCAGCCTTTTCTTGTGATCTAGTTTAAAATCAAGACTTTTTTGATCACACCTTTTTCATCACTTTAAGAAAGAGTTTTCATAAAAATAAAAAAAACAGACACATTAGCTTGAACCTATATAACTTGAAAAATATATACTAATAATTTTTTTTAAATGTTTGATTATACGGTTTTACTTAATAACATGAATCATGTTACCTTAACTGTAATTGGTGACCAAGTGAATAGTCTCCAATGATCTAATAATGGGTTGTAACACAATTTGGCAAAACATTGATTTAGAGCAACAATAGCTGCATTAAAACAAAAAGTTTATAACAAACATTTATTCATCTGAATTTGATTAACTGTTACCTTAAATCCTTTGGAAGTGTGCTTTGATCAAGCTGCTGTTCAATGACTATTATGAGACACAATGTTTTCAATGATGGTACTATAAAAAAAAAGAAAAAAAATTAAAACAATATATTATACTTTACACCAAGAGGTTTCAACAATTTTTCAGTGGCAACTCATCTTTAATAATGCAAGCAATATGCATGCTAGAACATTAATGCTGAATCACTAATTCTTTAGATTCTACACCTTTTTACACCACATAATCAATAAAAAAATATTAGAAACAATGTTAAGCATATGGTTATTATTACTATGTGATTTAATCACCATAATAATTAGCTTATTGAACATAGTATAACATGCATAAACATTTATAAACTTAATTTCATTTCCTGACCACCCAAACTAATTCAATAACCCATCTAAATTCACTTAGCAGACCCAATCTAACCTGCTGCAGTAGTTGCCAATCTAACCTGCTGCAGTAGTCAGTTTGTGATCCCTGATCACAAACTGAAGTTGAAAACTTTATTTATGCATTTGAGTTTGTAGCCCATAAACAATGAGGCAAAAAGTAATTATCTCATATTTTCTGAATCTTTATTTTTGAAATTTCATTATTCATGAAGATAATTTATCAAAACAGTGGAATAACCGAAACTCCCCATTGGGGGAGGGGGGGGGGGGTTGACATGCTTGAATCTCATCTGATGCACTAGTCTGTTTTTCAAGGTTTGCCTTAGAAAATATATGATATTGGAGACTCAAGAGGGGAACTTATATCCCCTCTCTCTTGGGTATGTCACTGCATTTCAATAAAGGCTCAGAAAGGTTGGGCAAACAGGACAAATGTCACATAAAGGCAGTGATTTCTGGTTCTAAAGCTTAGTGAATCCAAAGTATATTCCAAGTACACTGGTAATTAATTATAAGCAAAGATCTGGTGTTGATTCAGTTGAAAATCAATGAGAACACTCTTGAAACATCAAATTCAAAGTTCGAGGAAAAAAATGTCTTGAACTAGTAGTGTAAAAATTCACAATTTCCTGATAATGTGCTCTGACCACTGAGCTTCCAACTGCTGATCAAAGTTTCTAGTAATAATAAGAATCTTCTATCAGCAATACACAATCATAAGTGTGTCACATGAAAGCAGACTTCTGCTTGAAACAGGCATGCTGCAGAAAAAGAAAAAAAAATGAAAGCAGAGACTTCTGCTTTCCCAAAATCATAAGATAAATGATCCATGATCATTTATTTTATGTATTTCCCCACAAGTAAAAGTCAAGTGGAGTCAAGCCTAGTGAATCTGCTAGATACTTGACACTTCCTCTTCACATGGTCCATCAAATTGGGAACATTTCATTCAGATAGCTCCTGACATCATGATGGTAATGCAGGGATGTTCCATCTTGTTGAATATATACACTAAAGAGTCAAAACATTATGACCAGTGCAACTTTATGTAAATCGAAGCAACTGCAAGTAAACAACAATGCGTATGAAGGTCATGAAACAGTATAAATAACACCTGATACTGAGCTCCATTAATCAGTGTCATTCTTTTTCTTCAGATAGGAAAGCAACGACTTAAGTGAGTTTGACAAAGGCCAAATTGTAATGGCCAGATGACTGGGTCAGATTATTTCTGAGATGGCAAGGTTTGAGGGGTGCTCATGGTCAGACGTGATTAGCACCTTCAAAAAGTGGTCTGAGGAGGGAAAACCACGAACCATCGGAAAGATGTGGGCCAACTTTGGCTCATTGATGCTAGCAGTGAATGAAAGCTATCCCATGTGGTACAAGCCAACAGAAGGCATACTGTGGCACAACTCGCCTGTAATTTGAATGCTGCTGATGGGAGGGTACAATGCAGCAGGGTACAAAGTACTGTGTGTCACAAACACACAGTACATTGTACCCTGCTGAAAATGGGGCAGCATAGCCGCACTCTGAGTGCCCATACTAACCTCGGTTCACCATCAAAAGCACCTATAATAGGTATGCAAGCATCAAAACTGGACCTTGAATGATTGGAAGGTTGTCTGGTACGGTGAATCTCATTTCCTGTTGCACTTGCAAGGTACACGTGTGTTGTTTACCTGGGGAAGTGGGCACCAGGATGCACAGTGGGACAAAAACAAGTTGGTGGAGGAAGTGTAATGCTTTGGGCAATGTTATGCTGGGAAACCCTGGGTCCAGTCATTCATGTGCAGGAAACTATTGCATCTACCACCTACCTAAACATCATTGCAGACCAAGTGCATCCTTTCATGGCAACAGTATATCCCTCTAGTAGTGCCTTCTTTCAGCAGGATAATGCACTATGCTACACTGCCCAGATTGTTCAAGAATGGTTTGCGGAACATGAGGAAGACTTCCAGGTATTGCCCTGGCCTCCAAATTCCCCAGACATCAATCCAATCAAACATCTGTTTCTTGTAACTTATGTGGCTCAACCACATAACTTACAAGAGTTAAAGGATCTGCTGGTAACATGTTGGTACCAGATGGTACCAGATACCACAAGACACCTTTAAAAATCTTGTAGCATCCATGCCTCACTGGGGAAGTGCTGTTTTGGTGGCACATGGAGGACCAAAATCATATTAGGCAGGTGGTCATAATGTTTTGGCTCTTCGGTGTGTCCATATAGGAATGCTAGAAAAAAAATCAAAGGGGGGGAGGGGGGAGAAACATAATCAAGCTGATAAAATGTAAGGGGGAAGGGTGCAAGAGACATTTTTCAATGCAATATAATATTTCACCCCTCCATTTTACTTGTGTTTTTTAAAAATATCAGCATACTCAGAACATACTTGATCATCTATTACAGTGAAGTGCCATTAAATTAGAGATAACAACCTAGTAATGTGTTGGACTCCCTCTGTCCCTGATAACGCCCGCCAGACAATAAAGCAAGGACTCCACAACCAGAAGCTTGCATAAATGTTCCACAGGTATGGCGACCCATGCATCCTCCAGAGCTGTCCACAATTCTCTCAAGGTCATCACTGATGGGACATGGGCCCAAACACTCTGTTCGACGGTATCCCAAAGATTTTTGATGGGATTTAAATCTGGGCTTCTAGGTGGCCAATTCATTATTCCAAAGTCAGCAGAATGCTCCTGCAACCATGCAGTAGCCAACCTGGAACTGTGAGATGAACAGTTGTTTTGCTGGTAGACGTCACCTCCATTGGGATGCATGATGGTCATAAATGGGTGTAAATGGCCAGCCATGAGTTCTATGTATCAGGATGCACTGAGAGTCGTCTGTACACATACCAAAGGTCCTACAGACATCCAACTGAAGACACGCCAGGCAATCACTGAGACACCACCAGCTTGTACTGTTCCGACCTGACATGCAGAATTCATGACTTCATGGGGTTGGCACCATACCCTCAGTCAGATCAAGTTTAAATTGAGATTCATCACTCCAGGCTCTCTGTTGCTAATTTTTGATTGTCCAGTTTCAATGTTCTTTAGTCTAGGTGTTGTGTTGAGCCCGGTGTCATGCCATTAGAAGTGGGACTCTAGTAGGTCAGCAACTCCTGAAGCCGATACAATGAAGTGTGTTGCATGATCCATGCACTGACTTCCCGGCTGGAACCCACGTTCAGATGGTTGGTGATTTCAGATAACGTCTGGCCACTATAGGTCTGTATGATGTGGATCAGATAGTGAAACCCATGATCATTCAAGTCTGGTTGTCCTTTGCAGTTTGTCCGGGTGCTTGTTTTTTGCTGGAATTTTCATATTCCCAGAACACCCTTGAAACTGTTGTACGAAAAAATCCAAGTTTGTTGACAATTGCGGAAATAGAGTGTACCACCCTTCGGGCACCTATGATCTGCCCTCTATTAAATGCATCTAAATTCTGCACCTTCCACATTATGCTTCTCACGATGAATGCTGGGGATGCCAAAGCTGACAGCTATATATGACCAGAATTTCAGCCAAGTATGCACGCAGATGCAGGACTTGCGGTACTGAATTTGGATAATGTCTCCTATCTCCAATTCAATGGCACTTCAGTGTACCAATCTCTATGGAAGTGAAAATACCTGCTATTAGAAATACACTTGTAATTGTGTACTGTTGGCAGAAGGCTCATATCATTACCAGAGGATATCTTGATTGTGAACAGTATCTCAGTTTTCAGAGCACCTAACGTGTTATTAGGCAGTGTTGAGTTCACATCCCAACTAGCTCAAGACAATTTTTTTTCTAACTTTTAATTTGATGTTCAAGAGTACTCTCATCAACTTTCAATTGAATCAACACCATATCTTTACTTATAATCCAAAATAGGAAAATTTCTTTAACATTTTTTGCGTAAATAATGTGTTTATTACTAAACAGATTATTTACACTTAAATATTTAATTTATTTACTCTAACATATAACCAAAATAATTTCATAAAAAATGAAAAGAAAAGCTCTTAACTTACAAAAGTCTAAAACATGCAAATCAGCATGATCCATCAATCGTGAATCAATGCCTTCTACCACCCAATGTTCAGGTTGAACACGAGGATATAATGGGTCTGGGCTGAAAACAAGAAAAAAAAATCTGTAGAACAGTGAACAATAGAAAATTCGCTTTTTCATTTTCTGCAGAAGACTTTGCAATAAATTTGCACACAGTAATTTATACTAAAAGAAAATTATGCTTACTTCATAATTTTACATTGAGTAAACTAATTTATGTTTTTATGTTGATCTGTCATCACTAGTTGTGACTAATTATCATGTGCCATTTGGAGCAATAAAATAGATTAAAAAAAGTGAGATGGATGGACAAAAATGGGGAACATTATTTTTGTTAATTAGCCAAATTACTGCCAAAAGAATAAAAGTTTCTTATAATATTCTTCAGTCTATATATAATAGCCGCCCCGTGGACGAATGGTTAGCGCGCTTGCTGCTGATCTAAGGGACCTGGGTTCAAGCCCCAGGTAAGGCATGGATGTATGTGTCGTTTTTCTGCTGAGGTCCTGCCATCCTCTCAGACCTTCTACTATGACATATAAACTGACAGGCTCCTGTCAGACCTCTGTGGCAAACAGTTGCTTGAGGGTTTTTTTTTTATATATATAATAAGTTTCAAAATTAACAACCTTGCTACTGCATGCACATATCAGGAAAATTTTGCATCACCTCCATTTCCTGCTACTTAATGTAACATTACAAGTATGGCATATGTTATATACTTTAACTCTAACTTTTCTTCAGCGAAAACAACAGAACTTCCGAAATTTATCCCACAGTAAAATTACATAAATCATGCTACATGCCGAATTCATTCTGAATAACAACATAAATCGTTATTAAGATGAAGGCTACTTAAGTCTAATTAAAAAAAAAATTAGTTAACTCATTGGCGTATGGATATTTGTACATTAAATATGTCCAGAATTACTATTTATGAAGTGGAATTTTGCCTAATATGCAATGTTAGCTTAATTTTAAAACATCCACTTTTGCTTAATTTTTATAATATAGTTTGATCTAATTTCAACAGAGAGGAAGATATTCAAAGAAATGACTACAGCTGCTAAAACATCTAAAAGACGTTTGTGAATGCATAGGCTTCATTTTCTCACGCATTCTGAGAGATATCAATATAAGCCAAAACACTGACTTTGAAAACTTGAAGGGATAACATATTTTACACATATACACACTCATGAAGTTCTATAACTCTGTAGTATGCAAATTTCAGAGAAAATTTAGGGGGCGACATGTAGCAATAAGATGCTTGCAGTTCAAATTTTGTTAGCAGTTTATGCTAAAAAAAGAGGATTTCTGATATTTGGAGAAGTATATACCTATATCCTTAACCTAAGTGTCCTGTGGGTCCCTGTGCACACAGACAATAGAGTGGTAAGGTATTTTTTTCATGCAATAATAATCAAAAACATTGTTAAATTCTTTTTTCTAGCTGATAGATGTCAAAAATCAGATAGAAAATTCTAGAAATTTCTAACTGATAGCAGCATACAAGATCAATCTTCTTAGAAAAAATTAGGTAATGATTAAGTAGACCATACTATAAATAACTTAAGAGTACAAAATCACACAGTAAAGAGAGGTTGTAACCATAGATTTAAAATGATGTGAAGGACTGGTTTAGAATTACTACTGGGGATCAATAAGGCTGCATTTTATCTCTTTTTCCTTTTAGTTATTATTGATTATGCTACATAAAATTCACTGAAAGGGGTAGATCGAGGTCTTAGATGATTGAGAGATTTGAAAATTTCCGATTTCAAATGCATCTAAATCCTGCGCCTTTCCACATTATGCTTCTCACGACGAATCTATATGGCAAATAGGAAGCCGCTTGGGCTAAAATTGCCGAATAGCGCATATATGTGACATAAAGGGAATGTTCATAGCTTTAATTAGAGGAGATCTTGATCAGCGGCCGGTAGCTCAGTGGTTCAGAGCACTTGACATGTTATCAGGAGGTCGTGGGTTCGACCTCTGATAACAATAAATATTGAATAAACTCGACTTTCTTGGTATATACTAAATATTAACCACTTTGTAAATCGATTTAATTTTAGAGGACAAATTGTCTTGAGCCGGGTGGGATATGAACCCACGACCTCCTGATAACATGTCAGGTACTCTAAACCACTGAGTTAACGGCCGCCGATCAAGATTTCCTCTAATTGATGATATGAACATTCTCAACCTATAGTACATATTCCATTATGTCACATATAGGCGCTGTTCAGGCGATCTTAGTCATAATACGGCAAATAAATGCCTTAAAGATGGAAAGTATATCTTACAAGTATACAATTGATTAAATATTAAATAAACTCGACTTTCTTGGTATACACTAAATATTAACCACTTTGTAAGTCGATTTAATTTTAGAGGAAAAATTGTTTATTTTTAGAGGAAAAAAAATTTTCCTCTAAAATTAAATCGACTTACAAAGTGGTTAATATTTGGTATATACCAAGAAAGTCGAGTTTATTCAATATTTAATCAATTGTACACTTGTTAGATATACTTTCCATCTTTAAGGCATTTATTTGCCGTATTGTGGCTAAGATCGTCTGAACAGTGCCTAAATGTGACATAATGGAATATGTACTATAGGTTGAGAATGTTCATATCATCAGAGGAAATCTTGATCGGCGGCTGGTAGCTCAATGGTTTAGAGCACCTGACATGTTATCAGGAGGTCGTGGGTTCATATCCCACCCGGATCAAGAAAATTTTTCCTCTAAACTTAAATCGACTTACAAAGTGGTTAATATTTAGTATATACTCTGATAACATGTCAGGTTTTTTTTTCCTTTCAATTTTTCCTCTAAAATTAGAATTGACATCAAAGTGCTGATTTATTAGTGGATAATTTCTGATTTCAGCTGATGATTTGGTCCTTTTGGTAAAAGATAATGAGATGAAGTCTTTCACTAGAGCTTTAATGATATTGGTAAAGTGGATATGTTGGTAATAAATGAAGGAAAAAGTGAAATGATGAAAATTTGTCAGGCAGGTGGCACTTAAGTTCTTTTAAATGGCTGCACTCTTGAAAGTTTCTCAGTTACATTACTTTGGTGTGTAAACAAATACTGGTGAGTGTGAAATGAGATAAACTGAAAATTAGAGAATTCTGCTGGATATTTTATGAATCAGTGGAGATTGTGAAAAAATAGGCATAGACATATAAGGATTAAAATTAGGTTTTATAACAGTTTGGTTATTTCTAAAATCTGCTATGGTAGTGAAACTTGGACACTTTGTAAATAAGATAACTGGAAACTTGATGCTTTTAATTCTAGATGCTTATGAATACTTCATAAGCATCTAGAATCCTCTTGGGTATTAAGTGGGTTGATTATATGTGCAATGATGATGTTAGGTGAGTCAGCAACCACCTTTGAGCTGCATATTATGCAGAGGGAGACTGGATTGGTTTGTTCTTGATATGCATATGTATATATGTATATATAACTACAGAGTTATGAACAGTGTGTCTAATGGGTTGATTGTTTTACCTCTAAATGGCACTTTTTTTCACACAGAGGACTAAATGGCCAGGTCATAAGGACTCCAAAAGGCTCAAAGAAGGATTGGGGGGGGGGGGGGACCCACTGAACAACTGTTGGGAGACAGATGTTAGCCTTCCAGTCAATGCCATCCAGAGTGTTCTTTAATATGCAGAGGGTGACTCTCCCACACATGGGCAACAGTTTAACATCCCATCCAACAGATGGCAGCCTTTCCAAGCCTATCGGTGTCCCCTACCTACCAGGGTAGGGCAGAGAGTTTTGAGGAGATAAATCTCAACATTGGCCCAAATTAGTCTAACCTGGGAACTACAGATTATGAATCTGGCATGCTACTAACTCAGCCATCCCTGCCCTGTGTACCTAACGGCTTCAGAAAAGGGGTAGATCTAGGATTCAGTGTGTAGACTATGTCAAACAAGACCTTCTTAGAATCTATAGTTTCTTTTCTGCAAAACTCTCTGCTGACGTTCAATTGCATAGCTAGATGACAAGCGAATGTTTTTGGATTGCAACTAATTGATTCACGAATTACCCTCCAACTTTTCATCTGTTACAGCTCTTCTGGCAAAATTGTGTTGTGGCGGCTTCATAGAACTTGTCTGACAAAACCTGCTCATTATTTGATGAACTGCCAACTTGCTGGGTACTGTCAGTCTTGAAATTTTCCTTCATAATTCACTTATACGGCCCTTAAATGCAGATTTTTTTAACAGTACTATCCAACAATTACTTTGTTACACAGAATACATCAATGAAATAAAACCATAGAAATCCTGTTAATGAAAGAAAACCAAAATATTATTAAAATTAAATTATGTTTGACAGTGATTAAGCCGTTTGCTATTTGAAGGATGTCACTGCCATGACTTCTTACAATCAACCTTTGAATTTAAGCATTAATAATAAACAGCTAAATACCAAGAGATTGATCTCAGTACATTTAGTAAAAAATTAAAAACTTTAATATTCTATAACACCATAAAAAGTTTTATACTTCAACTAAAACATGCCTTAGAAATCAACCTCATTTGCCTATTTTAATCACAGTATATCAGGCACTGCCAGATGAAGCACACATTGGAGTAGTACAATATGCATAGCAGTTTGTTGAAACACTTCTTGTAATTCCACCAAGGTTGATTTTTTAATTAATACTGCCAGTATTTTGCAGCAAAAATGCTGCTGTAAATATTGTACTTTAAAAATTTTGAGGCTCCTGTGGGGTATTTTTGTAAGTTCCTTGGTGTATGAAATGATTAATCATGCAATAGTGGCTTTGGGAGCACATTAATTACCATTGACAGTGTTTAAACTAGTGTTTACAGCCTGATATTTTTTAATTTTCTACATGTTAGAAATTGTGTTTATCCAATTAAAAGGACCTTCTTGCTCAGAAATTAATTAAAAATAACTTAAAATTCTCTGTCTTTGAGCAATATAATTTTTTAAAGCTTATCCTTCAAACTATTTCTCCTAAAAACTTTATGCAAATAGTTTGTAGGATAAACTTTAAAATTTTATTGCTCAACGACAGAGAATTTTAAGTTATTTTTAATGTTCATCCAATCTTGTTACTTGCATATTTCTTCAAACACTTGCATTGTTTTGTATCCTTAAGTATTAAACTATCATCACAACTACTGATACTATCATATCATGTATAAGGTACATACAACAGAGTGTTGACATTAACTTATGGTTGTCTACAGCTATCATCATAATGGCATATGCTATTCTTCATATAAATAAGTGCTTACAGCATGGTTCGAATTTAGGCAAGTAAGGTTTGTTGTAAGGCATGGTTTTAGAAGTGCTTTAAACTTTTTACAATGCCAAAGAGGAGTGAGGTGTTTAGCTTTTAAACATCTAAGCAAACATGTAAAAGCTCCAATAAGTGTAAAAGTTAAAAAAAAATAGATGAACAATATTAATATCAATGCATTTTCATTTTCACTTACCTGGTTCCTCCAAATAAAAATAGTTTATTTCCAACTACACAGCAACATTGGCGGCGACGTGGACATGGCCCATGTCCCAAAAACTTTACTTCAAACCAATTATTAGTTTCTGATGTAAAACAAAATAAATCCTTTAGAAAATAAGTCCATGAACAAAATCATTTTCAATATGTATTAGACACTTAAATGCAATAAAAATAATATGGTATGCTATGGAAATAATCTTTATTTGAGGGTAAATTAGCTATAATGATATGTTTTATCAGATCTCCATGGCAAATACTATTTACCATTGAGATCTGACAAAAAACTATATTTAATCCAGCATTATTGGTGAGAAATTTAGTAACTCATTACAAAAGTCCTAAACTTAAAAAAGTGAAGAGGTAGCTGCAAAAAACGTTTGGAGGAGTGGGACGTGAATCCACAATTTTTCAAGAATTCTTTAATTGAAGGAAAGTTATGTAAATGCTGCAGTGTACACTATTCTATGTGTAATTTCTTGAATTTTATGTAGAACATTCCTATTCTTCCAGAACATTACTTTTCAATATTTAACCAAAAGCTAGTTCAAACCACAACTCATTCGATGCTAGTTAACACAAGATTGAAGCAATACCTGTTACCCCATCTTCTGTAGAAAGCTGAATTTTTTTGCTGTAACCAATAGCTTTGCAAAGTGCTGATTGTGACTGCATCTTAGTAATGTATGAGAAATGTATTCACAGAGAAAATGAAATTATTTTTTCATACATTATTTAATATTATTAACAAACACTGTTGGTTTTCCCCTCAGAATTTTTTTTGATGAATTTATGTTATGAATTCTATCTTCAGTTCTCTGTTCCATTAAATTTTTTAAAAATATGCCATATTTAAAAAGAAACAAATATTTTTAAAAAAGGAGGGAAAAAGTAGAAATATATAAAACAACTGAAACTCAAAGATCCAAAATCATTAATTAGTACAACAGCAAATTATCAGCACTGTTTTTATTAATTTCTTCCCCATTGATAAAATGTCTGTTTTACCACTGACAAATTCGAGGTGCAGTTAACAATGCAGTGGATAGACAAGGGAGGAAAATGAGGGTTTAAACCCCCTCTTAGAAACAGGTTCAGTTATTTGAAGATATTTTAAGTGCTGTTAACAGTTTAGATGGAGATACTTCTGCTCTAATATCAATGTATTCACTCCATCTGGTAAAGTCTGGAAATTCATCAGAAACCTAACAGGGAAGCCAAAACCTGCCCTTTCTTTCCACAACCTTGTCTTGTCCTGAAGGGAGGATTTAGATGCCACCACTAATGCTTTCTTGCTGTATTTCACTTCTACTTTCCTGATTTCACATGCTAGGGTTTCCGGCTTCTTGTACCAGGTTGACTCCAGCTACAATGACCTTTCTCACTGCAGTAAGTCACTTCTGCCATCCAGGCTTTGAGACACTCCTCTGTCCAGGCCCTGATGGTATCAGGTTGTTGGGGAGTCATCCTGATACCATCAGGGCTTCCCTTTCTGAAATTCTGTGTACCTCCTTTTCTGAAAAAATGCACACTAAAAAAACTTACTAGAACTGCTCCTTTCTGAAGACTGTTGCCATGGTCTCCATCAAAAAACCATTTCCTCCCACCTTCTCTGCAATCAGGAATGGACCTGACAACAAGGTCATTAAACAACGTAAATTACTTAATCAGTGCTGTATGTTACTTTAGTTGTTAGTATAAGTATATTTTAACATTAGTTTAAGTATCAGTATGATACTTAAACAGTGCAGTATGTTCTTTTAGCTGTTGCCTGACTCTCTATTATTGTAAAAGCCTTCAACTACTCCTGGACTTCCTCTGTTGTTCCTGCTTCTTGGAAGACCACCCACATAATCCTTATCCTGAAGCAGGGAAACCCCCCCCCCCACCCTCTCTCTCTTAACACACACACACAGAGAGAGAGAGAACTCAACTCACAAGCCAATTGCTCTTTCATCATGACTGTGGAATTAAATTTGCCTTTCATCATGCCTGTGGAATTAAATTTGTCCTACACCAACTGTAATGGTAACTTGAATCCAAGTGCCTACTCCGTGACTGCATATCAGAATTTCAGAAAGGGAGGTGCACTGTAGACAACCTGATCAACTTCTCCATTGACCAGGCTCTCTCTGAAGGACAAATGATCATGTGTCTTCTTTGACAATCAGAAAGCCTTCAACTGAGTGTTCCACATCAACATATTTCACAGACTCCTAAACTGTGACTCAGTGGATACACCATCAACTGGATCATGGTATACTTCTCCAACAGAACACTCCATGTCAAACTAGAGAACATGCTTAGCACCTCCTACATCAATCAATCATAGTGTGCTCCAAGGAGGCTCCAATGCTTCTCAACATCTTGCTCTGTGATCTTCCTTACCATTTTGAAACAAAGAAACCCTTTCCACTTATCTTCTCTAACATCAGGAATGGACTTCACAACAAGGTCATTAAACTGCAAATTCCTTGGTGTTGTCCCTGACAAGCTCACCCATGGCTCTCACACATTCAGCATATCAAGTCCATTGCCACCATCAAGAGAAATATGCTGTCTTATCTTGCAGGCACCAACTGGGGAAGTTCTTACTAGATCCTTCTGGTTATATATAGACATCTCATCCTTTCCTGCAATTTTTACAATGACCTTCTACTGTGCAATGTTTCTGCAACCCAGTTGAACAAGCTCACCATTGTCCACAGCTTTGTGCATCTGTCTTGGGCTCTGCACCAAATGCATCTGGAATCACTGAGGTTGACAACATACCCACCATCTCCACCAAAAACAAGATTTAATGCACAATCTTTCCCAGCTCCACATTCTCCATTTTAATCATTACTCAGGAATCTGCAAGACACATCCATTTCCAGCCATCAACAATACCATTAACAATTGTAATTATAAAGTACCTACCAAATCTCCAATCACTATTTTATCTCTCGTAAAGCAAGACAGAGATATTTCACTTACAGGTGGTACATATTTAGCACCCATCATCATCCTCCTCCTCCTCCTCAAGCAGCCATGGGCTATGGAGGTACAACCAGACCGTGCAATTTAGTTCTCCAAGCAAGTCTATCCTGAGCTACATCTACTGCATCTGGCCACTGCACACCAATTCTAACAAGGTCCTGTTTGACATTGTCTGCCCACCGCATCCTAGGTCTCCCCTTCTTTCTGAGGCCTTTAGGCACACTGTTCATAACCCTATTCACCAATCTATAATTATTCATACGGGCAACATGGCCAAACCAACGGAGTCTCTCTCTGCACAATATGCTGCTTAAAGGAGGTTGCAAACTCCTTTGCTAACCTCATCATTAGTTACAAAGTTGAACCACCTAATGCCCAAGATACTGCATAAGCATCTGGAATCAAAAGCATCTAGTTTCCTGTTATCTTGTTTACAAAGTGTCCAAGTTTCACTACCATAACTAACCCTAGAAAGAACCAAACTATTATACAGCCTAATTTTAGTCTTTAGGTGTATACGCCTATTTCTCCACACTCTCCATAGATTCTTAAAAGTCCCGGCAGCAATCCCTATTCGTCTGTTAATCTCATGCCGCACATCACCATTATCTGTTACATAGCTCCCAAGATAATTAAACTGTGACACCTGCTCAAGACTGCAACCATTCAGATTAACTGAATCACAGCCTGCCTGACCAATTTTCATCACTTTAGTTTTCTCTCTGTTTATAACCAAACCTACTCTACTACCAGTCTCATCAACAGCTCGAATGAAAGAGTTCATCTCATCAACATCATTTGCCAAAAGGGCTAAATCATCAGCATAATCTAAATCAGAAATTTTCGTATCTCCTGCCCATTTAAGGCCAAAATCTTTCCCTTGAAGTGAATTTCGCATAACATAATCAATAACCAAACTAAAGAGAAAAGGAGACAAAATGCACCCTTGTCGAACACCAGAAGTAATGCTAAACCAACTGCTACAAGCCTTACCAACTCTCACAACGACTCAGTGTTATTATAGAGAGCAACCAAAGGTTTCTGAAACTCTAAACACTTCTCAAGAATCAGCTTGAGTGAATATATCTGTTCTACACATCCCCTACAACTTCTGAATCCACACTGCTCATCAGGCAATTGCCTGTCAACCAGATTCTTAATTCTATTAAGCACAATCATGCAAAGAACTTTACCTGGAACAGAAAGTAGGCTGATACCCCTATAGTTATCACAAGAACTGCAATCATCTTTTTTTAAAAATTAGGATAATAATAGCTCTGGTAGGAACCATGCCTTTATCATAAAAGATATTTAAAATTTCAGCCATCCATGTTGTAACCAAAACATTCCCAGCTCTAAGCATTTCCATAGCAATTTTCATCTACCCCTGGGGATTTATGTAGTTTAAGGTGACCCATGGCCGAGTGGTTAGCATGCTTGGCTACTGATCTAAGGGACCTGGGTTTGAGCCCTGGGTCAAGCATGGATGTTCGTGTTGTTCCTCTGCTGAGGCCCTGCCATCTTCACAGACCTTCTACTACAGCATATAAACTGACAGAATCCTGTCAGACATCTGTAGCAAGCAGCTGCTTGAGGGGGTATTTATTATTTTATTTATAAGTTTAGAAATAGCAAAAATAACTTCAGATTGTGTTATAGGGCCAACATTAAAGCCAGTAATACAGCTATCATCTTTACACACAATGGGAGTATCTCTTTTGAAAGGTACTAATGGCCTGCACGACAAGAAGGCGGGGTTAGATATTAAGTGCTAGGCCAGTTCTATGCATCATCACATGGGATTGGTGCATAGCTCTCCTTCCAGTGACTACCCAGCTACCATTTACAGACTAATTTTACTTACCTATCATTTTTTTTTCATTATTTTCTTAACCACAATTAAATGCTCTTTCTTTTGGCATGTAACACAACCTCTTTCTGTTGATTTGTAATTTTTTTTTAATTCTAAAGTTGACTTGTTTATTTAGCTCAGCAGAGTCAGTGAAAAGACTGGACTTTTCTAAAAGTGTAGTACCAAGAAAAATATTAGAAAAAGAGAAGAATTTTCTTCTTTAAATTTAAAATCTATCTTCCTTTTATTTATAGTTTTTTTATTCATTTGCATTATAATTAATTTTGTGTATTTTTTTTTTTGAATATCCATTTGCATTGTCAGATGCATGTTTTGCTACATTACTCTAAAAAGGTTCTATTTGTCTTTTATTGTTAAATATTTCATTTTCATAAATAAAAATAAATAAAAATAAATAGCCCCTCAAGCAGCTACTTGCCACAGAGGTCTGACAGGAGCCTGTCAGTTTATATGCCACAGTAGAAGGTCTGTGAGGATGGCAGGACCTCAGCAGAAAAACGACACAAACAGCCATGCCATACCCGGGGCTCGAACCCAGGTCCCGTAGATCAGCAGCCAAGCGCGCTAACCACTCGGCCACGGGACGGCATAAAACCTAGAATTAAATGCTGATTAATTTGGCATGTAACATGCTGTAATTCCTTTTTCTTTGGTTGAGCATAATGAGAAAATAGCTTGACCTCTGAAGGGTTAAACATGAGTGAGTTATATTATTCAGTCATAAGAATTATGATATTGTTTTCTGTAAAGATTAAAGAGTACAAATAGATTAATAGTAAAAAAAAAACATTTATAATTCAGTTGCACTAAATATGCTACAGTAGCAAAATACCCAATCAAATAAAACAAAATTTTACTTTAGAAAGTTTATGGACTTTACAAATATGGTGTGAGGAACAAAAGCTTTGTGTAAAAAGCGTCATGTTCGCTATGATTGAATAAATTCAATCTGATTTATGGTTTAACTTGAGGATATATGGGAAAAAACTGTCTTTAGCCATATGAGTATGAACGTTTAATTCTTAAAAGTCTTCTTAAGTAATACAATACCATAATAGAGGACTCTTAGTTTAACTAAGAAAAGTTATGTAATCTGAAGGTAGCCTAGTGATTGCTCAAGAGCATTTAACATTGAAGCAGCATAATTGTGAATTATTAAATATTTTTACACAATTCTTCTTCTATTACTTTCTGCTTACAGAAGTGTAAAAGCCAAATTATTCTACTATTAATCTGAATCTTCGACTCAAAATAACCTCAGCAGAAAAACAAACGTCTTATCAATGATTTGAACCTAATTATTTTGCTCTACAGACAAATATGCTAACTACTCAGTCATTTGGGAAAAGTTTACTAATATATACACACACTGGCCACTGAATTAGAAACCTTTATTCAATACAGAGTTGGACCTCCTTTAGCTCGAATTATAGCACATATGCAGTTTGGCATAGATTCTACAAGGTGTTGGAGTGCCTTTACATCTCCAGCATATTAGGTATTCACCAGACAGTTCTTTAACTGGCTCAGATTTGATGGAAGAGACTTTGCTCCCAGATCTGTTTTTCTAATGTCCCATACATTCTCAATGGGGTTCAGATCTGGGCTTTGTGGTGCCCAGGGAAGATGGTGGAAGTCTCTGTCATGCTCACTGAACCACTGCTGAACACATCTTGCACGATGAACAGTAGCATTGTCGTCCATGAAAAAGTCAACATTGCAGGATGGACTTGATTGGCAACAATGTTCAGATAATACTTGAAGGACACCCGACCTTCCAGCAATATCAGGGGACCCGTTCCGTATCAAGAGAATGTGCCCCACACCATTGCACCGCCTCCAGACCTTGAGTTGTGTTTACAAAGCAAGCTGTGTCCATTGCTTCATGGGACTCCTGCCAAACTCTCTGCCTACCATCAGTAACAGAACAAGGTGTACCATGACTCATTTGACCACAACTTTTTTCCAGTCTTCCAGTGTCGTCATGGTGTTCCTGACACCACGGTAGACAAATTTTCTGGTAATTCAGAAATCAGTGGTTTTTGTATAGGCATGCAACTGCTAATATTGATCCTCTTCAATACCCTGCACATAATTCACTGAGATATGGGCCAGGAACAGCCTTCATTGAATGTTTCGGTCAATTGCTGCACACATGAAGTCCTATTTCTCTGTACAAGCCTTCTCAGATGACTGCGATCTTGTTGCTGACAGACTGTCATCGCACCACAATTACACCTTTTACATAAGCAATGTGGGTTAGTTTTCCACTGATTAAAAACCCAACACATCTCACCTTTTGAGAAACCAGTCAGCTCTGCTGCTTTTAAAATCGTCACTCCAGCCAGATGGGCACCCACAATAAGCCCTTTATCAAACCCCAAAAGATCCTTTGTTTTTCCCATTGTGATCAACACTAGTGACGATTACAGAGAAGCAGCAGTCTTAAATAGTTGCCTATATCACACGATCATGTATTTTGCATATACACTGTGTAAGTCACATTTATGTACATCTGCATAAAGGTTTCTAATTCAGTGGCTGGTGTGTGTATTTTACAGTATAAATATAACTTTCAATATTAATTACATTTTTTAAAATTAAATCAGCAAATATTCTTATATTCTTACCAGGTGAATATTTAAATAAGTCCCCAAAATGCTTGTCAGTATTGCCATTATAGCCACCAAATATGTAAAGCTGGTCCTTATGTACAACTGAAAAATAGGATTATATGTTTTTTGACTGCTTTTTCACTTTTAGCATATATATATAGTAATAATTTCATGTCAAACAATTTTTAATTAATAGTATACAATATTTGAATGTATTTGCTTAAATACTGTGTAAAAATGCTTTATGTACCATGCATTATACAGGAATTTTGTAGTTTAAATTACTCCAAAACATATTTTTAATGTTCACAAAGATTCAAAACACCATGATATATGTATTAGAAGTTCAGCTAGTTAAGAACTCCATCACGTGACAAATTAAGATCACAATATAAATACTAAATTTTTGATTTTATTTCAACTGAAATATTCAAGAGTCACCATTAGGTTATTATTTTAGATTTAAAAAAACTGCACTGAGCTGGGTGCAGTGGTGTTATCCAGCAAGTTTGCACTACATCATTTGAGCCAGTTGTTACAATATTTTTGACTACCAGATATCAGTTGTTAAAGAAACAAACAGAATCAAGAGTATAAAAGATAATAAAACAGTTGGACAGAACTGGTTAATAAATTGGAATAACACCACTTGTTATATGAGATACAAATCAATGATCTCCTGCTGATATATCAACTGCTGAAAGAAAAAAAAAAACAAATCTCTGAAAAGATGGACATTCTACATTAAAATTTGAAGGTATGTGTGCTCAGTGAAAAATATGAACACAGTGTGTAGAATTAAATAAAGATGAAAGTAACTCTATAAACACTAAGTACTGTACTAGTCACATGGTATTGGGAAAAACAATCAGCTCATTGACAACTAATGGAGTAATTGATGTGGTGAAGTTCAGGTTAATTAGTCATACTTGTATTGGCTTGTTATTGTGTTCCTCCTGAAGATTAAAGAGTACAAATAGATTAATTGCTAATAATAACAAAATCTCTATATATTTTTTTATATTTTTTGGTATTTGTGTACTTTTTATGCATTTTTTTTTGTATTTAAAATATTTATAATTTTTTTTGTCTTCAGTTGTACAAGGAAGAAAAGTCTGGATTGTGTGCTATTCTTCACAGGAGCTGGTCTTTCACAGGTTGGTGTTGTTGCTTGTCACTTGTTGGAGACAGGGTTCTTTTGTGCTGTATGGTTATTAATCAGCACTTTGCTGCCTCCACCACCACATCAACTACAAACACAACACTGACTACAAACACTGACTATTGTGACTCATCTCTACTACACCTCTGTGACTTCCGTCACTTAGCCACACTCTGCTTAATGTGGCATGTGCTGACATCACGCGAGGAAGCTACATATGATGGTTGGGTGATGATCACATAAGAGGGCGTGACCTTGCTCAGTGCAGTTGGCAGCCATCAATCAAAATGAAGTTGTGCAATTGGCAACTCTATGGGCAGGGAGAATTGATGATTCAAAGTAAAGAAGTGCCCCAAATGAATAATTATAATGCAAATAAATTATAACTTGTTAAGGGAACATAAAAGCAAATGGGTGAGTAATCACAGTTTCTTCAAAGAATTGCATAAAGATTCCCATCTTTGAATACTTTTATCAAAAGTGCTGTGTCATATGCTTTTAAAAAGCATAAAATAAGTTCAAGGTTAGTATATAAATAAATCATTATTTGGAACCAAGAGTTCCAGATTGAAATCTTAAAGGGAGTTTGATGTGAATGTGTATTGTGTGCTGTAGATTGGGAAATATAATTTCCATTCACAAAGTGGCATTATAAAGAAAGTAAAATAGATGGTGCATCAAGAAAGTCTGTGCTTACAAATAGATTGCACTGTTCAGACATCCTTGGCCACTTAGTGTGACACCTGATGCACCACCAATCCCAAAAACATTTTTTTTTTTTGGGGGGGGGGGGGG
This sequence comes from Ryuthela nishihirai, assembly GCA_038380435.1. Taxonomy (NCBI): domain Eukaryota; kingdom Metazoa; phylum Arthropoda; class Arachnida; order Araneae; family Heptathelidae; genus Ryuthela; species Ryuthela nishihirai. The sequence continues at coordinate 29,135,158 of JAWZYU010000028.1, read as the reverse complement.
GGGGAAGTGCAAAATCCTACAGTAGCCTTCAATACAGTTGTTGTTGTTGTTTTACCTCTAAGTGGCACTTTTTTGCTCACAATGAGGACCCCAAAGGCTCAGAGTTGTGGGAGGGGTTGGGTTGTTTTACCTCTGAGCGACACTTTTTTGCACACAATGGTGTTGTTCCATAAAAAATTTGCTGGTTTTGGTATGATCATAGCTAAAATTGGGCTGTGTCATCAAAAATGTAACAAATTGCAAATATCTGTAGATTTTGTATTTTACAGCAATTTAAGATGCACTTTAAACTAATTTAAATCTAGTGTGATGGTGAAAAATTGATAAATTTTTAATTTTTGAACAATTTGCAATATATAAAAACTTACATGCTGAGTGACTACGTCTGCCTTCTGGTACTATGCCTCTAACATAAGGTGAAACCCAAGTCATTATTGATGTGTCTAAATAAACAATTTCATTGCAATATATTTCATTTTGAGAATGATATGGGCCTTCTTGATCTCCTCGTCCACCAAATACATACATCTTAAATCCAATAGCAGATGCAGAATGGAAGTCTCGCCATCGTGGTGGATTACCCTATGAATAAACAAGTAAGATTTAAAATTCTTAAGGATATTACAAAGAAATATTCCTTCAGCATAAAATTTTAAAATAATTATTAAATATCTGTTAATTACAGCACACCATCTCCACTTTCTATGATTACTGTTTCAGTCTAAATTATGCTGTAATTAATAAACAAAGAGTGCATCAAATATTTTCATTTATTCAGAGGTGAACCTATGAAGTTACATAGACATGATCATCTGCAATTACTGGAAAGGGCAATTATCTGCAAATTCTTATCAAGCAATCATCATCTATTATTATCAAGCAATCATCTGCAATTACTGGAAAGGGGGCTGAATTTGTTGTCTGTTGAAGGGCACTTCTGAGTATCATTCCTCTTAAATGCCTCAAATTGTTGAAAATGAATAATAATGCCATAAAATAATACATCTAATTACATAGGTTAGCTCCATCAGAAACACAATCTTTTCCTTCCCTGAGAAAATTATCTACAAAAATACATTACACATAAAAAAGTGTCTAACAACATTTTAATTTGAATTCCTTCATAGAATGTGATCAACTTTCAAACTTGGGAATACACTACATTTGAAAAGTATCTAATAAAAATAACAGTAGAGCTTCACAGTGCAGTAATTAAAATGAAATTAATATCTTTGTCTTCTATCAGAGATTGAATATAGAGAATTGAAATCACGCATGTAATATGTGATTTCAATTTTCTGCTAAATACAGTGATCACTGAATTAGAGAATTTCTATGTTATGCAGATGGAAAATTAATACAAAGTTCCATAACTTTTGAAATAAGCTTGTTATTGGAAAATGAAACCAGATAATGTAAACATACAAATAAATTTCAAATCCTGATTTTTATTCATATGCATTCAGTAACTGGATATCATTCTCAGCTTTGGAATATATTAAATAATTACATTATATCCCTTATGAGCTAACAAACTTTTAAGTGATATAATTATGTACTACATGGTTATTACATATTCCATTTAAAACAAAACCCAAAAAGCAGAGCTGTTTAAATAATGAAAAAACTATTTGTATAGGGGAAACCTAGCAACAACACTAGGTTTCAGCATGATGGGATGAATACCCATACTGCAAACAGAACAATAGCTTTCTTGCAAGACTTCTTTGTGAGTGCATTGTCAGAAATGACCTTTGGCCACTATGATCTCCAAACTTCAATCACCTGGCCTTTTTCTTTGGGTATATCTTAAAGAATCTATCACAATAATCCATGATGTTTTGATGAACTTAAACATAATATAATGCTCCAAAAGTATGCTACATTTTATTTGCTAGATATCTGAACTCAGGCTATGCAATTAATCTTGCCAAAAATTTGAATAAGGTTTTTTTAAAGAGTGTAAGACAAAGAAGTTAATGATTGTCACAATATTGTAGTTAAATTAATATTTCTAACACAAGCTCTGCTCAAGAAAAAAAAAATCAAAGTCAAATTTCATAAAATTAAACAAGTTTTAGAGGAAAAATTGTCTTGAGCCGGGTGGGATACGTACCCACGAACTCCTGATAACATGTCAGGTGCTCTGGACCACTGAGCTACCGGCCGCCGATCAAGATCTCCTCTAGTGCTATGAACATTCCTTTTATGTTTCATATAGGCACTAGTCAGGCACTTTTAGCCACAAGCGGCATTTATATTTGCCAATAGATGGAAGCATGTATTACAAGTATGCAGATAATAAATAATGAAATAAGCTCGACGTATTCAATCAAGTAACAAATCAGCACTTCATCAATTTAAATCTTAGAGGAAAAATTGTTTTGAGCTGGGTGGAATACGAACCAACGACCTCCTGATAACATGTCAGGTGCTCTGGACCACTGAGCTACCGGCCGCCAATCAAGATCTCCTCTAATTAGCGCTATGAACATTCCTTTTTTTTTTATGAAACATAAAAGAAATGTTCATAGTGCTAATTCGAGATCTTGATCGGTGGCCGGTAGCTCAGTGGTCCAGAGCACCTGACATGTTATCAGGAGGTAGTGGGTTTGTATCCCACCCGGCTCAAGACAATTTTTCCTCTAAGATTTAAATTGACGCTAAAGTGTGGATTTGTTACTTGATTGAATACGTCGAGCTTATTCCATTATTTATTATCTGCATACTTGTAATACATGCTTCCATCTATTGGCAAATATAAATGGCGCTTGTGGCTAAAAGTGCCTGACTAGCAACTATATGAAACATAAAAGGAATGTTCATAGCGCTAATTAGAGGAGTTCTTGATCGGCAGCTGATAGCTCAGTGGTCCAGAGCACCTGACATGTTATCAGGAGGTCGTGGGTTCATATCCCACCCGGCTCAAGACAATTTTTCCTCTAAGTTTTAAATCGATGCTAAAGTGCTGATTTGTTACTTGATTGAATACGTCGAGCTTATTTCATTATTTATTATCTGCATACTTGTAACACATGCTTCCATCTATTGGCAAATATAAATGCCTCTTGTGGCTAAAAGTGCCTGACTAGCACCTATATGAAACATAAAAGGAATGCTCATCACACTAATTAGAGGAGATCTTGATCAGCGGCCGGTAGCTCAGTGGTCCAGAGCACCTGACATGTTATCAAGAGGTCGTGGGTTCATATCCCACCCGGCTCAAGACAATTTTTCCTCTAAGTTTTAAATTGATCCTAAAGTGCTGATTTGTTACTTGATTGAATACATCGAGCTTATTTCATTATTTAAATAAGTTTATTGGACTTTATACTCATTAATAAAAAGCCTCTACAAAATGACTTAAATCTTTTACCAACACATTGCACCAAAACTAAAATATCATCACTGCAGTCACTCCTCCTTCACCTCCATACCAACTCACAGCACCTCCATTACTTCAATGCAAACTACTGTCTATTCTCAGCCTCACACTCTAGCTCAAAACAAGTGTGGCACATGCCAACTTCATGCTTGAAGCCACATTTGCATATGATGATCAAGAGATGATGATGTAAACAGCCATGACCTTGCGTGGCATGGTTAGTGGCCATCAATCAAAATGGAGTTGCACAGTTAGCAACACTACGGGCTGAGACAAATGGTTCAAATGAAAGAAACACCACAAAATAATAATTATAATGTAAATAAATTAAAACTGGTTAAAGAAATAAAAAAGTGAATGGTGACCCAAATTATTTAAAAAGTTGCAAATAACACTACAAAAAAAGGCAGATTTCAGGGACATTTTCAGCATCTGCTGTAATTGTGCTGAAACTTGTTTATTACATTTATTTCACTGGTGACTTTGAGAATATTTAGTACAGTATTTAGTTTTTTAAATGCTATACACTGTATATTAATACGGTTGGTCAAGTGGTTTGTGCATTTAGCTACTGATCAACAGGATAGCCAATAGGATAGCTACTGATCAACAGGATACAACAACAAATAGTACCCGAAGTAAAAATATAAATTCGAATCCTGAATAAGACATGGATGTTTGCGTTGTCTTTCTGCTGAGGTCTGCCATCCTTACAGATATTCTACTCATCATCATCATCATCCACAAGCAGCCATGGGCTACGGAGGTCCAACCAGACCATGCAATTTAGTTCTCCAAGCAAGTCTGTCCTGAGCTACATCTGCTGCATCTGGCCACTGCACACCAATTCTAACAAGGTCCTGTTTGACATTGTCTGCTCACTGCATCCTAGGTCTCCCCCTCTTTCTGAGGCCTTTAGGCACACTGTTCGCCAATCTATAATTATTTATACGGGTAACATAGCCAAACCAACAGTCTCTCTCTGCACAATATGCTGCTTAAAGGAGGTTGCAGACTCCTTTGCCTAAACCTCATCATTAGTTACAAAGTTGAACCACCTAATGCCCAAGATACTGAGTAAGCATCTAGAATCAAAAGCATCTAGTTTCCTGTTATCTTGTTTGCAAAGTATCCAAGTTCACCAAACAATTATACTACCTAATTTTAGTCCTTACGTGTATATGCTTATTTCTCCACACTCCCCATAGATTCTTAAAAGTCCCGGCAGCAATCCCTATTCGTCTGTTAATCTCATGGCACACATCACCAATATCTATTACACAGCTCTCAAGATAATTAAACTGTAAGAAAAACTTAACTGCACAGAGCTTTTTCTCTTGATATCCTCACACAAGAATTCCACCTTTATAATTTAGATATTCTCGGCTTGCAAGAGACCAGATGGACAGATAAAGGTCAGATTCTTAAAAATAATCTTAAATTTCTCTTTTTAGGGAGGGACGACAATAAGCATCACCAAGGCGTGGGTCTGCTTCTCAGCAGACACGCTAGTGATGCTCTTCTAGGATATGAGTGCATTAATGAAAGGTTTCTTACAGCAAAATTTCAGACAAGCGTTAAAGACCTGAATGTTATCTGCTGTTATGCCCCCACTGAGGATGCCAATGAGGATGAGAAGGATAGGTTTTATGAACAACTTCAGGATATTTTGAATTCTGTCAAGAAAAGAGATATTAACCTTGTTCTAGGTGACTTCAATGCCAAAGTTGGTATTGACTCTGACCTTTGGGGAGGGGTGATAGGCCCTTTTGGTATTGGTAGCTGCAATGGCAATGGGCAGCATCTCCTACAGGTAAATAAACTCAATGGTTTCAGAATAACTAAAACTTATTACAAATACCGTGACATACATAAGTACACATGGGTTTCACCTGATGGGCTGCATAAGAATATGATTGACTAATATTAATTAACAGCAAATGGGCTAGTTCTGTTAGGAATACCAGGTCATATAGGGGAGATGAAATTAGATCTGACCATTACATTTGTTAAAGTGTCTTGCAACTTAAAAAGTGTTGTGCTAGGTTTAAAAATTTACTTTTAATCCTGAAGCTCTGAAAGACCCAGTTATAGCCAAAGTTTACCATGATAGGTTACTTAGTCATTATGACAGTCATGGTATGCTTACTACTGAAATTGAGGAAGAATGGGACCATTTTAAAGAGGCTTTTTTGGAAACAAACAGTACTCTTTTAGGAAAAAAGGAGCAGAGGAGACAGAATTATTTGATAAGGCACTTGAGCTTATTTCAGAAAGAAGGAACTGCAGGAATGTCCTTAATCAACACCCGACTCGTCCTAATAGAAAGCATTACATAGAGCTTAATAAATGTGTAAAAGATCAGTTAGCTGCTGATAAGAATCTTTGGCTTGATGGCTTGGCTGACAAAGCAGTTAGATAGCACAACAGCAGAGAGCTGTACCAGAGAGTTAATGTTTTGTGTGGTAGAAAACAGACAGGTATACAGGGATTGAAGGATAAACAAGGTAAGGTTATAGAAGGTGAGGATTCTGTCATGGCTAGGTGGGCTGAGCATTTCAGTGATGTTCTAAACAATGTGGTTAATTCTACTCCCATTGTTTGCAATGATGATAGATGCATTGGTGGCTTTAATGTTGGCCCTATAACACAATCTGAAGTTATTTTGGCTATTTCTAAACTTAAACTACATAAATCCCCAGGGGTAGATGAAATTACTACAGAAATGCTTAGAGCTGGGAATGTTTCGGTTACCACTTGGATGACTGAAATTCTGAATATCTTTTATGATAAAGGCATGGTTCCTAAGGATTTTACCAGAGCTATTGTTATCCCTATTTTCAAAAAAGGTGATTGCAGTTCTTGTGATAACTATAGGGCTATCAGCCTACTCTCTGTTCCAGGTAAAGTTCTTTCCATGATTGTGCTTAATAGAATTAAGAATCTGGTTGACAGTCAATTGCGTGATGAGCAATGTGGATTCAGAAGTGGTAGGGGATGTGTGAATCAGATATTTTCACTTAGGCAGATTCTTGAGAAATGTTTAGAGTTTCAGAAACCTTTGGTTGCTAGCTTTGTTGATTTCAAAAAGGCTTTCGACTCTGTTGATCGTCATAATTTGTGGTTGATTGTGATATCATATGGTATACCAGACAAGTTAGTTAACACAATGAAAGCTCTATAATAACACTGAGTCATGTGTGAGAGTTGGTAAGGCTTGTAGCAATTGGTTTAGCATTACTTCTGGTGTTCGACAAGGGTGCATTTTGTCTCCTTTTCTCTTTGGTTATTGATTATGTTATGCGAAATTCACTTCAAGGGAAAGATTTTGGCCTTAAATGAGCTGGAGATACTAAAATTTCTGATTTAGATTATGCTGACGATTTAGCCCTTTTGGCAAATGATGTTGATGAGATGAACTCTTTCATTCGAGCTGTTGATGAAACTGGGAGTAGGTTTGGTTATAAACAGTGAGAAAACTAAAGTAATTAAAATTGGTCAGGCAGGCTGTGATTCAGTTAATCTGAATGGTTGCAGTCTTGAGCAGGTGTCAGATCTTCTACTATGGCATATAAATTGGCAGGCAGCTGCTTGAGGGGATATTTATTTTTATTATATTTAAAAGAACTATGAAACTGGAATATTTAACTGTGGCATTGTTGGTCATAAAAATCCAACTCAAATATTAAACAAAAAATATCTGCTATATCAAATTAGAAACTAAGATAAATGTACATTTTGTATATTTCATTTATTATTCTTTGTTCATAGTACATGTAAGTTTTATCATTACAGGTGGCTTGCAAAGTTTAAAGCTTGTCTGCAGGATATAGAATAATTACTTTATAATTTATTACAGTAGTATGATTAGCCTTCTTTCATTTGATGTGAAATCAATATTATTTGACATCGACATATGATGAATGTAATTTTGACATTGAAATTCGCATTTATAATATTTAACAATGAAATTAATGACATTTACATAGAATATTGATAGTAAAATAAAATTTGCAATTGAAAACCATATTTCCTGGTAAATGAATAGAATATTTCACATACAGTGTTTCTTGTTTAAAAAGAATCTATTTTGTGCTACAGTAAATCTTCTGATTTATTACAATGAAATTTTTTTTAACTTCGGTTATACAAAGTTGCTTTGGGTCAGAGTATTTGGTTATAGTAAGTTTTTGTTTGTTTCTTTTTTATCTCTTTTTTTTTGGGACTTCTTTAAATTTGGGTTTCAATAAAGTAAGTTAAAAGTTAGAGGTTAAAAGAAAGTGATATTTTGTAATTGTTTTTATATTTTCTATAGTTGTTTCCAAAAGTTGGTAACTAAAAATAGTTTTTTTTTGTTTCAGTCTTGTATTTTTTGGGTTAGATTTTTACTTTATGTTTATCAAAAAATTATTTAGTGTTAGGCTGTATTTATATAAGTTTCAAAAGAATATCTAATCAAGTCTTTCTTTAGCCTGTGATTAGATGTATGCAGTAGTTGATAGGCATTAAAATTTTGGTGATTGAATTCTCTCAATCTTTTTAATGTTTGTTGAGTTTGTAGTGTCGTAAATTGCGATACCATAGTTTATGATCGATTCATAACTTTATAGACTATTAACTTTTTTTGGTTTTTAAAATATATCTTAATTTATGCATTTTCAAAGTGCAGAATCTTAAACTTCAGCAGAACACACAGTTATGTTTTCCTCCTATGAACAGTAGTATATCTTGCCTGTAAAAACCAATAGTAGTCATCCATTATTCACAGGATTCCACCTTCTTAGTTAGCATTGATCATTGTACTTATATCTTGGTGGAATCTTTCACCTTGTTTACCACTAACAGCACCCAAGCTGTCTGCAACGAAGTCTAAATGAAAATGTATAAAGTGCATTTGAGTAACATCTGGCATTCTAAATGTTGATGATTAGGTAATAGTTCCTCTATTAATTATTAGTAGTTCTTTCTTTATTCCCAAGAAAACCTGAACTATTAATTTAAAGGATTTCCATGCTGCTAATTCATTGGGCTTTAGTTTGCTTTTCAAAAGTGGTATTATGCCAAAGTTTTGCATTTGCGAGACTTAGTTTTAGAAACTGTCCTCTTAAATATTCAAAACCATTTTTTTTGTACAAGGCTTTTACAAAGTTCTTCATAAGGCCCAGCTTTGTGTGTAGTGGAGGAAGAAGAACTGACTCAAAATTCACCATTGGTGTGTATTGAACATTGTGTGTTCCAGAAATAAAGTTTTCTCTGGCTGGCCAGTCCTTTGCAACATAGTGTTACTGTGTGAATTCACCTTGTACACCTAAGTAACAGTACAATTACCTGCAAATCACCATATAACTGCTAACAGTGTTCCTTGTAAATTATAGCATTCAGTATGGCAGACATGCTATCATAGGTTTCTTCCAAAGCAATCAAATGAGCTATTGAGGGTTTTTTGTTTCTACTGTAGAACAGAACACTTACTTAGAAGAATCTATAGCCTTCATTCTTCAGGTGTGATTGTCCACCCATTCACTTTTACTTAACCAGTTTTGCTTTATTTACATTATATTTATCATTTTGGGAATTATTTCATTTTTTTGAACTAATTGCAATTCTTGTTTCCGAGCTGTAGGAGTTGTGCATGTGCAACTCCGACCTTTTGATTGTCAATCGCTAAAGCGCATGTAAGACTCTTGCATCACAGCTAGTGCGATTGTCATATTATGCAAATGTCTTTCCCAGCATGCAATAGACACGTCGGATTTGTACACGTTATAACTATGTAACATTAGGTCACAGAGTGAGAATGAGAGTGAGTAGAGTGGTGGCATTGGGCCACAGAGAGTGCTGTTAGTGGAAGTTGAGATGATGTTACTTTAGATAGAAGGAGTTGTTAGTACTCCAACTTTTGTATTGAATTGGGTGTCTGAATTTTTTGGAAATAAACTTTGTTTGTCTTAGAAACTTTTGAATTTTTGCTATTTTTCTCTTGAGCAACGTTAATTGAATCTTGATTATATTTAAACTTTAATTAAACTTTAATTAATCCTTTTTGAATTTTTACTCGATAAGCAATGCTTGATAAATACATAACGAACCCTATTTCAACTTTATTTGGCAAGTTATTATTGCCTGGCACCCGATACAGCTATCTGGAATTTGAATAAATTTGGATCAGAAAAAAGGTCCAACTTTAAAAATTAACAATCTTTGGAGTGTTACACAGGTTGTGTGGAAATCCTAATTCTTCCATCAGTCCATTTATGTTGAGGCACACACAGAGGGACCATGCATGCCACAAAAATGCGAAAGTTTCTCATTTCTCTTTCAAAATACACAAATCCTCATACCTGTAGCCAGCAAATTCTATTCTTTGCAGCCCTAATCCCAAATGTTCTACTTAGTTTGACAGGTTTAGGTCATGTACTAGATCATTAAGCTCACTCTGCTGAATTAGATGAGGTTCTTGACTACACTGTGGAGTGTAACTTGAATCAGAAGAAGTACATGGGTCTTCCAAGCAGTATTCCTCCCAGTTAGGTGGTAGACAGGGATATCCCCATTGGCACAGGTTTCATTGCAGATGGAATGTTTGGATACTGTAACTTATTTTTATCGTTTTTTCTAATGCCCCTCAATTTTTGTAAGACAGAATTCATATGGATGACAATGGCTATGGATGACTAAAGCAAGCCGCAGACCAGATGGACAGATACAAGTGACACCAAACAGGTAGCCATAAGCGACATGCTTTGTCCATACTCAAACAAATGGATGACAAGTGGTCTCTTGGGCATCCTTTTCAAACCTGTCTGACAAATGCTGCTTATATTATATTACAAGTGTCCCCTTTTGCTGCCAATTTTGCAAGTATTTGTGATAAATTATCATTATTGTCTTTTCTAATTTGTGATATGATGCAAAATTTTTAAGTCCAGATATGGAATAAGCTTGTCAGAATTAGCATAAAATTATATTTCATTCATGTTACCGAAACCTTGTTTACTATTGTTATTGAAGGTTAGGTTTCTGTCATGGTTAGATGGACTGAGCATTTCATTGATGTTCTAAACAATGTGGTTAGTTCTACTCCCATTGTTAGTAATGAGGATTCTAAACTTAAACTGCATAAATCCCCAGAGGTAGATGAAATTACTACTGAAATGCTTAGAGCTGGGAATGTTTCTGTTATCACACAGTTGACTGAAATTTTGAATATTTTTTATAAGATATTGTTCTTAAGGATCTTAATAGAGCTATTATTATCCATATTTTTTCAAAAAAGTTTTGATTGCAGTTCTTATGATAACTATAGGGATATATATTTCTGTTCCAGGTAAAGTTCTTTGCACGATTGTGCTTAACAGGATCAAGAATCTGGTTGATGGACGATTGCATGATGTGCAGTGTGGATTCAGAAGTGGTAGGAGATGTATTGATCATATTTTTTTTTACTTTGGCATATTCTTGAAATATGTTTAGAATCAAACATATTCAGAAACTTTTGGTTACTAGGTCTGTAAATGGTAGCTAGGTATTCACTGGAAGGAGTTGGGTTGTTTTACCTCTGAGCGGCACTTTTTTGCACACCATAGACTAAATGGCCAGGTCACATGGACCCCGAAGGCTCAGAGAAGGTTTGGGGAGGGGACCCACTGGAACAGCTGTTGGGAGACAGATTGTAGCCTCCCGTCAAGGCCATCCAGCGTGTTCTTTAACGTGCACAGGGTATGGCTCTCCCGCACACGGCGCCACGGCTTAACGTCCCATCCGACGGACGGCGGCCTTTCCAAGCCCATCGGTGTCCCCTACTGACCGTGGGCAGGGCGGGGAATTTTGTGGAGATAAATCTCAACGCTGACCTAGCTGGGACTCGAACCTGGGAACTACAGATTATGAGCCTGGCGCGCTACCGACTGAGCCACCCCCGCCCCTCACTGGAAGGAGAGCTATGCACCAATACCATGTGATGATGCACAGAACCAGCAAGGTCTAGCACCTAAAATCCAATCCCACCTTCTCATAGTGCAGACCATTAGTGTGGCCTACTGATCTGGTCTACAGCGGTTACTTTTTCATTTTTTCTACTCTATCGAGGAGTGGTCAACCTCACAGGGTTGTGGTGCTGACCAAATGTCCAACCTCAATGGAATAATGGCTCTGAGCTTGATTATGGATCCTGAATTTGCTCCACTGGTGGACTTCTGTTGAGGGAAAAATTTTTCGTTGTATTTTCGGTTTGTGGGTTGATAAGCCCCAAGTGAATAGATTCACAGGATATGTTTTATCAGCTGGTGGATAATCCTGATCAGAGACAATTGAAGGCACCTGAACTCTCTCTTGCTTCTATGGGTATCGTCAAATTTACTTTGTGGGTCGTTGCCTCACGCCTGTTATTAGAGAGCTGTTTGATATTGTCAGCACTTCCTCTCTCAATAAACATATTTTCATTAAACATCCCACTGACCATTTCCTCTCCACAGGTTCTTGGAATATGAAGAGAATAATCTATGCACAGAGATCATTCTCTTGATGTCCTCACACAAGAATTCCACCATTATAACTTAGCTATTCTAGACTTGCAAGAGATCAGATGGACAGATAAAGGCCAGATACTTAACCCTTCAGGCCAAGAGCTGATTAAAAATAAATACCCCCTCAAGCAGCTGTTTGCTACAGAGGTCTGACAGGAGCCTGTCAGTTTATATGCCATAGCAGAAGGTCTGTGAGGATGGCAGGACCTCAGCAGAAAAACAACACACACAACCATGCCTTACCCGGGGCTCAAACCCAGGTCCTTTAGATCAGTAGCCAAGTGTGCTAACCACTCGGCCATGGGACGGCTCGTAGTTTTCAAAAATCACTGCAAATGACCTTGAAATGTGTTTTTTATGCCTACCTACTTTTTTTTCCCATTTTCATTTTTATATGTTTGGTTCAGAATTAAATGCCTTTTTTCCTAGTATATGATGTGAACTATTTCATTCACTAGCCATTTCATAATATGGCTTAGGAGTTGTAGTTTTAGAGGGGGAAAAAATCCTGGCACTGTAAGGGTTAAAATAATCTCAAATTTCTCTTTTAAGGGAGGGAAGATGGGGAAGCATCTTCAAGGCACAGATTTGCTTCTCAGCAGACATGCTAGTGATGTGTTTTTAGGATATGAGTGCATTAATGAAAGGTTACTCATAGTAAATTTAAAACAAGCATTAGATTTGAATTTATCTTTTATGTCCCTGATGAGATAGTTTTTATGGACAACTTCAGGATAGTGTTTATTCTGTCAAGAAAGGAGATATTACCCTTGTTTAGGTGCCTTCAATGCTAAATTTGGTACTGACTCGTACCTTTGTAGAGAGGTGATAAAGCTCCTTTGGTATTGGTAGCTGCAATGGGCAACATCTACAGATAAGTATACTTAATGGTTTGAGAAGAACAATTATTATAAACACCGTGACATACATAAGTACACATGGGTTTCACCAGATGGGCTAATAATGAATATGTTTGATTATATATTAATAAACAGGAAACTGGCTAGTTCTGTTGGAAATACCAGGTCATATTAGGGAGCTGAAATTGGATTTGACCATTACCTTGTTAAAAGTGTCTTGCAATTTAAATTTAAGAAGTGTGTGCTTAGGTTAAAATAATTATCTTTAACTCCCATACTGGCCCAAAATGGCAGAGATTTTAAATGGACTCGTCCAATCAATGCTATTCCTTGTAGTTTGGGCTGGTTTGGTAGTGAATAGGACACCACTGAAGTTCTGAAAGATCCACATATAGCCAAAGCATATCATGATTGGCTACTTAGTCATTATGACAGTCAGGTTTGCTTACTACTGAAATAGAGAAACAATGTGATCAGTTTAAACAGGCTTTTCTTGAAACTAATAGTACTGTTTTGGATAAAAAGGTACAGAGGAGGCAAAGTTATTTGAGTGATAAGGCTATGGAATCTATTTTTGAAAGAAGGAATTGCAGGAATAATTTGAATCAACTTACTAGTTCTAACAGATAACATTATAAAGAGCTTAATAAATGTGTAAAGGATCAATTAACAGCAGATAAAAAATCTTTGGCTTGATAGCTTGGCTAGCAAACTTTTCTTGAAACTAATAGTACTGTTTTGGATAAAAAGGTGCAGAGGAGACAAAGTTATTTGAGTGATAAGGCTATGGAATCTATTTTTGAAAGAAGGAATTGCAGGAATAATTTGAATCAACACTTACTAGTTCTTACAGCTAACATTATAAAGAGCTTAATAAATGTGTAAAGGATCAATTAACAGCAGATAAAAATCTTTGGCTTGATAGCTTGGCTAGCAAAGCAGAGGAAGTAGCTAAACAGCAGTGAGTTATACCAGATTGTTAATGTTTTATGTGGGAAGAAATACACAGATACAGTCACAGATACATCCTGCTTCACATAGATTTATAATGATGCAACCTTACTCAAACTCACTGAGTTGATTAAACATTCATCTATGATCTATAAATAGCATTACCCTTCAATGGTAAGCAGATTTACAGGCCAGGTTTGGTTTCTTTAATCTACACTGTCCACTTTTTCCCAGCAACAACCTTCCCTTCAACTAATGGAATCTGTGTCACCTGTCGGATTTTTAAATGCAGCCAGACTCACCATTTTGCCTTCATCTGCACATATCATGCAAATGTTTTGCAGAATACCAAATATGAAGATGATCAAGACAACAGTTCGAGAGTTGTTGTGGAATAAATGCACACAAACCTGTACTGGCAATGTTTTTTGTGGCACCAGGGAGGTGGGAGGGGAGTCTTTAAGAAAACTTACCACAAATCTTTGTGCTTAGGACATCTGCATTCTATTCTTGCCTCCATGATTACAATACCATCATATATATATATATGTCAAATCTCTGTTAAAGGATGGGTGCATAACAAGGGGCAACACAAACTAACCATTAGTGCAGTAATAAGTAAATAAATCTCCATTCTAATTTGCATAAATATAGCTCTACTCCTGGGTGGGGCAACTTTTTTGATGAGTATAATTTATTCTGATTACATCTCTGGTATATATTTATTCTCTATATCAAGAATTGTCATTTCTAAGCTACCATTGCTTAAAAAAAAATTCTGTTATATATATAATTTACCTTTGTTTGTATATGCTGCCATGTTAGTGTTATTAAATTTAACTGAAAGACATCTTGTGAAAATAGGTCCACTTCATCATCATAGCCACCAAATATGTACATAAAATCTTCAATAACACATGCAGAATGGCCATCTCTAGCTCGAGGTTTATGACCTTTCACTGCAGGTCGGATCCATTTTCTTGTACCTGTTGATTTCAATTCAAACCTGTCAAACATTAATCTGCAAAACTAATTGTATTCTTAGAACAAGTTATTTTATTGATTATATAGACATACATAAATCAAATACATGCTATTATCAAATAAATAATGTACTAAGAAGTTTGAAACAGCAAAAACACAAATTCAGTTTTGTCCCCCCCCCCCCTTCTTGCTACTAATTTTATATTAGAAAGTTTCTCTAAAAAAAAAAGACTACTTAAATAAGATTATAAACCATATTTAATTTTTTTTATCCACTTATGCATTTGCATTATGTGATTACATATTATATATTAGCTGTAATGTACAGGTATTGCCCAAGTCTCAATTTTTAAAAATGTAATCGGTATATTTTGATTTTCACTGCACTAATGATTAGCTTGTGTTACCCTCTACACCACTCCCAACCCCGATTTTTAACATCGAGATTTAACATGTAAATAAAGTGAATGGACAATTATATACACCTACCTAATAACCTGTTGCTCCACCTTCTGCCCTCACAACAGCAACCAGATGACGTTTCTAGTCCTCCGCACTCCAGTTACGATAGGCCTATGTATAATGACCTAATGTTTTGGTGGGCCTTGCAGTCAACAAGGGGACATGATGATGTCAACTGTCATAGCCTATTTTTTCCATGGTACGATGGATAATCTTTGCGCATAAGCTTGTAGACATGCCCTCATTCAATTCCGACATTATCTGCTCCACGGTAGCCATGGGTTCCTTGTAATGATGCAGAACAGTCTGTGCTCACCTAGAGAGTCAATTGCACATTTATGTCCATATTTCTCCCACTAGTTCGATTTTTTTTTTTGTATTTCACATAGTCTTGATATACATGTGTGATGGTCTCATGTGGAAATCTCAACAGTTCAAAAGTTGTGATGATTGAACAACCAACCTTCCTCGAACCTACTATGTGGCCACGGTAAAACTCACTTATGTCACTGCCTTTACCCATGATTACATTTCTGTGACTGGTTTCCAATGCAAAGAGACCCACTCGATTTATATGCATTGTCAGTTTTAGTGTCCCACATAAGTGGATGTGATACGTCTGCTTTGCATTGTGTTATCGGGGTGTATATAATAATTTGTCCAGTGTATGATGGTATTGTAACCACAGAGACAAGAATAGATGGAGTTGGCATAAGCTGAAAGATTTATGAAAAGTTTTCTTAAGGATATCCCCCCCCCCCCTTGGGGCCACGAAAAACACTGCCAGTGTGAGTTTCTGTGCATTTATTTCACAAAAGCTCATGAACTGTTGTCTTGATTATCTTCATATGTGGTATACATAAGTTTTTTTCATATTAAAAGTGGCAATCATTTGAGTGCAATACAAAACTAATGTAAATCACTTAACTTGAAACACTAAACCAGTACAGATATTTGACTATTTCTTATATTGTATATTTTGCTCTTTTCTGATTACTTCATATGTTTACAGCATATGGATATCTTATCAAAATGTATGACTTAGCAACAGGTCGAAAATTGTGTTTTAATTGCACATATTTTTTGAGCTTCATATTCATTGTCCTGTCAGACCATCAATTTTACAGGTTATTTTATGCCACCAGTTCCCTACAATTTTCAAATGCTAACAGAAAGAACAGTTTATTTCTATCTGTGATAATATATAACCCACATACTGCAAATGTGGAGTAGATAAAAAAATAATGTATGTATGATTTATAATCTTACTTAAGCAGCATTTTTAAGAGATAAACTAATAAGAGATACAAAATCTTGAGAGATAACAAGGATCTTTGTCTTGATAGCCTGGCTGACAAAATGGAGAAAATACTAGAGAACACAAGAACAGAAAATTGTAGAGATAGCACAGCATTGACACACAAGGATAAGGTTGGCAATGATATTGAAAGTGAGGTTTCTGCTATCATGGCTAAGTGGGTTTAGCATTTAAGAGATGTTCTGAACACTGCAGTTAGTTCTACTCCAATTGTAATGAAGATAAATATATTAAGAGGTTTAATATTGGCCCTATGTCACAATCTAAGGTTATTTTGGCAATCCTAAATTAAAACTACATGCCACCAGGGGCAGATGAAATTACTATCGAAAGCTTAGCACTGGGAATGATTTGTTGTTAATGGATGATCGTAGCATTGAATATTTTATATGATAAAGAAGTAGTTTTTAAGGATTTTACTGGAAGCATTATCACTATTTTCAAGAATGATCACAATTGTGAAAATTACAGGGACACCAGCATACTCTCTGCTCTAAGTTCTTTCCATTATTGTGTGTAACAGAATAAAAAAAAATGTTGGTGGACAGCTTCAGGGTGAATAGAATGGTTCAGAGATAGAGAAACTGCCATTGACTGATTGTGAGATTGTAAGCATAAAAGAAATGTTAGCTAATATGATGCTTCTCTATATTTATATTATTTATTGGTAGCAAGTTATTTTGAATAACTTGCTACCAATAATCAAAACGCATTATGGTATTATATATGGTAACCATATCATTACCATATATAATACCATAATATCATTAACCCTCCCAGTGTCCACGTCATCTGTATATGTTCGCAGAATCTATAACGAGAGGCCAAGGATGGCTGTATACGTTTTTAGTACAACAAAAAACAAAAAAAAAATTTAAAAAAAAATAAAGTTGTCATTGTAAAATTTATATATATATAATTCAGGCATGAAAAATAATGCTTTTTCATTTGATGTATATTTTATTAAACTAAAATGTAAATCACTTGTTAAAGTCATCTAATTGCCATTTCTTAGAAGTGTTATACATACAGTATTGCCGATTTGTTTGTTAACATTAATTCTATGCTGAAGCAATCACCTGATTTAAGCTCACAAGTTTGATTTGAACTATTATCAACAAATTTTTCCTTAAAGTTTTGAAAATCTCCTGTAAATTAACAAAATGCTGCTATTTTTAAAAATGGAAGATTTTGGAAGTAATTTCAAAGTACATACCATCATTTTTCTTTCCTGTTTTACACTAGTTTCTGCCGTAAACCTATTTCAGTATTCCCAGAATTATTTTTATCATTTATCCCAGCATTCTATGTATCTTTACTGCCCTTCAGATCAATGTTTCAGTTAAATATTATATTATTCAGGAGGAAATTTTCTTTCAATATATAATTTAACTATTTTTATTCATCAGGTTTTCCAAAATGAAGCCTTAATTGTATAGAGCGACCTTTTTTTTTTTCACTATATCACATTGAAAAAGGCTTATTAAAATCAATATGCTTGCAAATTTATTTATATTATTTATTTTCATAAAATTCACAATAAAATTCTGTTTACTTTGGGATATAACACACCCTATTTCCATTGATTGGCTATTTTTTTTAAAAAATTCTAAAGCTGACTTTTATCTGACTCAGCACAATTGGCTAAAAGCCTGAAATTTTCTCAAAGTATGGTACCAAGAAAAAAATTACAAAGCGAGAAATGTTTACTTGAAACCAAAAAATTATTTTTTTTTGTTATTCAGAAATAAATAGCTCTTCTACTCATTGCATTATAATCATCTCTGTCTATTAGTTGTTTTTAAACAAATTTTTATTTGTGTTGCCAGATACATTTCTTTAAAATTTTTGGCTGAGCATAGGGAGAAATAGCTTGGCCTCTGGATGGAAACCAGTTTTTCAGGCTGGACACTGGAAGGGTTAATGTTGAGTCTATGGGGATTTCGAAGAAGTCAAACAGTTCACACTTGTTTTGGTTGACCCCAGAGGGTTTGCACCAATCCTATACTCTTTCTGTGGGTGAATGGAAAGTTCATGCAAAATTTGGTGCCTTTAGCTCTTATAGAAGCCAAGTGCATAAACAGAGCACAAACTTTCTTCTTTATATATTATTTGCTCTTTTAGAGTTATTGCTACATCTTCACTGGATTTTTCTTGTTAATAAACAGTTGGGAGAGGAGAATAAAAATTTCCTTGAGGGATCCTCCCTCAAATCAAATTTTAAAGAACTCATCAGTTTTGACTGAATGATAAAAATTGTTTCAACTTTCCCACTCAAGAAGCTCTGGATATGCCTCACCGAGGATAATAATATTGTTTTATCTTTAGTGCATTTCACTTCTAGGCACTTTGACAGGAATATTCCCAAAGTGCAACTTACAAACAGCAAATGTGTAGCACACATAAAAAAAACCTTTGGCCAAAAAGAAAGTGTGCACAGTGCAATCACCTTTACTGGCCTTTGTTTCAAATTGTACCAACTTAATAATGACCCTTGTTTTAAAATGTACCATATAGAAAATTTTCATAAACCATAAGCATTATATTTCAGGATTCTTTTGCATATATTCAGAAATTCTCTTAAAACTGATGTGTAATATAACTTATTTTTGTCACCCATTTTTTCACCTGCATCACTTTGCAAAATGTCATATTTAAATATGCTTCTTATTTTGGTTCGAAATTTTATTTTCATAAAGTTTAGAATTAAATGCTGTTTAATTTAGCATATAAGAAGAGATTTCCGTTCATTAGTTATTTGACAAAATAAAATTACATAGACAGTGAGATATTCATAAGATTCATTAATCACATAATCACAGTTGTTTACAAAGTAAATAACCTTAGACTAGTGAGCAAATCTATCTATCTGTCCTTAATCTTAAAAGGAGGATGACAAACTTTTAGTTATATTTAACCAGGGGTGGTCATAAGCCTGAAGTCTGCAGGAGGCCATTTAGGGAAGTATGAAGAATTTTGCTATACAGTATTTAAAAGAATTGCCAGAAAGAAAATTTGCTATTTAATTTTGTTTCCAAGGTCATATATATTTTAAAACAAAAAGTTAATTATTTATAAAAAAAAAATTATTGAATATCTAAAATCAGTATTCAAACTGTTCTGCAGAACCCCAGGGTTCCATGTAGCATTTCCAAGTGTTGTGCAGAGATATTGTAAAGTTTAATATTCTATATTAGCTTAATTCTGGGAACTATGCTGAACTACTTTGATCAAACAGTGAAATATTTTTATGATACAACTGAACTTACTAATATAACTAATGATGCTAACTAACTAATTGATCATGTTGATTTGCTAATGAGAAAATTTGGAATTTTGCCTTCTTTTAATATTAAATTTAAAAATATTTGCTTTTTTTAATGGTTTTGTGAAAAAAAATTATTTTGTTATTGAATTTTTAAAATCTCTACTACTTTTATAAAGAGCTTTTTATTAGGGTTCCCAGAAAAACAATCCTGGCTGCAGGAGGTCTGCATCCTCAATAAGTTTGATGATCACTAATCAAAATGATTAGTTTTTTTAACAAGACAGTTTTTGCAAGGGCAAATGTTCTTCCCAGCCTGTGGGAAGGGGCCCATGGGTTATTACCAATTGTCAGCTTTGTTCCATTGAATTATTATGTTATCATTAAGTGAACAATTAATACACTTGCTTAATATTGTCTTCATAAGTAGATGTTAGCTACACATGTACAGTAAAACCTTACCAATTCAAATTAAGAGAGGAAAGGGGTAGTCTGCATTAGTGAACAGTTCCAATTATAGAACGTAGTTATGTATTTTCAAGTTGTAGCTCATAAAAGCAGGCAAATTTATCCATAATCTAGCAATAAATGTTATAATAAATAATGACAGTAATATGATAATAGAAAAATCAATATTTTATGAAAATATATATATTCTAAACAAAACTGAGTACAGAAAACAGGACAGGGAGGGAATTAATGACACATCGACTTTGCCAAAGTTTCTCCATATATATATATCAGCTTAACACATACAGTACTCTCATTTAAACATCTGTATCACGAGAAATAAAAATGTCATTGGAATGTAATTTTTTTCAAAGTATTCAAATTTTTAACACATTTCATTTGCATAATCTATCCTTCTAAATCTATTAGAAAAATGTTTCAAGCAGATAGATTTTTTTTCACATCTCAAAAAACTTTTTTGGGTGGAAAGAAGTATTAAAATTTTTAAAAGAGGTTACATTAATGTTTTATGTTTATCATATTCTTGATTCACTAGAAAATGGAGAATGATCATTATCTGTTATTTCCACATTTGAATCTACTGCACCTGCATTCAAATTTTCCTTACAAGTCCTCTCTCTGCTGTCTGTGAGAATAGATAAACCAATGAACTTCAAATAGCCACAGCCCTCCAAATTGCACATTAACCTATGGCTCAGTGTGCAGGAGAGCCATACTCCTGTACATGCTGAATTACCTAGATGGGTGGCTACCATCTGTCTCTAAACAGCTGTCCAGTGGCTTCCCTTTTCCCTATATAGTGCTGATCTTTTAGTGTCCTTGCCACTGTGTGAATAGAAATGCCACTCATAGGTAAAACAAATGAGTTCCTTTATATTCATTTCACCTAATGCATTATGAAAATTGAAATGTACATAAGCATTAGTACTTTATCTAAATAGTAGCCTTTTTCAACAAACATAACCTCTGTGGCAAGCAGCTGCTTGAGGGGGTATTTATTTTTTTATTTTTATTTATAATAAACCTTCCCCCTTCTCAAGGGGTTAGGCAATGTATGGTCTATCCTCTAGCCTTATCGAAATGAACAAAAAGAAATACAGCTTATTTTTTACACAAACCATTTCACCAATATTGATAACTTTTTTACTAAGAGAGATAATTAGACCATTCAAAAACCATTACAATGTTCAAAATATTCTCTATCATGTGTAATGAGGCAGAGTACTTTAAAAATAATTATTCGAAACATTAAGTGTAAACTTTTATTTTAACAGGTTTTTATTTTTTATTCTTTGATTTCTCAGGAATGAAATTAAATCAATGCACTAATTTTTTTTCACAAGTTCTATGCTTCAATGTCAAAATTTTGGTATTATTTAATTTTGGTGGTTTAATTTTTTCTGGGTGAAAAAATCATCTAGAATAGGGTTTCTCAATGTGGGGTACACAGTAAAATTTTTGGGGGTACGCCGTGAGAGCTCAAAAGTCGATTACCCAGTAAAATGTTTAGAATTTTATAAGATTTGTTAAATTGTTTATGTCATTTTTTGTGTTTATTGATATATGTAATTTAAGAATAAAAAATTTAATGTGTATATATATATATACATATAAGTTTTAGTTTATTCCCATTGTTATACTATAACTATAGTTTTATCTATCTATACAAGGGGTATGCCAGTTACATACACATTTCCACAGGGTACGTGAAGCATAAAAGGGTTGAGAACCACTGATCTAGAACTAAGAAAATTTAAAAAAAAAAAGTCATTTTCACATCCAAATTTTTGGAAAAAAGAGTAACTTATTTGCTTAACCTCCCTCTGCTCTACATTAACTAAAATAAGTATCATTTAGATTGTTTTAGCCCTTTTAGACTTACAAAATTTTAAAATTAAAAATGCTTTAAAAAGTGCCTTTACATGGTTGAATTCATTAAATTAAAATTTCACTGCTAAGTATCACATTATACTACTCTACTTGAAACAAATTATGTTTTCTTCCTGATGACTGACTGAATGGCCAGCGTGCTTCACTACTGATCAAAAGAATCCAAGCAGTCAGGCTTGTTTTCAAATGATAAAAATTGAAAACTTAGGTGAAATATTCTGGTGGGAAATTTAAAAATCAGTTTTCCAATTTCAGTAAATGGATTAATTGAAAAAGGGAAGAAAAATTTGCATTTTCTCTGCTCTGCTGTACACTTTATGCATTGCTAGAAATATAGAAGTGGTACTGAAGAAATGTTTTTAGCTCGTTTCAGATTTAAGCCTTCCAAGAAATTAGATTTTGCATTACGTTTTAAATAATAATAATAATAAATACCCCCTCAAGCAGCTGCTTGCCACAGAGGTCTGAACAGGAGCCTCTCAGTTTATATGCCACAGTAGAAGGTCTGAGAGGATGGCAGGACCTCAGCAGAAAAATGACACACACATCCATGCCTTACCCGGGGCTTGAATCCAGGTCCCTTAGATTAGTAGCCAAAGTGTGCTAACCACTTGGCCACAGTGCAGAGTAAAATTACATTTCCAAGTGTGCAATAAACACATTACATAAAATAGAGCAATGGAAGGTTAAGTAAAGAAATCGGAAGAATTCAAACCTTTCTTGGAGAATTTTGGGATTTTATGAGCATACTTAGAATTTCCTGAAATTTAAAATTATTTAATTCTAAAACAGGCTAAGATGCATAAACGATACTTTCTATAGCTACAGCATACAATTGTGCAAGAAAAGTTTCAAATTTTTACATTTAATTCTTTTTACTGAGATTAGTGTCTGAATATAGCTGCTTTCAGCATTTTTTTTCAACTTCCAGGCAATGTTTTATTCAAAAAGAAATTAATCACTGAATTTGAACAAAAAAAATATATCAGTGGACAAATATAGTTTGTAAATATAAAATTTGCATAGCACTAACAATATTGGTATTATAGATGTTATAAGGCTGTTAAGCATAAATAAGAATTTATTGTTAGTTTCATTCATGTTGAATGCTACTATACAACTCTATTCTGTTAAGGCACATGAATTTGCAATGTTACACAATTTGATATTAGAAGGATAAAAAGAAAAATAAATTCTTATTTTTTTATGCTTAACAGCTATATAGTGTCTGTAATGTAAATATACAAATAAAAAACTACTGATTTGGGTTTGTTCCTTAACTTCTACATCAAAGGGTAAAAACCAGAACAGGTATAGAGCAAGAAACTTTATGTAGCTTTATAGTTCCTATTATCTATTTCCACTATGATATTTACTGTATAATGATTGACTACCTGCTTTAATAAATATATTTAAAAAATCATCTCTCAAGAAGCTGCTTGTCAGAGGTCTGACAAGGGGAAATTTATGAGGCCCTTTATCAGCCCTTGTCAGAGGTTTGACAAAGGGCCTGTTAGTTTAATAACTGACAGTTCACTATATATGAATACAGCTAACTGCAACATACTTTCAGGTGTGGTTATTCTATTTCACATGTATCTTAAGGGTTAATGACCCACCCACCCCACTCCATGTCCCATACCCAATCACTAGCAACTCACCCCACAGCCTCCCATGAGACATGAAAACCACCATCATTGAGAAAGCATCCTCATGAAGGAACCAATTTCTGGAAATTTGAAGGCTACCATTTAGTGAAATAACCTTGCCATTAAGAAGGGAACAGCTAATATCAACCAAGCAAGAAAATCTGCTATGGATATCTTCTGGCAACATTCAGTGTTCATCAAACAACCTTGTGGTTGGTATCCTGTCATAAAACAATCTACTTAATCCCTTCTCCATGTTCCTACACCTACATACACACTTCTTTGCATGTTGAAATGATTCCAGAGTAGTACTTGTGATACATCTGGGATTTCAAATCTGTTAAAGCTGACAGCTCTGTTTCCACATGTTCAACCTATTGTTGCCTTATTTGTTCTTCTGCAGTTTTTATTGTGTCCCCTCAGATTATCTTTGCTTCCCTCCCCCCACTGCAGTTCTTTTTGGCCATTACGCTTCTATATCCTTGATTTTTAATTACTAAGAGGGTGACTTCTGATTATTACTTGGTGGTAAACTCTGTGGGCTGCATTGTTTGTATTTGAAAGAAACCTTAAAATGTGGAATTGATTTATGAAGATGAAAATAAAAAAGGAAATATATATTAATATACATTAAGAAAATCATCTCCATTTTCTACATTAAAAAAATCATCATCTGTAACAAGTTATATTTCTCTAAAATTACATTCTTGTGATTGTAATTCAATCTGTCTCACATCTTAATGAAACAAAGCCTGTTTTGAATTGGCAGCAAGATCTGAATTTTCTAGACTGAATTTTACAGAATAATAAAAAATGTACTTTATCTCATTTTTAGCAACAAGTTTAACTTTGTAGACTATTATATAGGCTAAATACAGCTGATTCATAAGTATGCTGTTTCATAATGTATCATATAAATACTAATTTTGCAAAATAAAGTACCAAGTGTTGCCTTAGATGTTTCATTTCTAATTTATATTCAATTCATAAATATCCTTCTTTCAAATTTCATCTTCAAATTCAATTGTGTACATCTACATTAATGATGAGCATTTTTTGTTACCAAAAAGAAATGTGAGATATTAATCTAAGATTATATGAATTAGTGCAAATTACAAAATAATATTACATTAATGCCTATTATTACTGCTGAACTGAAATTTCAGATAAATGTGTAAATGAAAATTTTAATGTAGGTTTCATTCAAAGCAAAGATTTTTTCAGAACCTATCCCCCCTTTTTTCAGTAAGTAGTATTTTTCGATTTGCAAGGGTTCAATTTACACGGTGATTTCCTGGAACCTATCTACCATGTAAATTGAGGAATGGATGTATAAAAAATTTATGAGAAGTTTTTATAAGCCGGAAAATATGTTGCCTTAAGCAGCCCAGGTATGACTTGCTCACTGGAATATTGCCCGGTGTTTTGGTGGCTTAATTCGCCCTGGGACTTGACTGTTTTGGTAGGGCAGTGCATTAAGGCTGGGCCCAGGTCTGTGTACTTTTCAGATAGCATGAAACCAAAATTGAACAAAAACCACTACCTGTTCAGGAGCAGATCCCAAATTTGTTTTCATTCAATAATCTGGAAATTATACTCTTAATTTAACTAAAGGATTATTTAGTAGTCAAAATCCCTTTAATAGCTTATCATTTGGCTTCTGGAGTACTGAAGGAGTTTTTTGCATCCTGGAAAAGTAAATGTCAACAAAGTTCCCCTTGAAGCTAATTTTTTTAAATATGTAAAAATATCAACCTGTTGGAATGGAAAAAAAAAAACTTGCAAGTTTATTGGAGACCACCATTGTACTTAGTCAATAGAACTTTAACATGTAAAGCTACGAGAGAACATTTTTACCAGTGAAGGTCCAGTCCTTGTGATATGTTAATAGGTGGTTGACAAACTCAGTCAACCAATGTGTTTTCACAGTCTAGATGTTGCGACTTATTGATTCTTTCTAATTAACAACATAAGAAAACATTGAAGATATTTTTTAAAGTTATGATGAGATGTCAGCAAGCTGTTGATATTTCACACTTCACTGGAGTTGTTGTAAGCTGGTTATGGGATGATGATTCCATCCAAATCTTTTTTTCTCAATACTTATTAGCCATTACAAACATGCAGAATGCTCACCAAGTCTGTTGTCTATCACTATATGAAATCCCCCAGGAACCTTCAGATAAGAAACAGGGAGAAAACGAATCCATATAGAAGAAAGAAATTATCCATCAGACACAGTTTGTAATTATCAGAGTACTTAAGATAATAATCATATTAATTCAAAATTTATAAATCTGCCTAATTTAGAGTTGTATCATACCTTTGGAAAGAGGAATAAAATTGCCTATCCTGATGGAATACCCCCACCCCCCATTACTAAATTTAATCCTGCATTTAAAACAAACAATAAAAATCGTTCCATAGTTACAGAAAGATGCAATTAGATTTAAACTATATCGATCAGTTAAATTTATTAATCAAAGAATAATTCAACGTAGTATACGAAAATAAATGAACTTAGCAAATTAAAGAAAACCCCCCAATATTAAAATAATACTGGCAGATAAGACAGATCAGGCAGTAATTTTAACCAAAAATTATGATGAAAAGATAAGAATTATAGATTTAAAATATTAATGTAAGACCTTATTATCTACTACAGTATATAAGTTGGAAAAATTGAAGAACAATCCTTTCTTTCAGAACTACATCAAAACATTGTAAACCCTCAATGTAACCTTCAGTCCCAACTATTTGTTAAAATGAAACTACACAAAAATGATTACCCATTCAGACCACTAGTTTCAAAAAGAAAATGTATTCATTATTTTTCAACTATATCGAATCCACTTATTTTTCAGAAAAAGCATTATTCAACTTTTTCAACCCATATTTCCCGTATATATATATATGGAAATATATATATATATGGGAATCATGTGCATCACCACATTCCTTCAATGTTGTATCACTGTAACCTAACACCCTGGTGTTAGACGTAGTGATGCACATGAAGTCAAAATGGCTTGAGGAGGCCCATGGCATCTGAGTATTTCAATGTACATTACACCCTGGACCTAGTCACCTTCTTCAAATGGTTTTCAGTTAACGGCACGAAATGGACCCAGACAGAGGGGGGTATCAATGCAATCACCTCTCTCAGACTCATACTCATAGCTGCTGATGTTCTCCAACACTGAAATAGAAGCTTTATTTCATTCACAGTATAAAGCAAGGTTATACTTAAGCTTTACTGATGATACAGTACTCCTCTGGAATCATGATTTGGAAAAATTAAAGAAATTAGACATTTTCAATAGTATAATGCCTAACGTTAAATTTACAATGAATCCGAAAAGAATAAAATATTACCCTATTTAGATATTTTGATTACCAGAAACAGAAAGAAATATGAAACAATGGTTTACAGAAAACTAACATATATCCCAAATATCATCCCGGAGAACTCAGCACATGCTAAGAATGATGAAAAATCGGTTTTTTATTTCATTTTTTGAGAGCCTATAGATATTGTTCAACTAAAAAAAAGCACTTAAAGCTGAATTAAACTACATTTATAAAATAGGAAATCAAGCAGGATATTCGACAGAATACTTATATTTAATTGTTTTTCAATCCTTACTAAGATTAACAGGAGTAGTCAGTTACTTTTAGCACAAAAAAAAATTAATTATACCATAGCTTTCCCATAAACACCACGATTTTTATAAACACTAAGAAATTTTAAGTAAATATGACATATCAGTACAATTAAAAATAACAAAAATGTAAAGTCATTAATTGTTCACCAACAAGGGGAGTGTGCTTGATAGAAATTGATGATCCAGGAAAATTAAAAGATAAAAGTAAACATGTAAGAAAAACTTACTGATAAAGGGCAGAATGATTGAAGAAGCATGAATATGATTTAAGAAATAATTTAGGAAAAACAGCCTTAACACAGGCTATAATAACAATCTAATTTGACTAATTACATGCTACAATCAAGAATAATTGCTTCACCTTCAACAAGAACACAAATCACACGGAAAATTTAATAATGCATTTAAATCACGATACACTGTATAATACAGACATTAAGCCAGCACCATCAGCATGGAAATTACTCTTAGATCATGTGACCTGTAAGTCACTGAATGCCTGCTAGAGGAACAATCCTATAAAGTCGTATATTAACACATAGTCAATACATTACCTGAAGATGTCAGAGAGGTGAAACTAGCATTGCAGTGAGTCCGTACTTTTTGTTCTTGTATGAGATTTTAGCATTTAGTTAAATTGGATGTATTAAGTGATAAACAATAGTCTTGGTGAGCAGTCTGCATATTTATAATGGCTAGTAAGTATTGAGAAGATTCGGATGAAGTCATCATCCCATAACCAGCTTAAAAACAACTCAAGTGTGAAATAACATCAATAGCCAGACTGACATCTCATCATAATCTTAAAAGGTGTCTTTGATGTTCTCCTATAATGCCAACTAGAAGGAATCATAGCTGCTATTTGTGAACATCAAAAGCAAGTCATATAATCTAAACTATGAAGACACATATTGATTAACTAAGTGCATCAGCCACCTGTTAACATATCACAAGGAATGGATGTTTGCTGGTAAAAATTTTAACATGTAAAACTACAAGAGAAAGTTCTATTGGCTAAAAATAACTAAACATTTCTCATACTCCTTATGTCATAAGATTAAGGACACAGATAGCAGATTTGCTCACTAGTCTAAGGTTATTCTTTATACACAACAGTGATTAATGAATTTTAATTGGCAGAAGCATTTTAAGTTATTTTTTGGCTGGACACAGTGTAAAAATAGCTGGGCCTCTGTATTCACTCCAGTTTTTCAGGTTGGGCTTGGGGAACAAGAGAAATATATGAGCAAGTGATCTGAGTAGTGCTGGATTAACCATTAAGCAAAATAAACAAGTGCTTAGAGCACCAAGGGAAGGGGGCACTAAAGAGTTTCTCCCCCTAGCTATTATGCCCTTAACTCTTTCACTGCCACACTTTACTTTAGTCGAATTTTTTTTTGTAATTGTCCTTATCTGCTGTGTTCAACTCTAATCTTGTTAAAAAAACGTTTTCTTTGGTATGGCAAGTGACTGAATTTTAAAAGTTTGAAGGTGTCAGACATAGACCTAGAGTTCAATACGTTTGACTGTCTTACCAACATTTTTTTTTTGCATGAATTTCAGTATTTTTCTAATCATTTTAAATATATATGATCCAATGTTGCAAAAAAAAAAATCTTTTGAGGCTTTTTAAATTTTTGCTTCTATATTTTCAGACCTCAAGATGAAACGTGTTCAATTAAGCAATCGAAGGACTGAGGGGGGGGGGGGGGGACCATTGTTGGGCTGTGCTTAGGACATCAGTTGGCCTTAATCCGGTCTTAGATCTGAGAATACTATATTACAACACATCTTTCAAATTAGAACACTATTTTCCTTTTTGAAATATTCTCTAAAATGTTGGTTCTGAAGTGTGGCCACCAGAGTTTAAGTGCAAACTAGAAAATTTCAACAATTAAAATAAAAAATGTACTAAGATAAATAAAAATTATCTGTATGATAATTTTTACTTATCGTACAGATTCCCACAAAAAGGACATTTTTAAATAAGTGCATCAATATATATTAAAATGTATGCATTCACTATTGTAGAAGACTTTCCTTCTTCACAATTGGATTTCTACAGTTTAAATAGCGCAGAAAAATACAATTTGACTATATTTGAATGTGAGTGCATAATAACACACAGACTTAATTTTGTAATAACAACTTAAGTTTGGTATGACAGTGAAGAGTTAAACCAAAGTCATATATAGTGGCCACATATAGTCTGTGCATGTTTCATGATGAACGTGTTAAAAATGAAAGCTTTTGTATTCTCAAAAACAGTGGTTTTCAATTAGTTTATCTTACAAATCTGTACATACCTAAAATGCCATTTTAATTAATGCAGCCACATTGAATTACTAGTGGCCAGTAAAGTGCCAAAAATAAATTGCTTGTGGCTGGCAATGCAACCACAAGAAAATAACTTCTAAGAACCACTGCTCTAAAATATCTAAAAAAAAATGAAATCCATACTTGATCAGAATATGTAAAACACCCATCAATTCAATTAATTGTTTTTGGCTTCCAATTTTTTAATACCTTATCAAATGCATTCAAGACACAATTTTAATGCTTTTAATAAATAATTAGATAATGATTTGAATTATAAAATGTTGAGTCATTTTTAGCTCACTGTCTGACAAAAAGAGCTAATGTTTTCATTTGTCATCTGTCTGTCTGTCCTTCATTGAACTTTTTTGTTTTTAGAGATAAATAAAAATTTCTTTTTGGGTTGGGTAGGCATTGATGAAATATTACGATTCATGATTTCAGAATCTTCCTATAGCTATAATTGTGCTCTCTAATGGTGGAAAAAATAGAAAATTGAAAAATTTCAAACTAATACTGCAAGCAATATAATTACATTAATAAATTTTGGTTGTGAAATGTGAATATCACGAAGTTTGCATTGACAACAATGATTTTCACCTTTACCCCCAGAAGGGGAGGTAGCGCAATTTTTGTGTTTCAAGAGATAATTGTTTGTTTTTATAGATAAACTGAAAATTCTTTTTGAACTGGATAGGTAGGTATTGATAAACTATTATTATTCACACTTTAGAATCTCCCAAAAGCTTTAATTTTGCCCTCTGATGGTGGAAATTTTTAAAAATTAAAAAAAAAATATTGCTAGCAATCTATTTGGGGTAGAAATTTTATATTTTAATGGTGAAGTGTAATGATCAAGGGGTTTACAGTGGCAGCAACAATTTGCCCTTTCACCTCCAGGGTCTGTGGAAAAATGCAACTTTTTATTTTGAGAGATTAATGAAAAATTCTTTTTAAGTAATAGGTGCTAACAAAATATGATTCATAGTTTTCAAATCCTCCTAATGGCCTTAATTTACCATCATTAGAGGGTGCTAAATGTAGAAAATGTGACTCTTAAAGTAATATTGCAAAATAATATATTAATGCTTGAAATTAGAAATTCTGATGGTAAAATGTGTTGACAAAGAATGAATTAAATGATAAGTCATGTGTGTTTTAAATTACAGCTAGTTAAAATTCAACCAGTTGTTCTTTTTTTTTTTAATTTTTTTTTACTTAATTTTAAAATTTCCAAAAATATTTCAATATAGGAATAATAAATTATTTTATATATACTGGATGATTTGCCCCTTACCCCAAGAATAAGAAAATCATACTTTTTCATTTTAAGAGATAAATGAGACATGCCTCAAGTTTTATAGGGTTAATAATAAATAATTATTTACATTTTCCAATCATCCATTAATATAAATTACTACTGTTAAAGGGTGAAAATTTTGAAAAATGAAAAACTTCATTTTCTCTGAAAATGAGCACCCCATATTCACCCAGAGATATTTTACCCTTCTAGTTCCAACTATGGATTGCATTTCTGAACAGTATTGAATATCATATTACTCTTTTACATATTGTTCCTGCTTAGACATGTATATACTGTTGTATATATTTATTATAGTTATCTGATGCTACATATGCAAATAATAGTACTTGTGGATGAAGTTAAAAAAAATTGGTTTTATACCTTATTTTTAAGGGATCCACCACTACTATTTGATGAGTACCTGAAAAGGTACTTTATTTATGTTCCAGCATCTTAATTTAATATGTCATTATGCATTTTTAATGCATGTTTATATCTTTTACTTTGTGAATTAAAAGTAATGCAAGAATGTTAATTGTTCTGAATGAATCAGAATGGAACCACTTGAATATAGCTAGATGAACTTTTTGGAGGAAGTATACTGTGTCAACATGATTATGGCAACACAAGCATAAGGCTGCTGTGTGAGTTTTGCATTAGGCTGATTCTAAAAACGTTTTGAAATACAGTTACTTGAAAATATGCTAATTATTTTTAAAAGCATGGGTTAAAATTTTTAAATTTATTAATTGCGTTAAATAATAGTGACATTTAAGGTGTAGTTTTCCTTACAGATTATTTACCAAATGTACTAAGGCAGATAAGCTACAGCTTTGGTGTTTCGCCATAAGTCCAACAACATGTGTTGCTATTAAGTTATGCTGCTTGTATTACAATTTAGAGAATGCCTAAGAACTGGGTTGTTTTACCTGAGTGGCACTTTTCTACACACAATGGGCTAAATGACGAGGTTGCAAGGAAATGAAGGCTCAGAGGTTCAGGAGAAGGGACCCACTGGACAGCTGTTAGGAGACATGTGGTAGCCTCTTGTCAAGGCCATCCAGCATGTTAATGTGCACAGGATATGACTGGTGTCCCCTACTGACTGAGAGCAGAGTGGAGTTTTTGTAGAGATAAATCTTGACACTCGTAATTTATTGTTCCCAGGTTTGAGTGGGACTCAAACCTGGGAACAACAGATTATGAGTTTGGCACACTATTGACTGAGACCTACCCCTTAGAGAATGCCCAAGATAAAAAATTCATTTCAGTGTGATTTTTCAAGTAAAAAAACAGGTCAATCATTAATCTGCTGAATTGAACCTGAAACTAAAAAATTGTTGTGGGCAAACATATATGGAAGTTTAAATTGAAGAGGTTTTTTGACATATTTGCTCAAGGAAGATATCACTCCGAATTTAATGTCAATCAATTTTAGAGGAAAAATTGTCTTGAGCCAGGTGGGATACAAACCCATGACCTCCTGATAACATGTTAGGTGCTCTGACCACTGAGCTTCCAGCTGCCTATCAAGATCTCCTCTAACTGATATTATGAACTGTCTAACAACAGTATAATGTTATCAGGAGGTCGTGGGTTCACATCCCAACTGGCTCGAGACAATTTTTCCTCTAAAATTGATTAACGTTAAATTCAGAGTATCTTCCTCGATATATGGAAGCTATTTAATTTGAATAAGAATCTGAAACTTTTTTTGATATCTGAAGTTTGTTTTTATGTATGAAGGCTGGAAGACAATTATTCACATGCAAAAGTTAAAAACTTAAAATAGCATTAGAAACATACCAGGGTCAAAGCAATATAATATGCTACAAGCACCTTGATCATTACGTCCACCCCATAAGTATATTCTTCCACTATAAGCTACAACAGTATGCCCATAGCGTTGAAATGGCATGGCACTAAAATTTTCCGTTGGCTCAACAACAGACCACCTTAAAGACACTATACAGAGAGAGAAAAAACAGAAAAATGGGTAAATTTTTAAGAGTATAAACATTTTTAACAGTATACGAAAACTAATGCTCTTGACTCAAATTATAACATATTTCATGAATGTTACCATGCCAAAAGTCAATATAAAAATAAATACCCCCTCAAGCAGCTGCTTGCCACAGAGGTCTGACAGGAGCCTGTCAGTTTATATGCCAGAGTAGAAGGTCTGAGAGGATGGCAGGACCTCAGCAGAAAAACAACACGAACATCTATGCCTTACCCAGGGCTCAAACCCAGGTCCCGTAGATCAGTAGCCAAGCGCGCTAACCACTCGGCCACGGGATGGCTCAATGTCAATATGCCTCAGCAATTTTAAATTGAAATAATTTTTAGAAGTGTATTAACTAAGATTTAGATGATTAACTATGAATTTAATATTCATAGTTAGTCATTTAACTTCTACATTTATTTTTTTTTTCTTCAAGTATAGTTTAATTCACTGAAGTATGGGAATAGCATTCTGAAGAAATTGCTAACATCATACAGATAATGTAAATTCATTCTTATAAAAATTATGTGATATAGATAACTTATGATCCAACTATGGACACCATAAAATGGGCACCTTATAGACCACAGAAGATTATCATTTGGAATTCATGACATTTCCACAAATGTTTCATTTCCGAAAAATGAGATATCTGAGTTATAGAGGTTATGATATTTGCAGTATATAGGTGATGCTACTTCAAAGGAGTTTTTTTACAATTAGCCTATAATGGCAGCATTTTTTCCTTAAATGAATCATAAAGTCTTCCCCATTTTAAAAAAATTGCATTATAGAGACACATAACTGAAAATTGGAGTTATATTTATATATTGGTGCATAACTATCACTGCTAATTATGTAATATCACTGCCAAATTAGATGATTTCATCATTTACTCTGTACGCTAAGCCATTAAATTAAAATGATTTGCATATTGCTCATGCAGAATCTTCCTTCAAATCAACAGAATCATCATCAAATCATCAGTGTGATCTTCTATTTAAAGTCCATTTTTGACCATACTTAAATAGGCTAAAGAGCATTTCATGTACTCCTTATTTACTATTGAAGAATATTATGTTTAATTCATATGAGATAATGATTATTCTATGTGGTTAGAAAAAGAAAGGTTGTTTGATAATCGGTCTAACAAAAAATTGTCTTATATACAAAAATTATTTTTGTGAAGAAAGGAAAGGATGTTTCTTGTCTTTCTATCAAGACCTCACTTCCTCACAGAACCTGCGATGCATTATACTGGGTTGGGCTGTTTTACCTCTGAGCAGCACTTTTTTGTACACAATGGGCTAAATGACCAGATCACAAGGACCCTGAAGGCTCAGAGAAGGTTGGGGGAGGGGCTAACTGGAACAACTGTTGGAAGCCAAACTAGTCTCCCATCAAGGCCATCCAGCGTCTTCTTTAACATGCACAGGGTATGGCTCTCCTGCACGTGGACAAGGCAATGTCCTATCTGACAGAAGGCAGCCTTTTCAAGCCCATTGGTGTCTCCTACTGACCATGGGGAGGGTGGGGTATTTTGCAGAGATAAATCACAACACTGACCCAGCTGGGACTTGAACCTGGAAAATGCAGATTATGAGTCTGGGGTGCTACTGACTGAGCCATCCCCACCCCTGCATTATATTGATTAAACTCTTATGGTGTATTATGCTGACAGCTCCCATAAGATCCTCTGTAGCAATTAGCTGCTTGAGGGCAATTTATTTTTTACCATTCTAGTGGCCGTGTGAGATATTTCAAAATTCCCCAATGGTGGTTATCATGCTTAGCTGTGGATCAGTAGCATATTTCAAAAATATGTTGAGTGGAGAGGGGGAGATTAAATTTTTTTCAAGATTAAAAAATAGAAAAAAAAAACAATATATTTTAAAAAGGGTAATCAATAAGTAAATAAAAACAGGTACTCTTAAGGGAAAATAAACGTATAAAACATATGAATTCAAGAAATTTCTTGATGTTTTTGTTCAACTGTCATATAAACATATATTTTATGCCCTGGATAAAGAATGCATTTTTCTTGTGTTATCTTTCTGCTGAGGTCTTTCCTTCCTTACAGACCTCTATGGTGAATTACATTGATAGGCTGCTGTCAAACACACTGTTAGAGTAATTTCATTTCACATTTAAATTAATATCTCAAAGTTTCAATTTAATTGGGTTATTTTACCTCTGAGTGGCACTTTTTGCACATAATGGGCTAAATGGCTAGGTCACAAAGACCCCGAGGGCTGAGAGCAGGTTGTGGGAAGGGAACGCAAAGGACAGCTGTTGAGATAGAAGCCTGTCAACGCCATCCAGGCATTCTTTAATATGCACAGGGTATAACTCTCCAAGCACATGGGGCCACAGCTTAATATCCCATCAGACAGGTGGTGGCCTTTCCAAGTCCATCAGTGTCCCCTACTGTCCGAGTGCAGAGAGTTTTGTGGAGATAAATCTCAATGCTGGCCCAGCTGGAACTCAAACCTGGGAACTGCAGATTACAAGTCTGGTGTGCTACTGGCTGAATTACCTCCACCTTTCAATTTTCAACAACACTTTCAATTTAACTTGTACATTCAATTGTCTCTTCAATTTAATTGCTGGTTTGGTAAATCAGGAATTTTTAGTATATCCATTTCAAAACCACATCATCACTTCATACAAGTTAGTGCTAATTCATAACAATATTGCAATCAATTAGATGAATTTTTTTTGTCAAGGGTAATTTGCCATTTCACTCCACCAGAAAAGATTCTGTTCCTGAATTTATAAAGTATGCAGAATGACTACTCTCATATTCTCAGTCAAAAAAAAAAATGCATTTACCTTGCATATAATTCTGTTGTCATTTTTCACAGAAAATTAATTGTCCACATATTCTTTACACTTTTCTTTTACGTAAGTGAGAAAAATGCAGTAGCCTCTCACTGTTTGCAAATTTATCCATTCATGGATTTGACCATTCAAAGAAATGTTTGTAAGACCTGGTTTTTCTGATGCACGAGTCAAGGATTTGACTATTTCAAAATTGGCTAAGTCATTGGCTCTAGAAATTGGTTCCTGAATAAATATTTTGTTCAATATTTATTTAAGATGACCTCTAAAATACCTCCCATATTTGATAATTATCTAAATTTTTTAACATATAAAAAACATGATCATTCCACTTGTTTGTTAAAAAGGAATGGTATGATTCACATAAAATTTTTACGACTACTATAGCTGTGAAATTACATTTTGATATTTCAGTATGCTACCCATATGTATAAAAAGTGCTTTTATATTATAGGTACTTATATTAAATAATTTTACTAGCACACCAGCCACAAAATGTTTAGCAGAAAGGAAACAAATTTTTCCTCCATCAGATTTCTTCATTGACAACTTCTTTGTTCACAATTTATATCTGAAAAAGTCAAGGCAGAGCAATGCCAGATCCACATTCTCACAAAAAAAAGTCTTATTATATGGGGTAACACACATCCAAATTTGGACCCTGCCAGTCAAATATTTGAAAAACCATAACACACCAAAAATCTACTAAAACAAGGGATAAAACATTTTCAACATGTGTAGTAATTAAACCAGTGATAACAATGAGGTGCACATGATAGAGAAGAGCCAACAGCACACTGTAGAAGTAACGTGCATTCTTGACCAGTACCCACTCATTTACCCATGCACCACTATTGTTTATTATGATACTTACATACAGTAATGTCTCTTTAACATTAATTTATCACATTAAATACAAATAAATATTCAGCTAAGTTCAAATAATTATGTTCATATCCGAAAAGGAAATACACAAACCAACAGTGATACTACTACTACTTATGCTTAAAATTTCCACTAAAAATGCAATACAAAAACTTAGGTTTGAAAATAATTTATCATTCCTAATGTGTACTCGTTTTTGTGTGTGTATTGGTTGTTTTTGAAACTGAAATATTGTGAAAATAACAGCTATGGAATGGTTTTGCTCTTTGCAGTTTGCATTGCAAAGAGCAAAACCATTGTCATTGCAAAATTATGTCTTACCAAACCTTACAAAATATAACACTTGCGACATTTATTTGCTAAGTAATGAAAGGCCATCACTTTAACTTCCCTGTAGCTTGATGGTCTTAGTCTAAGCACTGTAAACCTTTCCCCCTTCCCTTGGAAGTTCCCAGAAGCTTTCGTCATTTTTTCATGAACCTAAACTGGGGATTCTCAAACTAAAAACCACTTTCAATATAAAATTTTATTTTCATTGTAAACACTACTGTATACAAAGCTTACTTAAAACTGGGAGTTTTTTTTTGTGTGTGAAGAGTAAGATAAAAAATATGATGCAATAAATATTATGACCTCAAATATACTGTATTGTATTGAGAATATAATATTGGCCCATAATCCCCCTTTTCCCTCCTCCCATAGACTTTTAGTCTCACATATATGTCTTTCATAGGAATTTTCAGCTACATAATCCTTGTGATCAGCAAGGGTCTTTCTCATATAAACTCTTCACATTAACTTCAGCAAAAAATTTCTCTCACAAACACTATTAGTACCCTTTTATGGAGTAAATGTGAGACTGCACTAACAGCAACTTTTGCTCCAGACCTTTTCCTTTCATGCTGTATTGCTTGAAAACAATGTCAGTAGAAATCATACTGGAACCAACAAAAGACTGAATGTGCAGGGTAGAAATGGGAATACCTCTGTGTATGCTCTCAACAGCCATCATTAACTATGAGGGTGGATCATTTAATTCATGGACTGCTATTGCCAACAATTAGAGGCTTTTCGTACAAGTTAATACATAATATGTGGCAATACAGCACTCTTCAAGAGCACAGACCAGTATGTGCAAGTTGAAAAGATTATGATATGGTTACAAGAAACAACAGAACAAGACAGTTTTTTGCTTTGGAAAGGTGTTTGTTCTTGTGAGATTTTTTGCAGGCTATGACTGATCTGGAAACTGAACAGTGATATGTTACTGTGTTTAGCAAGGCTTAAGTGATGTGCATATTATCACAGAAATGACTTAAGTGTATGGAGAACAGTGCTTGATTTTCAAGTGGCACAAATGCTTTACAGATAGATTCCATTCCATGTAGAATGACCCAAAATCTGGGCAACCAAGCACTGTTCTCCACATACTTGAGTCATTTCTGCAACTGTGCAGAACTTAAGCCTTGCCAAACACAGTAACTTATCAGATACCACTGTTCAGTTTCAAGAACAAAAATAGTCTGTAAAAAAAAAATCACACAAAAGCACTTTTCCAAAGCAAGAAAATGAAGAGATTGACTACATATTGTTCGGCTGTTACTTATGACTGTATTGCAACATGCTTCAGCTTGCACACTACTCTGCACCCTTGAAGAGTCACTGTGTTGTCGCATATCATAAATTAACTTGTATGAAAGCTGCTAATTGATAGTAGTTCATGAAATAAATGATCCATCTACATATACAATAGTTGAGTGAACCAACATGGTGTAAAAGACACAATGCATTAGCCATAGGCCTGCATGTTGCTTGTTTTGTAATAAGGCAGGGTGCATGAACCTTTTCCACATCAGGCCAAACTGAAAAATATCATTTTGATGCAAACCAAGTTGGGTTCAATAAAAAGAACAAAAAAAAAAGTATAACTTTGTTTATTACATTTTACTTGTCTTATGTATAGGTAGGTACAAAACAAGAAAAAAATTAAATATCAATATAAAGTTTATTTTAATGTCAAAACTGATGTTAACTTGCTGAAGCAGTATATGAGGAACAGGACTGGATCCCAGAAATCAGTTGCTAGATATTTGGTTCAATGACATTGTAGCTAATTGTACGACGTTATTAAAATTTTGTCTTTCATCTTGTTAAAACACCTTCACTTTAGTAAAGCCAGATTAAAAAATATATTTTAGATTTTCCAATTTTCATATGGGCCAAATAAAGTTTTTAGAAGGGCCTGATTTGCTCATGGGTTGCAGTTTCTACATGCCTACAATAAGATATTTGCAGATATAATCAATAAATATTTAGTGGAAAAAAAATTTGTCTACATGCAGGATTTGAATCTTATTGATTTGCAGATATTTTTCAGTCTTTGAATAGGAGAAATAGGCAATTCAAAACAATTATATTATACAATATGTTTGTTTTTCTTTTGCATAATTTCCCAATTCTTGCATTAATTAAGGTAATAAAATCTGATTTTTTTTTAAAGGTAGCTGCTTGAGAAGCTCAGTGTCATAATTTTATATGGCTGTACTTCTTTCACAGTGAAAAAACTTTCCCCTCCCATATATAATTTCCCTTATATATTCTACGGAGTAGATGTGAAAACTAGAGGGAGATACATGTGAGTCAGAATGTTTTTCATGTTACATTACTTCTGCTAGTGTACAAATTTACACTACATCAAAAGAAGGCAGTTATGAAACAGATCTACTGGAAACCTTATTTCCAAATCTACTCAAAGAATAAACTGAATCCATGAAAGTTTCATTTAAGTGTATGAAGTACATTCTTAATTTTTTTTTTCTAACTTTCCAGCTAAGGCAGCTCTAGCTTGTAAATAACTAAACAGCTTTTTTCTCTGCCTAGTGTGTAATCAGAATTTACTCCATATTCCTTTTCAATCCAGTGTGCCACTAATGTTCTAATTTTTCAGTAAATAAGTAAAAAACATTTTGTCAGATTTTTCACTTTTCAGCAAATAAAGGGTTGCTATGGCCATATCTTTCTAAAACCAGTCTTGCACGTGACATAAAATATATGCTTATCATCAATGCCAGTTTTCAAATGTCAACAGATATAAAAACACCTGACCGAGTAGGAAATCAGTTAGTGTCTCTTTAAAACTAAACAAAACTTTTGTCTCCTAGCAACATGTTACTAGGAGAAGTGGGTTCAAATCTCATCATCATCCTCAAGCAGCCATGGGCTACGGAGGTCCAACCAGACCGTGCAATTTAGTTCTCCAAGCAAGTCTATCCTGAGCTACATCTACTGCATCTGGACACTGCACACCAATTCTAACAAGATCCTGTTTGACATTGTCTGCTCACCACATCCTAGGTCTCCCCTTCTTTCTGAGGCCTTTAGGCACACTGTTCATAACCCTATTTGCCAATCTATAATTATTCATACGGGCAACATGGCCAAACCAATGGAGTCTCTCTCTGCACAATATGCTGCTAAAAGGAGGTTGCAAACTCCTTTGCCTAACCTCATCATTAGTTACAAAGTTGAACCACCTAATGCCCAAGATACTGCGTAAGCATCTGAAATCAAAAGCATCTAGTTTTCTGTTATCTTGTTTACAAAGTGGCCAAGTTTCACTACCATAACTAACCCTAGAAAGAACCAAACTATTATACAGCCTAATTTTAGTCTTTAGGTGTATACGGCTATTTCTCCACACTCTCCATAGATTCTTAAAATTCCGGCAGCAATCCCTATTCGTCTGTTAATCTCGTGCCGCACATCACCATTATCTGTTACATAGCTCCCAAGATAATTTAACTGTGACACCTGCTCAAGACTGCAACCATTCAGATTAACTGAATCACAGCCTGCCTGACCAATTTTCATCACTTTAGTTTTCTCTCTGTTTATAACCAAACCTACTCTACTACCAGTCTCATCAACAGCTCGAATGAAAGAGTTCATCTCATCAACATCATTTGCCAAAAGGGCTAAATCATCAGCATAATCTAAATCAGAAATTTTCGTATCTCCAGCCCATTTAAGGCCAAAATCTTTCCCTTGAAGTGAATTTCGCATAACATAATCAATAACCAAGCTAAAGAGAAAAGGAGACAAAATGCACCCTTGTCGAACACCAGAAGTAATGCTAAACCAATTGCTACAAGCCTTACCAACTCTCACACACGACTCAGTGTTATTATAGAGAGCTTTCATTATGTTAACTAACTTGTCAGGTATACCATATGATCTCACAATCAACCACAAATTATGACGATCAACAGAGTCGAAAGCCTTTTTGAAATCAACAAAGCTAGCAACCAAAGGTTTCTGAAACTCTAAACATTTCTCAAGAATCTGCCAAAGTGAAAATATCTGATCCACACATCCCCTACCACTTCTGAATCCACATTGCTCATCACGCAATTGACTGTCAACCAGATTCTTAATTCTATTAAGCACAATCATGGAAAGAACTTTACCTGGAACAGAGAGTAGGCTGATACCCCTATAGTTATCACAAGAACTGCGATCACCTTTTTTGAAAATAGGGATAACAATAGCTCTGGTAAAATCCTTAGGAACCATGCCTTTATCATAAAAGATATTCAGAATTTCAGTCATCCAAGTGGTAACTGAAACATTCCCAGCTCTAAGCATTTCAGTAGTAATTTCATCTACCCCTGGGGATTTATGTAGTTTAAGTTTAGAAACAGCCAAAATAACTTCAGATTGTGTTATAGGGCCAACATTAAAGCCACCAATGCATCTATCATCATTGCAAACAATGGGAGTAGAACTAACTACATTGTTTAGAACATCACTGAAATGCTCAGCCCACCTAGCCATGACAAAATCCTCCCCTTCTATAACCTTACCTTGTTTATCCTTCAATCCTTGTATACCTGTCCGTTTTCTACCACACAAAACATTAACTATCTGGTACAGCTCTCTGTTGTTGTGCTGTCTAACTGCTTCCTCAGCTTTGTCAGCCAAACCATCAAGCCAGAGATTCTTATCAGCAGCTAACTGATCTTTTACATGTTTATTAAGTTCTTTGTAATGCTTTCTATTAGGACTAGTAGGGTATTGATTAAAGACATTCCTGGAGTTCTTTCTTTCTGAAATAAGCTCAAGTGCCTTATCGCTCAGATAATTCTGTCTCTTCTGCTCCTTTTTTCCTAAAAGTGTACTGTTAGTGTCCAAAAAAGCCTGTTTAAAATGATCCCATTCTTCCTCAACTTCAGTAGTAAGCAAACCATGACTGTCATAATGACTAAGTAACCTATCATGGTAAGCTTTGGCTATAACTGGATATTTCAGAGCTTCAGTATTAAAAGTAAATTTTTTAACCCTAGCACAACACTTTTTAAGTTTAAGTTGCAACACACTTTTAACTAGGTAATGGTCAGATCCAATTTCAGCTCCCCTATATGCCCTGGTATTCCTAACAGAACTAGCCCATTTGCTGTTAATTAATATGTAATCAATCATATTCTTATGCAGCCCATCAGGTGAAACCCATGTGTACTTATGTATGTCGCGGTGTTTGTAATAAGTGTTAGTTATTCTGAATCCATTGAGTTTACTTACCTGTAGGAGACGTTGCCCATTGCCATTGCAGCTACCAATACCAAAAGGGCCTATTACTCCTCCCCAAAGGTCAGAGTCAGTACCAACTTTGGCATTGAAGTTACCAAGAACAAGGGTAATATCTCCTTTCTTGACAGAATTCAAAATATCCTGAAGTTGTTCATAAAACCTATCCTTCTCATCCTCATCGGCATCCTCAGTGGGGGCATAACAGCAGATAACATTCAAGTCTTTAACGCTTGTCTGAAATTTTGCTGTAAGAAACCTTTTATTAATGCACTCATATCCTAGAAGAGCATCACTAGCGTGTCTGCTGAGAAGCAGACCCACGCCTTGGTGATGCTTATTGTTGTCCCTCCCTGAAAAGAGAAATTTAAGATTATTTTTAAGAATCTGACCTTTATCTGTCCATCTGGTCTCTTGCAAGCCGGGAATAACTAAATTATAATGGTGGAATTCTTGTGTGAGG
Source organism: Ryuthela nishihirai (assembly GCA_038380435.1). NCBI lineage: Eukaryota > Metazoa > Arthropoda > Arachnida > Araneae > Heptathelidae > Ryuthela > Ryuthela nishihirai. The sequence continues at coordinate 29,092,337 of JAWZYU010000028.1, read as the reverse complement.
ACATCAAGAGAAAAAGCTCTGTGCAGAGTCCTCACATTCCAACTACCCCGTGGCCGAGTGGTTAGCATGCTTGGCTACTGATCTAAGGGACCTGGGTTCGAGCCCCAGATTAGGCATGGATGTGTGTGTCGTTTTTCTGCTGAGGTCCTGCCATCCTCTCAGATCTCCTATGGCATATAAACTGACAGGCTCCTGTCAGACCTCTGTGGCAAGCAGCTGCTTGAGGGGGTATTTATTATATATTATGGAGAGAAAATGGTTAGTGGGATGTTTAAAGAAACTATGTTTATTGAGAGAGGGAATGCCGACAATATCAAACAGCCCCCTAATCGCAGACACGGGGTAAAAACCCATTCCCCCACTACTAAAGGCTGAAGCCATCTACACTGGAAGACTTCCTCCAATGTAGAATTTGACGATGCCAATAGAAGCAAAGAGTTCAGGTGCCTGCGATGACTTCTGCTCAGGATTATCCACTAGCTGATAAACATATCCTGTGAATCTATTCACTTGGGGCTGTCAACCCACAAACAAACAGAAAACACAGCGGAAGATTTTCCCTCCACAGAAGCCCACCAATGCAGCAAAATCAGGATCCATAATCAAGCTCAGAGCCATATATCTGTCCAGTCCCGTAGGTTTATATGGTCAGCACCAGGACCCTGTGTGGTTGACCACTCCTCAGCAGGGTAGAAAAAAAAGAAAAGTAGCCATAGTTGTCCAGATCAGTAGGCCACACTAATCTGGCAGCCCTCCCCTTCCGTTCACTTCCACAAGAGAGTATCTCTTTTGAAAGATACTAACGGTCTGCACCACGAGAAGGCGGGGTCGGACATTAGGTGCTAGGCCTGGCCGGTTCTATGCATCATCACAGGGGATTGGTGCGTAGCTCTCCTTCCAGTGACTACTTAGCTACCATTCAAATTTCTACCTTCAAATCTCACTCACAGAAAATCCAACTTTTTTCAGCTTACTATTTCATGAGTTCAAGGTCTACAGGGCATTTCCTGTGATACTTTAATACAGAATTAAGATATTAGTTTATTTTGAACATCATTTAATGTTCAAAATATTTTATTTCAAATGTAGTAAATAACACTGGTATTAAAAAAGTAAACAGAGTAAAGTAAATAAGTACTTTACCAAGTAAATAACACTGGTATTAAAAAAGTAAACTTAAAAAAGTAAACCAATTCTCTGATATTAAACTTTAAACACAAAATAATATTCTTGAAGCCATCCTAATAACACAATACAGGCCACATGAGTGCAACAACTTAAAATTATTTTCAAGAGAATTTAGTGTGATGGGGAGGGGAAATGTATGGACTGATGAAAGGAACAGGTTAAGTGTAGAGTCTGCAAAAAGTGAGGTGTGTTTTTCAATATTTCATACATATGTATGGAATTTAATGATGCCATTTTGGCAACTAAAAATAGTTAAAAGCTGCTGCATCTAACAATACTGAAAACAAATGTTTACATAAAATTGGTTTCGTCATTTCTTCTCAGATGATGTGGAGGGTAGGGGAGGGGTATCATAATGCAAAATGTCAGGGATTTTTAGGCATCATCTGGCAACCCCTGGTATATTTCTTTACATTTGGATGTGATATATCATGCCATATACATATACAAAACTTAACAGTAGTGGAAGAGTCTGTGCAAGAAAATCATCACATTATCATTGAAGAAACTGTCATGACATTGAATATCAGTAAGAAGACAAAACTTTAACTCTATTTTAAATGACATGTTTATTTAAGAAGCTCAAGATTAGACAATTTATGTTCAGTGATGAGAAAAATATTCATTTTTATATATTGAATATCAGTATTAGTTCAGTATATAACATCATCAATGAGCAGTTGCAGTTTTGAAAAGTGTGTGCTCGTGAGATTCCTCTGTTTCACAGAAGAACTGAAGGAACAATGAGTTGATGCATGTTCTGTGCTACTTGCATGGTACAAGCAGGAAGGAGATGACTTCTTAGAAGAATGTCTAACAGAAAAATAATGATGAATCCTGGATGCACTATTTCTTATCAGAAAGCAATGCACAAGTTCAGAGTCACATAAATCTCAATTGAAGGAAGTTTGTACCCATACTTTCTTCAGTTGAGCATCATGGAGGAGTTGGGGGGGGGGGGGGTATTTTGCAATGTTTTCTGGGATCATAAAGGGGTAATTCTGAAATGCTACCTTGAGAGACAAAAAACTAACAATTATGAAGTACTGTGATGCACTTCTGAATTATCTAAAGGCAGCAATTCAGAAGAAACCTTGTTTGCAATTCTCAAATGTGTGCTTGAGCATGACAATGTCCACTCTCTCACACTGCATGTTCTACATTGGAGCAGATATAGGAGAAGTTTGCAGTGTTACCTCAATCTGCATATTCATCAGACTAAGAAGATGTCACTTCTTGTCAGATGAAGAGGTCAAAATGGTGGTGCATGAGTTGCTCCATCACCAACCACAAAACTTATCTCAATGAATTCAATTATTATTTAATCACTGGAAAAATGTATCATATGTAATGGAGACTACATTGAAGACTGACCTGCATATTTCCTTTTTGAGTAAAACAGCTTTTAACTTTTGCAGTTTTCATTTGAATAACCTTTGTGCTAGTTTTGTCCAATATGGTTCCTGATATTTTCCATATAAATGTCACTTGTATGATGCATTTATTATGAAACCAAGACAAGCTGCACTGACTATCAACTTAGCACAGCAATAACTGATGAAAGCCTTTTCAAGATGTTAAATATTGCATTTGCAGTAAACTGCTGCAATGAATAAATCAGTGTATATATAACAGATTGCAAAATACAGCATATAATTTAAAAATAGTTTAAGAAATGTTTCTAATAACTTCAAACTCTAGACAGAAGAATATACATTTATCTTTCTAGAGGTTATTGGCCAATATTTTACAGTGTTCCAAAAGTCTGCATTTGCATTCCATTAGACATTAAATATATCACAGTAAAGTGAAGCACTACTACTGCATTGGTTTGACAAAGGCAAATGGGTTGAATAATTTTACATTTATTTTTCAGGGAAGAGGGATGAGAAACTCTTTTACTGGGAGCTACTATAGCAATAGGAGAGCAAAATGTTTGCTATTGTATTAAACACTGTTCATAAGTTGTAAAAAGCTATTAAAAAAATGAAAAGATAGTGAGTAAGAAGTAATTCATTATTTAGTCCCACCAACATTAACTCTTCCAGTGTCCAGCCTGAAAAACGGGTTTCTATCCAGGGGCCAAGCAATTTTCTGCCTATACTCAGCCAAAAAAAAAACTTTAATTTTAAAACTTTTTTGCTAAATGACTAATGAAAGGAATTATGGCATGTTGTATGCCAAATTAATCAACATTTCATTCTGGATTTTCTGAAATTATAATATTTAGCAAAAAAGACCATATGTTTTATTTTAATAGGACTTTTTTAGAGTCATGTAGTAAAAAAATGCATCTGGCAACACAAAAATTTATTTAAAAAAACCTAATAGACAGAAATGATTGCAAAGCACGTGAATAGAATGACTATATATTTCTGAATAACAAAAAAATTACTTTTTTGGTTTTAAATAAATATTTTTCTCGTTTTTTAATTTTTTTCTTGGTACCATACTTTGAGAAAATTCCAGGCTGAACTGTGCTGAATCAGATAAACAAGTGAACTTTAGAATTTTTAAAAAAAATAACCAATCAATGGAAATAGGTTATGTTATATACCAAATTAAACAGAATTTATGAATTTTATGAAAATAAATAATCTAAACAAATTTTCAAGCATATTGATTTTAATAAGCCTTTTTCAATGTGATATGGTAAAAAAAAGATCGCACTATACAATTAAGGCTTCATTTTGGAAAACCTGATGAATAAAAATAATTAAATTATATATTTATCGAAAGGAAATTTCCTCCCGAATAATATAATATTCAACCCGAAATATGATTTTTATTCCTTTTAATGATTCTTTTCAGTATCGTATATTTTAAACACGGCCAGTGTTATACAACGTGACTTGGCCTTCTCACATTCATGGGATTTTCTGAAATGGTTATGAAATAGAAATTTCCTTAGCTGCTTTTTTTAACTCCATTATGAATTTTTTGGGGAAGTTTGGCGATCTTGGCTAAGTGCAGAAAGGTTTGTGCACCAAGGACCAGCCCTTCCCTAAATTTCATTCCCAAATGATGGCTGATTTCCGTAGCAAGGAAGTCTATTTGCTTCCGCATTCAAGACATTCAATTTCAAAAAATGGCACAAGCTGTTTTTTTATTAAAAGAACATGAAATAATAAAGTAAAAATTACATATAACCTAATGGGATGTCAAAATATCTGCAACAACTTTTAAGCCAGCCTCCAATTAGCACAATCAGGAAAGATTGATAAAACAGCCAATTGAAGATCGCTAACTAACGGAAGTAAATATAGAGAAATGAATTTGCTTTCATATCCAAGACCTCATTTATTTTCAGAAACTGATACTATTATCAAAATTTTACTGGAAAAGTAATAAATAATAAAATAAAAATTAACATATAGCCTAATGCAATGTTAAAATATCCACAGCCACAAGTTGTAGGCCAGTCATACTATACAACATAACTACGAAAAAATCAATACTTATCGATCGGCCAAAGGATCACTAATTTTCGAAAATAAATCTACTGAATTGAAAACTAACTACGGTTTAAATATAAAAAAATATTAACTTGACAAAGAGTATCCAATATGCTGGACCGAAAATGGGGGGAAAAAAAACAGCACATGGAACAATGGAGATATCATGTGTGAGCCATCTGCATATTGTTTGCCTCAGCAAAGCATAATTAATTAAATGCAGGTGCAACCAGAATTTCTAAGAAGGATGTACTTAATTTCAGTGTCAATTTGAAGGCAGGAAAGATGCAGAAATGCTGAGAAAAATGATAAAAATAACTTGGGAATACTGAAATACGTTTATGACAGAAAAAGAGTGTGAAACAGAAAAAAAAAATGGCAGTATGTATTTTGTAATTACTTCCAAAATCCACGGTTTTTAAAAATGGCAGTTTTTTTGTTAATTTTTAGGAGATTTTCGAAAATTTAAGGAAAAATTTGTTGATAATAGCTCATATCAAACTTGTGAGCTTAAATCAGAAGGTTACTTCAGCGAATAGTAATGTTAACAAGCAAATCGGCAATACCATTTAGTGCTTTTAAAAAATGGCAATCAGATGGCTTCATAAAAGTATTTATATTGTAGTTTAGTAAAATATAAAGTAAAAAAAATAAATACCTCCTCAAGCAGCTGCTTGCCACAGAGATCTGACAGGAGCCTGTCAGTTTATATGCCAGAGTAGGTCTGAGAGGATGGCAGGACCTCAGCAGAAAAACGACACATACATCCATACCTTACCCGGGGCTCGAACCCAGGTCCCTTAGATCAGTAGCCAGGTGCGCTAACCATTCAGCCATGGGAATATACATCAAATCAAAAAATATTATTTTTGAAGCCTGAATTATATATTTTTTATAAGATATATATATATATTCAAAAAAATTACAATGGCAATTTTTATTTTTTTTAAATCGATATATTTCTGTTGTACTAAATGCATATACATACATCATTGGCCCCTCAATTCAGATTCTCCATACGTATACAGATGGGTTGGACACTGGAAGGGTTAAATGTTGACTTGGATTGATTTATTATCTTATTATTGATAATGTAGTAACTTGTGATTGGAAGTTGGAGAGAATTAAGATATGTAGTTACACCTAACACAAATGCTATTCTATATCCGGCATGTCAAAGTATCAATGATAATGTTGACTTTGCTTGATAGTGATGATGATAGGACTTCTCTGCGAATGTCAACTCATGGCAGGATGAAACAATGCTTGTGAATTTCCATGAGAATTGTTTTTTCCTGCAGCTCATAAAATTCCATGGTCATTGATTTTTCAGATTTTCCACTGCTTATGCAATAGTGTCATTGTGAGGGAGCCTTTTTAGTGTTTATAATTGTGTTCTAACCAATGCTCTTCAAATAAATATTCTAGATTTAACAATGCTTTACAACCAACTATAAGGCTCAAGATTTGCTCTTCTTTAAATCTTTAATTGCTATTTCCGAGACAGAGCTTAATCATTGCTACTAAGTACGGGCAAAGTTCCAGTTTTGCTCAATCATCTTGGCTGGCAAAAACAGATAAATGCTGCATGACAAGAATTACATTTTTGCTCACCAACAAGTCTATACTAATTAGGTCAGGACCCTTTATCCTACCTCTTACTCTCCACAGCCTCACATAGCAAAAAAAAATGTCAAGACTGCACCAGTTTCCACTCAGCATGTTGACTCCAAGCTTCACACCACATCTGGACATTATTTACTGTTTCCTGTCACTTGACCATTTGTGTACTAGTGACCTTTTACTATGGAAAGTAAGCATCTCTCCAATCATCAAATTCTATCTTTATGTGTGTCTGCTGGGAGAAATGACCAAATTATAAATTATGATGTAATTCCTACTTAGTCTCACCACTCTACCCAGTGACTAGGCTCTTTCAATGTAATTACTTCTATACTAAACACTACCTATGTGTATGCACAATAATATTTCTGGGCTAATACCTAAGTAAATACACTCAACTTCAAAATGTTACAGAAACTTTTCTCATATTCCCATAAAATTTCTTCATTCCATATAAATATGTATGAATCCCACTGAGCAATATATGAGAGTGTTACAAGTCAATAACAACATTCTCTATTACTGATGTTTATCCATTACCTATATTTTGAAAGGTTTATTCTAATGCATTTATTTTAACCTTTCCAGGGTCCAAGATAAACATAGACATTGACAGAATTCAAAACGAAAGGCTCAAGACATCTATGTTTATTTTAGCACAAAAAAATACCTACGATTTAAAGAAAAATAGAAATTCCTCTTTGAAAATTGCCTTACATATGTTTTAAAGATATACAATTCAAGTTTGAAAAATAATATTTTCTTTTTTCCATTTGATGCATATTTTATTAAATAAAATATAAATAATTTGTTAAAGCAATCTGATTGACATTTCTTAGAAATGCTATACAGTATTGCCAATTTGTTACCAGTATTAGCTTGCTTATTAGAATTAGCCCAAATTGTTAGAAGTGCTATACAGTATTGTCAAAAGTTAACATTACTCTATGCTGAAGAAACCTTCTGATTTAAGCTCGTAAGTTTGATTTGAACTATTATCAGTAATCTTTTCCTTAGATCTCAAATATCTCCTGAAAATTAAAAACTTCAATTTTTAAAAACAGAAGATTTTGGAAATAATTACAAAATACATAGTTCACTTTTATCCTTTTTTACTTTCTTTTCTGCCTTAAACCTCTTTCACTATTCCTAGAATTATTTTGATCATTTATATTATTTATCCCATCATTCTATGCTTCTTTGTCACTCTTCAACTTGAAAGTATAAAAAAAAAGGTTCCACAGCATCACACAAGAGGAAGTTGCAGGTGTTCTAATTGATCACTCACATGTGAAAGAGTGGAGAGAGCCATCTGCTAAATAGGTGCATGGTAATCGTTTATGTGGATGATTTAAGTCCAAATACTTCCTCCCACATATTGGATAAAATCTCTCTTCATAAAGTTAGTATTTTATTTAATTTTTCATAATTAAATCTTCATTTTAATTTCTGTAGATTTACTTTATTTCCTAAAATTCCTGATTCGACTGAAGGAATGTTCTTCATTTAATTTCTGTAGAAATAAAGTAAATCTACAGAAATTAAATGAAGAACATCCCTTCAGTTGAATCAATTATTATTACTTTTTTTTGGAGTTATGCTACATCGGATGACCAACTTACAACTTGTTGGTGTGGATAATTTAACATCATATTAGGTTATATTTTTCTTTCGTTATTTTTTTTATTTTCCAGAAAAAAAAAATTGATCTTGTATATCATTTCCTGCAAATGAATGAGGTCTTGGATACAGAAGCATAAAGGACTTCTTGACACAGAAATGTCCTCATGTGGGAGGGAAATTTCTGTAAGTGTTTTCAACACCCACCCCAATACTGAGGGTGCTTTACTCCATCCTTGGAAGAAAAAAAAATTATTAAAAATTAAGAGTTTTTAAGTTTTTATTAATGTTTTTAAAAGATTGTTACCCCATATAATTAAATGCTGATTAATTTGGCATATAACATGTCATAATTCCTGCCCTTAGTTATTTGGAAAAAAAGTTCAAGTTATTTTTTTTTACCTGATCACAGTGAATAAATAAAAAAAAAATAAAAAAAAAATCTGTCTCCCTAATATCTTTACTATGCCACTCTATCGATACAGACTGTTTTTCTGGCTTTGGTACACTAACTTCTCAGGACTTAGCCAAGAACCCTATATAAAAAAAATACCCCCTCAAGCAGCTGCTTGCCACAGAGGTCTGGCAGGAGCCTGTCAGTTTATATGCCATCAGAAGGTCTGAAGGTCTGAGAGGATGGCAGGACCTCAGCAGAAAAACGACACATACATCCATGCCTTATCCGGGGCTCGAACCCAGGTCCCGTAGATCAGTAGCCAAGCGCACTAACCACTCGGCCACGGGACGGCATATATATTCAACACGGCCCTATATTCAACACAAAAAAAAATTATACTGTTTAGCAAAAAAAGCAGCCAAGAAATTGTTCCTCATTTCATAAACAGGCCAGAAAATTCCATTAATGTGAGCAGTCCAAGTCACCTTTTAATAACATTGGCCCATGTTCTAAAATATACTATGCTGAAAAGAATCACTAAAAGAAATAAAAACATGTTTCAGGAAATATATTATTCAGGAAGAAATTTACTTTCAGTTAATATATATTTTAACTGTTTTCAGTCATCATGTTTTCCAACTATAAGCCTTAATTGCACAGTCTGATCTTTTTCTTTTACTATAGAATAAAATATTCCCTCAAGCAGCTGCTGCCACAGAGATCTGACAGGAGCCTTTCAGTTTATATACTATAGTAGAAGGTCTGTGAGGATGGCAAGACCTCAGCAGAAAAATGACACATACATCCATGCTTTACCCAGGGCTCAAACCCAGGTCTCTTAGATCAGTAGCCAAGCATGCTAACCACTCAGCCATGACACAACTTTTTACTGTATCACTGAAAATGTCTTATAAAAATCAATATGTTTATAAATTTGTTTAAATTTTTCATTTCTATAAAATTAAGAATTAAATTATGGTTTAGGCATGGATGTGTGTGTCGTTTTTCTGCTGAGGTCCTGCCATCCTCTCAGATCTCCTACTGTGGCATATAAACTGACAGGCTCCTGTCAGACCTCTGTGGCAAGCAGCTGCTTGAGGGGGTATTTATTTATTTATTTTATTTAAATTGGTATAAAACATAACCTATTCTGGTTGATTTTTTTTTAATTCTAAAGCTGACTTCCTTATATGACTCCGCAAAGTTGACAAAAAGTTTACTTTTATCAAGCATGGTGCCAAGAAAAAAATTTAAAAAAGGAGTAATTTTCTTGCTCAAGTAAATATTTTTTTTCTGCTATTTAAAAATAAACAGTCTTTGCTATTCAGAAATAGTCTTTCTCCATTCATGTGCATAATAATCATTTCTGTCTATTAGTTGTTGCTTTTTTAAATAAATTTTTATTAGCATTGCCAGATGCACCTTTTTTACTACATGACTAAAAAAAAAGTCCTATTAAAATAAAACTAGTTTCTTTTTTTTGTTAAACATTTTATTTTCAGAAAATCAAGAATTAAATGCTGATTAAATTTAACATATAACATTGCATAATTCCTTTCATTAGTTTATTTGGTAAAAAAGTTTTCAAGCTAAATTTTTTTTTAGTTGAGAATAGGGAGAAAATAGCTTGGCCTCTGGATATAAACCAGTTTTAAAGGCTGGACACTGGAAACGTTAAAAATTGAGTTCTTCAATTAAATCAGTAATCTGATACTTCCCGAGAGCAATCATTTGAGGTATTTTATATCTAATGGTTTTGTTTTTTGGTCAAGCTTCAACTTATTCTTTCTAATTTTACATAATTGAGGATTAATGAAAATTCTAAAAGTATCAAAGTGAAAAAATTTACATCACTAAAACACTTCTGAATAAGAGAAGCCAAAAATATGCCTGATTCACTATTGAAATCAACAAAATATTTCCAGAAAAGATTTTCTGGATCAACTTCATCCATCTGTTAGCAGATTTAGCAAACATATTATTGTTTTAAAAGATAAATAAGAAACTAATAAAAATTCAAGCAGATGACATACTTTCCCAACACTATGCAAAAAAGTATCCATTGAACTGTACCTGTCTTTGCAAAAAACTAATATATTCTGATACTGATATATCCAGTATCAGAGTATGTTAGATATATTCAGTGAAGAAACATGTCAATGAACTCTTTCTATGCCCTTGAGGTTTTCTCTTTTCCCCATGATAAAATTAGATAAGGAACTTTTATATTATGGAGTTTAGCATTTTGTTAGTGACGAAGGAGGAAGCTACAACATAATGGCCAGAGAAAGCAGTATCATGTGAAATGACAACCTGGAAGGTACTATTTTGAACTTTTTTTTACAATTCCTTTGCAGATAATAGGAATGGCAAATATTGACTGTTCTACAACTGACATTCAATAAAGAGACGATGCAAAAGGGATACTGATTTTATGGTGGTAATACACTGAAGTGCCATTGAATTAGGGATAGTAGACATTATCCAAATTCAGTACCACAAGTCCCACATTTGTGTGCATGCATGGCTGAAACTCTGGTCACATATAGCTGTCAGCTTTGGCTTCCCCAAGCATTCGTCATGAGAAGTGTAATGGAAAAGGTGTGGGATTTAGATGCATTTGACAGAGGGCAGATTGCAGGTGCCCAACAGATGGGACACTCAATCTCCGAAACTGTCAATGAACTTGGATTTTCTCATACACCAGTTTCAAGAGTGTTCTGGGAATATGAAAATTTCGGTAAAAAAAAAACAAGCACCCAGACAAACTGCAAAGGACAACCAGACTTAAATGATTATTGGCTTGCCATCTGATCCGCATCGTACAGACCAATAGGGGTCAGACATTAACTGAAATCACCTCCCATCTTAACATGGGTTCCAGCCGGGAAGTCAGTGCATGGACCATGCAACACTGACTTCATTGTCTTGGCTTCAGGAGTCGCAGACCTACTCGAGTCCCACTTCTAACGGCACGACACGGGGCTCAACGCCTTGCTGAGCTAAAGAACATTGAAACTAGACGTCAAAAATTGGCAACGGACAGCCTGAAGTGATTTGGGTTGTTTTACCTCTGAGCAGCACTTTTTTGCACACCATGGGCTAAATGGCCAGGTCACAAGGACCCCGAAGGCTCAGAGAAGGTTGGGGGAGGGGACCCACTGGAACAGCTGTTGGGAGACAGATGGTAGTCTCCCGTCAAGGCCATCCAGCATGTTCTTTAACATGCACAGGGTATGGCTCTCCCGCACACGGGGCCATGGCTTAACGTCCCATCCGACGGACGGCGGCCTTTCCAAGCCCATCGATGTCCCCTACTGACCGTGGGCAGGGCGGGGAATACCTGAAGTGATATATCCAATTTAAACTTCATCATGCAGATGGGAGACTGAGGGTATGGCACCAACACCAAGAAGTCATGGATCCTGCATATCAGGTCGGAACAATACAAGTGGTGGTGACTCAGTGATGGACTGCGGTGTCTTTATTTGGATGTCTATGGGATCTTTGGTATGTGTATAGATGACTCTCAATGCACCCCAGTATGTAGAACTCATGGCAGATTATTTACACCCATTTATGGCCATCATGCATCCCAATGGAGATGGCATCTACCAGCAAGACAACTGTTCATCTCACAGGTCCAGGTTGGCTACTGCATAGTTGCAGGAGCATTCTGCTACTTTGAAATAATGAATTGGCCACCTAGAAGCCCAGATTTAAATCCCATCAAAAATCTTTGGGATACCATCGAGCAGAGTATTCAGGCCTGTGTCTTATCTGTGATGACCTCAAGAGAATTGTGGACAACTCTGGAGGATGCATGGGTTGCCATACCTGTGGAACATTTACGCAAGCTTGTGGGGTCCATGCCTCATCATGTAGCGGCCGTTATCAGGGCCAGGGGGGGTCCAACACGTTACTTGGTTGCTATCCCGAATTCAATAGCACTCCAGTGTAATAGTAAACTATGTAACTCATATAAACTCACTATGAAAATATTAACAGATTAAAATATTGATGACTGCAATACATATAAAAATTACATTAAACAATGGAAACATGACAGACTAAACAAACCTGTGTCCAAAACATGTACATCTATTGGCCGAATGACTTGATAATCTTCACCAGTACAGTATCCTCCAAATGAATAAATTTTATCACCAACTGTTGCAGCTGCATGATTAACTCGTCGTGGCCCACCTTCAAGATGAACAGTCCACCTCATGGTTAACCACAAACACTGAAAGCAAAAAACAAAGTAAGCAATTTTTCCAATTATAATTTAGATGAGTTCAATGTGCACAGGGTATGACTCTCCTGCACACTCAATTGAATGAAAGCTGAACTTTGTGCAGAAACTAAACAATGATCAGTGTCCTGAAATTTTAATTTAAAAAAACATTTGTATAAATCATTAATCCTTTAATGCCCAAGAAATCTCAGAAAAGGGTAGAGGGCAGTCATGACAAAGAAATATAACTATTGGACAAGTCTATTTTGAATATCAGACATTTTGGGCCCTTATGGGCATTAAAGGGTTAAGTTATACTATCTTTCCCCCACAATCTGAAAACACTAAATTATTACCCTCACACTCCTAATGAAATTTTAACTTAAGTATAGAAAAAAATTATTATAAATTTCAAAGATCTTTGTAACTTCAGCATATAGGCTCAACCTTTAGAATAACCAATTCTCCCTATATGAAAACACAATTAAAAAGATCTACTTGCTCGGATAATAATTAAAGTAATTAAAGTTCTCTGTCATTGAACAATAAAATTTTGAAGTTTATCCTTCAAACTATTCATATTAAAAAGTTTTTGTAAGCAAACTCAGAAGTTTTTTGGAGCAAGGACAGCACTCTATCTTCAGTGATGTGACACTATGTTGTGGCATTAGGGATGTTAACTTCTTGCCACATGCTGTATAAGGTGATTCCAGTGTCTCAGTTGCAGGTGGAACTAGGAAGGTCATTATTTCAATAGCCTTGAAGACAATGGTTCCGTAGTAAGTGGATGCATGTGCCAGCAGTGTGGGAGCCTCCTTCAAAAATCGAGCATATAGATTTCCCCTATATGATGTCAGCCAACACAAGCTATCAACTGCCACTGCTAAGTTGATAATAAAACATACAGTTACCATAGACTGGGAGCATGCCACACTGCTAGCACACGTATCCTCTTACTACGGAACCATTGTCCACGATGCTATTGAAATAATAACCTCATCCATCTCATCTGCAACTGAGACACTGTGGATCACATTTACAACCTCGGAAAGGAGTTCTTAATAGCCCTAAAGTCACCATATAGTGTCACTTCATTGAAGACTAAACCTGTCCTTGCTCCAAAAAGCTTGTAGTATGCAAACAGTCTGAAGGATAAGCTTCAAGATTTTATTGTTCAATGACTGAGAACTTTATTTCCTACATGATGAAACACAATGCTAACAATATGCAAACTAACAGAGCATATAGTATGGTTAGATAATGGTGTATAGTATGTTATAACCTCCAGCATTTCATGTTGAAGCACAGAAGTTAATGTGTGAAACACATTTAAGTCACAACAGGTGAACAGCTTATATTTCTGCTGTAGCACATGAACCATGATGGAAATGTATTATTTTAATACTTAAAATACTGTATTTCCAGTTACATTAATGAATTACCCTTTGGTACATGCATTACATTGATGCTTTATTCCATTACCTCCATGAATGAGCACCATTGCCAGATTGAGAAACTAGGTGACAGAACTGAGTAACTATTATCTTAGGAGCACTTTTACAAAAATCCTTTTGCACATAAAAGTTAAAAAGTATTTACTATTTCTTTTATACAAAAGGAGGCAATAAAATACCTCCCACTATTATTAATGAGGACAATAAATATGCCCTTTTGCTATGAATATTACTCCCTCAAGCAGCTGCTTGCCACAGAGGTCTGACAGGAGCCTGTCAATTTATATGCAATAGTAGAAGGTCTGAGAGGATGGCAGGACCTCTGCATTACCTTATTGTATATGGACTTAAGCTGTCATTTTAAATTGACAACTTATTCAGCAGATTCCACAACAATACTTCAACTGTTCTTGAGGATTCAACTGACCACAGTATGATACAGGGATGGTAATAAATCTAGAATCTAGAGGGGGGTCATTTAGGTGTGTGGAAGAGCTTGAAGTCCCAGAATGACATTCTCAACTTTATAAATGGATTATTTATCAATCAATTTACTGTTTAACAGCTTGTCATTTGATCTTGGAGGGTATGAGGTTTTCCTTCCTAAAAACGAAATTGGCAACCAAACCTTACACCCCTAATTCCTTCAGAAATGAAAAATGACTGGAAAAAAAAAAAAATTTAAACACTCACAAGTCTCTTTAGGGGGCCATGGCCCCCTAAAGAAACTTGCAAGTGTTTTTTTTTTCCAGTCATTTTTCATGAAGATCTTCTTTCAGAGAAAATTGGAGAGGATGGGGGCATTGAGCAATTGTTAGGCAACAGGCCAAAGCCATCCACAGTGTGTTCTTTAACCCTTATCATGCCAGGCTCGAAAAACTGAAATGTACCCTATGGCCAGATGTTCTTTCAACTGTGTTCAAGCAAAAAAAATGTGCGCTTTATAGAACTTTTTTACCAAATAATACTGAAAAGAATTATGGCATGTTGTATGCCAAAGTAATCAGCATTTAATTCTGGATTTTCTGAAAATAAAATATTTAACAAAAAAGATGACTAGTTTTATTTCAATAGGGCTTTTATATAGAAGAGTAAAAAAAAAATCCATTGGGCAATGTGAATAAAAATATATATGTGAACAAAGTTTATTGAATATACAAAAACTTTAACATCAGTAATCAATAACACAAATACAGTACACATTTAGAGAAATATCCATATTGATATGTACAACGAGACATCAGTCTCTTTCTGTCCTGCAGCAATTTATTCATCTATATTCCATTTTTATATGAAAATAATCTTTAAAAACTAAGAAAACTTACACACAAAAAAAAATCTGTACAGCAGAAAATTTATTCTGTTTATTAATTTTTTTAAAAACTTTTTAGCATCTCCTCCCACTGTTTTTGTTTATCATTTAATTATTTTTAGTAGTTACTGTGGCAATTAAAACATAAGGTATAGTAATTCAAAACTGAATGGGCAAATTATTATAAACACCTACCTAATAACCTTTTAGGAGAGTTTTCTAAAAACTTTTAATATGCAAATAGTTTGAAGGATAAACTTAAAAATTTTATTGCTCAATGACAGAGAATTTTAGATTACTTTTAATTAATTTCTGAGCAAGGTCCTTTTAATTATGCATTTTACGTAGTCTTAGCATACACGTGCAATGGGCTGACATGGAAATCCCAACAGTTAAGCAGTTGCAGTGATTGAACAACTGGCTTTCCTCACACCTATTATTTGGCCACGATCAAACTCACTTATTGTCACTGCCTTTACCCATGATTACTTCTCCGTGACTGGTTTCCAGTGAGTAACGATTTGCTCTATAGGCATTGCCAGTTTCAGCATCCCACATGACTGGATGCAATACTTCTGCTTTGCATATTGTTATTAAGGTGTATATAATAATTTGTCCATTCAGTGTATATCCTCTATTTCCATAATGTAAATCTTTAGTCATTCTAAACTAATTTTTATATTTTTTTTCATTCTTATGTTTATGGGCAATGAATTATAGATTCTTAAATAATGAATAAACTCGACTTTCTTGGTATATTCTAAATAATCACCACTTTGGAAGTCGATTTAATTTTAGAGGAAAAATTATCTTGAGCCGGGGTGGGATAAGAACCCACGACCTCCTGATAACATGTCAGGTGATCTAGACCACTGAGCTACTGTCCACCGATCAAGATCTCCTCTAATTGATGATATGAACATTCTCAACCTAGAGTACATATTCCATTATGTCACATATAATAAATATTAAATCTTTAATTAAATGCCACATATAATAATATTTAATCAATTGTATACTTGTAAGATATATTTTCCATCTATAAGGTATTTATCTGCCGATTATGGCTAAGATTGCCTGAACAGCACCTATATGTGACATAATGGAATATGTACTGTAGGTTGAGAATGTTCGTATCATCAATTAGAGATCTTGATCGGCAGCCGGTAGCTCAGTGGTCCAGAGCACCTGACATGTTATCAGGAGGTCATGGTTCGTATCCCACCCGGCTCAAGACAATTTTTCCTCTAAAATTAAATCGACTTACAAAGTGGTGATTATTTAGATTATAGATTCTTGCCCTATAAAACATAAAATACCCATTTGAAATTTCCTTTTTAGCTGGTGGAATAAATAATTTACATTCTCCATTTCGCAGATTACAGCATGTGTCCTTTTTCTTTAAAGTATTAAGTTTTCTAAGTACTAGATACATTATTCGACATGTAAACAACTTTCTTAATACATTATGTATACAACTTTCTTAAATACATTATCTTATTGTTTTCAATCAGTTTCTTCTGTCTTTTATTATACATCAATATATTCAAGAACTTCTTAAGCAAAACTACTATACTACTGAATGATGTTAAATAAGTTTCTCCCCAAACAATCAAACCATACTATATAGCAGACAATCCATGCATAGTATAACTTCAGCATAAATGCATTTAACACAATCTTTTCTTATATACTATAATTTATATAGAGTTATTTTTTTTTGGTCAGCATATGGATATGTTGTGGTCACATGGCTGAGTGCTTAGTGCACTTGGCTACTGATCTAAGGGACCTGGGTTCAAGCCCCGGGTAAGGTATGGATGTTTGTGTTGTTTTTCTGCTCAGGTCCTGCCATCCTCTCAGATCTTCTACTATGGCACATAAACTGAAAGGCTCCTGTCAAACCTCTGTGGCAAGCAGCTGCTTGAGCGTTTTATTATTTTTTTTTATATATGATATGTGCTTTCGCCTTTAAATCTGAATTTATATGCACTTCAAGGTAGGTGATTGTTGCAATTTGCTCAATAGCTTTACATGGACATGATCTGTCTTAATTACACATATTATCATGTATATATAATAGGAAAAATAATTTATCTTTGTTAGTGAAAAATATATAAATCTGGTTTTGTCAATATTTAAATTTAATAGGTTATTGCTGAACCAGCTTTATTAAATCTATATCACAACTGATGTCCAGATACAGTTCACTACTATTTCAATTTTTTTTAATTGTGGTATCATCAGCAAATGACAACTTCTCCTTTGAAATTCAAATTGAAAAAATTATTAAAATTAAAAATAAGGTCCAAATATTGAGCCTTGTGGCACATCATTAGTCATCAGATTGTACTTTTGCTGATGTTGATCTGGACAAATTGCATGTTATTTTTTAAATGATTTGAACCACTCATAAACAACTCTCTCTAAATACTATGGCAAATAATTTCATTATTGTGGCTAACTGTGTCAAATGCTTTTGCTTTGTCCAAATATATAGCCCGTTCTTAGCGAGTTATCAATTGCACTCAATATTATCACTGTCAATTTTAATATAGCATCTTCAGTATTACCCCTTCCCTGAATCTAAATTGTGAACTACTAAAATAATTTTTCTTGTTCAAGAATCCTAAAATTCTTCTCTTCCCAATTTTTTCTATAACTTTAAACTAAGCAAACTGATATTGGCCTAAAGTTATTCATATCATCTTTGTTTACTTTTTTCCAAACAGGAGTAACCCTAACAATTTTTAAACTTTGAAGAATTTTTAAACTATTTAAAAAAAACATTAAATTCAGAGTGATATCTTCTTTAATATATGAATAAATACATCAAAAAAATTCTCTTCAATCTAAACAATTGTATACTCAGAATATACTTGCCATCTTCATGACATGCTTGTCATTGTTTCTTGAGGATTAGAGTAACTGGGACAATACCCTCATGAGACATGGAGAATGGTATACTGTTGGTAGAAAGTTTAAAACATCAATTAGAGGAGATCTTGATTGGCGGCCGGTAGCTCAGTGGTCCACAGCACCTGACATGTTATTAGGAGGTTGTGGGTTCGTATCGCATCCAGCTCAAGACAATTTCTCCTCTAAAACTGACATTAAATTCAGAGTGATATCTTCCTTAATTGAAGTTGGGTTGGGTTGTTTTACCTCTGAGCGGCACTTTTTGGCACACCATGGGCTAAATGGTCAGGTCACATGGACCCCGAAGGCTCAGAGAAGGTTGGGGGAGGGGACCCACTGGAACAGCTGTTGGGAGACGGATGGTAGCCTCCCGTCAAGGCCATCCAGCGTGTTCTTTAACGTGCACAGGGTATGGCTCTCCCGCACACGGCGCCACGGCTTAACGTCCCATCCGACGGACGGTGGCCTTCCAAGCCCATCGGTGTCCCCTACTGACCGTGGGCAGGGCGGGGAATTTTGCGGAGATAAATCTCAACGCTGACCCAGCTGGGACTCGAACCTGGGAACTACAGATTTTTTCCACTAAATATTTATTAATTTATCAATGCCAAAAGAGCATCAAGTCATGCTGTGATTATCATCTATGTCTAAATCATTAATAATGCTAAATAGCGTGATGAGACTTATTTATTTCCATCTCATTCTGTGCAATATAAAGGTAATAGTTGCCACCTGAGACCACAGATGGCGGCAATGGTTGGCCCGCATTTCTCACTGATATAGTCTTAAAATAAGCAGAAAAAAGACGAGCTGGCATTAGTTCAACTGGTAAGAACACTCTGGCATGTTTCTGGAGAGATGCGGGTTTGATTCCGGTATGTCAGCGAAAATTTTTTCCACTAAATATTCATTGATTTATCAATGCCAAAAGAGCATCAGGTCATGCTGCGATTATCATCTGTATATAATAAATAATAAACTTAATGATTATGATATAATAATACCTTAATATGATATTTAACTGAATTAACTGTTAACCCACATATGCATCATCTGTGAATACAATCATTATGGTTGTCCCACTGTACTCACCAAGAGTCAACAAAGGCTCAAATATAAAATTTTTCCTTCGAGTGTCACACTCATTTTTTTTTTCAGTTGTTCAGTGGTTTTATGCAATAACAAAAATAATGATCTCATTTTAACTGTAGTAAAAGCTTGATAAAAATTTTTAATTTACTTATCACCCAAATACGTGTACCTATAGGGGTTTATCAAAATAATGGAAACACTGATGGCAACTGGAGTACACACAATGCACCATATTATCACAGGGAGAACTTCACCTGCAATGCGAATATATAAAGGGGAGAAGTACGATGTCAGCTATCACGTAGCAGTGGCACAGGTGAAACAGCTGTTGTAGTATAATTATCGACAATATCCTATCTCAGTTACCTCCAAAACAGCATGATCATTGGTGGCATCTTGCAGGAGCTTCAGTAACCAGAATGGTGAAAATGGGTTAACATGAGAAACTGTATTGGAGATTATGACTACCTATTAAAATGGACAGGGCACTGCCTCCAAACGTGCAAATTGTGGACGCCTTACGAAGTTGTCAAATGGGGATAGGCGAACGTTGGCATGATTGTACAACAGAAGCACAAGACCACAGCAGTGCAAATAGCAGAGTTGAACACCAGTCAGAATGATCCCGTTTCTGTCATAACAGTTCATCAAGAACTTCATAGTGCCTGTATTTATGGCCGTGCTGCAATCCACAAACCTCTGATTACCAACATCAATGCAACAAAATGTGTAAGGTGGTGCAATTGTCATCTGGTCTGATGAATCGTGCCACACAGTGTTTCCCACTACTGGTAGAGTGTACATCTGGCAGAAACCTCCAGAAGCATACCACCCTGACATTTTGGTTCCAACTGGGAAGCATGGAGGGGTGCCATATCATGCTATTTCTTAGGTCCATTAGTCAATTTGCAGGATCATATGACATCCGCAACATACAAATTCATTCTCAGGAACGACCTGCACCCAATGTTGTGGGCATTGTTCCCTAATGATCAGCCCTGGTTCAAACTGATAATGTACCCGTACATTGTGCAAACATGTCAAGTTGTGGTTTGCAGAGCATGAGGTACAGCAGCTACCTTGGCCATCTCAATCTCCAGATCTCAATATTATTGAACATTTGTGGGAATATCTGGAGTGCAAAGTGAGATCACACTTTCCACCTCCAACATACTGGCATAGTTAAACCATATTTTACAGGAAGAATGGTCCCACAATCCATTACCACATATGAATGATTTGTGTAAGTCTATTCCACATCGAATTACATCTGTTCTGAATGCCCAATGTGGGCCAACAGCTTATTAATAAAATATTCTCCACAAACAGTACGTGCTTCCATTATTTTGATAAACCCATGTATTTCGGAATCATCTCTTTATGGATCTTCCAGGGTATCCCTTGTTAGCAGATATCGATAGATTTTGCAATGACAATTCAGAAATGGGCACAGACATTACTAGTATACCACTAGAACTTGATTTTTTTTTCAGATATTAGTTTACGTTTAAAAAATATTGTTTATCTTTTCAATTGGGTGTGAACTTGGAGACTTTGATGGTTTTCAGTGAGTAGAAGGGAACAACCATAATGATTGTATAATGATTGTTCATTGATGATGGATCTATTAACAATATTAATTAGTTTAAATATTATATAATATTTATTAAGTTACAATTTTATATTGCAGTCATACCACTGCATGATTTCTGATGTCTCCAAAATTTATGGTGTTCTTGGATGTATTTTTCGTGCTGATTTAGCAGCTACATTGTGCAAAAGTAGACTTAATATTACACAATTCATGAAAAATTTGCATTTTGCATATTTCATATTAGAGAATCAAGAGATTATTTATTACCCCCCCACCACCACCACCACCACACACACACACACACAAAGTGTGTCAAGAATGTGGAAGTGTAGCAAAAAAAGTGGCCATGCTCTGTGCAATCAAAGTGTGATAAAAAAAAATGGCCATACCTTGTTCATTCCCTATGGTATGGAGAGAACCTCAAAATCATGTAAACAAAACCTGCTACTTTTGCTCAGTTAGAGTAGATTTATAATGCTAAACAGTATATTGTATATCCTAATAAAATTCTGTATACTATAAGGACACTGCCCCATGTACCTGAGTTGTAATATCATTAGTACTAATGAATACTACAGAGTTGACTATCATGTACTGAGGACTATTTATCTACTCTTCAAAGCAAAGCTCAAGAGTTTTTCTTCATAATACAGTAGAAACAAGTATGCATCTATTCCTTTGGTATCAGATCCTGAAATGCATTTGAAAGGAATCTATGAAACTTCCTTCACTAGAACCTTTCAACTTCTCTTTGGAAAACATTCAGTACAAAGGTAACAGCTGGCTTGCATGCAATTTCAAAGTTACTAATCCATTGCTAAGTGAATAGTTTGGTTATACAAAAAAATTACTTATTTTGTGTGTGAATGGGGCAGCTGAGCAAGAGAAGAACAAGGAGTGTGTAGTCTCTGAGAAAAATTCGGACACCAGTTTCAAAAATATTAACATTGAATGATCCAAAGAATGTACTGTTACTGCCTCTACAGATCAAACCTGGCATAATGAAAGTTTGTAAAACCTAAACAAGGAGGGAAAATGCTTCAAATACATCTGCATGCAGTTTACATACATCACACAAGAAAAATTACGGATATAATTTCTATAGGCTATCAAGCCTGTGGGGTTCCATCTGTCTCCCAACAACTGTTCCAGTGGATCCCCTCCTCAACTTTCTCTGAATCCTTGGGGTCCTTGTGACTTGGCCATTTAGCCCATTGTGTGAAAAAGGGCTGCTCAGAGGTAAAACAACCCAACTCTCAAGTCTGCAAACAGATGTTGGACAAGAAATTTGAAGAAACTAAGAATCAAAATGAAAAGAAAGCTTGGACTAGCTTCAGAAGTTAGTTTTTTGGGAAACAACAAACATCCAAATTACAAAACAAATGTAGAAGATATACTGCAAAACTTCAGAAAACATTTGTCTGCAATATGAGTGTAAAGTTGCACTTTTACATTCTCATTTGTAATATTTTCTTGAAAATTTAGGAAATATTAGCAAAGAACAAGGAGATAGATTCCACCAGGACATTAAATAAATGGAAAAGAGATACCAAGAAAAGTGAACATGATGATGAACTACTATTGGATGCTAAAGAGGATTTCCAAGGAAGCAAGCAGCTCATGAAGGTAAAAAAAAGCATCATTTCCCTCTTTGTTTTATATAGAATGAAATCTAGTGGATATTTTGCATGGGTTTTTAAAAATTATGTTAAAAGAAGTAGTCCAAGAATGCATAAAATGGAGGAACTGGCAGTTTTAATAATTTTATTAAAATATTATGACGTGGCAGAACAAAAACTGATGTTTTTTAAATGTTTATATTTTTATTATATAAAAACATTACACAGAATCCTGTCACCATCAAAACACTTTTTTAAAAATGCAGTAATGTGTTATTACATTTAGAAATAAATATTATCCATAAAAATTTGAGTCTGGCTATTACAGTTTAGGTTACCAAGTCTGTGCAGAGACTTCACTACAATGCATTAATATTATACAGGGTGGTTAAAATTAAACTGACATTACTCAGAGCTATGTAGAGAAGGATCTACTCAACAGATCACAACAAAAAATGGTAGATAACTTAATAAGAACATAGGGTAGAGAATTTGCAAATAAAAAAATTTGTGTTAGTGCCACCAGAAGACGTGGGTGACCAAAAAATGTGGTAGAACATGCTAATTTCTCTTGACATTGCAGATAATCACATGTGAGAGTCGCATGAGGCACACTATAAAATGTGATGTCTTCCCTATAATCACTAGAAAGAACCATAGATATCTGTAAGAAAGACAGCTTTGCTAGTTAAACTCTTACCAAAATGACAGTAATGCCCCACTGCATTACGCAAATATCGTCTGAAAGATATAAGAAAGGACCTTTGTTGCTAAATGGACTGAAGAATACGATACAGAAATTCAAAGAAACAGGTGAGTTGGGTGTGGCTCTGGGTAGAGGCAGGAAGCTTGTTGCAGAACACAATGTGGAAGACGTCACACTTACTATTGCAGAAATCCAGTTGCAATCAGAGCTACCCGTAGTTGGTGCGACAAGTATCCCAGCAACTGCAATTTCTGTGGTCAGCTGTCTGCAAAATTATATGGTCCATCCTGAAATGGCATTCTTATAAAATTCATAGGGTGCAGCAGCTGCAACCATGTGACCATGAACAGCGCACTGACTTTATGATTTCTGATGAGGATGCAGCTCGATGACATGTGGCCTTTGAAAGTCTTATGTACTGATGAGGCACATTTTTCCCTATATGGAGCAGTGAATACACACAACTGCCGAATATGGGGGCCTACACATCCGCATGCTGTGCATCTGATCCTACACTCTATGTAACTGTATGGTGTGGGTTTACCATAAACTTCATAATCGAACCATTTTTCATTGAGGAGACCATGCCTCAAGGCCCTGTGCATCGATCGACGAATGGACCACATTACACAGATCTTAGCCGCCACAAGATTATTCCAGCTTTGCAAGAAAGAAATTGCTTAGACTCCATAACCTTCATGTAGGATGGGGCGCCACCCCATTTTGCACGTATGTAATGTCCCCATTTGTACAGCAATGCAATTGTTGCATACCACATTTGGTGAGGACAGAATAAATTCTCGAATATTTTCCAATGCTTGACCACCACGTTCCCCGACCTAAACCTATGAAATTTTTGGTTATAAGCAGAGTTGACCAAGGTAATGTTAGATTGCTTGCTGAACTAAAGGCAAGACATGTTTCAAGTAACTGTGGACCATGCCGTATTACGTTTTCAGCACATTTTGCATATGAATGGTTCATAAATTGAGAATCTCTATTTGTAAAACAAAGGCCATGTTTGTTCAACTTGGTATTTTCTTTATTTTAGTGCACCCATCTGGTGATACTAACACTAACAAATTTTTTTAATTTGCAAATTCCCTACCCCATGTTTTTATTAAGGTATCCACCACTTTTCGCTGTGATCCATTGAGTATATCCTTCTCTACATCACTCCGAGTAATGTCAGTTTAATTATAACCACCCTGCATATATATATATGAGGCAGAAGCATGCTATTATACATTAGGTTAATATGCTGAGATTGCAGTTTAGGCTACTAGTATAAGCTTACCTGTATGCTTCAGTGCAATACACAAGTGATGCAGTGAAACCTCATAACTGTTAAATGATGTAGCCCTGACTGAACCCTATTCTGCCCAGAGTAATTTAAACTGCAAAAGCAACCCTGTTAATAATATCTACTAGTTAGCAAGTTATTTATCAATTTATTCTGTTCACAACAAAATATGTTTAAATGTTCATATACAGCAACACGAGTATCATTTTATTTCAAATTTTTGCACTGTGACTTTCAATTATTTACTAAATATTATAATCCTTATAGGGAATATTGCTCACACTATCACTAATCATATAAAAAAAAATAAATACCCCCTCAAAGCAGCTGCTTGCCACAGAGGTCTGACAGGAGCCTGTCAGTTTATATGCCAGAGTAGAAGGTCTGAGAGGATGGCAGGACCTCAGCAGAAAAACGACACATGCATCCATGCCTTACCCGGGGCTCGAACCCAGGTCCCGTAGATCAGTAGCAAAGCGCGCTGACCATTCGGCCACGGGTATACCAGTCGATTAAAGCACATCAGAGAATAAACATGCTTTTCGTATAAAAATAACTTTGTTTACAATTTAAGAGGGTACAAGAGTGTCAGAAAGCAAGGTTCCTTATTTCTGTGGAAGGCAAATAATTACAATGAAGACAATATACAGGAAATGTTCCCAAATGTGCATTATTTTTTCCACAATCACCACACTTGTCAAGATAATTTTCCTAACTGTCAATCAGCTATCAAAGCCCTGCCAATAGGACACATATTACTCCTGAAATCACATTATGACTTCCTCTTTAACAGTCATCATTCGAGATGCTTTTTCAGCTTCTCAAACAGGTGAGCACCAAGTCTTGCCTGTATAATGGGCAAACATTTGCTCATTGCCTGGTGTAAAGGTCCATCACGAATTAGGAAAATAAAAAAACAAGATTTACCCATTCATCAAGTTACATTAACTGGACATCAGAGCTGTACACATCCACAAGCTACTGACAGATTTCCACCAGCCAGGTTTTCTGTGCCCACAAAAACCAAACATTGATTGGATTTCCAGCTTCATATACACATGCACTACCTTCAACATGTTTACTTTAATGTTCTGGTACCTCAGAGCACAAATGTGTAACAGTGATGATTACTGCCCCTTAATGACACTATTTGGTTTTTACATGCATTGTAACACAGCCCCAGATGCTTGTTAGTTTGGTAGGGAAGAAAGTGGGAACCTTACTTTCTGCCATGCCCTTGGATATATTCTTCAGATATATTTTAATGAGCCAGTTTCTTTATAAAGCATTTTTCATAAAGTTTCAGTTGGTTGATTACATAAGAACTAAAAAGAACAAAATTGCATTTTATACATTACACTGTACAATTTCTTTTAAATGAAGAGGTTAAAAGAAATAGAGTGCTTTACAATGGTACATTTCTTGCTTTTGCACAAAACACTGGTAATTTTACCATGCTCAGTTTTCGCATTCTAGTTCACTTCCTATGGACAAAAAGATAGCCTTTTAAAGCCCACTGTTAATCTTAAATGTCCCGATTAACTTCATAGTAGTTTTCAGTTTGTTATAATTATGGTAAATAGTGTGAAAAAAATTCTGATGTACAACCCAAAGTTGTGCAATAAATAAGAGTAATTCAGGATGATGGATTAAAAAAAAACTATATCCAACATATATTTTTATTAGTTCACTGCACAATTTTAATATATTTATATCAATTTTTCTTGTATCCTTTTTTTGCTTACGCATTTGGTCATCCTAGTTGTTACTTATTCCTTCCACTGCAAGCAAGTACAAAAATAATATGGGTATTTAAAACTTATGATTAGGCATATACTTAAGACACCAAGAAATTTTTTATTGACACTTACACACATCCAACAATATTTATATGAACTTTTTTCTGCAAAATTATATCTACGCGATTTAATGTTCATATTTTTTGAACAACCATGATACCCACTCCTCTAGATACACTAATGCTTATGTATTTACAAAGCTCACCTTCGTTGCATAAATTCGTACAATGGCATTTTGTTCTTATATTTAATTTGCGGAAAAATTATTACTCTTAAACTCCTACAAATTCACACAAAAAAAACCCCCCCTACAAAATATTTAACTCTACATTTAAAACTTACCTATGTCTTTAATTCCGATATGCCATTTTGTTTTAAAAATATGACTAGGTTAATTATTTTGATTCTACGATTTGTGTAATATTGAAACGGAACAAGCTACATTATTTAATTTTCAGGTATACGTACTGATTACTGTACGAATTTTTTTCACGAGCTTTACGACTACAGAAACTTCACCGTTAGTATGTTTGGAAATTTAAACTAAAAATTTAATGTGCTCTTTATTTAAAGATCAATTGATAATTTCACTTTCGCATCAAACTGTACATACAGTACAGCAGAAAGGGGCTTTCGTTTCATGAGCCGCACGAGATACTGCATCAACTTCGAAACTCGTCACGACTCGTTCCTTTGCATTCGTTTCACAGTTATTTCACTCAGGAAAAACGAGTATGACAAAATAACACAGCTTTACGGTAAAATTTTCTTAACAGATTGAAGGTACAATTGAGCATAGTACTACAGCGCCACCAATTAGGACTAGGTAAATTACGATTAAATACAACCACTCCATGAAATTTTCCAGCTATAGTTTAGACAATAGCATTGAAACCTGCATCGCAACTATTTCAAAAATTACATTATTATGGTGAGAGATTTAAGTACCAATTGCTTTATCATAGAATTTTTTAATCATATATTTCAAATATCAATTGTGGTCATCAACCCTCCTTCCCATTTTCGGCCTCGTTTCAGAGTATCATTTTATTCGTAATTTAATTTAGACGAGGAACCTTTCATGCATTTGGGATTTAATTTGTAACTTTACGTATACTTGCTAACCTTATATATCTTGTTTA
Source organism: Ryuthela nishihirai (assembly GCA_038380435.1). Classification (NCBI taxonomy): domain Eukaryota; kingdom Metazoa; phylum Arthropoda; class Arachnida; order Araneae; family Heptathelidae; genus Ryuthela; species Ryuthela nishihirai. Next base: position 29,064,877 of record JAWZYU010000028.1, on the reverse strand, counting down.
AACAAATGATAAAACTGTATTGTTATTTTACATCTGAGCAGCACTTTTATACCCAAAATGGGCTAAAATGATCGACTTCGGTTGCATTTATTTTACCTTGCGAGGCAATTTTTTTTAAAACAATGGGCTAAATGGCTAGGTCACAAGGGCCAAGAGAGAAGGTTGGGGAATGGGAATCATTGGAACAGCTGTTGGGAGACAGATAGTAGCCTCCCATCAAGGACATTCAGCATGTCTTTAAAGTGCAGAGAGTATGGCCCTCCCGCACACGGTGCCATGGGTTAACGTCCCATCCAATGGGAGGAGGGCTTTTCAAGCTAATTGGTATCCCTTACTGATCGTGAGGAGGGCGGAAGGTTTCGCAGAGTTAAATAGTAATGCTGGTCCAGCTCGGACTCGAACCTGGGAACTGCATATTACGAGTATAATGCCTATAAGTATAGTGTGCATTCGCCTATTAAAATCTGGCAGAAAAAGTGTCCCATACCAGTAGAGGACGCTGGGAACGATATTCTAGCCTTATTAACATTACCCTCTATGGACGTTTCGCTTTTCAATGACTTTTAAACATAGAAGCATTTATGCAATGATTTTACCATTCAAATGCACATTATTCCTAAGTATTTTAACTGAACTAGTAAAACTTAGAGAACGCTTCAGCAAGTATACTTTTTTAAAACGAAGAAAATTGATGGCCGTTTGATCAAAAACCGCATTCCTCTTTATGTATCAGAGCGCTGAAGTGATCGTTTTGATTGGCCCTCTATTAACTCTTCGAATGACACGTGATGTAACACATGTTCTAACATGTGACGTTTGGACTCGCCAATTGCAATAGAAGTCTTATGGCGTAGATATCCTTGGAAATTGTAACAGCAATTTAAAACGTTGTAATTAGCCAAACAAGAATGCAAGTTATTAATATCATGATTATTCTTTCTTGTTTATAGCCAATTATAACGTTTTAAATTGCTTTTGTAATTTACAAAGATATCTACGCCAGGACTTCTATTACAATTGGCGAGTCCAAACGTCACATATTAGTACGAATGTTATATGTCACATCTTCAAATTATAAAATATACTTCAAGTAATAAAAATTTGAATTAACCAATAGGTTAGATCATTTTAATACTGCAAATTATTAGTATCATGACTATTCTGTATTAAAATGCTATAACCTATCGATTAATTCAAATTTTTATTACCCCCTGTCTTCCCACAACCCTCACTTCACCACTCTGAATACATAAATTGGTCATAAACAGACCCCCATAACCTCCTTACCCTTCACTATAAGGAAAAAAAATTATGGTATCAAATATCCTTTAATTCACAAGGAATACAGTTTGCACTGGACCCCTTCGAGTCTACTTCACTGCATTCTACTTCATTCTTATTGCTAATTTAACTGGCTAACAACCATCTCCTTATCCCCATATACCTCAATTCACTTCCCCATTAAATTAATTGCACATTTTAAAATTTTTAAGGACAGTTAATTATAAGCCCCTCTCCTCCTCACCCCTAAAAATTCCATTTCTTCAGTTAACTCCCTCCAATTCAAGAGGATTTAAAGAATATAAAAGTTCTATCTTAGCCCCCCACCACAGGGCACACATTTTCACCCCTGTTCAAGACCCCAGACCCCTCCTCCACCACACCATTAAAAATCTATAACTATCTCAATCCTATACCTTTAACTACAATCCATCCCATTTCCTAGGTAGTTACGCTACTTTGTGTAACGCAACGCAAGCGCTAAAATCTACCTTATTGACATCAACTCACAGCATGTCCCACAAAAAGCATTATACATTTCACCCTCCATCATGGAAGATATTTTAACTACTCCCCACCACTCTCTAACACTTTTTACGACGTAGCAGCTTCCTTTTGCTATTTTTTTTTCATTTTTCAATGAATCTAGGCGGCCTGCGAGCCATTAAGCCTAATCGCGGAAATGTGTGATTACCAGCACATTTCGGTCCTTGTCCCGCCAGTCGTTGCTTACAGCGCCAAAATTGAATTTTACGATTGAACCAAATGATAAAGAGGCTGAGGCCCCTTTTACAAAGTGGTCCATTAAAGGATGAAGGATTGTTAAACGCTGTTACCATCCCGTGCTAAATGCCACAGCATTTTATTACTGTTAGGTACTGGAAAATAGGTCATGGAGTTGACAGGAATCAATAACAGATTTACCGTACCCACAATGCATATTAGAGTTGAATGTTCTTAAACGTAAAAACAAAACCTCAGTAATTTATTTATATTTGAGTAGAATCTAAAATTCTAAATATTACTCTTAAAAATTCTCGTCTTAACTGCACTGTGCAAAAGAAAGTTGTTATACTGAGAAAAATACTTTTAAAACTGTTCGTTGCAATCGTGAGGCTAGCGGTTCCTATCGCTTCAAGATGCTGCATGCAAAGCACACCTTACTACGTTAAAAGTACAACGGACGCGATCATGCCTAGCCGCTTTATATTTTAGCCACGGCGAGCTGAATTTCTTATGACGACACAGTATTCAGCAAGTTATACTTGAAATTGCATTAAATGTCACGTGAGGTTAAATACGAGCAAATATAAACTGTATAATTCTCTCCTTTTCATAACGTTAAACATAGCAACACTGAAAATTACAACTGCCCTGAAACTTCTATAAACGATCATTATGCTACACAAATCAAACAAATTAAAGGTTTATTCACTTTATACTTACCAAATTAAAATGGATGTACAAATGGGATTTGTGAGGATGCCACCCCAATTAAACAATTTTTTATTATGTAAACTAATTCTTAATATTTAAATTTCTGGAGGAACGAAACATTTTAGCGGCTTATAGAGTATCATGTTTTTTCATGCCCATAATGTTTCGCGATATCATTTTTTATGTAGAACTACTTTTTTCCTATCTAGAACTACTTGTGACGGAGTAATTTGACGAAAAACGGTACTATACCATGGAGGCAGGAAGATAAGAGGAGGAGCCCTAAGCACTTGAAAATGATGCTTCGGCGACTGCGCGGCAGCCATGTTGTTCTATTCAAAACATTGATCAGTAGTATAGGTGAGTAACGAAGTGTTGCGCTATAAAAATTTAATTTTTTTCGACATTTGTATTACGGCAGCCTGTTCAGCTTACGGCTGAACGAATCGCCCTTCAAAAAAGATACCAGGAATTACCTTTCATTGGTAAATTTGTCATTTTTATAAAAGTTTAAATAATTATATAATGATACAAGCAACTTCGTGTTGAAATTACGCCGCTATGAAATCGGTTTTATTTCGAGTTACAAACCTCGATTCTTCACCAGATTTTTTTTTATTTTCTTCGGATTGTACTCAGTGATAAATGTGAAGATGTACTTCTTATATTGATTGATTTTACGTTACAGTTATTTGAGAATTCCTTCTGCAGGCTTTCTCAGTTAAAAAAATTTGTTGGCTGTAATTGATGGCTGTGATTAATAGTGTGCATTCTATTTAATGGATGATGAAATTACATACTTTTAAATAGAGGTGATTAAAATATCAAGGAGTTTGCTTTTTGTTTTTTATTTTATTTTAGGTGGAAGTATTAGATATTATTTTGTTTAAATGTTTCAGTGTTTAAATTCCTCTCTCTTCATGATTTAATAAGTTCAGTGTAAGAAGGGAAAAGTAAATTACAATAAAGTATTTTCATAAGGTGAGAAATATAATCTTTCTTTCTTTTTTAAATGTGGATAGCATTTAAGGGTTTTGTTTAAATGCCCCCTTTTTTTCTTGGATTGGAGTCTTATATTTTTGAATTTCTTCTTAGATTAATTTAATGTATATGGTGTAAATTGTCATAGGTGAGTGACAGCGATCATTAGTTAGGGTGAAAATTTTTCAAATTGTTTAAATAATTTTAGTTAAAAGAGGGAGGAGAGTGTAATGCTTTTCTCCTTTTCATTAATTCTTCTGATAGGGTTCTAATTGTCCCTTTTAAGGTGAATACTGAATTTATTTAATTCTGTATGGATTTCAAATAGGGCGAGTTTATTGCTTGTAGTTATTTTATTTTTACTTTGGTTGAGGGGTAGGTTAGGCGTACATGAAGGGAGGTATGAGAGACTGAGGAGTCAGGCACTGAGATGTCGGGTTGAAGCCACTGTCTGGAACTTTGCCTTTTTTTAAAATGGATATTATATTCCCTTCACCCTGTGGATATATATTTTTTTTCTTATATTTTTTAATTTTTTATTATTTTTGCTTAGTATAATTTTTAGTTGCTTTTTTTTTGATATAGCTTTTTCAGATATTGTTTTGAAAATTTCCTTTGTGGCTGAGGAAGGATGTGTTTCAATCCTTATGAGATTTTTTTTGAGGGATTGTAATAATTGTGTATTTTGTACTGATTTTTAACTCTGGTTGAGGGAGGAGAATGAGCATGAGATGGGGGAGAGATGTGAAGCTGAGGGTACAAACATAAAGCTGTTGGGTTCGAGCCACCATCTGGGGCGTTTTTTTTTGTATAAATATATATTTTTTTTAGTTCTTTTTTTTTACTTCTTATACTATTGGCTTTATTTAGTTTCGTTAAGCAATTTTTTTTTATTTTTGTGGAATGTGGATTTTTTTTAACGTAAAACATCTATTTTCTGTATCTTACAAATGTGATTTTTTTGCAGTTTAAATGCTGCTATTGCATATAATGTTTAGTGTTTTATCCATAAAATATGTTCTACTGTTTTCAGTGCAGTATAAATAAACTTTCAAAATCTGGTAATTGTTTGTTATTGTCGTATTCTACGAAATACATAAATAGTTCTGCTATACAGTAATTCTGTATTGAAATATTCATTGCACTGAAAAAAACAATATAAATTCCAAATAGCTTAAATGGGCTTTCTCTTAGTCCTAAAAAAATAATCTTCCCGTATATAACGCTCAGTAAAACTGAGTATAACACGTGAAAAGTAGGCTTGATTGCAGCGGCAGACGGTTTGTTTTTAATGCAACAATATGGCTACCGCGCTGCTGCATAAGCATCATTTTCCTTGGACAGGGAAAGCGCGTTAGGGCGTCACCTTATTTTCGTACCTCCATATACTATACCAATATCTTTCACTACGCATGTACGAAGTTTTGATGCGTCTCTAGTCCCCCTATCGGTAGAGGACCATTATTTGGACCACTTTTTAATGGCTAGGCTATTGATGATTGCCATACTATTACTTATTGGCATTATATTACGAGCATGCGCATTATCGACTGAACTATCAGATGATAAAGCAACAAGGATTCCAAGAGCTCAGAAAAGGTTGGAAAAGGGACCCCCTGGAGAGCTCTTAGAAAATAAATAGAAATCTTTTTTCAAAGCCATATCCAGAGTGTTCTTTAATGCTCGCATAGGTTCGCTCTCCTTAACATAGACCAAACCTTATCATCACACATGACAGAATGAGAATTTTCTAAACCTTTCTCTCTTTTCTCATCTAGGGCAGGTGGGGGATTGATTACAACAGATGATAAGGTGCCTGCTCTTGCAATTAGCACTTCGTAGCACAAGATCACAAAATCTTGCAATTAGCACTTCGTAGCTCTAGATCACAAATATTACTTAAATGATCATATTGTATTTCTAGAAATACAATATGATCATTTAAGTAATATTTGTGATCTAGAGAAGCTTCACCAGTTAAAATATGATGAAAATATGCCTATGCCAGTATATGTTCGTCTGTCTGTCCGTCTCTGTTAACTATTATCTGTCCATCTGTTTTTTCCACTTGTTTGTCCGTTTATAAATAATCAACTTTTTTACTTGTAGAGAAAATGAAAAATTCTTTCTGGGTTGGATAGTTGTCGATCAAATATCGCAATTCGCAATTTTGAAAATTCTCAATAGGTTTAATAGCGCCTTCTAGCGGTGGAAAAGATGGAAAATGCTAAAATTTTAAGCGAATATTTTAGTAATAGAGTGTTATGGTCAGAAGGTTTACAATGGCAACAAGGTTTTGCAGTCTTAGCCAAAAGGGAGTGGAAAAATGAAACTTTTTTTTAAGACATAAACGAAACATTATATATATTATTTTGCTTTACAGGCACTAACAAAATATTAATGATTTACACAATATTCGATAATCTCAGCGTTACCTGTAGATGTTTAAACGTCTATAAATCAATAAATGTTTTTAAGAAAAAAATTTCGCTGACATACGGGATTGGAACCCGCATCTCTCCAGAAACATGCCAGAGTATTCTAACCTGTTGAACTAATGCAGTCTCTCTTTTTTCCATTAATAATGACTATCACCTCTTTCCGTGAATCGTTATGGCACCATCTATGATCTCGGGTGGCAACTATTTCTTTTTTAGTGCTCTGAGTAAGATGGAAAAAAATAATGAAGTCATATCAGGCTATTTAGCGTTTTTAATTATTTAAACACTATTTGATAATCTCAGCGTTACCTGTTGACGTTTAAACGTTTATAAATCAAATGTGTTTTTGTGAAAAAAGCCAGCATTAGTTCAACAGGTTAGAATACTCTGGCATGTTTCTGGAGAGATGCAGGTTCGAATCCCCTACGTCAGCGAAGTTTTTCCACAAAAATATTAATATTTACATTTTTCGAATTCCCATCAGTTGTAATTTGCAGTGTTAGAGAGTGCTAAAGGCGATAAATGAAACTCGAAAGGCGACCTCTAGCAGTGGAAAAAAGCTGAAAAATACCAAAGCTTTAAATGAATATGGCAAACGATCTATTTTTTGCTAGGAATTTAAATTTTTGATCATAGACTATAATGATCAAGTGGTTTACACTAATAGTAATGATTTGTCCCGTTGGTAAAATGCAACTTTTTTGCTTTAAGAGATAAATGAAAAACGTTTTTTGCACATTACAGGTACTAATAAAATATTAATAATTTATTTTCTCATTTATACAGTAGTTCGAATTATCACTGAAAGTGTAAAATAACTAGAAGAATGCATATCGCCTCTGGCACATATAGGAATCTTATTTTCAAAGATTGTACTATTTGTTGCAGATGTTATGCAACCACGCCAATCCCTGGTTCCATCGATAAACTAACTACCAAGTTAAAGGAGCTTTCCCTTAACTACCAAGTTAAGGGAAAGCTGTGACTATCTAGAGTCGGAGGCAAGAATGCGCCATATAGGCGCACCTCAACCCCGACCTCACATGGCAGCAGTCCTATAGAAGGAAAGCTAACTACCGGAAGAATCGACACATACATCCATGCCTTACCCGGGGCTCGAACCCAGGTCCCTTAAATCAACAGCCAAGCGCGCTAACCTCTCGGCCATGGGACGCACGGTTTATTTTATTAGTTAGTATAAAACGTAAAAAGCATTTGCCTTTTCTTTCTTAAATGTAAAAAGTTGCTTTTCTCTCATTCCTATGAAAATAGTGGGCAGATCATTGCTGTCAGTGGAATTTCTACCATAACAAAACTCGACACGCTGAAGTTTCTACCATAAATAAATCACTTCAAACATTCGTTAAAAATTTTGCAGTTTCGATATTTAGTGATCTCTAATGATATAAATTAAAACTACCTTTCAAAATGCGAATTACATTTCATTAGTAACCAACTAAAAAAGAAATTTCCAATTATCTCTTAAAACAAAACCGTTCCATTTCTTACCTACCTTGGGCCTAGGGTAAACTCAATGTTGTCAATGGAATTTTCGAGACTGTCACATTCGACTATTAAAATTTCAAATTTTTAGCATAATTACATCGTTTGCAATATTCGTTTTAAATTTTGGGATTTTTCGATTTTTTCCACCGGTAAAGGGCGCAATTATAGCTTTTGAGAAATTCGCAAAATGCAAATTGTAATATTTCAACAATATTTGTCGAACGAATCAACGCGCATAGAGTAGTGGAAAGATCAATATTTGTTTCAATATTTGTCTAAAGGGTCAAGTGATTGTTGCCAATGGTAACTTCGTAACTTTCACATTTCAACACCAAAATTTCAAACTTCTAACATAATTACATCATTTGGAATATTCCTTTGATATTTTGGAATTTTCAAATTTTTCCACCATTAGAGGGCGGTTATAACTTTTGGGAGAGTCGAAAAATGCAAATCGAAATGTATCATTAATACTTATCTAACACAGAAAGAATTTTTTATTTATCTGTATAAACAAAAAAGTTCGATGTCTGCAGACATACAGACAACAAAGCGAAATTATGTCTGTTTTTTTTTTAAAGCCCTAAAATTTATTTTCCGTTTTTAGCCATTTTCTAAAGTGCTTCCTATCATGAACACTGAAATCTGTATCAAATATTACCCTACCCTTTTCCGGAATCCATAAATACCGTGCAATACCATTCAGCTATGCACGTATAAACAATCTGAGCGACGAAAAAACATGGCGTCCAATTTTGAGATGACCAACCTCTACCTATTTAGGGCCTCTAACCTTTCCATAGAGATCTTAAATAGGGCCTCTATGGAAAGCAGTGATTTGCGTTATTCGACAATAATAACTTTTAAACGAAATGTAGAGAAATATTAGTTCCATTCGAAACATTCCAAGTATTCCTTCTTTGCATTCTATTTTTATCTCGTTTTCTTTGAAAACCAGATAATAGTTTCGCTTTGTGGTCTATTTGTCTATATGTCGGTTTGTAGACATCGAACTTTTTTGTTTATAGATATAAATTAAAAATTTTCTTTTTCGTTGGATACGTATCGATGAATATTACGATATGCACTTTCCGAATCTCTCTAAAGCTATAATTATGCCTTCTAGCAGTAAAAATTTGAAAATATCAAAACTTCGAACGAATATCTCAAACGATATATTTATGCTAGAAATTTGAAATTTCGATAGTGGAATGTGATGGTCACAAAATTTCGATTGCTAACACCTTTTTAGTTTTAGCAGAAAATTGTTTGTTTTTAGAGATAAATGAAATATTATTTTTGGGTTCAATAGCAATTGATAAAATATTATGATTCACATTTTTTATATATTCCAAAAACTATAATTACGCTCTCTAACGGTGAAAAAATCGCAAATTCCCAAATTTCAAACTAATGTTGCAAACGACGTAGTTAATCTAGAAATTTCAAATACTGGTTGTGGAATATGTGCTCAATGATGTTTCCATTGGCAACAATGAAATGACTTATTACACCTGGGATGGGGGGGGGGGTCGGTCGTAAAAGACTTTTTCTGTTTTAGCAGATAATTGTTGGTATTTAGAGATAAGAAAAAAAATCTTTTTAGAGTTAGATAGGAATTAATAAAATATTCTGAATCGTGCTTTCGTAATCTTTCAAAGATTTTAATTGTGACCTTTAACGGGGGAAAATATTGAAAATTACAAACTTTCAAACGAATATTGCAACGAGGTATTAAACTTCAATGGGTATTAATGATAGAACTATGAAATTTAGGTTGTGTGATATCAAAGTCATGAAGTTTCGATTGGAAACAATGAAACTAATAATTAGAAAACTATTTTTCAGTTTGAATAGCACTAATGAAATATTATTTCGCATTTTTCAAATACTTAGTAGTTTTAATATACATATGTTTACAGATCACTGAAATGATGGAACGGCAGAACTGTTTTAGAGTTTTACAAATGATATGTATAGAATAGAAATTTTAAAAATTAGTGGTAGTTTTTAAGAGATATTACATTTACAGCACTAATCTACCCACTTTTCTGAGAGAGTTGTGGAAATGCTTTTTATATTTAAGAATTAAGAGGCGAATACTATTATGTTGTGTGATTACTAATGAAATACTATTTGCATTTTTCACATCATCATTAACTCAAATTAAAATTCTTAAGGAATGATACAGTAGGTAAAGGAAAAACTTCTTTCTTTTAAAACGAGATTCTCATATGCGCCAGAGGCGATATGCGTCTTTCTAGTTATTTTCTAGATCTGATCCTGTACACAATGATGATGAAGTCAATTGCTCTTATAAATTTCTTTTTAGAATTAATAGACTCTGGCTTAAGAGATGATGGATAATAGCCAAAGTGGAGTCGCATCTTACATCTTGATGATCTTACATGGTGTTAGGTAATTCAGCGCATAAAACAAAAATTTCTTATAGTCAAAATTACTCTTCAAAATCTCTTAAATCGCCCATAAAATTCAGTATAAATGGTTTTTTATATTCAACCCTCTATCTGTAATATATATAGTATAATATAGTACAAAATAAAGAGCATGTAAGCAAAATATAACTTCACAGTATTTTTACTTACATAAGAGAGAGATGGAAGAATAAAAGAATAAATGAGGAATTTTTTAAGGTTGAAGCAGTTTCAAACTGTTACACCAACCATGGTTGTCTTTGAATTCCTCCCCAATTCGAAGGCTTTTGTTTGTGGAGAACATTTAATTAATAACCTGTAGGCTCACCTCAGGCGTTCAGAACAGACGCAATTCGACGTGAATAGACTTATACAAGTCATGCGCATAGAGTAGTGGAATGTGGAATCTTCCTGTAAAATATAACCCAACTATGCCAGTGATGCTGGAAGTGCAAAGTGTGATCTGACATTGCTCTCCAGTTATTCCCACAAATGTCCAATAATATTGAGGGATGGAGATTAAAGTGACCAGGGTAGCTACTGAAATTTTTTCGCTTTCTCTTTTGCTTCATCCTCATGCTCCTCATGTTCTACAAACCACAACTTGATTTGAACCACAAATTCATCTGATGCTCTGCAAACCACTACTTGATACGCTTTGCACAACTAGTGCATTATCCATTTGAAACAAGGGAAAAATGCCAGCAACACCGGGTGCAGGTTGTCCCCGAGAATGGATTCGTAGGTTGCGGATGTGACATGACCGTGCAGAATAATTAATGGCCCTAATGACTGCCATCCGATACAACTACAATGTCCGCAATATGGCTATAAGATATCTACGATGTTCCATGGATATCCATGGACCATCTTAGATATCCTATGGATGTAATCTGGAGATTGTGGTTGTTTCGGATGATATGCATCAGGGACACAGCATCACGGATCTACCTCCATGCTACACAGTCAGGGCGGTATGATTCTGCAAGTTCCTGCCAGACGTAAACTCTGCCAGTGGTGGGAAACAATGCGTAGCACGATTCATCAGTCTAGATGAAACGTTTCCAGTCTATAGCATCCCAGTTCTTATGTACTTTGTACTGCCTTACAAGTTTTGTTATATTGATGTTGGTAATCAGAGGTTTATGGATTGCAGCATGTCCATAAATACTGGCACGTGAAGTTTCAGACAAACAGTTATGACAGAAACAGGATCATTCCCATTGGTGTTCAACTGTGATTGTTCGCCTATCCCTATCTGAAAACCTCGTATTGCGTCCATGATTTGCATGTTTGGAGGCAACGCCCTGTCCTTTTCGATAGGTACTCATAATCTTCGATACAGTTTTTCGTTTTGCACCTAGTATTTATGTCGTTCTGGTTGCTGAAGCGCCTGCAAGACGTGCACCAACCAATGATCATGCCTTTTTGGAGGCCACTGAAATCGGACATTTTCGACAATTGCACATGAACAACTGTTCCACCTGCACCTCTGGAACTGCTACATGATAGCTGGCATCGTAGTTCTCCCCTTTTTATGCATCACATCGCAGGTGACATCGTCCCTGTGATATGCATATGGCGCATTGCATGTACTCCAGTTACTGTCGGTGTTTCCATTATTTTGATAAATCCCTGTAGATTTTAACAGAGCAGAGAAAATAAGTACCTTTTTTCGCAGTATTGCCCATCAATAGGCACAAGATTACGGTTCATATCTTCCAGCCATATGTTTAATGGCTTTTCAGTTTTTACTAAAGTCTTTATCAGCCACTTGGCTCATCATTTTAGACGTTATTAGAGCACTTGACGAATTTCTCTTTCTCGAATCTTCATTCACGTATGATAGAATCTTTGCTGCTATATTTACGCCCTGATTAAGTCCATCGTTGGAGACCGATATATCTTTTCTCAATAAGTTTTCCTCCAGCTTTGCAACAGATCTCTATTTATTCGGTTGAGCGCCAAATGAAGTAGTTGGCTTGTGTTTAGCACTTTTCTGTGGTATTTACGGTCATGTTGTACTAAAGTAAGTATTTTTAAACACTTGAATCACTCTGCGTTGTGAGATGCACACACTATGATAGACACGAGGGAACGCAGACCGACTGAAGAAAGAGCAGTTTCACATCTCCCGTCTCACGCTAAGTTTGGGGATGCCTATTGAGTGGGATGGCAGGCTGAATTGTCCCTACTACTTAAACTGTCAATTTCTTCATTTCTTTCACCTTGCCGAGTGCATATAGTTGAATTCGCGAAAGTTTAATGTGCGTGTGATGCATATGCACTGTAAGTGAATGTTTGTAGGATCTTCAAAACAAAAAAATAAATGTGAGGCATTGTGAAATAAAAAAAAATGAATTCGAAAGTCCCTTTTTTTATTACTCTTGCCGTACATGCATTTCAAGATATTTTTCTCATGTTCATTTAGGCTGAGTAATTTTTTTTTCTAACTTATCAGCTTTTCTCTGATTATGCCTAAGTAATTTTAAATAGCTAAAAATCCAAAAAATTTTTTAGAACTGAAGTATAGTGTTAAATTTGTGCAATCTGAAAGTAGACAATATTTTAGCATGTAGTGGAAGATATATTGTAAAACATAACCAATCTAAGCGTTCAGTAAGATTCCTAGCAGGAATGGGAGGCTAAAAGCTTGGCCAACCTAAAATAAGTTGGTCAAATTTCTGAATCTGGCAACAACATTTTGTAGCTGCAGACTTTCTTCTTGGAAATTTTTTCACTTTCTCTTTTGCTGTATACCGTTGGGCTTTTCGCTGTTAACTTTCTGTTCTCGTTGAAGGTTAGTGATCGTTTGATACGCTTGATCTTTCGTACAAAGTTAGTAATGGCTTTAAAGAGAATAAAAAAGGAATTGGAAGATTTGAAACGAGATCCTCCTGCGCAATGTTCAGCTGGCCCTGTTGGAGACGATTTATTTCACTGGCAAGCCACAATTATGGGACCGCCAGATAGCCCTTATCAAGGAGGAGTATTTTTCCTTAGTATCCATTTTCCAACTGATTATCCATTTAAGCCGCCAAAGGTAGCCTTCACTACCCGTATATATCATCCAAACATCAACAGTAATGGTAGCATATGCTTAGACATCCTGCGTTCTCAATGGTCTCCAGCTTTAACGATTTCAAAAGTTCTACTCTCAATTTGTTCTTTATTATGTGACCCAAATCCTGATGATCCTTTAGTACCAGAAATCGCTAGAATCTACAAAACAGATCGTGACAAATATAACGAATTGGCAAGAGAATGGTCTCGGAAGTATGCTATGTGACATCAATTTCCAACTTTTCTAGTTAGATGTAGTGCAGTAATGTTCTTCACAAGGTACTTGCTTTTTTGTATTATTGGAATGCCAGTTACTGTAGGTAATGATGGAAACTGTGATGCTTTTTAAAAACAATCACCATCTTGTACAGCAACCCATAATTTTCAAGATCTGTAAGCTTTTTCCCATAAATCCATAACCAGCAAGAATACTTTTTAAATATGTAAAAATCATTATTATTATTACTAGTACTAAAGTTTCATATGAGTGTTTGTCAATGTAATTCAAAGTAATTTACCAGTGGTGTGTATAATGGAAGTTTAAGCATAAATTTGTTTTGAAAATGTATTTATTTCTACCTTTTTATTAAGTGCATAAAATCTTTAGTTTTCCACAGTAATGTATAAAAATTAAATTCAAGTGATATGTATGAAATTACAATTTAATTTGTAATTACTGTTTTAAAATGAAGCTAGAAAAATTATTAAATAATTGTGAACAAATTTGTTTTGCAGTCTATATGCAATACAAATAAGTTTTGGAATTTCCTATTTAAATACTAAAATTGAATTAGTTGTGTAGGTTTCATGCTTAAATGTCAATTACCTGAAAGAAACAATAAATATAAACACCTGCAATATGTTTAACCACATAAGATTTGAGTTCTCCAATTATTTATGAAAGTATAAAATTTGTCATCTTTTTATTGGAACTTTGATATTAATTCTGTTTTTCAGTATTTGCTAATTAGGGTATTTGATTAATTTATTTACAAAGCCAAGTAACCATTTAATTGGGGGTAACTCAGTCGGTAGCGTGCCAGGCTCATAATCTGCTGTTCCCAGGTTCGAGTCACTGCTGTGTCAGTATTGAGATTTATCTCCGCAAAACTCCCCACCCATGGTCAGTAGGGGACATCAATGGGCTTGGAAAGACCACTGTCTGCTGTAAAAGAAAGTGTGCAAGGTAAATACTTAATTCTTTTGATTAATATTTTTCTAGAAACTTTATTAAACCTGCATATATATCTATCCTGTTGGTACTTTTCGGTTATCTCCGGTCACATTTTCTTGGCGAATTTTTTTGGAAAAAATGGTAGTTTTTGATGGAGTCGGGAAGATTAACAAGTAAATTAGGGATGGGTTAAGAGGGTTTTTTTTTGTTGTCTCTGATGAGATTATTTAGTTTCGGGGGCTTTTTTTATAATTCAGTCGGCAGTACACTTTACGATTTTCATGTTTTTCGATTTGTGTTGTCTGTGAGGACATTTAGTTATGGTTTTTTTTTTATAATTTGGTCGGCAGTGCACTGTTTCCAATTTTCATTCTTTTTGGTATGTGTTGTCTCCAATAATATTATTTAGTTTTTGGTCAACTCCAGTCACATTTTCTTCATGACAAAAAATAAAAACCAAAGTAAACCAAGAACATCATCGACAATGCATCGCCGACCGGCATTATAAAAAGGCCCCCAAAAGTAAATAATCTCATTGGAGACAACACATACCAAAAAGCATGAAAATTGGAAACAGTGTACTGCCAACCAAATTATAAAAAAAGGCCCCAAAACTAAATGTCCTTCCAGACAACACAGACTGAAAAACATGAAAATCGGAAAGTGTACTGCTGACCCAATTATAAAAAAGCCCCTGAAACTAAATAATCTCATCAGAGACAACAACAAAAACATCTTGTAGCTCAAATAACCCACCCCTAAATTACTCATTAACCTTCCTGACTTCATCAAAAACTGCCATTTTTTCCGGAAAAAAAAGTCGCCAAGAAAATGTGACCTGAGATAACTGAAAAGTACCATCCTGTTTATTACCACTCCATTTTAGAGCAAGTATTGTTTCATTTTTTTGATTTACTGCAGGGCACAAGATTCTTGTTAACAATAATTTTTGTTTTTTTTCGCCATCACGTCTGACAGGTATAGGGAAATCGGGAAAAATCTGGCCGTCCCATGGCCGAGTGGTTAGCGCGCTTGGCTACTGATCTATGGGACCTGGGTTCGAGCCCCGGGTAAGGCATGGCTGTTTGTGTCGTTTTTCTGCTGAGGTCCTTGCCATCCTCTCAGACCTTCTACTGTTGGCATATAAACTGACAGGCTCCTGTCAGACCTCTGTGGCAAGCAGCTGCTTGAGGGGGTGTTTATTTTATTCCATGATACCCAGTGCTATTACAAGAAAAAGCAGTGAAGTTTTACAATATATTTTTCATTTAATTAACTTCAATTTTTGGTGCTTATTTTAATGAAAACTTAAGAGATTTATTTGATATAAATTGTTTTGAATTCAGATACATTAAAAGCTTAAATGTTTTGTTTTTCTGCAACTACACCTATATTGTACAGTATTTCTGTAAAATACAGGCATAATAATTTTCGACAGCCTAAATGCTTAGCAAAGCAACCTTTGTTTCGCATATGTAAATGCCAACATCTTAAAGATTTGTCAGTCAATCTGAAAAAAATTCTGCATGTTATCATATAAAATGATATTCTAAAGTCAAAGAGTATAAATGTAAAAGTGGACTTTACATTAGCAAGTCCACCATACTCCCTCCATTCATTTTTATATTTTTTCAAATAATTGCACTGAAAGTTAGCCTTGGTAGTCATTTATAGTACTTTTTTTAATATTAATAAAATATCATTTTGTTTAGTATGAACTAAAAAAGTTATAAAACCAAGTTTCCACTATAAAATTACCAGTGGGATAGAAATAAATTCCTCTAAGTGAGTTTTGGGAACATTTTAGTGGGGAGAACTAACAAATAATGAATAACATTTCTGAAAGCACTGTATTTCTCTGATATTCATCACTTAGCTAAATAGGAATGTCCTCCAAAAGAAAAACATTCAAAGAGTACAGGCCAGCATATTCAAAAAGCTTGTTCACAGCTTTTAAAAACAGGAAAGGAAAATACCTACAAATAGACTTGTTAGCTTATCAAATCCCACATATCTAAAAAACTAAAATAATTTTAATTATACTCAACTAATATTATGTGACCATAAATGTAGAACTTTGTAAATTTCCTACCTTAATTGTATAATATTTACATTGTAACAGTAATCCATTTATTAAATAAGGATAAATTTTTATTTAAAACTACAAATTTAATAAAGAAAATCTAACACTATTAAAAGCAGTATTCATTTTGAATTTATAACATAGAACAGGTTTACAGACTTCTGAAATGTACCCAATCCCCACTTCTCTGAAATTGATTGCAGATCCTTTCCAGTATAATTCAAAATTGGCCCAAAGGTTAGTTAAATAACATGAGTAAACTATATTTATTCCTATGGTACCAATATTCCACAAGTCTAAGAAAAATACAAGTGTTTTTTTTTTTAACTATTTAAAAGCAGTAGCAATGCTTTAGGTTGGTACAGTAAAATATATTTCTGAGTACTTTTAATAAGATAGATGAAACTGCTTACAAGTTGCAATGAAATCTGTCATTTTGTAGCTATGTGAATGACGTGAATTAAATGAAATATTCCCAAGAAGAGAACTTTTGACTAAACTGAATAAGCAAACAAGTTGAGCAAAACGAATAGTTTGTTTTCATTTATTGCTGTGTAATCTTGTCAGTGTCATCTTCATTCAGTACTTGTTAGCAAAGTTTTCAGCCTGATATACAAATTTCCTAGTTCAGGTTATCTCTGCAAAAGTCCCTGCTCGTGGTTAGTAGGGAACACCGATGGGCTGGGAAAGACCACCATCCATCAGATGGGATGTTAAGCCATGGCCTTGTATGCAGGAGAGAGCCATACCCTGTGCACTTTAACCCTTCCCTGGTCAATGACATCTATAGACATTTTTCGTACAACACATGAAACATATTTTTTTTTTAAAAATTGCCATTTGAAAATTTTCTTACATATATTTTTTTTAAATATGTAATTCAAGCTTGAAAAAAAAATTTTTTTTTTCATTTCATGCATATTTTATTAAACAACATTATAAATAATTCGATAAAGCCATCTGATTGCCTTATTTTAGAAGCTCTATATGGTATTGCCAATTTGTTTGTTAATGTTATGCTGTATTGAAGCAATCACCTGATTTAAG
The DNA here is from genome assembly GCA_038380435.1 of Ryuthela nishihirai. Lineage (NCBI taxonomy): Eukaryota > Metazoa > Arthropoda > Arachnida > Araneae > Heptathelidae > Ryuthela > Ryuthela nishihirai. The sequence goes on along the minus strand of JAWZYU010000028.1, from coordinate 29,047,429 downwards.
ATCACAAGCTTGATTTGAACTATTGTCAACATATTTTTTCTGAAGTTTTTGCAAATCTTCTAAAAATTGACAGAAACTGCTATTTTTGAAATGGAAGATTTTGGAAGTTATTACAAAGTACATACCTTTGTTTTTTTTTCTCCATTTTACTCTTTTCTATCTTAACCTATTTCACTATTAGTAGAATTATTTTATTCATTTATCCTAGCATTCTGTGCATCTTTCCCACCCTTCAGATCAGTCGTAGGTTTGTATCCCACCTGGCTCAAGATAATTTGGGGGCAGGAGTGGCTCAGTTGCTAGTGCCCCAGGTTCAAGCCCCAGCTGGGTCAGCATTGAGATTTATCTCCACAAAATCCCCCACCCTGCCCATGGTCAGTGGGGGACACTGATGGGCTTGGAAAGGCTGCTGTCTGTTGGATGAGACGTTAAGCTGTATGTGGGAGAGCCATACCCTGTGCATGTTAAAGAACACTCTGGATGGCCTTGACGGGAGGGTAACATCTGTCTCCCAACAGCTGTTCCTTCCACTGGATCCACTCCCCCAAGCTTCTCTGAGCTTTTGGGGTCCATGTGACCTAGCCATTTAGCTCCATGTTGTGCAAGAAAGTGCCGCTCAGAGGTAAAGCAACCTAACCCTTTAGATTGAAACTGAAAGTAAAAATTAGTTTTCATATTGGTCAATGCACAGCGTCACAATTGGAGGAAGTAGCAGGTGTTCTAATTGCTTGCTCACATGTGCAAGTGCGGGGAGATCCAGCTGTCTGCTATATGGTTGCATGTAATGTTGTTTATATGGATTAAATGGTTATACACTCCCTTTGTAAAGTTAGTATTTTGTTTCCTTTTATAATTAAACCTTTGGTTTCATTTCTGTGGATTTTAATTTATTTCCGTAAGTTATCAATTTTTTGGTATCAGAGTTATGCTACATTGATTGGCTGGCTTACTTTTTTGCTGTGGATATTTTAACATTGCATTAGGTTATATATTATTTTTAACTTTATTATTTCTTCATTTTCCAGTAAAAAAAAATCGATTTTGTATCATTTGCTGAAAATAAATGAGATCTTGGATACAGAAGCAAAAGGAACTTCCTTGGCATGGAAATCAGTCCTCATGTGGGAGGGCAATTTCAGGAAGGGTGACAACCTTTTCTGTTGATCGGTTATTGTTTAAAAAAATTGAAAGTTGACTTGTTTATCTAACTCAGTACAGTTGGCTAAAAGCCTGGAATTTCCTCAAAGTATGATTCCGATAAAAAAACTTATACAATAGGTGTAATTTTCTTGCTTCAAGTAAATATTTTTTTTTTTATTCAGAAATAAATAGCCTTTCTCTATTCATGTTCATTATAGTCATTTCTGTCCATTATTTTTTTTTTAATAAACTTTTGTTTGTATTGCCAGATGCATTTTTTTACTACATGACTCTAAAAAGTCCTATTAAAACTAGTAAACTTTTATATTCAGAAAATCCAGAATTAAATGCTGATTAATTTGGCATATAACATACCATAATTCCCTTTCATTTGTTATTTGGCAAAAAAGTTCTAAAGTTAATTTTTTTGCCTGATCAGAATGAAAAAATAGCTGGTCCTGGGAAGGGTTAAAGAATATGCTGGATGGCCTTCACAGAAGGCTACCATTTGTCTCCCAACAGCTGTTCCAATGGGTACCCTCCCCCCAACCTTCTCTCAGAGAAGGTTGGGGGGAGGTTGGGGGGTTTGACCCCCCAACCTTCTCTGAGGAAGGTTGGGGGGTACATATGAGGACCGTTCTCTGAGAGAATTGCTTTCGGGATCATTATGAACCTGGCCATTTAGCCCATTGTGTGCAAAAAGTGCTGCTCAGAGTTAACAACCCAAATCATAGTTCACCATGCCTTATGTTTATGGGAGGAATGTGTTATTAAATATGTGTCTGTATTGTGAAATTTTGTAATGTGAACCTTTTTTTTTTTATGAAATCAAATGAGCCTTATCTGGGACCCCTAATGTAAGAGGAACTAATCAGTTCCTGAACCCTTCAATCATAATAGGTATATGTGAAAAAAATTATAATAGGTATAAGTGGAGATGCATTCCTAAGGAAATTTTTCAGTCAAGAGTTATAATTAAAAAGAATTACCAGTGAAATAATAGATACACAAAAAAAACATTAATGGTTTAAACTTGACTCGCCAGAAAATTTCCTGTGGAGCTGGTAGTACAAAATGTTAGACACATGGAAGGGGAGGCTAGGACTGGTAATGATGTCTGCTTCACCTTGTAAAACATTCAACATCTTATTCCTCATTATTTGTAATATTCAGTCTGATCTCTTCACATGCATGCTTTGAATTTTTTAACAAAAATTACTTTGAGCGAATTTGTTGTTTTGGATTCTGTGTTTTAAAAAGAAACATCTATGCGATTTTTTTTTTTGTAATGTCAAATTTATGGGCCATATCATTAATATTGTCACATTTTGTAATTTTTATAATCTTTTAAATGTACTGTAACTCTAATATATTATTACCAAAATAAATTAAATATATTTTTTAGATTTTACACATCATATAAGAACTATTTTGTACATTTTTGTCAAAAAGAATGCCAGTACCGAAACTAGCAAGTTATGCGTCAAATGAAAGCTTGTGATGTGGGGAGTGTCATAGACTGTACAAAATTGAATCCCCCTTCCCATGCTTTCTTCCTTTCCAAAAAAGTCAAATGTGAAAACTGTTGTTCTACTATATCTTCCGAATGCAAGGGCCTACAGTTAGAAGTTAGGCACCAAATGAAAACTCATATGAGGACCGTCCTAGACAGTTTCAAAATTTTCCCCCCCACCCATTCTCCCCCCAAAATGTGCCTAATTCTTGCATGGTAGATCCTAATGAGTTATATCTTAAATTAAAGCCTGTGGTGTCTCCAATGTCATGGGCTACTTTAAACGTGGCTCCAAAAAACGGAGGAAAAATGTGGTCGATGTTTGTAAGTCGTGTATGAAAGTTACTAAAGGTAGATGTTTTTAGTGACAAAACAAAATAAATTAAAAAATTTAAAAAGTAAGTTATCTTACCATATAAACCCTAAAAATAGAAAGTGAAACTGAAGCATATCGATGGTACAATCAGTCACTGAATTTTTATTCAATTCAAAGAAAGATAGGGTGCTGGTTTACCTACTCATTAAGAGTGCTGGCAACTTATCTTCCTTTGAAGTGAATACAAATTCAGTAACTGATTAAATCATCAATATGCTTTAGTTTTGTTATACTTTCTTTAATTTTATTCAGTTGATGAGCTTCACCTGCAGTAGACCCTGGCAAACTGCAGGATTCCTGAATTTCACTTGTGCACTGCAAATCCATAATACTAAGGGTTTATAGAAAAAGGAGGATTCAGGACAAATATTGTGCAGGTTTCAAAGTATGTAATGTTTAATACACATAGTATTATATCCAACTCAAAGACCCCACAGGTAATATCTTTCCCAAATAAATAGGGAAACCTCATGCCTGTTTAACACCGGCTTGAAGAACATAAATATGACATCTTAAACTACAAAAAACTGCACTATCTCAAGTAATCACCAAAAACATGCTACCCCACCAATTTTTACTCAGCTAAAAGTAAAATATCTCCGCCTACCAAATTCCAACTAGACATCACAGAAAACATCCTTATTAATGTAAAATTAACTGAACTCTGATTGCCATATTTTAGAAGCGCTATAAGGTATTGCTGATTTGTTTAAGTTTCTCTGTAGTGAAGCAATCACCTGATTTAAGCTCACAAGTTTGATTTGAACTATTATCAACATATTTTGTGTTAAATTTTCAAAAATCTGAAAATTAACAAAAAAGCTGAAATTTTTAAAAATGGAAGCTTTTCGAAGTAATTATGAAATATATACCAATTTTTTTTTGTTATACTGCTGTAAAACGTGTTATTAAAATTAATATGGTACAACAATGTTCATATTTTTTCATAAAATTCAGAATTAAATTCTCTTTAATTTGGTATATAACATGCCATAATTCCTCTCATTATTTGGCAAAAAAAAGTTCTAAGGCTAATTTATTTTTTCCTGATCAGAGTAAAAAAATAGCCGGACCTGGGAAGGGTTAAACACATAACCCATTATCTCTGATCCATGTTCCCCACCTGCTTTAACTCATGTACCCCATTATCATCATCATCAAGCAGCCATTGGCTACAGAGGTCCAACCAGATTGTGCAATTTAATTCTCCAAGCATATCTGTCCTGAGCTACATCTGCTGCATCCGGCCATTGCACACCAATTCTAACAAGGTCCTGTTCGACATTGTCTGCCCACCACCTCCTAGGTCTCCCCCTCTTTCTGAAGCCTTTTGGCACACTGTTCATAACCCTATTCGCCAATCTATAGTTATTCATACGGGCAACATGGCCAAACCAACGGAGTCTCTCTCTGCACAATATGCTGCTTAAAGGAGGTTGCTGACTCCTTTGCCTAACCTCATCATTAGTTACAAAGTTGAACCACCTAATGCCCAAGATACTGTGTAAACATCTAGAATCAAAAGCATCTAGTTTCCTGTTATCTTGTTTACAAAGTGGCCAAGTTTCACTACCATAACTAACCCTAGAAAGAACCAAACTATTATACAGCCTAATTTTAGTCTTTAGGTGTATACGGCTATTTCTCCACACTCTCCATAGATTCTTAAAATTCCGGCAGCAATCCCTATTCGTCTGTTAATCTCGTGCTGCACATCACCATTATCTGTTACATAGCTCCCAAGATAATTTAACTGTGACACCTGCTCAAGACTGCAACCATTCAGATTAACTGAATCACAGCCTGCCTGACCAATTTTCATCACTTTAGTTTTCTCTCTGTTTATAACCAAACCTACTCTACTACCAGTCTCATCAACAGCTCGAATGAAAGAGTTCATCTCATCAACATCATTTGCCAAAAGGGCTAAATCATCAGCATAATCTAAATCAGAAATTTTTGTATCTCCAGCACATTTAAGGCCAAAATCTTTCCCTTGAAGTGAATTTCGCATAACATAATCAATAATCAAACTAAAGAGAAAAGGAGACAAAATGCATTCTTGTCGAACACCAGAAGTAATGCTAAACCAATTGCTACAAGCCTTACCAACTCTCACACACGACTCAGTGTTATTATAGAGAGCTTTCATTTTGTTAACTAACTTGTCAGGTATACCATATGATCTCACAATCAACCACAAATTATGACGATCAACAGAGTCGGAAGCCTTTTTGAAATCAACAAAGCTAGCAACCAAAGGTTTCTGAAACTCTAAACATTTCTCAAGAATCTGCCTAAGTGAAAATATCTGATCCACACATCCCCTACCACTTCTGAATCCACATTGCTCATCACGCAACCGATTCTTAATTCTATTAAGCACAATCATGGAAAGAACTTTTCCTGGAGCAGAGAGTAGGCTGATACCCCTATAGTTATCACAAGAATTGTGATCACCTTTTTTGAAAATAGGGATAACAATAGCTCTGGTAAAATCCTTAGGAACCATGCCTTCATCATAAAAGATATTCAGAATTTCAGTCATTAAGTGGTAACCAAAATATTCCCAGCTCTAAGCATTTCTGTAGTAATTTCATCTACCCCTGGGGATTTATGAAGTTTAAGTTTAGAAATAGCCAAAATAACTTCAGATTGTGTTATAGGGCCAACATTAAAGCCACCAATGCATCTATCATCATTGCAAACAATGGGAGTAGAACTAACAACATTGTTTAGGACATCACTGAAATGCTCAGCCCACCTAGCCATGACACAATCCTCACGTTCTATAACCTTGTTTATCCTTCAATCCCTGTATGCCTGTCCATTTTCTACCACACGAAACATTAACTATCTGGTAGAGCTCTCTGCTGTTGTGCTGCCTAGCTGCTTCCTCGGCATTGTCATCCAAGCCATCAAGCCAAAGATTCTTATCAGCAGCTAACTGATCCTTTACACGTTTATTAAGCTCTCTGTAATGCTTTCTATTAGGACTAGTAGGGTATTGATTAAAGACATTCCTGCAGTTCTTTCTTACTGAAATAAGCTCAAGTGTCTTATCACTCAAATAACTCTGCCTCCTCTGCTCCTTTTTTCCTAAAAGAGGACTTTTAGTTTCCAAAGAAGCCTGTTTAAAATGGCCCCATTCTTTGTCAACTTCAGTAGTAAGCAAACAATGACTGTCATAATGACTAAGTAACCTGTCATGGTAAGCTTTGGCTATAACTGGGTCTTTCAGAGCTTCAGTATTAAAGGTAAAAATTTTAACCCTAGCACAACACTTTTTAAGTTGCAAGACACTTTTAACAAGGTATTGGTCAGATCCAATTTCAGCTCCCCTATATGCCCTGGTATTCCTAACAGAACTAGCCCATTTGCTGTGAACTAATGTATAATCAATCATATTCTTATGCAGCCCATCAGGTGAAACCTATGTCACGGTGTTTGTAATAAGTGTTAGTTATTCTGAAACCATTGAGTTTACTTACCTGTAGGAGACGTTGCCTATTGCCATTGCAGCTACCAATACCAAAAGGGCCTATCACCCCTCCCCAAAGGTCAGAGTCAGTACCAACTTTGGCATTGAAGTCACCTAGAACAAGGGTAACATCTCCTTTCTTGACAGAATTCAAAATATCCTGAAGTTGTCTGTAAAACCTATCCTTCTCATCCTCATCGGCATCCTCAATAGGGCATAACAGCAGATAACATTCAAGTCTTTAATACTTGTCTGAAATTTTGCTGTAAGAAACCTTTCATTAATGCACTCATATCCTAGAAGAGCATCACTAGCATGTCTGCTGAGAAACAGACCCACGCCTTGGTATGCTTTCCATCTTCCCTCCCTGTAAAGAGAAATTTAAAGTTATTTTTAAGTATCTCACCTTTACCTGTCCATCTGGTCTCTTGCAAGCCTAGAATATCTAGGTTATAGTGCTGGAATTCCTTCATGAGGACATCAAGATAAAAATCTCTGTCTAATGTCCTCACGTTCCACGTTCCTGCAGAGAGAAAATGATTAGTAGGATTTTTAAAGAAATAAGGTTTATTGAGATTGGTAGGGCCAACAATATCAAACAGCCCCCTGATCGCAGGCATGGGGCAAAGACCTGTTCCTCCTCCGCTAAAGGCTGAAGTCACCGATGCTGGTAGGAACTTCAGGCACCACCTTTTCAAGTGGACTTTTTCAAGAACCATATGGCCTGCCTGAGACGCATTACTCCAGTTTAGGCTTGACGATGCCCAACTAGCTAAGTAAGGTTCAGGTACCTGCGATGGCCTCTGATTAGGATTATCCACCAGCTGATATAAGGTATCCCATGCCTCTGTTCACTTAGGGCTGGCAACCCAAAGAGCAAACAGAAAACACAGCGGCAGATTTTTCCACAACAGAGGTCCACCAGTGTAGCAAGTCCAGGATCCATAATCAAGCTCAAATCCATAAACAAATCCAGTCTAGTAGGTATAAATGGTCAGCACCAGGACCCTGTGAAGTTGACCACTCCTCAGCAGGGTTGAAAAAAAAAAAGAAAAAAGTGGCCATAGATGACCTGATCAGTAGGTTATACTGAACTGTCAACCCTCCCCTTCCGTTCCTTTCCAAAAGAAAATATCTCTTTTGAAAGGTGCTAATGGCCTGCACCACGAGAAGGTGGGATCGGACATTAGGTGTTAGACCTGGCCAGTTCTGTGCATCATCACTGAGGATTGCTACACAGCTCTCCTTCCAGTTTATGTCTAGCTACCATTTACAGACTATGTACCCCCAGACCTCCTTAAAAGAAACTTCATAATGCATACTTAGAATATGCGATTAAAATACACACACACGCAGTTCCCAATATCCCGACCACCATGAAAACCATTATTAATGTCCTCACTAAAATATATATATTATTAACCCTATATCTTAGTTTATGAAGCTTGGGAAATTAATAAAAGTACCCCACTCAATCCCAATGCAACACACATGAAACCAAAGGAATTTTTAATCTATTCACAAAATGAAGCTTTCCTCAAGACTCTCTAATATTGATGGGGCTGGGGTGGCTCAGTCGGTAGCGCGCCAGGCTCGTAATCTGCAGTTCCCAGGTTCGAGTCCCAGCTGGGTCAGCGTTGAGATTTATCTCCGCAAAATTCCCCTCCCTGCCTGCGGTCAGTAGGGGACACCGATGGGCTTGGAAAGGCCGCCGTCCGGCGGATGGGACGTTATGCCGTGGCCCCGTGTTCGGGAGAGAGCCATACCCTGTGCACGTTAAAGAACACGCTGGATGGCCTTGACGGGAGGCTACCATCTGTCTCCCAACAGCTGTTCCAGTGGGTCCCCTCCCCCAACCTTCTCTGAGCCTTCGGGGTCCATGTGACCTGGCCATTTAGCCCATGGTGTGCAAAAAAGTGCCGCTCAGAGGTAAAACAACCCAACTCTAATATTGGAGACCATAACCCCAACCATCTCCTTCACCCTTTTACCAATCTCTTTCACATGCAGATTGCATTACTGCCAAACGAACTTATGCCAACCATTCCGAACCTCGGAGCAGAGCCACTGACAATGCAATTTATGGCATCCCACCCCTCTTTCACCCTTAATGACCAACTGCCTCTCATACAGTGCCTAAAGCTGCTCACTTCCCACCCAACAAATTGCCTAAACAGAGCAAAATGCACACTTTTTGTGGACCTCAAAATCTTTTAAGCACTCTATGCTACCAAAAGTATCATTATTTACTTTACTAAACCTCGATCAAATAAATTATCAGCATTCCTCGTCACCTTCTGAAATTCTACTGAGTCATCACTTGCCAGCAAGAAAGTTGAAGAATATACTTGTTACCCACTCATTCTGGAAGCTTCTCTTACTACCCATCATCTTCTTATGGTATGTAAATTCTCCTTAATAACTTTTGAAACTTGATAGCATAGAACATTTGTTTAAGTGCTTAAAAACATTCAACAGTGTCATAGAGAATTAAAGATTTCAATTTAATTTTACTGCACTGTGAACCTCTACTGTAATTTTTGTTAAAAAAAAGTTGTTTCTAAGTATATGCATAATATGGTCATATTTAAAATAAAATAAATTTTATATGATAATGCTGTTGATTATGTTGAAGTCAACAGGTTGAGGTGAAGATTTAGGCTGAGAAAGCCCCATATGGAGTCTGCAAGGAATATAGAGCTGGCAGTATGATTGTTAGGAAGTTTTAAGAACTTGGCATTGCTTTCATTTTTTAGCACGTAAATCTTATGAGCTGTTACGTTTTGGGAGATTTGATAAACTTCAATATTTTGCCATGCAGGTTGCACAACTTTTATTTTACAGTAGATTATTAATTGCACTGTGGTACAAAATCAAGTGTTTATTTAACCATGCTGTTCTGTTCAGGTCTATTTGACACAAAGTAAATTTTAATTGTTAATTTTTCTTTACCTTTTCAAGTTTTTGTTGTTCTTTCTCTCTTATGGCTTTATTTTTTCCTTTATTATATATTAATTACTTTCACTACAGTGTCATTTCATTTTTTTCCTAATTTTGGCAAGTAACATGTTGAAGTCTATATTGATTCTTTATTCTAATACATTATTTTCAATTGCAATTCTGTAAAATGTGCAACAATTTGCATTTAACTGTCAATGCTGATTAAATTTACTATCAAGTTGTTTATGAAGGTTGAGACGTCTGTGGATTTGGACTTGAAAAGTTTTATCTTGTCAGTATTTGATTTGCGCAAGAATTGTTTCTTAGTCTGCATTTTCTCCAAAAGTGTTGATATCATTTGAAATTTCTAGATAATAAAAAAAAATATTTTCTAATGCAATATTCAGAGAATGTAATATAGAAGTGCTTGCAAATGTATCTGATGAACAGGAAGATGTGTCTGTAGTGAAAAAACTACACAGATTAGAATGGGTTGTTTTACCTCTGAGCAGCACTTTGCTACACATAGTGGGCTAAATTACCAGGTCAGAAGGACTCTGAGGCTTCAGAAAAGGTTGGGGGAGGGAACCCACTGGGCAGCTCTTTAGGAGAGAGATGATAGCCTCCCATCATGACCATCCAGTGTGTTCTTTAACGTGCACATGGTATAACTCTCCCCCACACAGGGCCATGGCTTGTTCCATCCAATGGATGGTGGTCTTTCCAAGTCCATTAATGTCTCCCTACTGACCATGGGCAGGGTGGGGAGTTTTTCTGATATAAATCTGAATGCTGGCCCAGTTGGGACTTGAACCTGGGAACTGCAGATTACAAGCCTGGCATGCTACCGACTGAGCCACCTCTGCCCATACAGATCAGAAAATGGCAATTGCAATGTGATTTAGATGATAGTGAAGTTCTGTTGCCTACCTTAGATCAATCTGTGGCTTCTGTGAGTAAGGATAAAACTATGAGATGCAAATTTCAACGATTTTCCCAACTTTGAAGCTTTTTCTCCCAAAATGCTACAGAAGCTTTAGACATAATATAATTCTTGTAATAAATTTGAACATGTCACTTGAATATTTTAATTTTTAATATGAAAAGTAAAGTGCAAGAATCGGGCATCTGGAATATTTTAAATGCTGTTAACCTACAAGCAATGATTGGCATATTTAAACATAAATGGCAATCACAGCATTACCTGTTGGCTTTTTAATGTCTATAAATCAGTAAATGTTTTGAGAAAAATTTCACTGTACTTAGCACAATAGAAAAAAAATAGTTGCCCCCTGAGATCATAGATGGTGCCAACTGTAGGCACTGAAAATCTCAGGAAGAATTTAAGTCGTACATAGTGGAAAAAAAGACAGCTGACATAAGTTCGAGGGTAGAATACTCAATTGGCGAAACTTACACCAAAACTTACAACACCTTGAACCTTGAAATTTTTCCGGAAAAAAAAAATTATTGCTTATTGTAAATGAGCACCATTTTATTGTTTAATATTTATTCAATTATGAGCATAATTGTTTTACATTTTGGCAGTATTGCAGTTCATGGTTACAATGCAGCCATCTGGTTTTGTATGCAATGTAATGACATGTTGCATTTTGCCAAGCCACACCCCATAGCAGTCACTAGCAGAAACGGGAGAAAAAAATTTTTCCTCAGTAAGCATAAAAAAACTCAATTACTGTCGTAAAAAACATATATGAAAGAGAATAAAACAAAACTTGGCAATATCACATTACAAACAATATTCAATGAAATTCTACCTATAATAACCTAAAACTCACGAGCTAGTGACAGCACTGTAAAACGAGAATATGCCAAAAAGAATTTAATGATAAACACATTTATTTTTAAATGTAAAAGTTTTGCTTTCCATGTAAAATATTGGCAAAAATAACACTTCTAATGCATTTTTCTCCTTAACTGTGCATATTGCTAAACAACGAATGTCGCCTTAAGTACCTTAACAAAGCCATTTCTTTCATCAACATATGGCACTAACCAATGAATAAATGTCCCTTTCCACTCTTAAGAAGAAGTTCCAAAAGATTTCGTCAGACACACTGTTTTGACGAACATATCACTAGACAACGAATTTTGGTTCTGCACTCCAAAAAAAATCCCCAAAGTTGTATAATCTCATCAGACAACTATTTATACTAGAGAATATAGCTAAATAAATTTTCGCTGCACATAAAAAATGCCCTCCAAATAAATAACCTCATTGAAGGCAACTATTTTAACCAGATCATATCGCTAAACAACAGATTTTTATTCTGCACATGAAATGAAACCCCTAAAAATAAATAATTTCAATGGAGACAATGAGTTTAACATAGCTTATTGATAAACAAGTTATTTTTGTGGGAACATAAAAAAAGGCCCCTAAAATCTTATCTGAGGCAACTACATTAACCAGAGCTTTTCGCTAAAGAATAAATTTGGCTTCACACTTGAAAACCCAAAAATAATTTGCTAAACAGTGAAAGGATTAACATATAAAAGCACTTACTTTCAAATACCAAATTCTTTTACCTAAATTCAATCAAATACCTAAAAGAATTTCTATTGGTAGGGATCGGGTATATTGTCTGCATTATTAAAAATATTTTTAATTTGTAATATGCATAAAATTCATATAATTCAAGTTTCCCCATGTGATAGTTTAAAGAAACGCACAAATATTCATTTCATACCCAAAATTTCTTGTAAACCTAAAAAATATCAAAATGCCAGATTCAGAGGCCACCACAAAGTTCAAAAGCAGATGACATGTTTGCTGTCAAAGTTTGCAAAATCCTCCAACCGTTGTGTTAAATGTTACGTTCGTATGTTGCGTTCATCCATGTATTCTCAACTTGCATTCCGCTTATCCACTTACCTTCTACTTCGGTTATGTTTCCTCATGATGCACCTGGGGCGGGAGTGGCTCAGTCGGTAGTGCGCCAGCTCCTAATCTGCAGTTCCCAGGTTCAAGTCCCAGCCGGGTCAGCGTTGAAATTTATCTCTGCAAATTCCTGGCCCTGTCCGTGGTCAGTAGGGGACACCGATGGGCTTGGAAAGGCTGCTGTCCATTCGGATGGGACGTTAAGCCATGTGTAGGAGAGCCATATCTTGTGCACATTAAAGAACACGCTGGATAGCCTTGATGGGAGGCTGCCATCTGTCTCCCAACAGCTGTCCTAGGTGCCCTTCCCCAAACCTTGAGGTTCTTGTGACCTGGTCATGTTGCCCATTGTGTGCAAAAAGTGTCGCTCAGGTAAAACAACCCAACCTACTGTTGAGCTTTTGTCTGAACTATAACATCAAGTCTAGAAGCCATCAGTAGGGGACACCGATGGGCTTGGAAAGACCACCGTCCATCGGATGGGACATGAAGCCGTGGCCCTGTGTGTGAAAGAGCCATACCCTGTGTTAAAGAATACACTGGATAGCCTTGATGGGAGGCTACCATATGTCTCCCAACAGCTGTTCCAGTGGGTCCCCTCCACCAACCTTCTCAGAGCCTTTGGGTCCTTGTGACCTGGCCATTTAGCCATTGTGTGCAAAGAAGTGCTGCTCAGAGGTAAAACAACCCAACCCTCATGATGCACCATGTTGTAACCATGAACTGCAGGATAACCTAAGTTTCTTTTATATAAATGTACTTAGTGTGATGCATGAATGTTTAAGAACTATAATACTAGCTACAGCTCATAAAGAGTTTGGCACAAGAGGAATTTCTCCTCTGGCAAATTTGCCCATTAATAACTTCATTTACAATTGCTAATCAAGAAAGCTGAGGTTAACGATAGCACCACCCACCATTGCCAGATCCCCCACATTCACAAAGCTGTTATGGATCTGAATTTTTAACCCAAAATGGTCATACAGGGGAAACCTGTGTACAAAAGTTTTGGAGCAATCAATCAAGTATCTGTGGAATTACAGGGGACTGAAATCTCTCAAAACAAAGATAAAACTGCTCCAATAGTTTGTGTAGTAATTAGCTATCAGCTAGAATAAGGTGTGTGCTGGAGAAGAGCTAATGGCAGCGTACCATAGAGGAAATGCATGCATTTCTCTAATGTCCACATGTCTGGTTATGACTATTTATTATGATAAGCATGTAATAGCTATATAATCGCATAATTGGATATAGCACTTTTCCCATCCATGGTTTTCATATTTCTCATCTGAAGTAGAAAAAATATAGTTTCGCATTTCTGGTAATGCAGATTTTTGTGAATCTTACCATTCTTTTAACAATGGTAAAATAATCAATATTTTTATATGTTATATACTCTAATGTAAAATATGATGAAGGCTTTAGTGATAATTTTAACTTAAAGTTACAGAAAATTTGTTAAAATGCTCTTAAACATTATATTAATCAAAATAATTCGGGAGTGAAAGGGCCAACAACACTTTAGATATAACATAGTCGACAAATTTACACCAAACCCTGTTTTAGATACCACACTTTTTCATAACTTATGGAAATGAACTTCCATTAATGATTTTTAAAAGGATACCAGTTTGATTACTCTTATTCTACTCATGCTTCTATAAGGAAAGAATTAAGCCATTCCTTTGTCAAATCAACATAACTCTGGACCTCCAGTTTAGTATACTTAGTATACTCATAGGTAAACAGGAAAGGTTAATGTATTTTGTTTTTTTATCCATTAGTTTTCAAGATATAGCCATTAAAATTCATAACTTCAAAATTTGAACTGAGTTTTATTCAAATATTTATAGCTCTAATTTCATTGGTGTTAAAGTAATGAAACGTCTCTTTTTAAAGGTCTGGAATTTTTTTTTTATCAGGTGTTACATGTATACAATTAAAAGGATTTTCTTGCTCAGAAATTAATTAAAAATAACTTAAATTTCTCTGTGGTTGAGCAATAAAATTTTAAAGCTTAACCTTCAAAATATTTGCATGTTAAAAGTTTTTAGGAGAAAACTCTGAAGCTTTTCAGAGCAAGGACACCGCTCCATCTTCAGTGAAGTGATACTATATGGTGATATTAGGAGTGCTGTTCTTGTTTCAAAAAGTTGCGTGTGTTTCTCCTAAAAACTAAAAAGTTTGAAGGATAAACTTTAAAATTTTATTGCTCAATGAACAGAGAATTTTAAATTATTTTTAGTTACATATATATTTAAGAATAAATTCTCAGTGTCAGTATCCAAAATGTTTGATCCTGAATTAGGCAAGTTTGTGCAAAATTATGGATACCTGCTCAAAGTAGCCCAATTGAGTATGAGCTCTAATAAGTTAGTAAAATAATAATATGCAAAGATGACTAAAAACTTTTAAAGTATTCAGATTTTTTTACTTGGTAAAATATATTAGCCATCCCATGGCCGAGTGGTTAGCACACTTGGCTACTGAACTAAGGGACCTGGGTAAGGCATGGATGTTTGTGTTGTTTTTCTGCCGAGGTCCTGCCATCCTCTCCTAATAAGTTAGTAAAATAATAATATGCAAAGATGACTAAAAACTTTTAAAGTATTCAGATTTTTTTACTTGGTAAAATATATTAGCCATCCCATGGCCGAGTGGTTAGCACACTTGGCTACTGAACTAAGGGACCTGGGTAAGGCATGGATGTTTGTGTTGTTTTTCTGCCGAGGTCCTGCCATCCTCTCAGACCTTCTACTTTGGCATATAAACTGACAGGCTCCTGTCAGACCTCTGTGGGAAGCAGCTGCTTGAGGGGGTATTTATTTTTAAATATATTTGTAAAAACTACCCATTATGCCAATTTTGAATGAGATGTAAACTTCAGATTTGCAGCATTGGCTTTTTTTTTTAATTGGCAATCTGTATGTTCTCTAAGTAGATGTTCATGATAAACTTTAAATTTTTGTACTGCTAAAATATCACATTTTAGTGTTGAAAGCAGATGGACCATAAAGGGCAAATTTACCACCTATTAAAAATATTCAAAGTTTCTTTTATTAGAGTCATCTCCCTCATGCCAGTGAGTGGTGTATGAAACTGCAACTTGAGATAATTAACTTCTTGCAGAATCTTTTATTTAACCTTTTTCTGTGGCAGCACTTATAGTAGCTGAAACAAATTATATTTTTTGCTATGTATTTATCAGATAATAGATAGTATTGAGTAGGGTTCTCAACATGGGGTACGCTGTGAGAGCTCGAAAGTCGCTAGATCTAGTAAAAAAGTAAAAATAACCATTGTTATACTATAACTATAGTTTTATCTGTCTGTACAAGGGGTACACCAGTTATGTACACATTTCCATGGGGTACGTGAAGCATAAAAGGTTGAGAACCACTGGTATAGGGGAATTAGACAGATAACACAAGTAGGCATGACATTAATTCTTTCTCAATTAGCATTAGAAGAAATATTCACTGAGCCAGTCCCAGATGTGGAAAAAAAAAATAGAGGACAAGTAATGCAATTGAGCAAAAAAAAAAAAACGTATGGGGTGGAGAGACTGGATTTCTATTACTATACATTTTCCCCTACACTTTAATGGTCTTAAAAATTTATTGAAAAATGCATGAAATATGTACAAGTTTAATATATTTTTTTTTGTCTCCATTACCCTTACTAGCATTCTCAAAGGGAGGACCCTGTTCTGAGTTATTTATTACTGCATTTTAAGTGGGCGGGGGTGGCTCAGTCGGTAGCGCGCCAGGCTTGTAATCTGTAGTTCCCAGGTTCGAGTCCCAGTTGGGTCAGCGTTGAGATTTATCTCCGCAAAATTCCCCGCCCTGCCCACGGTCAGTAGGGGACACCGATAGGCTTGGAAAGGCCACTGTCCGTTGGATGGGACATTAAGCTGTGGCCCTGTGTGCGGGAGAGCCATACCCTGTGCACGTTAAAGAACACGCTGGATGGCCTTGACAGGAGGCTACCATCTGTCTCCCAACAGCTGTTCCAGTGGGTCCCCTCCCCCAACCTCTGAGCCTTTGGGGTCCATGTGACCTGGCCATTTAGCCCATGGTATGCAAAAAAGTGCCGCTCAGAGGTGAAACAACCAACCAACTGCATTTTAAGTACATCATTCAGTCAAGTCCCTGAATTGTATAATGAATACCAAATAGTTTGTGAATGAATTAGCTCCCATTTCTCAAAACTCATGTATGATTTCCACCAGTTAATAATCTTGGTTGACTCACTGGGCCAGACACAAAGTCCTAACTCCTAATAATAAATAAGTTCCAGATGAAGTGGGTGGAACATTTGTGTGCATAGATTCTGGCAGTAACCAGAAAGCTAGTGAGAGAGAAGACAGGTGTGAGCAGTTGGAAACTTTCGTTTCACAACATATATTTCAAAATGGATTCTGTTATTTTAGTACATATTATTACAATCCATTTAAAGAAACAAACCATAGAGAAAATGAGGCTTGTCTCACAATGGATGGCAGATCTAAAACTGAAAATAACTATAAGTAAACTTGCAAAAAGTGTGGATATGGCTTTATTGAATATGATGTCAGAAGATGCTTCACTCTGATGAAAACCATTTGGTATTCATTACAGAGTAATGTAAAAGTGAAAAAACAGCCATCTACCAGCATTTCAAAAGTGAGAACAGAATAAGCAAAAAATTGCAAATTTTTTAACTATTATAGAAACAACTGGATCATAAGAAAAAATGAGTAGAATTTGAAACATTCAATTTTATGATGAGAAAAGTCGGGCTTCATGAAACAGAAAGAGATGTCATCACCAAATCCTAAATGCTGCAAATCTTTATCATATTACGGAAGGCATTCCAAAAGTTCTTCACACGTCTTTAGTTTTGCACTCAGTTCCCCAAAGCTACGACTTGCTTAAAAGCTTGTCATTATGTGTTAAAAGCGAAGGCCTTATCATCATTTCTCTTCTGGTGGCACATAAGTTCAGTTTGCGAAATATGGAGTTGTTGCTATATGGAGCCTACTAAAGATGGGGAAAGATTTTGCATTTTTCACAAGGATGCAGCTTGGGGATGACGTGAAAAAAACCATGATGATATATCACAAGTATATGGGGATCATGCCTGTTCATATGGGATGGATGCGCAAATTCATAGGACAGCAGAGCTTGAAAGACCTCCATCTTGCAGGAAGACTGAAGGAGACAGAACCATCACTGCTGTCAATGAATTTGTTAAGGAAAACCCACACATCACCATTCAGGTAATAAGTTTAGCTGTCAGTGTATTGGTGTGGAAACAAATTTATTCAAAATTTGTTCCAAAAGATCTGTGCCAAATGGTTACCCCACAAAGTGACAGAACATCAAAAAAGAGCTATAGTTGACTTGTGCAAGGACATGCTGGTAATGTTTGAGCCTAATAGCCCCATACAGTTAACAGACATTGTCACAGGTGATGAGACATGTTTTTATTTCTATATAACTTCCAGAAAGATCGAAAACTATGTTTGGATTGTGGTAGATGAACGCATCCCCAAATCCTCCAATAAGACTTTGCTCATGGAAGATGATGTTCATAATTTTCAATTCCCAAGAAATGGTAGCTGTGGATACCTTACCTGAAAATAATGACTGTAAATGTGCAATACTACATCAACATTGTTTTGCCCAAAATGGTTAAGGAGACAAAGGCAGTGTCGAACAACAGGCATATCAGGTTTCTTCTTCATAACAATGCTAGCTCTCACAAAACCTAGCAAGTTACACGCCATTTTGCATATTCATATGATCTTGGACCATGCAATTTTTGATTGTTTCCAAAAATTTAAAAGGAAGTTATTGCAAATCCTTTTTCAAGCGTGCAAGACCTTGCAAAATGCATTCATTCAGGCGTAGACATCTGCAACTTTGTGTAGATACTGGAGCTATATAGGGGGGAGGAGTACTTTGAAAGAGAATAAAAGTTTTGTTAAGTGCAGTGGTTTTTGTTGTGCAGATGCACGTCAAGAACTTTTTGAACACCTCATAAACTTTGTACAAAGTTTCTACAATAGTGATATGTTAGCAACATATAATACCTGATGTGGGGGGGATGATTTTGTATTCATTGGAAAAAGTGGTAAACGACACCATGTTGAGAATGATTGTTCTAAATAACATGAAAGAAATATATGCACTGTTTCAAGTGAAAAATTCAGAAATCTTTATTGACTTTTCTAAGTTTACTGAACTGAGAACAATGCAGGAAGTAGTGGTTGGGTACGACATGTTTTACACACTGATAATATTACAAAAGGAATAAAAATAAGCTTTTTGCACTCAAATGGTTCATTTTCTTTCTAGTTATACTGCAGAACATGATATTTCACTAGTATAGAGAAATTTTTAATAGTTTATTCATTCACTGCTACTGGAAGAACCATACATCATCAACTGAAGAAAAACTTGTGAATTTAAGTTTCTTCCTGGTTTAAAAGGTCATTGTAAGTGACTAGCACATTTGTTTTAGCAAGTCGCAACTTTTACTAAACTTGAATAGTAAATTTTTTATCTGATTTGCCTTTGCGTTATTTCAGTAAGTTACAGTGTGTTTATAATCTGTTAAGCTATATCCATGGTTTTGCATAGCCTTGCCTAATTCAAAAATTTATAACTCATGGTCCCAAGATAAAAAATTTCCATGATGTTCGTTAATAATAGTATGCTTTAGCACGTTTATTTTTTTTGAAAACATTTAAGGGGACATGTTTTGAGATATTCAAAATCAAATGGTTCGGACAATGACCTTGAAACAGCTTATTAGAAACTACTTTAAATAAAATAAAAATACCCGTGCAAGCAGCTGCTTGTCACAGAAGTCTCACAGGAGCCTGTCAGTTTATATGCCATAGTATATCATTTTATTTACAGGTAAAAAAAGGGCTTGAAAGTTAAACCAATTTTATCTTCTTAACATTAATAGATCCAAAGATATTTATTTTCAAATAATAGTTTAAATATTATACAAATATTGCTAAAAAATGAGATTTGCTTATTTTTTGAAGATTTTCAATTTATTTCCTTCAGTACTTTGCAATAAAAGGCTTATTTCAAAGTTAGAGAGTTTTTGAATATAGTTTTCTATTCATAGAGCATATGAATTGACCCAATCCTTTGGTAATTTATCTCCGCAAAATTCCCTGCCCACGGTCAGTAGGGGACACCGCTGGGCTTGGAAAGGCCGCCATCCGTCGGATGAGATGTTAAGCCATGGCCCCGTGTGCAGGAGAGCCATACCCTGTGCACGTTAAAGAACACGCTGGATGGCCTTGACGGGAGGCTACCATCTGTCTCCCAACAGCTGTTCCAGTGGGTTCCCTCCCCCAACCTTCTCTGAGCCTTTGGGGTCCATGTGACCTGGCCATTTAGCCCATGGTGTGCAAAAAAGTGCCGCTCAGAGGTAAAACAACCCAACCCAACCTTTGGTAATTTAATATAATTTGTTTATTTCAAAGAAAAAATTTTGAATTTCAAAATGAATAATTATATTTTTAAATGTTATGAGTTATATGACGTGAATAATACTAATTTAATATATTCATTTTTACAATATTTGGTATGTAAACTGTATTAAATACCCCTTCGAGCAGCTGCTTGCTACAGAGGTCTGACAGGAGCCTGTCAGTTTATATGCCATAGTAGAAGATCTGGGAGGATGGCAGGACCTAAGCAGAAAAAAAATGACATATATCCATGCTTTACCCGGTGCTTGAGCCAAGTGTGCTAACCACTCTGCCATTGGACAGCCGAGCATAAAATACCACACTTTGTGCCTAAGGGCTGCATGAAGTATAAATCTGGGCATGCCTATTGATTTCTAACAGTCCTCATACATAAGAAATCAGTAAATGAGTCACCAGACTTCAAATTGAAAGCTGTACAATATTTTCCTGGCACTCTCGCAAGGTGATCCTCCCTTGGAAATTTTTGGGAATGTTTCCTTTTATAATTCCACTTCCTCTTTACAACTTCCTGTTATGTGTTTCATTATCAGTGAGGTGAGCACTGGTGTGCCAAGTAATATCAAGAGTAAGCAGTTTCTCTTCAGCATGCTGTTATATGCATTGAAGAAATTGTGAGCAATCATACAATCTCCCGTAATGAAAATTATGTTGATGCCTTTGCAAAACAGATATCTATCAGAAGCCCTTCTTTCTCCAGAATTTTGAAGTTAAAATGCTCAAGTTGATTACAGCAATAAGCTTTGTAGAAAAAAATGCAAAGTTTGCTCTACTAATTTCATTTGTGTTTCCAGTTAAGAAAGTTTCTATTGGTTAATAATATTTTAATTGATGGTGCTAGGAAATTTCCTTTGGGTAAGATCCATCTTAGAGAAGATTTACAGTGTTGTATAAAAATATTGTTTTGAATATTAATCTGAAGGAATATGAAATGTACTATACGTTGGAAAGAAACTGTGAAATTATTCAAGATTTCCTATGTTCTGTCACTGGGAAAGTAACTTTGAAGCCCTATAACTTCTAAATTAAGCTTTTATGAAGAAATATAAAGATATGCATTAAATCTATCAATCCTGAACTTCAAAAATACTCAGTCAGTATTTAAATAATTATGAAAACTATTATTTTTAATAACAGCAATGCTAGTGTTAAGAAACATACAGTGTTGAAAGAGTTAGAATAAGTTACAGAAATTTCTAAATGGTATGAAATAATATTTTGTTGAATTCCAAGTAAAATTCTAACTGATACTGCTGTGTTAAAATTATTTCATCCCATATTCTAAAAAAAAAATATTCCTCAAGCAGCTGCTTGCTTTACAGATGTGTAATATCTTTTAGTTTAATACACTGTAGAGAAAGACCCCAGAAGGAGGGCAACCAGAAAAGGAATATCTGCACCTTATATGAGGCTTGAACTCTGGCCCCTTTGATCAGTAGCAAAGTATGTTAACCCCTTGGGTACCAGGACTGAATGAATATTGTAAAACAAAATTTGATAATTTATCTTTAGTCACAGTTTTCCATTAAAAGCTTATTTTTCAGTTGTAATACTCCAATTTGTTGGAGAGCTTTTTAAAGTTTCCCATTGCTATGGCCGAGTGGTTAGCGCGGTTGACTACTGATCTAAGGGACCTGGGTTCGAGCCCCAGGCCAGGCATGGATGTGTGTGTCGTTTTTCTGCTGAGGTCCTGCCATCCTCTCAGATCTACTTTGGCATATAAACTGACAGGCTACTGTCAGACCTCTGTGGCAAGCAGCTGCTTGAGGGGGTATTTATTTATTATTTTATTTTTTATAATAAAGAAATTCTGAAATAATATGGTAGGACCTTATGTTTATATGCAAGTGTGTAAAGAGCTTCCCTTCAGATTAAATTGTGGGTCATATCAGATAGACCAAAAATTTTGCAAAAGTACTCGATCATCACAGATTATATTGAAATTCAACATAAATGTTGGATATGCAACTGCCCAAAGTATTGAGAGTTAGAAAAATTTACAGTAGGGGGCAAAGATATATAAATTTCAGTTTTAAAAGTTAATTTTTTAAATTTAATATTTTTTCTTCTCTATTATTTTTATAATTTCTATTTTTTTTTTCTATATTTTGTTATAGTAGGAGGTGGGCCTGACTAGGGTAATTTTTAATTGTGAATTGAATAAAAAAACTAATAAAATGTATTAAATTTGTGAAAATATTAAGTATGAAGAACTGACATTTTTAACTATATATAAAAAATTAAAAGTCGGACCTTTAAACAAAATTGACCGTCATTTAGTAGGTAACAAGAAAAAAAAATTTTTTTTTTTACCTTGTTAATTAGCAACCATTTTAGGAGATTGCCTGGACTGAGGTATGCAATCAGAACCTGAAATTACTAATAATATTGGTAAAACGTCCATATTATTTTTCTTGTTGACTAGAAAATGATCCTACATTAAATTTGTGCAAAGGTCAGATTTAGTATATGTAAGGTTTAATTTTTTTGTCTATAGAATGGCAAAATATTTTAAAACCATAATACATTTTATGAATTCGATTTTACTATTAAATTCACAATTAGAAAGTACACTGGTACACTAATTTTGATGTCCTTATCTGCCATGAAGTAAAAGAACCAAAAATCTTCTAAGATTGCAATTTTTAATTCCTGATAGTTTAAGCAGTTTGCATATCTTTTGTGTATTAACGTTTAGGCATTGTTCCATTAAAATATATAATGGATGGTGAAATGCCCTACTTTAATTGATATGAAAATAATCCTTATGCCCCCCCCCCAAATAAGGCTTATTAAGTGCTTTTGATTTACTCACTAGTTCTCATGAATGCATCCTGTTCGTAATTCAGGTTATATCTTCGTAACCTGTTATGTGAAGCGAAACTTAACCCTTGAGGGTTAAGGACATCTATAGTTCTTGTACAATTTATGAAGGTCCAATTTAAAAAAAAATTGCCGTTTGAAAATTTTCATACATATATCTTTTAAAAATACGTAATTCAAGCTTGAAAAATAATAATTTTTTTTTCATATGATGCATATTTTATTAAATTACAATATAAATAATTCAATAAAGCTATCTGATTGCCATATACATTATTGCCGAATTTGTTTATTAACGTTACTCTGGATTGAAGCAATCACCTGATTTAAGCTGACAAGTTTAATTTGAACTATTATCAACATATTTTTCCTTAAATTTTCAAAAATCTAAATATTAACAAAAAATGCTATTTCTAAAAACGGAAGATTTTGGAAGTAATTATGAAATATGTACCTATTTTTTCGGTATACCATTGTAAAAAGTTGCCAAAATCAATATGTTAATACAATGTTCATATTTTTTATTTCAATAAAATTCAAAATTAAATTCTCTTTAATTTGATGTATAACATGACCTATTTCTGTTCATTAGTTATTTATTAAAAATATTCTAAAGTTGACTTTTTTATTGAACTCTGCAACAGTCCTGGATTTTCCTCAAAGTATAAAAAAAGTACTCTCTCAAGCAGCTGCTTGCCACAGAGGTCTCACAGGAGCCTGCCAGTTTAATACACCATAGTAGGTCTGTGACGATGGTGGGACATCAGCAGAAAAACACACATATATATACTACTTGAGGCTTGAAGATACGGAGAAAGCAATTACAAAACGGAAGAAATGTTTAAAGAAAAAATTTTATTGTTCAGAAATAGCTTTTCTATTCATGTGCATTATAATCATTTCTGTCTATTAGTGTTTTTTAAATAAGTTTTTATTTGTGTTGTTAGATGCATTTTTTTTTACTCTGTGACTCTTAAAAAGTAATTAAAATTAAACGTCGTCTCTTTTGTTAAATATTTTATTTTCAGAAAATCCAGAATTAAATGCTGATTAATTTGTCATAAAAATAAAATAAATACCCCCTCAAGCAGCTGCTTGCCACAGAGGTCTGACAGGAGCCTGTCAGTTTATATGCCATAGTAGAAGGTCTGTGAGGATGACAGGATCTCAGCAGAAAAACAACACATACTTCCATGCCTTACCCGGGGCTCGAACCCAGGTCCCTTAGATCAGTAGCCAAGCGCGCTAACCACTCGGTCATACTGGCAGCAACAATTTGCCCTTTCGCCTCCAGTGGGGTGGGAAAATGCGACTTTTTGTTTTAAGAGGTTAATGGAAATTTCTTTTTGAGTTAAATAATTCCTAGTGAAATATAATGGTTCATTGTTTTCAAATCCTCCAAAAGGCTTTCATTTATATGATTAGAAGGTGCTAAATGTAAAACTCGAAGTAATACTGCAAATTATATATTTATGCTATAATTCCTTTCATTCGTTATTTGGCAAAAAAAGTTCTAAAATTAATTTTTTATCTGATCAAATAAAAAATAGCTGGACCTGGGAAGGGTTAAAGTCAATGATATTTTAAAAATGTTGATAAAAGTGCCTCTCTCCTAGCAGTGCACTGTGAAAGAGCAGCACACACCATCTTACCCTTGAAAACTTCTTTTGTAGACCAGTTTGCAGTCCAAGACCAAACAGGTGTACAATCACGCGTCAGAGTCATACAGACATTAATGTGCTTTATAACGTTTCTGATAAGCCTAACTAATAAAGGCAAAGCTCAGTTGCTTTTAAACGAATGAAATATTATCTTAAGATTATTTTTATGTTTGTAAAAGTTGAGTTGCATCTACTTTTTTTGTTACTACAACTAAGTTAAAACGCGATCAAACGAGTTCAATTATTGACTTGAAGGGGAATTTTACTGAAAGGTGCAAAGTAACAGAAATACCCTTTACACTTCGCAATTTTTTTTTGTATTGTGTGATAGAACTGATATTTTAAGACTTCCATAACTGTTGTGAACCTTTAAAAAAAATATGAAACTGAAAATTTGTATTGTGCTATTTATAATATCCTCTGAAAATATATCAGCAATTAAAACATTGTTAATAACAATGGTGATGAGAGAGTTATGTTAACTCTTAATACATACTTCATAAAAGAGCCAGGTCCGGATTTCCTCTTAGGCACTTGCATAATGTGTCATCGTAATAAAGGTGTCAGCCTTAAAGTGTTACATTTTGTGCAAGAAAATATACCCGACCCTCCATCGCCAATTCGAATCTGTGCGAACTATCTGTAATGCCTATTTTTTTTTATACGCGAGTTAAGCATTCTGGTAAATGTTTAACTACCGCTGTCATCATAATAAGGAGTATAAATACAACTCGTAATGATATTTGGTTAGTTACATCTGTCATTGAAAGAGAGGAAACAGTCGTAGAAATTTACAGTGCGTTTTCGTATATACGTGGAAGAATCCCTTTTTGTCCATAAATGGGATATTTTTAGTTACGTTTACATTTGTGATCTACGTTAAATTATTTGCATGTTGCAAACTTTAAAATAGTGCAATTATACCTGGAACCATGGAGAGAAGAAAGATGATGCATTGGAGAAAAAGTTTGAGGTTAAGGATAGAAGTAGGTGTGTCTGTAGGTTGTACATTTTGTATTAACGAATCCATGGTGCGCACCATTTGCGCAAAGAAGGCCGTAAAGGCATACGTGCAGGAGTCTAGATCTCTGGCTGCAAAAACCACCAAATATACGTGGAATCTGTTGGGGGGGGGGATGAATTGAACAATCGTAAGCACATCTCGATTGATGGAGACAGCTGTTCATTAATAATTTACAGCACTTTCAAGCTAAAGAAGGTACTGGCGAGGTTTCGCAAGGGCTTGTTTGACAAGGTTCTGCAGCGCTATAAGATACATAACATTAAGTTTAGCGGCGAAACTTCAAGTATAGAACAGTAAGATGCCGTAACTGTAACTGCCGCCGTAAGATGCGATAACCAATGCAGTAGCGAGGAAGCGAGATTCTTCATTCACTCGACTATCCTAGTAAATTGGTGCTTCTGTTAATTATCAGTATAATATAGCAGAAAAATACGAAGAATATTATAAATGTAAAACTTGTTAAAGATTGAAAATAATTTAATTATGTCAAAACATTTAAATATATTTTATAATTTTGAATGAGAAATTTAAGGGAACCATTGTTTCCTTGGACGCTTCGCCACTGCAGTGGTCCCACATTAGATTCAAGAACAAAATGGCTAAATCAAGTCTCTGACAGTCTTCCTGACATGGGAAAGGTCTCGTCCGGCCTTACTCATAGGCTACAGCTTAGGACCTCAAAAAATTACATCACGAATTTTTCTTTCTCAATATTTAAATTAATATCTTGTGCAAACACTGTTCATCTCAGCTGTATACAGTCATCATTGTATACAAAACCTAGTATAATGTTTTTACCCCATCCATTTCTTGTTTATTTTCGTAATGTTCCCTTCATAGAGAATAATAAATATATAATTCGACCAGGTCCGGGTCTAGAAAAATATAAGGGGGTGGAAGCAAATGACGCAGTTGAGACAGAAAAAGCGGGCTAAAAAACAATTTGCAGTATAACACTTTCTCCGTTGCAAAGGTTTTCAAAATATTCGTTGAAAAGTGCATCACATATGACGAATTTTAATAATTTTTTGTTATTACTCTTACTAGCATTCTCAAAGCAAGGGAGGCAAAGGGTCTACGTACCATTGACCAAGATACCCTAATGTCCCGAAAGAAAACGTGGCCACATCTGGCGGGTTTAATTGGTTAGAACAGTTTTGGAAGAGAGTTGCTTGCCACCAACGAGACCCTTACCATGTCAGGAAGATTGTCAGAGACTTGATTTAGCCATTTTGTTCTTGAATCTAGTGTGACCACTGCAGTGGCGAAGCGTCCAAGGAACCAATGGTTCTCTCAACCCATTTCCATCCATATTTGAATGATAGAAATTTTTTTGGTCCTCAGCCTTACAATAGGTTAGGGCCTCAGCAAGTGAAAGTCCACCCATGCCTTTGCCCTGTCGATCTCTTGTTTCTATGTAAGGAGGTGCTGGGATTTAAACCAAACGCACATATTGCATTTCTTCACCCAGCCCCCAAAACTGGATCTACTTCTGGAGCTCTGTTGCTAGGCAGAAAGGGCCCTGCTACCGAAATGGCAATCCTGGCTATCTCCCTAGCTGATACACATTTGGTGCCACACCCATCACTGAACATAAACAGAGCCATGTGATCAGTGGCTCACTCAGGAGTTAATTTTGGGGAGAGCCGAGGGGCCTGTTGGCCTGGCCCGGGCAAATGAAGTAGCGCTCTGTCCGCCCGAGCACTACTTCGTTCGCTTTCTGTTCACATTGGCCGTAATTCCCGAGATCTATAGGATATCCCCACCTCGTGTGACCGCTAATTCATGAATAGTATAGAAATAGACACGACATAACGCAAAAGAAAAATAATTACAAAATTTTCTAGTGTTTTTTTTTTTTTTTTTTTTTTTTCCCCTTTTTTTTTGGGGGGGGGGGTGCCAGGACCTCTTGCCCCTCCCCTCCCCCACTCTGGGTGCGACACTGCATGCTAGATGAAGTTTGTTGCCACGTCAAGTCTATTGAATTATCGATACTCCACCATCAATCTGAACTACGACTCCCCTAGTCCGTGTCTACTTCAGCAAATATTCTCAACCTAGAATGTGCAGAATCTCCTTCCGTTTGCTCGAAACACAAGCTTTTGTAGATGTTCAGTGCAGCTGATTGTTGCCACTGCTACTTTTTGGCTGCAAGCTGTGCATTGGGTTGGTGCTGTCAAGAGTCGAGCTGGAAATCGCCTAACCAGGCTGAGTACTCTCCTGAGAGCTACCCATGGTCACAGGCCTCATTGACCTTAGTCTGCTGGGCAAAATGTCCAAGCGTTTCACTGTGCAGTCCGAAATGATGATACGGATCTCATGCCCTACTATATCGCATTGCTCCTCCACTTTCTGTCTCAGGTAACGGAAGAAAATCATTTTTCCATTGCATATTATACTAGTGGCTCCAAACTGAAATCCTCTCACTTAGCTGCTACCCTCCTTGCAGAACCCCATTCTGCAAAGTGCGCTTGTAGTGATGACACAATCGGACGTCTCTGCACATTCGCCAATGTATCAGGTGGGGCACAATCCATTTCCATTCACCATAAAATGACACCCCCCTCCCCCCTCCAGAACAGAGCGAATAAATCGCTCCTCCACGCCATGATTCTTTCCAAGAATCGTCTCTGTTCAGGAACTGGTGACCTTTTTAGTTTACTGCCATGATCCATCCCATACAATTTGGCTTCTTTTCCCTCAGTGCGAGTGGACGATAAAGTTCAGAACCTTTTCACCAACGACTCGGATCATAGGTACCAACCTCTCACTAAGCCTCTCAGTCGCTTATCATCAGATCCACCCCTTCCCTGCTACTGGCATTCTATGCAGGAGTCGCAAAATTACATTGGTTTCAATCATTGGCCACCAATGGAAAAGCAGATTACTTAATATGCCCAAAGCCCTAAAATGATTCCCTGGGATCAGCAAATACTCTCTGTGCAATACAGCGATCCTATTATTCTGCAGGACTACCAATCTGCGAAAAAAACCTATTTTCTACTCAACCCACCTGTTGCAGAACTCGGTCCATTACAACGCATTTCTGCCAATTTAACAAGTCTCTCCATGACTCCGATTAAATTGGAATCTGTTCTCCGTCATCTTAAAATTATCACAAAATACTCTGTCCTCAAATTCTGGTGAATTATTTCACCTAAGCTGTCTGCTTTCCTCATATTTATTCACAGCTGGCTTACTCTATGCTAATTCAGAAACACTAACAGTTTTCACTCCCTCTTCGCCCTGTGACACGAGAGCTCTCTTCTGCTGCAGATCTAATACTTCTAGTTAGCTGACACTCATAGCCAATAAATCTTCACTACGTGTAGCTGTAGCAATAGGCTCTTTCCATGTTTGATTTTGGCTGGTCGATGCCAGAGTAATCTCTACAGCAGAAACAGAGAGCTTCTTGCCAGATCGCTTAGGTGATGTCACCAAGAGGATGTTACTCACGAGACTGCAACCTACACCCTTCTCTACCAAATCGATTCTTTTAACCAATACTAGAGTATGGCCTTCACTTAAATTAACGGCAGAAAGCACTTGAAAATCGTTCGTTGTGAAAAGTGCCAGATGAAATAGCAATCACTTGATTAATTTCTGGACAAGCCATGGAGTCGAGGAATTGCATCCCCCTCCACTAACTTTAGAGGAATGTGGATCCTAACCAGAGCTTGATCGTCCTTTTCAGTGTTAAAAACTTCTCCGAGACAACATCTCTTCTAAACACAGAGATTTCAGCACCAGAATCAATGAAAGCATTCTAACCATGTGGCACTTCTGCTGTCTGTATTTTAGCAAGTTTAATTGTTGTTAATTGCCCTTCGCTCTGAGTCTCAAACACATGCATTGAAATGCATGCACATAATGCCTTCTACTCCTCTCGCATGGGTGGCTCGGTGGTGAGCCAGGCTCGTAATCTGTAGTTCCTAATTCGAGTCCCAGCTGGATCAGCATTGAGATTTATCTCTGCAAAACTCCCCGCCATGCCCATGGTCAGTAGGGGACGTCGATGGGCTTGGAAAGGCTGCCGTCAGTCGAATGGGACATTAAGCCACGGCCCTGTGTGTGGGAAAGCCATATCCTGTGCATGTTAAAGAACACACTGGATGGCCTTGACCATCTGTCTCCCAACAGCTGTTCCAGCGAGTCCCCTCCCCCAACCTTCTCTGAGCCTGTGAGGTCCTTGTGACCTGGCCATTTAGCCCATTGTGTGCAAAAAAGTGACGCTCAGGGGTAAACCCAACATAACCCTGCTCCTCTTGCATAGTTCTGTTGAATTAATCCCAGCACGGTGATTTACTCGCCATTGAGGGCAATCTCTGGCAAGATGCTGGTTCGAGTCGCACTCGAAACGGCCATGCTAGCTGCAGATCGCTTCGCAAATTGCAAATTACACGGGCTTTTTTTTTACTCTAATTGCTCGCTCTTGAGAGGAGGAATATATCTGAACATCTGTCATCATAATTCTGTGGATGCACATTAATTCGACTGCTCACTAAGTGATGTAATATGCAGTCTATGAGATCTCTTGGATACAACCAGTCTGAGCACTCCTGAAATGTAACGTATTCGCCAGTGCTGTTTGGTACTTTTGATTTAATTCGTTCTGCCACCAGCAGGTCGATCAATTTCCGAAATGCGGACCCTTTTCTGCTCTCAATATACCTTTTCCACATTTCCTTAATTCTTTATGAAAACGTACCCCACGCGTTTTGTGCCCAAGCATCTTTGCTCCATCCATTTGCTTTTTGTACTCAACTTGCTGAGACCTTCCACCTCGCTAAAATGTACGCTTTGACCTCAGTGTAGTCGCCACAATCCTTTACTGGCAATGAAGTCAAATGCTCATTGAATTTCGCCAAAAAAAAAATGGGGAGGACTACCTGGCTCTTAACCTCTTCAGGTGCAATCTGACTAGCGAAAATGCTATCAATCATAAAATACACAGGAATGTCAAGGAAAGTTTCTGGAGGCGATCATTCTTGTTATGGGAATTCAATGCAATCAAATCGCAAACATCACATGATATGTCTTGAGTTCCGACACCACTGACCCACAGTTACTGCAGCTTTGGAGCTCCAGAGGCAGATGTCGGACACTATATCCTCAGGTGTCCGATTACGGAAGGGTTCGCTAACGAACTCAATGACTCCCAGGCGATCAATGAGGTAGCAGGCGAGCTGGTCTCAGTGTCCATTGAGAGTGCACGTGTCAGGGCACACTTGAGGGACATAGGCTGGCTTGTCCACTGGCTTCGGGACTGTCTTCTATGAGCTAGGAGCTGCTGTCGCTCTTTCACTTATCTTCCTTTTCTCACCCGGGCTGCACTCCACACCCCTTTAACACCACCCATTCTCAAAGTCCCTACTGGTCTCCTCTGAGACAAACTTCATCTTCTACTTCTAGGCTTCTTTTGCCAAGCGCCTGTAGTGTCGTGAGACAGAGCACGCGCTTTCCCCATTTCGGGGTGGGGCGGGTCCCGAAGGACCCCCCCACCCTGAAATAAAGAGAGGTGTGTGTCTAGCTTGACCCCCCCCCCCCCAACAGGGGACCACCTTGATGTGGTGGGGGGAGGGGAGTTGTGGCCCAGCACCGGTCGAATGCTCTGCTGACTGGTTTGAGTCCCGGTTGGACAGAGCTAAGAGCAACTCGAGGCCATAGGCATTGCTGACCAGTTTGGGTCCCGGTTGGACAGAGCTAAGAGCAACTCGAGGCCATAGGCATTGCTGACCAGTTTGGGTCCCGGTTGGACAGAGCTAAGAGCAACCCGAGGCCGAAGGCATTGCTGACCAGTTTGGTGGCCCGGTTGGACAGTGCTCAGATCTCAAAATCAGTTGCTCAGTGGAGCAAGTTTGGGGCCCTGCTGAAAGAATTGGTCCCTCTAGTAGGCTAGGGCCCTTTTCAAAGTCTGGATCCAATTAAGTCTCCACCCTGGGAGCCGAGTGAACTTGGATCTATATATTCTTGTTCATGGCTAACCTGGGAACAGAGTAAATTTAGGTTTTGACCGATGGATGAGCTGCTCGCTATAGGACCGTCAGGGATGAGATATAGCTCTATGGTATAGCCTTGCCCCTGATAGTAGATTGTACATGGCAACTCCATACTGGTAGTGTTGGAAGGCGGAATCAGGGTTTTGTCATGGTTGCTGTGTTGTACAGCAACAAAGAAAGTATTGTCTCTAGCTTAACCCCCCCCCCCCCAATATGGGACCACCTTGTCGAGGTGGGGGGCTTGAGGGCCTAAATGAAGTCAAAGGCTATGCTGACCGGATTTGACAATGTTGGACAGGCTAAGATTTCCATCTCAGAAGCTGAGGGCCCTGCTGACTAGGTTGGGTTGTTTTACCTCTGAGCGGCACTTTTTTGCACACCATGGGCTAAATGGCCAGGTCACATGGACCCCGAAGGCTCAGAGAAGGTTGGAGGGGACCCACTGGAACAAGCTGTTGGGAGACAGATGGTAGCCTCCCGTCAAGGCCATCCAGCGTGTTCTTTAACGTGCACAGGGTATGGCTCTCCCGCACACGGGGCCACAGCTTAACGTCCCATTCGACAGATGGCGGCCTTTCCAAGCCCATCGGTGTCCCCTACTGACCGTGGGCAGGGTGAGGAATTTTGCGGAGATAAATCTCAACGCTGACCCAGCTGGGACTTGAACCTGGGAACTACAGATTACGAGCCTGGCGCGCTATCGACTGAGCCACCCCCGCCCCTGCTGCTGACTAGGTCTGTGTCATGTTGGACAGGGCTCCGATGGAAGGGCCGGACTAAGAGTCCCAGTCACAGAAGCCGAGGCAACTTGGATTCTATATCCTTGTTTGTGGCAATCCGGGACATAGATTAAATTTAGGTTTTGACCGATGGATGAGCTTTACTCCTATAGTACTGTTAGCCATTAGGTAGTTGGGGATGAGCTGTATCTATATGATACTGTCACCTGCAACTTTTTCCTCTTCGAGACATGCGGTATGAACTTAAAATGTTCCGTGTTTACTAAAATAGTTATCTAGAACTGCATGTGAATAGATTGATGATCTGACTTCGAAATTTAATGCCCTCAAACAAATATTTTTTGAAAGAGTGGCCGAAAGAAGATTTTAGATCCGAACCAGGAACAATCTACAAGCTACCAATACGCAGTCCCGTATTTTCTAACTGTAGTTGCGACGAGTAGAGATTTCACATGATTGACCAAGACCCAATTTTTGTTTGAACAATAACAAAATTTTGAATTTATTTAAATTTCACACTTAACAAAGTTCCACCACTGGCTTTTAAAGGTGGATGATTTTACATTACAATTAATTTACTAAGTACTCACTCCATTCAGTTAAGCTTAAGTTTGAACAACATTCAAAACAAAATAATGAAAGTAAAACTTAAAAGTAAAAGTGACAACAAGCAGAGTAAGTTAAATTAAAATAACTCTACCATGTTGAAGTTTCTCCGGAACGAGAACTGTATTCTGCTAAGTTATTGTGATGTGCACACAGCGTAAATTTTCAAGAAGCACCCACTCCAGATTTATCTGATCGTGGTTTTTCCCAAGCAAAGCAAATTTCTTTAAATTTAGCCTAACGTACTTAGGTAAAAGTTTATCATCTCACTACTTTAAGAGATGTCTAATTTAACAATTTCCCTCCCTGAAATATGGCCTAAAAGTCAGTCCAGTGAATTTCACTAAAGTCGAACTTAGCGAAGAGTGCAAAAGAAAGATAGGTAAAAAGATCGAACCCTGGTCTGTTAACCTGATCAACCCACACTGAACTGTCTCTCCCGGGTCGAGCGTGACAATATCTTTCTGGCAACCCCGGGAACTCTCCGACCAAAAGGGCCAATCAGAAGCAAGCCCCGGGCAAAATCCCGATTCCACTTCCATATTTTGCAAGTGGAACGGAGTTTTGTTGCCAGCCAGCACTCTGCATTCCTCCCGAAGGTCAATGTCTGCTTTTGGGCGAGCTTCAATTGTTTCACAAGATACTTCCTGTCATTTCACACGGGCTAAGTTCTTTCTCGGCAATCATCAATGTAAACAGATGAAACGGAACCCTGAAAGATATTCACAAAAGAGATCTTGCACCCATTAACCTCCGAAGACATCTCCATCAGACACAAAGTGGTTGCATCAGGATAGAAATGAAATAAAAAAATTACAATTATTAAAATCAATTGGTCTGCGACCTATCAGTACTGTCTTGCCCCTGACCATAGGTAGTGGTGAATATGGCATTTCCCTATACTGGTAGTGCTTTAGGCAGAACTAGTGTGTCTTGTCATCATATATATTTACCTGTCTGTAGCTTGAGATGCCTCATTTGCAATTCATGCTCACACTGTTACTTTCATCCATCTGCCTGCCTTTCTTCGGCTTCTGCCTCGTGCTGTGCTCGTCTTTCTTCCAGCTCTAGTAGCATTAATTCGAGTTTCCTCAACTCCAAATTCAGCTTTCTGGCATCATCGGACTGTGCCATTATAGTATGGTCAGAGAATAATCGCTGACAGCAACTCCTGACAAATCACACCAGTAGCCTCAATGTTTAGCGTTCATCTGTCTAGGGTGGTGTCCACGGTTTGCGTTTCGGAACCGTTTTTTGCTTTCCTTCGTGTATTATATGACATAGCACAGAATAACAATAACACAAAAACTGCCTTTTTTGACTAAGTTTTACCATGCCTGATGTGAACTTCTCGCAGTGATGATTCACTCTAGTCCCATCATTTACTATTTGCTAAACGTCCTTTAATGAGATGCACCTCATGCCCAATTATTACAACACAGACCCTTCCTCTGACACCAAATGTAGACGGGTGTCTTCTCGACCTATGTGGGCTGGGTTTTTTAATGAATGGAGTGTGGGTGTGTGTGCAGAAGGATACTTGTTTCTACCTTGTCAGGATGTTGATGCAATCTAGGTGGTCGATAAACACTAACTTAGAGGTACTGTTATATGTACACTTTATTTACCAAATATCTACAATTTCTAATGTATACAGGGTGAATCTGAAAAAGTGGGCAAAACTTTACGGGGTGGTAGAACGCAGCTATACGAGCAATATTCGTCATAGAATGTATTGTCGGAGTGCAAACGGCGAGCTGCTAGGTGGCGTTGGAAATGGTATAAAAGGGTCGAACCTCGCACCCAACGGCATTTCTACCGTGGATTTCCCGAGAGGATGGCTGGTTATACTAACCACGAAATGGCGGATATGCACTTTGTGTACGGTGCGGGTACCTCAATTACATTCCTGTTAATAAAATGTTTTCTGAAGTATCTCCTCTCCTTCTTGTGTTCATTCTTTAAATGTGACAGTGGAAAACTACCTTTTAACTTCTCACTCTTGCGTTCTGACCATACATTCTATGACAAATATTGCTCGTATAGCTGCGTTCTACCACCCTGTAAAGTTTTGCCCACTTTTTCAGATTCACCCTGTATACATATATACAACAAATTAGTGACTGCCCACCCAGTACAGTCACCCATTACATTAACAGTAAGCTGCAAGGAGCCTCAGTGACCCCACAACTATATTCAAGAACAAAATGGCTAAATGAAGCCTCAGACAATACGCTTTACATGTGGAAAATTCTACTGTCAGAATGCAACTCTTGTAGGTCAAAAACTGTTTTCCCCAGTTAAAAAAACCCACCATAATTGGGCATGTAAGGTTTTATTCAGGGACGTTATGGTATTTTGTCCAATGGGACATGGACACAATTTTCTGTGCCACGTCGACTCTCTTATTGCCATGTGAAGAGCTACTGGGGCTTTAACCAAACGCACATGTTACATTTTTTCACCCAGCCCTCCAAACTGGATATACTGCTGGTGCTCTGTTGCTAGGCAGAAAGAGCCCTGCTACCAAAACGGATCCTGGCTCTTTCCCTTTCCACCCTAGCTGATCGATTCCCTACAGAGAATTCTTTAAAAGTGGCAATTTTTAAAGTTGTTTAGCCTTAAATGTGGTTTTCCTTTTTCATAATCTGAAAATATCCCAATATGTTTTGTAATGTATTTTATGTTTTGTTGGGTTGGATTGTTAGGTTGTTTTACCTCTGAGATGCACTTTTTTGCACACCATGGGCTAAATGGCCAGGTGACAAGGACCCTGAAGGCTCAGAGAAGGTTGGGGGAGGGACCCAATGGAGCAGCTGTTGGGAGACAAATGGTAGCCTCCCATCAAGACTATCCAGCGTGTTCTTTAATGTGCACAAGGTATGGCTCTCCCACACTTGGAGCCATGGCTTAACATCCCATCCAATGGATGGCGGCCTTTCCAAGCCCATTGGTGTCCCCTACTGACCAAGAGCAGGGCGGGGAGTTTTGTGGAGATAAGTCTCAACGCTGACCCAGGTGGGACTCGAACCTAGGAAATGCAGATCACGAGCCTGGTGTACTACCGACTGAGCCACCACTGCCCCAGTGATACAGAGAGATACCACACAATACAGACCAAAACTGCTCTGACAGCTTCGGTCTGTACTCATCATTGCCACCATATTTTACGCATTTCGTAAGAAAATTTCTAAAACCCTCTAAACGGAGGGGAAAATATTATACTCCAATGGAAATCCAGACTCTTCTGCCCCCCCCCCCTCCCCTGTTTACCAGCTCGATTGCATCACTTGTTATATTTGAATATTTATATAACGTTTGAGAAAGATGATACAAAAATGACAGTTTTGATGAGGACTGTGAGGAGATAAATCAGAAAAAATATTTAAACCATTCATGTTCAAAATTGTATTGCAAGTTATGTTAATGGTAGATTTCACGTCTTCAAATACATGCTATTCTTCTCAATGGCAATATTTGCCCTTTTAAATGTTTTAAAACGCTACTTATAATTTTCCAAGTAATAAATATGGCTTTTTCCAGATGGTTCAGAAACACATTTGCTTTTACACAAAGCGGAAATGACACTTAACTACTGATGGCAAAAGGTGGACAGTCCTCAAAAACATGTCCAGTCACTGCGTTTTTGATGTGGTGAGCGGGAAATGTGTTGGCAACTAGGAATATAGAAACAGAGGAGATGCCCCCAAACGTGTTACCACAAAACAAGAGGTGAAGCATATGATAGACATATGTTTGAGCCCATAAGCACTGTGCCAAGCATGGGTTGGATTATTTTACCACTGAGTGGCACTTTTTTTTTAATCCGAAATGGGCTAAACTTTCAGGTTATATGGACCCCAAAGGCTCAAGGAAGATTGGGGGAGGGAACCCACTAGATAGCCATTAGGAAAAAAAGATAACTTCCCATAAGGCCATCTAGTGTGTTCTTTAATGTGTATAGGTTATGGCTCTCACACACAAGGGGAGCATGGCTTTATGCCCCATCTGCTGGACGGCGGACTTTTCAGCCCATCGCTGTACTCTATTGATCATGGGTGAGGAATCTGGCTGAGATAAATTCCAGTGCTGGTCCAGCTGGGACTCTAACCTGGGAACTGCAGATTATGAGCCTGACTTGATATTGACTGAACCACTTCCTCCCCATTGCCAAGCATTTGTTAGATATCTAGTTACTTTATTTACTTCATATGACGAAAAAATACTCTTGAAATATTAACTGAGATGATAATTATCAATTAATTAATGCGTGAAAAATTATTTACGTATATAAAATGCACTTAAGAACGAAACTTATGAAAATTATGAAATATGAGTATTAAATATTTTAAATCATAAAAAGTTGGTTAAATAGATTGGAAAGAACTTATTTAGCGACGTTATTTTCTTATTTAATTCACGTTATTTTAGAACGATCCTGTGCTTATCCTATGATTTGACCGGTTACTTCCGGTGCTGAACACCGCCGCCTTTTACTATCAGTGTACGGGGATTTGACAGGAACCAAAATCGGCTTCTCCACTTGCAGAGTGCGTATTAGACTTGAACGTTTTAAAGATAGAAATAGAATCAGATTATTTTTATTTCAATCGAAACAAAAAACCTAATACATTTTTTCGAATTCTGGTCTTAACTGCATTATGAGAAAGAAAGTTGTTTCTTGAACAAAGAAAAAAAAAAAAATGATCGACTTGAATGCAGTTTTGAGTTCGGGCGACCAGTACTCTGCGGGTATCCTCATTTTACCATGGAGGTAGGAAGAGGGGAAAACCAATGGGGAAAAAGCCCTTGCTCTCTTTTAGCATAGGTCGCTAATGTAGCAGCAGAGAACGGAGGTAGCCATGTTGTTCCTATTCAGAAAGCCGCGCGCTGCACGTCAATTGCAATATATCCGAATGTTTTATACGAATACTGCTAAAAAAAATCGCAATTGTTTCATGTACGAAAAAGTTTCTTATTCAGCATTTAAAGGTTTTTAAATAGTCCTTTTGTAATAATGCTGATTGAAACCCTTTGATTAAATCATCAGACTATTTCGACAATTATTGCTACATAAAATAAATTTTTTTCTGAAAGGTTAATAGTTTTTTATTTTAAATCAAAAAACTTATTTTTTCGGCTTTGGATTTGCATTCAATTTTGTTTTTAAACACAGTTTTTTTAACCCCACAAGGTTAGTCAACAAATTGCATACCAAATGAAAGTTACGCAGCATATTTTTCGTAAAATAGGGATTGATGCAGGGCAGGAACTAGGATCCCCCACCCATTTTCAGAATGCTAGTAAGGGTAATAGCGACAAAATATTATTAATCTTATTTATATTTCATGCTATTGAAATATAATGCTATTGAACTCATGCTTCATTTTTTAAAAGACCTGTAAAACGGAGGAAAAATGTTATATTGCATTGGAATATCAGGCAGATTGATTCCCCCCCCCCCCCCACACACACTTTTCCTCGATTGTTTTCTAGGTACGGTTTTGAATCGGCGAAACTTTGGGAAGGAAATTCTCCCCAGGGAAAAGTTAAAAATGTAAATTCTTGGAATATGTCAAATGATATCTTACCTTTTATATCAGCTATATGAAATTTAAAATTTGTAGTAAATACACCAAATGAAAAAGTGTATGATGCCTGATATAAATATGTTAAATTTCCCCACCCCCACATAATATTTCAAAGTTGTATCATTGTTTAATAAAAAGTTTCTCATATTGAAAATGGATAATAAAGAGATTTGATTATGATCTTAAATTTTTCAGTCACATTTTTCCATTATATGCATATACACTGGCGGAAATTGAAAAAAGAAAACTCAGAACGAATTCCTTTAGGAACACCATATTACAATATGTTAATTGATAAGGGTAGCAGAAATCGTGATCCAAGATTGAAAGTCATGGGATGAAATAAAGACGTTAACTGAGAATAACATACAAATGATTCGTGTTGTTCAGTGTTCTTTGAAGAAGCTACCATGCCTCAATACACACTCCTACATTCACAATGCAAGAGTGCAACATTTGTTCAGTTAGCGGAGTTTGAGCGAGGTCATATAGTACAGGTTGGTCTTTTTGTCAAATTGCACACCGCTTTAGTCGAGAGATATCGACAGTGGTACGATGGTGGCATCAGAAGAGCATTCGCACATTCTCAAACGTGGTTCCAGGCAACACAGAGTTATGGACGCACGACAGGATCCATGAGGGCGGCGGTGGCAGAACGGACGGCTATAGCGTCAAAAATTCGATCTTCTGTCGTACCAAGGATGTCTACAAGAACAATGCACAATCGTCTTTTGGAAGCAGGACTACAGGCACACGTGTCGCTGGCACGTTACCACTGTCACCTCGTCACTGTCGAGCACATTTGCAGTGGTGTCAAGAACGAGTTTATTGGAGGGAAGAATGGCAGTCTGTGGTCTTCAGTGTTGAAAGCTGATTCTGCCTAGGTGCGTCTGAAGGCGACAAGGTGAACGGCTTGTTCGTCGAACGTAGGGCCCAAGCTGGGCATCATGATGTGGGGAGCGATTAGCTATCACTTCTTGTAAATGTCTGGTGTATGTACAGGGTACACTGAATAGCAATACGGACATCAGCGACATCATGTAGTTGGTTGTCCTGCCATATCTGAATGTAATTCCAAATGCACTCTTCCAGCAGATAACTCGTGCCCACACACCACCCAGTAAACTCAACATGCTGTTCAGGCAGTGTACCAGTCCCTTGGCCAGCATGCTCTCCCCACTTGTCTGCAATCGAGCTTGTCTGGGACTGGTTCAAAGATTTCCGTGGACCACGGCAGGCACCGACCATCGCTGAATTACATGTCCAAGTTGAAAGTGCATGGAATGGTATCCTCCAGCGTGATAGCCAGCATTTGTACCACTGATTGCATTCCATATTGGAAGCTTGTATTGCTGCTCGAGGAGGTTCAACACCTTATTTAAATGTACCTTTTGCAAAAGATAAACATAAACACTTCACACGTGTGAATACTTCCGTTTCGCAACAAATTGTTTCTACTAAATAAATCTCATAGATTACACTTCACTTGTTAATGGTTTCTTCTTTCAATTTCCGCCAATATATTAGAAGCTATAGAACTTCCAACTTAGTTTCTCACTGGCATAACATGGAAGATTATTATTTAATATTGCAGCTTCCACAACTATTTAAATATTAAACTAATATTTTTGAAGATCGATATTTAAATAGATTTGATTATGATCTTTAATTTATATTCAGTGACATTTTCCCATTAAATGCATATTATAGAAATTATAGAGCTTCCAGTTAGGTTCTCACTGGCATAACATGGAAGATAGTTATTCAGTATTCCAGCTTCCACAACTATTTAAATATTAAACGAATATTATGAAAAATCGATATTTAAATAGATTTGATTATGATTTTTAATTTATCTTTATTTACATTTTTCCATAAATGCATCTGTTGTAAATTATAGAGCTTTCAAGTTAGGTTCTCACTGGCATAACGGAAGATATTGTTCAATATTCTAGCTACTGCAACTATTTAAATGCTAAACGAATATTATAGAAAATCGATATTTGAATAGATTTGAGTGTGATATTTAATTTACCTTCAGTCATAGTCACATTTTTCCATTAAATGAATATTCTAGAACTTATGGAGCTTCTAAGTTAGGTTCTCTTTGGTACAACAGGGAAATTCTGTAGCTTTTCAGTAAGGTACATCAAAAGCATAGGAAATGAATAATGTGGGTATTACGTTCTCTCCTCTTTCTTGATTAATTATTTCTTTCTCTGAATTTATAATAAACCTGTATTTAATATATTTACATTTAAAACACTGGAAAATTTCCCAACCCCTTTCCGCAAGTTTTTGTAATCTATTCTCCCCTACCCTTTTCCGCAAGCTCTAATATGCTACTGTCATAAGTAGTTGAAATAGCAAAAAAGTTTTCAATTTACAAGCAAAGCTTTAGTACTACTGATTACCTATGAAATGTTATATCTTTGATCGTTTTCACAGGCTTATTGACCCATTCATATACTCTGCACGTACCCATTTTTAAACACATTCTGTGGTTCGTTAGCACAGTGATAGCAAGCTTACGAGTAGGAGCAATATGGCGATGCTCGGTGGGTTACAGTTTCAACCGATAGGTCGCCTCTCCCTCTTCGTACCTCCATGCGAAGCACAGCATCCTACTGTTAAAGGAACCCAATAGTACCTTGCCGCTTCAACATGATATTTTACAACTGAAAGGGCTTAATTTCTTATGGAGATACGAATATTAAAAAATCATACTTAGAACTGTATAAGCTTCGTTTAATAAAATGTGCGAAGTTAATTTAACAATAATGAAATTCGCTTAATTTCAGCGGATTTCACCACGATGGAAACTTGTAGCAATGATCGATTATTTTAAATAAACCAAACAGATTAAACGTTTATTCAGGTATTGAATGCTATTTTTTGTTTCTTATTGGTCGATCTGCAGATGAATTCGTTAGACATAAATTACTAATTTTATAAGATCAAATTTTCTTATTGCGTAAATTGCATCCACTCTTTGGTGAGGTCTGGTGATGTGCACAAACAAATAGCCATCGACAATGCGCAACTTTACGAATGTTGAAAGAGCTCGTGTTACGTTCCTTGGTAGGAACCTTTAGTGTTTCTATAACATGCCATGAGCAGTAGCTACAGGTTACTGCTAACTCATTAGTGGCGAAACGCTGGGATTAAGTTGACGTAACCCTGCTATCTTTTTAGTTTTATTTCTGTGTCAATACATTAATGATGATACTTGTTCTCCAATCATTAGTCTATTTATGTTGCATTAATTGTTTTATGGTGTTCATTAATGGCCGTAAATGGTAGCTTGGCATAAAGTGAAAGGAGAGCTGTGTACCAATCTTCAGTAATGATGCACAGAACCATGGGAGAACCCATAGTTAAACAAGCTAAACGAAGTGCTTAACAACTGTTGAATTAAAAATGTTAATGAGTTGTCTCTCCTTTATTACATCACCAAAATATTTAAAACTGAAGAGGACTATAAGATGATTAATCCTATAATTCTAATATTTTCCTTATATTAAACTGCAAGTTCCATTGCCATGGTGCCCCACTTATAACACAGTGATAAGACTTAATATTTTCTGAAAGGATATATGTTCTTAACCTTTACACCACACGCTTTGCACAGGACATTATGGAAACTATTTGCGGCACTGGAAGCTGCATAAGAAAGTTATATTAATTCATTCCGTTCTATAGATTAAAATGTCGAAACATATAATTTATTTTCTGAACCTAAAATATGACTTATTAACAATTTTTAAATGCACCACTGCTTGCTAATTGCTAATTATATCTCATTGCTCTCTCGTCTTTTTTTATTTTTGTATAATTGCAGAATTTGAATTATATCTTACTTTTTTTAATATACGTTGTAGAAAGATACTGCGTTGTGTCAATGTTTCACCAACTTCGTGAAGACACCATCAATTGTCACATATTCCTTTCCTACCAAAGCTTGTACTTGACAGATAACCTTCTGTCACCCGTTTAGTTGCGCAAGCGTAGTTTTCGTCACTTGAAAATGCATTGGATAATGGCTGTGGCTATGTTGTACATATGACGGTATTAGAGTGTCCTTCGAGTATGTTGCCCTTGCTGGATAGTGCAATTTACTTTAAGTTGCTAAAATATGATATACAGGTGTTTAACTTGAAAAGTGAAATCTATGAAAACAAGAATCCAAACTAATATATGATCATCTGGCTATTAATTTTTATTTAATGCCATCAAGTACAAGATCATCATTTCGGTAAGTTTTAGTAGATACCAATATAAGTATAAAGCGTCATTTGAAATGATGTTTGTTAATGTTTAGAATAACT
Source organism: Ryuthela nishihirai (assembly GCA_038380435.1). Taxonomy (NCBI): domain Eukaryota; kingdom Metazoa; phylum Arthropoda; class Arachnida; order Araneae; family Heptathelidae; genus Ryuthela; species Ryuthela nishihirai. The sequence goes on along the minus strand of JAWZYU010000028.1, from coordinate 29,004,807 downwards.
TCTGGAGCATCGGCTTTAACCTTCCTGAAGCAGTTCAAGGACGTTCACAAGAACTTCTGCATAGGTTAATAATATTATTTCATCATTGTAGTTATACCATTACAGTCATTTTAAATGCTCTGCAATTATTTCCCAAAATAGTTGTTTACACACACTTTCGTGCTATTGTAGTTGAAAGACCTAATAATTTCGAAACCTATGTCGAAAGTTATATTTTGAGATTTTTAAGAGTAAACTTAAAATTTATAAATAGTTTCAAATATGCATAAACTATATGATAGAATACCAATAAAAAAAAAATTGAAATCTGATTAACTTAAATTAAGTATGTTAATGACTGATACCACTGTCAGTCATTAATGGTTGTGAAATATTAGAATTTATGTTGAGGTTAGTGTTATTACCATATTCTGCTTGAGTTGTCACTGTTATATTAATAATAAATTTAATATGAAAAAAAGTACACACTTTTTTTCATAATACATATACTTTATTTCATAATGTTTCAGTGTGGCACTTGGATTAAGCTGATTCAATCCTGCTATCTTTGTAGTTTTATTTCTGTGTCAATACATTAATGATGATGCTTGTTCTTCAATTATTAATCTATTTATGTTGCATTAATTGTTTTATGGTATTCATTAATGATCTGTAAATGGTAGCTAGACATAAACTGGAAGGAGAGTGTGATAGCTGCCCTTGTTGGCACACTGAAGCCTGTTAACACTAAATATAACACATTATACCTATTAACGCTAAATATAACACATTATATTTTCCCTGGAATCATTAGAGTTTAAAAAATAAATACCCCCTCAAGCAGCAGTTTGCCACAGAGGTCTGACAGGAGCCAGTCAGTTTATATGCCTGAGTGGTTAGCACACTTGGCTACTGATCTAAGGGACCTGGGTTCAAGTCCCAGGTAAGACATGGATGTATGTGTCATTTTTCTGTTGAGGTCCTGCCATCCTCTCAGACCTTCTACTATGGCATATAAACTGACAGGCTCCTGTCAGATCTTTGTGGCAAGCAGCTGCTTGGAGGGGGAGGGGGGGTATTTATTAGAAAGTCTGTGAGGATGGTAGGACCTTAGCAGAAAAACAAACGAACATCCATGCCTAACCTGGGACTCAAACTCAGGTTAAAAATATTTTAACCTTGGTATAACCTGGCCTAAATATTAGTCTTTTAGCTTATCCATATGTATTTTTGAATTGCCACAAATGAATTCTTTAGCTTCGGCAACTGTGTGCAGACTTCTAGCTGGCCTGAATGTTCCTGCTAAGCAAACATGAAAATTGGCAAACCTGCAGTTTATGGCACTCAGGAACCATATTATTTTAAACAGAACCCTTGATTTCCAAACTCCTAGTGGCAACTAATGGGTACAAAAAATTTAATTCTTCCTGAATTATACCAAGTTTTTCAAAATTACTTTGGTAACTCCCCCCTCCCCCCACTAAAAATGTGTTTTAAAATTAATGAAAAATGCATTTCAATATCCCATTAAGAAAGAATATTCAATTGCTTGGAAAGTTTTACAAATAATAACATAAACAATTGTATTACTCTGCAGATAAAAGAAAACTACCAGAAATAATAGTATCTAAGACATATTTTCCTAACTGCACATATTGTTATACAACAAAGTCTGTCAGTAACATCCAAGACTATTGTTTCAACAGCCTATTATCGCTAACAAATGAATGTTCATTTGATAATTTAGAAAAAAAAAACAAAAAAACCCCTCACAAAAATCAGTAATCTCATCAGAGATAGCTATTTTAACAAGTGCTAAACAACAAATTACGTTCTGCAATTTAGGAAAACCCCAGATCATAATTATTGGAGGCAATCATTTTAACATGAATATACTGCTGAACAATGAACTACTGTTCTGCCCTTTTTTCTCATCCCTCAGAACACACTAATCTTGTACAAAGCCTAAAAAACAAAAATGTTAACAATTCACTGCTGATCCGCAATATAAAGAAAAGCTCCCAGAACTAAGTAATTGCATCAGAGAAAACAAGCCTAAAAAACACGAATTATCGTAAACAACTTGCTGCCAATCCTCAGTATAAAAAAGTCCTTATAACTAAAAAATGCCATCAGAGACAACAAGCCTAATAAACAAGAATTATCGTAAGCAATTTATTTCCGGTCCGCAGTGTAAAAAAAGTCTCCAGAACTAAATAATGCCATCAGAGACGTACTGATAACTCCTGCAAAGTGGGGGGGCCCTCCAAGGTTAGCGGGGTCCCCAGCAAAATTTATGGTGAAACTTGATATACAAGTGTTTAAAGGAATAGCCTGTGTTTTTTTTTTTCTATAGTTTGAATGAATAATAACAGACTGTGAACATTCATATTTTGTTTTCCCTATTAGAAATTCCTTTCCTCTCTTCTTGTTACTTAGAACACACTGTCTCGAAGCCTGAGCTTGGCCATGAACTTTGTTAACATAAGACCATGATAGTCGTGGGGAATGTCATTTTTTCCGTCTGACTAGCAATTTCTCGTGATAAGTAGATCCCCTAATTCTTAAGACGAACTGTTTCTAATATTATCCCTATATTGTTTTAATTTTATCCTTATTCCTTTGCTGCTCTTATATTAATTTAGCTCGTTTTCAGAAAAAAATAGCTGTTTCCATATTGTTTTCCGTCTGTTTTCCGTCTGTCTGTAGACATCTAACTCTTTTTGTTTTCAGAGATAAAAATTGCTTTTGGGTTTGATAGGTATTGACAAAATGTTATGATTGATTTGCCCTTTTGAAATCTCCCAAAAGCTACAACTGCACCCTCCAATTATGGAAAAAGTCAAAAATTGCAAAACTTGAAACTAATATTGCAAGTGATGTAATTATGTTAGAAAATTGAAATTTTGGTTGTGAAATGTGAATATCATGAAGTTTGGATTCACAATGGTTTTCACCTGAACCCCTTGGGGGATAGGAAAATGTATTTTTGTGTTTTATGCAATAATATTTTTTGAGGAAAACTGAAAATTATTTTTGGGTTAGATTGATATTGATAAACTATTATATTTCACACTTTCACAATCGCTCAAAAGTTTTATTGCACCCTATGATGGAAGGAAATTTTGGAAAAAGTTCCAAAATTTTAAACCAATATTGCAAATGCTTTATTTGGACTAGAAATTTAATATTTCACTGAGGAATGTAATGATCAAGGGGTTTACATCAGCAGCAACAATTTGTCGCTTAGCCATGGTGGGTGGATCAATGAAAAATCCTTTTTTTTAGTTAAATAAGCACTAACAAACTGTGATGATTCATAGTTTTGAAATCTCCAAATGGCCTTAATTTACCATCATTAGAATGCACTAAATGTGGAACACATAGAAGTGTTATCAGTTTAGTACTTAGTTTTAAAATTTTTAATAATATTTCAATATACACTGAAGTGCCATTGAATTAGGTTGTTGTTGTTGTTTAACGTTACGTGGTATTGAGAGGTCCTTCTACAGGCTTTCTCAGAATGATAATTTTGGATGTATGTGGGTATTATGTTTTTTATTTTAAATTTAGGGTTTGCGTATATATTAATATTTTGGTTATCAAAATTATATTTGATATCGTGCAAAGCAGTAAGAGATAGTTGCCCAGTGAAAATTGATATTTTAGGATTTTATGAGTGTTTGTTTGTATATGCTTTCAGGGAAGCATTCAGAGTTGTTTGGAGAATTAATTTTTCTTTTTAGTTTTTTTTTAATGCTTTTTTTTAGTTATTATTTTTTAGTTTTTTGTTTTATTTATTTATTTTTTATTTTTTATGCTTTTTTTATATAATATATTTATTTATTTTTATCATTTTTTAAATATTTTTTATATAATTTTTTCTTTTTATTTTTTTTATTAATTGTGTATTATTTTATATATATATATATTTTTTATTATTATTTATTTTAATTTTTTATTTCATTATTTAATATTTATTTTTTTTAATTATTATTATTGTGCATTTTCTTAATTATTATTCTTATATTTACAATTTAATAATTTTTCTTTATTTTTCCCTGAGTGGTTTTAATTTATTCTTGGGTTATGGAGATAGGTTGAAGACTATTGATCCCCTGTTTTGTGGTTATTTGGGCCAGTAAGACCTGAGTTAAAGGATTTGAGCCACTTTAGATATGTATATATTTGTTCCCTTATTTCTATAGTCCCTCCATTATTTTTCTTTTTTTTTTTATTTATATTTTATGGAATTTTTGGTGTGAGTCTGGATAGAGAACAGAGTGAGGGTCCCTTCGGGAACATGTATGCGAGAGGTAAGTTGAGAATTGAAGAAAAATCTTTATGAAGGACATGAAGAGACAATAGTAGAGGGTAAAGGAAAGGTAGACTAAATTCTGTTCCAAAGTGAGGTGGAAAGAAGGAAAGAAAAGAGAGATTCATAAATTTTGGTTTTGTTTAGAGGGGGGGAGGGGTCCAGAATTACATTCGTTTGAATATTCAAAATGTTTAGGTCAATGAGTGATTTGAAGAAAGTTTGTCTTTGTGAGGCAGTATTATCACAGTTAAGTAGGATGTGATGAACCGTCTCCGGAACTTTACAATGTCTACAGTTAGGAGAATGTGTGGGTGTGAATTTATGTAGAGTAGGATTAAGAATTGTGGAGTTGGTTCTTAATCTGTGTAGTAATTTGATGTGTTTTCTAGGGAAGGGGAGATTATCAATTGTTGATATATTATGGTTAAGATTAAATCGAAAGTTGTTTTGGACAGAGGCCTGGACCTGAAAGTATTTATTGGTGAGATGTGCTTCAAGTTGTTTTATCTCCTGAGAAGTATTGATATGAAAGTGATAGGTAGGTGATACTATGTGGAGGTTGTGTGCCAGTTTAGTGAGATTATCAACAGTTTCATTATGGTGAATTCCAACGTGGCTGGGAATCCATTGTAAAATAATTGTATTATTATTTGTATGGAGATTATGTGTTGTAAGAGTGAGGATTTTATGTATGTAGTAGTTATATGAGGTGTATAGAAATTCCTGTGAGAGGGTTTGTATGGCTCCTTTGGAATCTATAAAAATGGTAATGTTTTTGTTGTGTACATATTTAAGGGTTAGCAACTTAGTAATGTGTTGGACCCCCCCTGGCCCTGATAATGGACTCCACAAGCTTGCGTAAATGTTCCACAGGTATGGTGACCCATGCATCCTCCGTGGACCAGATGATAAAGTGGCCAAGGCCCTTTTTACAAAGTGGTCCAGTTTAGGAAGAAGATAATGTTAGACAAGCATCCTCCAGAGCTGTCCACAATTCTCTCAAGGTCGTTGCTGATGGGACATGGGCCCGAACACTCTTCTCCGACGATATCCCAAGATTTTCGATGGAATTTAAATTTGGGCTTCTAGGTGGTCAATTCATTATTTCAAAGCTAGCAGAATGCTCCTGCAACCATGCAGTAGCTAACCTGGACCTGTGAGATGAAAAGTTGTCTTGCTGGAGAAGCCATCTCCATTGGGATGCATGATGGCCATAAATGGATGTATGTGGTCAGCCATGAGTTCTATGTATTGGGATGCATTGAGAGTCACGGTACATGTACCAAAGGTCCCACAGACATCCAACTGAAGACACAGTCCATCACTGAGCCACCACCAGCTTGTACTGTACTGTTCTGACCTGACATGCAGGATCCATGGCTTCATGGGGTTGGTGCCATACCCTCAGTCTCCCATCAGTGTGATGAAGTTTAAATCAAGATTCATCACTCCAGGCTATCTGTTGCCAGTTTTTTATGGTCCAGTTTTGATGTTCTTTAGCCCAGGCAAGGCGTTGAGCCTGGTGTTGTGCTGTTAGAAGTGGCACTTGAGTAAGTTGGCAGCTCCTGAAGTCGAGAAGATGAAGTGAGCGTTGCATGGTCCGTGCACTGAGTTCCTGGCTGGAACTCGTGTTCAGATGGAAGGTGATTTCAGATAATGTCTGGCCGCTATCGGTCCTTACGATGCAGGTCAGACGGCGAAGCCCACAATCATTCGAGACTGGTTGTCCTTTGCAGTTTGTCTGGGTGCTTGTTTTTTGTGCCAGAATTTTCATATTCCCAGAACACTCGTGAAGCTGATGTATGAGAAAATCCAAGTTCGTTGACAATTTCAAAGATAGTGTCCTATCCATTGGGCACCTACAATCTGCCCTCTGTCAAATGCATCTAAATCCCACGCCTTTCCTATTACGCTGCTCATGACAAATGCTTTGGGAAGTCAAAATTGACAGCTATGTATGAATGAGTTTCAGCCACGCATGTGCGCAAATGCAGGACTTGTGGTACTGAATTTGGATAACGTCTCCTATCCCTAATTCAATTGCACTTCAGTGTAGTAGTAATAAATAAAAGTATTTTATATATACTGGATGATTTGCCCCTTAACCCTAAGAGATAAGAAAATCCAGAATTTTCATTTTTATGGGATAAATGAGATATGCTAATTTACATTTGCTTATTATCATTAAATACGAATTACAGCTCTTAAAGGATGCACAATTGCGAAAATGAATCATATTGAAAATAATTTAATTGAAATTATGTACGCATTGTGATATTTTTATTGCAACTATGTAAGCATCGTTTGTTTATGCCTGTTGGAAAACAATTGAAGTAATGTTTTATGCAGAAAGCCGAAAAAGGTAAGAGGGGGGGGGGGGAGACTGGATTTTCATTGCAGTGTTACATTTCTTCTTGGTTTTAGAGTAGATTTTTTTAATTCGTCAAAAATACTTGAGAAAAATGGTGAGACAATTCTTGTTTATGTGTGTGTGTGTGTGTGCGTGCATGTGTCCGTGTGTGGTGGTGGTGGTGGTTGTGGGGGGGAGGGGTACGAGATTTTCCAGTATGCCACTGCAATAAGCTTAAAAAACACAAAATCACATCACGAATTATCGTGAACAATTCACTGCCATCTGCATTATTAGAAAATAACCCTAGAACAAGATAATCTCATCAGAGACACTATTTTAAGCAGAGTGTATCTCTAAAGAAGAAATTGTCCCATTTCCTGCTTAACACAATGATAGGGAATATGCATTAACTGAATGTCATAAATTGTCTGCAACTTTCAGTACTTACCTGAGGCAAAATTTATACCTTTATTCTACATATATATTGGAATTAAATCCAAATTGCATTAAAAATATAATTATAAGAATAGTCTGTCCCTTCCCTGAAATAAACTCATAAATTTTATTCATCTTAGAAGATTATATTTGAAAAAAAAAATCAGAAACAGAGGCCACACGGAACATACCAACATATAACCCAATGAATTGTTTGATATGATGAAAAACTATGTTATTCACTTACGTTACCTTACACACCTTATGAACATTCAGTTACCACTCGTGGTGCTATCTAGTGAGCTGAGTACTGTAAACTGCAGGTATATTAATATGGCAAATGCATGTCAAATTAAGAAAGCAAAAATATAAAAAAGTGAATTTTACAATATTAATTATAAATAAAAATGCTAAACTACCCCTAAAGCAGTTGCTTTCCATAGAGATTTTTTTCCAAATTATCCCAAGGCCATCATGTCCCCTTTCTTACCAAGGGCCCGGCTTATATTAATTGAGATCTAATGCTGGCACAGTTGGGACTTGAAACTGGGAACTGCAGATCATGAGTCTGTTGTGCTACCAAGTGAGCCATTCCTGCTCCTGGTCTTTCTGAGCAGTAATATATGATAGTGGTTGTCACCAACTATAAGTCAATGGTTTGCATTGCCATATGCATATTTGTAACTAGACTATAAAATTTGTAATATGATGTGCATCAAGAGTTTTATTGGAATGTTGATGCACAAAATACTGGGATAAATGATATATATGATAAAAATAATTCTAGAAACAATGAAATGTTTAAGGTAGAAAAAGAGTGTAAAATGGGGGGAAAAACAGAGGTACTTAATTTGTAGTTACTTCTAAAATCTTCCATTGTTAAAAATAACTGTGATTTTGTTAATTTTCAGGTGATTTGAAACTTTAAGGAAAAATTTGTTTAGAGTTGTTAAAATCAAACTTGTGAGCTTAAATCAGGGGGTTGCTTTAGCATAGAATAAGTTTAACAAAGAAATTGACAATACCATATAGTACTTTAACAAATTATTTTTATTCTAGTTTACATCAAACGAAAAAACAAAATATTAGTTTTTCAAGCTTGAATTACTTATTTTTTTTAATATGTAATTCAAGTTTGAAACACACTTGCTAAGCTTGCTTCTAAGATATATGTAAGAAAACTTTTGAATGGAAATTTCTATTTTTAAAAGGCATTTTTTTTGTTATACTAAAAATGAACCATAGACATCTTGGGTCTTTTGTTTTGGATTCTGTCAAGTCTATATTCATCTTAGACCCTTGTAGGGTTAACAGTTTCATAACTACTGGGTTGTGCATCCCTGTTCTAGATCAGGCCTGGCCAATTTGTGGCCCATTGCAAAAAGATCTTGTAGTTCATAAAGAGTGGGGGAAGTAGGTTGGTATGCCTTACTAGCAAGAAATTATATGCCAGTATGGGCTTTATCAGCCATCCTGTGGCCGAGTGGTCAACGCGCTTGACTACTGATCTTAGGGACCTGAGTTCGAGCCCCGGGTAAGGCATGGATGTATGTGTCGTTTTTCTGGTGAGGTTCTGCCATCCTCACAGACCTTCTACTATGGCATATAAACTGACAGGCTCCTGTCAGACTTCTTATTGCAAGCAGCTGCTTGAGGGGGTATTTATTATTTATTTTATTTATGGGCCTTACCAGTAAGACATTTTTTAGTAGTGGTGCAACTAATGGTTTCTTTTACACTTTAATGTTCTTTCAACTGAGTATTTAATTAAAAAAAAAAACAGATGTTTTTAAGAATTTTTTTTATTACACTAGTACAGTTTAACCCTTTAGACACCAAGCTGTTTGAAAACCACATACTTTGAGGTTCAGTTTCTGCTGACAGGAAATGTTTGAATGATTAGCAAGGATACTGGGTAAAGAGAGCAGAACTAGACAGACTAAGGTGACTCCAACCGAAGCCGTCTCTTGGGGAGGCATCAAGTATTATGGACAATACACATTCATATGTATCATAGCTATCAGGGTGTGGTCTTAAGTACACCAGAAGCAGAACTGGGAAAATGAATTTATTGTTTTCAAATTTTTATTTTAACCCTTACTCGATCAGTTGTGAGATGCATATATATTCATGTTTTCTGCTTTCAGGTCCTAAATATATTTTTTGGAAATAATGCTAAATGAAAATTCTTACATTTCTGAGAATCATGGATGACAATTTAATGCAGATGATTGGGCACAGGCCTCAACAAATTTAAGTAATGAATTTGAAGGTTGAGGGCAGGATTAAAATTTAGTAATCTTTGGTTAATGTAAATTCATGATTTTTTTAAAGTCAATTTTTGCCATTTAATCAACTGGAGTAACATAATACAGAATCTAATAATATGTTCTTTTTATTTTATCATCCCATAAAAGTTTTGAAAGCTTTCACATATGTCCATACATTATATTTTTTGGAATAATGCTATTTTTCTATGAGAGTCTAAAAGCTACTCCTAGCTTGTACAGGCCCTCTGATACAAGGATAGCACAGGGCAAATAGACATGCCACCAGCAACGATTTGAACCAGGACCTCAGCTGCTGGAGTGTCACCGTGAGGCAATATGATACTATTGCACCATCGAGTAAGCTTTTAAATTGTTATAATACTGCAAAAAAAATATACTATTGAATAGATGATGTGGTGTTATGTGGGCAGTAGAAAGAACAAGTAACAATAGATTCATACTTAATCAGTATTGCATCAATTATTGAAAAAAATTGGCTAAATTGGATAACCAAAACAACTTGAAAATAATCTCATTATATTTAAGTGGAAGTATTTTAAAACATGCTCTATAGCTATGTGATAAGGTCAACTTTTGACTCAAGCTGAAAGAATACACCACTCCTCTAACTGCACCACAACTTTAATGATTGACAGAAGGGCAAAAGAGGGGGGGAATAAACAGTGGTTGCTTAAACATGACTTGCAGAAGGGAAAAACCTTTATTTTGTGACTTTGGCAAATGTCACTCTTTTTCTATGGCATTTTGTATATGGGAACTTTGCAATTTTGCATATATGGTTGCAGATATCGCAAAGAAGAAATTTCCATTAACTTGTGTATCATTGAACACTTGATGATTTTTAAAAATTTAATCTGATTCTTTGATATATATTATTCTAAAAAAATGTTTTAATTTGACATCTGTGTCTAGAATATGCAAGTTTAGTGATGAAAATTGAAATATGGGTAAAGTTTATTTTTCTTTCTAAAAAAATTGCTTTTAATTGTAATAACTAAAATTAGTTTAAAAACATTACATTAGAAAATCCTATATCTTATTATTTGTTTTTTTCATTGAAGCCAAAATCCATGAATACAATGGTAAGTACACTATGTTGAAAAAAGTGTCTGGACAGTTCCATGTTATGTGAATGGAAAGCCACTTTCAAAGCTTCCTAACATTGAAAATAAACCTTTTACGCAAAAAACTGTTATTGGCAATAAATTGTAGATGTCACTCAAATCTCCCTAAATATATTTCCCGCAACATTTGCTTAATATTTAAAGAATGAATGGTAGCTGAAGCATTTATCTTCAACTTTTGACACTTGTGAAAAAAATGCTTCAATAGATAAAACACAACTCTTGTAACAATTTGTTCATTAACATAAATTAAATATCTGAAGTTTGCATGACAATTTTTTAAGATCTTCAATTTGGAAGCAATGTGACAGTGTCAATTTTCAACAATCTTCGATCAATATTTAAAGAGTCATTCAAGTGGAACCATATGACAGCAGATGGCACTGTCATATTGCCTCTAAATTGATAAAATCTTAAAAAATCGTCATGCAAACTTCAGATGTTTAATTTATGTTAGTGAACAAATTGTTAGAAGAGTTGAAGAATTTTTTAACAAGTGTCAAAAGTTAAAGATAAACGTTTCAGCTGCCATTCATTCTTTAAATATTAAACGAATATTTTGGGAAATATATTTAGAGTGATTTGAGTGACATCTACAATTTATTGCCAATAACATTTTTTGCATAAAAGGTTTATTTTTAATGTTAGGGAGCAATGTTAGGGTGTCTTTCCATTCACATAATATGGAAGTGTCTGGACACTTTTTTCAACATAGTGTATTTAGGTATATAATAGTTATTTTACCCCTTAATCATTCATTATTTTCGGAATACATAAGGAGAAATAGAAAATACTGGGTCACTGTACACTTCATTTTATTGCCTCTGCAAGATGACTTCAGTGGAGTGATCACCTGTGCATGATTTTTCTCTCCATATCTAAGCTATAAAGCTTACCATTAATTTTACCCACCACTGTTCATAAAGAAAATCATTAATATACTCAATCTGACTCATTTCTAAGTTTTTGACCAAACAGTTCCATGTGTCATAATTAAATCATTTTTCCAATCCATAATACTCATTAACAATATATATTCAAGATATACAGGGTGATTCAGAATTCATCATCAATATTTAGTGGGGAGGAAGGGAATAAGAAAAGAAAAGAGATTTCACATAGGAAAGTATGGGGGCAGACGAACGCATGGTGGTGTAGAGGGCACTGTGTGTACACACCTCTCATACAGAAGCACAGCTGTTTGACGCGTGCAGTCAGTTGTCATTCGACAAGGATCGATTTCTTTGTATGGGGTGCTATGAAAAACATGGTGTACGAGACCCCTGTTGATAGTGCTATGGATCTTGTAGCACGCATATCAGTTGCTGCCTCAAACATCCGGGAAATGCCAGGCATCTTCCACAGGGTCCGGCTGTCCATGCAACGCCGTTGTGAGTCATGCATTCTAGCACATGGTCGGCAGTTCGAGCACCTCTTGTAAGTCTGTACAACCAATGCAAAGAAATGTTACATGTAAGATAATAAATGTTTTTTCCTTACCACTTCCTTCTTATGTGTTCTTTCCATCATTGAACTGGGGTCATTTTGCCCTACTACATGGCATATGTGCCCATGCTTTCCTATGTGAAATCTCCTTCGTTTCTTATTACCTACCTCCCCACCAAATATTGATGATGAATTCTGAATCACCCTGTATATAATCAAGAAATTATCTTGATTACAAAACAAAAATATATATCGTTCAAGATTCCTTTAAAAAATATATTTCCCAGTTCATTACTCATTGGAAATACGTTTTTAAGTAGAGTATTTTTCGTCTGATTCTTGAAGAATCTAGTTTTTTCCATAGCAGCTCTTCATCAAGTTTGGCTTGGAGTTGGGCCTGGTGTAAGATATGCAATTGTCTGAAATCTAGTTTTTTCAAAACTATTTTAAAAGGGGTTATATTTATGGGTAGTGGCAGAGAAATCTGCCAATATGCAATAGAGGAGATCTGTGAGGAAAGCAAGACAGCAGAAAGGCAACATGAGAAAGAAAACATCCATAACTTCCTTGGGTCTGAAAACCCATGTTCTTTGATCTGTAGCCAAGCATACTAACCACTCATCCACATGAATGGTTAATTTACAATTTAATCAGTTTTAATAAGGAAGAGATTTTTTTATCAGCTCACTTTAAAAAGATGGTGAATTTGTTTCCTTTGTGATCTATCTGTGCATCTTTAGATATCCGACATTTTTGCTTTAGAGATAAACCAAAAAATCTTTTATCGGTTCTATAGGTATTGGTGAAGTATTAGGATTTGTATTTTCTGAATGTCCCAAAAATTTTAAGTACTCTAATGGTGGAAAAAGTTGAAAATTGGAAAGCTTTATATTGCAGATAGTGTACTTATGCCAGAAAGGTTGAAAATTTGGAGGTGGAGTGTGAGGGTCAAATGGTTGCATTGACAGTAATGATTTATCCTTGACCCCTAGGGTGGGTTGGACAGTTTTTTTATTTTTGGAGATAATTAAATTTTTTTTGAGTTTGATAGGTGCTAATGAAATATTATGATTATTATTTTTCAGATCCCTTGGAAGATATTAATTTTCATCGAAAATGTTCTAGTTTTTACCAGTTTCTTCCAGTTTTATCAGTTCTTTTACATTGTTCTGGAATGAACTGAATGTTGACTAGGATATTTCATTTTTTTTTTCTAATTCTATGAAAGTGAAATTGAACACATTTGAATTTTTTAATGTAATATTTTTACTGCTTTGAGAGTTTTGGACTATAAGTCATTCCTTTCAACCAAAGACCAGTAACTAATGATAATATTCTTTCAATAACAGCAGTAGAGTCAGGGAGTGACAGTGAAAGTTGAAATAACCAGAAATATTATCTAGATGAAAGAGGTTAAATTGCTCCATTGTTCCCTGTAAAAAAAAGTGTTCCATTATCCAGATTTTTTATTAATTCATAGATTAGTGCAGAAGAATTAATAAAAAAAATTATTAATGAATAGTGTATTCAGTGCAACTGCTTTAATGCTTTCTGCTCTGTAAGTAATATTTTTCCCCTGTAAATATTTATTTAAGAAAACCAAATCATTCTTCTGTGTAAAAATTGTGAACATAGGCTTTGAATCTGTCACATGTCAGCAGACTAGATTTATTAAATCATTCAGCAGTTCTGTTCCTTGAGTGATGACTGTCATTTGTAGAAAGATGAATCACTTTATAATGTTGATTAATCTTTCTAGAGATGTTAATAATGGTCATGATAGTTCATGAGAAGCATAATAGGAAAGGCATGAGAGATGCATTTGACAGAGGGCAGATTGTAGGTGCCCAATGGATGGGACACTCGATCTTCAAAATTGTCAACCAACTTTGATTTTCTCGTACACCAGTTTCAAGAGTGTTCTGGGAGTATGAAAATTCTGGTAAAAAAACAAGCACTCGGACAACTGCAAAGGACAACCAGCCTTGAATGATCATGGGCTTCGCTGTCTGATCTGCATCGTACAGACTAATAGGGACCAAACATTATCTGAAATCACCTCCCATCTGAACTCGGGTTCCAGCCGGGAAGTCAGTGCATGGACCATGCATCGCACACTTCATCGCCTCGGCTTCAGTAGCCACCGACCTATGAGAGTCCCACTTCTAACTGCTAACACTGGGCTTAATGCCTTGCCTGGGCTAAAAAACATCAAAACTGGACCTTCGAAAATTGGCAATGGATAGCCTGGAGTGATGAATCCTGATTTAAACTTCATCATGCCAATGGGAGACTGAGGGTATGGTGCCAACCCCATGAAGCCATGGATACTGCATGCCATGTCAGCACAGTCCAAGCTGGTGGTGGCTCAGTGATGGCCTGGGTATCTTCAGTTGGATGTCAGTGGGACATTTAGTAACCGAAGGTACCACAAGACACCTTTAGAAATCTTGTAGCATCTCCATGCCTCACTGGGTAAGAGCTGTTTTGGTGGCACGTGGAGAACCAACATCATATTAGGCAGGTGGTCATAATGTTTTGGCCCTTCAGTGTATAATGATTTAAAGAAGAAACCATCGAAGATTCTGAATTTGTTGAACTATGTTTGTCATTGTTTCAGGAATTTAAAAACAAATCTGAAGTATTATTCTCCAGAAAATGGTCACTGTCAGGAACAGTGGAATGATTTTAAAAATTGTACTGTTATAAGCTCACTGGACAAAAAATTAGTCATCTCCTGCCGTAAGAGGGTTATGTCTGTTCGATAGCAACAGAGGGCGCACCAGTAATAAACATGTCTTACAAATAGCTGTGCACGTGTTATGGGGTTCATACAATGACAAGAAGTAGTTGTGTGCCATGTGTGTGTTAGTCACTCTGTGAAACATAGGTCACGCCAAAAATGTGAATGAGTGGCAAAAAGGTGTTATTACATTTGGCCATAGTGTACATAAAGTTTCTGTCTTTGCAGGTGTGTCGAAATGTACTGTCCGAAGGGTCTTCCAGCAGTGCTGTACATCGCAGTCCACTGCTAATCGTCGCCCAAACTGCGACAGAAAGACTGTCACGCACTGTTAGGGCATGTTGCTTTGCAACGAGGTAGGAATTGCTCCAGTCAGTCAATTCAGGTTTACAACAAGTTGTTTCTGAACGAACACTCCGAAGGGAACTGCATGCCATGGATACCTGGAACAGAGTACCGCCAAAGAAACCCATGTTAACAACTCTGCACAAGGCTGCATGGTTACAGTGGGTGCAGCGCCACAAAGACGACTGTCGACTCTTGGAAGCATGTGATCTGGTCGGAGTAGTCACCTTTTTGAGAGACAACGGGTACATCATAAGCTGCATGAAGCCTTCCATGTGGACTATGTGCAAGGTTCTGTTCAAGCTGGATGAGGCTCTGTGATGTTCTGGGGGTGTTTCACGTACGAGGGAATGGGTCCTTTGGTTGTGGTGAAGTCCAGTAGCTATATGGAGCTACTGGACGACCACACGTTGCCTTTTGTGCAGCATCTCCACAGTGAGCACCAGAAAGATACCCGTCTTCCAAGATTACAATTGTCACGTGCACAGGGCTCAAAGTGTGTCGGATTGGCACGACGAGCATTCTGAAGCCTTTGAACATTTTGACTGGCCCACTGAATCCTCGGATTTGAATCCCATAGAAAACTTGCAGGACTATTTTGGGCAACGAGTGAAGCATCCCAGCCATCCGGCCAATCTAGCCGAACTGCGGCATTTTCTGCTGGAAGGGTGGATGAATATTGATGTGCACTACATCCGCATACTGATGGCATCCATGCCAGAAAGGATTTTGGCTGTTCTGTTGTATGAAACCATCTGCCTGACCAATTTTCCTTCTGTTGTATGAAAACCATCTGCCTGACCAATTTTCATCACTTTAGTTTTCTCTCTGTTTATAACCAAACCTACTATACTACCAGTCTCATCAACAGCTCGAATGAAAGAGTTCATCTCATGAACATCATTTGCCAAAAGAGCTAAATCATCAGCATATTCTAAATCAGAAATTTTAAGATCTGCAGACCATTTTAGGCCATCCTTAATTGTAAGAGATTAGGGGCGATTTTGAATATTTACCTTGCACCTTTCTTACCAACTTCCGGCCAACATGGGCCACACAGTGATCACACACGCTACAATTTTCACTCCCAGAAGAATTTTACTCCAAACCTCTCCCCACCCCCTTGCCACAAAACTACGACGCAGCACTTCCCTGGCACGAAACTTCAACCACCTCCATTATTAGGCGGCCTGCGGCCAAAAGCCTATCGCCAACATGTAGGGTCGCTAGCACTTCACTGTACTGGTCCCTACTTTTTGACGCACACAAAAAAACTTTTTCTCATGGACCAGATGATAAAGTTAATGTAGTAAAAATTTTCACTCAAAGAAATTAATGAATATTTTTTTTTTCCGAGAGACTCCATCAGAAGACAGCAAACGGCTGCAACAGTGAAATGAGGTAACTGAAAACCAACAAATAATTTCTTTTAAGATTCGTTTGAAATATTAGCTAATATTTCCACTTTGTCGTCTGCCTATGCCAGTATTTGTTCGTCTGTCTGTCCGTCTCTGTTAACTATTGTCTGTCCATCTGTTTTTCCACTTGTTTGTCCGTCTATAAATAATCAACTTTTTTACTTGTAGAGATAAATGAAAAATTCTGTCTGGGTTGGATAGGTGTCGAGCAAATATCGCAATTCGCAATTTTGAAAATTCTCAATAGATTTAATAGCGCCCTCTAGCGGTGGAAAAGATGGAAAATGCTAAAATTTTAAACGAATATTTCAAACTATTTACACTGGAAATCTGAATTTTGGTAATAGAGTGTTATGGTCAGAAGGTTTATAATGGCAACAAGGTTTTGCCGTCTTAGCCAAAAGGGGGTGGAAAAATGAAACTTTTTTTAAGACATAAACGAAACATTATATATATTATTTTCCTTTACAGGCACAATCAAAATATTAATGATTTACACAATATTAGATAATCTCAGCGTTACCTGTAGATGTTTAAACGTCTCTAAATCAATAAATGTTTTTATGGAAAAAATTTCGCTGACATACAGGATTGGAATTGCATCTCTCCAGAAACATGCCAGAGTGTTCTAATCTGTTGAACTAATGCCGTCTGTCATTTTTCCACTAATAATGACTATCACCTCTTTCCGTGAATCGTTATGGCACCATCTATGATCTCGGGGGGCAACCATTTCTTATTTAGTGCTCTGAGTAAGATGGAAATAAATAATGAAGTCATATCAGGCTATTTAGCGTTTTTAATTATTTAAACACTTTGATAATCTCAGTGTTTTAATTATTTAAAACACTTTGATAATCTCAGCGTTACCTGTTGACGTTTAAACGTCTATAAATCAATAAATGTTTTTTGTGAAAAAAGCCAGCATTAGTTCAACAGGTTAGAATACTCTGGCATGTTTCTGGAGAGATGCAGGTTCGAATCCCGTACGTCGGCGAAGTTTTTTTCCACAAAAATATTAATATTTACATTTTTCAAATTCCCATCAGTTGCAGTTTCCAGTGTTAGAGAGTACTAAAGACGGTAAATGAAAACTCGAAAGGCGACCTCTAGCAGCGGAAAAAAGCTGGAAAATACCAAACCTTTAAATAAATATGGCAAACGATCTATTTTTTGCTACGAACTTAAATTTTTGATAATAGACTGTAATGATCAAGTGGTTTACACTAATAGTAATGATTTGTCCCGTTGGTAAAATGCAACTTTTCTGCTTTAAGAGATAAATGAAAAACCTTTTTTGCACATTACAGGTACTAATAAAATATTAATAATTTATTTTCTCATTTATACAGTAGTTCGAATTATCACTGAAAGTGTAAAATAACTAGAAGAATGCATATCGCCTCTGGCGCATATGGGAATCTCATTTTCAAAGAGTAGGAAGTTCTTCCTTTGCCTACTTTTTCACTCCTTAAAAGTTTTAATTATGGATGTTCGTGTTCTTTTTCTCCTGAGGTGCCGCCATCCTCATGGACCGTGTACTATGGCGTATAAACTGACAGGCTCCTGTCAGACCTATGTACATGCAGGTGCTTGAGGGGTTATTTATTTATATTTTAATGTATGATGGGGGAAACGCACATAGTATTTTATTAGTAAGTATAAAACATAAAAAGCATTTGCCTTTTCTTTCTTAAATGTAAAAAGTTGCTTTTCTCTCGTTCCTATGAAAATAGTGGGCAGATCATTGCTGTCAGTGGAATTTCTACCATAACAAAACTCTACACGCCGAAGTTTCTACCATAAATAAATCACTTCAAACATTCGTTAAAAGTTTTGCAGTTTCGATATTTAGTGATCTCTAATGATATAAACTAAAACTACCATTGAAAATGCGAATTACATTTCATTAGTAACCAACTAAAAAAGAAATTTCCAATTATCTCTTAAAACAAAACCGTTCCATTTCTTACCTACCTTGGGCCCAGGGTAAACTCATTGTTGTCAATGGAATTTTCATGTCTGTCATATTCGATGATCAAAATTTCAAATTTTTAGCATAACTACATCGTTTGCAATATTAGTTTTAAATTTTGGGATTTTTCGATTTTTTTTTCACCGTTAGAGGGCGCAATTGTAGCTTTTGAGAAATTCGCAAAATGCAGATTGTAATATTTCATCAATATCTGTCGAACCCAAAAAGAATTTTTAATTTATCTCTAAAAACATATACTTTTTTTGTTAAAACAAAAAAAAGTTGCATTCACCTCCCCCCTGGGTCTAAAGGGTCAAGTGATTGTTGCCAATGGTAACTTCGTAACTTTCACATTTCAACACCAAAATTTCAAACTTCTAACATAATTACATCGTTTGGAATATTTGTTTGATATTTTGGAATTTTCAACTTTTTTCACCGTTGGCGCAGTTATAACTTTTGGGAGATTCGAAAAACGCAAATCGAAATGTATCATTAATACCTATCTAACATAAAAATAATTTTTTATTTATCTGTATAAACAAAAAAGTTCGATGTCTGCAGAGGTATAGGCAACAAAGCGAAATTATGTCTTTTTTTTTTAAAGCCCTAAAATTTATTTTCCGTTTTTAGCCGTTTTCTAAAGTGCTTCCAATCATGAACACTGAAATCTGTATCAAATATTACCTTACCCTTTTCCGGAATCTATAAATACCGTGCAATACCATTCAGCTATGCACGGTAAACAATTGGAGCGACGACAAAACATGGCGTCCAATTTTGAGATGGCCAACCTCTGCCTATATAGGGCCTCTAATAAATGACCAAATCTTTATCAACAGTATATGCTAGAAATTTTATATTTTGGTGATAGTTTGTAGTGGGAAGGAGTTTACATTGTAAGCAGTGACATCGCTCCTACAGCTCTCTCTCTCTCAAAATAAGAAAAAAAATATTTTCTTCCTTCTCTCGTCAGTGGCGGGGGAGGGATGGTACTGACGAGAGAGGGGAGAAAATAATTTTTTTCGCCTTTTTTTGAAAATGAACTTTCCATGTTCTCCACAGGAGATTGCTCTTTTTAGCTAATATATTAAGAACGCCACCAAGATTTCGATTTTATTTTTGCTAGTCCATGTGCAATACAGGATGTTCAAAACATTTGT
The DNA here is from genome assembly GCA_038380435.1 of Ryuthela nishihirai. Classification (NCBI taxonomy): domain Eukaryota; kingdom Metazoa; phylum Arthropoda; class Arachnida; order Araneae; family Heptathelidae; genus Ryuthela; species Ryuthela nishihirai. The sequence continues at coordinate 28,985,217 of JAWZYU010000028.1, read as the reverse complement.
AGGGAACTCGACGCACAGTGCAATTGCCTTCGCTTTTTAGTTAAAAGTAAAATGGCTCGTTTGTGCACAGATGTATGGTCTACACATGCGTAGCATTACCTTCGAAACCTGAAAGAAGTGAACAAATGAGCAATATATGGGCTTGTCAGAATCGAAATCGATTAAGTTATTAAAAAAATTGTTCTAAACAACTTTTGAATAGATTTTCCATTGAAAATATTTTAAATTTAACAATTGAATAAGGCAGCAAAATCATTCCAACAAAGGTACGATTTAGGAAAAAATAAGTAGATTTGGTCACTGAATTTTCCTATTTTAGAATTTTGTTTTGAGTAAAATTTTCATTATTGTACAGTAATACCCCGACTTACGCGAACTCGGAGTTACGCCGTTCTTGATTTTTTCGTTTGGTAACACTGCCGCCCGCTGTTTTCAGTGTTTCTCTTGCTGTGATAAGCATTGGACGCGTTTCGCGCGAACTCTACGTGTACGATTCTACTATCGACGAAAGTTAAGATTGTTTTGTTATACGTTTTCTAAACCCTTAAAAAAACTATGTTGTCCAAACGAAGTAAATCTTATTCTCCTGCACCTAGTAAGAAAAGGAAAACGATATCTTTGGAATGTAAACTTAACGTTATCAAGGATTTTGATAGCAGAATGAAAATTTGTGAATTGGCAAAGAAATTTGAGCTACCGGAATCCACAGTAAGAACAATCATAAAAGATAAAGAATTCTCGATGCGGTGGAAAATGCTCAATCCTTGAACTCAAGCATAATTCGTATTGCTGAGATGGAAATTATTATATATATTTATAAATATATTATTATTGCTGAGATGGAAACATTGCTGAAATTATGGTGTGATAATCAAGTAAAAGTGAAGAATTGTCTAGTCGATCAGAACACTGTGCGCTATCAAGCTAAGCTGATTTTTGAGAGGTTGAAAGAAGAAGCTGGGGAGGCGGGCGAAGATGAACAGTTGGTAACGGTTGGTTCAACCGATTTAATAAAACTCGCTGTAATTGGCACAGTACCGCGGAGAGTGGAGAGGCGGCAAGTGTCGATAAAGAAGCTGCGTCTTCTTTTCCTGAGACACTCAAGGCTATGATAGAAGAAGGTGATTATAGCAGTGAAACCGTATTTAACGTGGATGAGACTGGCTTGTTCTGGAAGAAGATGCTAAAAGAACTTTAATCGCACGTGAAGAAAAAAACTTTCCAGGCTTTAAGGTTTCTAAAGACCGATTGACAGTGATGATTGGCGGGAATGCAGCTGGTGACTGCAAGTTAAAATCTCTCTTAATTTATCGCTCCAAAAACCCAAGAACTTTAAAAAATATATCTAAAATTAGCTTACCAGTGATTTGGAAGTCTAAAACTTGGGTGACAGCTTCCGTTTTTGAGGACTGGTTTGGTCACCACTTCATACCCGAAGTCGAACGTTATTGCAAGTCTGAACAGATTCCATTTAAAGTGATGCTTCTTATTGACAATACACCCGGTCACCCTCCTGCCACCCTAATTGATTTCGACCCACGTGTGAAAGTTGTGTTTTTGCCTCCAAACACAACCAGCTTGCTTCAACCGATGGACCAGGTAGTTATCAAAACATTCAAGGCTTAGTACACGAGGCGTTCGTTTGCACATCTGAATGAAGCTATGAGGCAAAACAGTGAGATATCTGTTAAAGACTTTTGGAAACAATTCAATGTTTTAGATGCCGTAAGAATCATTGGAAAATCTTGGGATGAAATTTCCAAAAAAAAACATTGAATGGTGTCTGTAAGGCAATTAGATTTGGAAGTCAATGGTGATGATGTCAACGAGCTGTTGGATTCACATAGTCAGGAGCTGATAATCGATGAGCTCATAGAGATGCGTGAGCAAAACGTCACTGAAGTATCCGACACTTCAGACCCAGTTCCACCAGAAAAGCACATGACAATTGCAAGCTTGACAGAAGGTCTCAGCTCAATTGAAAAGGGCTTAAAAATTTTAGGAAACATAGACTCCAACGAAGAACGCGTTATAGCTACAAAGCAAGGAATTAAAAAATTATTGGCTTGCTACGAAGAAATTCTGCGTGAAAAAAAAGAAGGCATTGTGTCGTCAGACGAATTTGTTAGATTTCATGAAGCCATCGAAATCACTTTTTTACGTAACTCATTTATTTTTTTAATATTTTGTATTAATATGTATAAAGAACTGAAATTTTATTAAATATTTTTCTTCTAAACTAGTAATTTTTGTTAGTCCTTGGCCCCAATTAAACAAAATATATATGTCTTTATATGCAAAGTTGTACCCCGACTTACGCGAATTCGACTTAAGCGATTTTCGTCGGATCCACCTATCGCGTAACACTCGTTAATTTCGCCCCACTCCTTTCCTCCGATTATTGTACCCTAAAATGTTTTTTTTTTAAGTTTGCATCATAGAGATCAAAATTATGCGGAGATATAGCGTAGAATTACTGGTGTCTAAAATGAAAACATTTGATTGTGTGAATATCATCACATTTTTTTACCTTCTAGCAGATTCTTAACAGTATTAAAAAGCCGACGTTGTTTACTGTAGATTATTTCTCTGGATACAATTTTATATTTAAAATTACCCTTAATGTGTTTTGCCATTTCCTTATTGTTTATAGACCAGCGGTTTTCAAACTTCGGAAGCCCGAGGACTCCTTTTTCATTTAAATTTTTTTGTCGCGGACCCTTGCTTATCAATTCATGTTTTCATTATTTGAGAAAAATGAGAAAAATTACACATAATTAAAATAAAAGTTTTATTTACAAATTTGTTACAAATAATTTAGTTATACATTATTTGTTACAAATAATTTAGTTGTACATTATTTGCTATTCTTGTATTTATGTATTTCTTTATAAAATAATTGAATTCACAAATTAATCGTTTGTTTGGACGATGAGGAGAAGCCTGGAACCTGAAGCGTAATGAGGCCGACTTTATTTCTCAAATGGTTAATGCAAAGGAAGATGCTGTTTTTGTAAAATTATAGTAGTAATGCTTGGCTCAATGGAAGAAAGTTGAATTCTTAGATCAGGTTCTACATCTAATCGGTTTCTGTATTTTGATTTTATATATAAAAGAACGGAGAAAGCCCGTTCGCATAAATATGTTGTGCAAAATGGCATCAAATACTTCAGTGCTTTTATGACTATATTAGTATAATCAGGTCTTAGACGTAACCAAAAATCTGCCAGATTATATTGGTGAAAACTTAGTTTCAAAGAGATGTCACATGACAGTTCTACGAGACCAGATGAAGTTAAATTTTTTGGCATCGCTGGCATTTGTATTAAATGGATCTCTGATCCAAATTTTACCAGAATCGGAAGGGGAAAAATATTTCTTGAAGCTGTTTTTCAATTCCTGTAAATGTTCAGTGAAAACATTTCTTAGTTCATCAGAGAGATCATTGGAGGTTTCAATAAAATCGTTGAGTGTTGGAAATGACTCATATACGCGGTTATGAAGACGTTTTGACCACAAGTCAAATTTTTTTAGAATAGCTTTCACTTTTTCTTCAACTTTGAATATAGTTACAACTACTCCTCGTAGGCTTAAATTTAGCCCATTTAATCTCACAAAATATCAGCCAAGCACACCACCATAGCTAACCACGAAAAATATTGAAACGTTCACTCAGATGAAATCGGGTACTTCCTTTTTATAGCGGCCTTGGCGAGAAAGGGGAATTGGCGCGTTACCGATAGTCGTAATTCATTCAATATCTACACTACACAATTTATTTATTCAATATATACATCAGCAAACTACACAGTTTATTTATTTAATATATACATAAGCAATATATTTAAAATAAACAATAGGTAGTTTTCGGTTAACCGGATGCCAGCCGTAATTGGGCGCCAATCTTCGTATCCAGTGAATCTGTCGTCCGCATTATAAAAAACGCCCCGATTGAGCAGAGGCCAAGTGAGAACGAATCAGTAAAGTGTTTTTTATTCGTTAATCGAAAAGTACCAAAGAGAGTAAAGGTCAAAACACAGATTCCAAAAATTTCATCAAAAACTAGATATCACTGGCATCTGTTCACTGAAATGGATTTGACAAGTAGTAAAGTGAAATACTAGTATTCTAACTCGAATCGGACAACCTCGAATAAAAAAACACTTTACTGATTCGTTCTCACTTGTCCTCCGCTCAATCGGGGCTTTTTTTATAATGCGGACGACAGATTCACTTGATACGAAGATTGGCGCCCAATTACGACTGGAAAGTACCTGTTGTTTATTTTAAATAAATTGCTTATGTATATATTAAATAAATAAATTGTGTAGTTCGCTTATGTATATATTAAATAAATAAATTGTGTAGTTTGCTTATGTATATATTAAATAAATAAGTTGTGTAGTGTAGATATTGAATGAATTGCTTGTGTGTGTATCGGTAACGCGCCAATTCCCCTTTCTCGCCAAGGCCCCTATAAAAAGAAAGTACCTGAAATCGCTTATCTAGTAAAAAAATTCTTCTCATTCACTTTTCCCAGAGACAGCCAGCGTACTTCGGCATGCAATAAAAGCAGGTGATGAGTGCTGCCCATTTCCTCACAAAGAACTTGAAAGATACGGTAATTTAGCCGAAGCTTTAATAAAATTGACCACTTTAACCACCTTATCTAATGTTGTCTTCAACTTTGCTGGCATTTTTCTGGCAGCTGATGATTCTCTGTGTAAGCAACAGTGATTCCATGTAACTGTGGGTGCGAGAGCCTTAACACGTGCAAGCAGTCTACCATATTTTCCGGACATTGCACAAGCCCCATCAGTGCTAATCCCTATACATTTTCACCATTCGATTCATATTTTTTTCATGAAATCATTCAAATTATTAAAAATAGTTGCAGCGGTAGTATGTTTTAGTAATGCATTGCAAAATAAGAAATCTTCGTGAATCTTGTTATCGAATTCGTATCGAATAAATGCAAGCAAAATAGGATTATTAGCGACATCTGTACTCGCATCTAATTGTAGTGAATAATATTGAATTTTGTGTACTCTTGTAATTAACTATTCTTTTATATTATTAGACATTTCCACAATTCTACGCTTGACAGTGTCGTTTGATAATGAAATCATATTTAGTTAGTTTGTAGATTTATCTCCCAGCACAGCAGAGGTCATTACTTTTGTAGCTGGTAGAATTAGTTCCACTGCTATAGTGTGAGGTTTTCCAGACTTTGCTATTGAAGGATAAACAAGGTAAGGTTATAGAAGGTGAGGATTCTGTCATGGCTAGGTGGGCTGAGCATTTCAGTGATGTTCTAAACTAGGCGTGTCCAACCTTTTGACTTCCCTGGGCCGCATTGAGTGAAGATTGACTTTCCTGGGCTGCATTGAGTGAAGATGAATTGTTTTGGGCCGCACATAAAATATATAGTTAAGAAAATAAATTAAGTTTTATTATTCATATATATTATTATAAAAATTAAAAAAAGGGCAACATAAAACTAGTGGGATATCAAAAACTCGCTGAAAATCACATAATCATGTTGAAAGCTTATGTCGTAAACAGTAAACTTTACGATTTTGTGGGCCGCATTACTAGCTGTCCAGGACGGCATGCGGGCCGCGGGTTGGACACGCCTGTTCTAAACTATGTGGTTAATTCTACCCCCATTGTTTGTAATGATGATAGATGCATTACTGGCTTTAATGTTGGCCCTATAACACAATCTGAAGTTATTTTGGCTATTTCTAAACTTAAACTTCATAAATCCCCAGGGGTAGATGAAATTACTACAGAAATGCTCAGAGCTGGAAATGTTTCGGTTACCACTTGGATGACTGAAATTTTGAATAACTTTTATGATAAAGGCATGGTTCCTAAAAATTTTTACCAGAGCTATTATTATCCCTATTTTCAAAAAAGGTGATCGCAGTTCTTGTGATAACTATAGGGGTATCAGCCTACTCTCTGTTCCAGGTAAAGTTCTTTCCATGATTGTGCTTCGCAATGTGGATTCAGAAGTGGTAGGGGATGTGTAGATCAGATATTTTCACTTAGGCAGATTCTTGAGAAATGTTTAGAGTTTCAGAAACCTTTGGTTGCTAGCTTTGTTGATTTCAAAAAGGCTTTCGACTCTGTTTATCGTCATAATTTGTGGTTGATTGTGAGATCATATGGTATACCAGACAAGTTAGTTAACATAATGAAAGCTCTCTATAACAACATTAAGTCATGTGTGAGAGTTGTAAGGTTTGTAGCAATTGGTTTAGCATTACGTCTGGTGTTCGACAAGGGTGCATTTTGTCTCCTTTTCTCTTTAGGTTTGGTTGTTGATTATGTTATGCGAAATTCACTTCAAGGGAAACATTTCGGCCTTAAATGGGCTGGAGATACGAAAATTTCTGATTTAGATTATGCTGATGGTTTAGCCCCTTTTGGCAAATGATGTTGATGAGATGAACTCTTTCATTCGAGCTGTTGATGAGACTGGTAATAGAGTAGGTTTGGTTATAAACAGAGATAAAACTAAAGTGATGAAAATTGGTCAGGCAGGCAGGCTGTGATTCAGTTAATCTGATTGGTTGCAATCTTGAACAGGTGTCACAGTTTAATTATCTTGGGGGCTATGTAACAGATACTGGTGATGTGCGGCATGAGATTAATAGACGGATAGGAATTTCTGCCGGGACTTTTAAGAATCTATGGAAAGTGTAGAGAAATAGGCGTATACACCTAAAGACTTAAATTAGACTGTATAATAGTTTGGTTTTTTCTAGGGTTAGTTATGGTAGTGAAACTTGGACACTTTGTAAACAAGATAACAGGAAGCTAGATGCTTTCGATTTTAGATGCTTACGCAGTATTTTTGGCATTAGGTAGTTCAACTTTCTAACTAATGATGAAGCTATGCAAAAGATTCGGCAACCATCTTTATGCAGTATATTGTGCAGGGAGAGAAACTCCATTGGTTTGCCCATTTTGCTCATATATATAATAATTGATTACCGAATAAGGGTTATGAGCAGTGTGCTTACAGGCCTCAGAAAGGAGACCTGGGATGCGGTGGCAGACAATGTCAAACAGGACCTTGTTAGAATTGGTGTGCAGTGGCCAGATGCAGCAGATGTAGCTCAGGACAGACTTACTTGGAGAACTAAATTGCACGGTCTGGTTGGACCTCCGTAGCCCATGGCGGCTTGAGGATGATGATGATGAAAGATACTTGATATGATGCAAACATAGTTTTTTCGTTGTTGCAGCCAGTTGCAATTTTTTCAATTGATTTTTGGGTTGCATGTAGTTCTCGCTGTTTTATTTTAAAATACTCGACAGATCTGCTTATGTGTTCCTTATGTTTAGTTTCTAAATGCCGACGAAGTTTGGCCGGTTTCATACATTCATTTTATAATATATCGTAACAAAGAACACATTGTGGTTGTTCGCATCATTTGGACATACATATGTAAATCCGAATGATAAGCATTCTTCATTATATCTTCGTATTTTACCTTTTGATTGGTGTGTCCCACTTGCTTTTGAGCAAGACGCATCTTCATTTGGGTTGTCATCATTACTTTTACGTTTTCATAATGAGCCAGATTTCAACCAGCGATCCAAATCTAATTTTGGGCTTATTATAATGAAAAAAAGTTCACAAAACAACACCGTTGTTGGTTCAACTTGTCAATATAACTGAAGTAAGCAGTAACGTGTGAACAGTACGAAATACAGTAAGAAACTGAAGTAAAAGACATCTCATGTTTATGTTGTTATGCGCAGTCGCAAGAACCAACTTTGGCGGAGGAGACTAAAGCTCGTTTCCGGCAACACGTGCACTACCCATTTCATTTTAATATCGCTCTGTCTGTCTTCTTTTACACATGCTTAACTTGCCGAACGGTTGTTGTATTGATTCAGAATGCAATAAATAGGCTATAAAACGTATTCCATTACACTTCTGTATGTTGAAAAGTTAAAAGTATTAATTCAGAAAAACATAATTTAGAAAAATATTTTCTAATGCTTATAAATCATTTTTAAAAATTATTTAACATATATTTCAGACATTGCTCGCGGACTCGAGTTTGAGAAACGCTGTTATAGACTATTTTTAATCAGTGGCTTAACCAAGGGTTGGGGTGGAATTGCTTATAACCAATGGTGGGCTGGAGCCGATTGTTTAAACATTTGAAGATAATATATATATCTATTAATCAACAAGCTATGTGGAATTTGTATTGAATTAAATTATTGTGACATTGCTATAATTTTCTATATATTTTCATTAAGAATTTTGTTAAACATTTGGCAGCACACTCCTGGTTATATCCCCTTCCCCCACTTGAGGGCAACATTTTCTCAGGCATTCCGCAAAAATCAGAGCCTCAAGCATACCCAATCCCAGTGATGAACCATGGAATTTCCAATAGGGGAGGGGTTAGTGTTTGACGTCTTGTGTCGAATTTCGGGGACTGCCTTAGAAAAGTATTGACTTAAACATGTCAATTACCTCCCATTAGAATATTTTGGGTATGCCACTGTGTTCCAGTGATTTTCACCAATATTTCTGAACAATGGGCGATTCCCCTCGAATTGATGACCCACTCCTATCCATTAGATCGATTGATAGATATTTTGTATATATACAAGTCCTGAGACAATCGGACAGCAAGAACGGAAATAAATGAATATTCGGAATTAATTGGTTTAACTTCTGACAAACCCATATAAGCATTGAAATAGTAAAAAGATGGAACTTATAATTGTACGAGCAATTAACTACAAGCTTTGCCTCACTTTTTGTTGAGACTTCAGTGGCTTCCTTAATGTAATATGCTTCATTCTTTGCTATAAAGATTATGGAATTACTCTGCTGTAAAAACTCCCAGGTTTGAGGTCCACCTGGGCCAGCATTATAATTTATCTCTATAAAACTTCCCGCTCTGTCCTTGGGCAGTAGTGGATACTGGTGGATTTGGAAAAGCTGCTATCTTTCGGATATGTTGTTAAGCCATGGCTCCTGGGGAGGAAATCCATACCCTGGGAGTGTTGAAGAACACACTGGATGGTTTCGACAGGAGCTACCATCTGTCTCCTAACAGCTGTCCAGTGGATTCCCTTTCCCATGTTTTCCTGAGCCTTTGGAGTCAGGAGCCCCTGGTCACGTAGCCGTTTGTGTGCAAAAAGTTCCGCTCAGAGGTAATCCAAAGACTTGATCTAACTGGTGGCTTCCACGAGCTCTTTCAGTTGATTCAGATTGATGTCGAGTGATTGTCTTATCACAAACTCTTAACGAAAAATGGAACTGTAAATGAGGCATTCGAAAGAGCCATCTTTTTAATAAAAATAATCTTCGTAATAACACTAATAATGATGAGGTTCACAATAAAATGGTAAAGATTTTATTTTTTTTTGCATTGCAGGGCTTGCTCCTACTATAGAGAGCTGTGGTTAATGACAACAGTTTAGGATTAGTAGTGACTTTGTAATTTGAGATTTTCAGCATCCGAAGTAATTATTGAAACTTCTTGTGCTGCATTTTTTTACAGTTTAGTGCAGGATTACATGATTATATTCCACAAACTGTCCGATTTTGGGGTTTTTGAGAGCTAGAGGTGAATAAAAAATGCAGAATATCATTTATAATAGTATGCTTCATACTTATTACTTGTTTTACAATGTGTGCTTTAAAAATTGAATGCTTTCCATGTACAGTATATTAATAAGTTAAAATATTTAGAACATGACCGAGATCCAAATTTAACATACATCACTGACTATTACGATTTTCTATCAGAAATAATAGATTTTGAAATATGAACCTAAATTCAGGCAGTCGTTTGTTAGTTTTTTCTTCCCCTTGAAGCTAAAGATTTAGAACGTTGAATTTGAACCAAGAAAAATCACGTACATAGTTGCAAATTGAAGTAATGTAGAAGGCCCTGAACAGGATTTATATTGCACGTTTCCCTACCGTCCCTAATGCCCACGAAATGGAAGTGCGTCTTTATGATCGGCTGATTTAGAAACTTTTAACCCCCGCCCCCCCCTCATGAAAAAAATGTAATATAATCGAAATGGATGTTTGAATTTTAATTATAAGTAAAGTAATATTGCCAAATGCTATAAAAATTAATGAAAAAACCTAGTATTATATATACCATATAATTTATGAAATTTACTATGCAGTATCATTTAAAATGATTTATTTTCATATTTAAACACTTTTTCCACACCTTTTACACTGGAAATGAACAAAACTAGGTAATTTTCAATATGGTTTTCCAGTCAAATAACATTGAAATACCTTAATTAGGTACCTTACCGTAGGTTATTGATTATGAGGATACATCCCAGTGCGATATTTTTTTAAAAGTTCATTTTCGACTCTCGGGAAAGAGAGATCTTTGTAGAGAGAGAGAGTAAACGCTATCAATGATAATTTATAATTAGTTTTTTTCTGCTATAAATTGGAAAGGGCATAATTTTGTTGTTATGTACACCCAATTCTATTTTTACACGGTAGATAGCTTCCCGAAAAAACCGTGCAAAAAAAAAAACCATGTAAAAAAAAATACAGTGTATATGAAAAAATAAAAGATTGGTTCCAGACTTGAAAACCCAGTACAAATAATTTATTTTCAAACAAATCATATGAAAATCTTTAATTAAATCTTTATTTGATTTTTATTCATTTAAACATATTTTTTATTTTATAAATTTATAAAGATAATTATATGTACATATATAAAGTAAATTATCTTTCATAAAGAAAATAATATATCAGCAAAAAAATGTGACTTACATATGCTTATTAACTAGATTTTATTCGTTGTCACTTTCTGAAATAGACGCATTCGTTTGCGTAGGACTGGAATTAAATCACTTTCGTCGCTTGAAACACATTGGCCGTCGTGTTCATACTCCACTGGTGAAATGCTCTCTGTGGTATGGGATATATATATATGGTATGGGGAACCAAATTATCACATTTTTTTCTAGTGATTCTGAAGTTTGATTACTTTTGACAATTCTGTAATCAATCGTTGAGATCCTGTTTTGACTAGATCTTTGTATAATTCTTGATAACGCGCCATACATTACTTCACGTTTAAACTGCTCAGCTCGTTCGACAATGGGATCATGTGTAAGAAAATGACATTCCAATTTACTAGCCATTTGAAGCCCTTCTTTTAATTAAACCTGCAGTGAATGGAAGCTCTTTATCACTATCACTTTTTTCTTTTTCATCAGGAGTCTCAAGGACAACTTCTATTATTTCATCTTCGCTAAGAGCTTTGTCAACCAGCAATTCATCAATATATGCAAACGATAAATCATCGAATCCTTCTCCACCAACTGTAGGTGCTAAAGTGATGATATTAGCATATTCAGTCGTATTTGGGGGTACAGGACCTTTGCCTTTTACACATTCTGGCCAAATAGCTTTCCAGCATGCGTTTAAAGTTGATAGTTTTAAATCTGATAACGTCAATCCAGCATGTCTGATACAATCTAAAATAGAAAATTTCTTCCACACATTAATAACTGTTAGCGCTTTATCCTTATCTAGTTTATCCAAAATGTATTGGAATGTTCGTCTTACGTAGTAAGTTCTAAATGTGGCAATTATACCCTCTTCTAGTGGTTGTATTAAGGATGTCGTATTAGGCGGCAGAAAACAAAATTGCACATTTGGGTGTTCCAAAACAGGATGGCCAGACGCATTGTCTATAATCAATAGAACTTTAAATTCGAGATTTTTTTCCTTCAAATAGCGTTTAACTTCTGGAACAAAACATGGAACCATTCATTAAAAATTTCTTTTGTAGCCCAGGCTTTTTTGTTTGCCATCCAATACACTTGCAATTTATTCAAATCTACACCTTTCATTGACCGTGGTTTTTAGGGATCGATTGATCAGCAGCGGTTTTAACATACGATCTCCTGAAGCGTTGCTGCAAAAAAAAACTGTCACACGATCTTTAGCTGCTTTAAAGTCAGCAACAGTTTTTTGTGATTTTGCTACGTAGGTTCTACTCGTTTTTTTTTTTTCCAAAAAAGACCAGTTTCATCTGCATTACAAACTTGATCAGGAGTGTATCCACCATCTTCAATGATTTGGGCCAATTTTGGACAAAAATCTTTAACCGCCGGCTCATCTGCATCTGCAGATGAGATTTTGTTCCAGAAATCTTGATGGATGGAGCGGGGGTGGCTAGGCTGGTAGCGCGCCAGGCTCGTAATCTGTTCCCAGGTTCGAGCCCCACCTGGGCAAGGCCACCTCGATACTGCAGTAACAGAAAACCTGATTTTGAAAACCTTTTATTTTTACATTATGAAACACGAGTCTTTGAAGAAATCTTGCAAGCCAACCTATACTTGCAGAAAATTCACAGTTTTTGTTTAACTGAGCTGATGTGGTTGGTTCAATTTCTTGTATCTGTTTATGTATTCGTAATGCCATCTGTTTGATGGTATTTCCGTCGAGGTATTTTTTGCAAATTATCTTCTATTCATATTACTAGTGCCTTTTCCATCTTCCCTTTTACAATATATCTCGTGCACAATGACGACGTAGCGCTCAATTTTGTTCCAGAAAGCACAGATTTTCTAATAGCATCCTCATTTTTCTTGATGGTTTTTACGGTAGCTTCGTTCAAACCAAAATATTCACTTATGGATGTTGAACCCTTCTCCAGTTGCAAGACAATCGAAAATTTGGATCTTAGTATCCAAAGAGATAGCTTTCCTTCTCTGCTTTGTATAGTTGAATTATCCGAATCATGGCAAGGCTTACGAAAAATATTTGAATTGAAGTTAATGAATCAGATGATGAAAAATTGTAAATTACCTATCAGCAAAATTTAATAAATTTATATTACGCACACAAAACTTCAAAAAGCAAATTTTTTTGATTTGCTTTCGTATGTATTGAAGATAAAATTGAGGGGAATTCCCGGAACTCAATGTTGCCACTTTATTCTGAATGAAGTAGGTTTTGTACAATTTTTCCGTAAAATAGAGAATAAAGTAGAAAAAACTTGTTGTGTAGTTATATTGGTGTAGTTTTTATTTTGGGGATTTTAGTGCAGAAAATGTTTATTTATAGTACATTTTCAAAGTTAAAACTACTTCGAAAAATGTGACCATAAAAGCGGCATCTTTGATATAAATGTAAATTCTAGGAATTTTTTCTTGAATAGGAATATTTTTTCAGAATTAAATTCAAATGGAGATTTTTAAAAAGGCGCCGTTTGAACCGTGTTAGATCAAAATAAATCGTTGCAAAGAGAATTGGAATTTTTTTCTAAACTGTGTTAAATCAAAATCGCGTAAAACCGTGTAAAACAGAATTTGGTGTAAAAATAAATTTTAACACTTGGTGTACAAATAATTTTAACACATCATACAAAGCTAATGAGCTCTTCTAAGCTATTCGCTGACAGCGAATAGCTTAGAAGAGCTCATTAGCTTTGTATGATGAATTAACTGACATTAGCGGTACAAATCAATTAAGTGGTCGTATGTTCATTGGTACCATCGCAGTTCATGCCAAGACACTTCCTACTTGGACCCTTCATCCGTGATATTTTTTATATCAGTTAATGGAGATTTCATGCCACAGACACTTTGTACTACATCATTGTTTTTTTCCCCTCATTAACCCTTTCAAGGTCAAAAAAAAATACCCCCTCAAGCAGCTGCTTGCCACAGAGGTCTGACAGGAGCCTGTCAGTTTATATGCCAGAGTAGAAGGTCTGAGAGGATGGCAGGACCTCAGCAGAAAAACGATACACACATCCATGCCTTATCCGGGGCTCGAACCCAGGTCCCTTAGATCAGTAGCCAATCGCGCTAACCACTCGGCCATCAAAGCTCTTCCTTATTATTTAACATGTGGGATATTTATTTATTTATTATTTTTATAAAAAGCATGACTGATTCTTGATGGATGGAGCGGGGGTGGCTAGGCTGGTAGCGCGCCAGGCTCGTAATCTGTTATTCCCAGGTTCGAGCCCCACCTGGGCAAGGCCACCTCGATACTGCAGTAACAGAAGACCTGATTTTGAAAAATGTAATAGTTTTAATTATATTCATATTTTAAAAATTTCAACTGGAAGCTAATAACCAAATTTTAAAATATACTCAATTATTTTAATAAAATCTTAATGAATAAATTATTTTAACTTATTCTAAAATGGATTTAATTTAAATTTTAAACGAATTAAATCACTTGAATATTTTATGTATATTTAATTTTCCTCCTTCCCTCCTTTTGCTCAAGGCTGTCCAGGCCTGGTGTATCAAGGTGGCCTTGGCCTGGGTCAGCATTAAGATATATCTCCGCAAAACTTCCCGCCCACCCCATAGTCAGTAGGGGACACCGATGGCCTTGAAAAGGCCGTCGTCCGGCAGATGGGACATAAAGCTGTGTCCTTCTGTGCGGAAGAGCCATACACCATGCACGTTAAAGAACACGCTGGATATCCTTGACGGGAGGCTACTTATCTGTCGCCTAACAGCTGTCCTTTCTCTTGAGCTTTACTGGGTGCTTGTGACCTGGCTTTTTAGCCCATTGTGTACAAAAAAGGGCAGCTCAGCAGTAAAAAACCCAACTTCAAGAAACTAGAACTAGTTGTTCAAGACCAATAGAACAGAGGGGAAAAAAGTATATACCGGAATGGCGTTCCGGTTCACTCTGACTCGCTCTTGCTCCCCCCCCCCCCCCATTTGCCCATTTTTTTTCCCTTGATTTCGGTTTGCATCTAACCATCCAGCAGACAATCGCGGTTGTTTTTTTTTTCTTGTTCCAAAATATTACCAAATTTCATTCTTTATTATTGCAATTTTTTTTTCGCTGATATCGAGGTCTGAACTTCTCGTGCAGTCACAGTATTGTTGGACACGAATCGATTGATTCAACGTTGTTTCCTGTTTGAGAGCTGAATGTGCTCAAGTCATGGGCACCGACATAAATTTTTCCAGGGGAGGGGGGAACAAATCAGTGTTTCAAGATAAAAATATTTATGTCGGAACCGTTCATTAATGAGTGCAGTTGCAAATGAGGAATCCTGCATGCATCGTACTTTAATACAACTAAGGATGCCCAAAAACAAAACGAAAAAATGGAATTTATTGCTGAAAATGCACGTAAAAATATTTTTTCAGTTCCTACAACAAGAAGAGAACATAAAAAAAAAACTCCAAGATTTATACATCTTTAAAGAAGAAAACATTAATTTTTGGTACACCCAGGTTCGAGTCCCACCTGGGCCAGAGTTGAGATTTATCTTCGCAAAACTCCCCGCCCTGCCCACGTCAGAAGGGGATATCGATTTAACGGGGAAAGGCTCCCCCGTCCGTCATATGGGACATTAATCCGGGTACGAGAGAGCCATATCCTCTGCACGTTAAAAAACGCTGGATGGCCATGAAGGAAGGCTACCATCTGAAGAGCTCTCGGGATCCTTGTGACCTGCCATTTAGGCCATTGTGTGCAAGAAAAAAGTGCCGCTCAAAGGTGAAAAAACCCGAATCTATAGGACTTGTCATGGTTTCTCATATAACATAAAAGCACATACACAGGACATGCCCGCTGGTCTACTAGCTAAACTAGTCTATACGCTAACCACTAGACCAAGTATGTGCTATTTTGTTAGAAATTTCGTAACCATGTAAATTGTTTTCCATCTTATTTGTACTACTATCGTGTCATGTTTTCTCCTATTTCGTGTTCATGTTGCGTTGTATAATGGAGCACTTATGCATGTTCTGTACAAATAAGTGCTTGTCGAGTTCTGAAACAGCGTCACTTATCTTTAGGCAGTTGCGTATTGATAGATCCCTCAAACCCGCTAAGCGGTAAGACCCCACAGTAGGAAAGCCTCTGCAAAGAAAAAAAGTCACAAAATTTAGGAGAAAACATGTATACAACTAGTTAATAGCCCCGATTTTTTGCTATAGCTTTGAATCAGAATACCGGATTGTGAATATCATCATTTTTTATGACTAGTAGCATCGTCTGTCTGCTGTTAAACATTATTCCCTTTAGCAACTCCTTAATTATTAAGTGAATACTGTATTGTTGAAAATTGAGATTTAGAGAGATTTAAGTGAAATCTTGAATTTATCTTCTGTGATATTTTTCTGTAAAAAAACTTTCCATTCAAATAACATGGAAATACCGGAAAAATCTTGATAATCTCGTTAATATAGTGTATGCCGTACGGTCTAGTAGTCTTATCCAGGGCTGGATCTAGTGGTGGTGGTGGTGGTGGTGGTGGGGGAGAATGTCCCCCTTTCAGAATGTTAGTAAAGGTAATAGAGACAAAAATTATGAAGCTTGTTTAAATTATGCATTCTTCAAGAAAATTTTTAAAAACCTGTGAAACGGAGTGGGAACGTGTTATACTGCACTGAAAATCCAGTCTCTTGCCCGCCCCCACCCCTACATTTTCCCCACTCGATCGTATTTCTTGTCTTTCCTCCCCCATTCTCGATTTTTTTTTCTAGATCCGGACCTGGCCTTATTACTACATGAATTGTATATTTCACAGATTTCCAATATATAACCGCCTCCTGCAGTTGATTTATCTGTAATTCCCAATGCATCAGATCATTGCAGAAAAAGTTCTGTACAGTGGTACTTTTCAAGAGATTTAAAGAATACAAATGAATAACGGGATTTTTGGAATTTTTTTTCTTTCCCAAGTTACATATTTACAACTCCAGAGCTTTTGATTGAGGTCTCATTATATAGAATTCGAGATATGACAGTGCTGCAAATGCCAAAGATGTCGAAAAAGACTCGGGCTGCACCTGAAAAATTCTATTTGAGATTTCGTGTTTTATTGCAAGATATTGGGTGCACTTCCAAGATGTCATGTTTTGACAGGATTGGATATAATTGTCACCAGGGGCATAGCTATGGGGGTGATGGGGGAAGACTCACTCCTAAAGTAACTCGAAGTTGGCAAAATTCGAAGCGACTTCGTAAAATTTAGGTGAGTTGTGAAAATTTGTGATCTTTTTTTTTTTGTAAAATTATGGGGAGTTGTCAAAATCGAGGCAATTTGGCAAATCTAGGGCAGTTTGGAAAATGGAGAGACGGCAAAGTCTAGAGCAGTTGACAAAATTCGAAGCCACTTGGTAAAATACAGGTGAGTTGGTAAAATTCGGAGTGACTTGGCAAAATCGTGGGGAGTTGGCAAAAATCAGGTGAGATGTGAAAATCGGGATTTTTTTCGGTAAAATTGTGGCGAGTTCGCAAAATCTGGGGGCAGTTGGGAAAATTCGGAGTGACTTGGGAAAATTGTGGGGAGTTGGCAAAATTCAGGTGAGATGTAAAAATTGCAATCTTTTTTCTGTAAAATTATGGCGTGTTAGCAAAATTGAGGTAACTTCGCAGTATCTAGGAGAGTTGAAAAATCTTGGGGGAGTTGGCAAGGGGGAGTTGGGAAAATTCAGAGTGACTGCAAAAATCAGGTGAGATCTAAAAATTGGAATTTTTTTCTGTAAAATTGTGGCAAGTTGGCAAAATCTATGGCAGTTGGCAAAATTCGAATCTACTTGGTAAAATACGGGCGAGTTATGAAAATTGGGATTGTTTTGAAAATAAAGTTGAATTTGAAATTGTGAAATTAAGGAGAGTTGGCAAAATTTTGGGGAGTTTAAAAGATTTGAAGTGACTTGTCATATTCAGGAGAGATGTAAAAATTGGGATTGTTTTTGCGAAATTAAGGAGAGGTGGTAAAATCGAGACAACTTGGCAAAATCTAGGGGAGTTGGCAAAACTGGAAACCACTTGTTAAAGTGCAGGTGAGTTGTAAAAAAAATTTGTAATGCCATCATATCCAGGGGCCTTTCTTGGTTTTAGGTTTTTAATGGCCTCACGAACTTCAAGTGGGATTGTAAATCTAATGGGTGAGATCACTATCATATGGATGATCTCCCACTGTATCGAAAAAGTTCTTCGCAAGCTTCTTGATATGAGTATATATGTGGTCAGTGTCCAGATCTCTGTGGATATGTTTGTTTTTGACAAACCATGGACCACTGATCTGAGGACCTTATTCTGAAAGCTTTTGGAGCTTTCTGATGTTCGTGTCTGTAAAAATTGGGATTGGTTTTGTGAAATTAAGGAGAGTTGGAAAAATCGAGAACTCTTGGCAAAATCTGGGGGAGTTGGCAAAATTCAAAGCCACTTGGTAAAATACAGGGGAGTTGTGAAAATTGTGCCTTTCTTGTGCAATTAAGTAAAGTTAATAAAATTCGAAGTGACTTGGCAAATTCAGGGACACGCACAAGATGATGGATTCTTCTTTTCCTTTACTAGCTTACCGACACTACATACTGAAACTAATTATGCCTCCTTTCGGATATCCACAACTCCAACGTAACAATTTTATCTTTTCTATTTTTTAGATCGGTTCTGTATTCCAATTCATTGGTTAAAAAAAACTCACGCAGAAGCATACACGAGCGTTCATGTCACGTTTTATCATAAATTCACTGTACCACGTTCATCTGTTGTAACAACATTGATCCTTTGTTGTACAGATACCACTTTTTTTCTTCATTAATTTCTTCTGATTTTGAGAACTTTTCCTCTCACATTTGCTACACACAAATTTTCGAAGTTTCTGGATTTATACAGGAGTGTAAATCCTAGAAACACTTAATGCGGCAAACATGGCATCTTAGCAAAAGAGGGTTAAATACACATAATTTATATGGGACAAAGATAATTTTCCACGATATATAAGTTTTATCTTTAGACAGATTTCACATTACTGTTTACGATTATTGTAATGTAATGACTGTTTTGGAATATGTATAACTGAAATCTTCTTATCATGTTCCCTTTATTTCTAAAAGTTGTCCTCTACTCTATCAAGGTTCAAAGTGTTGTAAGTTCGTGTTACTTCTTCAGCTGATATCTTAACTATACGAATTCCAAGCCAATGGCTTATTACCTCTTAATCTCGTAATTTAGTGTCTGATTGGCCAATGACAGAAATCCAAGAGATTAATCCAAGAGGAGCCTCAAGGGCTGTTGCAATAACAAGTGTTCAAGAAACACTACTAGAGGACAAAAGAGCGGTCCTCAGAGACCATTAACTTTGGTCTCTTATACTTGTTCATGACCAGTGGATCGTAGTTGATCAGCAATCTTATGATCTCATATGGATGATCTCCCACTGTATCGAAAAAGTTCTTCACAAGCTTCTTTGATATGAGTACATATGTGGTCAGTGTCCAGATCTCTGTGGATACGTTTGTTTTTGACAAACTATGGACCACTGATCTGAGGACCTTATTCTGAAATCTTTGGAGATTTCTGATGTTCGTGTCTGTAGTATTACCCCACACAGGAAAGGCATATGTAAGAATAGTTCGCAGAACTGTCTTATAAAGGAAGAGTTTCTTCTCCGGAGGCAGTTTAGAGCTCCATCTCATCAGTGGACTGAGCTTACATTTGATAATGTTAGCTTTGGATAGCACATGGGCGATGTGAGCATCCCATTTCAATCTACAGTGCAATACCACTCCTAGGTATTGCACAGTAGATTTCCACTGAGTTTCAATTCCAAATATTTTGGGACAGTCTGGATCCTTGATTCTTTTCTGAGAGAAGAGTACTGATTGGCTCTTCTCTGGATTGATCTTTATCCTCCATTTGGAGTACCATCGCTCTACCTTGTCCATCCCCAGTTGCAGTCTCTTGATGTCCAGACTGGGGTTGAGGGATGGAGAAAGTAGTGCGATATCATCAGCATAAAGGGCAGTCATGATGGGATGAAGCTCAGGGAGATCATACATTAACAGATTGAATATAGTAGGGCCCAAGTAGTGGTGTCGCACTCCAGCGCAATTAGTGGTATGACGGCACAAGCCTCCGCCCACTTCTGGTCATGTGACCCCCCTTCCACCCCCTTATTAATAATTCATAATTAATAATTAATTAAAAATAATTAATCCTCCCTTTATTAAAAACCCCCTTTATTAAAAATTCCCCCCTTTTAACCCCTGGCGCCATCTAGTGACTATGAGGAGTACTATTTTCAGAAAACCCCCTATTTTAGCTCTAATTTCCCGATTTTTGACTCCCCCATTAAAAACTCACCCCCTTTTAACCATCTGGCGCCATCTAGTGACTATGAGGAGTACCATTCTTAAAAAAAACCCTATTTTAGTCGTAATTATTCTCAGACTCCACCCTTTATTAAAAAACCCCTTATCAAAAGTTACCTCTCCGTTTATTAAAATTCCCTCCCCCTTTATTAAAAAGCCCCCTGGCACCGTCTAGTGTATATAACGAGTACTTGGGAAAAACCCTCTATTTTAGCCATATTTTTCCAAGTCCAACTAAACTTTGGGTGGCAACGATCGGATGATGCAAACCTCAGAATAATTGCAAAACTTTGGGTGTCAACCCCTCGCAGAAAGGGATGATGCAATCCTCATAAATAATTACAAAGTCCAATCGTCTCCTATTGGCTTATATTTCCCGATAAAGCTACGGGCCTGATTGGTTGTCCTAGGTGGCGCTGCTTTCCCATGTTAAATAGGTGGCAACCCTCGAGTGCGTCATTGTTAGGCTAGCAATCCAGATGCGTGATGTCTTGGTGAAGATGTTTACGTCGTGCCTTCGCTGTTCAAAAATAAGTTTTCTGTGCACGTATGTCGCTACAAGAAATATGGAAATGGCGAACTCATCTACCCTACACCTGTGGGGGTTACCCTCTCCATACCTGAAGCTTTGTGTGCCACGTTTCTCCACATAGAGGACCAAGTGAAAATCGGTCCCGATCAACAGACAGGGCACGTGATGCCTGGTTTACGTGCCTAAATGTATTGCAATGTAAGTGGTGAACGCTGTGTCGACTTCATCAAAGAATCAGCTGACCAAAGAACTCTACAGTTTCGCGTTGTGAGTCGCAGTATAACGCTGAATGCTTCGCAGTGGTTCACGCTGGCTATACACGTAGACAAAGTGATGTGTGTTGTGCATAACGTGTGTGGAACTCTGAAAAGATCACCATCTCCGTACGGCTATTATAGAACATTCAGAATCCGTTTGGCCTTTCCTGTTGGGACCTGTTTTCGGCGGACCCAAGTGTGTACATCAGCTGCTGGTGAATATTTTTCAGCAAGAACTAATGCGTCTGATTCCGTTACAGGGACTTCAACCTGAAGAAAAAATAGTGACCATCGTAGGGTGGTCTGGTGACTTGGGCATTAATACCTTAGCACAAGTGTTTGTGGATACGGCCTGGAAACGAGGTCTGTTGAATTTTGTAGATTCTGGATTTGTGTGTACTCTGAAATATAATACTGTTGTCGATGAGGCAAAAAATGAAATGTATAAATTAAATAAATAATTGTAACCCATATAATGTGTCTGTCTTTTCATCCTCTGTCATTTTTGTCTTGGTAAGGATAGGAGAAAGAAGGTGTTAGCTAGTGTTGGAAGTGTAATCATAACAGTGTTAACGATAGTTGTGTTTGTATTAGAACTTGTGGCTCCTAGTAAAAATATTCAGTGTGGGGAGTCAAAAGCCTTAGGCCATGAATACAAAATTCGAGTGTGCAACTTAACAGTGGACATCAGACAGTTTATAGGCGACATCCCTACAGTTACAGGTGTTACACTTTCGTTACATCAATGGCAAAGCCTGGTGGGATATGACATCTGGGTGCAGCAAAAAACAAAACTTTGGAGTCCCATTATTTCGACCCTCAAAGAGGATTTGGTAGTGTAAAAAAGTTAGCTCAGAATACGGGACTGCCGCTCAAACTCGTCCGAGAATGGTTAGAAAAGCAACCCGCCTACACACTACATAAAACTGTTTGCAGAAAGTTCCCCCGTAACAAAGTTTACGTCACAGGGTTAGACGAACAATGGCAAGCCGATCTCGTAGTCGTGAAAAATCTAACTCGCTTCATAATGGTTATCGCTATATATTAACAGTCATCGATGTGTTCTCGAGGTATGGGTGGGCGGTGCCTATAAAGGCAAAAACAGGGAAAGAAATGGTGTCGGCTTTCAAAAAAATCCTTTCCAAGGGACAATCTCCCATGAATTTAAATACGGATCAAGGTACTGAATTTACCAACAGAGTGTTCCAGAAATTCCTGAAAAAGAAAGGTATTCGTATACACTTCGTCACCTACTCTGACAAAAAAGCAGCTTTGGTGGAGAGATGGAATCGTACCCTATGTGAGAGACTGGGGAGATATTATACATGCAATAACACCTGCTGGTACTTGGACGTGCTACAATGTGTTGTAAGAGGTCACAATGCCACAGTTCACAGTGCACATGATATGGCTCCCAAGGACGTGACCTTACACAATGAAGACGTTGTGTGGGTTCGACTCTACCGCAATCCTGCCATAGTAAAAGAAAAACCAGCATTTAAAGTGGGGGACACGGTTCGACTAGCCAGTCTAAAAGTACCGTTCAAGAAGGCAGGTACGCATTTGTGGACCGAAGAAATTTTTATAGTCGACCAGGTGTTACAACATCAGCCCCCTGTATACGTCATACGGAATTCTGAAGGAGAAGTGTTGAAGGGCACATTCTATAAATCGAAACTTCAAAAAGTAACCGAACCCAAACTTTACACTGTTGAGAAAGTAATCGAGAGAAAAGGTCAAAAGGTACTGGTCAAATTTTGCGGTTACCCCAAAGCTTCATGGATTCCTAAAAAATGGATAGTTTCTACCTGACCCTACCCTCCACGGCTAGTCAGAATATTTACCCAAACAATTCGCAGAGTGATTTCACAGTTCATCTAGCACAACCCATAAGACTAAGTGGGAAATGGAAAGTGGAACTAGCAGAAGTTCACTTACCCGTGAGCTGGTACAATGTTGGACGGATCTAATGACACGTTTCAATATTTTGCTCCGGCTCCCTCTGAAGAATACTGGAAAATCAAACTTAAACCAGGCAAAATAACTCGAATGGAACTGTTGTCTCTCCTCTCCACTCAGCTCCCCAAAGAAATAATGGTGTCCTATAACAGTGGTTACTGGGTATTCAAACCGAGTGAGGGATACGGTTTGATGTTCCCTAAAACGAATTTCGACAGGGTTCTGTGTGTCGGCGAGGGAAAAGTTGACAAACTCTTACACCAGCGATTTGCTAGCAAACTGTGCAATACTGCAACATTCGATATAGATGACGACTGTTATTTCTACGTGATTCCTCCAAGTAGTTTCCAAGAACGAAAGGTACCCCATGGACGATACGAAACTGCTGAATAATTATTCGATGCGATGAACCAGGTCATGCCCTACAAGTTGAGAAAAACTTACCGTTTCAAGCAACAGGCTGATCACACAGTGTTGATGGATGCAGACAAGTCACATTTCATTAAATTTCCTCTTTCGAACCCCAGATTAGGAGACATGTTAGGAATCACTAAATTAGATATTCCATTGAATAAAGCCCTGGGTGATTACCCCATCGATATGAACAGAGGAATGTATGGTATTTATTTGTATTCAGACCTGATTGCACCTCAGTCGTTAGGTGATACTCACGGTGAACTGTTGCATGTTGTGAATCTTGCCGTCAGAACCAGTAATAACGAAGCCATCGTTGCAGTGTATCAACAACCTGATTACTACCCCTTGGCAAGAAACAGTTTCGAGAGTGTGAGAATCTTCCTTCATACCGATACAGGAGAACCTCTGCATTTTAAATTCGGTAAAGTTTTAGTCAAGTTACATTTCTGCCATTAGGGTTAAATTCGTTCCCCCTTCTGCAGACACTTATGTGAGCTACCACAAGAGCCAAACAGGGCAGGGTGTGTTCAGGGGCCCTCATTATCAGAGAGGTGATGGGCTCGGTAGCATCTTTACCGAGACGTTCACAGTTATTGATACGTTACACGTTTATTGGACGTTTCATCAGCCCTCACGTACGACCGGCACTGTCCACCCTACATAAGGGAGGGCTACGGTTCGTTTCAGAGATGGTCCAGGGGCAAAACTTCAAAACGGTCGCCAAAGCAGGGTTGCGTAAAGCTGGTGTAGACCTATTGCAACGTGCCAGTTCCAAGTTGCAGGGTGGAAAAGAGATAAAACGCCGTCGTCATCATCCTAGTGTTCATAAAGTGAAGAGACTGTACTGTGAAGGACGTGTTTTCATCATGAGCATTCAGAAAATTCACGTTGATTCTGGCGACTGTACCAATTCCGAATTGGACCTGTTTCTGGTTCCCCCCACTGTCTCTCAACTGGAAAGAGGCTGCTATGTCAATTATTTACCTGTGGCTTCACTGGAAGGTAATGCTCCACTTGAATTCAACATGAAGGGAACAAACGATTACATTGGTCTATCCCACTGTCACCTGCGCCTCGTCTTGAAAATTGTGAAATCCGATGGTACAGCCCCATCGGAAGTGATTGCTCCCTGCAATCATTTCTTCCACGCCCTCTTCAGTCAAGTAGACGTCTTCCTCAACGATCACCTAGTGAGTGCTTCTCACACCCTGTACTCCTACAGGGCCTACTTGGAGACTCTATTGAATTACGGTACTGATGCCACATGAAGTCAGCTCGGTATATAACTCTGGTACCTCGACATCCCTGATAAAATAGAACTGATCAGTCGGGAGAACGAGGGATGGCATCAGCGCAAGGGGTACGTCAAGTCAACAGGTATCGAACTCATCTCATGGATCCATGCCGACCTGTTCAACCAAGAACTTTACCTACTCAATCAGGTCGATCTGAGACTGTATCTGTTAAGGTCCAAGCCCGAATTTTGTCTCGTGACAGGTGAAGCGGACCCCTCTTACAAAGTACAGATTCACAAAGCTGAATTTTTCTTGTGCAAAGTCAAACCCACTTCCGGTGTCATTCTTGCACACGCTCGCCTACTGGGTTCAGAGAGTGCCAAGTACCCTCTGCGAAGAACGGATTTACGTATGTTCTCCATCGCTGCAGGCCTGACGAGTGTGAACTGTGACAATTTATTTTTTGGCCAACTTCCGGTACATCTGGTACTGGGTATGGTGGAAAGTACCAGTCTGAATGGATCGTATGAAAAAAATCCCTTCAACTTCCAACATTTCGACTTAAACTACATCAGCCTTCACATTCACAGTGATCAGCAGTCCTACACCCCAGACTTTACGAATGGACGTTATCTCAGATGTTACCAAGGATTATTGGAAGCTGTGGACGCATGGAAATCCGATAGTGGTATTAACTTATCGCGAAAAGCCTATGCCGAGAGTTTTACCCTGTCTGGATTCCAATTGACCCCCGAGCAACGTGAATGTAATCAAGTGTTTTCTTTAATAAAGAGCGGTAGTGTGAGAGTCGAATTAAAGTTTGCCCGGCCACTACCCACATCAGTCACTGTGATCCTGTATGCAGAATACCAGAATCTGCTGGAAATCCCATTGGATCGTAAAATCCTGTTTGACTACAGCTCACGAATACCTATCAGTTAGAATCCATCCTCTCATTGTTACCTGCAAGTCTAGGTGTGTTCCCACATGACAGACTACCTCGAAGAATCGACCGGTCAGAAGCCTTGTTTATCTACAATGCCGATCCGTCCTCCCTGCCTGGAACCCACTGGATAGCTGTTTACAAGAAAGGAATGCACATGGATAATTTTGACGCCCTGGGGACGAGTCCCGATGCCTCCATGCAAGAATACTATAGCCAGCTAGGCATACGTCACGTGTTACATCCCTCAATACCTCTGCAGGACCCCATGGGTGACACTTGTGGTGCTCACTGTCTGTATTTCCTGTTTAAAAGAGCGTGTGGTTCAACTCTTCCCACAGTATGGCATCGCGATTGCACGTGTCGAGTAGACTTTGATGACTGCATGATGGTACGATGGCTCTCCAAACTCCTTCAAATATTTGAATTGCCGCTCCTTCTCAGTGTGGAAAGACTACTTTCACTCTGAAACTCATCAAAGAAGCCGCTCAGGTGCTTGCCCCACCCCAACGTGTCGTCTACTGCTACGGGGAGTGGCAACCTGCCTTTGAACCCTTTAAGAAAACTGTGGAATTTTACGAAGGACTACCTGTAGATCTGGAATTTGACCCCATCAGACCTACGCTTCTGGTGCTGGACGACTTGATGGAACAGTCTGTGGCCAGCGAACGCATATCTCAATTGTTTATTCGTGGAGGGCATCATAAAAATATCACGATTGTCCTGATCTTGCAAAATCTGTTTTTAATGGGAAGACATTCGAGGACTATATCACTCGATGCTCACTATATGTTTTTATTTCGTAACTGTCGGGACGCTTCACAAATAACGCATCTGGCAAGACAAGTATTTCCACCTCATTCCAAACTCCTGACCGATGCTTATAGACTAGCTACACTACCTCCCTGTGGCTATTTGTGCGTGGACCTCCATCCCAGAATGTTAGATACTGAAAGGCTCTGTGCAAAGATCCTCCTTTCTGAAGAACCCGAGATACTCTATGTCCCAAGTGAAAGTTAGATCTCAAGGCCCGTTCCTTCAGTGTTTACCAAAACTTGAGGGAAAGCAACGTGCAGCTCTGTTGAAGCACATCTCTGACCCTCAGATGTATGCTCTATGTGAAGTGTGTACTAATTTCTTAAAAGGGAATATACCTGTCTCCCATCGAGTATTAAAGAATTTACGAAGTCACAAGACAGTCATAAGAAGTTTAGCTTCCAAACGTGCATCTGTCCGTCACAAGAAACGTCTCCTACAAAAGGGATTGGGATTTCTACATCCCCTTCTTACGGCAGCTTTACCACTGCTGGGTTCGTTATTTTGAAAATGATTTCAGTGAAGGCTGTTCAAAGACGAAACATACGAAAAAAAGTGCGTGATTTAGACATGGAGATGAAGAAAATACCTGAATCTGACGTTGATGATAAAACTGAAAAGTACCTGACTGTATTGAAAAATTACCTGTTATTTAACCAACAATTGGAAGCCCCCCACGAAGTAAAGGTCAGCATTCCCAGACAGCCAATATCAGAGACTTATGATCGCCCTCCAAAAGACATTAGCGACTTTGTTCCCATCCGTCGTAAAAAAAGAAAATTAATTGACGGACTCCTTATTGAAGACCTATGTTCCTGAAGACTTGTGTTAAAAATATGTGATAAAACTATTTTGTGATAAAAACAATGTATTAAAAATTTGTGATATCCAATAAAAAGAAATTAAAACTGATATTCTCCCCGTGAATTTTACAACACTGAAATATTAGGTTTTATACATGTTATCCATAGAAACATCATCTTGCTGACCCATTTTTTTACTCACATAAATATAGTGTTGAAGATTAGAAAATAAAGACTGGTTTTTTAAAAAAACATTTATTAAGCTAAATGGCACAGTATATTTCAATGCAGACATTAGTATGGGTATTAGAGTAGAAGCTTCAATTAAACAGTACTGATATTTACAAACGTTTCACAATATTATTTACAATTCGATTATAAATCAAGTGAGAAACCTGATCCATGAGATAGATGGCGCTATTGCAGACGCGTGCAGCGCAGACTTCCGCTGACAGCTCAAAAACCGGAAGTGCAATAGGGGGCGCTAGTGCATGCAGCCAGCGCGTAGAGAGCCAATGAAAATGTTGCTGTGATCCTGACAGCTTCGCATACCTGGCTGCGGTTAGATTGACAGCACGCTAGCTAGCAACATATTTTTCAGAATACGCTATTAACATTTTGAAAACACATTTAAAAATACTTTTTCTGTAATATGCTAGATTCGCACCTTTTTATAGCCACATTTTATAATACCTTTTCTGCAATATGCCATTAACATTTTAAAGACATTTTAAATACCTTTTCTGCAATATGCCATTAACATTTTAAAGACACCTTTTAATTATTTTTTTCTGCAATATGCCATTAACAACATTTAAAAATACTTTTTTTTCTTAAATATGCTCTATTTGCACCTTTTTTTAAAAACCCAATTTATAACCCTTGTAATATGCTAAATACACACATTTTTATAATACTTTTTTCTGAAGTATGCTAGATTTGCACCTTTTTCTGCAATTGGCCATTAACATTTTATAAACACATTTTAAATACTTTTTCTGCACTACACTAGATTCACACAGTATGATACAAATACTTTTTCTGCAATACACTAAATACACACATTTTATACCCCTGAAATACACTAATTCCACACAGTATGATACAAATACTTTTTCTGCAATATGCTATTAACATTTTAAAACCACATTTTAAATACTTTTTCTGCACTACGCTAGATTCACACAGTATGATACAAATACTTTTTCTGCAATACGCTAAATACACACATTTTAAACCCCTGAAATACACTAATTCCACACAGTATGATACAAATACTTTTTCTGCAATATGCTATTAACATTTTAAAACCACATTTTAAATACTTTTTCTGCACTACGCTAGATTCACACAGTATGATACAAATACTTTTTCTGCAATACGCTAAATACACACATTTTATACCCCTGAAATACGCTAATTCCACACAGTATGATACAAATATTTTTTCTACAATATGCTATTAACGTTTTAAAACCACATTTAAAAACCCTGTAATATGGTAAATACACGTTTTTAAAATACTTTTATAAAAAATTATTATGTACAATAAAAAATCAACTTACAGCAAATCAATTAGCATGTCAAGCTGTATCTCCAAATCCATAAGGCACAGAACAGGTCTCTCCTGGTGGTAAATGCCTTTTATCCAGGACAACACGGAATTTTTTTACAATGGGTTTGTTGGTCAGTGTCCCTTGAGCCTTGTTTCTTACCACGTTAAAGGGAACATCAAAAGTCTCAGAAGTCTGTGTTTTGTCCAAAACCATAGCTTTCAAAAGTTCGAAGCTGTAGCAGTCTTTATTGACCCCTTTGAGTGTGAAACTTTTGGCTCTAAGTATTTGTTCCCTGTTGGTTAACCTCAGGGCATAGGATTTGGGACCTGCTGACACATAGTCCATAATATGGACATCAGGGCCATATTTTGACGATATCTCCGAAACCCATGATCCAAGGAAGTCCCCTGTTTCAGGTGTATAAGTGTCCTCAGGAGACGTGGAGAAGATGCAACTATCAGTGTCGCAATATAAAGCTCTACGACCCAGTTTAGAGAGCAGACCGTAGAGCTTCAGACGGGCATGACTGGTAACCATGGCACCAAAAATTACATTTCCCTTGGTATTTTCAGGGCAAGCTTCCGGAGTAGGCTGATAAATCACACGCACAGATTTATCATTGATGGGGCTGATGTCCATCACTATGACTGTAGAGTCGGTTAACAGTCTCGTGTATTCCAGGGGGCAGGTGACTAATTGGGTCTTCGTCTTCTCCATCCCCTCCGCTTGCTTATCCCACGAGAGTTGAGTGCTAATTTAGCGAGCGACCTCCGGAGGTTGTTCTTCACAACTTCGGAGGGGTGGGTCCGAACCCCCTCTGCTCTGTAGAAATTCTCGCAAAATTCCTCCTTTTTGGCCTCTGTCTTCACGTGAGGTGGGAATCCTGTGTATCGTTGTTTAGCTGCCAAGAATGTGTTAATGTATGATGGTACAAGTCTCCTGATTTACTGTGGGGGGTCGTATTTCATTCTGGCATTAAAATGCCAGACATCGTGAAATTTCACGAGGCGGTACCCGGCTTTCATTGCAGCGTAAATCTCGATGGTAGGCCAAGATGCTGTTAAGGACCTCTCGTTCTCGCTATGTGTACACACAGGGATTTCGCACTCTGCGCAGACACGACAGAGCGGGAAGAGCAGTTTTCCTTGGGCTCTGTATGGCAGAACAGGTATGAACAGATCAGAAGGGGGTAGCAGAGTCGCGTGAGCTATCCCAAAGTACAAATCGATGTCGTGATGGAAGTCCTTGGTTATTCTGACGGGATGACCTTTGCCGTACTCCGAGTACTTGCACACATAAGGGTACAAGGAATTAATGTCGCAGTACTCTAATTGCACACCTTGATCGACCGATGAATATGTGGAGAACACTTCCGTTCGTCCGCCGTAAAGGAAATCATGGCTTCCTATCTTTCTGATGGGCTCTATGGATTTATAAATCTTTGTTAGAAGCTGAGTTGTTCTCAACATCTTGTCAAAATCGTGCTCCCAGAGAACTTTAAGTTTGAAGTCAGGTAACAGGATTTTGAGCGCATTAAGTCGATCCAGAGTTTTTGAATAAATAGTGCTGAAGGGTTTTCGAGTAAATGGCGCCGAAGCGTTTTCTAGAGGTAGGCTGAATGGCATCGGGGCGGAAACATTTTTCACATCCATGGAAAAAACAGCCACAAAATTCCCATAGAATCTTTTTTCTTTGTTAATCCCATCAATTTTGTACGTGCCAATTTTGGCCTCTCCATCAGCAGAGCGCACCGTTCAAATCTCGAAGTTTTCCTTGGTCGCTATGTAATCGAGCCAGGCGAGTGCTTTTAATCATTGCCTATCATTACTAGCACTGTAACCTCGAGCAGGATAGACGGCGAAAACGTTTTCTTCTAGGAAATTGGATCCCTGAGGCAGGCCCCCACAATCGTCAGATCTTGAGCAAAGGGGTCGATACCTGTGAGGTTTTTAAACTGTAGACGAAAACACTCGGCACCTCGGTACAGAACATCGACATCCGCTCTACAGTAATGGAACAACTCCGTTTGAAAGTTCCACGTTTTGGAACGCGCTACAGCGTACCAATCTTCAAACATTGCTTGGGTTGAAGAATCCATGTCGCATACCCCGAGATAGGAAAAAACCTTTCTCTTCATCCAGGTTAAAGGTTTTCGTGAAGCTATGAAGTGGCGCCTGTATGAAGGATAAGGTATCTGTGAACCTTATTTTTAATCCTGTTAAAAAAAATTCCCAGAAGTTTGCTGCCTTGAAATATAATCTCGGGTTTCAAGAACCTATTGTATAAATCTTTTAAGATTGGAAAACCGTCGAAACCTTTTAGGTTATGAGCCATTACGGTTACGTTTTTAAAATGTTGAACACCGGAGGACCATTCGCTCGGTAACCAATCCATGAATTCCTTTACACAGGTAAATGTCGCAAATTTCCAATCATTGTCCTCGTGAAAGGTGTCGACGCATAAGATGGTTTGCAAAACCCCGTCGGGAAGCTGAACTGTTTCAAGGTCGAAATATATATATAGTTCATTTCGATATCGTCCTTCTTACAGGTTTTGACGTATTGAGGCTTTTCAGATTTGCAGTGATGTTTTTTCATCGGGTCGAAAATATCAAGGCATTTCATGCAGCGATGTCTGGTCTTGCAGGTTTGCGTCAGATGCGCCTTGTAACATTCAGGGCCCCGCAGATACACGTTGCAAGAGGGGCAGAGGGTCTTCAAAATGAACGACGTCTGGGAATAGGCAGTGATTGCAGGTTCCTTTGCATGTGTGTTATTGAATGCTTTTAGGCAGATAGGACAGAATTTATTAACGCCAAAAAAACCTGCAGGTTTTGTAATCACGTAGAGAAGGTAAATATTGTTGGGGGCTTCCTGGCCGGCAAAGATAGGCACAAATCCGTCCTCGGAGGAATAAACAAATACGCGATAGTCCTGTGCGAGGTGCTGTTGAAACAATTGGACTTCGGGGAGGCCGCAGGGACCCTCGGGAACGCCGGCATCATGATGGAGCTGGTGTGCTTCCTTTTGCTGTAGTGTACAACGGTGATCCCTGATTTTCACGTAGTGGTTAGGTAGGCCTCTGTTTTTCAAGGACAGCTCCCTGGCAACCACTAGAGCTCTTGCCAGACAGATGGAATCAGAGTTCACGATTCTTAAGACTGATTGCTTATTTTTGATAAAAGATTGGACATCCGCAAGCGAACTTGTTGGGGGGCTGAACGTCCATGGCCTTGGCAGTCTAGGTTGGCACACACGAAATCGAATTCCAATTCACTGTGTGGACCAACTCCTTCATTTGACTGAATCACTCTGTCGAGGGCAGCCATGAATCGCTCTGACATTAAGTCATTTCGCCTTATGAGACTTAAATTTACAGCGTTTTTTAAGTCTGTTGATCTGAAGCACAGCCTAACGTGACTATATTCGCCTTCGGGCACCACATCTTCAAGCATTTTTGCATGCAGAGAGCGTAGCGCTGATAGGAAATTGTGGGGCTCCACATCCTGCATACCCCCTGAGACGGACACTCTTTGAGATGAACTGCGTCTTAAATTTAACAGAATTAAAGTTCCTCACGTTAGCAATGCTGTAATGAGGCACATCAATGAATCTCTTTTGTTGCGATCTTATGCAACCACGGCAATTCCCGGTTCCGCTTGTACAGCACTACCTGGTTATGAAAAGCCGTGCTTATCTAGAGTCGGGGGCAAGGAATATGCCCTATAGGCGCACCTCAACCCCAGCCTCACATGGCAGCAGTCCTATAATAGGAAAGCTGACCACCGGAAGAAACCTTACTTTAATCAATTCCCCGGTTAGCCGGCACATGAACCATCTAATGGGTGTGCCGAGACGTAGGTGTGGCTATCGCACGCTTGTCTTGCCGCAGCGGACACCTGCCTTGCGGCATGTAAACTCTTTCCACCTCGTTGCAAGGGATGCAGGCACACACGTTTGGGTGAGGGAGCCACAGGTGATGATGGCCGTTTGGCGATGGCCTCCAGCTTGATCCACGCTGGCAACCAGAACGTCAAAGACGTTGCTGACGTCATCTGTGGACATCTCAGTAATGTTGGACATCTTGCAATAGCAAGGTAAAGACAGACTTCAAAAATGAGGAGCGAAAATTTGTGGCTGATGACTTTCCGACCAGTAAGCAATGAGTGACGCAGCAAGCGGGGCGCAAGTTTATATATGGTCAATCGCTATCCGATAAACGACCTTTGACACATCTCTTGACACATTCAAGGCCAACCTTCATCCGATAAACCTCCCCTTCGTGGGACACGTTCAGAGTAAACGTGAGCTAAAGCGTCATCCGAAATATTTTCGTTTATCAGTAGCAGATGTAAACAGATAGCCCCCCATCGGCATTCACTCTTTGACGGTGTAGT
This sequence comes from Ryuthela nishihirai, assembly GCA_038380435.1. NCBI lineage: Eukaryota > Metazoa > Arthropoda > Arachnida > Araneae > Heptathelidae > Ryuthela > Ryuthela nishihirai. Next base: position 28,952,167 of record JAWZYU010000028.1, on the reverse strand, counting down.
GATAAGAACCGTCACTCGCTCAAGCATAGATAAAGCTTGTAGATATTAAAAGTCGAATTCCGAGCAACAGATGCAAATACTGTGCTGCAGACAGCGTGTGGTGACATTCCTCTTGACCCTTCACCCCGATAAGAAGAGACCGGGTGTACGTATGCTGCCTTGCTTGTTGCTACATGCATGACTTGATGTGGATTGAATTCCAAAAATGCATCAGCCATTCTGAGTGTTGCCATTCTAAAGTTTAGTTGGACTTGGAAAAATGAACGTGGAAAACAAGGGAGTTTGTGAAGTTTTAATAAAGGGTTTTTAATGATGAGGGACGGAGTTTTTGGTAAGTGTTTAATTACTAAGGAATAAAAATGGGTAATACAGGGAATATACAACTTTGGGGTGTTGATTTTCTAAGTTTAGTGGACTTGTAGAAGGATGGGAGTTTGCGATCAGTGAAATTTTAATTGAGGGAGTTTTTAATGAGGAGGAACAGAGTTTTTGATAAGTGTTTAATTACTAAGGAATAAAAATGGGTAATACAGAGAATATACAAATTTGGGAGTTGATTTTCTAAGTTTAGTGGACTTGTAAAAGGATGGGAGTTTGGGAAGTTTAATAAAGGGGGTGTTTAATAAAGGGGTGGAACTTTTAATATAGGGGTTTTTAATGAGGAGGGAGTCTGGGAATTATTACTACTAAAATATTGGGTTTTCCCAAGTACTCATTATATACAGTAGATGGCGCCAGGGGTTAAAAGGGGGTGAGTTATTAATGGGGGAGTCAAAAATCGGGAAATTATAGCTAAAATAGGAGTTTTTCTGAAAATAGTACTCATAGTCACCAGATGTCGCCACGGGTTAAGGGGGGGGGGAGGAAGGGTTTTTTAATAAAGGGGAGGAGGAATTTTTAATAAAGGGAGGATTAATTATTTTTTAATTAAATTTTAATTATTAATTATGAATTATTAATTATGAATATTAATAAGGGGGCGGAAGGGGGTGGTGGTCACGTGACCGGAAGTGAGCAGGGCTTGTGACATCATACCACTAATTACGCTGGAGTGCGACACCACTACTGGCCCAACAGGGAGCCTTGTGAGACTCCTGCCTCATTGTTTCTCACTGAAGAGAAACTGTCACTTATCTGGACGCTTAAAGTTCTTTCGTTAAGGTAGGATTGGGTTATGGTGGTCAAACCCGTCGGGAATTTGGCTTGGATCATTTTAAAAACGAGGCCGTCGATCCAGACCTTGTTGAAGGCTTTAGTGACATTGAGAAAGGTGCGACGGTCTCGTTCTTGTTAAGCGCCTCAGCCACCTTTTCTACTACTCTGAGTATCTGGTGAACTGTAGAACATTTCTGCCTAAAGCCAAATTGCTCTTCTGGAATCAGGTTGTTAAGCTCGATATGTTCTGATATACGGTTTAGGATGATCCATTCAAAAAGTTTCCCCATGCATGGAAGTAGGCTGATGGGCCTATAGTTCTGTGGGAAGGTTTGGTCTTTCCCAGGTTTAGGAATCATCTCAATTATGGCTTTTTTTCCAAATTCCTGGAAAATGCTTGATTCTCAGAAGAGCATTGAAGATAGTGCAGATGCTAACTATGGCTCTAGGAGGAAGTTGTTGAAGCATGGCATTTGTAATGCCATCATATCCAGGGGCCTTTCTTGGTTTTCGGTTTTTAATCGCCTCACGAACTTCAAGTGGAGTTGTAAATCTAATGGGTGAGATCACCATCTGGTAACCTTCTGCTCCAAGTCTAAACTTGTACGTGTCCCTGCAATGGACACATGCAAATTTAGACTTGCAGCAGAAGGTTACGAACAAGTTTAGACTTGCAGCAGTTTAGACTCTGCAGCGGCAGGGACTTAGCGTTCCTTCGCTTGTCCCAACTAATTCGCACAGTACTGTATATATAAAAATTCTTTTCTTATTAGACTGCAATGGACACGTGCAAATTTAGACTTGCAGCAGAGCGATATCTGCAAGTCTAGAATTGTCTGTTGTGTTACTCTGCTATTATTTACACTTCCACTTTAGTCGGAATTGATATTTCATAGGCTGAGGATGTGATTATGTAAGTAGTTCACAATTTTCATTGGAAACTTTTTTTATTAAATACATCATGGACATCACACCTCATAAACGATCTAAAATAATCGCTTTAGACGAAAACACTTCACTTACTGCTAGGCAGATAGCAAAAGCAGTTGGCATCGGGAAATCCAGCATTTCACGGATCATGAAGCTGCATAAGGAGACAGGGTCCGTGGACATGTCCCATAAAGGACATTGTGGAAGAAAAAGAAAAACCACCTCTAGAGATGATAGTTTAATTCGAAGAATTAGTATCATAGACCCGAAGAAGACCAGTGGAGACATCAAAAGGGAGATTGAGTCTCATGGAGTTAATATAGATGCTTCCACTGTACGTCGTCGCCTTCTGGAGTGTGGCCACCAGGCTCGACGCACCTCCAAAAAGCAGCTTTTGACACCCGCTATGAAGCAAAAAAGGCTATCCTGGGCAAAGAAACATCGAGACTGGACTGTGGAGAATTAGGAAAAAGTGATATTTTCCGACGAAACCCAGTTTGAGGTGCATGACTACAGGTCAAATTTCGTCCGCTGCTCGCCTGGAGAACCTCTTTGATCCGGCCACATCCTGTAATCCCCCAAACACCCACCCAAGGTCATGTTTTGGGGATGTTTCACAGCTTCCGGGCCACCGACGCTTCACCCCATTGAAGGAATGATGGACAGCAAAAAGTTACAAAGGTGTTCTGGAGGCGAAAATGATCCCAACACTGCAGAAGCTGTTTCCTAACGGCGATGGGGTATTTCAACAGGATCTGGCTCCATGCCACAATTCTAAGCTTGCTAAGAGCTTCTTTATACCCAGCAACATTTGAAGGTATTGGAGTGGCCAGGAAATTCACTCGATCTAAACCCCATTGAAAATTTGTGGGCCATTATTAAAGCACCATTTGTGGGCCATTATCTAAGATGGATTGCACGACTAAAACCAAAATGATAGAAAGTGTCATGAAAGTGTGGTATCACAACCCTGAAGTGAAGGAGATGTGTGGAAAGCTAGTGGCATCAATGGTTGAGAGTTTAAAGAAGTAATTAAAGCTAAGGGGGTCACATTCACTATTAACTATGTACACTATTACACAAATAAATATTTTAGTTGTCTTTGTTACTGCATTTTCCTATTGTCCCAACTAATTTGCACAGTACTGTATGAGTGTATATATATATACTGTACAATGAGAATGATACATGAAAATTTCATATGTATAGGTGAAAATGTCTTTTGGCGCTTACCTGCCAAGCCACCTATGGCCGGGGCCATATTAACCCACAGAATATTAACCATAGCCTAGATACGACTCTGTTTGTTCCCTAATCATAGAATCTTGTGAGGTGTACTAGTAAAGAAAAATTGAACAGAATACCTTTTCTCTCTGAATCCCTGGAGTTCTAATGTAAGTTTTTTGGCGCTCCTGCTTCGTTGTTGTAGTAAGCATGTGTATTGCGGACTGTACCTGATAGCAAAAAAAAAAAAATTGAAATTATCGTTATTCCAGATACTACATAATAAGATTATATACATATAGGAAATATTCGATTGAGAAATTAAATGGAAGGAAAAGAAAATGGGTCGGATGAGAAAACAGCTGTAATTTGGGAAAAGTGGCTTAAAAAACGCTTGTAACAGTTCTATCACCAACATAAGGCACGGCCTGTCAAAGGACACTGTGCAATGTAGCATCCTTGAGCCCTCATAGCAGAAAGACTTCTTTTTTTCGAATAATTATAATAATTCTTATTTTACGTATTTTTTATAATTGTCGCATTGAATGTTACGTGTAACGCAAGTATAACATCAATATTGTTTGTGAGAGACCTTTAACTCATGAAAACAAAACACAAGAGTATGCAAATTACCCACTCGTGTACTCTTTTAACCTTCTTCGGTCGCTCTCTGTTTTGTAACATGTATCACTGGGTCTTACAGACCTGTGATATGTTTCTTAACATTAAACTCCTATATGGCGACTTTTTTTTACTAATTTGAAACATTTTTATCGTGGATGTATATATTAATCTATTTTAAGTAATGAATAATAGATCTAATATTTTTCTTTCAATAACCAATATTTTACAGTTGTCTACTTGTGAATGACATCAAAGCATTTCTGTTACCAAACAAGAATTTGCTACATATTTGAGAGGGTCTGCTGTTTGTTTAACGTTTTTTCTGTTTTCAGGACCTCCAAAATCATTCCTACACCTCCAAAAAAATGCCCCCCTTTTAAAAAGCGGTAGGAATTACTTTTAAATAGTATAAACTAGAATCGCCAAATTCAGTATACTGCTTCCTCAAATCATAACTTAGACCAATGCAAGAGTTCAGACTCCCCCACCCCCCCAAGAAAAGTCCCCACCTCTTTAAATTGTGATAGGAACTGCTTCTAAACGATAAGAGCTAGAGCTGCCAAACTTAGTATACTGCTTCCTCTAATCGTAACTTAGACCAATGCAAGGATTTAGACTCTGATTCCCCCCCCCCAAATACCTCCCCCTTTAAATATTAACAAGAACTGCTTCTAAATGGTAACTTAGTATGCAGTTTCCTCTAATCGTAATTTAGATCAACGCTAGAGTTAGGAGTAGTTTCAAGTACGTATACGGATCCCTCACTAGTGCTTTCCCCTATGACGTCACCGGCCATGCCCACTTCCGGTCACGCGATATAACCATGCCCCCTTATTAATATTCATAATTAATAATTAATTAAAAATTAATCCCCCTTTATTAAAACCCCTTTATTAAAAATTCCTCCCTCCTTTATTAAAAGCCCGTGGTGCCATCTAGTGTATATGATGAGTACTATTTTTAGAAAAACCCTCAATTTTAATTGTAATTTTTTCAATTTTTGACTCCCCCTCATTAAAAAAACCCTTATCAAAAGTTCCTTCCCCCTTTATTAAAAACCGTGGCGCCATCTAGTGCATATGATGAGTATTTTTAGAAAGCCTCAATTTTAATCGAAAAATTTCCCAATTTTTGACTCCAGTTTTGACACGAATCTCCTTGCACGAGTCGACTCTAGCCCTTATTTGCTTTTCTGTCTATGGGGTGTCCATTTGGCACGGATCTTTCGGAACTTTAAATGTTAATGAATAATTGTTTTGACACGGTCAGTCGATACACTGACAGCTAACCTTATTACCTAACTGGCAATGTGTGGGTTTTCCTTTAATGAGTTCACGAACAGTAGCGACGGTTCTCTCTTTCACGGTTTCCTTGTCTTCCTGCACGAGGGATGTATTTGAATCTCTGCCATTTTTCTCTGAATTTGCACATCCATCATGTAACAGTGCTATATGAGCAAGAATGATCTCCATATACTTGTGATAAATCAGCAGGCAATTTTTTGTGTAGTCTCCAAGCTGCATTCCTTGTGAAAATGTAAAATCTTTCCCCGTCTTCAGTAGGCTCCGTAGCAACAATGCACAGATTTCGCAGATCGAACTTTACGCGCCGCCAGCGAAAACAGAAATGAACAACCTTTGTTTTTAATACATAATGACAAGTTTAGATAAGCTTTCAAAAAAGTTGTAGCTCGTTAACTTTGGAGGAACGAATTCAAATCTAAAGACAGGTGCCAAGAACTTTTTGAACGACGTCCTTCGTGTTATTATATGCAATTATGCATAAAATATACTCCAAATAAAAAATATTGCGTTACTTTTTAAAATAATTTCATGAAAAATCAGTCTTTAAGATTGAATTTTCAGAAGTCTCCGTGTCTTTTTCTTTAAATCTGGTCATCTTGATCAAATTTCAAGCCTTCAGATAGAATTGCAAAAGTCCCTGGATCGTCTTTAAATCTTGTCACCCTAATCTTGAGCCGTCTATCTGTGCCTTTAATCTGTGCTAGCCATATCTATGGTGCTAGCTAATTATTCTGTGCCTAATGGTGGGCTTTCATGCAGGCCTATATCGCGATTGCCTATTTATATGCAATATATAAATTCATGTATGCAGTAGAATGAGTTATATAGTACTTGAAAAGCACACGGGTTGACTAGTGTTAGTACTTAGCAAAAGTATGATGTTCTTCAATTATTTCCACAAACAATACATACTAATGTTATACTTGCTTTACATCCATCGCGATGATTATATAATGTGCAAAATAAGAATTATTATTATTATTAGAAAAGTTTCCCTTGCCAGTCCCTGCCTTTTCAGCAAGTACAGAAATGTTCCTGGACAAATGTAACCCCCGCGAAATAATTATCGTTTTTCGATATTTATCATTATTACATTTTTTGTGAAAAATTACCACCCCTACAAATTGCCAAAATTGCTAAAAATTACGTAAATTTGCCACTACATGTATCCTTTTGTAACGGTTACGTAAAACAAAAGCAAGACATCTTGAAAAACATAAAATTACACTTCATTCATAAAATAACAAATATATGTAGGTAATGTAAGTACATATTTAATTCATTTTACATTAGGAACAAAAAATATAAGATCCTTAAAAAAATTAACAATAAGTTTAATTACTGTCATCACTTTCATTGGACTATCAGTCTTTTCTTCCTGATTGGTAGATGTCACTTTCATCACTCGATAGTTCTTGATGCGATTCTGGTTCAATGGTTGATGAATTAGGGACAATCTCAGATCGACGAGACTTTGTAATGAAATCCGTAATTAACAATTGTGTAGGTTTCTTGTTAAATCTTTATAGACCTCCTCATATTGATTTAAGCACTTACTAATATTCCGCCGGAATCGGAGAGCTCGTTCAACATTCGGGTCATTTTGTAAAAAATGATTACCCAATTTTCTCCCCAATTCAAGTCCTACGCTGATGATTCTTGCTGTGAACGCAACTGGTTCAGATTGCTCTTCATCAGGATCATTGTCTTCATCACGTTTATTTGTTTCATGAATCATGTTAACTAAATCATCCTCATCTAGTTCTTCATCAGGCATTATTTCTTCAATATCTGCCTCAGCTAAATCCTCAAAACCTTCTCCTCCTATAGTCAGTGATCTGAGAATATTCATGCTGTAATGGTAATCTATAATTCTCACCTTAAACAGCATCTGGCCATATTGCTTTCCAGCAGGCATTGAGCGTTGATTGTTTAATCTGGGTATATGACAGTCCAACATGCTTAACACAATCCAAGATTGTAAATTTCTTCTAAGCATCCATAAGAGTAAGAGATCCATCATTCTTCATTTGTTCTAAAATATACCTGAAGGTTTGCTTGATATACAGTGCCTTGAAAGTCGAAATTATCCCTTGATCTAACGGCTGTAATAAGGAAGTTGTATTCTTTGGTAAAAAAACAATTTGTACATTTTCGTGTTGTAAATCTTGAGGATGACCTGGTGCATTATCAATTAATAGAAGGGCCTTAAAAGGCAATCCCCTTTTACTTAAATAACTTTTGACATCTGGGACAAACAAGTTATGAAACCATTCATTGAAAACCATGGCAGTGACCCATGCTTTCTTATTAGCCATCCAATAAACGGGAAGGTTTTTGATGTTTACTCCTTTAAATGAGCGTGGTGTTTTCGATTTGTTAATAACCAATGGTTTCATTATATGATCGCGAAGCGTTGCTACAGAAAAGAACTGTTATACGACTTTTCGCTGCCTTATGACCACTAGCTGATTTGTGAGCTTTAGCCAAATAGGTTCTTTCTGGCATTTTTTTCCAGAATAACCCGGACTCGTCAGCATTGAAGACCTGGTCAGGAGTGTAGGAGTTGGCGGCAATGATTTCAGCAAATTTTGCTGGATAATGTTGTGCTGCATCCGAATCAGCAGATGCTCTTTCACCTTTCTATCTTAGATTATGTAAAGAATATCTTTGTTTAAATCTCTCGAACCAACCATGGCTTGCGGAAAAAGATACCTTCTTTTCATATGGCGAAGTCGACGGTAACTAAATCTTAAGTGTTTCATAAATCTTTAAAGCCTTATTTGTAATGGCACTGGTATCAATTGGAACCCGCTTTTGAGTTTGGTCTTCTAGCCATATCACTAATGCCTTTTCCATATTTTCCATTGTAACATCTCTTACATATGAAATTGTGCTCATACTCGTGCAAGATCCAGCTGCTACACTTTTTCTAATGGAGTCTTCATTTTTTCTTATTGTCCTTATTGTGGCTTCATTCATGGAGTAAAATTTAGCAACATCTGTTACTCTTTCTCTATTACGTAGACGATCTAATATTTTAATTTTTGTTTCTAAAGAAATAACTTTTCATTTGATTTTTTAAAAATCTTTTGGCATTATAAAACCTTAAAAAATTTACGTAAATTATAAAAATGCCAGAAAAACTATAAATGTTGGAAACTTACCAGTAGATATTTAAATAATAAAACAAAAAAACGCACAATGATGTAAAGCTTTGCTGCTAAAATGATACTGCACTACTTCACATGAACCAGATAGCTTTACTATTGTGAAATATGTCCTACGGGGATTCCCCGTGTTGTAAAATATAGGGGAATCCCCGTTGTTGCCAGTGTTACCAAAGGAATGAGATTAAAAAATGACTTTAAATATATATGCAGCCGAATATACATTTTTACCAGTTTTTTGAAATCCGTTATTTTATCAACCGTGTAAAACCGAAATCGTGTAAAACAAGTACCGTGTAAATCGGGGATAAGTGTATTCGATATTCTATTTAATGGCGCAGTGGTATTGCATTGGCTCGCGGTGACACTCCAGCTGCCCGATCAGGGTTCGAGTCCTGTGATGGAATGGTGTAGGAGAAACCAGGACAAGCTTGATTGACCTTCTAGGTTATATCCGTTACTTAAAAATATAATGAAGAAAAATACTTAAAAATCTATTACCACAAAAATACTCAAGAAAACGTACCACAAATTTCTAAAACTCTCACTAGGATTCTATAGCACCACCATAGGGAACCACTGCTCTAATGCAAGAAAATGAAATTTACCGAAAAATCTCATCCGCGGAGGTACGCATACCACCTGTTGGAAAACTGGTATAACTGAAACTATATGGTTTTTAATCAAAGTAGTTTTGAAAATTATACGAAGAAAAGTTATTTTTCAATTTAGACTAGCGGCGGGTAGCTATTTCGAGAAGATAAGCAAGTAAATCAGCATTTAAAGTAGGAAGAACAACAAATGAAACATTGCCACGTACAATTTGTTTGGTGACCGTAAAGCTGTCGATGAAATAACAGGAAGGCCGAATTTTTAAGGGGCGTAAAATTCGATTGCAAAATGATATAAACAGTAATACTGCACGCAATTAGCACTTGACTAAATAGATCGCCAATGGGAGTTTAGGGAAGTGTTTACCAGACAAATTAGCTGAAAATATTTTCGTAGCCTGACAAGAACTGTGTACCCCTTTCCCCTTCTGAAGTTGGTAAAAAAATTATTAAGTATATATTTTACAATTTAAAAAAAAATTAAATTAAACAAGATTCTTGTTAACAATAATTTTTGTTTTTTTTTCGCCATCACGTCTGACAGGCATAGGGAAATCGGGAAAAATCTGACCGTCCCGTGGCCGAGTGGTTAGCGCGCTTGGCTACTGATCTAAGGGACCTGGGTTCGAGCCCCGGGTAAGGCATGGAAGTATGTGTTGTTTTTCTGCTGAGATCCTGCCTCCTCACAGACCTACGATGGCATATAAACCAACAGGCTCATGTCAGACCTCCTTTGAAATACAGTAAGCATATTTATTTCTACTGAACGTGTCTTATAGATTTTCTAAGGACTCGATAACATTGCTATAGAGCAGTGGTTCTCAACCTTTTATGCTTCACGTACCCCCTGGAAATGTATATGTAACTGGCGTACCCCTTGTATAGATAGATAAAATTATAGTTATAGTATAACAATGGGAATAAAATAAAACTTATATATATATACACACATTAAATTTTGTATTCATAAATTACATATATATCGATAAACACAAAAAATGACATAACAGATCTTCTACTACGGCATATAAACTGACAGGCTCCTGTCAGACCTCTGTGGCAAGCAGCTGCTTGAGGGGGTATTTATTTATTTATTTATTATTTTTTTTAATAAAATTATAAACGTTTTATTGGGTAATTGACTTTGATATATGATGAAATTACATATATATCGATAAACACAAAAAATGACATAACAGATCTTCTACTACGGCATATAAACTGACAGGCTCCTGTCAGACCTCTGTGGCAAGCAGCTGCTTGAGGGGGTATTTATTTATTTATTTATTATTTTTTTTAATAAAATTATAAACGTTTTATTGGGTAATTGACTTTTGAGCTCTCACGGCATTCCCCCAAAAATTTTACCGCGTACCCCACGTTGAGAACTCCTACTACAGAGGATGGAATCAGAAAGAGAACACCATCAAATACTAATCATAGTGACAAAAGTAACAGGGTCGGATCTAGGGGAGAAGGCAGAGAGGCCAGTCTCCTCTTTTCACCCTTTCAGAATATTAAATACCGGAACGGGTGCGATAAAAATCGGCAAGAAAGATTTCTGAAAAAGCCCTAAAACTGGAAAGAAAATTTTTATACAGGAACAGAATACTAATCCGATCCGATAACTTGCCCTCCCCCCAAATTTTTTTCTAGATTCGGGTCGGCAAGGCAACATGCGAAAAATGAAAATAGCGAGATACTATAATCAGCACTGTTGCCAAACTATACAGTACGAGGTTCAATGAGCTGAATCAAATCTACAATATGATATTACTTCTGTTCTAATGAAATATTATATTAAAATTCTATATTACCCTTTTTTGGTCACATTCGCTCAAAAATTGTTTTAATTTTTATTATTTAAATTTATATTCTTCTAAGTATAAATGTTATTAAAAGGCGGAAAAAGGTCGTAACCGTAAGGTGCAGCTGATGATGAGCATAATTCTCGATCAGACAGCTGGGAACCTGGGCTGGGTTTGTGGCGAAACAGGTTTGGCCTCTCTGTACCCCTACATCGGGCAAAACAGGAATGCGCGACTGGAGTGCCCCCTGCCCATCACCACTTTCGTAGATGACGTTGCCTCAACATACTTGGGCAATTTAACTCTCTTCGTAGTGTTGTAAAGTGTTGCGATTCCTTGCTATTTTCAATAGAATAATGCGATAGTGCGGAGACTACCTGTTGATTGTTGACTAGTCATGGGAAACCAGCACAGTCACTCGGAGCTCCGCGATAGGCCGCCCAAGAACAGGATGGGTGAGCACACCAAACCCGTGGCTGGCACCAAATGTCGTTAGCCTGGCCACGGGATTTTCTTTTGCCTAAGCAATATTTCTTTACCTTTTAAGTACAACTAATTTCTTGTGTTTAACAATGGCTTCTTAAAACTGATGCTCGTTCATTTTTTTAACTGATCTTTTACTATAAATCCTTTCTATGCATCAGCTGTGCTACTCCGTTATAGCTCTTAATGTTTTGTTAATATAAATTTACTAGTTAATCACCAGTATATTTCACGTACATTTCAAACTTAGTGTCACAATGAAAAGAAGTTGTTAATAATAATATTAATAAACAGGTAATGATTAAAGCAGTCATAGAAATAGATTTTTTTTTCATAATTCCTATGATTTCGCAAGAAATCATAAGGCAAATTGTCATTAGCCATGTGGGATCTGAACCCATGCTCTCCTGATAACATGTCAGGTGCTCTGGTCACTGAGCTACAAACAATATCCTCTATTATTAGCTTTAAGCATTATACCATAGAGTTAATCATTGGAAATGTAGTTGACTGTAATTAAAGACTCTTGTCCAGAGGGCACTTTCTAGTTTAGTGCACATGGCCAGGCCCATATCAAGCAGCATGGTGTCTTTTGTTTTTAAGGCAACACACCGAGTTATCGAGTGAGCATAAAAAAATTATTGTTGAAATAATAGGATACTACAGATATATATATATACCTGGTAGTAATTTGTTAGATAAATATAGAGGAAAATTGTCATTAACTGGGTCTGAACTGAACCCATGCCCTCCTGATAACGTGTGCTCTGGCCACCGAGTTATCGACCACAGAACAATCATTCTCTATTAGTGGCTTTAAGTATTATACCATAGATTTAGTCATTGGAAATGTAGTTGACTGTAATTGAAGACTCTGGTCCAGAAGGCACTTTGACTTTCCAGTTTAGTGCACACGGTTTAGTGCACCTGTTTAGTGCACCCCATTATCTAACAAATTACTGCCAATTTATTACTATTACTACAAGTGTATATCTGTTAGATCCTATTATTTCAACAATAATGCTTATGTTTGATACCTGTCTTGTTGGCTTAAAAAAATACCATGTGCTTGTGTGGGTTGTGTGGTGGCTTCTGTATGCGGGTTGGCCGTGCACACTAAACTGGAAAGTGCCTTCTGGATCAGAGTCTTCAGTTACAGTCAACTACATTTCTACTGACTACTTCTATGGTATAATGCTTAAAGCCACTAATAGAGGATTATAGTTGAGTGGCCAGAGCACCTGACATGTTATCAGGAAGTCGTGGGTTCAGATTCCACCTGGCTAATTACAAATTTCCTCTATATTGATCTAACAAATTACTACCAGGTGTATATCTGTGAGATCCTATTATTTCATCATAAGGTAAATTTGAATTATTTTATTAGATATCATACATTAAATTTGAATTGCATTATTAGAATTAATATGCTCAGGAGATTTCACATTCAAATCCCAGATACCATGGCATATCCAGAAACTTGTAATGGGTTGGGGGCTGGTGCAGACTGGTAACAGGCGCTGTAGCATCCCAGGCCATTAGCATCACAGATCTCTGGGACCTCGTAGGAGCAGGAATTTTTTAATAATAATTGTTATTTTACAGAATTTCACAGAATTGGGGAAAGCCTATTTTTAAGCTTCATGTATGAACTTGCAAAAGAATAAAAAAATACCCCCTTAAGCAGCTGCTTGCCACAGAGGTCTGACATGAGCCTGTCAGTTTATATGACAGAGTAGAAAGTCTGAGAGGATGGCAGGAATAAATCTTGAAAAAGAAATCAAAAGTTTTATTGCAACCCGGGTACCCCTGCTGCAGCTGTTCATTCTCTCCGCTTCACTTGAACATTCACGAAAACATTCCTGTTTCACTTGAACTTATTTTGTGGAAGTGAAATAGTAAATTTGTAAAAACAGTTTTGTGGATATTATTTAGTAGTTGTTAGTAAAATGCAGGGCTGAATCTGCTCCGCTTATTTGTTTCTTACTCATTCGTTTCTTTTACAGGCGGACGACATACCTAAGTGTGAGTTTTGTGACACCGTTTTAACTGTGAAACATATTTTAATCGAATGTCCTTGTTTTAACTTTGAACGTAGAATGTATTTTAACTTTCATAATTTTACGTTCGAGCCCCTTACACTTGGACATCTCTTATCTGACCATTGTTGTTTTTCCTCTATATTTAAATTTTTTATGATATACTGGTTATTTTAATCGCTTGTAGTTTTACTCCCTTTTTATTATTCTATATCTTTAACCCAGGTTGCTTACACGTGGGTTATTTTTATGCTTATATTGATATAACATATTTGTACATTTGTGCATTGTTGCTCTACATGTTCTATTTTACTGAATTCTATTTTTTGTGTTGGTCTTTGTAGTTTATTTTTAACCTTGGTTGAGTGGTGACATGATTTTTATCCGTTTACTTTTTGGACATATGTTTGGTGCATTATAGCCTTAGTTGCTAATGCGGCAATAAACCCAAAACAACCCAACCAACCAGGGCTGGATCTAGGAAGTGGCTGCAGTGCCATGCCTCCCTGAGAATGATTACACTTGGGCATATTTCACACAGTTTTCGTGAAATTTTTTAAAATGCACGTTTTCTTGCTAATACAGTTTTTACCAATCTTATGTAATTTGAAATCATGATAAATTGTAAAATTAAGAAATATATAATTCTAGTGATGGATCGCCTGAGGAAGAGTTTGCGCGAGAGTTTTCGAAGAAGGAAAGATCATGTCCCAGAGTGCAGCAAACCTCATCAATGGCAATCTGATGAATCTGGTGTTAGAGCTGGAACTTGCAATTTCCAAGTGAAGGTGATTTTTTTTTGCTTTAATTTTTAACTATGCAGAGCAGTACAGAAATGTAGTAAAAAAATTATAGTGCTAGATTAAATTATATGAGTAAGATTAAAATTAGATTTAATCCAAATACCATTGTTATGTTTGGGAAATAATACCTCCTGTGTTGCAGATTTTAGATGCTTACAGTGGTTGACTAATGCTACACATTGCTGCTGATAATGGAGTTAGAATCTTCAATACAGGAGACATTGATTGTCCAATCATAAGAATGATATTGTAAATTAAATCTAATTTTAAATTATAAATATTAATATTAGCAAAGGGCTTCTGATATCCACTATAAAATATTTTTTTACTATTTCATTTCATGTAACATTTCAACCTTGTCCATGAGTATAAGCATTACCCCAAATTCTTGAAAATTTTTTTAATTTTTAAAAAGGAAGAGAAACTTTGCTGCACAAAGGATGGAGATAACCTATAAGCTTTATCATGCTTGTCTTGATTTCTCATACAACATGATACATACACACAACCATGCTGTCCTGGTACTGGAACCAGATCCCAGCAGTTGCAGTGTCACTGCATACCAAAGCAATACCACTGTTACACTGAGGTTGTTAAAATTTTGTCAATACCTTTGCATTATCATTTTGTAACAATTTATGTGTAATTGTATTGATGGGGAGCACATATTGGATGAAAGTTGCTCTAACATGAAACTAAAGGTACTCTTTGTAAATTGACCAATTATTTAAGATAATTTTGTGTTATACGATGTGTTACTTCATGGTTAGACACAATGAAAGGATATTTTATATGATTTGGTGAGGATAAGTATTTTTAATATTACAAACTACGATTTATGTACAGTGATACAAATATTGAAACTTTATTGCAGCATCATCAGGATTATCACATAAGGGCATTCTCCATTTTGAAATCTCCATCATTCATGCAGCATCATCAGGATTAACACATAAAGGCTTCTTCATTTTGAAGTTATTCTTTTAAATAGATGAAGTTCCAGTGTTGAGGAAAAGTATTCAGTGGACTATTTTTTTCGTTAAAAAAAAATAAATTCTTAAGATTGAAAAAGTAACTGTTATGAACAGTCTTACAACTGTTTAAACAACTAACAAAAATAATATTTAATGAATAACATGTCAAAATAAAATAGTCCATACCATGAATAGCATCCTATCGAAATTCTATCTGAATTCCCATTAAGAGCAACAAAATATATCTCCACATATATCAAATCAGATAGAGATAATTCATACAACTTCACTGAAGTCATCTACTATTATATTTTAATCCCAAAGTGACAGAATAAAAATATTTTTAATTCTACACAAAGGATAGGAAAACATAGAACGTATCATAGCTTCTAATTTATCCACAGAGATTGAGATAGCTTACTCTATGTTAAAATCTGAAGTAAGCATCCAAGAATGAGCCTCTGCTTTTTGGCAGAAGACTGGAAATCTCTTACCTAATGCCCTCTTTGATCAGTGTTTTGTTAAATTAGGTTTTTTTTCTAATTTACAACACTGTCCAAAGATAAAACACTACTAAAAAAATTGATGGTTTCAGCTTTCTGCAATAATGCACCCTGACTTCACTCTTATAAAGTCAGTATCTGCTACATTTCCCATAATTCAGCAATATCTGGCAAACATTTTCTCTACATTTGTTTATATTGTCAACCAAATATATTTACCATAACAGTGGACAGGGGAGATTTCAGACCTGTGATATTGCCATCCCTTGTACATTTTAATAAAGGATGAAATCTTCGAATTTTTTTTTGATGAAACCACTAGTTTCAAGCTCCATTGCATACTGCACTTACTGTTAATATCTTCAAATCTGTTTGATGTGACAGCTTGACATTGTCTGTTTTCGGTGGCTTATGATTCATGCAAACTTATGTACCAAAATATTTGAACTCTTCTCAATATTAGAGTACATTAATTTGCATAATGTAATGACTTGTTTGCCTAACTTCATCTGTGTTGGTAGCATAGCTTAACTAGTCAGTGGATTAAAGTATTTTATTAATCTGGTAAATATAATCCTATTACTGATGCCAACAGAGGATTCTTGGAAAAATAACTTGTTTTCATCACTACCTGGGCTGAAGTGAGTGAAGTTCAAACACTAGTTCTAACAAAGAAAGTCTTAGTGGCATAATGGTTATGTAGTTTGCTACTGTTGCAACAGGGCATACCTTGTGTTAACTGTAATTGGGACAGTTGTCAGTTATACCTGAATCTTAGTAAAAGCATATCCTTGTATGAGGAGGTCTATAAATGCTAGGAGTAGCACTAGGATTTTTCTCTCTCCTGAGTGTAAAAAAAAAAAGACTATTAATCCTATGGTTTCTGGGAAAATTAGTGTTATAATGTAGATAAAAATGTTGAATTATAGTCATTTTTGCATTTCAATTTTTTTGGGACATTATAATTGCTATTTTTTTACCACATGAAAATTTTAAGAAGAGACATCTCCTCCTCCTCCTCATGATTAAGTTCTTGACCAATGGTGTACATTGTGATCTTTTTTCTGGCTGCAGTACTGATTTTCACTCCACTAGCATCAAGGAAAGAAACAATTTTGGAGATGGTTTGATGATGTGATCACTCAACACTCTCAGTGGTCACTTTAGCCTTCATGTGCTCTCGGTAGGAACTCTCATAGGCAACAAATATCAGGCTTCATGTGCTCTCGGTAGGAACTCTCATAGGCAACAAATATCAGGATGATATCTTCAGTCATGTATTTGCTCATTTTTAGGAGCAGTCTGTCCAGATTTTTAGCACTTACAGTTGCCAGACCTGAAAAACTGAATTGTACTAGGCGATTGGCTTTTTTCAACTGTGTTGAGTCAAATAGAAATTTAATTTTTGAACTTTTTTTGCCTACTAATTAATGAATGAATTATAGCATGTTATATGCTAAATTAATTAGTATTTAATTCTGGATTTTATGAACATAAATTTTTTAACAGAAATAACAAGTTTCTGTTTTCAGAGTCATGCAGTAAAACAAATGGCACCTGTAAATGCAAATAAAAACTAATTAAAAAAAAAAGAAGTGATAGACAAAAATAGTAATAATACATATGAATAGAATGATGCTTATTTCTGACTAACAGAAAAATCAATTTTTAACTTCAAGCAAGAAATTTATTCTGTTCTGTAATTTTTACTTCAGTAGTATACTTTGGAAATGGTAAGAATTTCTGTCAACTGTGCAGAGTTAACTTTATAATTTTTTTTGCCAAATAACCAATCAATGGAAATAGGCCATGTTGTATATCTAAAGAAAATGCATATAACTGTGGTTAAGAAAATAGCAAAGACTCAAATTGAAATAAAAAGTAAAATTTTTATTTTTTTGCAAAGTTTTATTGTTTTTTTATTTTAATTTCAGTAAAATTCTTTAAAAATTTTTTGTCACCTTTTCTGAAGTATACCATTATTTTAATATAAACAAATCATAAAATTTATATTATCTAGGGGGAGGGGGGTAATGGGGCTCTGCCTCTTTGCTCCCCCTAAATCCACCCTTGTTTGCATGTATAATGTTATCCCATTACTTTTGCATCAACCCAATACAATCTAAAAGTAGTGTTAATTCTAGAATCATGCTTTTGGTTTTGACACATAATTGCTATGCTTTATGGGAGTTAGAATTATTTTTATGTGTTCCTTTCTTGTCCCTCTTGCTTGGTGCAGCATTAGTTGCCTTTGTCCCATAAAACCCTAAACGACCTACCAAGCTATGCTTTGCTCAAAGTGATGTAGCTTTTGACTGTAGATGTTAGAGGTATCAAAGTAGAAGTTACATTTTGAGATAAATGTATTAATGCTTCTTAGAAAATATTTTTAACCTCTATGGCTCTTTAAAAAATCACTCCTGACCTTTGTTAGTCCTGCTAGTAAAGAATTAGCATGAGTATGTGATATGATTTGACTTTTAGCATGGCTTCCTCTATCTGCTATGCACCTGAAAAAAGAATTGTTCAAACTGTATCACTCTAATCCTCATTAGTTCATGCACACTATTTATATTTAAAATTGCCATTTAGTTTTTTACTGTCTTTTGTTCTTAAAATTTTTTTTTGTAATCGAGGTTCCACAAATTTGATCACCAGGTTATCAGCAGCAATAACAACCATAAATATCAAATCTAGTGATCAAAATATATCCTGTCATTGCACATTTATTTTAGTAAATTTTTTTAAAAAGGACTCTGAAGAGTAATTCAGCTTGCAGTACTGCCATGGTTTTAAATCAGAGAGTGTATAGTTACAAATTAAAAATAACATCACCTGTTGTGTCTAGTGACAGTTGTGTGTGATTGATTCAAGAATTATGCATTGAATGGAATTTGACTCATAGTTGTTATGATGCATAATTTTGAAAGGCAGTACACGTTAACTTTGAAAGTGTGGAATTTCATACTCAGGACAAATTGTATTTTATCATCATCATCATCATCATCATCCTCAAGCAGCCATGGGCTACGGAGGTCCAACCAGACCGTGCAATTTAGTTCTCCAAGCAAGTCTATCCTGAGCTACATCTACTGCATCTGGCCACTGCACACCAATTCTAACAAGGTCCTGTTTGACATTGTCTGCCCACCGCATCCTAGGTCTCCCCTTCTTTCTGAGGCCTTTAGGCACACTGTTCATAACCCTATTCGCCAATCTATAATTATTCATACGGGCAACATGGCCAAACCAACGGAGTCTCTCTCTGCACAATATGCTGCTTAAAGGAGGTTGCAAACTCCTTTTCCTAATCTCATCATTAGTTACAAAGTTGAACCACCTAATGCCCAAGATACTGCGTAAGCATCTGGAATCAAAAGCATCTAGTTTCCTGTTATCTTGTTTACAAAGTGTCCAAGTTTCACTACCATAACTAACCCTAGAAAGAACCAAACTATTATACAGTCTAATTTTAGTCTTTAGGTGTATACGCCTATTTCTCCACACTCTCCATAGATTCTTAAAAGTCCCAGCAGCAATCCCTATTCGTCTGTTAATCTCATGCCGCACATCACCATTATCTGTTACATAGCTCCCAAGATAATTAAACTGTGACACCTGCTCAAGACTGCAACCATTCAGATTAACTGAATCACAGCCTGCCTGACCAATTTTCATCACTTTAGTTTTCTCTCTGTTTACAACCAAACCTACTCTACTACCAGTCTCATCAACGGCTCGAATGAAAGAGTTCATCTCATCAACATCATTTGCCAGAAGGGCTAAATCATCAGCATAATCTAAATCAGAAATTTTCCTATCTCCAGCCCATTTAAGGCCAAAATCTTTCCCTTGAAGTGAATTTCGCATAACATAATCAATAACCAAGCTAAAGAGAAAAGGAGACAAAATGCACCCTTGTCGAACACCAGAAGTAATGCTAAACCAATTGCTACAAGCCTTACCAACTCTCACACACGACTCAGTGTTATTATAGAGAGCTTTCATAATGTTAACTAACTTGTCTGGTATACCATATGATCTCAC
This sequence comes from Ryuthela nishihirai, assembly GCA_038380435.1. Classification (NCBI taxonomy): domain Eukaryota; kingdom Metazoa; phylum Arthropoda; class Arachnida; order Araneae; family Heptathelidae; genus Ryuthela; species Ryuthela nishihirai. Next base: position 28,932,492 of record JAWZYU010000028.1, on the reverse strand, counting down.
AATCAACCACAAATTATGACGATCAACAGAGTCGAAAGCCTTTTTGAAATCAACAAAGCTAGCAACCAAAGGTTTCTGAAACTCTAAACATTTCTCAAGAATCTGCCTAAGTGAAAATATCTGATCTACACATCCCCTACCACTTCTGAATCCACATTGCGCATCACGCAATTGCCTGTCAACCAGATTCTTAATTCTATTAAGCACAATCATGGAAAGAACTTTACCTGGAACAGAGAGTAGGCTGATACCCCTATAGTTATCACAAGAACTGCGATCACCTTTTTTGAAAATAGGGATAACAATAGCTCTGGTAAAATCCTTAGGAACCATGCCTTTATCATAAAAGAGATTCAGAATTTCAGTCATCCAAGTGGTAACCGAAACATTCCCAGCTCTAAGCATTTCCGTAGTAATTTCATCTACCCCTGGGGATTTATGAAGTTTAAGTTTAGAAACAGCCAAACTAACTTCAGATTGAACATAGAACCGGCCAGGCCTAGCACCTAATGTCCGACCCCGCCTTCTCGTGGTGCGGACCGTTAGTAACTTTCAAAAGAGATACTCTCTTGTGGAAGTGAACGGAAGGGGAGGGCTGCCAGATTAGTGTAGCCTACTGATCTGGACAACTATGGCTACTTTTCTTTTTTTTCTACCCTGCTGAGGAGTGGTCAACCACACAGGGTCCTGGTGCTGACCATATAAACCTACTGGACTGGACAGATATATGGCTCTGAGCTTGATTATGGATCCTGATTTTGCTGCACTGGTGGGCTTCTGTGGAGGGAAAATCTTCCGCTGTGTTTTCTTTTTGTTTGTGGGTTGACAGCCCCAAGTGAATAGATCCACAGGATATGTTTATCAGCTGGTGGATAATCCTGAGCAGAAGTCATCGCAGGCACCTGAACTCTTTGCTTCTATTGGCATCGTCAAATTCAATTGTATTTTAAGTATTTTAAAATTCATGGTGATTCCAATTGTTTAATGAAAAGAAACTATGATTCAAACGTACATAAATATAATAATAAAAAAAAACCTTTCTTCCTATATGTGCCCTAAAAAGTGGAAAATAAAACTAAAGCATATCGATAGTACAAACAGTTGCTGAATTTGTATTCACTTCGAAGGAAGTAGGGTGCCAACAATCTTGTTGAGCAAGTAAATTGATGCCCTATCTTTATATGAAGTGAATACAAATTCAGTGACTGATCACACCATTGATATGCTTTAGTTTCATATCCTACTTTTTAGGGTACATATAGGAAGATGTGTATTTTTCAAATTTTTAAATTTATATTTTTTTCTTTGTCACTAGAAATACCTATATTCATAAACTTTTCCCTATAATAATTTCCATTATATAATAGACTCTTAGTTGCCTAGAATGAATGGGAAAAACAGTTCTGGATAACTGAATTTTCTTTTAATATACCATCCATGTAAAACATGCAAAAACTTCAAAATTTTTATAAAACATTGTAGCATGAAGTTACTTTATTCATTTAAAATAGGAGAGAAAGGAACCTTGGTGTTTCCCTTCAGTTGTCTTTTGCTGAATTGTGCTGAAAACATTTTGCTGTATGAAACCTTTTATTATCACATCCTATTTTAGTGGCTCTTTCTTGTCTCCCATATTATTTTTGGGCATTATATTTTTTCAACATCTGGGTTAATCCACATTCCAGTTAATGAAACCTGTATAATCAAGAGTCTTCTGCACATATATTTTTTCCTCTCTGTTCCAGCGGTATTTTAAAAACCTATTCTTGAAAAATATGTGTAACGCATAGTTTACTGTTTTTTTCGACTCCATTCTGATTATCAATTTATCACTCTTCGTAAATTATCACTTGAACTTTTTTTTGGTTATAATAATTGTTTATAATATATGTTTATATATGATGTATTGTATATAGTAGTATGTGATGTATTATAGAAAAAAATTGACATAATGCAATGAATTCATAATATAAAAAAAAATTATGAAGTGGATAGCTGGTATTGATCCAGAGATCTTTGTATTACAAGTCAAATTGCATTCCACTGTGCTAAGCATTGCTGATGAAATATCTTGTTAAAATGTTTTGTTATTCCATTAAAAAAGAAAAAAAAATAGCCCCTCAAGCAGCTGCTTGCCACAGAGGTCTGACAGTAGCCTGTCAATTTATATTCCATAGTATAAGGTCTGTGAGGATGGCAGGCTCAACAGAAAAACAACATCCAAGGCTTACCTGGGGCTCAAACCCAGGTTCCTTATATCAGCAGCAAAGCACGCTATGTTCAATACATTGTTATACACTACAGAAAATAAAAAATGCAATGCTTGCAAGAAGTTATGCAACTGTGATGAAATTTAGGGAGCTGGTAGTATATGTAAATGCATGGAAATGATTAGGTTTGCAGGATGATCGAAACGATTGGACAGCACTAGTTGATCATCACAGCTATGGAGCAGTCAAATACATAAAGGCAACCAAAACTCACTGGTTGACAAAATGTTGTGGAAATTGTTCTAAACTGCTAAAGATGCCCTTACACAGACATTGACAGTCGTTCTAACAGTTAACAGATTTTGAGCATGGAAGAATCATTGACCTTAGAGAAGCTGGTTTGTTATACAGAGATGTGACCAACTCTGTTGTCTGCAATCCTAGCACCATCATACACATATGGCACTGGTGGGTTCAAGAAGGATTAGGAATATGATGTATGACCACGGAGAGCGACAGGACCGCCATTTGCGACACATAGCATTGTGTGACAGATTTGTGACTACAATGCAGCTGCAAAGGTACTGGCAACAGGTAACACATTGAATACCTACCAGGTCTGGCACTTCATTTACCTCTCACATCTGCCCACATGCAAGCACATCTTCAGTGGTGTCGCCTCAGATAGAACTGGAATGGAGTACAGTTGTGTTTAGTGATGAATCTCGTTTTTGTCTTGGTCAGCATGACAGTAGACAATGTGTTCGCTGTCATCCAGTGGAAAGGAATGCCACCCAGTGCATGCGACATCGCCATATAGTTACAGCACCTGGTGTCTTAGTGTGGAGTGCCATTAGTTGGACATCTCGGTCAGAACTGGTCATCATAAGGGGATCTCTTATTGCCCAATGATATGTTACCAACATTTTGCAGCCAGTGGCTGTTCCATTTGTTCAGAAGAATGGAACCTTTTACCAGAAAGATAAAACCTGTCCCCACAAAGCCCCCATTAGTCTGCAGTATCTACACAAGCAAAATGTTCAGGTACTACCATGGCCAGAATGCTTGCCAGACCTTTCACCTATTGAACACATCTGGGACATAATGGGCTGACAGGTCCAACAACACCCAAGAGGTGCGCCAACCACTATCACTGAACTGGAACAGCGATTTCATGCTATTTGGGGTTCTATCTCTCAGGAGGACATTATAAAATTGTACGATAGCCTTCTCCACTGTGTTCATGAATGCATTGCTGTGTGGGGTGGTTCAACATCATACTAATTATACCACTTTACCAGGTAGGTAAAGTGGTAATTTCCCATATTTTTTTGATAATGTATTCAATCACACATCTCAATGTATGCTAACAGCTGTCTGCGTTTCAATAAAATGACATTAATCCTTCCAGGTGTTGCAATTTTTTTTCTTGTAGTGTAGTTTCATATCTAAACATTCTTCCTAAACTGTTCATACCTAATCTCCTTCCTTGGTAAAGTAAATAGTTGGCAGCCTTACTGCTATAGTCAAATGAAGATTTTTGGCAAGTAACGAGGTCTTCAACTACTCCTTGCATTGACTGAATCAGCCAATAAAATGTAACAGGCAATTCTGAACAATGGGAATCAGTCAGTTAAGTGTAATGGGCCACTTGGAATTGGAGGCCAATTCTTCCAGTTCATTGCTATTGTATTATGGTACATGTGTGCAATCGCCATAATAGATAATGTTACAATTTCAGTGGTGCACTTAATGGATAAATTCATTTTGTATGAGCTAAAGCAGATGACTCAGCACTGATTCATAAAAGGACTGCTGTGATCATCTATATAATATGGCAAATAATGATTACAAAAAAAGATATAATAGTGCTTTTTTTTTTTGTAGATGAGACAAATAATGAATGCTAAATTTTCTTATTTATTGTGATTATTTTTCATGGGACAGAACCCCAGGTGGTTTAATGAATCCCTGCTAAATTCTAAAGTTATTTTTTTTGGAAACACTGAAGCAGTTTTTTTCTTCCTCTGCATAGAAAGGTAAAAAAAAAAGTGTAATTTTTGTTTAACTTCATGTCACTGTAATAGGTACAACAAAGAAGTTTTAGAGACAAAATATATTTCCTAAAGTAGTGTCCACTCATAGGCCTTTCTGCCTATAGAGGCTAAATTATTTATTATGTGTAAAAATTGAATTTTGATAAGCTTTTCTACATTTTGGACCACTGTGTGGTGGTGGAAATAGATGCTTATAGACCACCTCTAGTTTCTCCCTCCCCTTTCTATTTACTGACAATACATGAATAAATGCAGATGTACAGTTCTTTGAGCCTCTTAACCTGTTTAGATTGCTTTTCAATTCTGTACTACTGTAACTTGTATGATTGGAAACTGATTGTTCTGCTAATGAACATACAAGCAACTAACTTAATAAGTGTCCACAAGCTAAATAATGGGTGGATACAACACCTGAATAATTGATGTTTCTTTGGTATGCTTATTCTTCAAGGAATTATCCATAAATTATAGAGTAATGGTCACCAAAAGAATGATTCATTTTGGTGCAAAGATTTAAGTTGCATGTGTGTGTGTGTGTCATGCTTATTTCCAAATTTATCACAGTGTGCAACAATCCTACTGTTAAGCTTAACATTAGGAATGAATTAAAATATTAAATTTCCATAAAATCTTCTAGTAAATGTAGTTTTGAAAAGTATATTTTGTTTTTTATATGTTTAACCCTTACAGTGCCAGGTTTTTTTTCTCTAAAAATGCAACTCAACTTTCACATTTTTTTCAGTGCAGTGTAAATGCATTTCACATTTTCACAACAAGTTCACATTATATGAGAAAGTGCATTTGGTTCTGAACAAAAAATATAAAAATTGAAAGGAAAACAAAATGTAGATAAGCATAAAAAACATATTGCAAGGTCATTTGTAGTGATTTTTGAAAACCATTTAATCAGCTCTTGGTACTCTAAGGATTAAATAGTTCTAATAATGAAAAATAAAGCATATATTATTATTTTAGTACAAAATCTTTGGAAAAAGGGACTTTTTTTTGTTGTGAAACCCGTAAATGCAATGCTGAACAGTTAATTTAATAGAAATAAATAACTTATAGTAATTTAAGAGAACAATTTCCTTTCTTAAAGACCTTAGATATAATATTGATAAATTTCAATTAGTTGGTAAAAAACCATTTTGCATTTGCTATTTTATCATCTGCAACAATAAGTAATACCAGAAAACATTAATGCCATTTTGAGGTTAAGTCTGTGTTACCTTCTTTTTTTTAATTTTGCTTTTATTGTTCAGAATTAAATGTTCTTTCAAGTGGTATATAAGATTATTTATTTTCATATGTTATGGAGAATGAGGTTTTAAAAATTTAGTTGATTTTTATTTGAAAGAAGCAAAAAATTAACTATGCTCTGGATTTATTCATTGTTAAAACTTGCCACTCTGAGTTTTTAGAATTTGTTTATGGGTTATCACTAATGAAATGGAAAATAAATTTTCTCTAATATTACATTTCTCCTAAATTAATTATCCCAAGTTTTATCCTGTTGCAATGATAATACTTTATCTTGATTTTTTTCTTAATAGACAAAGTTGCAGTGTAAGAGGGAAACTTAATTTTTCATAAAGTTCAAATAGTTTGAGTTTGTAAGTTCAAAATTTCATGAATTTTCGAAAATATTAAGGTTGTATTTTTGTCATAATTCCATAAGCTGCACTGTAAGAAGAACATTTTACCTATTAAGAAAATTTTTAAGACAAAGAAGTACTTACGATTACCATTAGGACTTCTGAGAACATTACATAAAAAGCACTGCAGAAAAAAATTGATTTTCTTCTGTCATTTAGTGAATCTAAGACATATTTTTAGAGAGTTTGTCTATTTGATCTAGAGCTCTTCCTGTATTCTAAAAGCTAGGACCCCATATTCAGTATGTAATTTTTTCTGATCATAATTTAAAGCATCAAACCCTCCCAACTTTCTTCCCTTAAAAAAAATGGGGGGGGGGGGGGGCAGTATTTTTCCTAAATAGTAAGATCTAGGACCATAAAATTCAGTATGCAGCTTCTTATATAACTTAAAACTATCATGTTGAACCTGGCATGAAAAGATTTTGAACCCCCAACCCTTCTCCCTTAAGAAAAAAACCTCGAAAAATGGACTAAGATTTTCTCATAAACTTTAAGTGCTAGGGTCACCAAATTCGGTACACAGCTTCCTCTTATTTGAAGCACCTAGAGTTTGAATTCCCACATCTCATATCCCCTCCTCCCAAAAGGGGAAAATTTCTCTTAAAACGTAAGAGCTAGGATCACTAAATTAGGTATACAGCTTCCTCATACAACTAAAAGCAATGTAAAAGTTTGACCCTTTCAACTCTTTTTCTCTCCTCCCCCTTCCATCATGACCAACAATTAAAAAAAAATGCATAAATGATTGCAGAGCATAATGAGTTATATCTAAAAGCCTCTGATATGAAGAGTTTCTGGGATCTCTCAAATTATACCACTTTCTATACCCCTAAATAGGGAGAAAAAGAGGGAGATTTCATGGCAGTTAGTTGTAATGAGTTGTGTGTCAAAATGAAAGCTTGCAACTTGGGGAGTGTACTACATATTTTAGAGAGTATATTTCAAGAACACCTAAATAGTAAGAGCTAGGACTACCAAATTCAGTATACAGCTTCATCTCATCATGACTTAGTGAGATCATAAAGATACGGCTCCAAAACTTTTGTCCTCTTCCCCCCCCCCCTAGGAAAGCAAGAGAATAATCTTTTTTTAAACAATAATAGTTCATCATCATCATCCTCAAGCAGCAATGGGCTACAGAGGTCCAACCAAACCGTGCAATTTAGTTCTCCAAGCAAGTCTGTCCTGAGCTGCATCTGGCCACTGCACACCAATTCTAATAAGGTCATGTTTGACATTGTCTGCCCACCACATCCTAGTTCTCCCCCTGTTTCTGAGGCTTTTAGGCACACTGTTCATAATTCTATTCGCCAATCTATAATTTTTCACACGGGCAACATGGCCAAACCAGCGGAATCTCTCTCTGCACAATATGCTGCTTAAAGGAGGTTGCCGACTCATTTTCTAACCTCATCATTAGTTACAAAGTTGGACCACCTAATGCCCAAGATACTGTGTAAGCATCTAGAATCGAAAGCATCTGGTTTCCTGTTATCTTGTTTACAAAGTGTCCAAGTTTCACTACCATAACTAACCCTAGAAAGAACCAAACTATTATACAGTTTAATTTTATTCTTCAGGTATATACGCCTCTTTCTCCACATTCTCCATAGATTCTTAGAAGTCCTGGCAGCAATCCCTTTCGTCATGCCACACATCATCCCAGCTGAGTCAGCGTTGAGATTTATCTCCGCAAAATTCTCCGCCCTGCCCACGGTCGTAGGAGACACCGATGGGCTTGGAAAGGCCACTGTCCGTCGGATGGGACGTTAAGCCGTGGCCCCGTGTGCGGGAGAGCCATACCTTGTGCACGTTAAAGAACACGCTGGATGGCCTTGACGGGAGGCTACTATCTGTCTCCCAACAGCTGTTCCAGTGGGTCCCTTCCCCCAACCTTCTTTGAGCCTTCGGGGTCCATGTAACCTGGCCATTTAGCCCATGGTGTGCAAAAAAGTGCCGCTCAGAGGTAAAACAACCCAACCCACAACCCATGCCGCACATCACCAGCATCTGTTACATAGCTCACAAAATAATTAAATTGTGGCACCTGCTCAAGACTACAACCATTTAGATTAACTGAATCACAGCCTGCCTGACCAATTTTCATCACTTTAGTTTTCTCTCTGTTTATAACCAGAGCTAGATGCTTTTGATTCTAGATGCTTATGCAGTATCTTGGGTATTAGGTGGTTCAACTTTGTAACTAATGATGAGGTTAGGCAAAGGGTCGGCAGCCTCCTTTAAGTATCATATTGTGCAGAGAGAGACTCTGCTGGTTTGGCCATGTTGCCCGTATTAATAATTACAGATTGTCGAATAGAGTTATGAACAGTGTACCTAAATGCTTCAGAAAGAGGGGGAGACCTAGGATGCGGTGGGCAGACAATATCAAATAGGACCTTATTAGAATTGGTGTGCAGTGGCCAGATGCAGCAGATGTAGCTCAGGACAGACTTGCTTGGAGAACTAAATTGCATGGTCAGGTTGGACCTCTGTAGCCCATGGCTGCTTGAGGATGATGATGATAACCAAACCTACTCTACTACAGTCTCATCAACAGCTCAAATGAAAGAGCTCATCTCATCAACATTATTATCCAAAAGGGTTAAATCATTAGCGTGATCTAAATGAGAAATTTTCGTAACTCCAGACCATTTAAGACCAAAATCTTTCCCTTGAAGTGAATTTCGCATAACATAATCAATAACCAAGCTAAAGAGAAAAGGAGGCAAAATGCACCCTTGTCGAACACCAGAAGTAATGCTAAACCAATTGCTACAAGCCTTATCAACTCTCAAACACGACTCATTGTTATTATAAAGAGCTTTCATTATGTTACCTAACTTGTCTGCTATACCATATGATCTGACAATCAACCACAAATTATGATGATCAACAGAGTCAAAAGCCTTTTTGAAATCAACAAAGGTAGCAACCAAAGGTTTCTGAAACTCTAAATTCTCAAGAATCTGCCTAAGTGAAAATATCTGATCAACACATCCCCTACCACTTCTGAATCCACATTGCTCATCACACAATTGACTGTCAACCAGATTCTTAATTCTATTAAGCATAATCATGGAAAGAACTTTACCTGGAGCAGAGAGTAGGCTGATACCCATATAGTTATCACAAGAACTGCGATCACCTTTTTTGAAAATAGGGATAACAATAGCTCTGGTAAAATCCTTAGGAACCATGCCTTTATCATGAAAGATATTCAAAATTTCAGTCATCCAAGTGGTAACCGAAACATTCCCAGCTCTAAGCATTTTCGTAGTAATTTCATCTACACCTGGGGATTTATGAAGTTTAAGTTTAGAAACAGGCAAAATAACTTCAGATTGTGTTATAGGTCCAACATTAAAGCCACCAATGCATCTATCTTCATTGCAAACAATGGGAGTAGAAATTGTTAGAACCTCACTGAAATGCTCAGCCCACCTAGCCACGACAGAACCTTACCTTGTTTATCCTTCAATCCCTGTATACCTGTCCATTTTCTACCACACGAAACATTAACTATCTGGTACAACTCTCTGCTGTTGTGCTGTCTAACTGCTTTCTTGGCATTGTCAGCCAAGCCATCAAGCCAAAGATTCTTATCAGCAACTAACTGATCCTTTATACGTTTATTAAGCTCTATGTAATCCTTTCTATTAGGACTAGTAGGGTATTGATTAAAGACATTCCTGCAGTTCTTTCTTTCTGAAATAAGCTCAAGTGCCTTATCACTCAAATAATTCTGCCTCCTCTGCTCCTTTTTCCCTAAAAGTGTACTGTTAGTTTCCAAAAAAGACCGTTTAAAATGGTCCCATTCTTCCTCAACTTCAGTAGTAAGCAAACCGTGACTGTCATAATGACTAAGTAACCTATCATGGTAAGCTTTAGTTATAACTGGGTCTTTCAGAGCTTCAGTATTAAAGGTAAAAATTTTAACCCTAGCACAACACTTTTTAAGTTTAAGTTGCAAGACACTTTTAACAAGGTATTGGTCAGATCCAATTTCATCTCCCCTATATGACCTGGTATTCCTAACAGAACCTCACCCCTCCCCAAAGGTCAGAGTCAGTACCAACTTTGGCATTGAAGTCACCTAGAACAAGGGTAATATCTCGTTTCTTGACAGAATTCAAAATATGCTGAAGTTGTTCATAAAACCTATCCTTCTCATCCTCATCGGCATCCTCAGTGGGGGCATAACAGCAGATAAAATTCAAGTCTAACGCTTGTCTGAAATTTTGCTGTAAGAAACCTTTCATTAATGCACTCATATCCTAGAAGAGCATCACTAGCGCATCTACTGAGAAGCAGACCCACGCCTTGGTGATGTTTATTATCATTCCTCCCTGAAAAGAGAAATTTAAGATTATTTTTAAGAATCTGACCTTTATCTGTCCATCTGTTCTCTTGCAAGCCGAGAATGTCTAAATTATAATGGTGGAATTCTTGTGTGAGGACATCAAGAGAAAAAGCTCTGTGCAGAGTCCTCGCATTCCAACTACCTATGGAGAGAAAATGGTTAGTGGGATACTAAAGAAACTATGTTTATTTTGAGAAGGAATGCCAATAATATCAAATAGCCCTCTAATTACAGGCATGCAGCATGACCCTTTCTCCCACCACTAAAGGCTGAAGCCATCTACACTGGAAGACTTCCTCCAATGTAGAATTTGACGATGCCAGTAGAAGCAAAGAGTAGGCCGCACTAATCTGGCAGCCCTCCCCTTCCGTTCACTTCCACAAGAGAGTATCTCTTTCGAAAGGTACTAACGGTCTGCACCATGAAAAGGCTGGGTTGGAGATTAGGTGCTAGGTCTGGCCGGTTCTATGCGTCATCACAGGGGATTGGTGTATAGCTCTCCTTCCACTAACTACCTAGCTACCATTTACAGACCAATAATAGTTAGGACTGTCAAATTCAATATATAGCTTCCTCTTACCAAAGCTTAAGGGTTTGGCCTCCAATCTTTATTCCATCTAAAAGACCCCACCCCCCAAAAGGGAAGAAATTTTAAATAATAAGCTATTAAATTCATTATAGAAATGTAGATCACGAAATGTGGTATACAGCTTCCTGTTATTGTAACTAATGTTATTCAGTTTTTGAAACTTAATACAAGGGTGGCTCCAAAAGTAATGCACTATTAGCTGTAACTACTTTACTGTTCAATATAATGTAACCATACTGCACAAACAGAAAATACAGTCATCTACCTGTGAGAAATTATCATTCAATGCATGATCCACTGCATTTGATGCACTTTCTCCAGCTTTCTTTCCATGCAGTGAATTCAGTCATGCTGGTATACTTTGGTAAAAATCACGATGTTGACCTGTGCATCACTCTTTCATGCATGAAGTAAGTTCCTTATCACTTGTGAACACCTTACCATGTCAGTATGCTTTAAGTCTACCAAACAAAAGAATTTGGAAAGGGTGAGTTCTGGGCTATAAGAGGGATGAGGCATTATGCTCCACCCCAGCTTTGTAATTTTTGCCAGTGTTGTTTGACTTGTGTGTGGTCTCTAATTATCCTGATGAAACTTAATGTCCTGCTGATTGAGGTCTGGTCTTTTGGTTTTCAGAGCTCGATTAAGCTTTTCCAGGGACAAGCAGTATCTTTCTTTGTTAATGGTTGTTCTACATTCCAAGAAATCAATAAAAATTATTCCCTTGTTATCCCAGAAAAAAGTTCCCGTGAGTTTGTTTGATGATTTGGAAAGTTTTGGCTTTTTCTTTGCAGGTGATGTCCGATGTTTCCATTCAATGGATCGCTGATGTCTGGTTTGCCGGTCATAATGAAAAAAGCCATGTTTCATCATGTGATGAGCCCGTTAAAGTACTCGAGACTGGCAGCACCAAATATCTCCAGAAGATCATTACATATTCTTTCCTTGTAGCCATCATCTCTTGTGTGAGCAGTTTAGGCACCCACTGAGAACATATTTTTCTGTGCCCCAGTCTATGGATGATGGTCACAATCATCAATACTTTGCCATTTTCACAGTGTCTATCAGTGGCCTTGTGGTTATGCAGCTGTTGTTTTGAATGAGCTGGTCAATGAATTGTTCATTTTTACTGTTTGTGACAGATGGTCTTTGGCTCTTTGTCCAATGTTTTCAGCTCTTGGTTCCAGAATGTCAAAATCAACATTCTGGAACCATTGTAGCCATCTTTGGACATTACTTTGATCAATTGTCTGGTCCCCATAGACTGCCAGGAGTTTTCAATGGATTGATGTGGCCGACTGATCACCTGATTTGAACAGGAATTAAATCGCTGATTATTGATGGGTATGACTGTCACTTTGTCCATTCATATCTTCCTACCTATTAACAAAAGAAAAATATTTTCAGTGTGGTATGAGGTATTTAGTAGTACAACAAGTAATCACCATTAATTCTACTCTCTTATGCATGCATGCATGATTAATTGTGCATGGGTTACTTATTTATCATCCTTTGTGATTTTGCCCTACTATTAGTTATGAATAAAGTTTTAACAGCCCCTAAAATTGGTCAAGAGCTTTAATCCTGTGAAAAGGGTGATTATGATGAATTTGCATTGTTATTCAGTAGCATACAATGAGGATAGGATGATAATACAAAGGCTTGAATGAAAACTGCAACAGTTTTTAGGAAAATGAGAAATAATTTAAAGGAAAAAAATTGGTTAAAAATTTTCTAGTTTTCTAATAAGGGAAAATAATAGGTCCTGCAATTACGTTTGCTCAAAGTAACACAGCAAGGCTGTATTATATTTCTAATTGATTCAAATAGTAAAGAAAGAAAGGAATACCTTGAAGGCACCAAGTGAAAAAGTAGGATGTTAGATGTTTTATTAAGATATTAAGTTTAGATAGAAAAAGTGAAAGATAGGCTATTATAAAATGCTTTGATGTAGTAAAAAATAAAAGGAAATGATATAAAGTTTCTGGGGTGGGGGTGGCTGAGTCAGTAGTGTGCTAGGCTCATAATCTGCAGTTCCCAAGTTTGAATGATGCCTGGGCCAGTGTTGAGATTTATCTTTGCAAAACTCCCTTGCCTGATCTCAGTCAGTAGGGAAACACTGATGGGCTAGGAAAGGCCGCCATCTTTCGAATAGTACATTAAGCTGTGGCCCCATGTGTGGGAGAGTCATATCCTGTGCACATTAAAGAACATGCTGGATGCATTTGCCTCCTAACAGTGGATCTCCTCCCCCCAACCTTTTCTGAGCCCTTGGGGTTCTTGTGACCTGGCCATTTAGCCCATTGTGTGCAAAAAAAGTGCTGCTCAGAGGTAAAACAGCCCAACCCATATAAAGTTTCTTGTTAAGATCAAAAGAAAAATGGCGATTGAAAATAGAATTGACCCATGATGAAAAGGTACTAGTAATTAAATTTTTTTAATAATTAGATTATATTTTTATAGGGATTTTAATTGATAACAACAAAAAATTTGAAATCAAGGTAGTAAAAAAAAAGAGAAATTTAAAAAGGAAGTTATTTTCAAGAGTAAAATTCGTGGTCTTTGCAAGATGAAATCTGGGAAGGGAAAGGAAGTGACTAACGATCTAAATAAGAATAATTAAAAAATTATAAGCTTGGTTTGTTTTACCTCTCAGTGGCACTTTTTTACCCACAGTGGGTTAAGGGTCCAGGTTACAAGGATCCTGAGGGCTCAGTGAAGGTTGGCGGAAGGGGACCCATTGGAAGCTTTTAGGAGACAAATGATAGCCTCCTGACAAGGTCATCCAGAGTATTCTTTAATGTGCAGAGAGTATGGCCAACACCTCCTACAAGAGGCCATACAACTACGTCACAGAAAAATGTTTATGTCTAGAGCCCCTGTATACCAGGCCGACCCATCTGCCATTCTTATGCCAACTGGTGACGTGACTTAGTGTTATAGTCAATGCAGCCGCCGTGTGCGCCACAGGTTTTCGAATCCTTAGTATATAAAAAACAATTATTATCAGAAGATATTCAGCTGCGAATTGTCTAAACAGCTATAGGAACAATTGCACAGTGTTAAATTCCAGGCTGATCCAATTAAATTAAAAAAAAGTGGGTTGAAAGAATTCGATCGAGAACATGCATTAGGCTTACAGCATTCTATAATATGTACTTCTGACTATTGCTTCTGTATTTTAATATTAATTTATGTGATATATTGATTAGTAAAATGTAGATGAATGATAGCACATTTAAGTTAGTAGTCATTCATTGTTTACGATTAAGTTTAGTTTAGTTAATGTAATAAATTATGCATGTGGCAAACTTCGATCGTGATGGTCGTAACCCTCTGCTTCCCATGTAGGCATACCGAGATTGGCGACTACCGTAGTCGCTAAATGCCGATTGTCGCTGGTCGTCCTGGTATATAGGGGCTCTAGATGTAGTCATTTTTCTGTGATGTAGTTGTATGGCCTTCTTGTGTAGGAGGTGTTGATATGGCTCTCCAGCACAAGGGGCCTGACTTTACGTTCCATCTGATGGACAGCAGTCTTTGCAAGTCCATCTGTGTCCCCCTACTGATTGAGTTTTTGCAGAGATAAATCTTAACACTGGAACTCAAACCTGTAAACTGCAGATTACAAGTCTGGCAGGTTACTAACTATTACCCCCCACCCAAAATTATAGGGACTATTATTCAGATAAGGGTATTTTTAGAGGAATAAAGAAATATAAATTATAATATCAGAATGGCAATCCAATATATCCAGCTGGGTCAACGTTGAGATTTATCTCCACAAAATTCCCTGCCCTGCCCATGGTCAGTAGGGGACACCGATGGGCTTGGAAAGGCTGCCATTCATCAGATGGGACTTTAAGCCATGGTCCCATGAGTGGGAGAGCCATACCCTGTGCATGTTAAAGAACACGCAGGATGGCCCTGACGGGAGGCTACCATCTGTCTCCCAACAGCTGTTCTAGTGGGTCCCCTCCCCCAATCTTCTATTAGCCATTGGGGTCCTTGTGACCTGGCCATTTAGCCCATTGTGTGCAAAAAAGTGCTGCTCAGAGGTAAAACAACCCAACCCAAGCAATCCAATATTATTTTTAAACTAATTTCTCTCCAGAAGAAGGAATCTGTAATTTGACTTAAGAGGTCAGTGTCTTGCAATTAAATTATATGAGAATTTATGTCATGGAATGAAATTAGAATAAAGATGAATTTTAATAGAGAATGATATAAATCTGTTTGCTCCATAAATTTCTGAACTTTGACCAGAATATTTTCTGATCAATATTCAGAAATCTGTGAAGTAAACTGTTGCTGAGCACAAGTTATACTTAAAATAAAAGCTCCTGATATGTAGAGTGTCATGAGCAACCTGGAATTATGTCCCATCCTTTCTGCTCCTCTCTGTCCCAAAAGGGGATGGGAAATTTCAGAGTGGGTGATTGTAGCTACTTGTTTGCTGAATGAAAGCATGCAACATAGGGAGTGTTGTCTATATATTTTAGAATTTGAGTTAAACTGCTGAACAGTGCTGGGTAAATCTATTAGTAAATTATATTTAAGTCTGTTTGAATGAACTGATAATTTGTTATAATAACGAATTTAGCTAGCATGGCCGAGTGGTTAGCGCGCTTGGCTACTGACCTAAGGGACCTGGGTTCGAGCCCCGGGTAAGGCATGGATGTATGTGTCGTTTTTCTGCTGAGGTCCTGCCATCCTCTCAGATCTTCTACTGTGGCATATAAACTGACAGGCTCCTGTCAGACCTCTGTGGCAAGCAGCTGCTTGAGGGGGTATTTTCATTTTTTATGCCATTTTAAATCTAACTGTTAAAGTAGAATATCTGAAAAAAAGTACAATACATCAAAATTCTTCAGTGTATCTGAAGATAATTTTAAAGTTTAATAGTACACTAATCACATTATGTTTGCAAAAACTAGGCAATGTAGTTAATTGACATTTTTTGTAGAAATTTATTTATTTGTATATTTGAATAAATATTTCTCTATTTTGGCAGTATCTTGGGTGTGTGGAAGTATTTGAATCGAGAGGCATGCAAGTATGTGAAGAAGCACTTAGAGTTTTGAGGGTAAGTATCTTTTATTGGCCTTTTCATATTTTTTTTACCCAAGTTTTACGTTGGGAACTGATAAAGAAGTACTGCATCCCCTGTAGCTTTTAGCTAAGTTTTTTTAATGCCATTAGCATTATGGTTTGATCGTCATAAATGTATATGTAATCCCTCATTGGAGGCTAATTTCACCATGAACTTACAACACCTTGAACCTTATATGATTATTATCAAAATCTAGCTCTTAATCCTTAATGTAAGATAAGAAGCATAAAAGGCTAGGAAGCAAAACATTTAGTTAAAAGTTTGACTACTTATCAGTTAGAAAAAATTAATGACCGAGTGATTAGTCTCTTGTTTACTGATTAAAGGGACCTGGGTTTGAACCCCGTGTAAGGCATCATTGCTTGTTTGTGTTGTCTTACTGCTGAGCTCTTGCCTTCCTCACAGATCTTCTCTGTGGCATATTAGACTGACAGGCTCCTATCAGACCTCTTTGGAAAACATCTGCTTAAGGGAAAATTTATTTTTAATAATGGTGCATTCAGTCATTTTATTCCTCACTGAAGGACATGCATAAAAAAATCCCCATGCAGCCAAGGGTTATGGAGTCCAATCAAACTGTAATTTAGTCCTTCAAACACATCTATCCTGAGTTACAGTTCTGGTGAGGTACTGTTTGACATTGTCTGCCCACTGCATCTAGATTTCCCACTTTTCCTTATGCCTTTTAGGCACACTGTTCATAACCCTATTTACCAATCTGTAGTTATGCATATAGGCAACATAGCTAAATCTATGCAGTTCCTCTCTGCAAAATATTCTGCTCAAATGAGGTTGCCAACTCCTTTGCTTAATCTCATCATTATTACCTAATATGCAACATATTGCATAAGCATCTATAATCAAAAGCATCACGTTTCCTGTTATCTTGCTTATAAAAGAATCACGTTTCACTACCATAACAAACCATAGAAAGAATCAAACTGTTATATAGCCTAACCATAGGCCTTAGGTGTATACCTAAGACTATTTTTCCACACTCTCCATAGATTCTTAAAAGTCCTAGCAAGCAATCCCAATTTTTCTGTTTATCTCGTGCCACACATCGTCTGACATCACTAACACCTAGTATCTGCTACATAGCTCCCGAGATAATTAAACTCAAGGTGCAACCATTCAAAATAATGAAACTACAAGCTTCCTGACCAATATTTATCACTCTAGTTTTTCTCTCTGTTTATTACAAAACCTACTCTACTAGCAGTCTCATCAACAATTCTGATGAGTTTATCTGTTCTGAGTTTCTGATGTTTCTGAGTTTCTGAAATCACGTTCTGAGTTTATGATGAGTTTATCTCATCAACATCATTTGCCAAAAGGGCCAAATCATCAGCATAATCTAAATTAAAAATTTTCACATATCTGCACCATTAAGGCCAAAACTTTCTCCTTACAGTGAATTCCACATAACATAATCAATAACCAAACTGCAAAGAAAAGGAGGCAAAATGCATCATTGTTAAATGAACTCCACTGCTCCACTACCAACTGCTACAAGCCTTGCCAACACTTACACATGACTCAGTGCTATTATAGAGAGCTTTCATTATGCTAACTTGTCTGGTATTGCCATACAATATCATGATTAAGCACAAATTGCAATGATCAATAGAGTCATAAGCTTTTTTGAAATTTGAAAAACTAGTAACTACAGGTTTCTGAAACCTTAAACACTTCTCATGAATCTGCCTAAGTAAAAAAAAAAATCTGATCTATACATTCCCTGTAACTTCTGAATTCACACTGATCATCATGCAGTTTTCCATTAACCAAATTCTTAATTCTGTTAAGCACAATCATATAACCCTGGTAAAATCTTTGAAGTGTCAGTGATTTCATGGGCAGCAAGGGGAATAAATCCTTGCTGCCCATGAAAGGACATATTTCTGAGTTTCATTCCCATCAGCAGTTCAGGGGTTTAAGAGTTAATATGGTCTGGGATGACTCATTTGGTACCACACCAGGATCATAATCTGCAGTTCCCAGGTTCCAGTCCCACCTGAGCCCAGCAGTGTGATTTTTCTCCTCAAAACTCCCACCCTTGGTCAGTAGGGGACACCAATAAATTTGGAAAAGCCGATGTCCTTTAAATGGGACATAAAGTGTGATTCTGTGTGTGGGAGAGCCATACCCTGTGCACATTAAAGAACATGCTTGATGAGCTTGATGGGAGGCTACTATTTGTGTTCTAGCAGCCTGTCCAGTGGGCTCCCTTCATCTTCTCTGAGCCCTTGATGCCCTTGTGAACCTGTCCATTTTGCCCATTTAGCATTTGTGTGCAAAAAAGTGCCACTAAGAGGTAAAACAACCCAACTGTAATTAAGAGTTAATATGACCTATTACTGCTCTCTGATGAGACTATTATGTGAGAAAACATTTTGTGAGGTTTTTTGTGAGGTATGTGAGATAGGCATATTTCGAGATAGAAGTCTAATCTGCTCTCTTATCTCCCTCACAAATTAGCACTTTTTTTGCAGAAAATGTTTAGTACATTTTTTAACCATTATGTATAAAAATGTTTTACACCTTGGGCATATCATGCAGCAGTGTCATATCCAGAAAATTTTCTCAGTGAGAATGCAGATTTTCATCACGTTCTGGTACATAAGAACAGTAATTAAAAATTTAATTTATTTACCATCTGTTTAATTGTTTTCTGGCACACACTCGTAAAAAGAAAAAAAAAATGTAAGCCAAATTCAATTCTCTAATGTGATGTGATAAAATGTGATGGGAAGGTTAGAAACCCTTGAACAATGGGCTTCCTGCTATCCCAAATCAATGCTCTATAGTTTCTCAACCTTTTTATAGTAAAATGTAAAATGTAAGATCTGAATCAAATCTACATAAACCTTGATTTTTAAGATTTCTTAAGTATTTAAAAAAGTTTTGGACGTTTGAATATTTAAAAACAGTAATCCAGTTTGGTTGGCAGCATGCCAGACTAGTTGGGTTGTTTTACCTGTGAGCGGCACTTTTTTGCACACAATGGGCTAAATGGCCAGGCCATAAGGACCTCAAAGGCTCAACGAAGGTTGGGGGAGGGGGACCCACTGGAACAGCTTTTGGGAGACTTGGTAGCCTCCCATCAAGGCCATCCAGTGTGTTCTTTAATGTGCACAGGGTATGGCTCTCCTGCACACGGGACCATGGCTTAATGTCACATTCGATGGGCAGTTGCCTTTCCAAGCCCATCGGTGTCCCCTACTGACTATGGGCAGGGAGTTCTGTGGAGATAAATCTCAACACTAACCCAGCTGGGACTCGAACCTGGAAACTCTACTAACCTCCATCAAGCTCTTGGTGAAAAAGGGAGCATTAAAGGGTTTGGAAAGGTCATTATCTCTCAGATGGGACATTAAGGTGTGGTTCTGTGGAGGAGAGCCATAATGTTTAAGAATGCACTGGATGGCTTTGATTGGAGACTTCCATCTGTCTCTTTTAACAGTGTCAAGTGGGTCCTTGTAACCTGACTTTTTAGCTCATTTTTTGCAAATAAAAGCTACTGAGGAGTAAAATAACTCAACCCCCTGTGAAGCAAAGATGGGTGTTTTGTAGATGAAATCTACTTGGAAGTTATCACTAAAAATTAATAAATGTTTTTTCAAAAGTGGAAAAAGTAAAACATAATGCTAATGATTGAAGTCATTGAATTCATGTTTCAAAGAACGAGCACGAAAACTTTTCTCTTTCCAATTGAGCTTAGGTCATTTATTTATAACACGTTCTTTTCTTCTACAAGCGGACGATGAATGTAAGTGAATTTTGTGACACCATTTTATCCATTAAACGTATTTATATTCATTGTCCAGCTTTTAAACTTGAACATTGGCTATATTTTAACTTTTGCGATTTTACGTCCAAGCCCTTTACACTCAGATGTCTTTTATCAGTTGGTTTCTTTTTTACACCCATATATGCTTTTTTTTACGTTTTACAGGATATTTTAATCATATTTAATGTTTTTACATTTTTGGATATTTAGATTTGTTGCTTTTTATTATATAAGTCTTATACACCCATTGTTACTTTTGTATTTTGTCTTTGTTGCTGTAATGTTTACAGCTTTTTTGTTTGCTTGTTTTGTCTTTGTATTTTAACTTTGGTTGGGGATTGAATTACTTTTGTTCTTTACACCTTGTTTGTCACATTATGGCCTAAGATAAACCAATCTTTCCAATTTGTAATTAAGAAAAAATTGCTGGCTCCCTGTCTGCCTTATAAGTTAATATGAATTGAGTAAATGATTTAATCATTGATTGTTTTTGTTTTATTATTGTGTCATATATAGAAAGATAGGTATTTTAGAATACTGTATTTATAAATTTTTCAATTTTTTAAATTTTAAGAAGTTTTCTGTGTGCTTCAAATAAAAGAGGTAGTTATAGCTTATTATAAAATTTGCAAGTATTGAACAATGAATATATAATTATTCATTTTCAGAATTCCAGGAGAAGAATGATCAGAGGAACACTTTATGTAACTGGTGATGGTTTGAGAGTTGTGGATGATGATACAAAGGTATTGTAAATAGAGAATTTTCTTATTTTGTTAAAAAATCGCAGATAACAAAAAGATTTTAATTTCATTACTCTGCATATTGCCTTAATAAATGTGTTAACCTAAACGTTATTTAACCCATTAATCCCCAAAGTTGCGTAAGTGAAGCATTGTTCAAATAATAATGAAAAAATATATATTTGCCTACTAATCCAATTTTAAGCCAATGTATGTTATAAAGGACATAGTCTTTTATGTCCAAGCATAAATATTTATCAATATAAAATAAAAGCCTAATTATTATTCATATTAAAACTATACCTAAATAGTCTATCTAATCTTTTGCAGTTTGACAGGTCTAAAAAAGATATGTAGAAATACTAAATGCCCTAAGAATTTATAAAAATAGCTTCACATATATTTCATTCAAGACAATGTTTCATATAATTAGAAATTTTTTTTAGTTTTTGCACAGTATAACATTTAGAGTAATGTTGCATTTATGAAATATTGGGATTGCACAACATGTGCACATTATGTCTGCCACACGTTTGATGACTCATTATGAACGAGTCTATTCTTGCGATTTTACTTCTGATATGAGTGATATCGTCAGTGTTCAGAGATTTGTGAAGTTGAACTAAGCTTTTTGTCTTGTTAGTATAACAATAATTGGTGTTAGATAATTAGTGAAGTGTAAATTCAGCAGTATAGCTAAAATATATATAGTTCAAGTAAGTATTTATTATGATGTAAACACATTCAATAATAAATCATTGTTTTGCTATCTTAGGATATTTCTTTTTAGATATGTCTTGGGCTCAGCAGTGGGGAAAAAATTGGGCTTTGTCAAGTGCAGAGCTAATGGCTATATTAGAAGAGGATGACGTACTGAAAATATTGATGCAGTGTATATACCGCCAACGGTTGATGAACTTACAGATGAGGATATTAGTGATGATATATGTGAGAGTGAAAACGTTTTACCAGACATAGCTGGAACCTGCGAGGTCCATGCAAATTTACCTAATGAAGCTCAAGATGTTGAAGAAGAGTAACCTACATCATCAACTTCCAAGAAACTAAAAGCTTCCATTAGAACAGCTGTGAAAACAAAAGCAAAGAAAGTTTTTCCGAAGTGGAAAAAAGAAAAATCTGACTTACAAAAGTTTATCACAAGAAGAATATGATAGAGGAAATTGAAAACAAAATTAGTGGCAAGTCTCCATACGATATTTTTTCTTTATATTTTAGTGATGATGTCTGGGAAAAAATTGTTGGTTATTCAAAAAAAATATGGGAATGATCATAATCAACATTCTTTTGAACTAAGCATGGCAAGTCTGAAGTGCTTTTGTGGTATATTGATTTTTACCAGTTACCGTCTTGTTAGTATAACATCTTACCAGCTGCAAAAATGTATTGGTCGAAGGATGAAGACAAAGATATACCACTGGTAAGAAATTGCATGAGTAGGAATAGATTTGATTCCATCAAATAAATTATACACATCAGATAATGACCAATTAGATGCAAATGATAAATTTTCCAAATTGAGGCCCATTTTTGACATGATAAATGAAAAAACATGCAATTTAGTGTATTTTCTGAACTTGTCTATTGATGAAGAGATGATGCCTAATTTTGGTCGACATTCATGTAAAATGTTCACAAAGGGAAAACCGGTAAGGTTTGGCTTCAAACTGTGGTGTCTATGTAGTTCCAATAAATATTTATATAAATTTATATCATGGCAGAAAGAGTGTGAATACCGAAGAGAATGACTTAGGTGTAGGAGAAAGGGTTATACTGGATCTTTTGTCCACTGTGCAGCATCCATCTAAGCATCATGCATTTTTTGATAACTTTTTCTCCTCGCACAAGTTATTCTGCATACCGAAAAATAAAGGTTTTTATGCCACGGGTACAATTCTCATGGGTACAATTCATGAGAATTGTACAAGCAATAATGGAGCGGGGGTGGCTCAGTCGGTAGCGTGCCAGGCTTGTAATCTGCAGTTCCCAGGTTCGAGTCCCAGCTGGGTCAGCGTTGAGATTTATCTCTGCAAAATTCCCCGCCCTGCCCACGGTCAGTAGGGGACACCAATGGGCTTGGAAAGGCTGCTGCCTGTCAGATGGGACGTTAAGTTGTGGTCCCGTGTGCGGGAGAGCCATACCCTGTGCACGTTAAAGAACACGCTGGATGGCCTTGACGGGAGGCTACTATCTGTCTCCCAACAGCTGTTCCAGTGGGTCCCCTCCCCCAACCTTCTCTGAGCCTTCGGGGTCCATGTGACCTGGCCATTTAGCCCATGGTGTGCAAAAAAGTGCTGCTCAGAGGTAAAACAACCCAACACAAGCAATAATATTTTGGAAACAGTAATGTCCAACCCCGCCTTCTCGTGGTGCGGACCGTTAGTAACTTTCAAAAGAGATACTCTCTTGTGGAAGTGAACGGAAGGGGAGGGCTGCCAGATTAGTGTGGCCTACTGATCTGGACAACTATGGCTACTTTTCTTTTTTTTCTACCCTGCTGAGGAGTGGTCAACCACACAGGGTCCTGGTGCTGACCATATAAACCTACTGGACTGGACAGATATATGGCTCTGAGCTTGATTATGGATCCTGATTTTGCTGCACTGGTGGGCTTCTGTGGAGGGAAAATCTTCCGCTGTGTTTTCTTTTTGTTTGTGGGTTGACAGCCCCAGTGAATAGATCCACAGGATATGTTTATCAGCTGGTGGATAATCCTGAGCAGAAGTCATCGCAGGCACCTGAACTCTTTGCTTCTATTGGCATCGTCAAATTCTACATTGGAGGAAGTCTTCCAGTGTAGATGGCTTCAGCCTTTAGTAGTGGGGGAACGGGTCTTTGCCCCATGTCTGCGATTAGGGGGCTGTTTGATATTGTCGGCATTCCCTCTCTCAATAAACATAGTTTCTTTAAACATCCCACTAACCATTTTCTCTCCATAGGTAGTTGGAATGTGAGGACTCTGCACAGAGCTTTTTCTCTTGATGTCCTCACACAAGAATTCCACCGTTATAATTTAGATATTCTCGGCTTGCAAGAGACCAGATGGACAGATAAAGGTCAGATTCTTAAAAATAATCTTAAATTTCTCTTTTCAGGGAGGGACAACAATAAGCATCACCAAGGCGTGGGTCTGCTTCTCAGCAGACACGCTAGCGATGCTCTTCTAGGATATGAGTGCATTAATGAAAGGTTTCTTACAGCAAAATTTCAGATAAGCATTAAAGACTTGAATGTTATTTGCTGTTATGCCCCCACTGAGGATGCCGATGAGGATGAGAAGGATAGGTTTTATGAACAACTTCAGGATATTTTGAATTCTGTCAAGAAAGGAGATATTACCCTTGTTCTTGGTGACTTCAATGCCAAAGTTGGTACTGACTCTGACCTTTGGGGAGGAGTAATAGGCCCTTTTGGTATTGGTAGCTGCAATGGCAATGGGCAACGTCTCCTACAGGTAAGTAAACTCAATGGATTCAGAATAACTAACACTTATTACAAACACCGCGACATACATAAGTACACATGGGTTTCACCCGATGGGCTGCATAAGAATATGATTGATTATATATTAATTAACGGCAAATGGGCTAGTTCTGTTAGGAATACCAGGGCATATAGGGGAGCTGAAATTGGATCTGACCATTACCTTGTTAAAAATGTGTTGCAACTTAAACTTAAAAAGTGTTGTGCTAGGGTTAAAAAATTTACTTTTAATACTGAAGCTCTGAAAGATCCAGTTATAGCCAAAGCTTACCATGATAGGTTACTTAGTCATTATGACAGTCATGGTTTGCTTACTACTGAAGATGAGGAAGAATGGGATCATTTTAAACAGGCTTTTTTGGACACTAACAGTACTCTTTTAGGAAAAAAGGAGCAGAAGAGGCAGAATTATCTGAGTGATAAGGCACTTGAGCTTATTTCGGAAAGAAAGAACTGCAAGAATGTCTTTAATCAATACCCTACTAGTCCTAATAGAAAGCATTACAGAGAACTTAATAAACGTGTAAAAGATCAGTTAGCTGCTGATAAGAATCTTTGGCTTGATGGTTTGGCTGACAAAGCCGAGGAAGCAGTTAGACAGCACAACAGCAGAGAGCTGTACCACATAGTTAATGTTTTATGTGGTAGAAAACAGACAGGCATACAAGGATTGAAGGATAAACAAGGTAAGGTTATAGAAGGGGAGGATTCTGTCATGGCTAGGTGAGCTGAGCATTTCAGTGATGTTCTTAACAATGTAGTTGGTTCTGCTCCCATTGTTTGCAGTGATGATGGATGCATTGGTGGCTTTAATGTTGGCCCTATAACACAATCTGAAGTTATTTTGGCTGTTTCTAAACTTAAACTACATAAATCCCCAGGGGTAGATGAAATTACTACGGAAATGCTTAGAGCTGGGAATGTTTCGGTTACCACTTGGATGACTGAAATTCTGAATATCTTTTATGATAAAGGCATGGTTCCTAAGGATTTTACCAGAGCTATTGTTATCCCTATTTTCAAAAAAGGTGATCGCAGTTCTTGTGATAACTATAGGGGTATCAGCCTACTCTCTGTTCCAGGTAAAGTTCTTTCCATGATTGTGCTTAATAGAATTAAGAATCTGGTTGACAGGCAATTGCGTGATGAGCAATGTGGATTCAGAAGTGGTAGGGGATGTGTGGATCAGATATTTTCACTTAGGCAGATTCTTGAGAAATGTTTAGAGTTTCAGAAACCTTTGGTTGCTAGCTTTGTTGATTTCAAAAAGGCTTTCGACTCTGTTGATCGTCATAATTTGTGGTTGATTGTGAGATCATATGGTATACCAGACAAGTTAGTTAACATTATGAAAGCTCTCTATAATAACACTGAGTCGTGTGTGAGAGTTGGTAAGGCTTGTAGCAATTGGTTTAGCATTACTTCTGGTGTTCGACAAGGGTGCATTTTGTCTCCTTTTCTCTTTAGCTTGGTTATTGATTATGTTATGCGAAATTCACTTCAAGGGAAAGATTTTGGCCTTAAATGGGCTGGAGATACGAAAATTTCTGATTT
Source organism: Ryuthela nishihirai (assembly GCA_038380435.1). NCBI lineage: Eukaryota > Metazoa > Arthropoda > Arachnida > Araneae > Heptathelidae > Ryuthela > Ryuthela nishihirai. The sequence goes on along the minus strand of JAWZYU010000028.1, from coordinate 28,906,911 downwards.
AGATTATGCTGATGATTTAGCCCTTTTGGCAAATGATGTTGATGAGATGGACTCTTTCATTCGAGCTGTTGATGAGACTGGTAGTAGAGTAGGTTTGGTTATAAACAGAGAGAAAACTAAAGTGATGAAAATTGGTCAGGCAGGCTGTGATTCAGTTAATTTGAATGGTTGCAGTCTTGAGCAGGTGTCACAGTTTAATTATCTTGGGAGCTATGTAACAGATAATGGTGATGTGCGGCATGAGATTAACAGACGAATAGGGATTGCTGCTGGGACTTTTAAGAATCTATGGAGAGTGTGGAGAAATAGGCGTATACACCTAAAGACTAAAATTAGACTGTATAATAGTTTGGTTCTTTCTAGGGTTAGTTATGGTAGTGAAACTTGGACACTTTGTAAACAAGATAACAGGAAACTAGATGCTTTTGATTCCAGTTGCTTACGCAGTATCTTGGGCATTAGGTGGTTCAACTTTGTAACTAATGATGAGATTAGGAAAAGGAGTTTGCAACCTCCTTTAAGCAGCATATTGTGCAGAGAGAGACTCCGTTGGTTTGGCCATGTTGCCCGTATGAATAATTATAGATTGGCGAATAGGGTTATGAACAGTGTGCCTAAAGGCCTCAGAAAGAAGGGGAGACCTAGGATGCGGTGGGCAGACAATGTCAAACAGGACCTTGTTAGAATTGGTGTGCAGTGGCCAGATGCAGTAGATGTAGCTCAGGATAGACTTGCTTGGAGAACTAAATTGCACGGTCTGGTTGGACCTCCGTAGCCCATGGCTGCTTGAGGATGATGATGATGATGATGAATGAGTATCAAGAAAAAAGAAAGAGGTTCACATTTTTCTTTTGATAAGGAACGTGAAGTATTGATGGTAAGATGGAATGATAATTTTGTCATTACTGTCGCTAAAAATAACTGCTGTATTGAACCACTGGTATCTGCTAAAAGATAAATAGAAAAGAACAAAAAAAGATTGCTATTGCTCAGCTAAGAGTTGTTGCTGACTACAATCAGCACATGGGAGGAGTTGATCTCCATGATAAAGGCATTGCAAACTATAGAATTCGTGTAAGGGGGAAAGAAATGGTGGTGGCTGCTTTTTATAAATATATAGATAGCGTAATTGTGACTGCATGGAAAATCTATAATATAGGAAATAAGCAGAAAATGACACAGATAGAATTCAAATCTTATGTAGCTGTTACTCTTATGAAAATAGAAGACAGTAATAGTCAAGAAAATGAGGAGATAGCAGGGTCTAGTGGACTGAATATTATTCTGCAAAACCCAACTATAGGTGTAACTGAATATTATTTCTGCAATACCCATAGTTGGGTTTTGCAGAAATAATATTCAGTCCACTAGACTAGTTTGGTCCATCCAAGAGCTCATTACCCACCGAAATACTGTTTGACAATATTGGCCATGTTATAGTTGAACAGGAGAATAAAGCAAGAAGAAGATGTAGACAGTGCAAAAGCAATACAATATATATGTGTAAAAAGTGTCAAGTACATCTTCATGCAGACTGCTTCAGACAGTTCCATATGTTTTAACTTTAAGTATTCATATTCTGATAATCCCAAAGTTGCGTACACGCAACATTTTTCTGTGGTCACAAATTGTTATTTTTTTTAAAATCATAACTGCCTATTTACATGTATTTTTGTTTATAATAAAAGTAATATCTTAAAAATATTATAATTTCCACTTTTGGGAATTAATGGGTTAACAGCAGTTGAATTGTATTTAGTGTTTTTTTCTCATTATTTAAATTACAACTACTATTTAGCAAAATATATAGTCTGTTAAAATCAATCTCAACCTCACTGCTGGAATCATTATTAAAATACTTAATTTTTCTCCCATAGTGACTATATTTGCTTATTGTAGATCTACCACTGATCTTAGGATCCAAAGGATAGTATATTTTGCAAAATCACCAAAAGATGTAAAATGCAGAATGATTCAAAATTCACACAACCTATAATAGAAAATTTTATTTATTCTCAATTTATGTTTACAAATTGTTAACAAAGTATTACATTAGATGTTGGAAGTGTCCTCCCTCTTCTTGAATACATGTTCATTGAATCCAGTCTGAACAGTTAAGAATGATTTGGTTGTTAAATAATGTTCGACTATGTATACACATTTGGCCTGGGAAAATCTCAATATGGGCCACCAACAACAAGTCAATACATGCCACCAACAAAGAACTGACAGCATGATAACTAAACAGTGTTACATATGTCAGTGACTGCAGGGTTGCAAACATTAGAATCTGTATTTAAGTCTGTTCAATTGGCATGAAATAATAAGCATTCATATTTTGGGTTGCATGAATTTTGAATCACTCTGTATATGCAATAATGAAACTTGAAGTAATAATTCATGTGCAGTAACAAATGATAGATATAAGTCTCTTTTCATACTGAAATTTGAGGCTTCCTCTCAGTTACTCTAGGGGCAGGGATGGTTCAATCGGTAGAGTGCCAACCTCGTAATCTGCAGTTCCTAGGTTCGAGTCCCAATTGGGCCAGCATTGAGATTTATCTTTGCAAAACTCCTTGCCCTGTCCACAGTCAGTAGAGAACACACCAATGGGCTTGGAAAGGCTGCCATTTGTCGGATAGGATAAGCAGTGGCCCTGTATGCGGGAGAGCCATACTATGTGCTCATTAAAGAACATGCTCGATGGCCTTGATGGGAGGCTACCATCTGCCACCTAACAGCTGTCCAGTGGGTCCCCTTCCACAAACCTTCTCTGAGCTTTCGGGGTTCATGTAACCTGGCCATTTGCCCATTATGTGCAAAAAAGCTACTACAGTGGGTTAAACAATTCAACCTCTCACTTACTCAGTAAGCATAGATAAAAAAAACTGCTCTTTGTATAAAGCTCACAGTAATGCAACAGTATCCTAGCTAATATAATAAAAACAATCTAGACACACATAATTGATATTAAGGAATTTTTTTGGTGAAACTAAATGCTTAAATTTTTATTGTAATTTTAGGCTGTTGTTATAACATTATATGTTCACGATGTTTAAATATCTTTCATATTTAGGGCCTTCTGGTGGATCAGACAATAGAAAAAGTATCATTTTGTGCACCCGACAGAAATCACGAGAAAGGATTTTCTTATATATGTCGTGATGGGACCACACGTAGATGGATGTGCCATGGATTTCTTGCTCTAAGAGATTCTGTAAGAAAAAACATATTTACATTTACAATTGCAAATTAAATTATGTACAAACATTTTAAATCTGAATCAGTTATTTAGTGAATGAAAAATATTTTCTTGATTTGCGATATGCAATTTTTCTTAAATAGCTGCATTATTGCTTAACCCTTAAGTCAATGACAATTGAAAGTCAGAGTTGCGCATGCACAACTCCTTTCACACCTTCATTATCATCATCCTCAAGCAGCCATGGGCTATGGAGGTCCAACCAGACCGTGCAATTTAGTTCTCCAAGCAAGTCTATCCTGAGCTACATCTACTGCATATGGCCACTGCACACCAATTCTAACAAGGTCCTGTTTGACATTGTCTGCCCACCGCATCCTAGGTCTCCCCTTCTTTCTCAGGCCTTTAGGCACACTGTTCATAACCCTATTCGCCAATCTATAATTATTCATACGGGCAACATGGCCAAACCAACGGAGTCTCTCTCTGCACAATATGCTGCTTAAAGGAGGTTGCAAACTCCTTTGCCTAACCTCATCATTAGTTACAAAGTTGAACCACCTAATGCCCAAGATACTGCGTAAGCATCTGGAATCAAAAGCATCTAGTTTCCTGTTATCTTGTTTACAAAGTGTCCAAGTTTCACTACCATAACTAACCCTAGAAAGAACCAAACTATTATACAGTCTAATTTTAGTCTTTAGGTGTATACGCCTATTTCTCCACACTCTCCATAGATTCTTAAAAGTCCCGGCAGCAATCCCTATTCGTCTGTTAATCTCATGCCGCACATCACCATTATCTGTTACATAGCTCCCAAGATAATTAAACTGTGACACCTGCTCAAGACTGCAACCATTCAGATTAACTGAATCACAGCCTGCCTGACCAATTTTCATCACTTTAGTTTTCTCTCTGTTTATAACCAAACCTACTCTACTACCAGTCTCATCAACGGCTCGAAAGAAAGAGTTCATCTCATCAACATCATTTGCCTAAAGGGCTAAATCATCAGCATAATCTAAATCAGAAATTTTCGTATCTCCAGCCCATTTAAGGCCAAAATCTTTCCCTTGAGGTGAATTTCGCATAACATAATCAATAACCAAGCTAAAGAGAAAAGGAGACAAAATGCACCCTTGTCGAACACCAGAAGTAATGCTAAACCAATTGCTACAAGCCTTACCAACTCTCACACACGACTCAGTGTTATTATAGAGAGCTTTCATAATGTTAACTAACTTGTCTGGTATACCATATGATCTCACAATCAACCACAAATTATGACGATCAGCAGAGTCGAAAGCCTTTTTGAAATCAACAAAGCTAGCAACCAAAGGTTTCTGAAACTCTAAACATTTCTCAAGAATCTGCCTAAGTGAAAATATCTGATCCACACATCCCCTACCACTTCTGAATCCACATTGCTCATCACGCAATTGCCTGTCAACCAGATTCTTAATTCTATTAAGCACAATCATGGAAAGAACTTTACCTGGAACAGAGAGTAGGCTGATACCCCTATAGTTATCACAAGAACTGCGATCACCTTTTTTGAAAATAGGGATAACAATAGCTCTGGTAAAATCCTTAGGAACCATGCCTTTATCATAAAAGATATTCAGAATTTCAGTCATCCAAGTGGTAACCGAAACATTCCCAGCTCTAAGCATTTCCGTAGTAATTTCATCTACCCCTGGGGATTTATGTAGTTTAAGTTTAGAAACAGCCAAAATAACTTCAGATTGTGTTATAGGGCCAACATTAAAGCCACCAATGCATCCATCATCACTGCAAACAATGGGAGCAGAACCAACTACATTGTTAAGAACATCACTGAAATGCTCAGCCCACCTAGCCATGACAGAATCCTCCCCTTCTATAACCTTACCTTGTTTATCCTTCAATCCTTGTATGCCTGTCTGTTTTCTACCACATATAACATTAACTATGTGGTACAGCTCTCTGCTGTTGTGCTGTCTAACTGCTTCCTCGGCTTTGTCAGCCAAACCATCAAGCCAAAGATTCTTATCAGCAGCTAACTGATCTTTTACACGTTTATTAAGTTCTCTGTAATGCTTTCTATTAGGACTAGTAGGGTATTGATTAAAGACATTCTTTGCAGTTCTTTCTTTCCGAAATAAGCTCAAGTGCCTTATCACTCAGATAATTCTGCCTCTTCTGCTCCTTTTTTCCTAAAAGAGTACTGTTAGTGTCCAAAAAAGCCTGTTTAAAATGATCCCATTCTTCCTCAACTTCAGTAGTAAGCAAACCATGACTGTCATAATGACTAAGTAACCTATCATGGTAAGCTTTGGCTATAACTGGATCTTTCAGAGCTTCAGTATTAAAAGTAAATTTTTTAACCCTAGCACAACACTTTTTAAGTTTAAGTTGCAACACATTTTTAACAAGGTAATGGTCAGATCCAATTTCAGCTCCCCTATATGCCCTGGTATTCCTAACAGAACTAGCCCATTTGCCGTTAATTAATATATAATCAATCATATTCTTATGCAGCCCATCGGGTGAAACCCATGTGTACTTATGTATGTCGCGGTGTTTGTAATAAGTGTTAGTTATTCTGAATCCATTGAGTTTACTTACCTGTAGGAGACGTTGCCCATTGCCATTGCAGCTACCAATACCAAAAGGGCCTATTACTCCTCCCCAAAGGTCAGAGTCAGTACCAACTTTGGCATTGAAGTCACCAAGAACAAGGGTAATATCTCCTTTCTTGACAGAATTCAAAATATCCTGAAGTTGTTCATAAAACCTATCCTTCTCATCCTCATCGGCATCCTCAGTGGGGGCATAACAGCAAATAACATTCAAGTCTTTAACGCTTGTCTGAAATTTTGCTGTAAGAAACCTTTCATTAATGCACTCATATCCTAGAAGAGCATCGCTAGCGTGTCTGCTGAGAAGCAGACCCACGCCTTGGTGATGCTTATTGTTGTCCCTCCCTGAAAAGAGAAATTTAAGATTATTTTTCAGAATCTGACCTTTATCTGTCCATCTGTTCTCTTGCAAGCCAAGAATATCTAAATTATAATGGTGGAATTCTTGTGTGAGGATATCAAGAGAAAAAGCTCTGTGCAGAGTCCTCACATTCCAACTACCTATGGAGAGAAAATGGTTAGTGGGATGTTTAAAGAAACTATGTTTATTGAGAGAGGGAATGCCGACAATATCAAACAGCCCCCAATCGCAGACATGGGGCAAAGACCCGTTCCCCCATTACTAAAGGCTGAAGCCATCTACACTGGAAGATTTCCTCCAACGTAGAATTTGACGATGCCAATAGAAGCAAAGAGTTCAGGTGCCTGCGATGACTTCTGCTCAGGATTATCCACCAGCTGATAAACATATCCTGTGAATCTATTCACTTGGGGCTGTCAACCCACAAACAAACAGAAAACACAGTGGAAGATTTTCCCTCCACAGAAGCCCACCAGTGCAGCAAAATCAGGATCCATAATCAAGCTCAGAGCCATATATCTGTCCAGTAGGTTTATATGGTCAGCACCAGGACCCTGTGTGGTTGACCACTCCTCAGCAGGGTAGAAAAAAAAGAGAAGTGGCCATAGTTGTCCAGATCAGTAGGCCACACTAATCTGGCAGCCCTCCCCTTCCGTTCACTTCCACAAGAGAGTATCTCTTTCGAAAGTTACTAACGGTCCGCACCACAAGAAGGCGGGGTCGGACATTAGGTGCTAGGCCTGGCCGGTTCTATGCATCATCACAGGGGATTGGTGCATAGCTCTCCTTCCTAGACTACCTAGCTACCACACTAACTACCTGACTACCTAGCTTCACACCTTGGAAAAGAGAAATGTGATAAGTCCAAAATGAAATAAATCCCCAAAATGATAAATATAACTAAATAAAGTAAAACTGGTTAAGAAAAAGTAAAAGTGAATGGGTGGACCATCACAACTCCCTCTCCCAAAGGGAGTCAAAATTTGACGAGCAAATTTAGAATAATAGGACATTTCTCATGTCATTTACACATCACTGAACATAAAACAAAGTGAAAGTATGCTTACACAAATTTTGATAAGACGATCTACTCTCACATTGAGACAATCTTCCATCGGTACCTCCTCCCATTCCTCCTAAAAAAGTATATAGCTACCTGGTGTAAATACATACCAATGGCTGTGGCAGTTAACTGCATACTAGCATTAAGCGGTCTACTAGTATCATATTCTGATACAAACTTCAAAAGTTGCATACAATAACCTTTACAAAAAAACTGGTAGAAAACTGGTTAATATTATTCCTGTCTTGCTTAACTTCTAAAAAGGTTAAAGAAAAAAAAAATACATGAAATTCTGCTCTTTCACAGAATACAAATACAGATGTATCAAGCGGGGTACATAATTTCTGCTTATTCCCCTAACAATAATTCATATACGTGAAATCTAAATCTTCTCCTGCCATACTTAAAAAAGTGGGTATTGGTACTCCGTTAAATCCTCCTAACTGCAAGAAAATGTGCGAAGCTAAGAATTTCATTTTACAAACAAGCGGGAGAGTAATCATCTGCTAAAACTTTACCTAAACACAATAAATCATGAGTTAGCTAAAAAAAAATTCTGAATTAAAAAAATTTAATTCAGAATTCCACTATATATGTAAAATCACATGATAAGAAGATGGAAATGAAAGTTCCTAATGAGTGATGCCAGTCTTCTCCTACCATATATCCAAGTTTATACTTTGATACAGTACATACAGTACATACTTTGAGTTTAAAACTTAAGTAGCATTATGAACTTAATGAACAAAGTCCACAGCTGATTTTAGATGTTAACCTGACAATGAGACTATACAGATTCTTATTTATAACAAAGGGAATGCAAGTGATCATCAATATATATATATGATTTCTTGCTGATATTTCCTCTGTGCTTCAAATTCTTACCGCCTGCTGCCATTCTCTTGGCTGTTTATGCACTTGGCTGGTACATTCACATGTGTTGTTGGTGATGCCATCTGCAATATTTTAAATTGTTAAATAAGGGTTAAAGATCATTCTGTAATGCCTTGATGGGAAGCATATTTTTGAAAGTTGTATGTGCAGTTAGTAGCCAGTGTGACTACCAATCCATCACTACCTCGATGATTTCTGTGCTTCAGACGTGCAGTTAGTATCCAGTGTGACTACCAATCCAACACTACCTAGATGATTTCTATGCTTTAGGCATTTCACTCTAAGAATAGGGTACTGGATACTTTCAATGTAGCACTGCACTCATTGAAATTTCAGGTATAGATACTGGTGATGTGCGGCATGAGATTAACAGTTGGATAGGAATTGCTGCCGGGACGTTTAAGAATCTGTGGAGAGTGTAGAGAAATTGGCGTCTACACCTAAAGACTAAAATTAGACTGTATAATAGTTTGGTTCTTCCTAGGGTTAGTTATGGCAGTGAAACTTGGACACTTTGTAAACAAGATAACAGGAAACTAGATGCTTACACAGTATCTTGGGCATTAGGTGGTTCAACTTTGTAACTAATGATGAGATTAGGCAAAGGAGTTTGCAACCTCCTTTAAGCAGCATATTGTGCAGAGAGAGACTCCGTTATTTTGGCCATGTTGCCCCGTATGGATAATTATAGATTGGCGAATAGGGTTATGAATAGTGTGCCTAAAGGTTTCAGAAAGAGTGGGAGATCAAAGATGCGGTGGGCAGACAATGTCAAACAGGACCTTAGTAGAATTGGTGTGCAGTAGCCAGAGGCAGCAGATATAGCTCAGGATAGACTTGCTTGGAGAACTAAATTGCATGGTCTGGTTGGACCTCCGTAGCCCATGGCTGCTTGAGGATGATGATGATGATTAAAATGGATATAGCCATCTTTGGCCTCTCATTTCGGGATCAGTCAATATGTATAATCGATGTGGACCCTGGAAGGGGTTAAGTTGTATTGCTTTAAAATTTGTTGTATATTGTTAGATATAATAGGAAATTACAAATTTACAAAAATATATTTAGAAGACAAAAGCAAAAAACATGAATATATATATCGCACAACAGATCAAAAGAGTTAAATTAAGAATTTGAAAACCATAAATCCTTTTCCTAATTCTGCCTCTGGTGGTAATTAAGATTGCACCCAGACAAGTACAGCAGATATGAACATGCATTGCCCATGAATACTTAATGACTCCCCAAGAGATGGCTTTGGTTGGAGTTTCAAACAGGGTTAGTTTTTTAACCCTTTAATTTCAACTAAAGGATTAAATTGTAGTAGTGTAATTAACAAACAAGAAATTTTTCTTAAAAGAGAATGATTGCTTTTTTAATTAAAAACTCAGTTGGAAGAATGCTGAAATGTAAAAGAGATCATTAATTGTACCACTATTGAAAACTGTCTTACTGTTATGCCGTATCTGAAAATAATTTCTTGCTGGTACAATGTACTTTCACCACTGCTTACAGGTGTTTACCATCATCGCATTTTGAAAAGAGAAATTTAACATTTTTTTAAGTATCTGACCTTTACCTCTCCACCTGGTCTCTTGTAAGTTCAAGATGCCTTGGTAATGCTACCATAAATTCTGTGTGAAGATACCATAGAATAATCTTTGTTAAGGGTTTTCATTTCCAGATAGCTGTGGAAAGAAAATGGCTATTAATTTTTTTTTTACAGAAGCTAGTTTTATTGAAAGAGATGGCCAACAGTATCAAACAGCATGCTAATTGCAAGCATGGGGAAAAGAACTATTTGCCATCTACTGGAAGCTGAAGCCACCATGGTGAAAGGCAGTCAGACAACCAAAAAATTCTTTATCTTCAGGATTCATCAGGCTGTTTTGAGCACCAGCAATATAATATGAAACAAAAATATGTTTGCATCTTTTTATATGATTTTATTATGCTAAGAAGGTCAGATTAATGTCATAATCCAGTTAGTTGTCAGTCATGTTTTTGCAGGAATCGCAAGGAGGAAGTTGTACTTCTTCAGCTCTGCTTAGGTCATTCGTTTATAACACATTTTTTTCTATAGGCAGATGATGAACCTAAGTGCGAACTATTTTATCCATTAAACATATTTAAATTCATTGTTCAACTTTTAACCTTGAACATTGACTATGTTGTTATAACAGATGAATGTGCTACAATGAACTTGTGATTTGATATATCATTTTGATGCTCACATATGCTTCAGCATGAGAATTACATCGCCAACCACTTCGAACAAACTTAACTTAAAAAAAACAAAGAATAAGTTGTATTTAAAACCTGGTCTCTTGCAGGTTCAAGATGCCCTGGTAATGCTACCATAAATTCTGTGTGAAGGATGCCATAGATATTGAAACATTATATACAGAAGATGTCATAGAAGATGCCATAGATATTCCTTTAAAAGGAATTAAAGTGTGAAGGAAAACATAGTTTGTCTTTGTTCCAGTTCAATTTTAATCCAGTTAGTAGTAATACTTAAAGTATAAAAAAAAGATTTTATTTGGTGTGTTCACTGGAGATTAAAGAAGTTTATTGGTGTTGATCCTGATAGCGGACTGGTAAGAAAAAGAAGGATGTTTAGGACAAAGATGTGGCTGAGGAGGTTATATGTTAGTCGAACAAGCAGAACTGATCTCAACTTTTCTGTAGGAAGAGTTCATCACTCGATGCCTAGTTTAGTTTGTTTAGGAATTGGTAAGGTTATTCTTTATAGATTGCAGGTTTGTTCACAGAAATGATTGTGTCACTTATCAACTGTTGTAAAAGCCTTTTTTCTCTCTGTATTTATAGTAAAAAGGTGTTTTGTTCTTCTGAAAGCTTATTTTTATACTGATGAAGATTTGTGTTGGTTGACTTTAGATTATTTAAATGTTTTTATTCATAGTTTTGTAATAAATTACATTATTTTAGAATTATAATTGTTAAACACTATTTTGGAACTCACGCTCAGTTTCCATCCGTTTAATTCATAACAATATTTTAACTTTCATGATTTTACATCTGAGCCCTTACACTCAGACATCTTTTATCAGATGACTTCTTTTTAGCACCTGTGTTTGTCTTTTTATATTTAACAGGATATTTTAATTGTAACATTCTCCAGTTTAGGATTGTCAATGCTAGAACTAGTTTCAAAGGTTTAAGTACCTGCTGTGGGCTCTGATTAGGATCACCTGCCAGCTGATATAAAGTATCCTATGTATCTGTTGAATGAAAGCTGGCAACCCACGAAGAAGAAGAAAAGACAGTGGCAGATTCTTTATATTGAAAATACGTACAAACAAAAAAGATATAGGAAAGCCAAAAGATGCTCTCAGCCTATAATGAAAAAAAAATGTATTTTGTTTGATGTTTTTGTGTGTGTGTGGGTTGTTCTTTGAAGTTAAGCCTCTGCAACCAGGATAAAGTAAAAGTATAATATTTCTAGATATTAGTAGAGAAAATGACAAAAGTAACAATATTGGGAATTTTTTTTTTGTGATTTTGAACTAATCAGAAATGCAAAAATAAAAACCCGTGACTCAAAATGCAAACCTTTCTCTCAGTGGTAGAGATTAGTATAAATGCCATGACCTGGACATCTTGCTTACCTTTTTTTAACCATTTGATTAATTAGTATGAAGCTGTAATATCAACTTTTGCCAATGTATTAATATAAATTGAAATTCATGATATAAAGCTAATGAAGTGAATTTTATTTGGAGTCCATTTTTATGAAGTTATTCTGATATGTAGCATTTAAAGTGAATGTATGAAATATGATAACAACTAACTGTGAATAATTTTGTAAAAAAAAAAGTAGTAACTTATATATGTAATATATATTCTATGGTTTTGTTTGTAAAGGGGGAGAGATTAAGTCATGCTGTTGGATGTGCTTTTGCTGTGTGCTTGGAAAGAAAACAAAAGAGAGATAAAGAAACTGTTATGGTGAATTATGACCCCCAAAATGCAACTTTCACACGCACAGGATCTTTCAGGCAAAGTTCTCTCACTGAGAGGATGCAAGATCCTCAGGAATGCAAACCAACAGGTAAAGTGTTTTTAAGTTGCTTAATTTTTAATAGAAACTACTGTGTGAAAGCCAATAAAGTGTTTTGTAATATGAAACAAAAAATATGTTTGCATCTCTTTATATGATTTTATTATGCTAAGAGTGTCAGATTAATGTCATAAGCTAGTTAGTTGTTAGTCATATTTTTGCAGGATTCGCAAGGAGAAAGTTGTACTTCTTCAGTTTTGCTTAGCTCATTCTTTATAACACATTTTCTTCTATGGGAAGACAATAAACCTAAGTGTGAACTATTTTATTCATTAAAATATTTAAATTCATTGTGCAATTTTTAACCTTGAACATTGACTATATTTTAACTTTCAAAATTTTACATCTAACCCTCTTATATTCAGATATTTTTTTATCAGATGACTTCTTTTTAGCATCTGTGTTTGCCTTTTTATAATTTACAGGATATTTTAAATGTCTATAATGTTTTATTCAATGAATAGTATCCAGAGTTGACATTAAAGTCAATAAATCAATAAATAGTTTTTGGAAAAAAGTTTTGTTGATGTGCAGAATTCAAACCCATGTCTCTCCAGATATGAGCTACTAAACTAATGCCATCCTTTCTCCATCTCTTTCCTACTAATGTGACCTTATCAATCTCCTGTCATTGTTGCATGCATGGAGCCAACTTTAGTAGTCTTAGAACACTTTGACATGCATCTGGAGAGATGTGGGTTCGAATCCCACAAGTTGGCAAAATTCTCATTTCTTTATGTATTTAATGTTTTTATCTCTTTGATATTTAGATTCGTTGCTTTTTACTATATGGGTCCTATACACCCATTGTTGATATTCTGTTTTACATATGTTGACTCTTTTTACTCTGGTTTTTATGTGCATTGTTTGTTCTACATTTTTCTTTCTTGTTGTGTCTTTTCCATTTTTGTTGTTTTCCTGTTCTTGTGTATTACTTTGGTTGTTGGTTTGATGTCTTTTATCTTTTTATTTACTCTTGTTTGGTGCAACACAGCATTTGTTGCTCTTACACCATAAAACCCCAACCAACCAACCAACTAACTACTAAGAACTAAAGAATTATAAACTTAAACTAAAGAATTATAAACTTTATATAACTTATATAACTTTATATAACTTTAACTAAAGAATTATAAACTTTATATAACTTATTTGTTCTGAAATATTTTTGTATGCTGATTTTAAATGTTTTCTCTGTTTTCAAATATTTCATATAGATCTTCAGATATTTTTAAACAATTTTACAGTTACAAACATAAGGTGATACACTGAAGCACCATTGAATTAGGGATAGCAACCTAGTAACGTGTTGGACTCCCTCTGGCCCTGATAACAGCTGCTACACAATGAGGCAAGGACTTCACAAGCTTGTGTAACTGTTCCACAGGTATGGCGACCCATGCATCCTTCAGAGCTGTCCACAATTCTCTCAAGATTGTTGCTGATGGGACACGGGCCCGAACACTGCTCGACACTATCCCAAAGATTTTCGATGGGATTTAAATCTCGGCTTCTGGGTGGCCAATTCATTATTTCAAAATCAGCAGAATGCTCCTGTAATCATGCAGTAGCCAACCTGGACCTGTGAGACGAACAGTTGTCTTGCTGGTAGATGCCATCTCCATTGGGATGCATGATGGCCATAAATGGGTGTAAATGTTCAGCCATAAGTTCTACATACCAGGATGCATTGAGAGTCATCAGTACATGTACCAAAGGTCCCTCAGACGTCCAACTGAAAACACCCCAGGCCATCACTGAGCCATCACCAGCTTGTATTGTTCCGACCTGACATGCAGGATCCATGACTTCATGGGGTTGGCGCCATACCCTCAATCTCCCATCTGCGTGATGAAGTTTAAATCAGGATTCATCACTCCAAGCTATCCATTGCCAATATTTGATGGTCCAGTTTTGATATTCTTTAACCCAGGCAAGGCATTGAGCCTGGTGTCATGCTGTTAGAAGTGGGACTCTCGTAGGTCAGCAGCTCCAAAGTTGAGACGAAGTGTGTGTTGCATGGTCCATGCACCGACTTCCCGGCTGAAAGCCACGTTCAGATGGGAGGTGATTTCAGATAATGTTTGGCCCCTATTGGTCTGTACAATGTGGGCCAGATGGTAAAGCCCATGATCATTCAAGGCTGGTTGTCCTTTGCAGTTTGTCCAGGTGCTTGTTTTTTTGCCTGAATTTTCACATTCCTGGAACACTCTTGAAACTGGTATACGAGAAAATCCAAGTTCGTTGACAATTTCGGAAATCGAGTGTCCCATCTGTTGGGCACCTGCGATTTGCCCTCTGTTGAATGCATCTAAATACCGCACCTTTCCCATTACGCTTCTCACGATGAATGCTTGGGGAAGCCAAAGCTGACAGCTATATACAACCAGAGTTTCAGCCGTCAGTATTGCACTTGATTGAACTTTTGAACAGAAAATTCAATTCACACAACTTTTATAAGTAGACATTGGCAGCAAACATGTGGTCTTCCTTTCTGGGATTCACTTAGCAGCAGCTCAATACATAACTTTAACTCCAGAAACTTATTTCATACTGTACATTCATGTATTGTGTTCCCAAATACAGTACAAATGTTTTGAGTTGCTTTTATGCTGAATTTAAAGTCATAAAGCAAATGTGCTTGAATAACACACACACACTGATTGTAATTGGCATGATTTTGCTGATGTAAAATGATTACAAATGCTACTTTGATTAGGCACAGTATAGCAGTTGGTAGTTGATGTAAGAACCTTTTTAATGACATGAAACAAATAGGCCTTCTGTCGGATCTTTTAAATTTTGGATGCTGAAGGAACAAAAGTTAAAATTAGGAAAATCTTTCTGAGAGACCTGATTATAGTGGGTCTTTTATTCTTCCCCCTATATGTATGAGCTTTGAACTCTGGGTACTTTTATGCTATCAGTGTCAGAATGGCACAATTTGGTTGCTTAGACCATTAAACTCTATTAATATGTATACATATACACACTTTTATTTACACTTGGAACAATACAGTACACAGACAAATATATTCACAAGCTATAGTGACTGTCACCTGGCAAGTCACTAATTACAGCAGGATTCCCAATTCTACTATAAGGTTATTACAAAGCCTTCAGGTGTTTCCAACACATACACAACAATGGAAAATGTTGATGCAAACACAGGGTGACACCTTAATGGCCATTCCCTACCAGAATGTCTAAAACGCAACTGTTGTTTTTTGAATTTTTCTTTGTTGGAAATATTGCCAATGTAATCACATGAAGCAGTTTTTTTTTTTTGGGGGGGGGGATGCAAGGCTCGCTCAACCCAATCAGATACATCCACCTTCCAAGCTAGTGGAGATCTTCCTAGAATGCTACCCCGAGTGTGGGACTAATTAAATACCATGTGTTGTTTTTCACCTGGCCTGGAGATGCCCTTATTGTTAAGCAAGGCTTTGCAGAAAAATAGCACTCCTGGCTCACTCTAGCCAATCAAGTCCTTAAACTCATGTTAACATTTTATTAAAGAAAAGGAATTTCTTTAACCTGTAACTACTACAGATGGAGTTGCAGTGACTAAGTAGTGGCTAAAATACTTAATATTACTCTTGGGCTGTTGCATATTAGAATAAAAATGTGTGTATAAATAGAGTACTGTGAATTTAATATAAAATCCAGTATTTTTCATAGTAAAAAATATTTCTTCTCCAGTATCAGTTTGGCTACTTCAATAACATCATAGCAGAAAAAGAAATAGTTTGAATAAACAGAATAAACAACAGGTTGAAATTTTTAGTAAGAGTATTATTTGATAGTTTTGAGAAGATCAAGATTATGTGACGTTTTCCAGATCCTCCACCAGTAAAGCAAGTGCATAATCCTTTTGCCATTGAGAGACCACATGCAACTCCCATGATGCTGCAAAGGCAAGGATCATTTAGAGGATTCACTACTCTAAATCAAGCATCTCCATTTAAACGTCAGCTGTCACTAAGGATTAATGATTTGCCTTCTACTGTTGAAAGACAACGGTCAATGTCATTAGGCTCATCGGATATGTTTTCACAGCAAAATGGGCCATCAGGTAAGAAAGGAAATGAATGGTAATACATTTAAAATTTAAACAGTATATATATGTACATAGATACACATGAGGATAAGAAAAATCCATAATCAGGAAAATATCTTGCAAGTGCCTTAATGCTATAGGAATAATAATGACAGATTCTTTTAGGAAATCAATACATAAATACATGCATAATCCACAAAAAGCCATGGAATATATAAGTCCAACAAGATTGCAATTTAGTTCTCCATATAAGCCTATCCTTAGCTACTGCTGTTGCACTTAGTAGACACCTAAAACCAATTATAATACCATCCTTTTTTGGCATTGTCTATCCACTGCATTTTAGGTCTTCTTTTCCTGAGGCCTAGGCACACTGTTCATAACTCTGTTCACTAATCTGTAGTGCGAAATATGGGCAATAGGGAAAAATCAATGCATCTTCTTTCTACACAAGATACTTCTCAGTGGGATTGATGACTCATCTAACCTCATCATTACTTACATAGACAAGTCATCTAATGTCCAAGATACTGCATAAGTATCTAGAATCAAAGACATCAAGTTTCCTGTTATCTTGCAAAGAGTCCAGGTTTTGTTACCACAGCAAACTTTAGAAATGACTAAATTATTATACATGTTTATTTTTCCATAATATGCACAGATTCTTAAAGTTACTGGCAGAAATCTTTATTCTCCTGTTTGCCTCATGTTGCACATTGTGCAAATGTGTTGCAAAGATAAACTATAATTGAAAAATCTCTAAAATTTAGAGTTACAGAGGAAAAATATATTTGTAACATAATTGACCAATTCTTTACTGCTTAAGGTGCCATTAAAGAATTTTTAGTGCAAAACTATCATCATGAACCCCTTGGGGTTCGCGAACTACCAAATTGGAACCACTTCTCTAGACCATTGTTTCTCAAATGGTGTTCCAGAGAACCCTGGGGTTTGTTAAAGTAAAAATAAGGGTTCCTCAAGAATACATGCATTATATTTTTAATATATGAAATGTGTTTTTTGTTTTGAAATATGTGTAATTAAATTATATGTTGATCTCATATCCTTATTTAATTTTAATTTATTATTATCCTTACTCATTTGTGGCCTAGTTTTTTAGTTTAATGTACAAGAATTTTGTTAAGGGTTCTGCAAAAAAATTTTAGTTGTGAAAGGCTTCTATGACCAAATTAAATTGGGAAGTACTACTCCAGTCATCTAGGCCCCAGTCATTCCCTTTCACTGAATTCCTCATAACATGATAACTAAATTGAAAAGAAAAGACAAAAGGCAGTCTTGTTGAACTCCATTGGTAATGTTAAACCAATTACTACAAGCTTTGCTAATGCTCACATGTAAATCAGTGTTATTATAGAAACCCATTGTTATACTAACTAATTTTTCTGGTATGGCACATGATCTCACAATCAACCACAAATTATGGCAGTCAACAAAATTGAACCCACACTGTTCATCTCAAAATTGTTCATCAACCAAGTGTTTAATTATGCTAATGCACAGCAATGGACAAATCTAACTGGAACAGAGAGTAGACTGGTGCCTCTGTACAAGGAACATTCAAAAAGTTCTTGACATGCATCTGCAGAACAAAAATCATTGTACTTACCTCAACAAAACTTTTACTGTTCAAAGTACTCCCTCCAGCATCTATGCAAAGTTGTAGACATCTGTGCTAATTCTGGAATGCTTGGTGGCACTCCTGTTACTCCACAACTCTTAATGAAAGCATTTTAGAAGGTCTTGCACCCTTGAAAAAGGCCTCCCAACAAGTTCCTTTTTAATTTTTGGAAACAACCAAAATTGCATGATGCAAGATTGTGTGAATATGCAGGATGGGGTAGCTGCTTGATTTTTTTGTTCTCTAGATCAACTGTAACTTGCTGGGTTTTGTGAGCAGGCATTGTTATGAAAAAGGAGAATACTTGACATGCCTGTTGTTGGATTCTGCTCCTTCATCTAAACCATTTTGGGCAAAGCAATGTTGGTGTAGAATTTGCCTTTTAAAATCATTTTTTCAGATAAGGTGTCCACAACTACTACTCCTTGGGAATTGAAAAAAATTGTGAACATTTATAATTTAAACAATTCAGTTTTATTTGTACAATATTTAAATACATAGCTAATACATAGTCAAATTCCACAAGAGTTAGTGTTTAACTGGCAAGTGGATATTTACAAAACATATATTTCCTGCAGTCCTGAGTCCATCAATATATAAATATGTAAACAGAAAAATAGCAATTTCAGCCTCTGTAATATATAAATTTATCTTCTACTACTCATATCCCATTTCAATGCAATCAATTAATACAGTAAATAAAACATCAGTTGCAATTTCCACTGTTGAACAACCATTTTTTTTTTTAGTTCTTTAGAGAATTGTATTTTATTATTTATAATTTTCAGGTTATCTGGCAGTGAGTTGAATAGTTTTAAGCCACTATATCCATAATATTTTTTGAATGACTCTTTGGTTTTGGAATGCAAAAATCCTGAGCCACTACTGCTCTTGTAAAATATTTACTAACCACAACATGAAATTTGTCCTTATTATTAGATACATGCTTTGTTAAAGCCATTTGGTGTATTTGTTTTAACTTGAATATTTCACGTTTTTTGAAACTTGACTCAGACGAGTCGTACTTTCTTTTAAATGTCATAATCTTTAGATTTTTTGCAATTCTGCAATTGATTTAAATGACATGAAGATGTTCTTCCCCAAATTAGAATTGCATACTGTATTCTGGAATAGATTAATGCATAATGTATGTTCTTTAAAATTTTTATATTCATCATATCTCTTAAAAGATATGTCTTGGGAATTATTTGTTTGTTTTTTAACGCTACTTTTTGAACACGGTCATTCCAGTTAGACAACAGTCAAAATTAACTCCTAAATATTTCATTGCTTTAGTACTTTTAAATCTTGGGCAAGCACAGTTTAGAGACCCAATTTTACCTTGTATGAAAAACTTACAATTACTCATATGATAGAATAAATCTCCAAGATCTCTTTACTTTCCCCTTAACAGTATTAAAATACATACATTTCATTTCCTCTTCTAGCAAAAGTCTTTATCGGAGGATTTGTGGATGCAGTTAATCTTCTGCAAACACAAACATATTTGTTGATCTTCCTGGGAATATATAGTAATAAAATATTTATATAGTAATAAAACCACATCATCACCTATGACAATGTCTGTTAACTGTTTGGGGCCACTAGATTGAAATATTACCTGAATCTCCTTGCACAAATCAACTCTAGCCCTTTTTTGCTTTTCTGTCAGTTTGTGACAGACACCATTTTGACACAGATCTTTCAGAACTTTAAATGTTGATGAATAGTTGTTTCCAACTGGCAACTGATACACTGACAGCTAATCTTATTATCTGAATGGTGATGTATGGGTTTTCCTTAATGAGTTCACAAACAGCAGCAATGGTTCTCTCTTTCATGGCCTCCTTTGGTCTTTCTGCACAAGGGAGGTATTTAAAGTTCTACCATCCTTCTATGAATTCGTACATTTATCCTGTAACAGTGCTATGAGCATTCTAGAGTGCTTGATGGTACGTTTTAGAACTGTAGATCACAGGTAATGGAGATGGTGTCCATTTTTTGTCCATGCAACATGGAGTCACTGTTGTCAGATGTCTTTCGATGTTTCCATTGACTCTGGTAGTCTGTTGTGATCAATCTTCTTTTTAGGCTTGATGTTTTAACACTATAGATCACATTTCTTATTTTTGCAGCATTTTATTAGCAGATAAGACCGATCAAATAGTAATATTGGACGAAACAGAATATGACAAAAATATGAATATTATACTACAGGAATTGAAATGTAAACCACTAAAAAACCACTCAATACCAAATACAATTGAAAAGTTAAATGAATTGAAAAATGATCCTTTTCTCCCAACCCAAATTGCAGAGGCATGTACACCTCCTATATACTCAGATATTGCACAACTATTTGTAAAGGTTAAACTATATAAACAGGGAATCCATTTAGACCATTGGTCACTAAAAGAAAATCTCCTAAATATAATTTGGAAAAAGCAATCTCGAAATTTTCTCTCCCTATTTCGAACCTACACAGTATACTATAACTTCATGTGCAATTGCAGCACTTATTATACAAACAACACTCATAAACCATACTACAACAATCCACTCATTGGACATCATGTTGCTGTACCCAAATACTCCAATTATGGATGTAGTGATGAGACACAAATTTGAGTGGTTAAGATCACCAGGCCCTCCACCCCAGAATACTTTAGTATTCACAATGCACTGGACCTGCCAACCAAATCTAACTGATTCAAAGTTAACGGGTGGCCATGGGTTCAGGGATAGGAGGTCCCAATGGGATCTCCACTCTCTGACTCATGGCTGATGCCATTATGCGATACGTTGAACTTACCGTGTTGCAAAAGGCCAAGTTGAAACCATCACTATATCTTCATTACATCAATGACATCGTAATTTATTGGGATCATCTTGTAAAAAAATAATATAATTAATAAGCACATTTAATGATGCATTGCCTTCAATTAAATTCACCTCTAAGGCCAAGGTAAATGGAGAACTTCGAAGCATAGATATATTGATAATGTGGAATAATAATAAATGCATAACTAATATGTACAGAAAATCAACTTTTATATCAAATATAATCCCACAAAAATTGGCACACTGAATTAATCTTAAGAAATATGCCATAAACACTTATTTAATAAGAGCATATAGATATTGCACAGGAACAATATAAATAGAATATATCTCTAAAATTAGCATCGAAGCAGGATATACAACTAATTTTATGGATTGAATGCATTAATCAATAAAATATAAATTAAAAAATCATTCCAAACCCACACCAGCACAAAATATGGAAAAACAGCAATACACAAGTAGTTTTCCATTTATACCAGGAGTCTCTCACACCTTAAAAAAACACAGTAGTTAAATATGATATATAATATCCACATACTATTAATAACAGTATAAAACAATTAATAAGCGAAGATAGAGATAAGAGTAAACCACAGGTGGAGTATATAAAATTAAAGTCCAAGACCCACGTAATAAATTACAAGGGGAAAAAATTATGTAGGGAAAAACCTACAGAACAATAGAACAGCAACTAGCAGAACATAGAAGGGATATAGAAAAACAGTCCCAACTACAGTGTTAGCACTGGAAATAATGGAAAACAAATTAGAAAATGAAGAAATATCAGCAACATTAATAGCCGCATCTCCCACAAAATATCAAATGAATTATACTGAAAACATTCACATCAATGTGCAAAAAGAAAGCTTATACAATACAGACATAACACCCCTACTGGCTGCATGGAATCTTCTGCTTAAAAAGCATTACCATAACTGCCACTAATATCACCAGCGAGAGAGATCTATAAATACATCATTTACCACAATGCACATGGCCAGAAGAAGTGTTGTATGTGCAACATGAAACATGTCGCAGTTTGATTTTAGCTTTTAGTCTTTAATTTGTTTAAATATTTTATGTTCATTTATTAAACAAATTTTAACAGAATGATGAAATCTAAAAGGCTTAAGTCTGAAAGGCTCAACTAGTATAAGTTGAGCACACTATAAATTAAAAGTGAATTGTAAAGAATATGCAACATAGGAATAATCATAGCATAAAAAACGGACTGGTAACCTAATTCTAAAGAGTATGTGCCAACTAAAAATAAATGTTATCTATAGTGGTAAAATATCAAGCCTAAAAAGATTGATCACAACAGACTACCAGAGTCAATGGAAACATTGAAAGACATCTGACCTCAGTGACTCCATGTTGCATGGACGAAAAATGGACACCATCTCCATTATCTGTGTTCTACAATTCTAAAAGGTACCATCAATCACTATCATGTCTTCCTCCATAGTCCCAGCTTCTTCACCATCAACTTTGGAAGTAATATTTTCATTACAATTTTTTATTTCTTGGGTGATCTCAAAATCTGTTTGTGCCTTTGTAGTTTGCAAATTTTCATCCACATTTTCAAATACTTGAACTGTGAAAGAACTGGGTATGTTTATGCTCACATAAGAGTTAAAAAATACATGCCAAAGTGGCAAAAAGATAATGTGATATCAGTTACTGTAACAACAATGTAGAAATTGCTTATATTCATTGCTAATATAAGTTAAGAAGATAAAAAATCATAACTAATGACACTATTAGGATAATTTAGCTTTATTTACTTAACATGCCAGGACCTAAAATAGTTTAAGAAATATTAGAGTGAAAATTGTTAAAATTCATATACAAGTTTTCTACCATTGCCTAAGAGCAACATATGGATAAACTGTAAAATATACAACTTGCTCAACAATAAATTAAAATTACAGCAAAAATCGTGTTAATTATACTGATTTGAATTATTGCTGTATTGAAAACTTTATTGAATAGGGATTTTTTTGTTCAATTTCTATTGTTTCATAAAACCTTGATACAATCTATAGGGCATCCAAGACATCTTTTGCAGTAGGCATGTCTTCCTCCATAGTCCCAGCTTCTTCACCATCAACTTTGGAAGTAATAATTTCATTACAATTTTTTATTTCTTGGGTGATCTCAAAATCTGTTTGTGCCTTTGTAGTTTGCAAATTTTCATCCACATTTTCAAATTTGTCTAAACAAATGTCACATAATTGAGCTGTGACATTCTTTTAAACCACTCACTGAGTGGTAAGTTATCATTGTCACTTGCTTCTTGCACTACAGGAATAAAACCTGAATGATTAAAACCATTCCTTATTGTTTTTTCGGTCACTTGTCTCCATGCTTTGCCTAAAACACAGATGGCATCTGTGTTTTATAGCATATAGATATTGCACATACAGATGAACTTATTATGATTTTTTTTGTCTAATTCATTCCATAACCTTTAACAAAACTTGCATGTGGTACTCTGCAATTCACTCTGTAGTGGATATTGTGAGATCTGGGTTTAATTATCAGCCTCGTTTGTTATTTTCAAGTCTTTTTATTATTTAATTTCTCTCATGCATGATATATACTGATTTTAAGCTTCTACATCTTTTATATTTTTAGTTCATTTTTACAGTAAGTTTTACTGTGATGCTGTAAGTTTTCGATGAAGTGAAATTGCAATGCTGAAAATATAAAATAATTGAGCACAATATTTTTTATGCAAGTATGGCTCAAGGACTGAGTTATTAGTGTTCTTCAGTGACATCTGTTAAAATGGCTCTAAGCAATGGCATTGGTCTGTCTGTCTGTCTACATGTTAAAATGACTATGGTCTGTCTTCATGTTTCAATTTAATATTGTATTATGTTAGGGGTTAAAAATGCAAGTAGAAAATAATAAAATACAGAGTTGCTGTTATTTCAATAATATTCTTTGTCCAAATAAGCTGTTTTGCATTTAGTAAATTGTATTGTTTTGACTTATAGTTACCCCTATTCCTGAAGCATCTCCTTTGATTGAAAGGCAAGATACAATTAGTGCTATGTGTCAGCAGTTATCCCAAGGACTATCTTTTCTTAGCAGCAATGATGATCCATTTATATCTGGATTAGAAGAGCAAGACAAAAGTGAAGATATAGGTAAAAATTATTAATCACATTTATTTCTTTTACTTTCCAAATTATATAAAAAGTGTACATTGTATTCATTAATTTTATGTTAAAAATAAGTCTTTAGACACTATAAATTCAATTTAGGTTTTAAGTGAGTGTTTGAACCCACTGAAATACTTTTTGTACCCAACAATCATGAGATTAAACTTCCATTTCTGGATTCAAAAGTTCAGAAAGTGAAATGGCCAATTGAGTTGATATCAAGAACATTATATAATAACCCTAGTTGAAATATACTTTGTTAGTTATAAAACACATTTTCTGTACCATTTAAATGATGCTAACTGTTTAGACATCTTCCCTTATTGAACAGTATGTTTCTAAAGTCTGACAATGGTAAAAATTTTACCCAGTCGCAATAAAATTTGGAAGCCTATGCAAAATAATGTACAAATTAAAAACCAAATGATCACTATGGTGGCAAATGATAAAAAGTGGCAAAAATATTGGTTCCCCCCAAATTTCAAGACTTGTGTAATGTTCAAAGTGGCCTTTCATACCTGTTCATAAAAGTGGCCTTTCTACCCTGTTCATAACATGCTTGTACATGACAGTGCCAGACTCCATTGACTGCAACCAAAGTTTCTTTAGTGATATTGGCCACTTCTGCAGTAATGGCATCCTTTAAATCCTGCATTGAGTGAAGGGGATTTTGTTAAATCTGGATTAGATGTTCCCAGAAGGAATATAATGGTATCATATAGGGTGATGCTGTTAGGTGAGAGAGAGAGAGTGACCACTCAGTGGGACCTCCTTTCAATATACCTCCTTGTAAGATGATGATCTAACCACTGGCTAACACTTGCAGAGAAATGAGCAGGTTCCTGTTGGAAATAAGTGCTAGAGAGGACAGGGATATATCATTGATAATCTGGATAAGGTGAAAGGACATTTTAGAAAAGATGCAGGTAGATTTGTGAATTCACATTTTCATCAAAGAAGTAGGGCACAATGAATTGATCCTTATGAATTCCACATCACACCATCACTCACAGATCTTGAAGAGGTTGTCCCGTGTCCAAATGGGGAATCGGACCAATACCTAAAGGTTTGATGGTTAATGTGGCCAGACAGATGAAACATTTCCTTGTGTGCGATGATCCTTTCACCTAGGTTGTCTCCATGACACCGCACCCATTCACAGAACTCCATCCTAATCATTGCAGTGGAATTGCTGCACAAATTATTGTTGCACAATTACTGTTGCTAATGTAATCTGTTTACGCTCTTTAAAACAATTTTTTTGTGTGTAGCAGCAAGATTATATCCATGTTCAGCATACAGATGAATTATCTGGACACGAATGTCTTTTGAATAACAAGGCATTGGGCTGTCAATGAAGTGAATACAATGATTGCAAGCACTAGACTGATCTTAAGGGCATCAGCAGAGGGGCATAATCTTAGGGCATAAAGCACTTATATGGGCTTTGGGTGGCTGCTAATTTTCATAAAGTCTTGTTGTTTTTCAAGTGCAGTTATTTGCATAGCAACCATAGACGTGTTCTGGAGATGAAATTATGTGCATGTATCCAATCTTGTTAACTTTGGTGTCATTACCAAATGATGCATACTGTATGCTAGCTGAATTGTACATGGCTCTGCTGAGTCTCACTTTTCAGAATGCAGTCTGTATATCCTGATTTTCACTACATTAAAAGTTAGTTTTGTGAGTACCATCCCTGCTCTCCCAGACCCTTAGCACAAATTCAACATGTATGTGTGTTGTATGTTGTAATAAGGTAAAAGTATGGAATGCAGTGTTGCCAACTCAAAGAGTTGAAATCATGCCTAAACTTTAGAAAATGGCAGCAATTGGCATTTCTTATGGGAAAACACAGTAAATATTTTTGTAGACCTATTTTGGAATTTCGACTTGGAACTTGACCACTGTAACTTTGACAACAACCAAAAACTGTGATTTTGAAGCATCTACCATGATTGGGAAATCGTGGTAGATGCTTCAAAAACTGAAAATAAGTGCTGAGTAAAAAACTAACCAAAAACTGAATAAGTGTTAGAGAGGACAGGGACATATCTTTGATAATCTGGATAAGGTGAAAGGACATTTTAGAAAAGATACAGGTAGATTACAAATCTACCTTTTATCTTTTCTATAATATTTTCTGTAATAATCTGTGTGTTTGCCTGTGGCAGTTATGATTGCCACAGGCAAACACACAGATTATCTCCTTTTATTATTAAGGATAATATTTCAGTGTGTGAAGCATTGTTTTTTTTACAGCAACTGGCAAATTACCAGGCGAGCTCCTAAGTTCAGGTCTGAATGACCTAGGTGTTTTCTCCAGTTATTTGCAGGATTGATCAATTTTTGCAGTGTAAAAGAAGTATATATATATATACACTGAAGTGCCATTGAATTAGGGATAGCAACCTAGTAACGTGCTGGACCCCCTGTGGCCCAATAACAACCGCCACACAATGAGGCAAAGACTCTACAAGCTTGCGTAAATGTTCCACAGGTATGCGACCCATGCATCCTCCAGAGCTGTCCACAGTTTTCTCAAGGTTGTCGCTGATGGGACACCGGCCTGAACTCTGCTTGACGGTATCCCAAAGATTTTCAATGGTATTTAAATCTGAGCTTCAAGGTGGCCAATTCATTATTTCAAAGTCAGCAGAATGCTCCTGCAACCATGCAATATCCAACCTGGACCTGTGAGACGAACAGTTGTCTTGCTGATAGATGCCATCTCCATTGGGATGTATGATGGCCATAAATGGATGTAAATGTTCAGCCATAAGTTCTACCTACCAGGATGCATTGAGAGTCATCAGTACCCATACTAAAGGTCCCACAGATGAAGACACCCCAGGCCATTACTGAGCCACCACCAGCTTGTACTGTTCTGACCTGACATGCAGGATTCATGGCTTCAAGGGGTTGGTGCCATACCTTCAGTCTCCCATCGGCGTGATGAAGTTTAAATAGAGATTCATCATTCCAGGCTATCCGTTGCCAGTTTTTGATGGTCTAGTTTCAATGTTCTTTAGCCTAGGCAAGGCGTTGAGCCTGGTGTTGTGCTGTTAGAAGAGGGACTCTCATAGGTTGGCGGCTCCCGAAGTCGAGAAGATGAAAGGAGCATTGCACAGTCCGTGCACTGACTTCCCGGCTGGAACCCGCATTCAGATAGGTGATTTCAGATAATGTCTGACTTGATCAGTCTGTACGATGCGGGTCAGATGGCAAATCCCATAATCATTCCAGTCTGTTTGTCCTTTACAGCTTGTCTGGGTGGTTGTTTTTTTTGCCAGAATTTTCATATTCCTGGAACACTCTTGAAACTGGTGTACGAGAAAATCCAAGTTCATGGACAATTTCAGAGATCGAGTGTCCCATCTGTTGAGCACTTACGATCTGCCCTCTGTCAATGCATGTAAATCCTGTGCCTTTCCCATTATGCTTCTCATGACGAATACTTGGGGAAGCCAAAGCTGACATCTATATATGACCAGAGATTCAGCCATGCTTGTGTGCAAATGTGGGACTTGCAGTACTGAATTTGGATAACGTCTCCTATCCCTTACTCAATGGCACTTCAGTGTATATAAAATTAAATTTCATAATAAGTTTTGAATGTTCACAAATTTAAAATAAAATTATTGCATAATATTGAGGTGAGGTGGCTCAGTTGATAGTGTGCCAGGCTCATAATCTGCAGTTCCCAGGTTCGAGTCCCAGCTGAACCAATATTGAGATTTATCTCTGTAAAACTCTTCCCTGCTCATGGTCAGTGGGCTTGGAAAGGCTGCTGTGTATTGGATGGGACATTAAGACATGGTTCCATGTGTGGGACAGCCATACCCTATGCATGTTAAAGAATGTGCTAGATGGCCTTGATGGGAGCCTATCATCTGCCTCCCAACAGCTGTTCTGTGGGTCTCCTTCCCCAACCTTTTTTGAGTCCTCACAGTCCTTGTGACCTGGCCATTTAGACCATTGCATTCAAATAAGTGCTGCTCATAGGTAAAATAACCTAACCCATTGCATAATATTTAATCTGGTTATCATAATTTAAGTACAAGTAGGTTAAAGTTAGAATTGAAATATGACAAGCACTTTAAGCATATTTTAAATCTCACTCTACCACTTTTGTACTTATGTTCTACTTTAAACAATCTTTCTGAACCTCCTTTCCCTTGAAACTTAAACTTTAATCTACAGTAACATTGTTTAATGAGACAATTAAAGTACTACTTAAATTTGCCCAAAATAAACATATAAATTAACAGCTGTTCATAGTCTACATTACAATTCATTTACCTTCATGTTGTTAAGGTACTACTAGCAATAAAAGTCTAGTCAATGGATGATATTGCCATTATAAGGGCTTGCACTACTGTATAGTATTATATATGATAAACTACCTTGCACCTATAACAAGGGGGGCGGGTGTGGCTCAGTCAGTAGCGCGCCAGGCTCGTAATCTGTAGTTCCCAGGTTCGAGTCCCAGCTGGGTCAGCGTTGAGATTTATCTCCGCAAAATTCCCACCCTGCCCACGGTCAGTAGGGGACATCGATGGGCTTGGAAAGGCCGCCGTCCGTCGGATGGGATGTTAAGCTGTGGCCCTGTGTGTGGGAGAGCCATACCCTGTGCACGTTAAAGAACACGCTGGATGGCCTTGACGGGAGGCTACCATCTGTCTCCCAACAGCTGTTCCAGTGGGTCCCCTCCCCCAACCTTCTCTGAGCCTTTGGGGTCCATGTGACCTGGCCATTTAGCCCATGGTGTGCAAAAAAGTGCTGCTCAGAGGTAAAACAACCCAACCCAACAACCTATAACAAGGGCAGACATTAGAGGGAAACCAGGATGGGAACAGAAGGAACTGATAAGTCCAAATTGGTTGGTATGTGAAATTGGTTGGTATGTGTTATGTTAATTGAACTCTTAATGTCCAGAAGATACGTTAGTTCCCAGAGAATTTTTATACAAATTTTTATATTTTTGTCAAAATAAATGGCTATTTTTAAAGTTTTTTTCAAATTAACCACGAAAATTAACAAATTAAAGTTTGTAAAATAGCACAACTAAATTTTGTTAATGAGTTACTTCAGGATAAGGTTCTACAGTTGTTTTAATTTACGTTTTGGAAACTCATCAAAATTAATCTGGTATTTTAAAAGCTAATAATCAAGTGATTTGCAACCATCAGATATTATTCAAACTTTTATTTCCTATAACAACCAGTATTTTTTAGTGATTCTTTCCACAGCAAACCATTATTTCTGCTTTCAGTTTTTCAATATATGGATTATTCTGAGTCCTTTGGGAAACCCCCATATGAAAAAATCACAGGGATTCAAATAGAATGATAATATAGAAGTATGGTGATCAAGACCATCTAATTTCAAATTGTTCAGGATATAGATAGAGTGGCCCTATCATGAAAACATTTGTATAGGAAATGAAAAACTGCATTTACTATACGTGTGGTCTTCACCCTCTTATTGGAAATATTATTTTAACATATTCACTTCCAATACTTGAAAAGTTGGAACAAAATAGTTTTGAAAGTGCTTGTTTTGAATTCACAGTTTGTATCTCTGTGTTCCATATGTCTAGGACTATGGCTGGACAATTCAAGCAGATAATCACTCCACACTGTGCATTTCTGTGGATGCAAAGGCATCTCCATGATTGTGCATGGATTTTCAATGCCCCTCCCAATCTCTCCCCTTACATGCTTATTTTGTTTATTGATGTGTTCATTGAGGTGGATATGTATTGGTGAACAAAATGTGATGAATAACTCTTGGACTTTTTTTTTAAATATTGACAAAATGACCCACAAAAGTCAACTTACTTTATCCACATTGCTCAGGGAATTATTGCATCTGAATTTTTTTAGGGAAACATTTTTAAGCATTTTTGACAATAGTTAAAGCAGAAGCTTATTTTGAACCTTGGTCTTGAAACAGCTGTGTGACAGATTTGAATGAGCTATGAGTTGGCATTTCCTGTACACATTCAATATTTTCATGCAATCTCAGACTTTTATCAGTAATGCCTTTCTTATTGTATAACACAGCACCAGTCTGTTTGAATGTTATCACTAACTCTCAATTGTTAATCTGTTTAAACCTTCTCTGCAGTCAATTCTCATTTTAAATTCACACTCCACCATAACAATGCTGCCAGTTGATAAGAACCTTATACAAAACACATTGCTCAGTAGCTCTTGGGGTGTACCTGCTTGTCACATGAAAAAGCCTTTGTCTTCTGTAATCTCGTAACAAAAATATTCTAAAGGATCAAATATAACAAATTCACTTAATTGGCCTTTCTTACTCAGCATTGTTAAAAAGTCTGAGCAATAATGTTGCAAATTATTGAACTGTCTGTCTGGAAATGGATTTTCAATCAGCTGGAATAAAATTGCCTTTTGGATTAAAAAGATTTTTAGTGATACAAATGGCACTGATATTTTTTTATCAATTTTTAATAAACGAAATTGCCTATTGGGTCCAGGTTGATTATGTTCTTTGTTCTGAATCTATTCTATTTTAAATTTGTTAGTGCACTCATATTGGTTACTTCTGAAGCAAAGTACTAGTGCAATGCAACTAAATTAACCAGAAAAATTGTATCACTTCTGTGAATAAGGACATTAATTTCCTTCATATAAATTTAACCAAAGATGAAACAGAAGTGGAATTATATAATAATTGGGCAAGTGTGAAAAAAACCACCCATCCACTTCCTGGGCTTGAACTCTGGATATCATGGTTATGCACCATTTGCTCTACCATTTGGGTTAAGGTGGCAGCAATTCACACTTGCTTAAGGTTGTGATGGTTTTGCTGTGAAGCTTTTACCATGTGATTCAAAGTGTCAGGGCATTCATGTGCTATTTATACCAACAGGAACCAAGTTTTTATAACTACATTGCAAGTAATATACTTTTGGTTTTTCAGATGTTCAGCTTTGAAGCTCTGGATGGAACTAACCTCTCTGCCATAGGCAGGCAACTGATTTTATAGGAAAAAATAAAGCTTATTACAGTACTATTCATTTGTAGTTATTAGCAAGTGTGAAAAAATCCACCCATCTGCTTCCTGGACTCAAACTCAGGATCTCCTGGCCCATTCAAAGCTTCAATGCAGAGCATCTGAATAACCAAAAGTTTATTATTTGCAATGTGATTATAAGAGCTTGGTTCTTGTCGGTATAAATAGTGCATGAGTGCCCTGACATTTAGAATCACAGATGGCCGAGTTCTGTGACCTTTGTGGAATATGTCAGTCTGCTCTGGTACTAACCTGCTGAACCATATTTAATCTGAGTGCAGCATGCCATTGTTATGCTTAGACCATCTTTCCTTGGACAATATAGCAGCCAAACATTATCATTGATATGTAATATACACCACTCGGTTTACTGTAGACTTTCTTATAACTGCAAAATTCCCCGCCCTGCCCACGGTCAGTAGGGGACACCGATGTGCTTGGAAAGGCTGCCGCCTGTCAGATGGGACGTTAAGTCATGGTCCCGTGTGCGGGAGAGCCATACCCCACACACGGTGTTAGGACTGCTGTGACGCATTTGAGAGTTAGTGATAACATTCAAACAGACTGGTGCTGTGTTATACAATAAGAAAGGCATTACTGATAAAAGTTTGAGATTGCATGAAAATATTGAATGTGTACAGGAAATGCCAACTCATAGCTCATTCATTAAACCTATCATACCCTGTGCACATTAAAGAACACACTGGATGGCCTTGATGGGAGGCTACCATCTGTCTCCCAACAGCTGTTCCAGTGGGTCCCCTCTCCTAACATTCTCTGAGCCTTTGGGGTCCATGTGACCTGGCCATTTAGCCCATTGTGTGGTAAAAAGTGCCACTCAGAGGTAAAACAACCCAACTTTCTTATAACCATTGTCCTCCTTCTGTTCCGACCAAGATTCACCAGAAACTTCACTTTTTGGCATTTATTTCCACCATCTAGTTTTGTTAAGTGACTAGGAATCAGGGGCAATGACTTAGCAGATGCTGCTTTCAAGTTTTAGGAACCAGCTGTGTGGAAGTTGCCACAATATTGTGATTCCCTAGTTTAAAGCACACAATTTTTGATTTGGTAGGTAACTGAGATTTCTTGGTTTCTTTTAATTTTTTAATTTCATCCATGCATTAATAGAATAACAATTCGAGCCTTATGAAAAGTCTCAAATTGTTATTTGTTGCTATACTCCCTCCTCCCTCACGGACTGAATGTTAGTGAGATGGAGTTTTATAGATAATTTGAATACTGCCATGACAAAAGATATTTCTCTTATGCTACAGTTCTTCATCAGTGCCACAGTTAGCACAGACTCTGATCTTTGGGGTGGACTGATAGGTTATTTTGGCATTGATAGTTGCAACAGCAATAGAGAATGTCTTCTACTGGTAAGTGAACTAAATGGTTTGAATGTAATTAACACTTTCTTCATGACGAAGTTATATTTAGATGCACAAGTTTTACCTAATAGTTTATGTAGGAATATGATTGATTATGTATTAATCAGTTCTATTATCATGTGCACGAGTTGAAATTGGGTTGATCATTATTACTCTGTTAAAAGAAGCTTAAGAAATATTGTGCAAAGACTAAAAGAATTACTTTTAATACTGAGACTTTGAAATACCCCAAAAAATAGTTGGAGTTTATCATGATAGATTGTTTAGTCATGAGGATAAATATGGTTTGCATTCTATTGATGAAATTGGCAGAGAAGAAGATTATATTTAGCAGTCAGATAGGTCAGAATAGGATCATATTTAGCAGTACTTGAAATCAACAGTGTTCTGGAAAATAAGCATATAAAGACAGTCACTGAGTGAAACAGGACCTAATTAGAATTGTCCTGCAATGACTAAGTGAGAACTTGGAATTGAGATTAAGTAATTTTATTCTCTAAATACACCTATCCATTTGGGCCTACTAGCTTATGGCTGATTGAGAATTTTGTATTGCGTATATATTTATTGCAGGAGTAGTAATAATAATAATACTCATTCATTCGATTCAGGGTCTGTTTTAATTATCCTGTTAAGTTGCTTGAAGGATGTTAAAAATAAGAATCTGCAAGTGACTAGTGTTATATTGTAATGTGTGGTGTAATATATTACATTACAACTGAACTTCCAATTAATAGCATATAAAGTGTTTTGTTTCTTGATTGATGTTTAAAAAAAATATGTTGGTACTTTTATCAAAAATATTTTACATTTTTTTCATCATTGCAGTAATAATTAGGATCGAAGCATGTGCTTTATATTTAACTACATAGCTGTCTCTGCTATGTATTGCTGCTTTATACTATTTTGTTTAATATGGAAATACATGCTAAGTATTTTTGAATTGCAAATTTATATGCTGGAGGCAAGTTAATTTATGCAGTAGATATCTTAATTTGTAGTGAATGTGAATGCTTTTTAATAGTAGTTTTTCCCATTATTATATGCTATCTTGCTTTTTATTTTTTGCTGCATGATTAAAAATGATTTGTGATGATTATCCCTTCCCCTGTAGGGCCTTCTCGGGCAGAGGCCTGGTTGGCTAGCAGCACGGCAATTGTGCAACAGACCCCCCTTGGTAGGACAGCTAGTGTTCCCACCTCCCCTTCCTCCACTGTGACCAGTACCTTCAACTCCAATGACCTTTTTGCAGGACAACCAACAGATGCCATATTAATGACAACACAGCCTATTGAACCTCCTCCTCGTCGCAGCAGTCCTAACATTTGTCACGTACGCAGCCACTCATTGGGTTCAGCAGAAACCTTTATTGCTCAGCTCAACCAGTCAGGACAGAAGAATGTAGATCAAGGTGACAATATAAATGTTCAACATGATTATCAGAGGACTGATACAAATACCTCAGCATCTCCTCTCTCTGCACCATATGGAGATCCATTTGATGCTGAGTGGGCAGAACTGGCACAGAGGCATAAGCCCAACACAAATCCATTTGCACAAAACTCAGTGAAAGCATTTGAAGTTCATATGTGAGTTCATTGGACAATGAAATATTAGCAAAAGTGTGTCCGAGTGTTCCTGCACAATGAGACTGATGCCTTGTTCACAGTAGTACACAGTTTACTTCTAACTGTATCTTGCTGTAGGTGAATAGACACTAGCACTGATGTACTAAAGGTTTGTGTATAATGTTATGCTCTTGTTTATGTATATTGTGTCTTCAGATGTTAAGCGTCATTCTAGGAAGAGCACCACTTAGTAAGCTTGCATATACATTAAATGCTATGAAAACAAATGATAGTATTGACAGTTAGCTATTTTTTGTCTTTAAGCAGTGATTTCCTGCATTAAATTCTGAGTTGCATGTAATTTCTGCATGTGAAAATATATGCATTTGAGTTAAAGACACTGTATAAAGAAATATGTATAATAGGCAAATGATTAGACTGTTTAGGAATACTTAGGCAGTGCTGTACAGACTGTTTTATTATTTGTTTTTACACTTGCTCTATACTGTTGGAGTCTTGTTAGCCACTGCCGGATGTGAATATAAGTTGCTGGAGTTTTATTACAGTGTGTATATTTGTGGCACAACTGAGAATCATTTGATACTCTTTAAAGAGGTGTGCACATAAAACAAATACTCTTGCCATATCAGCATATAGATCATATATTGCACTGATTGTATATAGAGCATATCCATGTAGGAAAGATGTTGTCACATTATTTAACTGTTAAAATTTGTAGTAGAGTAAGTCTGTGGCAGGCCTAGTGCAGTTTTCATTGTAAACTGCAAATAAAACATATTTCATGAACAGTAGTATATCAAAGCTTTAAAATAAAATTACACATTTTTCAGTATGTTTTGTTGATATTTATAATATGGAATATGCAATTTAGTTTTTAAAAGTTTAATGGAAACAAGTTTGAAATAATTTTAACCTGCTTTTATTGATCTCTCAGAAGCAAATAATTTTGCCACCTAATAGATGTAAAGGAAATATTCATAATGGTAGACACAGAAATACTAATTGCCTCTTATGAAAATTTCAGTCACATTATGTTTTACATGCATAAAAATTTAATTAATAGTGAGAACTTATTTTAAAAATCAGTTTAAAAAATATGATATTTTGCATTTAATTTAAAAACCTCTTATTGCCTAATATCCTTTCCTCTTTATTAATTTTTCTAAATGAGAAATATTTTGATGGAAAAAGTAAATTAGTATAAAAAATTGTATTAGTCAAGAATGCAGTCATTTATAGGCTGTGGGTAAATTTATAGTAATAATTAAAAGAAACTATCACCATACATAACATACTTGAAACCTTCCTCTAAGGTAGGGGTTCTCAATGTGGAGTATGTGGTAAAATGTTTTGAGGTTCTCAACGTGGGGAACATGGTAAACATTTTGGGGTACACCGTGAGAGCTCAAAAGTCGCTAGATTTAGTAACAAAGTAAAAATAACCATTGTTACACTATAGCTATAGTTTATCTATACAAGGGGTACGCCAGTTACATACACATTCCCAGGGGGTACATTAAGCATAAAAGGTTGAGAACCCCTGCTCTAAGTGGATAGAGATTATCAAGATTTATTCTTTGACATTTCAGCTTATGTTAACAACAAGAAGAAATAGCTTTTAATAAAAATAAAAGGATCTAAGTTATCTTTTCCATTATTTCTAATTGGGCTGGAGACTCATTACATGTGGTCATGCATTTATATATTAGAGCAATATTCTCAATATTTTTCTTTATTTTTTTGATGGCATTTTTATGTTTATTGAATGTTTACCTACATATACACACATCTAACTGTAGCACACACACATATAATTTATTGTTTTTTAATATGTATAATATCCTTTAGTTCAATAGAAAATATATATATTGCAAAATAAATTATGTTTTAGTAAATTTTAAAGTTCAAGCTCACAAAATTAATATTTCTAACATTCCTTTTAAAGCAGATGTGAAATTCTAAACTTTAAAGTTTGCATTTTTTTAATGGGGTCAGACAATAAAATTGAAATAAGTTGCTATTTAGAAGAGGCTGTATTCTGTATCTCAAAGAAACCTTTAATTTGCATAGAACACCATATTTCACTTTGCCTCTTAGTGTGAATTATGAAAAACTGTTCTAAAGTTTACTGCTTACAGTAAAATGCATTTTGGTATACCAGGAATTTAGTAACAGCATACCAGTGTACCATGACATGCTACTTACAAAGCATTGTATTAAAACGAGTGCCAGAAATAAGTCATTAAACACAAAACAATAGTATTTTTTACTTAGAAAACATATGTTCTTGAAGTAGAGCAGGATATTGCTGGATGTAATACTAGTTTTTTTCAACATATCTAATCCCTATCTTTTTACATTATGTATGCATTGAACAATTTTTTTTCAAACTTTGGTCTGTTGGCCTAATTTTTACACATGAACCATTCCACTTGAGCACTGGCAAAAATGCTTTCTGGTGTTTGCTTTTTTCCCATGCTTATACCATTATTTTATACATATTGGTTGATACATGTTAGTGGAAGGCAATATTTGAAACTCCTTAATTTTAAAATAAAATTTTTTAGACTGCTACTGGAGATAAAGATCTTAATCAGATCTTACT
Organism: Ryuthela nishihirai; assembly: GCA_038380435.1. Lineage (NCBI taxonomy): Eukaryota > Metazoa > Arthropoda > Arachnida > Araneae > Heptathelidae > Ryuthela > Ryuthela nishihirai. The sequence goes on along the minus strand of JAWZYU010000028.1, from coordinate 28,870,335 downwards.
GAACCTTGATATTCAACAATATTTGTTCAGTGTTTAAAGGTAATAAAAGCTGGAACATTTAATTGCAACCTTAATAAGTGATAATTTGAAAAATTAAAGTGAAAAATAATATCATTTTCTGAATAGTTTATTAATTTTGGAAATTTTCAGAACAAGTGAGGCTGCTGTTAAATATTTAAACTGTTATTACTGGATGAGTATTATTTAAAATTAAAATTGATTGTGATTTTAATTTATTTTCGATGACATTTTTGGATGAAAAGCATATTTTTAAAGTTATGGAGCTTTAAATGTTGCTTTATATGGATATAATTCCCTAAATGTTTTCAGCAGTGTAGTTATAATATTTATAACGAATCCTAACTAGGCATAAAGATAGCCAAAGAGAGTAAATGATTTTTCTTTCATTAAATCATATTTTCATAAAATAATTCTAAGTTGTAAAATTAGTTTTGAATTGCATGCAGTAGATAAACTTTCCAAATAACTATGTGCTTGAGCAGTTTAAAGAATGAAGAAATAGTTTTAGTTGCAAACAAAAAAATATTCTTATTTGAAAATTTTGTGATATAATAGCCTAAGCTCAGAACTTTTAAATAGAACTAATAAAAATATTAATTTCATAAGTTTTCTGGCCTTTGAGTTTATTTTGATTGTTACTAGATATTGTGTTTATGGGGTCCCAAACTAGCAGTGTTACCAACTGCCTATTAAAAGAGCCAAAATTTCATTTATCCATGTGTCCATAGGATTTTTTGTAATTTTTCAGACTTCAATAAAGTATTTTTTTTTTTGCAATCATACATGAAAATTACTGTATCATTATTTTTTATAATTTCAAGCTGTGAAAAAAATCTGAAAAATCTGTTGAATTGTGAAGCTTAACAATATAGTAGTCTATGAAAAATTGACTTTTAAAGCAATTTTATTTTTACTAAAATTTAAGGCACATCTCAATTTAAATTCTCATTTGTTACATTTTGTCATATTTTATTAGATTTATGAACAGTCTTGTGCCCTCCTTTATTAACTTTTCACTACTTGCAAATTATATAAAAATACACAAATTATTTTGATATTAAGGTTGAAAAACTTGTTATATTTGTTGGAGTATAGAAGACTCATATTTGACTGAAAAACTTGGTTGTAAACTCGTTCACAGAATAACCATTATGACATTAATGCTTTGATGTTCATCATTGTCAATAGAACATGAGTTGTCAGTCATCCTTATGGAAATGATTTATATTTTGTTAGAAAATTAAAACATCACTCCTATGTGTGCTATGTTGGAAGAGTATGGAATGACCTACCAATATTGTCACTTCTCCAATTATTTGTTTCCTCTTTTAGACAAAAGATTTATCACCTTTAAATTCTGATTTATTTACTATGTCTGGTATCAGTGTACTGATATTGTATCTCTGGTCATTTTTGTAGTGATGATGTTAATCTTAATGCTGTGCAACTCTTTCTGCAAAAATTTTCGATATTTGAAACACTGACTCAATAGAACTAAGAAATATTATTAAAATGAGTCTAAACATTAATGGAATTTTTTAAATGCCACAAAGTAAAAAATGTATTTTATGTCTAAAATTTTATTAAATGCTTTAAAATAGTATTGTTTGCACCACAAAGAGTATTTTGATGATATCGTGTCAATAAAAGTCGACTGGCTTTAAAATTAATCATTGTTTTTGTCAAGTTTTGTGAAGTAATACTAAAATACTAAAGAAAACTAAGTATTATTCAGTTTTGTCTTATTTAGTCATTTTGTTTTTAAACAAAAATGTGCATGTAAGAATGCCTGTCTGTCTGTAAATATTTCCATTCTTTGTAAAATATTTTCTATATATTTGATAACCCTGAAAACTGTTTTGGTATTTGGGTCACCTTTGGAAAATAATCTTGACTGTGGGCCTTGTATTGCTAAAAGTAGATATATATCCCCATTCAAAACCAGTCATTTGAGATTTATTTCTGAAAATATATGATGTTTCTTTGACTGATTAATTAAGTAATATTTAGATTTGTGGTTTTCAATAACTGTTTAGATTTACAAAAGGAAAATGAAACTGGAAAGACAAAATATAGAAAAATATAGAAACTAAGACCAATATACTAGTATCCTCCATAGGTGCAAAAGGGGCAGTTACCCCATGGGGCCTGACATGTATAAAAATGTTTCCTTGGGTGACATTTTTTAGAAGACTCATTCACTACAAAATATTATAAAAGAATTTCAAAATTTAAATTTGATTTAATATATAAAAATATTTTACCAGCTGGCAATATATATCAAAGTTTAATCCTGTTTAATGCCATTTTGTTCTTTCTGGATATAACTTCAAATCCTCTTTGTGGGCTCAAGAAAACTGTTTTGCTGAAGTGCTGAATGTAACTGCTCTTTTAGACCATTGTGTGCAAAAAAAAGTGCCACTCAGAGGTTAACAATACAACCCTAAAACTTCAACATGTATCTAACACTAAACCATACAAGACAAATAGCTGTACGGGACCTGGGTTCGAGCCCCGGGTAAGGCATGGATGTAGTATCATTTTTCTGCTGAGGTCCTGCCATCCTCGCAGCCTTCTACTATGGCGTATAAACTGAGAGGTTCCTGTCAGACCTCTGTGGCAAGCAGCTGCTTGAGGGGGTATTTATTTATTTCTTTTTTTTTATACAAATATGAATTAAAAATAATTTAGGATTTCCTTAAATATCTGCAGTTTTATATTGCTTTAGTTATTTTGAAAATCTTATATTACTGGCATATGCTTTTTAGATATATTTGTTATTCAAATTTGCTAAGCATCAGTATCTGTCACTGAACTGACAAAACAATGGGAATAGCAGTGCAGTCTTATTTCTTGCTTGTAGGTGCACTTAATCCTGGATACACCAGTTATTTTCATTGCCACTACTTTTTTTTAACAACCATGAAATGGCTGAAATTAAAATATAATGATAAATATAAATCAACATAATTTTGGAGCTAATAAAACTTAAGTGTCAGATGATTGCATTTAAAATTAAATTTAAAATTTTATTACCAAAATTTAATGAGAAAGTATTAATATGAAATTCTGTATATTCGACAATGAATAAATTACAATTTTCTTTTTTGGAAAACTTTTTTTTCCTTATTTCTTTGCAGTATTACTGAACAGTTCATCAACAGCATTTCATTTTTATGCATTATTAAAATCTTTTATAATAACATGACTTAATACCTTCTATCTGTGGGTCATAACCTCTGAAATCTGATCCCAAATTCCATAGGAACTATGACCCCAAGGTTTGGAATTGCTGATATATGCAGATAGATTTGCAATTGAATTTGGAGATTTAATATTGAACTTATTAAAAACATATTGTCAGATTAAATAGCAATATTTAACAGTGATTAATAAAAGTAATAGTGGATATGCTTGAGAGTTGATAGTAATAATGAATATTAACATTATGCATTCAGAAAAATTTAAAAAGCTTTAACTGGTATGATCTGCTGGAGCAATAACAAAATATAAGAGATTTGAGGTCCGATTTGATTCTTGCATTATCTATTAAGGTTAAATATGTGCATTTTTGTATTACTTCAATTATTTCAAAAATCTGTTTATTGATATTTTCTGTTTTGAACTCCAAAACCAGTTTTACAGTAAATCTTCACAGTGCAGTAATTAAAATTAAAATATTATCTTTAATCTCTATGACACTGTTAAATGTTTTAAAGCACTTCAACAAAAATTCTATGCTACCTAGTATCAAAAGTAATGAATGAGGTTCGAAGTATAGAAGTTGATACAGTATGCTGATGAGTTAATTGCTTACAAAGAAATTTTCTTTTGTTCAAGGTTTCACAACTGCAGTAGCATCAATGATAGCTAATGAAACTTATGGTAGTATAGAGTGCTTAAAAATGTTAAAATCCACGACATGCATTTCATGCCCTTTGGTGCATTGTTAGGTGGCAAACAGTTTTTTTTTATTGCATCCTCTCCCCCCTCAACAAATACTGCTCCTAATGCAATGGCTTAAACTTCTCACTTGTCACCTGATGATGCATCCAAAGTAAGGATGCAAAATGTGCATCGTGGATTTTAATGTTTTTAAGCACTTTTTGCTACTATAAGTATCATTAGCTGTTATTGACACTACTGCAGTCATGAAACCTCAATCAGAAGAAAATTTCTTTGTAAGCAACCAACTTGTCAGCATACTGCAGCACCTTCTCCCTTCAAACCTGCTCTGACTCATCACTTGCCAGCAAAAGCTTTGTAAAATGAACCTGTCACTCATTATCAACTTTCATCTCTGAAGTTCTTCTCACTACCCACCTCTAACAGTATGTAAAATCTCATTCTTTACCTTTGATACTGGGTAGCATAGAATTTTTGTTGAAATGCTTTAAAACATTTAACAATGTCATAGAGCATTAAAGATATTAATTTAATTTTAAAAGTCAATTTTGTTTTATGTGCAAGTACTTGCACATGTCTAAAATATAGTTATCCCTATTACCACAATTAATGCTCAGTTGCCTGTTTTTAGGTGAAAATAACTATTTTAAAATAACTGAATTTGTTAAACTCTATAGAAGAAAAAAGAACTGAAAATAAGTATTAAAGTATAAAATCTAGTGAAATGTAATTAACTATTTTCAATGGATTTTGCACTTTAAAAAGCATTAATGTCTCTTGTATTAAAAGTTACTTTCAAAAATTATATCAATTAAAAGAATCATTACAGGTATTTTTAAAAACAGTTAAATAATTAAGTGTTCTAAAAATATTAAATAATAGCTGTTATATCAAACAATTTATGAATGTTTTAATTAAATTATAGAACAAATTTAATGATTGGAATTGCTACTGTTAGGCATTTCAAATTTGTAACATTTTAATTATGGAAGGAATATTATTGGAAAGCAAGATTTAGATCTTTATCTTTGATCTCTTTTTTCCAATATATATATACCTATATTGGATTAGTGGACCAATTAGTGGATTTAGAAGTTTTGCAGACTTTGAATTAGGGTTTCCATGGGTATAATATTTAAATTTCCTAATAGTGGTAAGACAATATCTATATATTTATTGTTTAAACACAGTAATGCTCTTTCTATTTGGGATGGGGGTTGGCTCAGTTCTTAGCTAATATCCCCAGTTCAAACCCCAACTATGCACCATTAAGAAGCACCCACCTGCCCTTAGTGAGAAAGGAGACACTAATGGACTTTGCAAAGGATCTGTTGGTTGGGCTGTTTAGCTCTGATCCAATGGTCAGGAGAGCCATAACATGAAATATATGGGGAGGGGTTGGCCCAGTTGTTAGTGTGTCAGACCTTATAATCAGTATTTCCCAGGTTTGAGTCCCACTGGACCAGTGTTGGGATTTATATCTGCTGAAACCCTACTCTGCACTTGGTTGGAAAGGGGATATCAAATGACTTGGAAAGGCGGTTGTCTGTCGGATAGGATGTAAAACTGTAGCCTCATATGCAGTGCATACTAAAGAACACGCTGGATGGCCTTGATGGGAGGTTAACAGCTGTCCAGTGGGTCCCCTTCCCCCAACTTTCTCTGAGCCATTGGGGTACTTGTGACCTGGTGATATTATTCAATTTATGCAAAAAAAAAAAATGCTGCCTAGTGCTTAACTGCATGGCCTTAATTGGAGGCTTCTATCTGCTTTCTAATAACTGTCCAATGCATTCATTTCCCATTGACTATTGAGAGGTTTTTTTCATTTACAAAGAAAGTGGGTGCCAACACAACTCTGAGATTTTGTGACTTTTCTATTTAGCCTATTATGTGCACAAAAATACACCCTCAGAGGTAAAATAATCTCTGATTGCAAATACAGCACCCGGAGGCGATATCCAAGAACATTGATTGACCCTTTGGCTCACATAGACATCTCTTCGATGGGCATGTAAATGAAGCCCATTTATACACAGACGTATCTCAGACATTCCAGTAGCTGTAGTCATTTTTTTTTAATATCCTCCTCTCTGTCAACAAATGATGTGAGATGTCAGATACCATTCCACAAATGAAAGATAAGCTATCATGGGGTGCTTACAGGGATTGTTTTTATGAGTTAGTTGTAATTGTATTATAAAAATCTGGAATATTGGGAACACAATGGATCCATTTTGCAAGATTCATACCTCCCAACTCCCACTCCCCCCAAAAAGAAGAAAGAAAAAATAGTGTTTCCTGAGACTGTGTAGTGTGTAAAGCAAGAAGAAAATAATTCGAGTTCCAATGTGAGAAGTGTATTGTTGCCCTCCACTATCTTGAGTGTTTCTAGGTGTTCTTCACCAAAAAAAACATTAAATGGCAAGAAACCCTTCATCATTTCAACATATTACATGTAAAAATTCAACTTTTTAATAAATGGTTTTTGTGGAAAAAAAGTGTTGACATGCAGGATTCAAACCCATGTCTCTCCAGAAACATGCCAGAATATTCTAAGACCACTGAATTAATGTTGGCTCCATCTTTTCTCCACTAATATGACTTATCACTCTTCCTGTGATTTTGGCACCTGGATTTTTTCCCTACAAAAACTGTTTATCGATTTATTGACATTAAAAGTCAACAAGTAACTCTGTGATATTATTTATTGATTAAATTAATTAGTTATGATTGATTAAAATTGCATATTATCTGAAAGAAATTTTGAAATAATACAAATAATGTTTCCTGAGACTGCGTAGGTAACATTATAATGCAATTAAATAGTATAAAATAATAGGGTAATTAAATATTAAGGCGTATTTAAATATTATAAAAAAGTGAAATTGCATGATATGATAAAAAGGTGAAATTGAATATTGAAAAACAGGCGAAATTGCAATTTACACATATTAGGCAAAAGCCCCCATCGTGATATAGTAATTCTGGACATGTTTAAAAATATTCATAAGCCAATGGTTAATGTAGTTATCTAAAGCATAATTTGGTAAGATCAATTTATCGATGTTCTACCATATTTCTTCAGTTCTGAAATGCACCTTTTAATAATAGCTTTTTTTTTGGGGAAAAAGGTATACTAAATGTGTATATTTATACAAAAGAATTATTTTTACCTTATGTTCTTGATTTTAAGATACCACTGATTGTAAGTTGCACCCCAATTTCACAGACATTAAAAGTTAAATAGTGCATTTTAGAATCGAGGAAATATATATATACACTATATTTCAAAAAGTTAATAGACACTCCCATGTTATATAAATGGAAAGCAACATTCAATGCTACCTAACTTTGAAAGTTAGTTTTTTTATAAAAAAGAAATATGACTGGAGTAAATTGAACCGTCCCGTGGTCGAGTGGTTAGCACGCTTGGCTACTGATCTACGGGACCTAGGTTCGAGTCCCGGGTAAGGCATGGATGTGTGTGTCGTTTTTCTGCTGAGGTCCTGCCATCCTCTCAGATCTTTTACTTTGGCATATAAACTGACAGGCTCCTGTCAGACCTCTGTGGCAAGCAGCTGCTTGAGGGGGTATTTATTTATTTTTATTTTAAATTGAAGATATTACTGAAATCTGTCTAAATGCCTATTTTTTGTGATATTTATTTAATATTTAAAGAATTATGTAAGCTGAAGTATTTAACTGTGTTATTTACTCAGGAAAATTTACTTCAAAAGTTGAAACACAGTTTATAATAAATTGTTCACTAACATAAATGTGATATTTGAAATTTGGGTAACATTTTTTGTAGTTTTCATTAGTTGGGGAGAAAAATGCTTAGGAAGAATGACAATAGCATCTGCTGTTAAATGTTCCAGTGCCAATAAGTCTTTAAATATTAAGTGAATATTGTTCAAAATTGACATTTGAATGAGATCTTCAAATTATCTCTAATGTTATTTTGCTGTAAAAAGTGTATTTTCAAAATTGAGCTCTGAATGTGGCTTTCCATTCACGTAACATGGAAGGGTTTGATTACTTTTTGTAATAAAGTACAAAATATTTTAATTTTAAACATAGGTATTGCAATGTTTTTTTTAACATAGCATAATATGATTTAACTGTAATGAATAACTAATACAATGGGTGTAAGTAAGTCATGTGAGCATTTACGAGACTTTCAAGTAAATTCGTTTAACTCTGGCACATTTAAAAAAGCATTATTTTACAATCCAGCACTATTGCATTTGACTTTAAGAATTTTCTGCTTTCACCACTATGAAGCATTGGTGCTGTCAGATGTGAACAGTTGTCATCAGCCATTACCAAACTATTCACTTATTATTTTATTTGTAGTATTGCAAAATTTCTCTCCTATCCATCAATCACAAGAGCTGAAAAAAACAGGATCGAAAGAGATGACAGGAGAAAGCCTGTTACACTTAACGTAGTTAAAAAATTAGAATTATAAAAGGTGTAGAAAGTGGAGAAGTAAGGATCAAGCTTACAGAAGAATACAATATGGGATTGCCAACATTATATGACATAAAGAACGAAAAGAACAGTTACTGAATATATTGTTATATTTCAATGTTCTTCTAATCATTCTCCTGCTTCTCAACAAACAACTAGGTGAACTCAAGTGGGTGAATTCAACTAGTGAGTACCAGATATGCTTTTAATATTCACATTACAGTACATGACAACCTTCGCTACGACTTTGTTTATTGTCATTTATTTGCATTTTGCAAATTGAAGTGTTATTTACATTTGTAACTACTAGCACTGCCTTTTAATCATTAATAAATGTTTACCAATGTAACAAATTTAATTATTAGTGCTTAATATTTATTGAAAAGTTTATCAATAAAAATTAATCAACCAATGGGTATATCTCTCCAAAATCTGGCACCTCTTAGTCCCCAAGGGTGCCAGATTTTAAAGAGTTTACCATATATATATGTCAGAAAAAAGGACAAAAGAATTCGTTATTTGCTACCACTAATTTTGTAGTCTCCAGAACAAATGGCTGCCAATGGCAGTTTTTTCACCAGAAAGGTCATTTCATTTCTGTTCAAGATTCAAGGAGTTGTAAGATCATGGTGAAATTAGCCTCCAATGAGGGGCTGTTTACACCAGTCACAACAGGAGGACAAAATAGCAGAGGCAGAAGATACTACCACTCTGCTATCTCACAAATCTATTAACTATATTAGTGGAAATAAAATAAGACATTAGACCTTGCAGAAGAGGTCAATGTTCTGAAAGAAATCAGTTATTAGTCACATGTGCATTCTCTGCATCTTCTTGCTCTGGTGGGCACTGAGACGGGAGGTAATGGAAAATCAGTGGTTCCGATAGCATGAAACTCCCAGAACAAAGCTTCTCTTTCAGCATTGCAGTGGGAGCAGTTCAGCAGAACGTGAGATACAGTCTCAGGTGTGCTGCATGTGGCACAGTTAGGACTAGGCTACTGAGAGTGTGAAACGTAGAGTTGTAGATGACATCAACTTGGAGACGTGCAGGAAGGTCTCCTCAGATCTGGGGAGGTCTCCAAGGTTAGGAGCAGTGAGAGAAGGGCCTACCAGGTACCTAAAAGAAGAACAACTGGAGTCCCTCTGTGAGACGATACTGACTCATCAGCTGAGAGAGAGGGAAGTTAGTAACGTACCTCTAACTCTCAAGCACCTCTTTTGCATCCATTATAATAAGCGATATGCAAGCTCATTGCCAGGTATCTCTACATGGAGAACTCATGAGAACTACATGAAGAATTCAGAAGATCCTCATTATCTTCTATCAGTATCATGTATTAAGATACATTATATTGGTAGAAGAAAATGAGTATCTTTTGAATGAGATTTTCTGAAAGAAATGTAGTATCTTTTGCCAGTAGCATGAACTGTGATTCATCACCAATTGTGATACTGGCAGAAGTGAGCTTGGAGAAATTTTAAAACTGTTTCAGCATATCACAACGAACAATGCATGGCTTTCTGAATGAACTCATTTGTAAAGTCTCTCAATTGGTCTTTCAATATTTTAGTGGGAAAGGCAGTAGTTGGAAGGTGCAAAGTCTGGATTGTATGGAGGTTGGTTTTTTTTTCTCCCTCACAAGAGGATTCAATCAATTCCCATTGTTGAATGAAAATATCATTCGCACCCATTTGTTTCTAGTGGTGTACATTGGGTTGTTTTACCTCTTGAATGGTACTTTTTTGCACATAATGGGCTAAATGGCCAGATCACAAGGACCCCAAAAGGATCCCAAGGGGACCCACTGAACAACTGATAGGAGACAGACTGAAGCCTCTGTTAAGAATGTTCTTTAATGTGCACTGGGTATGGCTTTCCTGCACTTGAGGCCAAGGCTTAATGTCCCATCCAATAGATAGTGACCTTTTCAAGCTCATTGGTGTCCCCCTTCTCACCAAAGACAGAGTGGGGATTAGCAGAGATAAATATCAAAGCTGGTACAATTGGGACTTGAACTTAAGAACTGCAGATTATGAACCAGCACACCAGACTGAGGCAACCCCCCTCTCTATGGTGGTATGTAGGGACAATGTAAGGGTGCATACCACAACCTGATTATGCTCATGACTTTAGAAGTCTTTTTACATAGCTGCTAATTTTTACTTGAGTAAACTACACCATAGAATACAGTAAATAAAAAAAAGTGTTAAAAATTACAATAATGATTATTGGCATTAAATATATACTTTTGACATTGAAACACTTTACTTTTGTCATTAAGTCTAAAAGAATCTCTATGTTCCTAATTTTAGAAGTGGTTTGTTATGTGCAATTTGCCATGTAATGGATGGTGTGACTGAACTTTAAATATCAGGCTCTTATATTTTTGTTGAACAGGCAGTTGTGTTGAATTATTAAAGATTTTTTATAGTTGTGCCCTGATTATAATTTACAGATAAATATCAAGTGTATTTATAATTACTTCTTTGAAAAGGTGAAAATTCTATAGAAGCAGTCTATTTAATGTTGTAAGCTTTTAGTAAAGTTTTATATCTATTAACTGAAATGTTAATTTCCTTTCCAAAGCTGTATGCATGTGCTTTTTTCCTGAAGTACAGTTGAAAATAACAGAATACAGATGATATATATTAAGTAGGGCATGTAATGAAGAGTGATATAATGATTTGTATTAGACTGTAAAGGGATTTATATTGTGCCAAATGCTTTTCAGGCAAGAAACAGCAAGCAACTAATCAGCTGATATTTGTGGTAAAGTGCTCAAATACCATTTTGTGAGACATTCTGTATAATTATTTCTTTTATTGCAATGCTTTTATGATATTGCAATGATCATTTAATTATAATGTTTATACAACAAGTTGGGACATCAGCAAAGTTTTAAGAAATTGTGTGGTTTTAACCCTTTCAGGGTTCAGTCAGAAAAACTAATTTACATCCAGAGGTCAAGCTATTTTTTCACTACAATAATTTTTGCACTTAATAAAGTATTCATCAAATGGAAAAGGTATTATTTTTAAAGTTTGAATTACCTATTTTTATAAGATATATAAGAAAATTTTCAAACTGCAATTTCTATTTTTAAAAAAATTGGAAGTTTTGAGAAGTTTTGAAAAACTGATGTAGCCATCTTTAGCCTCTCATTTCGAATTCTGTCAACATGTAAATGGACATGGACCTGGAAGGATTAAGACTACATTTTTTTTATGAAAGACTTAAGTGGCAAAAATATTTTAATCTGTAAATTATCTGTTATGTAAAATTTACTAAAGAGCAGCAAATTGAAATGCTTTCCTCAAAGTTTCATCCCTTGTGAAACTCCTTCAGAGTTCATTCATTCCCTTGTGATGGCTGTTAAAGAGACCACTACTGATAATTTATTAAACATTCTTACATATACAATTTTAGTAAAAGAAAAAAATATTTTTTCAGTTATGTAGCTTTTAAGTTTTTTTGGATGATTATTAGTGAAATTTTTTTATGTTTAACTGCTATATATTTACTGAATATTAAACAGAAACAAGAAAAAAGAGCAGAGTGTAAAGGGGATGCTTTAGGCTCATTTTAGGTAAAGCACAAAGATATGCACAATGATTTAAAGGTATGCTGTCAATAAGAAAGTTTGCAAACAAAAATGACTTAAAAAGTATGAATAAACATATTTTACATATGGGATAAATGTATTTTTATTAAAGTCAATATTTCTGAATCATAACTATAACAAAAGTGACAAAAACAAGTAATTGAATATTTTATTTTGTCGAGACAACAATTCCAGATAAAACCAGGGATACAGTTATTTTGTAATTATTTACCATTTTCAAAAGTAGAAGTATGTCATTAATTTAAAATATTGCCACAATTTATATAAGCAGGTGGCAGAAATACATTTTCAAACTTCTTGAAAATAATGTATCTCAAAAAATACTAAATATTGTTTTCACTGTAATAGAGAAAATGAAAGTGAACATAGTTCTTAAAAGTATTACATGCTAGAAGATAACTTCAGGTTAAATACTTTGTACTACAATGATTTAACTGCCACATGTTTTAAAAGTGCACCATTACATAATTACATGTGTAATATCATAGATATTTGTTAAAATTATGGTTTGTACACATCTACAATTTCTTTAATCATAATAATAGATTTATATTTTCTTAATATCCAACAAAAAAGTTGCAATTGAATATTATCTAAAGGAATATTCCAGAGAGGCATGGCACTTGCTCCTCTGGAAATGTGATTTTTTGAATGTTAAGAAAACGAGGATTTACCATTTCTAATAAAAAACATTTCACTCTTTGGAAGATTCTTGCTGACCCCTTGCTGAGAAATTGATGCCGATGTCACTGGTAGTCATCCAGTTGTTTTGAAACTACTACTCGTGGAATTGCATCTTAAAGTATTTAAATATATGTCAGTGTATTAGAAATGTAATGAACTGAGAAAGGGGTGGTTTCGAGCCTACAAAGTAAAATTTTGCAGTAAATTTTTAAGTAAAATTTTTCCAAAAGTCGCTCTTTTTAAAAAAAATTTCCCTAAATTAATTTCTGGATAATTTCAATCTGTGTGGGATTAATCTCTGGATTAATTAACTGAAATGAATGCATAATTTAAATATTGCTGTTGATGTGTGTCTTAATAAAAATGGGGAAAAGGGAATGAAATTTTAAAGATGTGTTTCACATATATTGCTGCTTTTAAACTTACTACTTCAATCACTGATTATAAATTCAACTCAAAGTGCAGTGCAAAGCAGTCTTGCCATCTTAATTTCAATAAATATATTCTGAGAAGACACTAGATTTGCATTCATGTATAAAATACACTGTTTGAGTTCTTCCAAATTAATCCCTAAACCAGATTTGCAAATCAGTCGAATTTCTATTTGTGCTATTCATTTTGATATTTCAATTGCCAAATTTACAGAGACTTAGTTGAAATGATCAAGTTGTACACATTAATAGAAAGAAAATAATGTTGTGCAATGAAAAGAAATACATATTATTAAACTTAAATTATAACCAGGATCAGATGAAGGGTACCAAAGCCTTGTCAGCCCTCTCTCCCCTATTCCTATTTATTATTATGGCCCCTCTCCCCTATTCCTATTTACATCTGGCACAGTTCAGATTTTGTTCTCATGGTATTAAACAAGTCAAGGCTTAAGTCATTAAACCATATTTAAAATAATTTAACTCTGAAAAATGACTATAAATGTCCAATACTATAGTAGCATTGTTTTGCCCAAAATGGTTAAGGAAATGGAGTTCCAACAACAGGCATATCAAGGGTGCTCCCTTTTTCATGGCAATGCCAGTGCTTACTTCAATCAAATATAAATTTATATGTATTTAATATTTAATGAAATAATAGAATTTAAATACAGGAATATTCAGATTGCTTTCAATCTGAATTTGTATATATCTTAACCTAGTCTTAATAACAAGCAGACCCTGCCTTTCCTAATCCATTACTAATTATAGTTAATGTGAAATACACCACTATTTTTCTTGTATTTTCAAATTTATAGACCAAATACGTTCATTTCCACCTAAAAATATTTCATATAGGGTATCTTGTAGGAAATATTCAGGATATTCTAAATATGCAAACATGTTCAAATGAAAGGAAAATATACTTACAGTAATAACATTTTTGTGTCTAAAGTATCAAATAACGTGTTTATTAGCAATTAATTTGTTGTGCTCAAAGCAATGGTATTAAAGTCTCAGAAAAATTATGAGTTACATATGCTTCAACACACCTTATTTGCTAAAGTTATATCTAAGGTAAGGCAATAAATTATTCTTACCTGAAAGTGAACTGTAAGTTACTGTTTGATTTACAGTAAAGTGAGGTGATAATTTCTAATTAATAACTTTAATAAACAAGAACATTTGTTGTGAAAGTAAGTCAAGTTTTGTAATATTTTTTTTAACAGTGCCTAATATTATAAAAATTGACTGAATTCTGATAACACATTTCCACAACTAACTTTTGCAAAATCAGTTCATTTTCTAATCATTATAATTTTTTTTTAACCACTATTGCCCAGTTTTCTTAGAACTTTTATTGGGCAGCTTAAAGTTGCTGTGGTTTTGGAAAAGCATGAGATTTTTCAGAAGGCCAGCTGTACTAATTGCTACTCTACCAGAGCATATGTAAGCTCTTGAAGGGTGTTGGTGAGAGATACTGATAGAAGCCTATCATAGAGCAGTGATTCTTAATCTATGGAACGCAGGTCACCTGTGAGATTTATCATAGGAGATGTAAACTATGATGATATTGTGCAATGCATTAAGACTGTTTGGAAATAAAAGAAATGAGCAGTTTGCTTATAAACTATAAGTACTGACATTGTTGCTAGTGATTCGAAAAGGAGCTCGTGTTGCTGTTTGGCAATTCTACAGTCCCTGAGGATATATTATTTCTTAAAAGTAGAGCATAGTACTAAAGAAATAAAATGGATGCACGTTTGTAGCATTAGAATTTTCAGGAAAGATAAAATGTCTAATTTCAGAGTAGACGCCATGTTGGATGTATTTTTATTTTTAACGTTATTGCCAGTTTGAAAGTAGGACAGATATATCCCTTGACACTCAAAGATGAGAAATGCAAGTGCCTATTCATATGAATGTCAAATTTATAAATTGAGATTTGGAAAAAAGTAACCAGGAACCACTATAGAATATTCCAAGTATGCTCTATAGTAGGGGTTCTCAAACTGGGGTATGCTGTAAAATTTTTTTGGGTACGCTCAAAAGTCGATTACCTAGTAAAATGTTGATAATTTTATAAGATTTGTTAAATTGTTTGTCATTTTTGTGGTCTGTGAATTGTAAAGATTTCATTCTTTCCGAGTAAGGTCACATACTGCTTATGCCAATTAAGATTCATCCTTCTGTTGTGAACCCGCTTTATTGGTGGTCCAACATAAAGGTCACTTTCATGATGTTATGTGCTGATGTTGGAGGATGTCAGTGTAGCAGTGACTGCATTAAAGTTGGACCACAGTTAATTTAGTATTGTTTTTGTCTTCGGACTGGTAATCGAAGATATCTATTTTCATTTGCACATGACCCTTTGTTGCTCTTCAGGTTGTCTTTTGGTAATTTAAAATATCCTTGTTACTTGAAACTGTCATTCTATCATCCAGACTTTCGATAAACACCTAGCTATTTCTTCCTTGGACTATCCAGTCTTAAGCTTTCCAAAGTCTGTATCACAGATGTTTAGAGAAGTTATATCTTTTGCGATAGTTTTGAAAATTTGATTATTTTGATGCAAACAATCCCTCAACAGCATATAAAATGAGGCGCCTCACACCCAGCTGAAGAAAATATTTTCTCCTAACTTAAAAGTTGTACTTAGAATACCGATTTCAATATACATGTACTTTGCATATTACACACAAAGCAAAGTTGATTTGCATAAAATAATTTAGGTTTGGTTATTTTACTTTTGAGGGGAACTTTTTTGTTTACAATGGGCTAAAAGCCACAAGGACCCCAAAGCATCAGAAGATTGCGGGAAGGGGCCCCACTGGAGAGCGTTAGTAGGATATTTTAAATCAGTGCCGTTTGATACATTGCCTTGTTTTAGTTATTAACTATATTATATATAGTTGATGTATCAAGAGAATATAACACTTTCATGAAAGGGTTACATGTGGCATTAAAATTTGCTGGGAAAATCAAAAGTTTAAATTGGATAATTTCAAATTATTTACTCGAATAAATAAGCAATAGAAAATTTTCAAAATAAAGCAAGATCACATACATTTCAGATAGAAATATGGGTTGGTATTGTACCAGGTTCGTAATCAGCAGTTCCCAGGTTCGTTTTTTTCCGCAAAATTCTCTGCTCAGCCCTCGGACAGTAGAGGACACAGATGGGCGTGGAAAGGTCAACGGATTGGACATTGAGCCTTGCCCCTTGTGCAGGGGAGCGATACTGTGTGCACGTTAAAGAACACGCTGAATGGTCTTGATGGGAGGCTAACAGCTGTCTAGTGGGTCCACCTTCTCTGAGCTCTCGGGGGTCCTTGTGACCTTGCCATTTAGGCCATTGTGTGCAAAAGAGTACCATTAAAACTACCCAACCCAGACAGAAATGAGAACTGTATGCCTGTTTTTACGCGGGCAAATCAAATAATACATTTGTTAGAAGTTTGAATATTCCTTTCTAGTTCATCGTTTACTTCGAGAGCCGTATTACCAATCTCAGCTGGCAACATCTGACTCGAGAGGCATAGTTTGGAGATCCCCGCATAGAGAGCTGTTAGGACCATTCGAGGCAGTCTTCATGCTTAACATGCTAGACGGTGCCACGCTTTAATGTCTCATGTGATGAACGGTGACCTTCCGAAGCCCATCGGATATTTTAGGGAGCGTTCGTTAAGTGCAGTTCACAGTAACCATAAAATTAGCGGAAATTTGAGGAATCGATAAAAGATATACAAGTAAGAAAAGCATGCATAAATATGAGGTGTAAAGTTAATAGAACAAGAAAGGAATTAAACTGCTGATCCAGTTCGAGTCCGCCTGGACTTGGGTCAAGATTTCTTTTAAAACTTGCTGCCATTTTTCCATTAAAAATTTTAATGGAAAAAATCCAAGAGTTTAATTCCTCTCTTGATCAGAGAGGAATTAAACTCTTGGATATGTTTATTACTTAAAAACAATTTTCTATGAGAAATTGATTCTTTTTGTAGGTTTCAAATTTCTAACCTAGAAACTTTGATATGAATACTGCAGTGATGGGCAGTTTGTTAAACTGATTAACAATGGTTTTACACATAAGATTTTCCTAATTTAAAGTGGGCTTAATTAAAGACATATTCACACTTTCACTTCTGAAAAATGGACTTGATGATGTGTCATTCGAATTTATTGTTACTTTGAATTCTCTGATCAGAATATAAATTCAAAAACAAGTCAAACTCAAGTTTGGAGGTTATGCAGTAATATTTTCTTTTTTTAGTTTCTAGTGTAAATTTACTTATTTGTGTGAAAAAGAATTGATAAAATACAAAGACTATATCTAATCCTCCTCGAAGCTCCATATTAAGCTTATTTGGCGCACTTTAAAATGTTTCTTTTACCTATCTGGCAATTTATCAATTCAGTATGATTCTTGCTGACGTGATTTATGCAATCAATGCACGATGATTGGGAATGGAATCCTTTCTTGGAAACTGGAAGTCACAATTTGTATAGTTCGGAATTTTTCGAAAAGCTGAGTAGACTGGGATTCACTTAGTCTAAAGCGCGCCAGGCTGATGTTTCCCAGATTCCAGTCACCACTGTGCTTGTGTAGAGTTTTTTTCTCCCCCGATAATTCCAGCTCTGACTTGGCAAGAAAGCGGACACCGCTGGGCTTAGAAAAGGTTCCGTCCGTTGGAAGGGACCTTACCCTGTCTATAAGAGAGGCATAGTCTGTGTACTTTAAAAAACATTAGCTGGTCTTAGCGGAGGCTTCCTTTGCCTCCTAACAGTTACACATTAGGTTCCCCTATCCAACTCTCGGCGCGTTTCAGCTCTAGGGTTACTCGTATCATTCTTTGCTCATGTGCTGGAAAGCCATATACTGTGCACATTTAAAGCACCCGTTGTAAGACCTAGATGGGAAGCTACCATCTGTCTCCTAACAGCCATCCAGGAAGACCCTTTTCCACAGACATTTTAGGGTTTTTGTGACCTGACCATTTAGTCCATTTTACCCAAAGAGTGTTGCTCAGAGATAAAACAGAACTATTCTTCCTTCGAAGAAAGAGGTAGTTTTCCTATTATATCTTTCGAATTGTTTATGAATGTAAACTTATGATGTTCAGAGTGACACATGGTATATAAAATGTGCCTTAAAAACAAAATTTCAAACAATATTAAACAATAAGATCCCTTAGACCAGGGATGTGCAGCCTTCAGTCAATGGACCGGATCTGTCTTGCGAAGCAGTTTTGCCCCTCCTGCCGAATGAATGTAAGATGTAATATTTTTGTGTAATTGAGAAATGGCATTTTAATTCATTCTTAAAGAGAAACTAGGCAACCCTTTTAGTTAAATAATTGGTATTTAAATAAGCTGTAAAAAAAGTTATGCTCTTATTTCATATTTTGTTTTTTCTACAATTTATATAATTTAATGTTCAGGCCCACGAGTTTACCCCCAGTACAGAGAAGTGGACCGTCTATTGCTTTCTTATTGAAAAAAGGCTCTCTAGCGAAAAAAAGTACGTAGTTCATATTGATTTCAAAAGAAAATACGCCACAAAAATGTTTCTTTCGCCAATTGAAGAAAATTTGCACCTTGTCTACATTTGAAATAAATACGATTAAGTGATTTAATCTCCGAAATTTTTTATATTTTTGGGTGGCAAAGAAAAATATCTTTTTTGGTCGTTTTTTTTTACCTTTATTGGGTCGAGTCATGTTTTTAACATTCTTCAGTTTTTAGGTCATCAATGGTTGTCAACATTTTTATAGTGGCTATTGATATTAAAGTCCTAATTACTAAAAATAACATATTTATCTGTTTAAGAACAAGAATTTTACGCTGTTCGGTTCAGATGAAAAGAAGGTAAAAAAATGCTTCTTTAAAACTAAAATTGGCCACCCGCCTCTGAGGCTCACCTCTACTAGATTGAGCAAGAAAACGGTGGTTGTGTGTGGATATGTGGTGAAGGTTGAAATTCAAAAATAAGCATGAATGACTGCTTTCCGAACCATTAGAACTGGACCAAATTCGGTGCTTTGTAGCAATTCACTTTCCTGTAATTTCAAATTTGTTTGCAAATTTAAAATGTAAAAATAATTTGAAAAATGCAGTTTTTAATATTGAAGAAAATGGAAACAGGTTATGTACTTGAAAAAAAAAAAGATAGCGATATAGTGTTTGCCTTTTTTCGGTGATTAAGAGAAAATTCCTTGCCCCCCCCCCCCCCCCCCCGCACAGAAGTTAGGATTTAAGTTAGGTCATAGTCAATATTTTGTAGGAGAAATTTTACATTCCAAGTAATTTTCAAATAATCTCAAAATTTTAAAGACTTTTTCGACAGAATTTCTTTGCGTTCTAGTGATGGACATATTTGGTTGACATCACTAGTATAAAAGGAACACATATACACTGAGATCGCAATTTATTACGTGCACCTACTTAGCGTGTTGCGCCTCCTTTGGCCTTCAGAACAGCCCAAATTCGTAAGGGCATGGAACTTGCAAGATGCTTGATGTGTTGCACAATTTAGAAATATTCAACATGTAATACATCACGTGATGTATTGCATGCTGGAATGAACCATTTATGTCCGAGGGGTTGTGTAACTAACTGGCATCTCAGTGTATATTCGTATTGTTCTTGAATATGATGTTTTACGAACCCTAGGTATTTGAAGCGGGGGTGGCTCAGTTGGTATTGCGCCAGGCTCGTAATCTCCAGTTCCCAGGTTCGAGTCCCAGCTGTACGAGCATTGAGATTTATCTCCGCAAAGCTGCCCTTGGTCGGTAGGGGACACCGATGGACTTGGTAAAGGCCGCCATCCATCGGATGGGACACTAAGCTGTGGCACTGTCAGTGAGAGAGCTATACCCTGCTCACGTTAAAGAAAACGTTGGATGGTCTTCACGGGAGGCTCCCATCTATCTCCAACAGCTGTTGCAGTGATTCCCCTCTCCCAACCTTCTCTGAGACTTCGGGGTCCTTATGACCTGGCCATTTAACCCAACTTTGCAAAAAAAGTGGTGCTCAGAGGTAAAACAACCGAACCCTAGGTATTCATGGGCAGAATGAAAAATATTGCTTATTCGGATTGAAATTTGTTTTGCAGTGTTTTGGGAAGATTAAATATAGAACTTGACTACGACTCCCCCCCAAAATATCAAAAAGTTAAATGATTTGTAATATCCTAAATAGCATCGCCATTTAAATGGCCCAAGTCAAAAACCTTGAATCCCGACTTCCTAATTAAGCACTATCGACATTAGTCGTGTTATTTTCCTAATTTTGTTTAATCTTTCGAACATCGAACATGATTTTGCTGTTCAGGAGAGGTAATTAAATGCTGTTGTCAAACTACATATGATGCATCCAGGGGCCAGATCTGAGGGGGGTGGAGGGTAAAAGCTATGAAACTTGTGCATATTTCAGGCGTATAATTTTTTTAAACACTAAAACCAAAGGGAAATTGCTACACTACAGTGGAAATCCCTCTTTTTGCCCCCCCCCCCCCCTCCTCCTCTATTCTTTCTAGATCGGGCCGGGAAATATCTTGTACGAGTATAAGAGTTCTGTTTGGCAAAGTTTCTTTTGCGTCCTTAAATCTGAGTTTTCTATTTTTTCCTCCAAAAAATATATCTTTTACGTAGTACGTAATTCAGGAAAGAGTTTCATGCTAAAATGTAAACAATTTTGTTTCTCACAGCTACTCTAAAAATTAACACTTATTTTCAAACTGTTTTTGTAAAGAATTCGCAAAAAAGGTGGAAGACATTTTAATAACACCATTTTGTGTGTCCCCCATGCGGATTCCCGTCTCCGATTTGTGCAGTAAATTGACCTTGTGTTGCCGCTAGGAGGGTGAGGAGTGTTCTGGTTTTCTGATACCCGTTTCTTTTTAAGGAATTAGAAGTAGTCACGTTAAACAGTTTTACTATATGACAAAATAGTGAAGTAAAATTGAACGCGCATAAATTTTATAATTATTAATATCTAATTCACATAATTGCAGGTTGCGCCAAAAGTCCTTAGACACATTGAAATAAACTATATTACAGATACATGTGATATGCTGCATTTTATAGTCGAAGCAAATCATGAATCTATAGGTGGCGATGTAGTCTATTGAGTTCTGAAACGATGAAAAAATGTGTAAGCAGATGAGACTTTAAAATGGCGAATCAAAGGGAGAAAGCTGCCTACGTAGTTTGGGTTTTTAAAACCAAATCAGATTTCACTTAAAAATAAATTTTTGCATACAGTTCAACAAATATAGAACAAGAAATATATCCAACAATCATAGAAGAAGAAATTCGTGGAAAGTCTTGATCGAAACAGGACGGCAATGATTTCGAGCATATTCCGAATACAAGCACTTGATTTTTTTTCCTGGGGATGTATTAAAGATAAAGTGTGCGCGTCCAAGGTGCGAACTGTTGATGACCTGAAAACTTGTATCATTGATATATTTGCATCAATTAACGAAGGCATGTTGGAGTTGGAATGTACGTAGCTTGAACTTCAGCTAGATGTGAGCATTGTTTGTAGTCCGGAGCACAAGTTCATTGACTTCGTACAAGAAAAAAACATTGAGCAGCTTGGAATAGAAATAAATAATGACTACAAGCAAAGAGTAATATTTTCTGTTCACACACTTAATGATAACATCAACGAAGTAATTGAAAAACGCAAATCTACGTGAGAAAAAAATATTAAGTGTTCCTTCTTTCTACAAAGGGAGACTAAAGTTCTTAACAGCATTGCCCAGCAATGAGAAAGAAAGACAACTGCTTCGTATAATTTTATTTACATTCTTTAAATTAACATCTTGTGGTTGTTACAGAGGTTCATTCAAATCTTGAATATTCCATTTTAATCTCCATTTTCTTTATTAGTGAGGGAGTCCTAGTAAAAGAAGAATCTCGTTTTCAAAGAGAATGAAGTTTTTCTTTTACCTACTCTTTCACTCCTTAAAAGTTTTAATTTGAGCTAGCGGATGATGGGAAAAATGCAAATAGTATTTTATTAATAATTATAGAACATAAAAGTATTTGTCTTTTAATTCTTAATTTTAAAAAGTTTCATTTCTCACACGTCTTTCAGAAAAGTGGATAGATTATTGCTGTCAGTGGAATATCTCTTGAAAAGCTACCACTGAAAATTTTTTTTACCCCCTCAAGCAGCTGCTTGCCACAGAGGTCTGACAGGAGCCGGTCAGTTTATATGCCATAGTAGAAGGTCTGTGAAGATGGTAGGACCTCAGCAGAAAAACGACACATACATCCATGCTTTACCAGGGGCTCGAACCCAGTTCCCTTAGATCATTATTATTTGTAAAACTCGTTAACAGCTCTGCCGTTTCCATATTTAATGATATGTAAAGATGCATATATATATTAAAACTTAACTAATATTTGAAAAATGCAAATTATATTTCATTAGTACCAACCCAACTAAAATAGAGTTTTCTAATTATCACTTTCATTGTTTTCAATGAAAACTTCACGACATTCCACCACCAAAATTTCAAATTTCTGTCATTAATACCTCGTTATAATATTTGTTTGAGGTTTTAAAAAACTTTCACCTTTAGAGGGCGCAATTATTGTATTCGAAAGATTCCGAAAGTGCGAATCATATTTTATCAATTCCTATCTAACCTAAAAAAAAAAATTTTTCTTTTTACAATTATCTGCTAAAACAAAAGAAAAGTGTTTCCTCCCCCCCCCCCCCCGGGTATAAGGCGCTAACTCAATGTTGGAAATGAAAATTCCGTGACTTTCGCATTCCACTACCATAATTTAAAATTTCCATCATAAATACATCGTTTGTAATATTCATTTGGAATTTTCAAAACTTTCCGCCGTTAGAGGGCGCAATTATAGTTTTCAAAGATTACGAAAGACGAATCATGTTTTATCAATTCCTATCTAACCCGAAAAGGAATTTTTCATTTATTTTTAAAAACAATTATCTCCCAGAACAAAAAAAAAAGTGCGTTTTCCCTGGGTCTAAAGCGCAAACTCATTGTTGATGGTGGAAATTTCGCGACCTTCTCATTCCACCACCAAAATTTCAAATTTCTAGCATAAATACATCGTTTGAATATTAGTTTGAAATTTTAGAATTTTCAACTTTTTCCACCGCTAGAGGGCATACCTATACTTTTAGAGAGATTCGAGAGTGCATATCGTAATATTTCATCAATACATAACAAACACAAAAAGAATTTTTAATTTATCTTTGTAAACCAAGAAGTTCGATGTGTACAGACGGACGGATAGAAAGACAGACCGACTGCAAAGCGAAACTATTAACGTTTTCAAAAGAAAACAGATAAAAAAATAGAATAAAAAAAAAAGTTCCCAGGAGTAATGAATGAGCATGGCAAAATTAAATTATTGTTATTTTACATTGTGCTATATTTTATTTACCTGAAGTAGTTTCGAGATTTAATAATATTACAATGTATTATGCATTATTTACACACAACCTAGATCAGTGGTTCTCAACCTTTTATGCTTCACGTACCCCCTGGAAATGTGTATGTAACTGGCGTACCCCTTGTACAGATAGCCATTGTTATACTATAACTATAGTTTTATCTATTTTTACTCTGCTACTAGATCTGGCGAGTTTTGAGCTCTCATGGCGTACCCCCAAAAATTTTACCGCGTACCCCACGTTGAGAACCCCTAACCTACATTATTTTATACTGTCTTCGTGTACTAGTAGTCTAATTAAGCTTCACGTATGCTGATAAGTTCCTTACATTGTCTTCTTTTACTTATCTCTGTATGAGGTTGTTATAATGACCTCGTTAAAAGCTGATTCCCTGAAAGAGTCGAGATTTATCTCGGCTAAACCCCAACCTGCCCTCGATTGAAAAGGGGACAACGACGGATTTGGAAAGGGCTCCGTCCGCCGAATGGAACGTAAAATCGTGACCCCGTATGCGGGAGAGCCATATACTGTGCATGTTAAAAAGTACGCTGGTTGGCCTTGTTTCTTACTTTGTCTCATCTGTTTCCTAACAGCTGTCCAGTGGGTTACCTTCTCCGAATGCTTGAAGAACCATTTAGCCCATTGTGCGAAATTCATTGTGCCCCCTTCTCCGAATGCTTGAAGAACCATTTAGCCCATTGTGCGAAAAAGTGTCGCTCAGAGGTAAAAGAAACTAAAAAAACTTCTACAAGATGTGTCCTGTGTGCGGGAGAGCCATAATCTGTGCACGTTAAAGAACACGTTGGATGGCATTGACGGGAGGCTACCATCTGTCTCCCAACAGCTGTTCCAGTGAGTCCCCTCCCCCAACCTTCTCTGAGCCTTCGGGGTCCATGTGACCTGCCCATTTAGCCCATGGTGTGCAAAAAAGTGCCGCTCAGAGGTAAAACAACCCAACTCTCCTACAAGATGCATCTGCCACACAGAGTGTGTGTGTGTGTGGGGATTTTGAAAGAAAAAAATGCTCTAAATGACTGGTAATGTGAGAGTTATTTATGAGAAGTATTGTTTTCGGGTTTATTTATTTATACACCGAACAACCATGGTGACATTAGGGCCAGGCCCTTCTAGACCAGATTGTTTTCGGGTAATGATTTTGTATTATCCAAACTGAGCACTAGATCTAGGCAGAGGGCCATGGCCTTCGAGAATTATAACAGTAACGCAGGCGAAAACCTAATGGTAAAATACGTATTTTGCAAGAATATATATAAAAAAAAAACTACTAAAACAGATGTGAAAAATACTCTCCGAACTGAATGGTGTTTTCCCACCTCCCCTGGGTCTAAAGCGCAAACTCATTATTGGCAGTGGAAATTTCGTGACCCCATTCCACCACCAAAATTTCAAATTTCTAGTATAAATACATCGTTTCCATTGTTCGTTTGAAATTCCGGATCAGTCAGAATGAAGAATGAGGTTATTTATAATCAGGACCGGATGGTGTGTGTGTGTGTGTGGGGGGGGGGGTCATGCATTCCTCTTTCAGAAATTCTAATATTAATAAGGGTAATAAAGGCAAAAACTTACTTATATAATGAATTTTTCAAGAAATATTTTAAAGACCTGTAAAACCGAGGGGGAAACGTTAAATGCTTTGAAAATCTAGTCCCCTCCCCTTCATTTTCCCCGCTCGACTGAGTTTCTTCCCACCCACCTCCCTCGATTTTTTTCTGGATCCGGGGCTACTTATAATAATGCATATAAATAATAAGCTTATTTTCTTGGTATGAAGCATGATCTTGAAAGTTTTTTTTTTCATGCTACGGAATTCGAAAAATATGTTTAGTAAGTATTGTTATTAGCATTATGGCAAGTTAAATTTACGGCTCTTGGTTCTGAAGCCGGCAGCATTATAATATGGATCAGGGTCGATAACTTTCTTTTACCAGCATACCAAACATAAGATAAATTTAGATATATGGAGCAGAATGTATGGAATTTAACGAGTACTTGTATTTTGAAGAGTTGATGACATTCTACTAGAAAATGCCGCCAAACCACTTACTAGCATTAGTGCGTAAGACTGGTGACTCCTTGTACTAAATGCTTTCAATATTCGTACTGTTGCTTTTAATGGGTTTGTTTTGAAATGAATATTATATGCACTTAATATCAGTTTGTCAATATATTGTGATTCCGATTTTTTGTAAATTTCTGCCAGTTCAGATTTTTTGTAATATCTGCCAGTTAGCTTGTAGTTTATTTACTATTTTTCTTGTTACTAATTGCTGGGAAAACTGTTCTTTTGTTAACCTGCTGACTTTTGTTTAATAACCGGTACTGTGTCTGTTTTGCCATAAATGTTTCCATAAATGTTTCTTGTTGTTCCATGCTCAAGTTTATGCAAATTGTAAAGACAAAAGATTTTTCTTTAATGTTAATGCATTTGATAAAATATCTGTCACATTGATTGTTATTTATTAAGGATTTTTCGTACTGAAGTTTGATTTTGACTGCGATCGTGTGTAATCATTGATCAGACACCAGTGTTTACAACAAAGGGAATATATTTCTCAGCATTAAGCTGGTGTATGGGCCGAATTTGGGGGTGGGCAAGGACCTTGAGCCCCCACTAAGAGAATTTCAATAACGGAATCTGAGTAAAAATAAACATATACAGAGGCCTATCAAATTAATCATCAGAGAATTTCCATGTTGCCAGTGGAAAGCCAAATAGCATATCTTGAAGAATAAACTTTTTGTGTAAGTGAGACTGGAAAGATCTAATTCTATGTATTTGAATGCTGAATTTCAACCTTTTCCTTTTAGTATTTCAGGATTTACCGAAAATCGAATATTTAACAGCAGAAGTCAATCTAATGACCACCCTTCTTGAATTAAATTTTTTTCCCGTGTAAAGATCTTTTACTCTGGCATATAAACTGACAGGCTCCTGTCAGACCTCTGTGGCAAGCAGCTGCTTGAGGGGGTATTTTTTTAAAAAAACTAATTGAAATATTATTTACAGTGAATAGAAATTGCGAGTATTTTACATCCATGAATTTCTAACATGAATATACAAAACTTGCATATCTATCTTGTATTGCTACAGAAAAGCTCAAGAAAACACCCTCTTTGGGAACCACTAATTTAGCTCAAAAGCTAATCGAAACGTAAGTCATAATTGATAATATCAAACAGTTTGCTTACATAATTATATATTTAGAAGTTCTGTAACAATTTTTTCTAGTGTTTGTCAGTTTTGACGAAACTTTTTAAGAAGGAGTGATGCCGCTTTTAAAATTTCAGTTGCCGTACCTAAATAGTGAACGAATGTTACTGATATTTAGGATTTATACTCCGTTCCACCTACTTGACATAAACCGTAGTACATAAAGAAGCGTTTCATAGTATCAGTACGCACAGAAATAACTGCTATTGATTACGTTTTGAGATCTGATTTTTAAGCACGATAAACATGTGGACATAAAACACAGTACCAGAAATATATGTTGTGTTGTTTTACCTCTGAGTGTCACTTTTTTGTATACACTGGACTAAATGTCTAGGTCAAAAGGACCCCGAGAACTTAGAGAAGATTTAGGGGAGGGATTCACTGGACAGCTGTTAGGAGACAGATGGTAGCCTTCTGTCAAGGCCATCCAGCTTGTTTTTTTAAGGTGCACAGGGTTAATCTTTTTCACACACGGAGCCACGGCTTAACATCCCATCCGAAGGACGTGGCCTTTCCAAGCCCATAGGTGTCCCCTACTGACCGAGAGCAGGGCTGGGAGTTTTGCGGAGATAAATCTCAACGTTGGCCCAAGTGGGATTCGAATCTAGGAATTACAGATTACGAGCCTGGCGCGCTACCGACTGAGTCAACCCTGCCCCTAGAAATGTACGACTTTGCAACTGCAGTGCATAACATTATGTGCCAATTTTTGTGTCTATAAACATCAGTGTTAATTTATGCAAATGCCTGTGAAAAAAATACAAATAAATATATTATCATTTTAATGAATATAAAATTAAATTGCTATTTCAGTCCGCGATTGTGTGGAAATCGCTAATGTCTAATATATTGCCTACGGTATCATCCTACTGCTGCTTTGTAAGTCAACAAGTATATTAAAAATGTGTTTACTTATTACATTGACTGCCACTCTTTAGAAACCGCATGGTCTGAAATGCCCAAGTTTCATATAAATAGTAAAGTTTTTTCGACTTCCGTGATACGCTTCAATTTGCCGTAAATGATTTCATCTCCATGTTATTTTATCCTTTTGTTCAGTTCAAGCAGCTTTGCGTTTGCGATATCTAAGCCCTATATGTATAATATTAAACTGAAATTAGACTACGAGTTTATATATATTCATATTTTGCTTAAATTCAGTAGTATATTTCTGATCAAGAACTCTTGAGCCTTTTTCGTCATAGCTGTTAAGGTAAATTGATCACACTTTCGTAACTTTTAATTTCTTGCCGTTACATACTTGTACGAAATATCCGACTTGAATCATTCACTTGTAGAGAGACATACAGTATATTTTCAAAAATTTCACTTGCAATACCTATCGGGGAGAGGACCCACTGGAACAACTGTTGGGAGACAGATGGTAGCCTCCCGTCAAGGCCATCCAGTGTGTTCTTTAACGTGCAGAGGATATGGCTCTCCCACACACGGGTTCACGGCTTAACGGCTTAACATCCCATCCGACGGACGGCGGCCTTTCTAAGCTCATCGGTGTACCGTAATGACCGTGGGCAGGGCGGGGAGTTTTGCGGAGATAAAGCTCAACGCTGACCCAACTGAGACTCGAATCTGGGAACTGCAGATTGCGAGCCTGGCGCCCTACCGACTGAGAAATCTCCGCCCCACACACATTTGGTCATTAGTTTGAAACTTTACATATAAGTAATTGCAAACAGCTTTCATTGGTTATTACATTTCCGCAGTACGCAAGTACACCCTTGATGCCATCTTGTCTCCTTCGAGAGTTGCTGGTTCTTTGTATTCCATGTCCAAATTTATAAATCTGATTGTTAATATTAAGTACTAATAACGTTTAAGTTATTGAAACCAATATATCGGAAAAATCTACACCTTTTTTATGCGGAAAAATACACATATGTAGTGACGAGGTCTTTAGCCAATAGGCAAAGAGCTGTTTATATCAGGTCTCAACGTAGGTGAAACGGAGTAGAGATAGATTTGATTGAGATCTTTATCTTAGGTCTCATTCCCATAGAAAGATTATTCTTCAAGATGCTCGGTTTCTAATTTGGCTTTTCTTTAACTGCACTTATCGCCTTGGTAAATAAAAAAATAAAATAAATACCCCCTCAAGCAGTTGTTTGCCACAGAGGTCTGATAGGAGCCTGTCTAACTACCCTAAAAGTGGAAGGTAATAGTTCCCTCAAAGGAGGTAAACGTTTATAGAATATAAATTGTCATTAGCAGCTACGTTTCTGATTTAAATACATCGAAGGTTCGAACCTGTTTAAAAGAGCATTGTTGCTCAGCTAGATGTTAAATTTAGTGGCCAAATTTTAATTCTTTAGGTTCCTTTTTTGTTTTGATGGATTTCATTGGAAATTCATTTCGAGAAAAGTCATTAAGAGATAACATAAATCTTTTAACTTGGTAACTGGCAGTTAGAAAAGTAAAACTAAATGCTGAATTTAATTTTTATAGTGCTTTTAAACAAATTGAAATGAACAGTTGCTCTATGAAAAAAGTAATCATTAATTCTTCTGCATGGATTGGATGTTTAGAAAATAATGTTTAAGCTTGCGGTTTCTATAAGCTAATATGGCTATAAGCGTATTTTTCAGGATGAAAAAGCCGAATTGCCTTTCATCCGTGACTTCTGCTGGGAGAAGTGAAAGGGCGGTGGTGTAGATGCCCTCCCGTGGAAACTGGCAATAACATGGCGTGTTCGCTTAGAAAGAACGTAAAATAGGCATTAAGCCTCCCCTCACACACACACACCCATTCACATCGAAAACCGGTGTTGTGCTCATGCCTTTGCACAAAATATACTCATTTGGGCAGTTTTATCCAATTTTTTATTCTGAATGGCATCAAATAGCCAGGAGAGAGAAGACTAATGCCCAGGAGAAGGTGAGGAAAGCGGATGTGTAATTTATTTTTTATTTCACGTTCTGACACAAATTAAAAAAGATTTTTTTTTTTAATTTATATAGGAAATGAACGTTACTTAGAGGACACATAGTTTAAGTTTAATGTATATAATAAGTTCAATAATCACGAATTATTTTCAAACCTGTTTATGGACTATTAGAATGAAAATGCAAATATGTAAATAGTGCTGTCAATATTTTTCTTAATTAGAAAAGCGTTACTTGGAAATAGTTATCGAATATTTTTACAGAGAAAGTATTGTTATGGAATAATCTCTATTAATTACAATTTGCTGTGTTTTCAATAGTCAACGAAATGAGTTTTTGAATATTATTGAAAGAATCTAGTGCATTATAGATGTGTTCAAGACTGTAACGCCTTAGTTGTGCCACTTGTTGGTTCATGTTTTTTAAAGCTCTTTTTAATGCTTCCCATTCTATAGGAGTGTGTTTCATTATGAATGACTACGAAGTTTGCCTTTTGTTATTGATAAGTTGAAATATCTACAGCAAGGCCACTTTGATTACAGTGCGAAGATGGTATATGTATATTTCGTAGAACATTAATTTGTTTACTGCTAAGAAATAACTTGTTCCGAAAGTTCTTGTGCCGAAAAATATTATTTTATTGCAACTCTGTGGTATGTGCCATCAGAGATTTTTGTATTGTACAGGTGCTTCAGTTGTGGATGTGGTATGAGTGATGTGGCTATAGTTATATGCATAACTGCGAATAAATGTGAATAGCAATATCATATGGTTGAGTCTTTAATCATCAGTAAACTGTCATTAAGAATACACTACATTGCCAAAAGTAACCGGACACTTCCATGTTATGTGAATGGAAAGTCGCATTCAGAGTTCCTTCCTTAATTTTAAAAACAATTTTTTTTTCATGGCAAATGTTGCTAGAAATAAATTGAGGATTAGCATTTAACATTGAACATTGACATTCTGAACATTGAGGGAATAAAGCACTCTATCTTTATTTCCCTCATTGTTCATTTAATATTTAAAGAGTTATGAAAGCTGAAACATTCAGCTGTAGCTCATGAAAATTTACTTCAAATGATAAAACACAACTGTTATGACAAATCGTTGACTAACATAAATATAATATTTGAAGTTTGTGTGGCGATTTTTTCGGTTTTTACCATTGTGTGTGTGTGTGTGGGGGGGGGGGGCAGAAAGAGCGACAGCGGCGTCCAGTGTTAAATGTTAACACCGTCAATTCAGCGACTATTATTGAAAATTGAGATTTAGGGAGATTTGTTCAATCTACCTCTAGTGACATTTTTCTGTAAAAAAGCTTATTTTCAAAATAAAGTGGAAGTGTCCGGTTCATTTTTGTAACATGTAATATTATTACAGTGCACTAGCGAGGAATTCGCGTTTTTTTCCAGCCTCAGAAGGAATAATATCATATTACATTTACCGTGAAAAGTGCAATGTTGGAAACTCCATTAAGAACACGTAGCAAATTTTTTTTATAGTTGTAGGATGCTGAATGTTGAATGAGGTTTAATATTGAATTCATATAGGTCTATGTTTTCAGCATTAAATGGAAATTTTTCATAAACAGGAAGTTTCCCACTAATTCTTGTTTCTGAAGGCTATCGTGGAAAGTACTAAACAGTTAACAAAGTTATAACAGAATTTAACATCGTTTCGCCTTTTCCAGTAGTCACGATTACTGTTTATGTGCTCCTATTGGCTGTCGTGTATGACTTAATTTGAAATTGAATTTATAATCTTTGTAAGTTTTCACTATATTAAAGTGAAAATCTTCAATGCAAGTTTTCCAAAAGAAAAAAAAAATTGAAACATATACACCGAAGAGCCAAACCATTATGACCAGCAAAAGCTTTATGCAAATTGAAGCAACTGCAGGCGGGGCGAGAGTGGCTTCGTCAGTAGCGTGCCTGGCTTGTAATCTGCAGTTCCTAAGTTCGAGTCCCAGCTGGGTCAGCGTTGAGATTTATCTCCGCAAAACTTCCTGTTCTGCCCACAGTCAGTAGGAGACACCTATAGGCTAGGAAAGGCCGTCGTCCGTCGGATGGGACGTTAAGCCGTGGCCCGTATGTGAGAGCCATACACTATGCACGTTTAAGAACACACTGGATGGCCTTGACGGGAGGCTACCATCTGTCTCCCAACAAGCCGTTCCAGTGGGCCCCCTCTTCCAACCTTCGGGATCTTTGTGACCTGGCTATTTAGCCCATTGTGTGCAAAAAAGTGCCGCTCGGAGGTAACCAAACTAAAGCAACTGCCGGTAAACAACGGTGCATGTGAAAGTCGTGAAATGGTATAACACCTGATACTGAGCTCTGTTAATCAGTGTTATTCTTGTTCTTCAGATGAGAAAATCAGCAGCGGACTTAAATGAGTTTGACAAAGGCCAAATTGTTAATGCCAGACGACTGGATCAGATCATTTTCGAGATGGCAAGGCTTGTGGGGTGCTCACGGTCAGCCGTGGTTAGTACCTTCAAAAAGTTGTCCGAGGAGGGAAAAACATGAACCACTGGCAAGGTGTGGGCTAACCATGGCTCATTGATGCTAGAGATGAGCGAAGGCTATCCCATATGGTACGAACCAACGCAAGGGATACTATGGCGCAACTCACCCGTAATTTGAATGCTGCTGATGGAAGTAATGTGTCGCAACACAGTACCTCGAACCGTGCTGAAAATGAGGCTGCTTAACCACAGGCAGCTCCGAGTGCTCGTGTCAAAAACGCCTACAATGGGTATGCGAGCACCAAATCTGGACCTTGAATGATTGGAAGAAGGTCGTCTGGTCTGATGACTCTTGTTTCCTTTGCACCATGTGGACGGCTGGATACATGTGCATCATATACTTGGGGAAGTGTTAGCCCCAAGCTGGTGGGGGAAGTGCAATGCTTTGGGCAATGTTCTGCTGGGAAACTCTGTGTCCAGTTATTCATGAGGAGGAAACTATGACGTCTATCACCTACTTAAACATCATTGCAGACCAGGTACATCTTTTCATGGTGGTATATCCCTCTAGTAGTGCCTTCTTTCAG
Organism: Ryuthela nishihirai; assembly: GCA_038380435.1. Taxonomy (NCBI): domain Eukaryota; kingdom Metazoa; phylum Arthropoda; class Arachnida; order Araneae; family Heptathelidae; genus Ryuthela; species Ryuthela nishihirai. The sequence goes on along the minus strand of JAWZYU010000028.1, from coordinate 28,837,554 downwards.
CAGGATAATGCGACATGCCACACTGCCCAGATTGTTTGAGAATGGTTCGCGGGACATGAGGAAGACTTTCAGGTATTGCCCTGGTCTCCAAATACCCAAGACTTCAATCGAGCATCTGTGGTTTGTGTTGGAACAGCATATCCGATCTGCGGCGGCTCAACCACGTAACATACAAGAGTTAAAGGATCTGCTGGTAACATACTGGTACCAGATACCACAAGACACCTTTAGAAATCATAGCGTCCACGCCTCGCCGGGGAAGAGCTGTTTTTCGCCATTTTTAAACAAGGTTTTGATTATACAATATTTTCGAGGAACATTACCTCATATTACTTAAAAAATTCCACTCTGAACCTATAACAGAATCCAAGTATGAATTTGAAACTAGTTCAAACTATGATACACGTTCTAAATGCAAACTGAGAAGGATCGAAATAGGAGCTTTGAAAGCAGGGCGTTATTATCATAATAGTTCAAAATTCATACGAAAATTGCCACGTTTGAAAAAACGTTTATTTAGAATGAAATGGCCGTTTTTATTGAGATTTCTTTAGCATTAACAAGCATTAAACTAGCATGATTTCAAATAAAATGTGTTAAAATGGTAATAAAATAAATATCCCCTCCCTCAAGCAGCTGCTTGCCATAGAGGTTTGACAGGAGCCTGTGGTTTGTAATACATAGTAGGTCTGTGAGGAAGGCGAGACCTCATTAGAGCCCCGAGTAAGGCACGGATGTTTGTGCTGCGGGACATCCAACACAAACATCCGTGCTTTACTCGGGGCTCTAATCCAGGTCCCTTTGATCAGTAGCCAAGCACGCTAACCACGTAGCCACAGGACGGCTCACAATAGTATTAATGACCGAAAAAATAGGAGTGATGTAAGCCTCTTTGATCCCGACAATGGCCAGCAAACTACCTTCTAACCTCGTATAAAGGAGGGGTGGGGGTGGCTCAGTCGGTAGCGCGCCAGGCTCGTAATCTGCAGTTCTCAGGTTCGAATCCCAGCTGGGTCAGCGTTGAGATTTATCTCCGAAAAATTCCCCACCCTGCCCACGGTCATTAGGGGACACCGATGGGCTTGGAAAGGCCGCCGTCCGTCGGATGGGACGTTAAGCAGTGGCCCCGGTTACGGGAGAGCCATACCCTCTGCACCACAAAGAACACACTGGATGGCCTTGACGGGAGGCTACCATCTCTCTCCCAACAGCTGTTCCAGTGGGTCCCCTCCCCCAACCTTCTCTGAGCCTTCGGGGTCCTTGTGACCTGGCTATTTAGCCCATTGTATGCAAAAAAGTCCGCAAAATTCCCCGCCCTGCCCACGGTCAGTAGGGGACACCGATGGGCTTGGAAAGGCCGCCGTCCGTCGGATGGGACGTTAACCCGTGGCCCCGTGTGCGGGAGAGCCATACCTTGTGCACGTTAAAGAACACGCTGGATGGCCTTGACGGGAGGCTACCATCTGTCTCCCAACAGCTGTTCCAGTGGGTCCCCTCCCCCAACCTTCTCTGAGCCTTCGGGGTCCATGTGACCTGGCCATTTAGCCCATGGTGTGCAAAAAAGTGCCGCTCAGAGGTAAAACAACCCAACCCAACGTATGCAAAAAAGTGCAGCTCAGAGGTAAAACAACCGAATCCATCTCGTATAAAAATTGGGTCACTATTTCAAAATATTGACCCTCCTTCTGCAGTTCATCGCTGTGCATGTATATTTGTGTCATCGCTATAATAGATAATCCTAAGATTACAGGCGGGGTGGGGTGGCTTGGTTGGTAGCGCACCAGACTCATAATTTGCAGTTGCTAGGTTCGAGTCCCATCTGTGTCAGGGTTGAGAATTATCACCAAAAAATTTTCTGCCCTACCCTCTGTCAGCAGGTAATACAGATGGCCTTGGAAAGGCAGCCGTCCGTCGGATGGGACGTTAAACCGTGGCCCCATGTGCGGGAGAATCATTAACCCTGTGCACGTTAAAGAACACATTGGATGGCCTTGATGGGAGGCTGCCATTTGTCCCCCAACAGCTGCACACCTTTTCTGAACATTTGGATCCTTGTCACATAACCATTTAATCCATTGTGAGCAAAACATTGTCGCTGAGAGGTAAAACAGCCCAACTCGGGGGTAGCCGTTATGGAAAAATCTTATTGTATAAGCTGAAGCAGACGACACAGATAGATTCAAAAAGTGAATGTTGTGATTGTTTACATAACACGGCAAATAACGATTATACACTGCTCGAAGTGGAAATCGCAACATGAAGAAGGAATGGGAACAGAGATATGTAAATCGCAGGAGGCAATCAGCCATCAGAGATATAAAAAAATAAAAAAAAAAAACCCTCAAGCAGCTGCTTGCCACAGAGGTCTGACAGGTTCTCCCAACTGGGTCAGCATTGAGATTTATCTCCGCAAAATTCCCCGCCCTGCCCACGGTCAGTAGGGGACACTGATGGACTTGGAAAGGCTGCCGGCCATAGGATGGGACGTTAAGCCGTGGCCCCGTGTGCGGGAGAGTCATACTCTGTGCACGTTAAAGAACACACTGGATGGCCTTGACGGGAGGCTACCATCTGTCTCCCAACAGCTGTTCCAGTGGGTCCCCTCCCCCAACTTTCTCTGAGCCTTCGGGGTCCATGTGACTTGGCCATTTAGACAATGGTGTGCAAAAAAGTGCCGCTCAGAGGTATAACAACCCAACTCTGACAGGTGCCTGTCAGTTTATATGCCATAGTAGAAGATCTGTGAGAATGACAGATAAAACACACAGCATAAATACACTCAACAGATAAACAACACATACATCCATGCCTTACCTGGGGCTCCAACCCAGGTCCCTTATATCAGCAGCCAAGCGTGCTAATCACTCGGCCATACAAATTATCAAAGTTCTGCAGCGAATGGACACATGGCACCCAACCGAGCCGTGGATAAATACGGGCTCCCACGAGCTCGTATCATAGCACGACCAGCAGTGAGGTTGACTGCATGCTGCAAAAATGCTGGGAACATGCCTTGGGGATGGGACCCTTATGCGCAATTGACGCCTTCTGAGAGAGAGCAAATCTTCGATATGCCAGAGCTCAGAGTGAGCCTTCAAGAGATTGCTACATGTATGGGATGCAATGTGAGCACAGTGTAATGTTGCATCCCACGAAACATCATGGAGCACCAAACTAATTAATCCACATTACTAATAAATTCATAAAAAATTTGGCATTCCAAACTAGATGAATAATATTTTTCTTGTCACATCTACATTAGTAAAATAAATCTATGAGTCAAATCATAAATAAATCTATGAATAAGAATTTTGGCTACTGCAATTACTGTAAGTCTTTGGCATTGCGCCAAGATAAATAAATTCCGCTCCAAACCTAAATATATTTTCCTTCTTGTATTTATGTGGATTGGCCGTCCCGATGGCCGAATAGATAGCGTACTTCGCTACTGCTCAAAAGGATCTGGATTCGAGCCTGGATAAGGATGGATGCTTGTGTTGTGTTTCTGCTGAGGTCTCGTCTTCCTCACAGACTTCCTACTATGGCGTATAACCTGACAGGCTCCTGTCAGACCTCTGTGGCATCTGCTTCAGGAGATATTTATTATTTTCCAATAAATTAATTAAAAAGTAATTAATTAATTACTTTTTTAATTATTATCTATGAGGGTAACGCAAATACAGTCTCATATCAAGGTGAATAAGAATTTTAGCCCTTACACTAAAATGCAAAAGAAAAAGCTTTGTGACGTTACATCCAGATCAGTGGTTTTCAATCTTTTATGCTTCACGCACCCCCTGGAAATGTGTATGTAACTGGCGTACCCCTTGTGTAGATAGATAAAACTATAGCTATAGTATAACAATGGGAATAAAATAATATATATACATTAAATTTTGTATTCATATATGACATATATCGATAAACACAAAAAATGACATTTTTACACAGCAGTGTTGCCAACTTAGCGACTTTGTTACTAGATCAGGCGACTTTTGAGCTCTCATGGCGTATCCCAAAAAATTTTACCCCGTACCACCAAGGGGTACGCGTACTCCACGTTGAGAACCCCTAGTTTAGAGCAATAGACACCAAAAAATTATTATCATTTGATTTGTAAAGCAATAATATTAGAAATAAGCAGTTATATTTATTTCGTAAAGTAACTGTTAGAATGTTTTCCTTTCTAGGATATCGAAGTATTCAGTTTCTTAGGAGGTTATGTTGGAATGTGGTTGGGCATATCACTTGTCGCTGTGTTTGACTTCTTTGAAAGCGTTGGGCTTATTATCCACCACTGGCTTAGAAGACTCGCTAAGAATTAGTTAAAATTCTGTGTTGATCATATGAATCGTCTATGCTATAATAAAATTATCATATTTAAATCTAAGTTCATTTCTTCGTATGGTGAATACTTTTTCTGGCATGCAAACGAAATAAAAAACGAAAGAATATTTGAAGATGAACAGAATAAATGATACTTAGAGAACAGCTACACTGCTCGAAGTAGAAATCGCAACACCAAGAAGGAATGGAAGTAGAGATATATAGATCGCAGGAGGCAATCGGCCATCGGATATATGCAAATGATCAAACTTTACGAAATAAATATAACTGCTTATTTCTAATATTATCACAGCGAATGGATACGTGACACCTAGCCGAGCCGTGGATAAATATTGGCAGCCCACGAGCTCGTATCGTAGCAGGACTGACAGTGAGGTTGGAGTGTATGCTGTAAAAATGTTCAGAACATGCCTTGGAGATACCGGCGAGACCCTTATGTGCAGTTGGTACCTTCTAAGAGAGCACGAATCGTCGATATGCGATTGCCTCAGCATGGAGCGCTATGTGAGCACACTGCAATGGTGCATCTCGTGCAACATCATGGTGTACCAAAGGACAGGTACAGAACCAGCACACTGCACCACGGGACAAAGATCACATGCTCTGTAGGAGGACCATTTATAAACCTTTCATCACAGCGACTGTGCTACAGAGTGATTTGCGGATCCATGGTCTCCACTCAAACCATTAGACAATGTTTGCATGACCCGTTGGTGGACTGGATGGCCGGACACATCTGATCCATATTTCAGGCGCACTAACAGTGAGATTTTACATTGATAACATCATTTACTGTGTGCACGACGCTTCCTTACCACCATGCCTGATTCTGCAGCAGGACAATGCCACCTCACACACTGCACGTGCAATGATGGACATTCTCCCACAGCCGCCGTACTCCCGGGACTTGGCATCCAATGAGCAGGTATGGGACTTATGAGTAGCCACCTTCGCCAGCCCCCTCCGGCTGGCGAACTGGTACTGTTACGTACCCAACTGAATGCTGTTTGAAACGCCATACTCAAGACATCATTAACCATCTGATTGAGGGAATGCCGAGACATCTACAGGCTTGTATAACTACCCGAGGTGAGCCTACTATGTACAGTCACTCAAAAAAGTATCCAAACACTATGGTTGATTACAGAATTCAGAAAAAATATCTGGCAACGATATTTTTTAGAAATTAATGATTTGGCAACCTTCGTGTCACATGTCACGAAGGTTGCCAGATCACTAATTTCTTAAAAAAATCGTTGCCAGATATTTTTTCTGAATTCTGTAATCAACCATAGTGTTCGGATATTTTTTTGAGCGACTGTACAGATGAATCTGCAATAAACGCACGTACCTTGCGTTCTCACGTTCCTTTTTTTGGTCATTTGCACATTTACCCTCGTAGCTTCCGTCGTGTCAGTTTCGGGCGTATACATCACTTCCTTGGCGGTGTTGTGATTTCCACTTTGAGCAGTGTATGATTATTGCATTTCAGTTATGTTAGTTTATGTTGGGGAGCCGAATGCTACTAGTTGTGGCAGGTAGTGTTACTAGAGCATTTATGTTTAGAAATTTACAGGAATTGGATGTCACGCGCCACTCTCCATTTTCTAACAATTATTTAAATAACTATTTTAACCTTTTGGTTATATTTTAAACTCCAGGTATCTCTTCTTTTTCTATTTCTTACGAATACCTATATATAATTAATGCGGGAGTCTAGATTGCTCGCAGTCAGATTTGAAAAATCTGTTATGTAAAGAAAAACGCAGTTTTGATGTAGAATTTTCCATATTTGTACCTATTGCAAACACAAAAGGAATTTATTCAAAAGAAATAGATTGTTAAAAAAATATCAGTCCTCATTCTCAAAATATTTCAGTCAAACAAAATAAATCCGATTGCTGTTGCAAATGCCACATCATTTTTCTGCCGTATATTGCATGCAGACAATATGATTTGGTATTTCGAAACAGTATTACGAGTATTGAGCACAAATCTCTACCTTTTAGTCAATCCAAAGATGTGTTGCTGTAAATGCCACATTGATCTCCAGTGTTTCTCCGCAAAACTCCTCGCCCTGTCCACGGTCAGTAGGGGACACCGATGAGCTTGGAAAGGTCGCCGTCCGTCGGATGGGATGTTAAGCCGTGGCCCCATATGCGGGAGAGCCATACCATGTGCACGTTAAAGAACACGCTGGATGATTTTGACGGGAGGCTACCATCTGTCTCCCAGCAGCTGTTCCAGTGGGTCCCTTCCCCCAACCTTCTCTGAGCATTCGGGGTCCATGTGACCTGGACATTTAGCCCATGGTGTGCAAAAAAAGTGCCGCTCAGAGGTAAAACAACCCAACCCAAATCCACTGTTTCTGCAACCAATATGATTTGTTATCCCCCCATACGAATTGATTTTTGAATAAGAAAAACAATTACCAAAAGCATCGCTGAAATTAAATCGGAACGACTTCCGATACTTGATGTCTCTTAATCATTCTGTAAGGTGTCCTATTTTTTAAAAACAGATTTTCCTGTGATTATAATGCAATATTAGGAGGCTGAAGGTTTTAATCCCCTCCGTCTTTAGTAGTCAGCTACGCTAACCACTACACTACATATGGCTAAATTACTGTAATCAGAAAATAACCTAATGAGAATGGAAATCGTGGGGTGGCAAATGGATCAAATCCATACTCGTAGGGTGGTAAAGATTGTTTTTGTCCTTTTGTAGTAAGTTTTGATGTAATCATTCTCAGATTGATAAGCAAAACAGAGAGACCTAATAAATTTCAAAAAAAGTTTATTTAAAGTGACTTTGATTTCTTTTCAATTGGTTTTTTGGGTTGGGTTGTTCTGCTCTGAGCGACATTTTTTGCACACAATGGTCTTAAAGCCCTCGAGGTCACAAGGACCCCGAGGCTCAGAGAAGGTTGGGGGAGGGAACCCACCGTATAGCTGTTAGGATACAGATGACAGCCTCCCATCAAGGTCATCCAGCATGTTCTTTAACTTGCACAGGGTATGACTCTTCCGTACACAGGGCCACACCTTAACGTCCCATATGACAGTGGCCTTTCCAAGTCCATCGGTGTCCCCTACTGTCCGCGGAAAGAGCGGGAAGTTTTGCAGAGATAAATCTCCATGCTGAGCCTGGGAACTGCAGATTACAAGCTTGGCGTGCTACTGAGCTATCCCTGCCCCTCTTTTGATTGATTATTTCGTTTTGTTTGAAAGTCAAACATATTTATATATGGTTAGGAAGAGAGTCAAAAATGTTCCAAATTCCTGGTCTATGATTCATGAGATTTGTTGCACTTGCACCTGAAGATCCATCACATTGTGAAATAGAATAAGTTCTGTCTCAAGGATCGCTTCGTGACATCCCAGATGTGCTCAATAATTAGCGATAGATCCGGTGACTGGGCTGACTATGGTAGCACAAGAACGGCTTGCAGACCCTGTTGAGCAATGCATGCAGTATGTGGTCTGGCATTATCATATTTAATGTGTAGTTTGGCATACTCTGCACGAGTAGTAAGACCATTGGGTGGAGAATAGCAACTACATACCGCTGCAGTAAAAATACACTTGATGACTACGAGAGATGACCAACAGTCGTAAGAGATGGCACCCAACACCAGATCCCAACAGTAGGTGCTGTACCACACTGAACAATACATGACATGGAAGTTCTTTCACTGGTACGTTGCCACATGCGAGTTAGGTCCTCACTCTATCCCAGGCAGATGTGGGCTTCATCGCTGAAGATGTATCACCATTCGTCATGCCACTCGCATCATTCATTGCTCTACTGCAATGTCATGCCTGCAGCTTCGAAGGTAGTATGCAGATGGCGCCTCCTTCATACACCAGCTTTGTGCAGGTGGATGGTTCAGACATTACCGGTGGTGTACATCAGTTGTTCCAGCACTGGATATCTGCGGAGCGGGGGCTCATAATCTGCAGTTTCCAGGTTCGAGTCAGCATTGAGATTTATCTCCTCAAAACTCCCTTACCCTGCCCTCTGTCAGTAGGGGACACCGATGGACTTGGAAAGGTCTCAGTCCTTGGATAGAACATTACACTGTGGCTCTGTGTGCGGGAGAGCCATACCTTGTGCACGTTAGACAACACGCTGGATGGCCTTGACAGAACACTATCATCTGGCTCCTAACAACTGTCCAGTGGGTTCCCTCCCCGAGCCTTCTCTGAGCCCTCGGGATCTTATGATCTGGCCATTTAGCCCAATTTGTGCAAAAAAAGTGTCGCTCAGAGGTAAAACAAACCAACTGGATATCTCTTAGGTAGGTCGTTTCTAGTACTGACAGCCATCCAGCAAATCTGCCGATCACAATCCGATCCATAAAAAGTGCTGCTCAGAAGTAAAACAACCAACTGGATATCTCTCAGGTAGGTCAGTTTCTGATACTGAGTCACCAGCAAATCTGCCAATCATCACAATCCAATCCATAGTCACTCGATGACACCCTAATTCTAAATGACGATGTGAAACACCTTCTTGGGTCCATTGCTGCTAGCGGCTGCCAACTGTTCGTGCATGACGTTCCAAATGCACTGCGATTCGTCGCATAGATCATCCTGCTTCACAAAGACCTATGATGTGACCTCACTCAATTTGATTAAACATCCGTCTATGACCCTTCGATAGTAAATAAATATGCAAGTCAAGTTCAGTCTCTTTTAACTATACTGTCAACTTTTCACCGACTGATGGAATTCCTTCCATTCGCCGCATCTTCAATGCAGTCAGACTCGCGATTTTCCCCTCAGTTGCATATGTCGCTGCCCCGCACTTCCATACTAATTTGCATAAACGTAGCTCTACTCCTTTTGGGTGGGGTAATTTTTGGAGGAGAAGTGTGTTTCGTGGCTTGGTGGTAACTCTTACAGTGGCTCTGACATAAGGTAATATTTCGAAATTAATATAATATGCATTCTCCATTTCAGAGATGAGAATAAAAAGGTCTTAACATTTGAAAACAGAAGAAAGTAGCAAACTATCGGTTTAGTAGAGAGAGTTTGAGCTCGGATTTAGACTATATTCATATTTCAAATATTTCTTGCAATTGTGAAAAAAATAAGCAAAATATGAAATATGTTTTTGATTATGATTCCAACCTTTTAATCACTCTTTATGATAAATAAATAAATGAATTATCCCTCAAGTAGCTGCTTTCCACAGACGTCTGACAGGAGGCTGTTAGTTTAAAAATTTCAGTCAGCCATGTGACAACACAAATGTTCCCAGCTCTAAGCTTTTTCAGTGGTGATTTCATCCACCCCTGGGAATTTATGCAGTTTTAATTTAGAGATAGCCAAAGCAACTTCGGAATGTGATATAGGGCAATCATTAAAGCAGGTAATGCATCTATCCTCATTACAAACGATGTGAGTAGAAATAATCACATTATTCAGAACATCTCTGAAATGTTCAGCCCACCTAGCCATCAAAGAATCCTCACCTTAAACCACCTTGCCATGTTTATCCATGCTAGGACTAGTTCGTTAGGTTGATTCATATTTATCCTGCACTTCCTTCTATCAGAAATAAGTTCCATAGCTTATCACCAAAATAATTTTGATTCCTCTGTTCTCTTTTACCCAAAAGAGTACTGTTGGTTTCAAGAATATCCTCTTTAAACTGATTCCATTCTTTCTCAACTTCAGTAGTAAGCAAACCACGATTGTCATAATGACAAATAGCCTATTATGGTATGCTTTGGTTATATCAAGATCTTCCAGACCTTCAGTGTTAAAGATAATTTTCTTAACCTTAACATAACTTTTCATAAGCTTCAGCTGCAAAACTCTTTTGACCAGGTAATAGTCAGATCCAATTTCGACTCCCCTGTATAATCTGGTATTCCTAATTGAACTAGCCCATTTGCTCTTAATTAAAATAAAATCTATCATATTCCTGTACAACCGATCAGGTAAACCCAAGTATATTTATAAATGTCTCGGTGTTTGTAGTATATCTTAGTAATTCGTAAACCATTAAGTTTACTACCTATAGAAGACGTTCTCCATTGCCATTGGAACTACCAATGCCAAAGGGACTTAAAACTCCGGCCCAAATGTTACAGTCAGTACCAACTTTAGCACTGAAGTCACCTAGCACAAGAGAGATATCTCCTTTTTTCACAGAATTCAAAACATCCTGAAGCTGGCTGTAAAACATATCCTTATCGTTCTTATCAGAGTCCTCTGTGGGGGCATAACAACAGATGATATTCAAGTCCTTAATTTTTGCTTTAAATTTTGCTGTAAGAAATCTTTCATTAATGTAGTTGTATCCTAGAAGAGCATCACTGGCGTGTCTGCTGAGAAGCAAATCTACACCTTGGAGATGCTTTCCATCCTCCCTCCCTGAAAAGAGAAATTTAAAGTTATTTCTAAGTATCTGACATTTACCTGTCCATCTGGTCTCTTGCAAGCCTAGAATATCTAGGTTATAACGCTGGAATTCCTGCGTGAAGACATCAAGAGAATAATCTCAGATGCTGCAGAGAGAAAATGATTAGTAGGATTTTTAAAGGAACTAGGTTTATTGACAGAGGTAGCGCCAACAATGTCAAACAACCCTCTGATCGCAAGGCATGGGGCAAAACCTGTTCCTCCTTCGCTAAAGGCTAAGTCACCGATGCTGGAAGGAACTTCAGGCACCACCTTTTCAAGTGGATCTTTTCAAGAGCCATAGACCTGACTGAGACACATTTTAGGATTTATTATTTTTATATCAGGTCTAAATAATAAAAGGAAATGAAAATTAGTCAGTCTTGAGGTGCAAAGGCGGACTAATGATTGGTTGGTCCCAGGGGAAGGCGCCCACGTTTCATCACTGTATGGTGTAAACAGTAGATTAGTAGCTGATGAAACCGTTAACGAAGTGCCTTGTCGCATATATGATGATGCGAATATGACTTTATTTAGTCCTGATATAGTAAATAATCACCTAACTGGTATTCTAAACAGTAAAATATTACTCTGAAAACAGTAGCTGGTGATCGTGCTGAAGTTCATGTAACAATAGAAAATGAAATTTAAGAAAAAAAAAAACAAAGAAGATAACTTTTACAGAAACTCGTATATAACTAATTATTTTGGGCTTCAAATGAGTTACATGGGACAAAATATTTTTATACCTGTAACTGGAATATTTTCAGTTTTACCCTCTTGCTGGAATTAAGTTTTCTAAAATAATTTTTTTTATCTCGGTTTATATTATATGTGTATGATCTTGAATATTTAATAAAAAGCGGGAAGGCTTTTGTAAGATACTAATATGTGAAGTTTGAAATCATGAGTTTGGGAACTTGTGTGTATGGAGGGGAGAGGGAACAACAAACCTGTGCATTCCGTTTAAGACAGGTCTTCATTCTCATACAGAAGACGCTCAGCAGGTAATTGGAAGAAAAAAAAAGATTGAAATATAAGAAACAGATTTTAGTGTGTGTTGATTTTCCTCTAAAATATTTATAATGCTATTTCCTGGACTTATGAAATTTAGCGTCAATAAATATATTTTTCTTACATCAATTTTAATCATATTTTCCACTAAATTTCAACTCATCCCATGTTTTTTAGCAATGAGTTAATTTTTATAAATATTTAATCGCCTCACCAGTTCAGAAGCTCATGATCGCTACTAATCTCCAACAGCTATAAAATTCAGGAGATATGAAAAAACAATCAATATATTGCTATGATTGAATTCGTTACATGATATTTACCATCTGAAAATAAATGACGTCAACGTTCGCCAAAATAATACAAATATAAATAAAATAAGAATAAATTTTTGTAATCGTAAATTTCACATCGGAAGGTAGCCTGATGATAGAAGTTCCCAAGTGCTTTTAATTTAGTATAAATCCATCGAATTATGTTCAGTAACTTAAAACGGAATGCTTAAAACTCAGAGTTCTATGTATAGAACTTTCATATATATATATATAAATATGGAATGCTATATATTTTATATACTACATGTAGAACTCTGTGGCTTAAAAAGTGTAGAGACGTGAAACTTTCATATAACGGAGGAGTGCATCGATACACTTTATTGAAGGTAAAAAAATTCAGATACTTCTTTTCTGGCGTCAGTGTAACATTTATTTGAGGGGAGCAGAAGGGACAATATAACACAGTTCACCTAAAATGTGTGAATAACTTTAAAATTTCAATTAATCAGAAAATTGCATACGTTATTTAAGCTGATTTATCCATTGACATTTCCAAATGGGCAATCAAAACAGATATCGAGTTTGATTTATTGCAAATTGTGATATTTAAATTTGAAAACTGGCAATTGCATTTAACGATTCAAAAATTAGCGATTTCTGGTTTTTGTAATTAGAATGAGTGATTTGAGATTTTGCAGTCTGTGATTCATCTTGTTTCAAGGTAATATTATTAATATTGAAAGTGTCACGTGTAATTTGTTAGATGTTTTATTAGAAACTTTTAATTCTCATGAAGGAATTGTATAATATTCTTGCAAGATATCTTTTCATGATCTTGTAATTTTTATAGTGTTACGAGTAATCGATTTTCAAAACATCCATGTTTAGTGTGAAGTTTAATGTTAGGAATTTTAATAAGCCTAAAATATGGAAAGTAATGTCTGTACTTATCTCTCATATCTTTATACAGTATTTGGTGACATGTTTTTCACCAGTACTTCTTTACTAGAAAACTATTATGGTGTAGGAGTCGGTGGTGGTTGGGAAAATGCCCAAGTGAATGGAAATGTAAGTTGTAGCCGGTTAAACATATATTTTAATGTATGTAGTTTACTGGGAAAGTAATACAAAAATACTAATTAGCATAAAAAGTTAGTAAAATCGCTCTAAGACAAGTTTTATAACAGACTGTAAATCTGAGTCTTTTTTCATAGGTTCAATATAACGATTTCGTTCTATGCTTTTGTTACTGTAGAATTGTCGTCCAGTTGAAAATGGGGTAAACAAAAATATCACCAACTGTATATTTAAAATCTGGGCTAGGGTGCATTGTAGAGTCCTAAGCCGTCATGTTGTATTTTTCCCCAAGAAAACCTGCAACGTTGAGTTGCAATATGATATCCATTCGCATGTTTCAATGTTTATTACTGATATATACTATTTAGAATAGTTCTCTCCAGTGAGATTATTTGTTTTTGGGTCTTAAGTTGATTCTCTAGCGATGAATGTTATTAATAAAATTTACTTTTGATATTTATTTTAGGGGCTTTTTTTAAGTGCGAAACGAGGTTTCATTCTTTAGCGATAAGCGTTGTTAATGAAATCTTTTGATGAGATTATTATTATTATTATTTTTTTTTTTGGGGGGGGGGGGGTTCAGTAAAGAACAAAGAGTTATTCTTTAGCGATAAGAGTTGTTATTAAAATCTAATTTTGATGAAATTGTTCAATTTTCGGGTTTTTTTAAGTGCGAAACGAGGGTTCATTTTGTAGCGATAAGCGTTGTTAATAAAATCTTGTTTTGATCAGATTATTCTCAGTAATTTTTTTAAGTGCAGAAACATGGTTTTCTTTCATGTAGCGTCGCATGTTTCTTTTATATATATATCCTTTAAATTATATATATATATCCTCAATACGTGTCTCAAGGTAAATGCAGAACGGACTATTTTAACCATTCAGACTTTTTATCCACCACGGCGAAATAAAACAAGATGGCGGCTGAGGTCCCTACACTGCACTTCTGCCAAAAACTAACTAATCGGGAAATAAATGAAATGGGATATGGCGTATACTCTCGTACTCCCACAAAAAACAACCCTGTTTGTAACAAGGGAAAACAGATGGCAAATATAGACGAAAGATTATATATCATCAGATGTATCAATCAGTAGTATCAATACAGAATAATTCCCCCACGCAAGTGCTTCCCCCTATGACGTCATCGGCCACGCCCCATTACGCACCACTACTATCCCTCTTATTAATATTCATAATTAATCATAACTTTTTAATATTCATAACTAATTAATATTTCATAACTCACTATTAAACCCTTTGTGCCGTCCCCTTTATTAACTCTCACTACGTCCGTCATTTTGAGTTCTGATGTCACCTTCATGCCACAAACTTTGGCGTTCTTCCACCATTTTGAAATCTAACGTTCGCCATCTTGGTTTCTGATGTCATCACCCATCTGAAATAATTCTAAAGTCCCGAGTCTGCCATTATGAATTCTACTGTCATCACTCCTCAAGGTTCAAGGTGTAAGATTGTGGTGAAATTAGCCTCCAAAGTAGAGCTCTCGACACAGGTCACCACAGGAGTATGAGATAGCAGAGGTACAAGAGACTACCTCTTAACTATCACGCATAGCTAAAAAGTAAACAACACACGAAAAAGGAAGAGAGACATTAGACCTTGCAGAAAAGGCCAATGTTCTGAAAGAAGTCAGTGACCAGTCAGAAGCATGTTTGCAGCAGCTTCACGTTGTGGTTGTTACCAAGTAGGGAGATGATGGAGTAATCAGCGGTTCCGATGGCATGAAGCTCCCGGAACAAAGCATCTCAGCATTGTAGCGGGAGCAGTTGAAGAGTATGTGAGATATAGTCTCAGCTGTGCTGCAATTGGCACAGTTTGGACTGTAAGCTCTGCCGAGAGCTCCTCCAAAATAATATTAACTGTGGCGCAATCTAGTGTTTAACACATATACCATAATTTTAAAAAACTGTTTTCCATAGTGGGGTTCGATTACGCTTCCCTCACCGTTACCAGCGTATTTATCCATTACGCCAAGGGTAGTATATACTTAGAGTGATTAAAGGTGGATGAAGTAGGAATAACCGATAATTATAAAATAACCTACGAATTTTTTTGTATTTCTTTATAAGTTAACTCGCGAATTTTTTATTTCCTGTATTTATTTTTTATAAATTAACATACGAATTGTTTATTCCTTATAAATGTAGTTACGATTTTTTCCCTTATAATTTAACCTACGATTTTTTATTCGTTATTAATTGACCTACGAATTTTTTTCTTTTAAATTAACCTGCGAATTTTTTATTCCTTGTAAATCAACTTACGAATTTTTTATGCCTTGTAAATTAATCTACGAATTATTTATTCTTTATTAATTAACTTATGAATTTTTTATTTCCTGTATTTATTTTTTATTAATTAACTTACGAATAAATTATATTTTTGTAAATCACATTTAACTTGGGAATATTTACAAATGTATTTCTTTTATTTCTTATAAATCACGCTTCCCTCACCGTTACCAGCGTATTTATTTATTACGCCAAGGGTAGTATATACTTAGAGTGATTAAAGGTGGATGAAGTAGGAATAACCTATCATTATAAATTAACCTACGATTTTTTTTTATTTTTTATAATTTAACTTGCGAATATTTATAAATGAATTTTTTTTATTCCTTATTAATCAAACACTTATCAAAAGTGACGGCCCCTTTATTAATATGCGCCCCCCTTAATTAAAACGCTTATTAAAGTTCGACCACCCTCATTAAAAAAACATTATTAATATGCACCCCCTTTATTAAACACTTATCAAAGGTTCCTCCGCCCTCGCCCTTTGCCAGGCATCTTCGATGGCCAACCTATAATCTCCTTTTTCATTAAAAAGCCCCCTTTATCAAAAGTTCCACCGCCCCTTTATTAAACACTTATCAAAAGTTCCACCCCCCCCCCCCCTTGGGCGGCCAACCCTTCTTGAAATTTCTCTGTCCCACGACGGCCATCTTTGTTTATGACGTCATAACGCCCCTTACAAAGGAACCAAAAATTTGCGAAACTCGCATCCTATGACGTAATAGAACCTTCTAGAAAGATTTAGAAAATGTTGCATATTCTAGCCAAGTCTCAGAAAATGGCTCAATTCTGGAATGTATGATGCAGCCACCATGTAAACTCCTGAATAATTCCACCCTCATCGCCCTTTGGCGGGCATGCTCGATGGCCAATCTATAATCTCCTTATTCATCATCATTAATCCTCAAAATAATTGCAAAATCCAAATAAACTTTCGATGAGATCGTTAAGGGCATCCCCTCTCAGAATGGCTGATGCAGTCCTCAAAATAATTAAACTTTCGGTGGCAACGTTCAGGGCATACCCCTCATCCCTTTGGCGACCATCTTCGATGGCCACCCTATAAACTCGTTATTCGTTAAAAAGTCCTCCCAATCCCCCTTTATTTAAAAACCCTCATTAATTAAAACTCAGCAAAAATTCCACCCCCTCATCCCTCGAGCGGCCATCTTGAGTGGTCAATCGTTCTCGTAATTTCCACCAACAGTCATCTTGGATCACGTTACCCACCCGCTGTCGACCTCGCTTTGTTTCCGTATCAGACAAGATGTGTTACAACATGTTTTGGAAAAGTTTATCCCCCTCACACCCTTGTGTTTTCGGACCCATTTCTAAATTTCTCTTAGTCCTGAGACGTCAGATGACGTCACCCATTGACAGTAAACAACCCTTCTGACCAAACCCGAATTGTCACCCCCCATTTCAACCCCCTTTTTTCAGGCCATCACCGGGGATAGGTTATGGAAACAACGTTTTGGATTTTGTAAATGAACAAAGTACCTCATCGGAAGACAATACATCTTGAAATTTCCCTTGGCGCCTCTAAACCTCCAAGTGTTGTGCCTCTCTTATTAAAATTAGTCTCCATCTGGTTGAAGGTTGATGTCATCAGATAGGGGCGGGGGGTGGCTCAGTCGGTAGCGCGCGAGGCTCGTAATCTGTAGTTCCCAGGTTCGAGTCCCAGCTGGGTCAGCGTTGAGATTTATCTCCGCAAAATTCCCCGCCCTGCCCACGGTCAGTAGGGGGCACCGATGGGCTTGGAAAGGCCGCCGTCCGTCGGATGGGACGTTAAACCGTGGCCCCGTGTGTGGGAGAGCCATACCCTGTGCACGTTAAAGAACACGCTGGATGGCCTTGACGGGAGGCTACCATCTGTCTCCCAACAGCTGTTCCAGTGGGTCCCCTCCCCCAACCTTCTCTGAGCCTTCGGGTCCATGTGACCTGGCCATTTAGCCTATGGTGTGCAAAAAAGTGCCGCTCAGAGGTAAAACAACCCAACCCAAAGCCATCAGATATTTGTGTTCAGACATATTCAGCACCACACTTTCCGCGTCCCATACCGCGTCAGGACTTGTTTTGGAGCAATGAAGTGATTTTACGTTAATTTCTTATTTCTGCCATGTCTCAATTCATTACTCTCCGTATTTTGCTATTAATACTAAACCATTTCAAAAACCTCATCAAACGAATCAGAGGAAAGAAAATTCCTTCTTCCTGACAAATTTCTTTTCCCTTTATAATACTAAGCCATTTCAAAGACATCGGGATTGCAACAGCACACAAAAAAAAACAGATAAAAAATAAAACTCCCTTTCCTATTTTTTATTTTAATTGTTTATTACTAAAGCGGCTCAAAGAAATCGCGATTGCATCAGTAAAAGAATAACCAATAAAACTAACTCTTTTAATTCTCGTATATCTGCTACACGACTTAATCTCAAATTTAAAACTTTTTATTCCTAATACTTATTGTCGCTGTATCCCCAATTAAGCACATGATTCATTTATGCAAAATCTTTCCAAGGAAGTGACGCTACTCAATAACAATCGATAACAAAATATTATTTCTTCCTCGGAAGAAAAATCAGCTTATTATTTGGAAGAAAGATATCATTTAAAAACAATCGGCAATTATAAACACTCTTACAGTTTTAAAAATAATTTTTTTATCCGTTTACTGGCGAACGTGTGATCACAATCCCAATGACTCATCACGCTGATGAAATTTTATTTCGTGTTGCGACCCGTCGTTAGTACATGCGTGTTCATTACGCTTGTTTACAAGGTCAGGTATTTCGTTGTCTTTCATTGATAAAAAATAATTCTGCAAAGAGTTTTTGTACACGGTTGAGTTTTGTAGAAAGTAAGCAATGCTAAAAGTAGAAAACAATTTATAAGTTGCGGGTACCCTTGCGTTGCGTAAAACCTCTATCTTTAATTGTACATCCAAGCATAATATGAACTTAAGTGTAGTTAATGGAGGTCTGATGAATTTGTTCCTATTATCGCGAATTGTTGGATCAGCGAAGGATTGCCGCATCCACACCCATGAACGTGCAGCTGGTCAACTACGTCAGAGGCCGGCGAATTTTGCGCTTAATTTTCATAGTCGCCCTAATAATGCCTTTTCACAACCTCAGTGGGGTGGGGGTGGCTCAGTCAGTAGCACGCCAGACTCGTAATCTGTAGTTCCCAGGTGCGAGTCCCAGCTGGGTCAGTGTTGAGATTTATCTCTGCAAAATTCCCCGCCCTGGCCACGGTCAGTAGGGGACACTTATGGGCTTGGAAACACCGCTGTCCTTCTGATTGTACGTTAAGCTGTGGTCCCATGTGTGCGGGAGAGCCATACCCTGTGCACATTAAAGAACATGCTGGATGGTCTTGACGGGAGGTTACCATCTGTCTCCCAACAGTTGTTCCAGTGGGTCCCCTTCCCCAACCTCTGAGCCTACACGATCCATGTGACCTGGCCATTTAGCCCATGGTGTGCAAAAAAGTGTCGCTCAGAGGTAAAACAACCCAACCCAGCAACACAACCTCAGTGGCATCTTGATGGCTCACACTGGTGAGGGTCAGAGTCGTTTGCTCTGGCATATATGTTGTGATCGGACCTCAGTAAGAGAATT
Source organism: Ryuthela nishihirai (assembly GCA_038380435.1). NCBI lineage: Eukaryota > Metazoa > Arthropoda > Arachnida > Araneae > Heptathelidae > Ryuthela > Ryuthela nishihirai. The sequence continues at coordinate 28,818,484 of JAWZYU010000028.1, read as the reverse complement.
CAGCACTAATAGATATGTCATCAAAAATCGATGTTCTCACATAGAGTGAACATTGGATATAAGTGACAGACAAAAAATAATGTTCTTACAAACTATACTAAGAGTCACTCGGAGTGAAACATCCCAATTCTAGAAATGCCCTTCTTAAAAAATAGGAAAATTCCCTCCATATACTCTCCCACTTCTTAAAATTTAACACTTCCTCTATTAAAACTTCTGAAAACTCCTACTATTCTACTCCTGTAATCCAAAGAAATGGCATGAAGATGCACGTGCGAAGAGGAAATGCCATCGTGTGACGACTGAAAGGCCATGGGCAACTTATGTACTGACCAATGGAATGGGTCCTTCGATGTGAAAACAGATAAAACATAGCATATCTAAATCCCTTACTTATGGGGTGTGTTCTCCGTCTTCCACGCGGTGAATTTTATCTTCCTCAAGGATGTTTTCAACCCTAATGGCGAAGTGAAATAATTATTCGCTTTCAATCATGACAAAATGCAGCACTTTACTTGACAGGTCAAACGGAAGGTCCAGTATTCTGGCATCTTCGGGGAAATCTTTTCGGCTTAACGATGCATCTCAACAGTTTACTGCCTGGAAAAGCTCCAAGCGGTCAGCTAATTTTAAAATGTGCTCTTATACTGTTCATCACAATTAAAAAGTATGTAGCAGTTGCAGGGAGAATATGGTTTTATCCCACCAAAAACGGAAATAAAGTATATTAGAAAGGGAAAATCACTGTTAGAAGGAACCCAGGCAGAAGATTGTTAATATCATAAGAAATGTGTGTATGCTGCATGTTTTAGAAAACGGTGCCGATGTAACAAAAAAATTCGGTGTATAAATCGAAAAACAAGCAAAAAAAGTATCATTTAATACGAGTTTCACAGAATAATAGAATGTGCGAAAGTTTCAATCCCGGTGTAATATGAAGTAAAAGTAATGCGACAAGAAATCTGCAGCATCCCCACGTCATTTGTTAGGTGGTGATAGCGTTAACATGCACCAACATCCACGGTTTTTCAAATGACATTCAGGGTATATCATTTCCATCACTTAAGTTTGATCTTATATTTTTTCCAACCAATAATATTCCAATCCCAATAACGCACAGTTTCTGCGGGACAGTTCCCTTTCCGATGGTCACCACGGTGCGCAAATGGCGCAGGGGACGATTTTTCGCACAGTAGCGATATGACCATACACTTTTCTAAAAAGCAAACCTGGTCAATGAACGATGCATTTCTCATAGACAGGATGCAATTAAGATTTGAACTAAAAAGTCATGAGATATATGAAATTAGGAGTGTGTGGAATATTTTAAGCATGAACATGTAAAATATAAGCGTGTATTAAAACAGTAGATTTGCACAAAAGTTGTCTATATTTTTGGACCCATTATCATCCTCTTTTCAGGGTTCTGTGTGTATTTATACAGTTATTTTCGCTGCTACGTTTGAACAAGTGCGTAAGTAAACTGTGCTTGTACAAAGGCGAAGGTAGTTATTTTCCTCACCAAGCACACGTTTTACGACAATGATATATATTTCCACACGTGTTTCACTACCTGAATAAATATAACATGTGCATTTCATGTCTAAGTAAGAATCGGTTTAGTTATTTTTCCTGCATGAGAATGCATATTTCTATACCGATGGGGAATTCTTAGAACAAGTATGTAGTACACTATTATTTGTGTAAGTGTGAAAGCGGTTGTTCTTCCTGCACCGGTGCGAAATTCTTCGAACAAGTGTGTAAGTACACCGTGTTTACATAAGTGTGAAAGTGGTTGTTTTTCCTGCAAGGGCCCGTTTTTGGATAATGATATGTATTCATACATGTGTTTCACTACGCGAGTAAATCTAACATACACATTTCATGTTTAAATAAGAGTGGGTTCAGTTAATTTTTCATATACCAGTATGTATATTTCTGTATTTTTACAAATGTGAAAGTGGTTATTTTTCCTGCAGGGATACGTTTTCGACAGTGATATGTATTCACATATGTGTTTCATTACGTGAGTTAATCAATCATGCATATTTCATGTTCAAGTAAGAAAGGTGCTGTCCCGTGCCGAGTGGTTAGCGCGCTTGGCTACTGATCTATTGGACCTGGGTTCGAGCCCCGGGTAAGGCATGGATGTTCGTGTTGTTTTCTGCTGAGGTCCTGCCATCCTCTCAGATCTTCTACTGTAGCATATAAACTGACAGGCTCCTGTCAGACCTATGTGGCAAGCAGCTGCTTGAGGGGGTATTTATTTATTTTATTTATTTATTAAGAAAGGTGTAGTTATTTTTCCCGCAAGAAAATGCGTGTTTTTTTGCGTTCGGAACTTTTTTCTCAGTTTATTACAAGTACGTGCACGTGCGAAGTACAGTAGTAACGATAGTTTAACCACAAGTATTAATTTTTTTAAGAATTAGGGCGTGAATGTCGCAATTTCGTTTCCTGCAACAACGTTCATTTCGAGGGAGAGGCAAATCATCAATGTTATTTTTCCTGCAAACATTCACTTTTGTGTAAGCATGTGAATTTTACATGTGCCATTTCAGTTGTATGTGAATCAAGTATTTACTTTTCTGAACAAAGGTGAAATCCACACACTGCACACTGTGCATGTGTGCACACTGCACACTGTGCATATCATTTTATTTGTAAGTATGAACCAATTTGGATAATTTTCATGCAAGCGCTTGCACATGCGAGACCTACTTATGTTTCTTGGAGGAATAAAAGATTCGTAGGTTAATTTACAACAAATAAAAAATTCGTAGGTTAATTTATAAGAAAATAATTCGTAGGTTAATTAATAAGGAATAAAAAATATCGTAGTTTAAATTAGAAGGAATAAAAAAAATCTTAGGTTAATTTATAAAGAATAAAAAATTCGTAAGTTAATTTATAAAAAATAAATACAGGAAATAAAAAAAATTCGTAGGTTGAATTATAAGAAATTCGTAGGTTAATTTATAATGATCGGTTATTCCTACTTCATCCACCTTTAACCACTCCAAGAATATATTACTCTTGGCATAATGGATAAACGTGCTGTTAATGTGAGGCAATGCGATGAGCCCCACTGTGAAAAATATGTTTTTTTTTAAATATAGTACGTGTGTTAAACACTAGATTGCGCCATAGTTAGAATTATTTCGGAGGAATGATGACGGTAGAATTCAAAATGGCGGACTAGGAACTTAGAATTAATTCGGATGGGGGATGACGTCAGGGACGGAATTGGCTCAGTCGGTATTGCAGATTATGAGCACGCCAGACTCGTAATCTGCAGTTCCCAGGTTCGAGTCCCAGCTGGGTCAGAGTTGAGATTTATCTCCGCAAAATTCCCCGCCTTGCCCATGGTCAGTAAGGGACACCGATGGGCTTGGAAAGACCGCCGTTCATTGGATGGGACGTTAAGCTGTGGCTTCATGTACGGGAGAAAGCCTTTCTCTGTGCATGTTAAAGAACATGCTTGATGCCTTGATGGGAGGCTATTATCTCTTTCCCAATAGCTAATATCATAAGGGGACTTGGCCGATGACGGCTTAGGGGGAAAGCACTGTGCTTGGGGGACTATTCTGTTTGGATACTACTGCCGTTGTTTGCCATCAGCGCCACTGAAATTAGAAATTATTTTACAAACTTTTAACAGATTTGGGGAACCCAGAACTTCCCAGAAAATTGTCTAATCGGTTCCAAATTTTCTGTACTGGGTTCTCTTGAGAAATACCGTTTGCATTCCAAAATAAAGTCACTATCTTTAACTGGACCGAGCTATAGTTCTAGACCGTATTTTTTTTACCATTCTCCTGTCTACAGCTGTAATATAACCCGAGTTCGATTTTAATACTCTGAATAAAATAATATGTATTTCCATCCCGCAAAACTTTGGCAGCGGATGTGCTAATTAAATACGTAATATGCAATTAAAACTTTTTGAATGAATGAATTACCATTTACTTATTAGGTTCTTCTTTCACTTACCTCACTATCTCTGTCTTGTGTACCAAATAATGAACTCATGAGAACATTCTGGTCGACCACAAACAATAAATAATCGTAGTACCAAAATTTAGGTATGTAGACCTCGTCTGAAGTAGTGCGTTACACTTTAGAGTTAATTACTCCTCTTTAAAAAAAAAAATATAAAAAAAGCTCCGTTTATTATCTATTTTTTGTGACAGTATACCCGTTGGCAGTAGGATCCCCTCCTTTTATTTTTTTCGACCAGCACGTCGTAAGATTCATTTTTATCTCGTTTTCAAAGAAAACGAGATAATAGTTTCGCTCTGTCGTCTGTCTGTCCATCTGTAGACATCGAACTTTTTTGTTTACAGAGATGAATTAAAAATTCTTTTTGTGTTGGTTAGGTATGATAAATTTTTACGATATGCAACTTTAGAATCTCTCTAAAGTTATAATTAGACCCTCTAGTGTGGAAAAAGTTAAAAAATTCAAATAAATATTGCATACGACGTATTTATCCTAGAAATTTGAAACTTTGATAGTGGAATGTGAACGCCATGATGTTTCCTTTGGCAACAATGAGTTGACCCCTTAGACCCACGTGGGGAGGACACCATTTTAATTTTAGCAGATAACTGTTTGTTTTTAGAGATAAATGAAAATTTCTTTTTGGGTTAAATGGTAATTGAAAAAATATTATGATTCACACTTTTTAAATCTGCCGAAAACTATAATTGCTCCCTCAACAGTGGAAAAATTTTTAAATTCCAAAATTTCAAACAAATATTACAAACAGCGTATTTAAGCTAGAATTTTGAATTTTAATGGTGGAATGTGAACGCTATGACGTTTTCATTGGCAACAATGAATTGACCAGAGAGATCCAGAGGGGGGGGGGAAATTTTTTTGCTTTAGCTGATAACTGTTCTTATTTAGGGATAAAAAATCTTTTTAGGGTTAGATAGGAATTGATAAAATATTATGATTCGCGTTGAGTCTTTCCGAATCTTTGGAACACTAGAATCGCGCCCTCTAACGTGAAAAAGATTGAAAATTCCTTGATCCAGGGAAAGGAACGCCACCCAGTGCCTGCGACATTGTTACACAGCTCCAGCACCTGGTGTCTTTGTGTGGGGTGCCATTAGTCGGATATCTCGGTCAGAACTGGTCATTATAAGGGTATCTCTAACTGCCGAACAATATGTTACCAACATTTTGCAGCCAGTGGCTGTCCCGTTTGTTCAGCAGCACAGAACCTATTATCAGCAAGATAATGCCCGTTCCCACACAGCCCGCATTAGTATGCAATATCTACACGAGTAAAACGTTCAGATACTACCATGTCCAACATGCTCGACGGACATTTCACCAATTGAACACGTCTGGGACATGAATGGCCGACAGCTCCAACAACAGCCAAGAGGTGCGCCAACCACTGTCGCTGAAATAGAGCATCGACTTTGCGCCATTTGGATTTCTATTCCTCGGAGGACATTATAGTGCTCTACGATAGCCTTCCCCGCCGTCTACATAAATGCATTGCTGCGCAGGGTGGTTGAACATCGTACTAATTATACCACGTTACCGAGTAGGTAAAATGGTAATTTTCCATACTTTTTTTTGATAATGTCATCAATCGCGCATTTCAGCGTATACTAATAGCTACGTGCGTTTCAATAAAATGGCATTAATCTTTCCAAGTGTCGCATTTTTTTCCTGCAGTGTATTTAAAAACTACTGAATTATAACACGGAACGCACAGAACACATTTTCGTACGTTGGCGGCCCGAGCTTTAAAGGAAATAGATTTGTCTTGTTACAATGTGTATGCAAACTTAGAAAAAGAACAATTTATTTAAGCGGCATAAATATTGCTTTTTGTTATGTCGTACAAAAACAATACAACAAATTGTTTTGTTTAAGCAACTATTAATAGATATTCATTGTTTTCTTTTATTATTGAATTTGGACTACATTCATCAAAGAATAAAAAACTTGAAACATCATAAAGCATGTGTTTACTTCAATAATGATAATATTCTTTAGTAATATTTTCCTGCTGATTGCAATAATGCGAAAGATGCAAACATTTGAATATAGTACATCTTTCTACCTATCTTTATATTGCTTTTCATTTCACCTTTCTCAGTTAGTGTTTCTGGAAACGGTTATTCCACTGCATTTATCCATGGTTCCGCCTATCTTCCCCACCATTTAATCGATCTGGACGCTCATGTGCCAGATGAAAGCTTGTCATGCTCAGAGCAGGGGCGTAGCGAAGGACTATGGTGGGGGGTGTAGGTGGGGGGAGAATTCAAAAATTTTCCAACTCCAAAATCAAATTTTGCCAACTGAGCAAATAGTGTCTAGATATTTTCGCTTCGGGGGGGGGGGGGAGTGAGTTTGCATAATTTTTAATTTTCGCAGAAATTATCCCAATATTTACATCTCGTCTCAACTGTAGCAATTCAGTGTGATTTTTCCAACTCTCCTTACCTTAATTTCACAAAACCAATTCCAATCTTACATCTCTTTACCTCTCTCGTTGTTTGTGATGTAACTTCAAAATTTTCGAACTCCACAATATTTTGCCAAGTTTTCTTTCACAAACCCAATCCCAATTATCATACCTCGCCTATATTTCACCAACTGGATTCGAATTTTGCAAACTACCCTAGATTTTGCCAACTCGCCTAGATTTTACCCAGTGGATTCGAATTTTGCCAACTCCCCTACATTTTGCCAACTCGCCATAATTTTACGGAAAAAAATCGCAATTTTTACATCTTTTCTGATTTTGCCAAGTCACTTCGAATTTTATCAACTCTCCTTAATTGCACAAGAAAGGCACAATTTTCAAAACTCCTCTGTATTTTACCAAGTAGCTTCGAATTTTGCCAACTGCCCTAGATTTTGTTAAGTTTCCTCGATTTCTCCAACACTCCTTAATTTCACAAAATAAATCCCAATTTTCACAAATCACCTATATTGTACCAAGTGGATTCGAATTTTGCCAAGAATTCTCTGTTTTTTCCAACTCTCCTTAATTTCACAAAATCAATCCCAATATTTGCAACTCACCTGTACTTTACCAAGTGGTTTCCAGTTTTGCCAACTTCCTTAGATTTTGCCAAGTTGCCTCGATTTTACTACCTCTCCTTAATTTCGCAAAACAATCCCAATTTTTACATCTCTCCTGAATTTTCCAAGTCACTTCAAATTTTTCAAACTCCCCAAAATTTTGCCAAGTTTTCTCGATTTTGTCAATTCTCCTTAATTTCACAAAAACAATCCCAATTTTCACAACTCGCCCGTATTTTACCAAGTGAATTCAAATTTTGTCAATTGCCCTAGATTTTGCCATCTCGCCACAATTTTACAGAAAAAAAATATCAAAATTTTTACATCTCACCTGTTTTTTGCAAAGTCACTCTGAATTGTGCCAGCTCCCCCAAGGTTTGCCAACTCTCCTAAATATTGCGAAGTTGCCGCGATTTTGCCAACATGCCATAATTTTACAGAAAAAAGATTGAAATTTTTACATCTGACCTGAATTTTGCGAACTCTACACGATTTTGTCAAGTCACTCCGAATTTTGCCAACTGCCCTTAGATTTTGCCAACTCGCCATAATTTTACAGTAATTACATAATTTCACAACTCGCCCGTATTTTACCAAGTGAATTCGTATTTTGTCAACTGTCCTAGATTTTGCCAAGTTTCCTCGATTTTGCCATTTTGCCACAATTTTACAGAAAAAAAATCCAAACTTTTACATATCACCTGATTTATGCAAAGTCACTCTGAATTTTGCCAGCTCCCCCAAGGTTTGCCAATTCTCTTAAATATTGCGAGGTTTCCTCCATTTTGCCAACACGCCATAATTTTACAGAAAAAAGATTGAAATTTTTACATCTCACCTGAGTTTTGCGAACTCTCCATGATTTTGTCAAGTCACTCCGAATTCTGCCAACTGCCCCTAGATTTTGTCAACTCGCCATAATTTTACAGAAAAAAATCCCAATTTTTACATCTCATCTGAATTTTGCCAACTCCCCACGATTTTGCCAAGTCACTCCGAATTTTTCCAACTCTCCAGGATTTTGCCAACTCCCCACGATTTTGCCAAATCACTCCGAATTTTTCCAACTCTCCAGGATTTTGCCAAATCACTCCGAATTTTTCCAACTCTCCAGGATTTTGCCAAGTTGTCCCAATTTTGCCAACTCACCTGTATTTTACTAAGTGACTTCGAATTTTGTCAACAATTTTGACTCTAAATTTTGCCGTCTCTACATTTTCCAAACTGCCATAGATTTGCCAAGTTGCCTCGATTTTGACAACTCCCCTTAATTTTTCAAAAAAAATTGCAAATTATAAATTACAAATTATAAATTTAAAAAAAATTTAAAATATTGTAATTTTAAAAATATTATATTATATTATAAATATTATAATATTTAAAATATTGTAAAATATTATAATTTAAAAAAAAATTATAAATTTTTAAAAATAAAAAATATTACAACTCATCTAGACTTTAATGAAGTCGCTTCGAATTTTGCCAACTCCGAGTTACTTTTGGGGGGGGAGCCTCTCCCCATCCCGCCCCTGGCTCAGAGTATCATAGGATGTAACCCCTTCTCCCCCCTTGTGCTTTCTTACCTCCGAGAATGAAAGCATGTGATGTGTGGGCTATCGTGTGGACCTCGTGTTTCGCCTCTGCCCTTCTTCCTCAATGAAAAAAAGGGGACGAAAATTTCAGGTGCTCGACGACAATAAGTTATATCTCAAATTGAAGCTTGTGGCGATTATATTGCTGTGGGATATTCAAATCACCATTTTAGTATACTGCTCTTTTACGCGTGGATTATCCTTCACATATTATCTCTTATAATGAGACAATTATAAATAAAATAGTAAATACCCCCTCAAGCAGCTGCTTGCCACAGAGGTCTGACAGGAGCCTTGTCAGTTTATATGCCAAAGTAGAAAGTCTGAGAGGATGGCAGGCCCTCAGCAGAAAAACTACACAAAACAGCCATGACTTACCTGGGACTCGAACGCAGGTCCCTTAGATCAGTAGCCAAACGCGCTAACGGCGCGGCCATGGGACGGCAAGTAATTATAAGGCACCGATTAACCAAGTAAAAAAAATTGCTGGCTTTCTGTCACACGAATACCAATAGAGCAAGTCATTTCGACATCGGTATGTTTTAGTTTTAGATTTTGCTTAAAGCCAGGAAGATAGCAGTCTTCCTGGCTGAACTTTTTTTTATCTCATTTGTCGTCTGCATGACCGTCTCTTCCACCCTCTAATGGTGGCAGAATTTGAAATTTTAAAACGAATATTGCAAATGATTTAGTTATGCTAGAAATTTGAAATTTTAGTGGTGGAATGTGAAAGTCGCCCCTGTAACCCGGGGGGGGAGGGGACAACTAATTTTCTCTCTAACTAAATTTCTCTCTCCTCCTGTAAATCGGGGGGAGAGCGAAATGCAACTTGTTTGATTTAATAGATAATTGTGTATTTTTAGGGATATATGTTAAAAATTCTTTTTATGTTGCATAGGTATGGCTCAACTATTACGATTTGAACTCCGAATTTTCCAAAAGCTATAAATACGCCTTCTAACGGTGAAAAAGTCAAAAATTCCAATTTTTTTTAACGAATATTGCAAATGATGTATTTAGGCTTGAAACATAAAATGTTGGTGAAGGCCACGAAGTTTCCATTGGCAGCAATATTGGTTGTTTGTTTTACCTCTGAGCGGCACTTTTTTGCCCACAATTGGCTAAGTGGCCAGGTCACAAGGACCCGGAAGGTTCAAAGAATGTTGGGGGAGGGGACCCATTGGAATGACTGTTGGGAGACAGTTGGTAACCTCCCGTCAAGACCATCCAGTGTGTTCTTTAAGGGTGCACATGGTAAGGCTTTCCTGCATGTAGGGGCCACGGCCTAACGTCCCATCCGACGGACGGTGGTCTTTCCAAGCCCATCAGTGTCCCCTACTGACCGTGGGCAGGGCAGGAAGTTTTGCAGAGATAAATCTCAATACTGACCCAGCTGGGACTCGAACCTGGGAACTGCAGATTATGAGCCTGGTGCGCTACCGACTGAGCCAACCCTGTCCGTGGTGGGTGGCAAACGCAACTGTTTTATTTTAATGGATAATTGGAAAACTCTTTTTTTTTCTTTGGATTAGTACTAAAAAAAATGATAATTCGCATTTTTCAAATATTTAGGTGATTTAAATGTATATTTATAAACATCATTATATATGGAAAACTGCCGTCCCATGGCCGAGTGGTTAGCGCGCTTCGCTACTGACCTAAGGGACCTGGGTTCGAGCCCCGGGTAAGGCATGGATGTATGTGTCGTTTTTCTGCTGAGGTCCTGCCATCCTCTCAGATCTCCTACTGTGGCATATAAACTGACAGGCTCCTGTCAGACCTCTGTGGCAAGCAGCTGCTTGAGGGGGTATTTAATTTTTATTTTTATATATGGAAACGACAAAACTTTAACGAATGTTGGAAGCGATCTGTTTATGGCAGAAATTTGAAATTTTGGTGGTAGAGTGTCAGTTCCACTGACAGCAATAATCTGTCCCCTTTTTCCAGAGGGGTGTGAGAAAAATCAACTTTTTAAATTTAAGAAGTAAAAGACAAATACTTGTTATGTTTTATAGTTACTAAATCAGTGATTCCCAACCTTTTCTGGACCATCGCCCCCTTTAGAAGAGAACAAAAATTTCAACGCCCCCCCCTAGTCCATAATAGTTAATTTTATATGAAATATTAAAATATTGTTGCATATTATCTGTATCTAATTTATCTGTTTATTTATCTATTAAAAATCATAAAGCAGAAATTAATAAAACGACAACCAAATGTACAATAAAATTGTTTATTAAAATTTTAAAAATAGACACAGAATCAATAAGAAATAAAAAATAATGAGATAAACACAAAATTAATAATAAATAAAAAAATTAATGAGATGGTTGAGGCTGGTGGAGTGTTAACAATTTGTTAATGTCGGGTTCCAATTTCGTTAACATCAATCGCAGATCGCCACGTTCAGTGATGTGTAGTCTGTTCCTCTTCTTTGACAGTAAATTAGCTACTGCACTGAATCCACGCTCAGCCATATAGGACGAAGGAAATGCGATTAAAAACTTCTGTACTACTGCCCACAATCCAGGGTAGAGAACTGGTATTGATTTTTGAAGATAGAACTCTTGGTATCCATGTTTGAATTTTACTTTGAGTGCTTCGTTAGTCGTGAGTTCTAAGAGTTCCTCTTCCAAATTTGATGATTCTTCAGTATCTGTGTTTGCGAAAGGATCTAAAACCCAACTCGATATATTCATGTTTAAAATGTCTTGGAAACGCTCCGTAAAATCAACATGAAGAGCTTCCAAGTGTTGGCAGTAAGTAAGTAAATCTTCCGATTTTGCAGAGACTGCTGATAATGTGGGAAAGGGGTTGTATTCACCTCTACCTAGATTTTGTTTGAATAGAAGAAGTTTTACCGCAAAAGCAGCTATGACGTTTTTTGTTTTAATTAAATTCAACTCATCACCTTGCAATTGTAAATTAACTTGATTAAATATTTTAAACAGGTCTGTCAAATAAGCGATGTCATTTTTTGACGTAATTAGGTTTTCGCGCAATTTTTCGTCTCTGTCTTCAAGAAAGTCCAGTACTGAGTCAAATAGATTGAAAACACGATTCAGACAAACACCTTTAGAGAGCCAACGTACTTCTGTGTGCAGCAGCAAGCGATTGTAATCATCATTTTCATTACAAAGCTTACCAAATAATCGGTCATTCAATGAATTGCTTCTAATCTTATTGATTGCTTTAATAACGTAATGGAGCGACGTATGCAGACGTTCATTCAAATTTTTTGCAACCAAATGCTGACGATGAATAATACAATGTACAGCGAGTACATTTGGTACTGCTTGTTTCAAATGCGCTATGAAACCCTTATGACGCCCTGTCATTGCTGGAGCACCATCAGTAGCAGCAGACAAAATATTGCAAATAAGAATTTCTTTCTCTTGAAAAAACTTTTGCATGGTATTAAATATAGATTCTGCCTTTGTATCAGATTCCAAATTTTTAGCAAATAATAACTCTTCATGAATTTTTTCTTCTTTTATAAATCGTAAGTATGATAAGAGTAGAGCTTCGTTATTTGGTAGAGTTGATTCATCGAGTTGGATGGAAAATTTGCAAGTCTTTAAGTAATCACATAATGATATTTTAACGTCTTTTGCCATTTCATATATTCTTCTTTGCACTGAATTATTACTGAGAGGAATTTTTTGATGATATCTGACGGTGTCTTATGATGAAGGACAGTTTTTAATATCTCTTTGACTGCCGGCAAAATTAATTCCTCGCCAATTGTGTGTGGTTTTCCTGCTTTTGCGATTAACAATGAAACGTTATATGAGGCTCGTAGTCCATCATCATCTTGTTTAGCAGACGACGCAAAAAGGTTTAACATAGTTGGCTGTTTTAAATATTGCTTTTCCAGTTCTTGAAAATAGGATAAATCTTTGTTCTTCTTATCAGCATGCATTTTATTTAAATTCTCTTGTAGCCTAGAATGTTTCATAGCTTCATTTGAAAAACCTTTTCGGCAAATTAAACACATAGGTAATGGTTGGTTTGTAGGAGAGTACGTAAATCCATATTTCAAATACTCAATACTGTACTGCCGGCATTTCTTTTTAGATGTAGATTCAGACATTTTCAAATACAAATTAACTTCTCAACAGATATATAGATAGAAGTCATTATAAAATTATTTTTGTAACTAACACTTATCACTCACGACTATTTATCACGGCGAAGCTCATAAAAATAATAAATCTATAAAAGCGATAGCTCTAGGAATGTTTTGTTTTTGTGCGCGCATTAACTTGTATGTTTGCGATGCCGGCGCACTTGCTCCGTAAACAAGTCATTTCAAGCTCCCATATTCTTGTCGAAACATGTTAAATTGCATGAACCGCGTGTTTGCCTACCAACTTGCAAGGACTTGTCACCGTCAATCTATTCTAAACTAAAACAAATTAGGTATAAGTATACCTAACGCTAATTTAAAAATGCTTATTAATGCGATAACAATAAGATAATTTACATAGCTAGATAAAATATTTATTCATAAAACAGGTATTTTCAAAGTATTTTATTATATTAAAAAATAATTATAAAAAAATGTTTAATATAATAAATTTATTATTATTATATTATTATTGCATCAAGGTTGATTTGCCTATCAGGACGGACACACATGTCCAACATAATAAGCCTGATATAGTAGTGCATGTTAAGGTATTGAATGAGATTACAATTATTGAAGTAGGAATAACATCTCAGGATAACCTGCAGACAGTAGAGGTTGAAAAGAAGAGGAAGTATGATCTGTTGGCTAATGAGCCTATTTCACAAGTGTAATGTTAATATTATACCTTATGTTCTGACGTGGGATGGTATTGTAACTACGTACCATAAAGCATACTCAAAGCGACTTGGAGTGGGAAAACATATTGAAGCTTATATCCAATCTGTGATCTTGAAGAGAACTTTTGAGAGCATCTCAATCGACTTCAGACGTACCAGTACGCTAGTAGGCGGTAGTAGTGAACTTATTGTCAAGCTGCAGTTGAAAAGCTGTACATGACGGATGAGGTAGTGGATGACCAGAATCACCAGGAAGACACCACAGAATAGAAGAGATAAAATGGTTGTCACAGAAAATTCCATTAAATTTATTTATTTATTTGACCGCCCCTCTTGACTGCCTCAACGCCCCCCATTTGCCTCTGGATATGCTACCGCCCCCATGGAAGGCTCCAGCGCCCACTGGCGGGCGGTATCGCCCCCTTTGGGAATCTATGTACTAAATAAATACTTTGCAATTTAATAAATAAATACTTCGCAATGCATAATGGATGATGAATAAACGATATATATTATATATGATGGGTAACTGATATATATATATAGATGGGTAACTGATCGAGTAAGCCGATCAATGGAATGATCATCATCTATCCATTGATCGGTTTGCTCGAATTAAAACTTTTAAGTACTGCAAAAGTAGGTAAACAAAAAACTTTATTCTCTTCGAAAATCGGATTCCAATATGTTTCAGAGGCGATATACATTATTCTGTTTACTTTATACTTATTATTTTTATTTTAAATATATTGTGTTATTTTTAAATATTAAAAGAAAGCACTCATTCATTGGAATGACAGATTATTAAGGATTTACATATAGTAATAATTGCAATGCTTTGTTAAATATATTCGAAATGATAACTTTTCCTTTCAGTTATCTTGTTTTATTTCCTTAGGTAGAAGGTGTGCCACGAAGTATGCTGTCTTCATTGTGAAGATTCGTTCTTCATTTATGATACGTACTTTTTGCACTTTTACATTGCTGTTGCAAATAATATATTGCAATGGAATGACTAACCGAGAAATGCAAAATATTTGATGGCATAAGAAGTATATCATTTCACACAAACTCATAATCCATAATATCATACAAAGTTTTTATTCCTAAGAGATAAATATTTCATATTTGTAATAAAATCAGTTTCATCATAAAGTAGGCTACAATGCACAAGATGAATATATCACTCGTAGAAATATTTTGTAACAACTCTGCATATGATAAACACTAAAACGCTGCACATAAGATACACAGAAGACAGCTTTAGTATTCCTATAGAAGCATTTCTTAATGTATTGTAATTAATATTTACTTAGTGTGTGCACAAAAAATAAAGATTTCTGATAAAGATTTTAGTTTTATAAACAAAATGGTGAAAAGAAGAAATAAATATTCCTATGTTTGTTATTCTTATCGTAAAATATTTCTTAGGCGAAGAAATCTGATGAAACGCCCATTCACCGTTAATAAAAACCAGTATTATGGCAATGATATCCGTAAAAAAATCACTGATAGAGGAAGAGATACAAAATCTAAGACAGATACATTAGAGTCAATTAATGGTTTTGATATTCCTTATAAAACGTTTATTAAAAAAAGGCATCTGAAACATACTAGAGGAAAAGCCCAGGGAAGTCATATTTGTGTTAATTCTCTAGCCACAAAAGAAGTATGTGAGAAACATATTTATACTTACAATAAAATGAACCTTTATTCATATGCTGTAAACCAGTTGCATTTCAAAAGCCGTCATTTCACAAAAAGGGAGAAGTTTTGTTGTGGCGAAATTAACAATAAAGGTCTTGCTCAAACACCAAATCTGAAAACGTATTGCATAATGCATGCAAAAGTGGAATCTCATACCCATGATGTGCGTAATAAAAACGTTTCTAAGTCATTGCCTCTCAAAAATCATATTTTAACATACAAAAAATGGAAGCCTTATGCGTGCAATGAAACCTTTATCCAAACATTGCATTCCAAAAGACATCTTGCACCACATACAAAAGAGAAGCCTCGTGTATGTGATGTCTGCCATAAAGCCTTTTCTCGCACATCGGCTCTGAAAGACCATCTTGTAATGCACACGAAAGATAAGCCTCACATATGTGATGTCTGCTGTAAAGCCTTTTTTCAGGTATCGTCTCTGAAGACCCATCTTTTAAAACACAAAAGAGAAGTCTCATGTATGTGACATCTTCCACAAAGCCTTTTCTTGCACATCATCTCTGAAAAGGCATCTTTTAACCCACACAAAAGAGAAGTCCCATGTATGTGTTGTCTGCCATAAAGCCTTTTCTCAGAAATCGAATCTGAAAAGCCATCTTTTAACCCACACAAAAGAGAAGCCTAATGTATGTGATGTCTGTCATAAAGCCTTTTCTCGCATGTCATCTCTGAAAGACCATCTTTTAACGCACACGAAAGAGAAGCCTTACATATGTGATGTCTGCCATAAAGTCCTTTCTCACGTGTCATCTCTGAAAAGCCATCTTTTAACGCACACAAAAGAGAAGCCCCATGTATGTGATGTTTGCTATAAAGCCTTTTCTCAGACATCGAATCTGAAAAGCCATCTTTTAACCCACACAAAAGAGAAGCCTCACATATGTGATGTCTGTCATAAAGCCTTTTCTCGAACGTCTCTGAAAGACCATCTTTTAACGCACACAAAAGAGAAACCTCGCATATGTGATGTCTGCAGTAAAGCCCTTTCTCATGTGTCATCTCTGAAGAGCCATCTTTTATCGCACACAAAAGAGAAGCCTCATATATGTGATGTCTGCCATAAAGCATTTTCTTGCACACCGTCTCTGAAAAGGCATTTTTAACCCACACAAAAGAGAAGTCCCATGTATGTATTGTCTGCCATAAAGCCTTTTCTCAGAAATGGAATATGGAAAGCCATCTTTTAACCCACACAAAAGAGAAGCCTCATGTATGTGATGTCTGCCATAAAGCCTTTTCTTGCTTGTCTCTGAAAGACCATCTTTTAACGCACGCAAAAGAAGCATAATGTATGTCACCATAAAGCCTTTCTCTGACGTCTCTGAAAAGCATCTTTTAATCCACACAAAAGAGAAGCCTCACATATGTGATGTCTGCCATAAAGGCTTTTCTCAAACATTGGATCAATCATCTTTTAATGCACAAAAAAGAAAAGAAAAAGCCTCAAGTACAAAACTCAAAACTGGCTTCCCTGTAAGCCAGTTTCTTTTGTCTGTCAAAAAGCCATTCTCAGACATTGACTCTGAAAAGCCGTTATTTAACACATACATAAGAGAAACCTGATGAATGTGATACTTGCAATAAAGGCTTTTCTCACACATCAAATCTAAGAAACCATTTTTAGCACAGATATATAAGAAACCTCTTGCCTGTTTGTAATAAAACTTTTATTTCTCATCACATCTGAAAAGACATCTTTTGGACATAATCCGGTAAATGCTTCATTTCTGCTATGTTTCTTATGAAACCTTTGATGATAAACGTAGCATTGGAATTTATCTTTTAACATAGTGGAAAAGGAACACCTCATGGTTGTGATGTGCATTTGAAAAGTAATAGTTTTAGAATTTAAAAGCATTTTTCTTAAAATTAGTACAGATAGTTTAATTATTAAAAGTAATCTTTATAGACATTCCACTGGAATGTAAATGTTTTCTGTGTAATATTTGTAATAAAAGCTTTTCTCAAGTTTTATGCCTTAGAAGTTTTGCTCTCAAACCTTATAGATCAGGGGTTACTCCACCTTTCGGCATCACACTCTCCTTTTGAATTTTGAAAAACCTTTCCTCCAAACCTCTAATTTATCATCAGCCCTCTTGTTAATAAGTTCATAATTAAAAATAAAACCTTCACATCCTTGTGCCCTACAGTTTCAGAATCTCTGCTATAGATAAACTGTATCCCAAGTAATGTGAAAAGTCGTATCACGATGAGTACCGATATTTTTATAGACGATTAGAAGAAGAGAAATTGGTATTGATCAATATTATACCTTTAAAAGTCGATTGCTTGTTATAGCTTTGTTAAAATGCCTAGTCAAATAAATATGAGAAAAATAATGAAACGTGCAAAACGTATTTCGATAAAAGGAACGTCGAACAACAAAAAGCCTACAGGGCAAAATAATAATGTGCAGGTGGCGTACACAAGGATTTACGTTTGTGGATCTACAATTGCGTTAAGTACTTGAACGATGCTTTCTTAAGGCAGTCTCCTGAATATACCATTGATATCATTATTGCATCCAATACAAAATTGTCATAGATAGTGGTTCTCAACTTTTGAAAACTATGTCCACTGACAATTTATCAGAGAATATTAGTACTATGCGATAAAATAATATAATATTTTTACGTAACGTATGCACTTTGGTTTTATATTAATCGTTTATAATATTTTGGCTATAAATAATGCAGTACTTTTATTAAGAATAAGTTTTAATTACGAAAGGGCAAAAGAATAGTTAGGTTAAAAATCTTTGCAAACAACATAAAGATACACCGAGAAACGTAATAATTTTATTTATAATTTTAAAAAAAGTGTAATGATTATGTCTGAATTCTTAAAATTTATTTTGAAGACATCGCAACCAACGTGGACGACCTTCACTTTCCACGAGTTGAGAAACAGCATAATACACAGAGTCCATTAAAGAAAAAGCTAATGCTGATGGTTGTTAATATTCTTATCAGTAATGACCAAAATGTTTACATTTCAAATGCCGTCAATTATTAACATCCAGTGAAATAATGATGAGCATATCACACAATGAATATTCCTGCATAGAAAAGGGTCTATGCAGACTCATTCAGTCACTGTTTTGTGGGGTTTTTTTGTTCCATATATAATTTTATTTATACATAATTTTTTTCATACTTATGCATATGTATAATTTTTTTGGTATTTATATGTATGTTTTTTTATAATTGATCAAACATATTTATATTTTTTAAGAATTGTAAGAGGAGTTTATATAAAGTGGGTTTTAGGGATTTGTTGTAGATTCTAAAATAGTTTTAAAATTAAAGTTGTAAATATAAAGGCTATTTAATTTTTCAAAGTATTCTTTCCTTTCATTTCTGTAATAATTACACTGAAATATTATATGTTCAATAGATTGAATTTCATTGCAGTGTTCGCAAAGCAAGATTGGCTTTTATCCTTAGTATTACTTTTATTTCTTTTTTATTTAATCCATAATCGTTAAATTTGTTTATTAAAGGAGATGGTTTATATCTGTGTGTGTTTTGAGCTTTTATATCATACCATGATTGAAGTTCATCTATTAATATTTTTTTATTATTTTTTTTACATATTGAATAATTAAATGGAGATTGCATAAGTTGATTTAGATTTGAAGCTTTTTTAGCTAAGCTCTCGACATATTCGTTGTGTTTGATATTGACGTGTGATGGTATCCAATGTATGTGTAGAATGTTGGGTTGGTTTAGGTGTTTGAACATTTAAGTAATTATGTCATTTAAGTATACAAAGAAATTATTTTTAAATGTGTTAGATTGAAAAATTTGTAAAGCAGATTTGATATCAGTTAATATAATATTTTGGTTATGAAATTTTAATGACCAATTTATGGCTAAGATAATTGCAATTAATTCTGGAATAATAATTGTTTGAAATGAGTCGAGTTTAAAAAGGTATTCAAATTGTTCTGCAGGGCAATAGAATGCTCCAGATGCGTTAAGAGTTTCAAAATTTGTAGATCCATCTGTATATATTTGAATGAAGTTTGAATATTTAACATTGATGTATATTTCAGTTAAGATTTATAAAGTAGATGAGTCTTGTTTTTTGTTTTCTATTCCAAAAAATTTATCTTTAATTATAGGTAAAGGAGCAATCCAAAAAGGAAAGTTGGGAATATAGTCACCACTAGTTTTATTATTAAAAATGTCTAAAGTTTTTACTTTTTCAGGAAAGTTATATAGTGAAACATCAGGAAATTGCATTATTAATTTGTCTATTATAGGATGTTGTCTATTTTTAGCAAAAATGCGAAAGATTAGATTCTTAATAGATATTTTCTTTTTATTTCTATTGGTGGTTTTGCAGTTTCTGCATATGTATTTAGGTTATTTGTTGATTGCATTAAGCTTAAACAGTATTTTATTGTTTTTGTTTGAATTGTTTCTAATTTTTTTAATTTTGTTTTTGAGATGGTACTTAGAAGTTCGATGCCATATATGCATTTAGGTCGGAAAATTGAATTTAAAATTAATAATAAATTTTTACTAGGCTTCCCCAGTTTGATCCTCTAAGAAATCTTAAAGGCAAATATTCAATAAAACAATATAAGAATGTTGAATTTTACTCTACTATTAAAAACAGAAATGTGATTTCAAAATGGTTACGATTTTGAAACAGAAAATATACATAAAAATAATTCTAATAATGTTTGTGGAAAATGCAAGATAGATTTTTATTATCATCTTATCTGAGAAAAATCATATTAATATAAATAATATGAAAAAATCATATTATATATAAAGTAAAAGTATCTCTCTGTCTCCAGCTAGCACTCCGAAAGAGGTAGTAATATATATTTCGAATATAATACGAAGTTTGTAATTTTCGTTGGTCCTGTTCTCCCTTCACCAAAAGCCAAATTTTTTTAACTTAATTCTTCAATTGTCGATTGAATTGAATTGAAAGGTAGGGAAATAACTCTAATACATCTTTACTAAATTCAGAGGAAAATTATATTCACCTGGGTTGAGATATCTACACAATATCATAGTATCGTGGTTCATATCATGCCTGGATCGAAACATTTCTCATCTGAGATTGATATCCATGCATAAGAATGATTTCATGACATTTCAGCTGAGTCGACATGAAGGTCGACATGAAGGATGATGAGTTAACTAGCTAATCTGAATGGTTACTGCACTCGAGTTGTACATTACCAGAAGAATTTTACACTAAAGGTTATAATGGAGACACGCTCGAGTCTGATTTTAAGGGACTGCCTTAGAAATATTCAACCCTTCAAGGGCGACGGTTATAATCCTTACCTTCAACCCACTTAGACATGCCGCTCGCTTCGGTTGTTATTTGGAAACGAGGAAGACAATGCCTTCAAGTGACACAAAATTGTTTTTACTTGTACAAGGTATTGTGAGTTCTTATCCACTTGACTCAAAAATTTTATAAATTTGATATCAGTGTATATGCGTGATTGTATGCATGGGCGTCTGCAGTGAAGGTGAAGGAGGAATTGCCTTTGGTATCTTTTAAAATTGCCCTTGAAAACTTTTAAAAATTAATTTATGTAAAATTGTACTATATGTGCGAAAAAATAATGTTTTCTATTTTCTCTTAACGAAATGCAATTTTTTCTACGTTTTTTTTTATTTTTAGAATTTTTAATATTATGGAAAACATTTTTTACATGAATTTTCAATCACAAGTTACCTTCCTATCGTTTCGTTTTCGGACAACCTTAGTTTCATTTTAGTGTGATGTATGATGATTGCTTGTTTGCAACTGCACTCATCTATGAAAGGCTCGACATAAAAATTTCTGTTTTGAAACAATGATTCTCTTTTGCCCCTGAAGCAATCCTTCCCCCACCTAGAGATCTTTTAACCGACGCCTAGGCATATTCGCAGATTCATTTTCTTGTTCCACATGTAAATTAAACAAATGGGAAAAGACAGCCTAACAACAGTGTAGAATAGTGCTTCTGTTGCACACAAGCTCATGCTGCTTAACAACTTTGGATGTGCAGGGTACGATTCCATTGGCCATGTTTTTCGCCGTCATCAGTACCCTCTCCCTTTTATTTTCGCCATTTTTTATCGTCCAAAAAGTTGTGCTGAACAAGAGATAAACAGGGCGCAGCTGAGATATCTGTTGGCCCCTTTTGATCATTATAAAAATGTTTGTAAAGCCGTTGAGCGCAGAGGATAAACAGCAGAATAATAGGACATATCAACAAACAACTGTGCGAATGGAAAGGAACGCTCCTAAAACCATGAGATTTTCTTCTAACGTGCTAACTAAATTCAACAGGCGATACAGCGAACAATGCCGTGGATCGCAAATAGTACAATTGAAGCACTGAAAATTGGCATTGGCTGCATTATAAAGATATTTAGAGACCATTGGATTGGATTGTTTTACCTCTGAGAGGCACTTTTTTGCACACCATGGGCTAAATAGCCAGGCCACAAGGACCCCGAAAGCTCAGAGAAGGTTGGGGGAGGGGACCTACTGGAACAGCTGTTGGGAGACAGATGGTAGCCTCCCGTCAAGGCCATCCAGCGTGTTCTTTAACGTGCACAGGGTATGGCTCTCCCGCATACGGGGCCATGGCTTAACGTCCCATCCGACGGACGGCGGCCTTTTCAAGCTCATCGGTGTCCCCTACTGACCGTGGGCAGGGCGGGAAAATTTTGCGGAGATAAATCTCAACGCTGACCCAGCTGGGATTCGAACCTGGGAACTACAGATTACGAGCCTGCCGCGCTACCGACTGAGCACCCCCGCCCCAGTTTAGAGACCAACGTCCACGAAGCTGCCACCTATATCCCACCCCCTGCAAGCAAGACGAATGTCGACAGAACAACAAGGCTGATGAGAAAGAGAGGTCATGACACTGAGGAAAAACAAATAAGTAAACGTAAGGGTTATAACCATCGCCCTGACCATAACTGATCAACTTGGTCCGGTATCTGCAAACGCCACTAGACTCGTTCGCACTGAACTTTGTATTTCGTTTCTGCATTTTATTTTCGCTTTCTTACTTTTTCGTTTCGCTATTAAATCACATGAAAATGTACTTCCTTGTGTAGAAAAAATAACGGCTGTATTATTTATCGACATTATTTTTAGCATTTTATAGAAGCGAATTTAACTTTGATAGTTGACCTGGAACCTTACGCTGAAATGCAGAGGAAACCTAAGTTGCACGTTTCATTTTTCCTTCCTCGTACCACATTTAATTTAAATTGTTATATTACTAGATTTTAGTATTCTTTATTTAAAAATAAAAGCCTTTTTCTTAAAAAAATGAAATGCATAATATTATGATATTCAAAATAATGTAGAAAGCAAAATCAGAAAACTACCATCATCATCATCATCCTCAAGCAGCCATGGGCTACGGAGGTCCAACCAGACAGTGCAATTTAGTTCTCCAAGCAAGTCTGTCCCGAGGGACATATTTAAAGGAGTGATTTGGGGTTATAATTAAATATATATACCTTTCAAACATTTTTTTAATGGTCCAGGGGAATATTTTATAATTGTGAAATACTACTATCGTCTTATTCTCAGAGACAAATAATTGTTGAACCGTCCCCGAAACTAAAACTTTTGATTTCCAAATTAAATTGAATAAGCCCCCCCCCCCCCCCCCAAAAAAAATAATAGTGAATAATTAAATAAAAATTAATTAATAATTTTTCGAAACTCCCCGAATCTAAATTTTCGCTCCTTCCCCCCCCCCGAAAGAGATTCACTGAAACAAAATCCTGTGTAAAGCTACTTACAATTATTTACATGTAAAGTTTAAACTCTAATGACGAGACGTGTGGAAACGCGTGGGGAATTCCAAGTGGAATTTTTGAACATATATGTGTCTCAAAGTGATTGATTCGAGTCTGTTTTTCATATTCCAGGTTGGGTTGTTTTACCTCTGAGCGGCACTTTTATGCATACCATGGACTAAATGGTCAGGTCGCAAGGACGCCGACGGCTCAACATCCCATCCGACGGACGGCGGCCTTTCTAAGCCCAGCGGGGAGTTTTGCGGAGATAAGTCTCAACGCTGACCCAGCTAGGACTCGAATCTGGGAACTACAGATTACGAGCCTGGCGCTCTACCTACTAAGCCCTCCCCGCCCCCCATATTCCAGGAAAATAACAGCAAGTAATTAAAGGTTACGAAAGTGTGATCAATTTACCTTGATGGCTATGAGGAAGGAAAAAAAAAATGTTCAGGAAATCATCAGAAACAAACTGTTGAATTTGAAGAACAAAGCATCAATGTCGATAAACGTAGTCTAATTTGCCTATTTTCAATTTAACATTATACATATTACGGCATTAGATTTCCCATTCGCAAGAATGAAGCTGCTTTAACTCAACAATACAATAGCATAGGAACGAAATTTTTTACGGCAAATTCAACTTCTCCTGAGAAGTAAAAAAAAATGGTAGTTAAATGAAACTTGAGCAATTTCAGGTCACGTAGTTTCTAAAGTGTGGCTTTGGGTTGGGTTGTTTTACCTCAGCGGCACTATTTTGCACACCATGGGCTAAATGGCCAGGTCACATGGACCCCGAAGGCTCAGAGAAGGTTGGGGGAGGGGACCCACTGGAACAACTGTTGGGAGACAGATGGTAGCCTCCCGTCAAGGCCATCCAGCGTGTTCTTTACGTTCTTAACGTGCACAGGGTATGGCTCTCCCGCACACGGGGCCACGGCTTAACGTCCCATCCGACGGACGGCGGCCTTTCCAAGCCCATCGGTGTCCCCTACTGACCATGGGCAGGGCGGGGAATTTTGCGGAGATAAATCTCAACGCTGACCCAGCTGGGACTCGAACCTGGGAACTACAGATTACGAGCCTGGCGCGCTACCGACTGAGCCACCCCCGCCCCCTGAAGTGTGGCAATCGATATGATAAGTAAACAAGTTTTTGAAAATACACTCGATGACTTACAAACAGCAGTAGTGGCGATATCGCGGACTATATTATTAGAGCAAGGGGTTGAGAACCGGCAGCTCTGAGCACACATATTTAGTTAAAGTAGTTTCTCATGTTAAGTTAAAGCAGCTTCATTCTTGCGAATGGGAAATCTAAAGTGTCTCTTGAAGCTGTTCGCTTCAACAGCAACACTGAAATTTTTTATCGTTTTTTTTTTTCATCAGAAATGAGCGCTAAAGCCGGTCAGGAGATCGGCTTTAGCTCTCATTTCTACATGATTTTCGCTTCATTTTCTACATAATTCACATTTCTACATATTCGACATTTGAAAGCAGTGATGCCATTGAAATGCTCTAAATACGTAAAAATTTGATTAAGGCTGTCGAGAAGACTCAAATTCAAAAGTCATCCTGATGAATGGCAGATTTTTTAGTAATTCTTCACCATTCTTTTCCAATTAGCAGTTGAATATATCTATTTGAAAGTTATACGTTATGATTTTTCTTTTGTAGAGAATATAGTGGTAAATCGACAAACGACTTCACGGCATCATTGTTAACTCACAAGAATGGATAACGCTTTTTTTTACCGGTTAGATTTATTTACACAACTACTGCAATGTGCTATTTACATGGAGCCGATCGCTTTCGACTTACTCAGCAGTCATCATTAGGGCGGCGTACAGTTCCTTGGAGAGGCGGATTGTTGGTGACAGGTTAAGGTTAAGCAAAGGTAACTTTTTTTCATGCAGGCAATTTCGCTGACGAGAGTCCTGAAGCGGAAGGAAGTTTCAGCCTGCTAGTGGAGTAAACTTCACTAGGTAGCAACAGTTCGGTGCTTTGCCAGTATCACTTATAGATGTAATCCCTTCTCAGTAGCGAGGGTGAAGAGCAGTGAGCCGTTTTCCCTCGTGCTGGTCACTAACTTCAGAGGAACAATGCTGCGTAGTTGAAGTGTTGAATTTGTTTGTGCAGCGGCGAGGAGGGGTTCGGCCGCTTGACCAATGGTGGTGGGGGAGGGAAGTGACGTAGCAAGATGCGCCCAGCTGAAGGAGGAAGGCGTGTGTTAAAGTCGCAATATCTGTCTCGGAAGGCGAAAATTTCGAGGGTTCACGGAAAGTAACTTGAGTTTTGGAGTGGGGGAGGAGACGATGACTTCTCTAATGTCTCGTTTATGCTCGTCTGTCCTTTGTTTTAGGGTGCCTGTAGTGCAGCCGATATAGAAAGAGGACGGTGGACGTAATGGGGTTAGGGGAATGAAGTAGATTCCGCCTTTGTCAGCTTGGCTAATGGGATCTCTGTCATGCTTAAGAATTTTAAATAGATTCGGTGACGTTTTGAAAGGAACTTTTAGGATAAATGGTTCTAGGAGGTTGTTAACAAGGGACGAAATATTGGAGAAAGTAATGGAGGGGGTGGGGCGGGGGTGGCTCAGTCGGTAGCGCGCCAGGCTCGTAATCTGTAGTTCCCAGGTTCGAGTCCCAGCTGGGTCAGCGTTGAGATTTATCTCCGCAAAATTCCCCGTCCTGCGTACGGACAGTAGGGGACACCGATGGGCTTGGAAAGGCCACAAACGAGGGTTTCAAGGCATACTGTTTACAGGAGACTTCGTGAGCAATACCTTTATGCCAGGAGACCTGTTATTTGTGTCCCTCTAATTCTCTCCTCCCGTCGAGTTCGTTTAATTTGAAGTCCAGATCAGTGGGCGCTTATGTTCACAGATGAATCGCGATTGAACTTAAGAACTGATTCTCGACGCATTCGCATGTGGAGAAAACCAGGGACCTGCAACAGTCCCTCGAACATCAGAGAAATGGACTACTCTGGTGTCTCTGGCGTGATGGTTGGGGCAGGAATCATAACGAACCGGCGTACAAACCTGCAATCATTCCGAGTGGCTCTGTCACTGGCCTTCGGTACAGAGACGAGTTCTTGAACCCATATGTCAGGCCATTCCGGGGAGCCATGTGTCCAGATTTTATTCTTATGGACGATAACGCCCTCTCTCATCGAGCTCATGTCGTCGACGATTTCTCGAAGAGGAAGATATTAGCCGAATGGAGCGGCCACCCAGATCTTCTGACCTCAATGCCATTGAGCATGTATGGAATGCTCTCGGGAGACGCATTGGAGCTTACCATTCCCCCTTCCAGAACTCTCCACGAACTGAGAACAGCACTTGTCATGTAGTGGTCATTAATCGTACAATTACCTCGTGAAAGGAGATGCTGGCAATGCTTGAACCTAATGGCCCCAAACGGTTAATAGACGTCATAGGTGATGTCTATTAACCGGTTTTATTTTAAAAGGTTTTATTACTATAGAACTCCCAAAAGGATTGATAACTATGGGTTGTGGAAAATCCTCCCAAATCCTCTTACAAGACTTTCGCTCACGGAAGAGGATGTTCACATTTTTTCAATTCCCAAGGAGTGGTAGCCATGAACATCATATCTGAAAAAATGACTATAAATGGGCAACAATATTACACCAATATTGTTTTATCCAAAATGATTAAGGACATGAAGGAGCAGGGTCCAACAACAGCCATGTCACGGATTCTACTTCTACATGAGAATGCCAGTGCTCACAAACTCATATTATCACAAAAATCCGCAACTTACGGCCTATCTGGATCAGGAAAATATCAAACATCTGCCACATCCTGCATATTCACCCGATCTTGCACCATTCAATTTTTTGGTTGTTTCCAAAAATTGAAAAGTAAGTTGTTCGGAATCCTTTTTCAAAAGTGTAAGTAAGACCTTGCAAAATGCGTTTATTCAGAGTTGGGGAGTATTCCCCAACAGGAGTATAGTCGCTCAAAAAAGTATCCGAACACTATGGTTGATTACAGAATTCAGAAAAAAATATCTGGCAACGTTTTTTTTAGAAATTAGTGATCTGGCAACCTTCGTGTCACGTGACACGATTTTCAATTCGATGAGTAATTTTTATTTTCACACCCGTGAAATTGATTCTAAATTTACATTTTGTGCTGTAAATCTAATATGTTCTGCAAAATCCTAGTCAAGCATTTCATTTTGGGTCGTTTAACGTTGATTAAAATTGTAAAATTTCTAATGAAAATGAAACTTAAACTTGAATAGATTGCTTTACCAAAATAAACCGATCAATTTCTTCAGAAATTCATTCTTTGAGAATCTTCACAATTCGGGCTAAACTATATTTTGTTTACAGGTCATTGATTGCTTTGCTCAAAAATGGACTATTTGTCTTTTCTATTGAGCTAAATAATCAGTAAATTATCCTTGTAAACAAGGTTACACTGAAATATTTCACTTATCATAATTCTTTAAATATTAAAGGAATATTGGGGAAAATACTCTGGTTTCAATGAATTAAGGAACAACCCTATGTTATACCAATGAGAAGCTAACGTCGATAAAGCTCTTAATCAAATATATTAATATACATGCAATTCTGTTTTCACACGGATTTTTTTTTACACGATTTAGAAAAAAATTCCAATTTTCTTTTTACACGATTAATTTTGATCTAACACGGTTCAAACGGCGCATTTCTAAAAATCTCCATTTGAATTTAATTCTGAAAAAATATTCCAAAAAAAAAATTCCCAGAATTTACATTTATAACAAAGATGCCGCTTTTATGGTCACATTTTTCGAAATAGTTTTAACTTTGAAATGTACTATAGACATAGTCTGTGCACTAAAATCCCCAAAATAAAAACTGCACTAACATAACTACACAGCAAGTTTCCTCTATTTTATTCTTTATTTTATGGAAAAATTATACAAAACCTACTTCATTCGGAATAAAGTGGCAACACTGAGTTCCGGGAATTCCCCTCAATTTTTATCTTCAATACATACGTTAGTCTTGGTCTCTCATTTCGTATTTAAAGTTAGAAGTGTTTAAATGTTTAACAGAAGAAATCGAAAAAAAAAATTGTTTTCTGAAGTTTTGTGTGCGTAATATAAATTTATTAAATTTTGCTGATAGGTAATTTACAATTTTTCATCATCTGATATATTTACTACAATTCAAATATTTTTCGTAAGCTTTACCACGATGTCGGATAATTCAACACAAAAGCAGAAAAGGAAAGCTATCTCTTTGGATACTAAGATCCAAATTCTAGATCGTCTTGCAACTGAAAAAGATTCAACATCCATAGGCAAATATGGTATTGTATTGGGTTTTCACGTCTGGAATCATTCTTCTATTTTTTTCATGCACTGTATGTTTTTTTACACGTTTTTTTTCGGGAACCTATCTACCGTGTAAGAAAACAGAATTGGGTGTATTAATTTTCAAAAATATTCATTGGATATTTAATGAGTTTTAGAAGTTTGAATATTTAACAATAACAATGCCAGCCACAAAAATTTACTTCAGAATTAAAACTCAGTAATAAGTATTGTATCAAAGTGTTTAACAAAATAAGTTTGTATTTTAGACCTTTGCGTAAAGAATTCTTCAACTTTTCATGAGTTTTGTATAAGTTTCTTAAAATTGGCAGTGTTGTTTTTAAATATTAAAACTTCCATAATGTATTAAATTCTGAACGAATATTGTTTAAAAATTGAATATTGATATATTTGATTGAGATATTCATCTTCTATCATACTTTTTAAAGCAAAAAAAAATCTTATTTTATAAGTTATAGAGGTTTGACTTTAGCTTTCCATTCGTTGGGTTGTTTTACCTCTGAGCGGCACTTTTTTTGCACACCATGGGCTAAATGACCAGGTCACAAGGACCCCGAAGGCTCAGAGAAGGTTGGGGGAGGGGACCCACTGGAACAGCTGTTGGGAGATAGATGGTAGCCTCCCGTCAAGGCCATCCAGCGTGTTCTTTAACGTGCACAGGGTATATCTCTCCCGCACACGGGGCCACGGCTTATCGTCCCATCCGACGGACGGCGGCCTTTCCAAGCCCATCGGTGTCCCCTACTGACCGTGGGCAGGGCGGGGAATTTTGCGGAGATAAATCTCGACCCTGACCCAGCTGGGACTCGAACCTGGGAACTACAGATTACGAGCCTGACGCGCTACCGACTGAGCCACCCCCTAGCTTTCCATTGACTTAACATAGAGATTTTCCTTAATTCATGGAAATAAATGTAGCTATTTAGAGAGATTCAAGTGAGATCTTCAATTTATCTTTAGCAATGATCATTCAAAAAAAGTGTATTTTTCAAAGTTAGGAAATTCTGAAAGAGGCTTTCCCTCTACATAACATGGGAGTAACAACAATAAAAGTAACAGCAAATAACCCTCCATAAGGAGACTCAGTAAAGATCCTTTTATTAAATTATAATCTCAGAAAATTTGACATTTTGGAACAAAGAAAAATTCAGATGTGGACCCATAAACTAATAATCTGCATTTATTTCACAAGCATTAGAAGATGAAAAAAGTTTTATATTTTCGTAAAAATTTGGGTGTAAATGATGATAAAGAAATAACTATAGAGACACGTTTCCTAGTAACTTAATATCAAAGAAATCCGTCTTTTTTGCAGTCAGAATTCCTGAGCTGATTTATTTAATTGCCGTGATCTCTTTGGCCATATGCAAAAGCTGATCATCAGTCCCAAAGTCTCCACAAAATCGAAAACAGCAACTAGAGACATTCCCAGCCAAACTCCAATGTAGCCTCCGATATAGCTGAACGCTTCGACGTTCTGTAAAAGAGGAAGGAAAGATTTAATACAATTGATGAGAAACAAAATTCGTTTCGTTAATAAAGTTTTAGTGGATATGAAGTTGGGTTGTTTTATCTCTGTGTTGCATTTTCGTTCTAACAATGAACTAAATGGTCAGGTCATAAGGATCCCAAGAACTCAGAGTAGGTTGTGGAAGGGAATTCACTAAGTTGCTACGAAACAGATAGAAGACTCCGGTTAAGGCCATATAGCGTGTTTTTTAATGTGCATAAGATATGATTGTTCTTTCACGTCCCATTTGACGGACGGCGGCCTCTACAAGGCCACTGGTGTCCCTTGAATACCGAGGGCAACATATGGACTAGAGCAAAGGTAAATCTCATGGGTAGAGAGCTCTCAGCTGGTAGAGAGTTGGGACTTGAACCTAGGGACTGCAGATGAAGAACCAACTCTCGCCCCACTGTTCCGCAAAGCAGATTTATACTGTCCGTCGAGTGAATGCAGAGGACAGGTCCTCATCTAGAAGAAGTGGAAGTGGTATTGGTGGTGGTGGTGTGTGTGTGTGGGGGGGGGGAGGGCAAGAAACACAATCGAGCCGAAAAAATCTAAAAGATGGGGAGCTATGAGACTGGATTTCCAAAGGAGTATAACTTTTCCCCTTCGGTTTAGAAGTATTTTAAATTTCTTAAAATATGCATGAATTATCAACAAGTTTAATAATATTTTTTCCTCTCTTTCCCTTACTACCATTCTGAAGGGGAGGGGGCATGACCCGATTGCTTCCCCCCCTTTAGAATGGTAGTAAAAGTCCCTAGATGGGTAGAGAATATTAAGATTTTTCGTGGGGTGGGAAATCATATTCAATTTAACTTTTGAAGGACCAATTGAGGGTCTTTTTCGACTCCATATGTGCTCTTTTGTGGATAAAATGTCTTTTGCATTTGGTTTTCACGATTTCTGCTCATGTTATCGTCTGATTTTGATATGCTATTTATTTCACTTTGTAAAAAATTAAAAGTGTATAACTAGAAAAATATTTCTGCATGGATGCAAATTATTGTTGAAAAATATATCATTATATAAATCACATGTTGGAAATGTTATAGACATTTCATTACACTGGCCACTCGGAAATTGGTGTCAAATTGCGAATTCATGGATTATTTAAATTTCAAAGTAACTTATACAGTCGCTCAAAAAATATCCGAACGCTATGGTTGATTACACAATTCAGAGAAAAAATATCTGGCAACGATTTTTTTTTAGAAATTAGTGATCTGGCAACCTTCGTGTCACGTGACACGAAGGTTGCCAGATCACTAAAAAGACATGGATCGTGTGGGCTCACTCACGGAAATATTGAGCGTGTGCAGTTACCGTTCACAGCAAACTGGAGCATGTGCAGTAAATGCACACGCTCCAGTTTGCTGTGAACGGTAACTGGAGCGTGTACATTTGCTGTACACGCTCCAGATATTTTTCCTGAATTCTGTAATCACGTGACACAAAGGTTGCCAGATCACTAATTTCTAAAAAAAATCGTTGCCAGATATTTTTTCTGAATTCTGTAATCAACCAGAGCGTTCGGATATTTTTTTGAGCGACTGTACCTTTTGCCTGGTTTCTCAAAGTCTTCTTCACCTTTATTTTCTAATGAAGTCTTTCGAAATAATTTAAATATTAGGTTTTATTCATAATGTCCATGAACGAATTAAGTATCAGAAATTTTATCATAACATTTCTTAAAATATTTAGCGTGGACCATTCTATACTCCTATTGGTAACTTCCGTGATATTTTAAGGGATGGTCCTACAAAGATTAAAGAGGTTATGCTTTTCCTTACAGAGAAACTGTAGCCGAGTTCCTGAATCCAATCAACAAGCAGCCGTCGGTCGGATAGGACGTTAAGGCGTTGCCCTGAAGGCAGGAGAACCATAACCTGTGCACGTTAAACAATATGCTGGATGACTTTGACGGGATTCTGCAATCTGTCTCCTAAAAGCTGTCTAATGAGACCCTTTTTTCCCATCCTTCTCTGAGCCTTCGGGATCCTTGTAACCCGGCCATTTAGCCAGTTGTGTGGGAAAAAAAGAACCGCTCAGAGGTAAAACCAACCCTTGATTCAAGTGGCTTTTACAATTTTTCATGAAATTGCAATAAAACAAGGCCTCACTTTGATTCTCATATTTTTATAACACTTAATTAGCCGCGACAGGCTCGTAATCTGTAGTTCCCAGGTTCGAGTCCCAGCTGGGTCAGCGTTGAGATTTATCTCCGCAAAATTCCTCCCCCCCTGCCCACGGTCAGTAGGGACACCGATGGGCTTGGAAAGGCCGCCGTCCGTCGGATGGGACGTTAAGCCGTGGCCCTGTGTGTGGGAGAGCCATACCCTGTGCACGTTAAAGAACACGCTGTATGGCCTTGACGGGAGGCTACCATCTGTCTCCCAACAGCTGTTCCAGTGGGTCCCCTCCCCCAACCTTCTCTGAGCCTTCAGGATCCATGTGACCTGGCCATTTAGCCCATGGTGTGCAAAAAAGTGCCGCTCAGAGGTAAAACAACCCAACAACACTTAATTGTAAACTGCTTAAAGTTCGACCATTTGTTTCATTATTGAAAAGTGACCCCGTGTGGGTTCTACTCTGGGCTGGATTAAGTCAGGGAACCTGCGCCCCAAGGAAGAGGGGGCGCCTTGACAGCTAAGGACTGGCAGTATTTCAAATAGAAAATAATATTTTTTGAAACCTATGCTCACTTTGATATTAGTAATAATAAAATAATTATGAATCCAACGAATGACCCTGAAACCTACGAATTATTTTTATGTCAGTTGGCCATGAAGAGTATTAGGGGACAAAACAAAATGTCTTAAAGATTGCATTTTACTCAAAGAAAGGCGATAATCCATTTCTGGTAGCAGTAAGGGCTGCAAAATCATGAGATTACTTCATTTTCAGAACTGTTTGATCTGACCCTGCTTCCATAGGCTGCCGTCCGTCTGATGGGACGTAAAGCCGTGGCGCTGTGTGTGGGAGAGAGCCCACACTCTGTGCACGTTAAAGAACACGTTAGATGGCCTTGACAGGAAACTTCCATCTGTCTCCTAACAGCTGTCCAGTAAGCCCCCTTCCCCCAACTTTCTCTGAGCCTTTGAGGTTACTTGTGACCTGCCCATTTAGACCCATTTTGAGCAAAAACGTGCCGCTCAGGTTAAAACAACAACTCAATCAGTGAATCATGCAGACTGCATTTCATTCGGCGTTTTTCTGTCAGGATTTTTTTCCCATTCCTGATCAGACCCGCAGTGTTGGCAGCTTATCTGCAAATTTCGGTATCACCCCGTAGTTGCGATATCACCCCGAACCAAAGCGACACCTCTGTGTGTGTGCCGTGATAGCTCAGCTTTATTATTGCAGTTACCACAAAAATAGCATTGCCTTTTCTAAGAAATCCCGAAGCATCATTTTCTTTGTTTTTGTTTGGATTGGATTGCTTTACCTCTGAGTGGCACTTTTTTTGCACACATTAGGCTAAATTGCCAGGTCACAAAGACCCTCCAAGGACGCAGGTAAGTTTGGGAGGAATGGGACCCATTGGACAGCTATTAAGAGAAAAATGAAGTGTTGTCTCAAAGCCATCTAACGTATTCTGTAACAAGCACAGGGTAGTTCTCTCTTGAACACGACTTAACGTCCCATCCGATGGGGTGGCTCAGTCGGTAGCGCGCCAGGCTCGTAATCTGTAGTTCCCAGGTTCGAGTCCCAGCTGGGTCAGCGTTGAGATTTATCTCCGCAAAAATTCCCCGCCCTGCCCACGGGCAGTAGGGGACACCGAGGGTCTTGGAAACACCGCCGTCCGTCGGATGGGACGTTAAGCCGTGGCCCCGTGTGCGGGAGAGCCATACCCTGTGCACGTTAAAGAACCCGCTGGATGGCCTTGACGGGAGGCTACCATCTGTCTCCCAACAGCTGTTCCAGTGGGTCCACTCCCCCAACCTTCTCTGGGCCTTCGGGGTCCATGCGACCTGGCCATTTAGCACATGGTGTGGAAAAAAGTGCCGCTCAGAGGTAAAACAACCCAACCCATCCGATGGACGGCGGTCTTTCAAAAACTATCGGTGTCCCTTAGAGTTAGCGGAGATAAAGCTCAACGCTGACACAGTTAGGACTCGAACCCGATTTTATTTGTATTATTTCTTTAATATGTTTATAAATTATTATTTGTTAGATAAAATAAATCTAAAACGTTTTTTTATAAAAGTTTCAAGGGGTGAGCAACTTTTCTCTCTCCTCTGAAAACGATCATACAAAAAATGTTTTTTGTTATGTCTATTTACGTTAGAAGAAAAATATTGTCGTTCGCTTTAAGAAAAAGAAAGTGCAGAAACGCTAAGCATTCAGTCAATCGTCCATACAGTCGCTCAAAAAAGTATCCGAACACTATGGTTGATTAGAGAATTCAAAAAAATATCTGGCAACGATTTTTTTAGAAATTAGTGATCTGGCATCCTTCGTGTCACGTGATTACAGAATTCAGGAAAAAAATCTGGAGCGTGTACGGCAACTGTACACGCTCCAGTTACCGTTCACAGCAAACTGGAGCGTATGCAGTTACTGCACACACTCCAGTTTGCTGTGAACGGTAACTGCACACGCTCAATATTTCCGTGAGTGAGCCCACACGATCTAGTATCAAAATAATATGACCACCGACAGTCGCTCAAAAAAGTATCCGAACACCATGGTTGATTGCAGAATTAAAAAAAATATCTGGCAACGATTTTTTTAGAAATTAGTGATCTGGCAACCTTCGTGTCACGTGATTACAGTTACCGTTCACAGTTACCGTTCATAGCAAACTGGAGTTCTCTCTTGAACACGGCTTAACGTCCCATCCGATGGCGGTCTTTCAAAAACTATCGGTGTCCCTTAGAGTTAGCGCAGATAAAGCTCAACGCTAACACAGTTAGGACTCGAACCCGATTTTATTTATATTATTTCTTTAATATGTTTATAAATTATTATTTGTTGGATAAAATAAATCTAAAACATTTTTTTATAAAAGTTTCGCCAGATCGTGTGGGCTCACTCACGGAAATATTGAGCGTGAAACTTTTTATAAAAGAAAAACGCCGAATGAAATGCAGTCTGAATGATTCACTGATTGAGTTGTTGTTTTAATCTGAGCGGCACGTTTTTGCTCAAAATGGGTCTAAATGGGCAGGTCACAAGTAACCTCAAGGGCTCAGAGAAACTTTGTGTCACGTGATTACAGTTCCCGTCTCCAGTTACCGTTCACAACAAACTGGAGCGTGTGCAGTTACTGCACACGCTCCAGTTTGCTGTGAACGGTAACTGCACACGCTCAATATTTCTGTGAGTGAGCCCACACGATCCAGGTTTTTTGTGAGCTCACACGATCCAATGTGCTGTGCACATTAACCGCAACCGCTCCAGTTTGCTGTGAACGGTAACTGCAGACGCTCCATATTCATTGCATGATGTATTCATACGCATTATATATTCAAAAAATAGTGATCTGGCTACGTATCACGTGACACGAAGGTTGCCCAAATCACTAATTTTTGAAAAAATCGTTGCCAGATATTTTTTCTGAATTCTGTAATCAACCATAGCGTTCGGACACTTTTTTGAGCGACTGTACAACTACTTCACAATAATCTTTCTGATACTAATTCTAATCATATTTCGATATCATATTCTCATATCATAACTCACCTCATATTTCGGACTATACTTGTAAACGATAATTTCTTGATCTCTGAAGAAGACTCCCACTTTACTCATGTATCTTGAATATAAAAGAAAAGATTAGAATCAGTATCAGAAAGATTATTATGAAAGAAAAATAGCAACTTACAATATTCACATTATGCCCTACAAAGCTGAATAAAAAGGGTGGCGTAAGGAGGGGGTGGCAAAGGGGGCCTTCCACTTTTTGAGAATCCAGTAGCCGAAAAGAAGCGAAAAGACATTAAACATACACGTACTTTTTTATTAGGTCCAGTTCCATATTTTGTCACTCGTAATTCAGATACAGATTTCAATAACTTCTTAAATAAACTTCTTGTGAAAAAAATGTGACTGAAGATAATTTAAAACTCTCAATTAAATCGATTTCAATCTCGATTTTCAACAAAATTCGTTCGGTATTTAGAGAGTTACGGAAATTAAAATATTTAACAAAAACATTGAAAATTTTGAAAATTGCTCTGAAAAGTTATAAAAGCAAGTTAAAACGAAAGCAATAACCTAAAGTTTATTAGTAGGTGTAGGAATATTTTTAGCAGTTTCCGTAACAATTTTGTTGATTTTACCAATTTTGATTTTTTTTTGGGGGGGGGGGGGGCAGGATCAGCAAACTTGCTAATTTAGTGAAAAGCATCACAGGAAAATGTCCTGTAGAAACACTTGAAATAATTAGTTGAAAAAAAAAGTTGGTTTCGTCCTGTGTGGGATTCGAACCCACTTCTCCCCGAAGCATGCAAGGAGGCATCATAACCGTTAGACCACCACAGATTAACCCTTTCCTTAAGCAATGTGCCCTAAAGCAAGGGGCGGGGGTGGCTCAGTCGGTAGCGCGCAAGGCTCGTAATCTGTAGTTCCCAGGTTCGAGTCCCAGCTGGGTCAGCGTTGAGATTTATCTCCGCAAAATTCCCCGCCCTGCCCACGGTCAGTAGGGGACACCGATGGGCTTGGAAATGCCGCCGTCCGTCGGATGGGACGTTAAGCCGTGGCCCCGTGTGTGGGAGAGCCATACCCTGTGCACGTTAAAGAACACGCTGGATGGCCTTGACGGGAGGCTACCATCTGTCTCCCAACAGCTGTTCCAGTGGGTCACCTCCCCCAACCTTCTCTGAGCCTTCGGGGTCCATGTGACCTGGCCATTTAGCCCATGGTGTGCAAAAAAGTGCCGCTCAGAGGTAAAACAACCCAACCCAAAGCCCTAAAGCAATTTTGTTGATTAGCCACTGGCGCCATCTATATCGGAAATCGAGCAACCAAGCTGCCTCATATGATGGAAATAATATTTGTTTAACAAATTATTTCAAGTGTTACTTTTACTGAGTATTTAACCACTATTAAGCTGTTTTAAGACACAGGATGAAGATGAGTAGAGAGGAAAAATTTTCTTGAGCTCGGTGGGATCTGAACCCACGAACTCGTGACGACATATCAAGTGCTCTGTCACACAGAAGAGCCAACCAATGGAAATCTATTAGCTTGTGGCTAAGTATGACTCGGATGTCCGGTCAGTGCAACATGTGAGGAATTGGTGTCAGGCATTCGAAAATGACCGTTAGATTCTAGTTGGATTGTTTTACCTCTGAGCGGCACTTTGTTGCACACAATGGGCTAAATGGTCAGGTCACAAGGACCCTAAAGACTCAGAGAAAATTGGAGGAAGGGGTTCCACTGGACAGCTGGCTTTTGAGAGACAGATAATAGTGTCCTGTCAAGGCCATCCAGCGTGTTCTTTAACGTGCACAGGGTATGGCTTAACCTCCCATCTGATGGACATCGGCCTTTTCAAGCCCATCGCTGTCCTCTACTGACTGAGGCAGAGAGTTTTGAGGAGATAAATCTTAATGCTGTTCCAGCTGGGACTGGAATCTGGGAATTGCAGATTACGAGCCTGGCACACTACCGACTGAGCCACCCAGCTCAAACTCTAGTGGATGAGGAATCTCAGCACCTGGCAATGGGCAACTCTTCATCACGTACCATATAGTAAGGCCGGGCTCCATCGGATTTTTTCCTGTTTGGGAAGCCGAAGAAACATCTCCAAAGACGATGCTTTTCCATTGGCTGACACCGTGAAAGAGGAAGTCAGAAAGTGTCTTCAGGATCAGGACAGAAGCATCCTTCTTTCAAAACGTCTTCGATAAGCTGACCGATCATTATTACAAGTGTCACAAGAAATCTGGAGATTACGTGGGAAAATAATATACCCACGTGCATCATTTTCTGTATGCTATCTTCAGTGAAATACCTGCCTTCTATAGAAGTTAAATAGGAAACCTTATTTTCTGACTTACCCTCGTACATACCTACCCTCCTTCCTGATTCGCTATAAGTTACAAGTAGAGAATTACCTTTAAATAAGGGCGGGGGTGGCTCAGTCGGAAGCGCGCCAGGCTCGTAATCTGCAGTTCCCAGGTTCGAGTCCCAGCTGGGTCAGGGTTGAGATTTATCTCCGCAAAATTCCCCGCCCTGCCCACGGTCAATAGGGGACACCGATGGGCTTGGAAAGGCCGCCGTCCGTCGGATGGGACGTTAAGCCGTGGCCCCGTGTGCGGGAGAGCCATACCCTGTGCACGTTAAAGAACACGCTGGATGGCCTTGACGGGAGGCTACAATCTGTCTCCCAACAGCTGTTCCAGTGGGTCCCCTCCCCCAACCTTCTCTGAGCCTTCGGGGTCCATGTGACCTGGCCATTTAGCCCATGGTGTGCAAAAAAGTGCCGCTCAGAGGTAAAACAACCCAACAACCCACAACCTTTAAATAAAGAATATATAGAGAGGGGGATGTCAGTAAATAAGGTGAATTTTAAGTGCAGCATCAAAACAATTGATTCCAGAAACATGTACAGTCGCTCAAAAAAGTATCCGAACACTGTGGTTGATTACAGAATTTAGAAAAAATATCTAGCAACGATTTTTTTTAGAAATTAGTGATTTGGCAATCTTCGCGTCACATAAGTGAAATTGATTAAATTACATTTTAATTTGCCTATTCACAAATTAAATTTATATTATAAATCATTTTATATAGGATTATATAATATTTTCAATTATATAATATTATGTTATATAATAAAAGATATGTATATAATTATTTATATTATATTATAAAATGGCAAGTTTTGCCCATTCACACGAAGTAGCCCAAGAAATATTCGGTAAACGTGGGATTTACGAATAGTTAGGCAAAAAAAGAAACTGAGTTTTATCTGGCAACGATTTTTTTAGAAATTAGTGATCTGGCAATCTTCGTGTCACGTGACACGAAGATTGCCAGATCACTAATTTCTAAAAATAAAAAACGTTGCCAGATATTTTTTCTGAATTCTGTAATCAACAAATAGTGTTCGGATACTTTTTTGACCGACTGTACATACACTATTTTTTAATTTATTCATCTTCTCTATCGTTACGTTTAGTCCAACAGCTGAGAAGTTTTCTGATTCCATCAGAAAAAAAAGAAGAAAAGTTTTCGTTACAGAGCATGGTCAATTTTACACCGCCTTTGAACATCTATCCCATGGCTAATATTCAATTTAGGACAGATTTCTTCCAAAATGATGCGTCGGTTTTCCTGAACATGTTTATTAACATGTTGCACTCTAACAGATGTTACTGCTTCAACTTGTTTACCACGCCGATGTTTACACACTTGTGCGACTGTTTCTGAAACGTTTGCCCAATTTGTACATTCTTTTATGATAAATAACACTACCATATTGTGCACATATTCTATGGCAAACTTCACTTGTTTTGATTCCTTATGACAGCAAAAAACGAATGCCACTTCGGTGTTCAACTGACTGTCTGATTAAGTATTGTCTTGTCAACTTTACACTGAAACTGATCAACTTCATTTGTCAAATAGGCCAAATCATCAGCATAATCTAAATCATAAATTTTCTCTAGACCATTTAAGCCCAAAATCTTTCCCTCGCAGTGAATTTTAATGTAGTAGTAAATACATGTTCAAACTTGCAGTAATGGGAGTATGCAGTAAAGATTACATAATGGGTATATATATTCTTATAATTATATATGTATATATATATATGTGTGTCTATGAAAAATGATAATTCCCCTTATTTATTGACTTACCCTCGTACAATAACAAGAAACTTGAAAAGCATTAGAAACTGAAAGCGGAAATAGCCTTTCGAAAAATCAATGAGTTCTTTACCATCAGAATCGATCAAACTGTTTCGAGTAACAGCAAGTCGGCGACTGAGATACATTTCTCTAGTTTAGGATTGGCGATGCCAGAAATATTTCCAACGGTTCGGTCAATTCGAATATGGCTTCTAATCAGGATCATTCGCCAGCTGATATAAGTTATGCTGTGTACATGTTCATTTGGAGCTGGCGATATACAAAACACAAGCAGATTGCACAGCTGTAGATTCTCCTTTAGCTGAAGTCCAAAATCGAAATCATAGCCAGTCGAGTTGGTTTAGATGGTCATCATCGAGACCCTGTAAAGCTGACCACTCCTCAGCTGCACTGAGCCTCAGCAGGGTGAAAGAAAAAGTGGCCATAGGAGTCCAAATTAATAGACCGAATTGATCTGGCAGCCTTCCCCTTC
The DNA here is from genome assembly GCA_038380435.1 of Ryuthela nishihirai. Taxonomy (NCBI): domain Eukaryota; kingdom Metazoa; phylum Arthropoda; class Arachnida; order Araneae; family Heptathelidae; genus Ryuthela; species Ryuthela nishihirai. The sequence goes on along the minus strand of JAWZYU010000028.1, from coordinate 28,778,344 downwards.
CATGGGGGAGCGGGGGTGGCTCAGTCGGTAGCGCGCCAGGCTCATAATCTGTAGTTCCCAGGTTCGAGTCCCAGCTGGGTCAGCGTTGAGATTTATCTCCGCAAAATTCCCCGCCCTGCCCACGGTCAGTAGGGGACACCGATGGGCTTGGAAAGGCCGCCGTCCGTCGGATGGGACGTTAAGCTGTGGTCCCGTGTACAGGAGAGCCATACCCTGTGCACGTTAAAGAACACGCTGGATGGCCTTGACGGGAGGCTACCATCTGTCTCCCAACAACTGTTCCAGTGGGTCCCCTCCCCCAACCTTCTCTGAGCCTTCGGGGTTCTTGTGGCCTGGCCATTTAGCCCATGGTGTGCAAAAAAGTGCCGCTCAGAAGTAAAACAACCCAACCCAACCCCTTCCATAGGAAAGAATATCTGTTTTGAAAGATACTAACGTCTGCACCAAGGAAAGGTCGGGTCAGACTTTAGGGGCTATGCTTGGCCCCTCTTGTATATCGTCAAAAAAAGAGGCCGTATATCGTCAAAGAGGTAAAGGGCCCAATAGAGATTAGTTTGGGCTCCATTTTTCGAACCGGAGCCAGAACATATTTAAATGGAACCCACCCGATCTGGGGAAATCATTTCGCTGACATATCAAAAAAAAAATAGAACAAACAGAAATGCATCCCACTAATATTTCTTTTTTTAGTCTTCGAATTCTAAATTGTTTCAAACTTTTAAAATTATTATAATCATTTCATGATAAAATAAAAAAAAAATTATGATTTTTAGAAATACTATTTGAAACTGAAAGTTTTTGAGTAACATCATTATGAACGTTAAGAGAAATTTCATTTATTTAATGTATAGATAATAAAAATATTTAAAATATTTTTTTTTTCAAAATTAAAGGAAAATTTAGAAATTTAAATCCGAACCAGAGTCGGAACTCATCTTCAGTGTGCCTAGCTACCACTTACAGTCTATTATTATATTATCGTTTCATTTTTAAATCGTTATTGGATATTTTTTATTAAACTACAATTATTATAAATACTTACGATCTTGGGTCTCCTGGGCCAAAATTCTGAAAACAAAAAGATTTAGAGTCAACTATAAAAAAGAATAAATTTTTTGCAATTATTCTTATATTGCGCTAATAAACTAAAAATTAATTAATAAGTAGAATAAATTTTTACATTACCTTAATAAAAATTTACACATCAATGATTTTGGCACCATTGATTCTTAAAAATTCCAGAATCAAATCCTATTCTTCTATTCATCTAATGCCACATATCGCCAGTATTTTATTAAACAGCTTACGAGAAAAGGCACCTTAAAGAGTAAAGAAAACATTCCCGAATATAATTAAAATTAATACAATTAAAGTTGTACCTTTAACACTCAGTGGTGTCACCATTTATTTTTTTTTGGGGAGGAAGGTCCTGTTCCCTTCCCCCTGGATGCAGTCGCTCAAAAAACCTCGTGTCACGTGACACGAAGGTTGCTAGATCACTAATTTCTAAAAAAATCGTTGGCAGATATTTTTCTGAATCCTGTAATCAACCATCGTGTTCGGATATTTTTTTGAGCGACTGTAGGTGGTCATATTATTTTGATACTAGATCGTGTGGGCTCACTCACGGAAATATTGAGCGTGTGCAGTTACCGTTCACAGCACTCTGGAGCGTGTGCAGTAACTGCACACGCTCCAGTTTGCTGTGAACGGTAACTGGAGCGTGTACAGTTGCCGTACACGCTCCAGATATTTTTCCTGAATTCTGTAATCACGTGACACGAAGGTTGCCAGATCACTAATTTCTAAAAAAAAAAAATCGTTGCCAAATATTTTTTCTGAATTCTGTAATCAACCATAGCGTTCGGATACTTTTTTGAGCGATTGTAGGTGGTCATATTATTTTGATACTAGATCGTGTGGGCTCACTCACGGAAATATTGAGCGTGTGCAGTTACCGTTCACAGCACTCTGGAGCGTGTGCAGTAACTGCACACGCTCCAGTTTGCTGTGAACGGTAGCTGGAGCGTGTACAGTTGCCGTACACGCTCCAGATATTTTTCCTGAATTCTGTAATCACGTGACACGAAGGTTGCCAGATCACTAATTTCTAAAAAAAAAAATCGTTGCCAAATATTTTTTCTGAATTATGTAATCAACCATAGCGTTCGGATACTTTTTTGAGCGACTGTAGGTGGTCATATTATTTTGATACTAGATCGTGTGGGCTCACTCACGGAAATATTGAGCGTGTGCAGTTACCGTTCACAGCACTCTGGAGCGTGTGCAGTAACTGCACACGCTCCAGTTTGCTGTGAACGGTAACTGGAGCGTGTACAGTTGCCGTACACGCTCCAGATATTTTTCCTGAATTCTGTAATCACGTGACACGAAGGTTGCCAGATCACTAATTTCTAAAAAAATCGTTGCCAGATATTTTTCTGAATCCTGTAATCAACCATCATGTTCGGAAATTTTTTTGAGCGACTGTACTTCCATATTCTGAAGTAACTGAGTCAGATAGGTTTCCGCAGTTTACTCCAGGAAACTGCGTTCATGGCTGAATGAAGTGAAAGCAAAGGTAAGGAGAGTTGAAGTGAAAGCAAAGGTAAGGAGAGTTGAAGTGAAAGCAAAGGTAAGGAGGGTTGAAGTGAAAGCAAAGGTAAGGAGGGTTGAAGTGAAAGCAAAGGTAAGGAGGGTTGAAGTGAAAGCAAAGGTAAGGAGGGTTGAAGTGAAAGCAAAGGTAAGGAGGGTTGAAGTGAAAGCAAAGGTAAGGAGGGTTGAAGTGAAAGCAAAGGTAAGGAGGGTTGAAGTGAAAGCAAAGGTAAGGAGGGTTGAAGTGAAAGCAAAGGTAAGGAGGGTTGAAGAGAAAGCAAAGGTAAGGAGGGTTGAAGTGAAAGCAAAGGTAAGGAGGGTTGAAGTGAAAGCAAAGGTAAGGAGGGTTGAAGTGAAAGCAAAGGTAAGGAGGGTTGAAGTGAAAGCAAAGGTAAGGAGGGTTGAAGTGAAAGCAAAGGTAAGGAAGGTTCTGTCATGGCTAAGTGGGCTGAGCATTTCAGACATATTCCAAATAATGTGGTTAGCTCTACTTCCATTGTTTGTGATAATGATAAATGCATTACTTCTTTCAGCTGGCTATTGTTCATACAAGAGTAAAACTGTATTTTTTTTTAAATTGATGTTTAACTGTAGATAACGGTAAAATGACTTACCTGCCTTTCGGCATCACGTTCTTTAACCTCATACTCAAATGACGTAGATCTGAAAAGAAGAAGAATAGTATGTACGAAACATTGAATTAAATATAAACGTGATGAGCATTTGATTAGCAAGGAACCCTGTTTTGTTAATAGAGTACGTTAGTTTTATATGTAAATTTGATATAGGATTATATTCTTTTAAAAACCATATAATACACCCTGTCCGGACTAAAACGATTTCCAAAATAGAGGTGGTTTTCGACTAACATCTTTTGGTTTAATACGATTTTTCCACTTCTTGTGTACGATCGTTTATATGATTGCATTTAGCACATCAGAAGAAACCTTGGATGCTCTCCTTATTCATAATTTCATCATTTCGGAAATGATGTCTTACATTTTTCTATACAATTAGTTATTTAATTTATTACCTTATTATAATACTAGTGTATTATGTAATTAATAGGTTTAAACAGCTATAATATATGTATTTAAACCACAGAGAACATTTTAATTGGCGCTGACATTGACAATGTAGAAGTATATAAATTCATTCTTTTTGGTTAAAAGGATTAACTTGTCGTGTGTCGAGTAAAAATGCTTGTTCATTACACATACAACTTACAACATACATCTTCATACACATTACAACATACATCTTCATTACACGACAACAATTTCTAAAGCAATCAGTTTCTCAATTTCAGTCTTCATTACTCGACAACAGTTTCTAAAGCAATCAGTTTTTCAATTTCAATCATGCATTACTCAACAACAATTTCTAAAGCAATCAGTTTCTCAATTTCAGTCTTCATTACTCGACAACAGTTTCTAAAGCAATCAGTTTTTCAATTTCAATCATGCATTACTCAACAACAATTTCTAAAGCAATCAGTTTCTCAATTTCAATCTTCATTAATCAACAACAATTTCTAAAGCAATCAGTTTCTCAATTTCAGTCTTCATTACTCGACAACAGTTTCTAAAGCAATCAATTTTTCAATTTCAATCTTCCTTGCTCGACAACAATTCAAAAAGCAATCAATTTTTCAATTTCAATCTTCCTTGCTCGACAACAATTCAAAAAGCAATCAGTTTCAAAATTTCAATCTTTATTACTCGGCAACAATTTCTAAAGCAATTAGTTTCTCAATTTCAATCATCATTTCTTTGAGAACAATTTCTGAAGCAATCATTTTCCCAATTTCAATCATTATTACTCGACAATATTTCTAAAGCAATCAGTTTTTCAATTTCAGTCATGCATTACTCAACAACAATTTCTAAAGCAAACAGTTTCTCAATTTCAATCTTCATTAATCAACAACAATTTCTAAAGCAATCAGTTTCTCAATTTCAATCATCATTACTTGAGAACAATTTCTAAAGCAATCAGTTTCTCAATTTCAATCATCATTACTTGAGAACAATTTGTAAAGCAATCAGATTCTCAATTTCAATCATCATTACTCAGCAACAATTTCTAAAGCAACCAGTTTCTCAAATTCAATCTTCATTAATCAACAACAATTTCTAAAGCAATCAGTTTCTCAATTTCAATCATCATTACTTGAGAACAATTTGTAAAGCAATCAGATTCTCAATTTCAATCATCATTACTCAACAACAATTTCTAAAGCAACCAATTTCTCAAATTCAATCTTCATTTCTCGATATTCACCTCTGCGTGTTATGAAATAAAGTAAAACTGCATTTAGCCATTTTTTGTTTCTACTTTTAACATCGTTACTTTCCTGTGAAGAAAAAGTTACATATATAATATATATGAAAAAATAATTAACACAAAGTATAGTCAGAATAAAGGATTAAAATGAAAAATATGTCAATCAGGTTAGGAATCTGGAAGGCATCCCACTATTTACATTATTTCTTATGAGAAATTGATGTCTGACTAATACAAATTCATCATATATTAATATTTTTGAAGAAAGTATCTATTGTATTAGTCGCGGAATGCTTGTACATCTTTTTATATTTTAGTTGTTTACAAAAAAAATCGATGTTCTTTAACTCTTTTTGATGTCTGTAAACAATTTTAAGTTTTAAGAGTACAAATTTCAAAGCTGACCCTTTTTAATTCGATTAAAAGGTTTACAATTTCAATATATAAATATATTTATACTTACAGACAATCTTGTTTGCATTCTCTGAAACAATCAGTGGTCTTTGCAGCTTTTTGAACGATGCAAACGTCTTCTGTAAAGAAATGAGTTCATAAATCCTTCAAAAAGATATCGTAGTTAAGGCTTTTGTAATAGAAACTGGCTAAATGCTTAAAATGGTGTGGAGAGTACAGATTAAAATATGTTAAAAGGAATGATCAATGAAGTTTCAGGAATTGAGTTTTAAAGGAAAGGCTAAGTATTTTTTTCTCTATCATATATTCTGTTTGCAGCGTTTAATTTTCAGTACATTCCTAATGCAACAAACTCCTGCAATAGCCTACTTCCTATCTGTTTGAGCTGGGTGATGTATAATACCCTCCGACGTCATGGGGGCGGGGGTGGCTCAGTCGGTAGCGCGCCAGGCTCGTAATCTGTAGTTCCCAGGTTCGAGTCCCAGCTGGGTCAGCGTTGAGATTTATCTCCGCAAAATTCCCCGTCCTGCCCACGGTCAGTAGGGGACACCGATGGGCTTGGAAAGGCCGCCATCCGTCGGATGGGACGTTAAGCCGTGGTCCCTGCGCGGGAGAGCCATACCCTGTGCACGTTAAGAACACGCTGGATGGCCTTGACGGGAGGCTACCATCTGTCTCCCAACAACTGTTCCAGTGGGTCCCCTCCCCCAACCTTCTCTGAGCTTTCTGGGTCCTTGTGACCTGGCCATTTAGCCCATGGTGTGTAAAATAGTGCCGCTCAGAGGTAAAACAACCCAACCCAATCCGACGTCAAGGAAAGCCTTTGTTACTCGATTGGATCTCTTCCGTTGTGGGGAACTGCGGTTGATTGTGGGAAATTACAGTTATCCTATTCTGTAAGTTCTTTTGATTCGGCTGCATCTTCCCCATTGTGCAGAACTACTGTTACCCTCTTTTTTAAACTCTCGTGACTCAACTCGATCTTCCTAAATGTGGGAAATTACTGTTATCCTCTACCTAAGCCTTTGTGACTCGACTGAATCTTTACCATTGTGGTCAACTATTGTTGACCTCTTCTGCAAATCCTTGTGGTTGGACTGGATTTTCCCAATTGATAGGACATACTGTTAATCTCATATGTAAGTCTTTGTGGCCGGACTCGATTTTTCTCATTGCTGGATATTATTGCTACCCTTTTTTGTAACTCCTTTTGATTCTAGTAGATCTTTCTGATTGTAGGGAATTTTGCGTGGCCGTGGTTAGCGCGCTTGACTACTGATCAAAGGAACCTGGGTTCGAGCCCTGGTAAGCCATGGATGTTTGTGCTGTCTTTCTGCTGAGGTCCGCCATCCTCAGGGACCTTATACTATGGCGTATTAAACTCCTTTTGATTCTAGTAGATCTTTCTGATTGTAGGGAATTTTGCGTGGCCGTGGTTAGCGCGCTTGACTACTGATCAAAGGGACCTGGGTTCGAGCTCTGGTAAGCCATGGATGTTTGTGCTGTCTTTCTGCTGAGGTCCGCCATCCTTAGGGACCTTATACTATGGCGTATTAAACTGAAAGGCTTCGGTCAGACCTCTGTGGCAAGCAGCTGCTTGACGTATTTATACTGTTATTCTCTACTGTAAGCCCTACTGACTCGACTCAATTTTCTTGATTGTGGGGAATTACTGTTATCATCTGCTGTAAGCTCTTGTGACTCGACCGGATTTTTCCCGTTGTGGATAATTACTGTTAACCTCTTGATTCGGCTCGATCTTACCCATTGTGAAGAACTATTTTACCGTCTTCTCTAAGCTCTTGTGTCTAGACTCGATCTTCCTGATTGCGAGGAATTACTGTTACCCTCTTCTGTAATCTCTTGGGCCTCAACACGATCTCCTTCATTGTGGGGGGGGGGGGGGGTGGCTCAGTCGGTAGCGCGCCAGGCTCGTAATCTGTAGTTCACAGGTTCGAGTCCCAGCTGGGTCAGCGTTGAGATTTATCTCCGCAAAATTCCCCGCCCTGCCCACGGTCAGTAGGGGACACCGATGGGCTTGGAAAGGCCGCCGTCCGTCGGATGGAACGTTAGGCCGTAACCCGTGTGCGGGAGAGGCATACCTTGTGCACGTTAAAGAACACGCTGGATGGCCTTGACGGGAGGTTACCATCTGTCTCCCAACAGCTGTTCCAGTGGGTCCCCTCCCCCAACCTTCTCTGAGCTTTCGGGGTCAATGTGACCTGGCCATTTAGCCCATGGTGTGCAAAAAAGTGCCGCTCAGAGGTAAAACAACCCAACCCAACCCTTCATTGTGGTATAATATTGCTACCATTTTCTGAGGATTTTCGAAATGAGTTTCAAACTCACGAGGTTATTCTGTGACTTTGGTGAAAGGAAGTTAACAAAAGGTTTCCCAATCAAGTAAACCTGTGTTAATAGACACCGTTTAATGCACAGATAACTGAAAAATATGGGTAATTGAAACATCATAAGTGATGTTAGGGAGCTCACTTTTTTCCAATAAGTTGAAATAATTTTTCTTTAGTTAAAATGAATTTCATTTGTTAATTTGCCATTTCATTTTTTGTTTCAGAGTATTAATCGTTTCAAAATATACATAATTCAAGGAGCATTGAAACGATTTCAAATCCAACAACTGGAACGGATTAGACTGGAAGCAGTTCATAACCGTTAATCTCTAATGCAATCCTGGAATCAGATTTTCGCAGTTTCCGAACAAAATTAAGTGTCACACGCTTCCTGACATTCAAGTCATTCACGTTTTCTGAAGGTTTTACAATACTAACATAAAATAATTACTTTGAATAGAACTGCAAATATGAAAGAAAAATTTCAGAAATGTTTGTTTTTTTCTTTTAATTTTAGTGCAATCGAATTAGGATAGTAAAGATGGATCCTGTGAATTTATTTCAAATTTTAGATTGCATTAATAAAAAGAGATTGCAAGAACAGAAACTGCTTAGCGTAACTTTTATGCATGAGGGTAAGACAGAAAGTAAGGTTCACAGTTTGAATTTTATTAAAAAAAATCCCATCAATTGACAATTTATGTAGGAGGGTAAGTGAAAAGTAAGGTTGTCCACAGTTTGTATTTTATTAAAAATCTCGTTAAAACAAACATCTGTGTCTATGCCACCACAGAATGTTAGAACCAAATAGTGCCGCTAAGTGGCGGTAGTAGTACTGCTACACACTCGTGTTGTGAGGGGCAGAGTCCGAACGGCATTGTGAACCTACTACCCGTATACAGGGTGTCCCTGAATTCATGGCCCTGAGGGGATGGTAGTACACACCAAACCCACTAATATTCGTCATAGAATATGCTGCCGCAAACTCAGTGAGGAGTCGGAAATGAAGGACAGACACATGTTTCCAGAGTGACATTTATTGGAGATCATTACAACTAATGCTCAAACGTCCGCCCACCAACGTTGATACAGGCGGCACAACGGCGGAGTAGTGATCGACGTACCTGCTCGTAAACACCGCGCTTGTCGCACACATCGGCGGCTGTAACGGACAGTCGGGCTACCACATCCCCCGCGGACTGACGGGCGTCTCGTACACGACACTCTTCAAATGTCCTCACAGAAAGAAATCAATACAAGAAAGATCGGGCGATCTGGGGGGCCAGGGATGGGACCACCGCGCCCAATCCATCGGTTCCCAAATGTGATATGAAGATGCTGACGCACGTCTGTGCTGAAATGTGCCCCCTACCGGCACCGGGCTGCGTTTGCAGCCGCATATTCTATGACGAATATTGGTGGATTTGGTGTGTACTACCATCCCCTCACATTTGGGCCATGAATTCAGGGACACCCTGTATATAAAGCTGGAGATCCTAGCAGCAGTTCTGTTTTTTGGCGCAGCTTCTGGCTGTGTACAGATGGGATTTCCAGTCAGTCCTCCATGTGAGGAAATGATACTGTGAGTTCGGAAATGATCGTGTGACCGTAGTGGATGAGGATCTTTGCAGCTGGTGATGGGCTACTATTCAACATCCACTATACAGGCCAGATCTGGCACTCTCGGATTTTAATTTGATAGGGAAGAGAAAAACTTAATTAGACACAAGATTAAAAATAACTAAACACAAGAAACATTTCCGAGGATGATAGCGCCAAAGAGGAAGTTACAAAATGGCTTCAGGAGCAGGATTTAATCATAAATCAGGATAGATAAAACTGGATTAATCCGAGTGTTCTATCAAGAATGGTGCACTGATAAAATTCGTGTTCAACATTATGGAGTTTACATTTTAAGAGTTCAGTGACATTTACCGGGGAAATGTTACGCAAAGCAATAGCTGAAAGTCGGCGATAGGAAGAAAAACTCCCAGCAGACGTTTACCGCTATTCATTGCCGTGGTTCGAATGCGAGGATCATTGGCACCAAATCATCATGCCGCTTGTCAACCGCGGTCGTCACAAGTGGTGGAAGATGTTCTCATTGCGATAGAAGTAATCCAGCGTTCCAGTGCAATGGTCTGAGGCATTGGGGTTGCGATAGTCTCTGAGATAAATATTTTGGATAGTGATAGCCTCAGAGACAGATGTTGGGATGGTGACGGTTTCAGAGGGATCGCAATGGTCTAAGCGGCAGATATCTGATCACAATAGTCTCAGAGACAGATACTGGGATTGTGACAGTCTCAGAGTTAATTATTGGGGTCGTGGTACTCAGAGACAGATACTGGGGCCATGTTGGTCTTAGAGATAAATATGTGATGATGATGGTCTAGAGACAGATATTGGGGTTATGACTGTTTCAGAGAAAAATATTGGGGCCGTAACACATAAATATTTTTTGGGGTCATGTTGGTCTCAGAGACAAATATGCGATGATGATGGTCTGGAGACAGATATTGGGCTTTCAGAGAAAAATATTGGGGCCGGAACAGCTCATAAATATTTTTTGGGGTCATGGTGGTCTCGGAGACAAATATGTGATGATGATGGTCTAGAGACATATTGGGGTTATGACTGTTTCAGAGAAAAATATTGGGGCCGGGACAGTCTCAAAAATATTTTTTGGGGTCATGATGATCTGAGAGAGAAATATGTGATGATGATGGTCTAGAGACAGATATTGGGGTTATGACTGTTTCAGAGAAAAATATTGGGACCGAAACAGTCTCATAAATATTTTTTGGGGTCATGATGGTCTCAGAGACAAATATGTGATGATGATGATCTAGAGACAGACATTAGGGTTATGCCTGTTTCAGAGAAAAATATTGGGACTGGGACAGTCTTATAAATATTTTTTTGCGGGTCGCGATGGTCTCAGAGAGAGAGAGATATTTAAGGTTGTGATGATCCCAGAGAAAAATATTTTGGATAGCGATAGTCTCAGAGACAGATATTGGGATAATGAGGGTTTCAGAGATACTGTGGCCTCAAGTGGCATGGTCGTACAACTAGCTACTATTCCAGCACGGCAAACTTTGCCGTGTTAGCTCTAGCTAAGGCAATGGTCAGAAGTGATTTCGGATCTGTAAAAGTTAGGAGTAACTTCTAGGTTTGTTCTCTGTCCTGAATGCTGCAAAGAAAAAAAGTTTCAGAGACAGATACTGAGGGTGTCATACCAATAGTTATTGGGGTCGCGATGGTCGAAGACAGTGATTCTTAATCTTTTATGCTTCACGTACCTCCTGGAAATGTGTATGTAACTGGCGTACCCCTTGTACCCTTTGTGTATGTAACTGTCACAACCCTTGATAGATAAAACTATATGCATAGTATAACAATGGGAATAAAGTAAAACAAATATATATATATACACATTAAATTTTGTACTTACATCTAGCGACCTTTGAGCTCTCACGTCGTACCTCAAAAAATTTTACCGCTTACCCCACGTTGAGAACTCTTAGCCTAAGAGACAGATAATGGGGTGCTGATGGTCAGAGACAAATATATGGTTGTGATGGTCTCAAAGACAGATATTGGGGATGTGATGGTCTCAGAGATAAATTCTTTGGACAGCAATTGTCTCAGAGATAATAATGTGGTTGGGGTCCAGATGGTATGAGATAAATGTGAGATCGTGACGATCTTAGGGACAAATATGTGATCGTGTTGGTCTCTGAGAGACAGATATTGGGGTTGTGATGGCGTCGGAGATAAATAATTTGGATAGCGTTAGTTTCAGAGACAGATATTGCGATAGTGCTGGTTTCAGAAACAGATACTGGGGCTGGAATTGTCTGAGGCAGATGTATGATCACTATGATGTCAGAAAGATATTGGGGTTATGGTCTAAGAGACACACACACACGCACGCATGCACACACACACTAGGATCGTGATGATCGCAGAGACAAATATGTGATCGTGTTGGTCTCAGAGATAGATTCTGTAAAAACATAACAATGAGATTTAATATTTCTATTTCAAATGGGACATTCTGCTGATCAGAGACAGATATTAAGGTTGCGATAGACTAAAAAAAAGGGCTTGCGATGTGATAGAGACAGCTTGTTTCGACCACTTGAAACACCATTATAGATGTTATGATCATATCATAGAGAGATATTGAGGTTGGGACCGTCTCAAAGAGAGATATTGAGGTTGCGATCACCTGAAAGACAGGCATTGGGGTTCTGACCATCTCAAAGAGATATATTGGTGTTACGACACCTTAAAGACAGGTATTGGGTTCTGACCGTCTCAAAGAGATATATTGGTGTTACGACCATTTTAAGACAGGTATTGAAGTTATAACCGTCTCAAAGAGATATATTGGTGTTGCGATCGTCTCAAAGTGATATATTGGTGTTGCGACCGTCTCAAAGTGATATATTGGTGTTGCGACCGTCTCAAAGAGAAACATTGGAGTTGTGATGGCCTCAGATAAATAACGGAATGTGAAAAAAGTTTGGAATACACCGTCTACACACACACTGAACGAATATTGCTGAAAAATCAAGACTTAGAGAGGTTTCGATGGCTTCAGAATGAATGAATGTTGAAGTGGAGGCTAGCAATGAAAAAATATAAACGAAATGCATGTATATGAATGAGTCTTACTGCTTAGTGATTTTTTTCTGCCGTTTTATTGACGAAAAATATCAGAATTTCTTACCTTCTATTTCACATAACTTTTCCTTATGAGGAATTACGACTTCTGGACGTACACATCCACATTGCTCGATCATGCGATCAACAGCACAAGCATGGGCACACATCTGCAATTGTAAAATATATTTCTGTTTTCATTATAATAATCAAAATTACACTCTCAAAATTTAATTCCATTTCGATTATCATTTGATGCATGTTCCGTTTAAAAATATGGTTCTTGAACATTTTGTATTCCAGTGCTTCCCAAGCTGGAAGCATTTCGACAATAGTTGAGCCCAAACCGGAATCTTTTCGACAGTTGTGAGCCCGAGCCAGAACATTTTGACAATTGAACTCAAGCCGGAACCTTTTCGACAGTTGTTGAGTCAAATCCCGAACCATTTCGAAAGCTCCTGAGCCCATGCCGAACCATATCGATAGTTGTTGAGCCTAGCATTCCCAATTTTGGGGAAAAAAATTCGGGTGCATCATTAGACATGTATACAGCAATGCCAGAAGAACGTTTTACTATATACATCTCAATCAGATTCTGACACAAAACCACAACAAATTACGCTTCTCCCGAAACTTTTCCCATAGGTTAACATAGAATTCCCTATACTTTAACACTGTGCCAGAACTCTCATTTATACTACTACTAAGGCCTGTTGTTAATCATTTATTTTATTCTTATATTATTATTCTTATACCGTTTTATGACAAAATAAAATATTTATGTTATTTGGAACGAAAAATATTAGAAATACTAATTTAAACTGGAAGTTTGTGGGTAATATCATTGTAAATGCAAAGAACCATTCAATTATTTCAGATAGAGAATACATAAAATAATAATCAAAAACCACATGACGTATATTTTGTCTAGTTTAAAAAAATAATGAAAACGAGATGGTATGTTCACTTTGTCTGTCCATCTATATATATCGATTTTTTTAATGATAGAAATAAATTAAAAATTCTTTTTAAGTTGGATATTCATAATTTGTGGTTGATCGTGAGATCGTTTGGCTAAGTTGACATAATGAAAGCTCTCTATAATAACACTGAGTCATGTGTGAGGGTTGGAAAAGCTTGTAGCAATTGGTTTAGCGTTGCTTCTGGTATTCGACAAGGGTGCATTTTATCTCCTTTTCTCTTTAGCTTGGTTATTGATTATGCTCTGCGAAATTCACTTCAAGGGAAAGATTTTGGGTTTAAATAGTCTAGAGATCTGAAAATTTCTGACTTTAGATTACGCTGATGATTTGGCCCTTTTGGCAAATGATGTTGAAGAGAGTACCTCTTTCATTAGGGCTCTTGATGAGATTGGTAATCAAGTATGGTGATAAACAGATTGAAAATTGGTCGGATAGGTTGTGGTTCAGTTAATCTGAATGGTTGCACCATTGAACAAGTATCTCAATTTAATTATCACGAGAGCTATATAACAGATACTGGTGATGTGAAGCATGAGATTAACAGATGAATAGCTATTGCTGCTGGGACTTTTAAGGATCTATGGAGAGTGTGGAGAAATAGGTGCATACACTTAAAGACTAAAATTAGACTGTAAAATAGTTTGGTTCTTTCTAGGCTTAGTAATGGTAGTTACACTTGGATCCTTTATAAACAACTCCTTTTATTTTCGATGCTACACAAAATCTTGGTACAAAATCTTGGAAATTAGGTAAAACATTAGGTAAAACGATGCTACACAAAATCTTGGTACTTTGTAGGTTGTTAGGCAAAGGAGTCGGCAACCTCCTTTAAGCAGCATATTGTGCAGAGAGAGACTCCGTTGGTTTGGTTATGTTGCCCATATGCATAACTACAGATTAGCGAATAAGGTTATGAACAGTGTGCCTAAAGGCCTCAGAAAGAAGGGGAGACCTAGAATGCGTTGGACAGACAATGTCAAACAGAACCTCATTAAAATTGATCTACAGTGGCCAGATGCAGCAAATGCAGCTCAGGACAGATATGCTTAGAGAACTAAATTGCACAATCTGGTTCAACCTCCGTAGCCTATGGCTGCTTCAGGATGATGATGATGATGAGTTATGGTTGAAATATTACGATTCGCATTTTCCGAATCCCCTAAAAGCTGTAACTGTGCCCTCTAACTGTGGAAAAATTTTAAAATTATAAAATTATAAACGAATATTACATATGACGTATTTATTTATGACAGAAATTTGAAAATTTAGCTGTGTAATGCCATTCGGCAACAATGAATTGACTCCGTACGCCCAGAGTGGGTGGAGAACTTAACTGTTTTGCTTTAAGAGATAACATACTAAAATTATACGTATTTAATTAGTTTTTCCATATTATCAAATATATTTGAAATTTAAATTATTCTGAGTCCTGGCCCGCCACACCACGAAGTCGTTTGTGCTATTTTGAATACTACAAAGCCCGATCTCGAACTTATCTCTGTTTTTAACAATAATAATACTTTTTTGTACACTTCGTAGAGAGAGAGAAGAATGAGCCCTTACCTGCTTGCTCCGTACTCCAATTCTGCCATTTTTAATCCATTCTTTGGTGTAATTTACGCAGTCGGTGTGGTAAGGATAAGGCAAGAGCTGTTCTTCACGCTGTAAGAAGATAGAAATCATTCCAATAGATGCAAAAATTATGATGAAACGTATAAAGTCATGATTAAAATATGCAAAATGATCTTATATGATTTGGATTGGGTTGTTTATCTTTTGAGCGGGGAGGGAGGCTCAGTCGGTAGCGATCTCGGCTCGTAATCTGCAGTTCCATGGTTCGATTTCCACCAGGGCTAGCGATGAGGTTTTTCTCCGCAAAACTCCCCGCCCTACCCGCGGTCAGTAGGAGACGTCGATGGGCTTGGGAAGGCCGCCATCTATCGGATGGGACGTGAAGTCGTGATTCTGCGTTCAGGAAATTCATGCCATGGGTGTGTTAAATAAAACTTTGGATAGCTATGAGAAAGGCTTTCATGTGTCTCCTACAGCTGTCCAATGAGTCCTTGTGGTTTTGTGATGTGGCTGTTTAAATCATTGTGTACAAATAAAGTGCTGCTCAGATGAAAAATAACCCAACCCTTTTGAGTGGCGCTATTGTGCACAAAGTGGATCGGGGGTGGCTCAGTCGGTAGCGTGCCAGGTTTGTAATCTGTAGTTCCCAGATTCGAGTCCCAGCTGGGCCAACATTGAGATTTACCTCCGCAAAACTCCCCGACCTAACCACGGTCAGTAGGGGACACTGATGGGCATGAGAAGGCCACCGTTCATCAAAAGGGACGTATCATGTACACGTTAAAGAACACGCTGGATGTTCTTCATGGGAGGCTACCATCTGTATCCCAACAGCTGTCCAGTGAGTCCCCTCCCCCAACCTTCTCTGAGCATTCGGGGTCCTTGTGACCTGCCCATAAAAATGCAACAGAGGAAACCCAACCCAATGGGCACAAAAATCGGCTAAATGGCCAGGTCACAAGGACTCGAAGGTTGGGGAAGGGATCCATTATTGCTGAGAGGAGACAGATGGACGCTCCTCATTCAGTGTGTTCTTTAACGTGCACAGGGTTTGAAAGTCCCATCCGACGAATGACGTTTTTTCCAAGTCCATCTGTGTTTCCTTTCTCATCGAAGGCATTTGTTTCATTGCCTTTCGCTTGGGAAAAGAGAAGTCTTTGGGAAAAGAGAATTGCGATCACTTTTTAGAAATTAGTGATCTGGCAACCTTCGTGTCACGTGATTACAGAATTCAGGAAAAATATCTGGAGCGTGTACAGCAACTGTACACGCTCCAGTTACCGTTCACAGCAAACTGGAGCGTGTGCAGTTACTGCACACGCTCCAGTTTGCTGTGAACGGTAACTGCACACGCTCAATATTTCCGTGAGTGAGCCCACACGATCTAGTATCAAAATAATATGACCACCTACAGTCGCTCAAAAAAGTATCCGAACACTATGGTTGATTAGAGAATTCGGAAAAAATATCTGGCAATGATTTTTTTTAGAAATAAGTGATCTGGCAACCTTCGTGTCACGTGATTACAGAATTCAGGAAAAATATCAGGAGCGTGTACAGCAACTGTACACGCTCCAGTTACCGTTCACAGCAAACTGGAGCGGGTGCAGTTACTGCACACGCTCCAGTTTGCTGTGAACGGTAACTGCACACGCTCAATATTTCCGTGAGTGAGCCCACACGATCTAGGTCTTTTTAGTGATCTGGCAACCTTCGTGTCACGTGACACGAAGGTTGCCAGATCACTAATTTCTAAAAAAAATCGTTGCCAGATATTTTTTCTGAATTCTGTAATCAACCATAGTGTTCGGATATTTTTTTGAGCGACTGTACTGAAGTCGCCGCTTCGTTTCCCGAGCAGGAATGAAGAAGCTACGAATGAAGAACAGAGAAGAAATACAGTGTATGTCAACAATATTCATTTCTAACCATCTAATGAATCTATCGAGTTAATATTTTTGCACTGTACATCATCATGATATTCTTAATTGTCTGACAAAATTTCAGTGTCCTAGCTCGATTAGGAGAACCAGTTATGGCGACCACGTACACACACACATGGCTAGTTTCGTTTTGCTGATTTTCCTCTGAGCGGCACTTTTTACACACAATGGGCTAAATGCCAGGTCACATAGACCCCAAGAACTCAGATAAAGTTGAGGGAAGGGGACCCACTGAACAGCTGTTAGAAACTGATGGTAGCCTCCAATCATACAAAAATACACACACACGTAGATACCCACATAGAGACGTACACAAACATAGACACACACATAGTCACACAAACACATATAGAGACGTACACACACATATTCACATATAGGCACACACAGTCACATATAGAGACGTACAGTCGCTCAAAAAAGTATCCGAATGCTATGGTTGATTACAAAATTCAGAAAAAATATCTGGCAACGATTTTTTTTTAGAAATTAGTGATCTGGCAACCTTCGTGTCACCTGACACGAAGGTTGCCAGATCACTAAAAAGACCTGGATCGTGTGGGCTCACTCACGGAAATATTGAGCGTGTGCAGTTACCGTTCACAGCAAACTGGAGCGTGTGCAGTAACTGCACATGCTCCAGTTTGCTGTGAACGGTAACTGGAGCGTGTACAGTTGGTGTACACGCTCCAGATATTTTTTCTGAATTCTGTAATCACGTGACACGAAGGCTGCCAGATCACTTATTTCTAAAAAAAATCGTTGCCAGATATTTTTTCCGAATTCTCTAATCAACCATAGTGTTCAGATACTTTTTTGAGCGACTGTACACACACATTGTCACATATAGGCACACACACACACACACCGACATAGAAACATACACATACCTCCTTTCATTGGGGCGTGGGTGGTTCAGTCAGTAGCGCATCAGGATCGCAATCGGCAGTTTCCAGGTTCGAGTCCCGGCTGCGCCAGCGTTTAGATTTATCTCCGCGAAACTGCCCTCGGTCAGTAGAGGACACCAATGGGCTTGGAAAGCCATACCCTGCGCACTTTAAGGAACATGCTGGATGGCTTGACTGGAGACTACCATCTGTCTCCTAACAGCAGTCCACTGGGTCGCCACTGCCCACCTTCTCCGAGTCCTTGTGAACTGGCACATTTAGCCCATTTTGTGCAAAATAAGGCTGCTAAGAGGTAAAACAACCCAACCTTTCATTTTCATAGACAGCAGAACATATAAAGTGTATATACAATGATGAAACTAAATGCTTTACTTACCAGTTTTAAGTAAATTTTGTAGTTCTTCCCAGGTTCCACAAAAAACCCACTGTCATATGGGTTAACGGCAACAAATGGAGAATGGATTGCAAACAATCCTCTTGGTTTCGCATCAGGGTGCAAATACTCGTGAGGCTCAAAATTGAATTTAAAAAAGAGTGGTCGATTCCTTCTCCATGCTGTGAAAGAACAACGCTGAATCAGAACAATGCACAGGATGACTCGAAACGTGCGTCCAAGTTTACTTAGAACTATTTTTCTTTAAACATGCATCATCATAAAATACCTTCTAGAGATCAGGCCAGGTCAAAATTTTCGGACCCGAACCGATTATCGGAAAAAAAATTCTCTGGCACATCCAAAAATACACACGTGGAAAAAAAAATCTTTTAGGGACGTTTCAGGAACCACATTTTTGGAGAGGGGGTGGGGTGAGATTTGATATTTTGTAGCCCCCCATTAGGGCCATCCAACATATTATTATAAATTCAAAGAGATGAAAGTTTAGCGTGAGTTCATAAATAGCATATATGTATACCATTAATGACGTAATTAACCATTAGTGAATTAATTAATGAATGACGTAATTTATTTCAATGGCACAATATTATTACAATTTAATCAATTTTATCTAAACATAAGTTCTTCTATTTCTCTTAGCATGAAGGCAAACCACTTTGTATAGAATCTCACTTGCGACATTAAATAACCTTAATAAAACTTTATACCTTATACATGTGAAACATTTAACATTGATCTCCCCTGATGTAGCTCAGGATAGACTTGCTTGGAGAACTAAATTGCACGGTCTGGTTGGACCTCCGTAGCCCAATGGCTGCTTGAGGATGATGATGATGATGATGATGATGATGATAGAGGACCCGATAACAAACTTTACCGTTGATTCTTCTTCTCCACCGGAACCATGTTTCATCTTAAATCAAATAAGAGCAGTCTTTTTACATAGCATTATACAACACTATTTTAATACACTATCTCCTTCTTCCTTTTACTACTCCACTATCTCTTTGCTTTCTTTCACACTTCTTACTATTTCAAAGCATTCTCGTTCTAAACAGGTTGGGTTGGGTTGTTTTACCTCTGAGTGGCACTTTTTCGCACACCATGGGCTAAATGGCCAGGTAACATGGACCCCGAAGGCTCAGAGAAGGTTGGGGGAGGGGACCCACTGGAACAGCTGTTGGGAGACAGATGGTAGCCTCCCGTCAAGGCCATCCAACATGTTCTTTAACGTGCACAGGGTATGGCTCTCCCGCACACGGAGCCACGGCTTAACGTCCCATCCGACGGACGGCGGCCTTTCCAAGCCCATCGGTGTCCCCTACTGACCGTGGGCAGGGCGGGGAATTTTGCGGAGATAAATCTCAACGCTGACCCAGCTGGGACTCGAACCTGGGAACTACAGATTACGAGCCTGGCGCGCCGTTCTAAACAGTTAATAACGTCAAACGTCACGCTAAGCATAGACGAGCGTTCATGATACACCTGTCACTTGCCATTGTAGCGCGTTCATCTGTTGTAACAATATTTTGAAATGTTCAGAGGAATTGCTCTTTTGCATATGGACCACGGCTTAACGTCCTCTCCGACGGATAGAGGCATTTCGTGGGCCATTGGTATCCCCTTTCTTTCTGAGGCTGGAGGTTCAATCAGAGACAAATCTAAATGCTGTCTCAGGTGGGGATGTAAACTCTGAAAAATGGAAGTGCACAATGATTCTCTCTTGCTTCTTTGAGTCTTTGTGTGATCGTTCCTACCGCTACCCCTCCATTGGGACCGCCCCTGAGGAGACTGCGTCAATGAAACGTTTAATAATAATAAATAAATATTCCCCCAAGCAGCTGCTTTCCAAAGAAGTAATGATAGGAGCCTGTTAGTTTTTACGCCATAGTAGAAGGTCTGTGAGGATGGCGAGAAGCAACAGAAAAACATCCGTGCCTTACCCGGGACTCGAACCCAGGTCACTTTGATCAGTAGCCAAGCATGCTAACCACTCTTCCATGGAATGATTATTATTGACAAATTGCAGAATTCAAAGATTGACCTCGTCAGAATACTTCCTATTGAACTTAAAGTACTTCTTCATTCTCGTTTTCCACGTTATTGAAAGGAACCAAATTATTTTGACGAATGATGATATCCATGCGATTTTTATTTCATAAGCCTATTCTCTCGTCACTGGGCATACCAAGTTGAAATTGAATATAAATATATTAACAAATACACTAACTCAACGGTTTTCACAGTTTGGTCCTCGGTCCTCCAGTGGGATTCTTACTCCCTGGTGGGTCGCGGACGACTTCGAAGAGTACAGTCGCTCAAAGAAGTATCCGAACACTATGGTTGATTACAGAATTCAGAAAAAGCATCTGGAAACGAGTATTTTACAAATAAGTGATCTGGCAACCTTCGTGTCACGTGATTACAGAATTCAGGAAAAATATCTGGAGCGTGTACAGCAACTGTACACGCTCCAGTTACCGTTCACAGCAAACTGGAGCGTGTGCAGTTACTGCACACGCTCCAGTTTGCTGTGAACGGTAACTGCACACGCTCAACATTTCCGTGAGTGAGCCCACACGATCTAGTATCAAAATAATATGACCACCTACAGTCGCTCAAAAACGTATCCGAACACTATAATTGATTACAGAATTCAGAAAAAATATCTGGCAACGATTCTTTTAGAAATTAGCGATCTGGCAACCTTCGTGTCACGTGACACGAAGGTTGCCAGATCACTAATTTCTAAAAGAATCGTTGCCAGATATTTTTCCTGAATTCTGAAAACAACCATAGTGTTCGGATACTTTTTTGAGCGACTGTACCAGTCCATTGTTAAATTCTGGATCCTTATCCAGAATCAATTATTAAAAGTCTCCAGGAGTTGCGGACTGGACACAGCTCTCCTTCTCACTCCTCCATGTTTCTAATCCACTTGAATGAGCTGGAGGAAGCTTCCAATTATCTGTGTTAACATGGATCAATCAGTACACGGATAACCGAACTACGCGGAAAATCGGAACAACCTGTCACCAACAAGGATTGTAGCCGGTTCACCTCTTCTAGACTTTTCAATTAATTTTAAATGTTTTAGAGCGATTCTTTTACTTATCTGTCAGTTTTTTGTACACGTTTTTTGCTAAAATCGCGTATTATCGAAGTTCATTTAATCAAGATTGAAATTAACTTAATGTGTGTTCACTTTTTCAAACATGCTAGACAGAAAGCGGTTCATAACGATGCGCCACTGATGCATTCTGGGAAATTGTTTTAAACTGTTTCAGAAGCAAAATTAAGTGTCACGTGTTTCTTGATTTAATTAGTTCAGGATAGGGTGGACATATAGTAAACGCAGAAGAAAGAAAATGTTTTCTATTTTTACACACACAAAAAAAAATGTTCTCTCTCTCTTTTTTTCTCACCAAAAGAAACCTTTTCGTTTTCTTTGCTGAAAGTTGCCAGGAAACTTTTACTTAAGAAAAACTAACAACTAATTGTACATAATTTCTATCATTATCAAAGATAAATTATTTTCTTAAGAATAATGTCTTTTAAAACTCATAATTAAGGTAGTCAACTTCGGAAGATTCATATTCATTATTAAGTAATCACGAGTGAATCAAGAATGACTGTGAACAATCAGGAATAAATGTCACTTGAAATTTACATATTTGTTCAGTACATTTTTTAAACCTTTTCGAAGATATATATTTATTTCTTCTAAGGTACACTTCTAAGATATTATTACATATATTAATTTACATTTTTTATATTCTTATAGATTTCGTTTAAATTCTAAATATTTTAGAAATAAAAAAAAGAGTCATTAGCTAAAAATAAAAGACTAAATGAGATACGAAATAAAAATAGAACTTAGACTTCTGTCTAAACCAGAAGTTCCCAAACTTATTTGTCCTACCGCCCCCTTTTCAGAAAAGAAATTACTCAGCGCCCCCTGGAAATCTACCTTCTTTAAGCGAACAAACAGAAAGATGCAGTGACAAATTTGCGTTCTTTTATGTATCTCTATTTCTACCTACGTCCTACAACATAGTAAAGAAAGATGTTGTTGTAAATAAGACACCTTGAAGCTGGAAATTATAAAATTGTTTATTAAAATCAACCATAGTAACATTCGCATTACACACAGAAAATTAAGATAACGAAAGATAATTTTGTGTTTATTTGGAAATCAAAGTAATCACTACGGCTTTAACTCTATGTTACTGTCATGCCCACGTGATTTTATCACATGGACAAGACCATATTAAGGGAGAACTGTCAGCAAACATCGCCTTCCATTTTAATAGTGACATTTTCGACAGACCTCCCTCCACATTGTGACATTTTTCTGTGTTCAGCTCTTACTGAGGAAAGCTTGCACTGGCATAGAACATTCGATGGATCCGTTGGTCATTCGATGGATCCGTTGGTCCCCTCAGGTATCAGAACTGTCGCTACGTGATCGGCTTGGAAAACAGCAAAGCAACAGCTGGGGTGCATATTTCGCACCTTGGCCAGCCCGACCAATGGGCATCGTCCACGCTGAGTCAGAAAGGTGACCTCCATGAGGGGGCCAGCGAAAAGCAGAAGAAAAACATTTTCCAAAAGTTCAGTCTCTTCTCGTCTGGGTTGTGTGGTGGATAGCAAACGAGCCTCTCCAGTGAGCGGAGCTTCCGATGTGGGAACAATGAGTGTGCGGCGAGAGCGCTACGCAGCCCGTGCCTTCAGCTTGCCAGTGGCCCAGCGATGTTCTTCCCTAGAGACGTCGGACTTGATAAGGTAGGGGGAATATTCATTGAATCTGGTGTCGCTTTTCCAACCGAATGTGTTTTTCTGTGAACTGCCGTCACGTTGTCCCGAGTGGGACCTTCTTAACTGTTAAAGACTGTTAGAGTCACGAGCAAGTAGCTCGTTCATCATGAACTTTTGACTAATGGACTGTTCTCCACCACGTACAAAGTTTCCCTTGATTGAAAAGATCTGTTAGAATTTGAAGAGAAGCCGAATTTGAAGAGAGCGCCAGAGGCACTGTTGAATTTGACCCAAAAGTGGGAACTAGTTATGAGTAAAATGTCTAACACTAAATTTTGTTAATAAATGTGTGTTTTGTTAACTGTAAAAATCATCTCAGTTCTCCTTATTGCAAATGTCTGTTAATTTGGTTGTGGGTCCGGGAATTTGCCTTGGTTTTGGCAGCAAGTAACGCATCACGGCCTAAGTGTTTGTACCGCCCTAAATATACACCAAGGGGTTGTCATAACATTACACAACAGATGAAACATGTACGAACGATTTTTCAAAATTTTCTAAGCTTCCCTTTCTTCTTTATGCTTCAACCGCCCCCCCAATTGCACCCGAGGCTACTACCGACCCCTTGGATCGTTCCAGCGCCCCCCGGGGGCGGTATCGCCCACTTTGGGGAACATTGGTCTAAACCATAGATTCCCAACGGGGGCGATACCGCCCCCCAGTGGGGGCGCTGGAGCCTTCCATGGGGGCGGTAGCGGATCCAGAGGCAAATGGGGGGCGTTGAGGCAGTCAAGAGGGGCGGTCAAATAAATAAATTTAATGGAATTTTCTGTGACAACCTTTTTATCTCTTCTATTCTGTGGTGTCTTCCAAAAGGTTGGGAATCACTGCTCTAAACCATCTGGCCGCCCCAGACAGTTGCTTTCAAATTTGGTTTCGCGAAACGTTGATGAAAACTTCGGTGTTGCTGACCACTGCATTAGACAGCCTCTTGGATGTCTAGATACGAATTTCCCGTATATTTCCGCAGATAAGACAACCTTCAGATAAGACGAGGTATAAATTTTCGTCAAAGTTTTTTAGTTTTGGCATATATCTGTCCTATAAGACGACCCCAAACTATCAACAGCCTATGAATTTAGTTTAGATCGGCGATCATCATCTGGATAATAATACTGTATAGCGTATACGGAATTATGTCCTATTCGCAAACATTCGCACTGATTCGGGCATTCGGGTAATGACCTTGACTATTCACAAAAGCGTCGTATGGGCTATTCTATTTTGTGGACATACCCTACTCTGTACTAGTAAATAATTACGGTTTGTCCGTTTTTTCCTCAGTAGCTCAATAAACATAACTTTTAATATTTATTTTGTTTTAGTATTGTTTTACTATTACAATGTAATGTATTATTTACTATTACAATGTAATGTATTATCATATCGCGTATTTAAATAATATGATAGATTTTTCGATAAGTTGTAGTAATTTTCAAGATCAGTCGCAGTCGGTAGTGAGTGATTCGTTTTATTTTATAATAGATTGAAATTTATATAAATTGAAACCAATTTTTTTTGTATCTGTCCTATAAGACGACCCGGATTTTGGGAGGCTTTTTTTATGATTCAACTATCGTCTTATCTGCGGAAATATACGGTATTTACCTCTCCTTGATAATTAAGTTATCAACGTCTTTTGCAGTTCAAACGTAGATCAATTACTACAAAAAGAAGTACGACTCGATAAGAGAATTTCAGGATTGCTTTCCCTTTCGTTTAAAGCGGGCCTACCATCGAAAACTTACTGAAAGAAAAAAAAATATTTTTATAGCTCCCGAAAAATTGTCTACTTAAATACGAAAACATATATTTGCAATGAATCGGAAAAAACTATTATTTTAGGTATAAAAAGAAAACCTCGATTAAAAAACGTACATTTTTAATGAGTATTATGAATTGGCAAAAACGTTTCATCATGCACCTAAACATTTTTGGTCAAACAATTGGAAGAAATAACACAGAGTTATTTTATTGGTTATTTACATTTTTGCCTCAGAAATCAAAAAATTTAAAAAATAAGCATTGTTTCAAACAATTTACTGATACTAACATATATTTTAGAAGTTTGTCTAACGATTATTTCAATATTAAACAATTATGAATATTTTTTATAAAAGATAATTTATTGTGAAATATTCCAGCTTCCATAATTCTTTAAATACCGAATAAATATCGTTGAAAATCGATGAATGGTTGAAATAGTAGGGGTACAATTAATGAATTAGTTTAAAATCAAAAATTGGTTAACCAAAGTGATTTACAACAGCAAAAACTACATGCACATTTCGTCATGTATGCAAAATTATACAAAGTCTTTTCGTCAACCTTTACAGCCACATATATAGATGGCGCTAATGCCAGACATAATCCGGCATAGCATGAATCATCATCAGTTTGTTATTAACACAGAAATCTCATATTGTAAAGAGTGTGAGAACAATAAACTTACTTCTTTTAAAGGTTGTCGTTATGGCTTCTTGAGAAGAATTCACTCTTGAATAGAGGGAGTAACACGCATGTAAAATGGGATAAAATTCATCCTCTACTTCTAATCTAGGAAAGCGCATTGGACCTGTTACATTCCTAAAATGAAAAATGGATGGATGAATGGATGACATGAAATAATTTCATTGTTTTTGAATAGAAAAAAATCTAGAATAATATATCGCCTGTGGCGAATATATTATTCTAGATAGAAGATAGAAAGACAACACATACATCCATGCCTTACCGTGATTCGAACCCAGGTTCCTTTTATCAGTACCCAAGCACGCTAACCACTCGGCAGTATTATTTTATTAGTGCCTACGTATCACATAAATTGCTTCTTATTTTTCTCTAAAACGTAATAAAAAGTTGCGGATTCGAATTGGGTTTGAAACATTCTGGGTTGGGTTGTTTTACCTCTGAGCGGCACTTTTTTGTACACCATGGGCTAAATGGCCAGGTCACATGGACCCCGAAGGCTCAGAGAAGGTTGGGGGAGGGGACCCACTGGAACAGCTGTTGGGAGACAGATGGTAGCCTCCCGTCAAGGCCATCCAGCGTGTTCTTTAACGTGCACAGAGTATGGTTCTCCCGCACACGGAGCAGAGGATTAACGTCCCATCCGACGGACGGCGGCCTTTCCAAGCCCAGCGGTGTCCCCTACTGACCGTGGGCAGGGCGGGGAATTTTGCGGAGATAAATCTCAACGCTGACCCAGCTGGGACTCGAATCTGGGAACTACAGATTACGAGCCTGGCGCGCTACCGACTGAGCCCCCCCCCGCCCCCTTGAAACATTCTCTAGGACGACTGATCGTCATACCTGGAATGCTTAGTGTCTCTTTTTGTAATAGGTGAATGCACAATAGTGTCACTAACATTACAATTACAAATAGAACAAGATAATAATTCAGTTCTAAAAGCATGAATCTGACCCTCACAATCTGTCATAATATCATCAATATATATCGTAATCTGTATTAACACTATAAATCTGATGTTCATAATTCAACTTAACACTATCGATCTTAGCATTGAATTTCTTTTAATAATAATAATAAACTTTATTTTTTTTACATTACATTTACATCATATTTAAAGCAATAAAAAATAAATGCATAATTATGATCTTACGAAGCCAGGGGCTTATCTTCGGGAAATTTTACATTATATGGATCAGTTCTATTGTATTAATGAAATAATTTACAATCACAAAATTTCATTAGTAAAATATACAAATCGGAATATTAATTTTTCATGTTTTCAAATAACCAATTTTTCGTTTTATTTTCGTTAATGGCATATCTTTTAAGCTGTAATAGATATCGTGGGTTGGGTTGTTTTACCTCTGAGCGGCACTTTTTTGCACACCATGGGCTAAATGGCCAGGTCACATGGACCCCGAAGGCTCATAGAAGGTTGGGGGAGGGGACCTACTGGAACAGCTGTTGGGAGACAGATGGTAGCCTCCCGTCAAGGCCGTCCAGCGTGTTCTTTAACGTGCACAGGGTCTGGCTCTCCCGTACACGGGGCAACGGCTTAACGTCCCATCCGACGGACGGCGGCCTTTCCAAGCCCATCGGTGTCCCCTACTGACCGTGGGAAGGGCGGGGAATTTTGCGGAGATAAATCTCGACGCTGACCCAGCTGGGACTCGAACCTGGGAACTACAGATTACGAGCCTGGCGCGCTACCGACTGAGCCACCCCCGCCCCTAATAGATATCATGTCATTGCATTAAAGATGAATGATATTTTTGAAACTCTCGGATATTTTCCCCATAGTTGTTAACGATTTTAGACAATAAGTAGTATTCCTTCGTGCTCAACCTTCTTGCTGGATGTAGAGAGCTTTTTTTCGGTTTTGAAGACTTTACTAAAATGATATTTTAAAATTATGATATACTTGTACAAATCATCGATTGGTAGGATGGTTAACTTAAAATATCTTTTCTTCTTGAGGCTGGAGTTTCCAATAGGGTGAGAAATCAATATTATTTTTAAAATACTGTTTGTATTCTAAAAATGCGGTGAATGTGAGAGGAGTAAGGTGCACCATAGATTTGTACATTAAGACACACACGTTAGTGGGAACTGCACTCTGTAATTTATAGATTTTATAGGCACATTTTTTAAGCCTATCACATACACCAAAGAGCCAAAACATTATGACCACCTGCCTAATATGATGTTGGTTCTTCACGTGGTTGAGCCGCCACAGGTCGGATATCTGTTCCAACATAAACCACAGATGCTCGATTGGATTGATGTCTGGCGAATTTGGAGGCCAAGGCAATACCTGGAAGTCTTCCTAATGTTCCGCGAACCATTCTCGAACAATCCGGACAGTGTGGCATGGCGCATTATCCCGCTGAAAGAAGGCACTACTAGAGGGATATACTGTTGCCCTGAAGGGATGTGTCTGGTCTGCAATGATGTTTAGGTAGGTTGTAGACGTCATAGTTTCCTGCACATGAATGACTGGACCCAGGGTTTCCCAGTAGAACATTTCCTAAAGCATTACATTTCCTCCATCGGCTTGTGTTCAGGATGCCCACGGTGCATCCTGAAGCCAACACTTCTCAGGTAAACGACGCACATGTACCTGGCCGTGCACTTGGTACAACAGGAAAGAGATTCATCGGATCAGATGACATTCTTCTAATCATTCAAGGTCCAGTTTTGATGCTCACATGCCCATTGTAGGCGCTTTCGACGGTGAACCGAGGTTAGCATGGGCACTCGGACTGGCCTGCGGCTATGCAGCCCCATTTTTAGCATGGTTCGATGTATTGTGTGTTGTGACAATATTACTCCCGTCACCAGCATTTAAATGAGGGGTGAGTTTCGCCACAGTATCTCTTCTGTTGGCTCATACATACAGGATAGCCTTCAGTCACCTGCAGCATCGATGAGTCGTGGTCGGTCCACACCTTGCCGGCAGTTCGTGGTTTTTTCCCTCCTCGAACCACTTTTTGAAAATACTAACCACGGCTGACCGTGAGCACCCCACAAGCCTTGCAGTCTCCAAAAGTCGTCTGGTCATTCTCAAACTCACTTTGGTCCGCTGCCTTTTTTCATCTGAAGAACAAAAATAACACTGATTAACAACAGAGCTCAGTATCAGGTGTTATTTATACCGTTTCATGACCTCAACACGCGCCGTCGTTTACCTGCAGTTGCTTCGATTTGCAGAACGACACGCTGGTCATAATTTTTTGGCTCTTCGGTGTAGATTATTAATATGGGTCTTCCATCTGAAATGCTTATCAATAATTAAACCTAGATAATTAAATGATATTGCCTGTTCTAAATCTGGGCAGATACAGTCATTGCTTTTCCTGAACTGAAAATGAGTTTCGTTTATACATGTGTTGGAGTGATGTTGATAGATTCTACGTTTGCAATTTTTATACCTGGTGAGTGGATATACAGGTTAAAAAAATGTGATTTTTATTTAACCATTTTGTTGTTTTGTTAAGATCAAGTTGGGAATTACAAGTAACTCTTTCCAAATTATAATCATAATTGACTAGTACAATATCATCGGCGTATAGGAAGATAGATCCATAAAATTTAATATCTAATAAATCGTTAATATATTAAGAAAAGCAATGGACTCAAAATTGACCACTGAGGTACGCCATACTGTGAAGTCCTTGAAGAGCTTTTGTAGTATTTTATTTCGGTGGTAATGTATCGATCATTTAAATAAGCTTTGAACCACCTGAGAAGTTTACCTCTAATGCCAATTCTTTCCTACTTCCTGAGGAAAATATCAGAATCCAAGGTATCGAAGGCTTTACTTAAATCTAAAAAGATACAGCATATGAGTTTACCTGCATTTAAATTGCAATTGACAGTATCGGCAAAATTTTCTAAAAGTAAGCTGCTGCTCTTATTTTTTTGGAAATCACATTGAGCTGAGTGTAGTAGATTGAATTTGTAAAGATAACTTTAGATTTTATCAGCTACGTTTCGCTCCATAATTTCCTCAATTGTTGGTAATATAGCAAAAGGCCTGTAATTTTTAATATAGCACTTTTTTCCAGATTTATAAATTGGTTTTATTACAGAAATTTCAAGCATGATTGGGATATAAGATTGATGAAATATTAGGTTTATTAGCTTAGCTATAGTATTTGAAATTTGTTCATTACAAATTTTTATAAGTTTTATACGTATATGGATGATCTATATCAGGTGATTTCTGAGGGCTCATTTCTTTGATTATTTTGAATACATCAGTTTTGCCGATATCTTGAAAATACATTCAGTCCTTTGTACTGGACGTTGTAATCATATCTGAAAAGTCGCATTGGATAGGAATTTTTTCCTTTAGGTCAGACACAGATGTAACGAAATAATTACTAAAATTATCTACGATTTGACTAATTGTCAAATCTTTTCACATACTCTTACGATTACACCATCGGTATTTCTTTTGACGCTTACGCCAGTAATTTCATTAAAGTAATTCCATGTTCTTTAGTATTACGGGCAGCATTTTTAAAAAGCTGAAAATAATATTCTCTTTTTGCACTACTAATCAGATTATCGACTTTGTTTCCACCTGACGTAAGGTCATTTTTGTAAGTCTTATTATCATTGTTATTAATGTGTCTTTTCCACAATTTATCCTCTAATATTCATTTCATTTTTGATTGAATTATTGATCTACATTTTGTCTGGTGTTATTTTCTTTTTCGTCTTTTCTGTGCACGTATATTTTGCTTCATTGTAAATATTATGAAACGAGTCAACAATTTTCTTATATAAGATTTCAGGATTATTTGTTGCTTTTGATATATCGTCCCAATTTATTTCCACTGCGCAAGGATGACACGCAAAATCGTGAAGCGTTCCACATTTTTTTTTTTTCAGCCGTCCCGTGGCCTAGTGGTTAGCGCGCTTGGCTACTGATCTAGGGGACCTGGGTTCGAGCCCCGGGTAAGGCATGGCTGTTTGTGTCGTTTTTCTGCTGAGGTCCTGCCATCCTCTCAGACCTTCTACTCTGGCATATAAACTGACAGGCTCCTGTCAGATCTCTGTGGCAAGCAGCTGCTTGATAGGGTATTTATTATTTTTTTAAAAATCTTTTCCCAATGATTTTCTCATCATAGGCGTAGGCAGATTCTCTTATATTGTTGTACGGCTCAACAGTGATTGATTCATTAGAATGTGAATCGTTGGAACCATACATTGCCATTAAAAAATAGTGATCTGCTATTTTATGCGTACATACTGTTTTGAGTAAAAGTAAATTATTTTTACAACTACGTGATCGATACATGTGCGGGATCGTTTCTTATTTCTACTCTTGTATAATCGTCTATCATTTGATCATAGCTGAAATCTGTTATAATATTTCTGAACTCTTCTACCCCAGATTTATGCGGATTTTCGACATCAATATTAAAATCCCCAATTAAAAGCATAATTTAGAAACTGATCTCTTTAAACCAATTTTTTAAATTTTGAAGAAAATTTCAAAAACAAAGCTCAAATTAAAGATCTGTGTATTGCAACAATACGAAGTTTAACATTGAATTTATTTATAGATATTTGTAAAGTTCCAGCTGGGACAATAGATTCCTTGATCAAGGTACAACTCAAATTATTTCGATAATACATTATTCCCCCCTCCTGCCTGTTTGATCGAAAGTATTTTAATTTAAATTGCTGAAGCCATTAATTGTGTATAAATCACAACGCTAATATTACTCTCTGTTATAATAATAAATAATTACATGTGATATCTTAATGTTACACTCTACAATATCTTTCATTCTTTACACCATCGATTTCATTCTTTAAACAATCATGGTCTAACAAATTTAGTCATTATCTCTTTACGTTGATCAGTTTCCTCATTGATCTTATTATTCAAACCACTGTTTTGACTAGATAGTTCAGTAATCTTACTGTCTTGAGCCGCCAATTTGGCTTTCAGTTCATCGTTTTGAGTTGCAGTATCACTTCTTGAGCAGCCATTTCGGCTTTTATATCAATCATTATTCTTACCATTTCCTCCATATTTCTAGTTAAAGGCACGCAGCGCGCTTGGCTACTGATCTACGGGACCTGGGTTCGAGCCCCGGGTAAGGCATGGATGTTCGTGTTGTTTTTCTACTGAGGTTCTGCCATCCTCTCAGACCTTCTACTCTGGCATATGAACTGACAGGCTCCTGTTAGACCTCTGTGGCAAGCAGCTGCTTGAGGGGGTATTTATTTTATTTATTATTTATATAAATCTAAATTCCTCACACAAAATTGTTACAAATTTTGAGTAATTTTTGTTGACAAGACCGTGAGTGAATTCTAAATGACCAAACAGATAATAAATGAACCGATTTAATAACTGAAGCAATTAATTTACATTAATTAATTTAAATCTGACGTATGAATTACTTAAAATATAAATGAGCTAACTAGCTAATGACTAATTACTATTGGCCTTCATTAAATATCAAATGCTAAATTAACAGAACACTCAAAAACCTAATCACAAAGTAAATCTAGATTCATCTCTTCCTAAATACCTTTCTTCAAAACGTTTGCTGGAAACGATATTCCCTACAACAAGTGAAAAGATGTTCTGATTCTCATGAACACAAATAATGACACTGTAAGCCGTCGCCACGCACTGCACAAAACAAAACCCTTTCAACTACTCACTCGTCTTCTTTATGTCTATGTTACCGCTAAAGCTCGAAAGCCGTTAATGTGCACATTACCTAGCTAATCTGCAGATTAACTGATTTGCTCCGTTAAAGTGCGGAATCAAGAGTTTTCCGCATTTTACCTAGGTAATGTGCACATTAACGGCTTCGTATCGTTAAAGTTCAAAAGTTTGTTTCTCTCATAGTGGTGAATCATCTTCGTGTCACGTGATTCACTCTTCCGCATTATAAAAAACGCCCCGGATGAGCGGAGGCCAAGTGAGAACGAATCGGTAGAGTGATTCATTCTTGATAACGAATCACTAAAATGATTCGTTCTCACTTGGCCTGCTCATATTGGGGGCGTTTTTTATAATTCGGACGACTGATTCATGTTGACAGAGGGATGACCCTGGTTTCAACTCTACTCTCGGACACTAGATAAATAACATTATGTTAATTTCAGCGTACAGAAACGTTCCTGTTGTTCCAGCAAAGATCTTATTTTCACTTTAACGAGTGCCTAGTAGGTAATGTGCAGATTATCCAGGTAATTTGCAGATTACCTAGGTAATTTGAGAAATGAAACAATTTTCCGCACGTTAACGGATCACCCTAGTTAATCTGCACAATACCTAGATAATCTGTAGAATAACTGATTTCTGCACTTTAGCGGTAACATCTATATTTTTAAAATTACTTGTGTTCTGTTCTCAACATGAATATTTGCACACTCCGTGCCGTGTTTCACGTATCGCGTCATAAAACAGTCACGCTATAATTGTATGAGCACATTTCCTTTCAATATTATACAACAGAGCTTCCTCTTTATTCATCGTTGTTTCCACAAAAACAACAATATTAATTTGAACCTCCATTGACGCCAAATAAACATTAAAAGTATTCCAGTATGTATCCTGAGTGAACGAATATTTTAACATCTCTATTGATGTATTACCCTCATTCGCTTGATACCATGTTTTAAAACTCTTAACGTCATCACAATCGTCCTCATCAACATCATTAAAACGATCCAAAATGATATCAGCCATCAAAAATTCAAACAAAAATACATAAAAAGAATGATAACAGAAATACTGTATATATTTTTTTCTCCTCGTTCAGCTAAGTCGTCTGAGCTCTTGATTACCACTTCTTCATCTTTATCATCTTTCCTCATGAGTGTTTTAAACTCATGAGGATTAAACCATAAATATTTATACATTCTTTCTCACATTTTCTATACAACAACGTTGGCCGAGTGGTTAGTGAGCTTGGCTACTGATCTACGGGACCTGGGTTCGAGCCCCGGCCGAGTGGTTAGCGCGCTTGGCTACTGATCTACGGGACCTGGGTTCGAGCCCCGGCCGAGTGGTTAGCGCGCTTGGCTACTGATCTACGGGACCTGGGTTCGAGTCCCGGCCGAGTGGTTAGCGCGCTTGGCTACTGATCTACGGGACCTGGGTTCGAGCCCCCGGCCGAGTGGTTAGCGCGCTTGGCTACTGATCTACGGGACCTGGGTTCGAGCCCCGGGTAAAGCATGGCTGTTTGTATTGTTTTCTGCTGAGGTCCTGCCATCCTCTCAGACCTTCTACTGTGGCATATAAACTGACAGGCTCCTGTCAGACCTCTGTGGCAAGCAGCTGCTTGAGGGGGTATTCAATTTTTTTTTATTATTACAACATTTTCTAGCAACATTTCTTGCCTGCCAAAACAAATAAATGTTTTGGGTGAAATTTTCGTTTATGTCTTTCCTGGAAATAGAGAACCACTCATTTATCGTATCATTTCTTTTCAGTCCAAGTCTCTTTATATCTCTTATTCTTAAACTGCATTAGAATTACAGGAGATTGTCTCTCTTTATTGGTATCTCAATACACGATGTATTGCATCAATCCAATCCTCATTAAAAGCTTCAGTTTTTAGCTCTGAAGCTAGTTTCTCAATGGTCACGATTAGGTCCCCAATATATTCGCTATCCACTTCTGAAATAGAATCTCAATAATTTCGATCCTACTGTACTGTTCCCATTTGTTGTCCGAAATTCTTAATTCATTCATCTCTCTTTTTAAGTCTTCATTTTTATTTCGCCAAGCTGCAACTCCTTTTCTCGGATTCGGTTACTTGATTCGGCAGCTGATCATACTTTTCAGCAATAAATGCAACCGAGTGCTCAAGGCCATCAATTGTATTTTTCATTTCAAGCAAAGTTATTAACTTATTATCAGTCTGATTCATTGTAATATATATTTGCCAAGAATTAAGTTTATCACTCACTTCAGTTTATGAAAAACCGCTCTCTCTCACGTTCCTCTCTCTCATTGTTTTCAAGTGCGCTACTTTCTCTCCCCTACACTTCAGTAAGTCTTTCTCTGTCATGGCGCGGGGGTGGCTCAGTCGGTAGCGCGTCAGGCTCGTAATCTGTAGTTCCCAGGTTCGAGTCCCAGCTGGGTCAGCGTTGAGATTTATCTCCGCAAAATTCCCCGCCCTGCCCACGGTCAGTAGGGGACACCGCTGGGCTTGGAAAGGCCGCCGTCCGTCGGATGGGACGTTAATCCTTTGCTCCGTGTGCGGGAGAACCATACTCTGTGCACGTTAAAGAACACGCTGGATGGCCTTGACGGGAAGCTACCATCTGTCTCCCAACAGCTGTTCCAGTGGGTCCCCTGCCCCAACCTTCTCTGAGCCTTCGGGGTCCATGTGACCTAGCCATTTAGCCCATGGTGTGCAAAAAAATGCCGCTCAGAGGTAAAACAACCCAACCCAACTGTATAAAAGGTTTGCCACATCATAGGGAGCCTCGGATTGTTTCAGACAGAGAAACTGTCACACTGCCGTATCCTACTTTAACCTTCGTGTCACGTGACACGAAGGTTGTCGGATCATTAATTTCTAAAAAAATCGTTGCCAGATATTTTTTCTGAATTCTGTAATCAACCATAGTGTTTGGATACTTTTTTTTGACACGAAGGTTGCCAGATCGCTAATTTCTAAACCTGGATCATGTGGGTCCACTCACAGAAATATTGAGCGTGTGCAGTTACCGTTCACAGCAAACTGGAGCGTGTACAGTTACTGTACATGCTCCAGATATTTTTCCTGAATTCTGTAATCACGTGACACGAAGGTTGCCAGATCACTAATTTCTAAAAAAATCGTTGCGAGATATTTTTTCTGAATTCTGTAATCAACCATAGTGTTCGGATATTTTTTTCAGCGACTGTTGGGTTGTTTTACCTCTGAGCAGCACTTTTTTGCACACCATGGCCTAAATGGCCAGATCACATGGACTCAGAGAAGGTTGGGGCCAGATCACATGGACTCAGAGAAGGTCACAGGTTCAGAGAAGGTTGGGGGAGGGTACCCACTGGAACACGGCTTAACGTCCCATCCGATGGACGGCGGCCTTTTCAAGCCCATCGGTGTCCCTTACTGACCGTGGGCAGGGTGGAGAATTTTGCGGAGATAAATCTCAACGCTGACGCAGCTGGGACTCGAACCTGGGAACTACAGATTACGAGCCTGGCGCGCTACCGACTGAGCCACCCCTTGAGCGACTGTACATTAATCTTAGTAAATAAGTGTTTAGAACTAATTCTCACTCTTTTGGATACACTATCTGTGCAAAGGTGCGAATGTCTTGGCCCATTTGATCCAAATCATCCAAAGTAAAGTGACGTTCGATTTCGTAGGCATCGTCTTTCGGCATCTGGAAAGACAGAGAGATAAGAAAGGTAAAAAATGTGCAAGATGACATCGTTAATATACAGAACAGGGCAGAAAAGTAATGACAATGAAATAAAATGAAAACAATGCCTTACGAGTATCAATCCACGAGAGACCGCTATAGAGTACGACGGATGGAGGACAGCAATAATCCTGTCCGCATCCATAGAGTCTTATCCGCACTTGCATCTAAGCAGCACTATCAGCATCTGTGTATATTGGCTATTTTGTAGTTGAGATTTCGCAAATGCTTGAGGTGTGATGTATGTTTGCGAGTAAGATAAATCAGTTTTATGGTTTATTAATGATTAATAATTAACTTAAAAAATATATTGTTACATGAAAAGCTTTTAGTTCGTAAATGGATTCGGTTGCTTTTACCTCTGAGCGGCACTTTTTACGCAGAATGGGCTAATTGGTCAGGTCACAAGGACCCCGAAGGCTCAGAGAAGGTTTGTGGAAGGGCCATCATACCTTAACCCGGAAGGCTCGAACCTAGGTCCCTTAGATTAGTAGCCAAGCGTGCTAACCACTCGGCCACAGTAGTATTAAACTTATTTCTAGTTTTTACGGTAATGACAAGAATAGTGAAACGTAGTCACGAAATTGTAAATCACTTCAGCAAATGTGCATCGGATCAATTAGTCTTAGAGATATGTGAACGCGAAAGAGCACGACTATGTTTCCCGGTAGAGCGATATTTATTACATACTTTGTAATGTGAAAGCCGAACATTGGACAGTAAAGAAAAAAGAAGGATTTTCCTCATTTTCCAAAAAGTAACGAAAATAATTCCACCTACCTGAGATGAACCACCGATACCGCTTCAATCCTCAGAGACACTGATGATAATTGGTGGAAACCAATCACAGAGAGAGCAGTCTGCCTCTACTGGCCTCTGGGGCGGGGGTGGCTCAGTCGGTAGCGCGCCAGGCTCGTAATCTGTAGTTCCCAGGTTCGAATCCCAGCTGGGTCAGCGTTGAGATTTATCTCCGCAAAATTCCCCGCCCTGCCAACGGTCAGTAGGGGACACCGATGGGCTTGGAAAGGTCGCCGTCCGTCGGATAGGACGTTAAGCCGTGGCCCCGTGTGCGGGAGAGCCATACCATGTGCACGTTAAAGA
Source organism: Ryuthela nishihirai (assembly GCA_038380435.1). Taxonomy (NCBI): domain Eukaryota; kingdom Metazoa; phylum Arthropoda; class Arachnida; order Araneae; family Heptathelidae; genus Ryuthela; species Ryuthela nishihirai. The sequence goes on along the minus strand of JAWZYU010000028.1, from coordinate 28,741,407 downwards.
ACACGCTGGATGGCCTTGACGGGAGGCTACCATCTGTCTCCCAACAGCTGTTCCAGTGGGTCCCCTCCCCCAACCTTCTCTGAGCCTTCGGGGTCCATGTGACCTGGCCATTTAGCCCATGGTGTGCAAAAAAGTGCCGCTCAGAGGTAAAACAACCCAACAACCCTCTAGTGGCCTCTGGGGGTTAGTGAGAAGGATGTGAAATATAAGGCAATGCTCCCAAGTGACAAGCCATGTTGCTTCCAATGAGAGAAATTTCTGCTACTTGAATATGGGAAATGGAACTTCCGCTGTGCGATACGATGACCAATGCAGTAGCAATGACGCGAGCTTTTCCATACACTCCTAGATCGACTAGCCTGATAAATTGGTGCTACTATTTATTATACTATAACAGGAAAACGAATATATATGAATGTATGTAAATTTTATGTTAGAATAAACTTTTAAAGTTATGAAATATTTTTTTGTCAAAACGTTTATATGGATATATTTAATTTTTTATGAGAATTTTAAGGGAACCATTGCTTCCCTTGCTTCCATGGACGCTTCGTCACTCCTGCAATGGCCACAAAAAGTATTCTGAAAAATTTTGCAAATCATTCGACAGAGAGAATGGAAACACAAGCAAGTGTTAAAATGTCGATGATCTGTACCCTTTTGGGTAAGAATGCATGCAAGGACCTAAAGCTCCGAGCAAGAAATATGTGCACCAGGATTCATGGTTCCCACCGCACCATCTGCTTTGTGTCAATCGATTAAATAAAATAAATAATAAATAAATACCCCCTCAAGCAGCTGCTTGCCACAGAGGTCTGACAGGAGCCTGTCAGTTTATATGCCATAGTAAAAGGTCTGTGAGGATGGCAGGACCTCAGCAGAAAAACAACACACACATTAGGTAATGGCATAATGCAGTCTGTGAATTTCTCAAAATTTTGAACGTTCAACCTCTGAAGCTCTTAAAAAACAATCTTTCTCTGGTTTGGCAAACTATTAAGAAGGCTTTGGTAACTGCAACAGTCATCATGTCCTAGGGGCCTAGATGGCTCACCCGGTAGTGTGCCAAACTCATAATCTGCAGTTCCTAGGTTCGAGTCCCAACTCTACAAACGTGTTAAGGTTCATCTCTGTAACTCCCAAGCTGCCTTCAGTCAGAAAGGGGACGCCGGTGAGGGTGGGTTGGGTTGTTTTACCTCTGAGCGGCACTTTTTTGCACACCATGGGCTAAATGGACAGGTCACATGGACCCCGAAGGCTCAGAGAAGGTTGGGGGAGGGGACCCACTGGAACAGCTGTTGGGAGACAGATGGTAGCCTCCCGTCAAGGCCATCCAGCGTGTTCTTTAATGTGCACAGGGTATGGCTCTCCCGCACACGGGGCCACGGCTTAACGTCCCATCCGACGGACGGCGACCTTTCCAAGCTCATCGGTGTCCCCTACTGACCGTGGACAGGGCGGGGAATTTTGCGGAGATAAATCTCAACGCTGACCCAACTGGGACTCGAACCTGGGAACTACAGATTACGAGCCTGGCGCGATACCGACTGAGCCACCCCCGCCCCCCCGGTGAGGGTGGAAAGGCTACCGTCTGTCGGATGGGACATTAAGCCATGACGCCGTGTGCGGGAGAGAGCCTTACTCTGTGCATGTTAAAGAACCTGCTAGATGGCCATCATCTTTGACAAGAGGCTTCCATCTGTTTTGTAACAGCTGTCCAGTGGGTCAACTTCACCCGACCTTCTCTGAACCCTCAGGTTCTTGTGACCAGATCATTTAGCCCATTGTGTGCAAAAAGTGCCGCTCAGAGGTAAAACAACACAACCAATCATGGCCTACTTTGCTGCAAACCTTATCTGCAAAGTTTAAAAACATAAATCTTGTTTGCAAAGAATTATTGTCTCTCGAATGCTTTTGAACCTCCCCAAGAATTACGAATGACACTTCTTAATACCAAAGCTCCTCGATATTATTAAATTATATACTCGTTCTTCATATTGCTTAGAGAATAGTTATTGCATGAAATAATATTGCTCATATATATATATATTGCCGTCCCTTGGCCGAGTGGTTAGCGCGCTTGGCTAGTGATCTAAGTGACCTAGGTTCGAGCCCCGGGTAAGCGTGGATGTATGTGTTGTTTTTCTGCTGAGGCCCTGCTATCCTCTCAGACCTTCTACTGTGGCATATAAACTGACAGGCTCCTGTCAGACCTCTGTGGCAAGCAGATGCTTGAGGAGGTATTTATTTATTTATATATATATAATCTTGGCTAACTATTTTATGAAGTAATATTACACACATAGATGCATATAATGGCTGAGGTACAACCACTTAATGCAATAAGAATATAGGAAAAAAACTAAGAACAAACCATAAAGTTTCTAAGATTCACGTTATTGGTGCAATAGTGAGGATATTTGGAGCAGAAATTGGTCATATTCTTTGGCACTTCACATTTTTCTGGATAAAGCTTGCAAAATTTGCTTCTTTTTATACTGTAAAGAAAAATCAAAGCTTAACATTCACAGACTAACAAATAGGAATGATAATTCTTTAATGCTACACAGTTTTGTATTGGATTGTTTTACCTCTGAGCGGCACTTTTTTGCACACCATGGGCTAAATGGCCAGGCCACATGGACCCCGAAGTCTCAGAGAAGGTTGGGGGAGGGGACCCACTGGAACAGCTGTTGGGAGACAGATGGTAACCTCCCGTCAAGGCCATCCAGCGTGTTCTTTAAAGTGCACAGGGTATGGCTCTTCCGCACACGGGGCCACGTCTTAACGTCCTATCCGACGGACGGCGGCCTCTCCAAGCCCATCGGTGTCCCCTACTGACCGTGAGCAGGGCGGGGAATTTTGCGGAGATAAATCTCAACGCTGATCCAGCTGGGACTCGAACCTGGGAACTACAGATTACGAGCCTGGCGCGCTACCGACTGAACCACCCACGCCCACACAGTTTTGTTTCATCATTTATTCTCATTAACATTAAGTACAGTGGCCAGTTGCAGTACGATTCTTTAAAAGAGAGCCAGTTCTTTTTTTACTGCCGGAAATCGTTCTTTTAAAAAAAAAAAACAAGTGCTCCATTTTTTAACTTCTAAAGAAAACTTTTATTTTTAAAGATTTAATAGTGCAAAAAATGTGTTAATAGTTTGGAAAAGCTAAAAATTAAAAAAATATCGAATGAATTACAAATGATTCAACGAACACTTGAAAACTAAAAGGAATTCAATATGTGCAAATCGTGTTCATTTACTTATGTGTGGGGCGGGGGTGGCTCAGTCGGTAGCGCGCCAGACTCGTAATCTGTAGTTCCCAGGTTCGAGTCCCAGCTGGGTCAGCGTTGAGATTTATCTCCGCAAAATTTCCCGCCCTGCCCACGGTCAGTAGGGGATACCGATGGGCTTGGAAAGGCTGCCGTCAGTCGGATGGGACGTTAAGCCGTGGCCCCGTGTGCGGGAGAGCCATACCCTGTGCACGTTAAAGAACACGCTGGATGGCCTTGACGGGAGGCTACCATCTGTCTCCCAACAGCTGTTCCAGTGGGTACCCTGCCCCAACCTTCTCTGAGCCTTCGGGGTCCGCGTGATCTGGCAATTTAGCCCATGGTGTGCAAAAAAGTGCCGCTCAGAGGTAAAACAACCCAATCTAAAAATTACTTATCTGTTGCATGATGAAAAAATTAAACAAAACAACTTAAGTGAAGCTTCAGTTAAATCAAATGAATATATAAAGAGTTATGTATATTTAGAGTTATATAAAGAGTTTATATATAAAGAGTTATATATATTTTACATGACATTCTTTTCACTGTCCTTTGACAGAATACATATATCGAAAGAATATTTTTGATTATAGTCTACCAGTGTGCAAAGCAAAGCATTTGACTTCTGGTAGTCTTGATGTTGACTACTGGTAGTCTGCTGTAGACTTCTATGTATGCTTGATGTTGGTACGTTGTTGTTGTTGTTGTTAGGTTGTTTTACCCCTGAGTTGCCCTTTTGCATCAACTGGGCTAAATGGCCAGGTCACAAGGACCCAAATACTCAGAGAATTATGGTGAAGGAGCCCCACGTGACAGCTATTAAGAGATGGAGCCTCCCGTCAGAGCCATCCAGTGTGTTCTTTAATGTGTCCTATCACTCTCCCGCACACCAGACAAAGGATTAACGTTCCATCCGACGGACGGCGGCATTTTCAAGCTTATTTTTTATCCCCTTTCTGACCGAGGGTAGGACGGGAATTTATGGAGATAAAGTTATAGTTGGGACTTGAACTAGGAACTGCAGATTACGAACCTTGCCGCACTACCGACTGAGCGAACATCCGCCCTACCAGTGTATGAGAATCTCTGTACTAGGATCTAATAAAGAAGTTTCTTTTAAACACGAGAAAAGTATTATTTTTACCTGTTACTGTTGCAAAAGGTAACAGCTGGCATTAAATATTTTTCTGGTACAACCAACTGGACATCCTGAACTGTAGGATAATCAAGGAAGATGCTTATGAAGTCCGTTGTCTGATAGACGAAGCCAACAAGACAGCAAACGAGTACAGCAATTTTCAAAATCTTTCTTGGTACACTCTGGATCTTTACCAAAGGAGAAACTCCAGTTAAGAGAGAATCCCCCAGAAGATGCGAGGCATAGTTCTTTAAGGTTCTTTCTCTTTTCTTAGTTGTATCATTTACTGCAATCATTTCTTCAGTGGTTAATGACAACTCCATGTTCTGTAATAAAGTGCAATATGTATATCTGAATGCTAGTCTTTGATATCTATTCTATATGAAATTTTAAACTATTTAAACTATTAAAAATTTCTATATGAAATTTTATTAAAAAAATTTTCTGTATAAATTTAGATATTCAAGATATGGTTACTTTGGTCATATTACATCAATCATTTTAAGGAATGGATTATAACCATAATTTGCAATGATTTAATTGAATAAAAAAATTTAAGATCAATGAAACAAATTAACGTTGCTCCAAACACCATGTTGCACTGCTCCAAACAGCATGTTACAATGCTTACTGCATGACCAAGATGGCTGCACGATGGGCAGACCAACCTGTTTCATGCATCCTCACGATATGGCCCTCTTCGAACGGACCGAGCTGCTGAAAATGCGCTCTCGTTCGCTCCTTGGCAGAGCTGAAATACACGTGCACCCTTTCACTTCCACTGATTTACCCGCTGTCTGTTACGATGGCTCTTATTCGGGTCTCTGGACCAATAGTGCAGCCACTATTTCCGTTTCCATGTGACGTCATTCTACCGTCACATGGTACCGGTATGATGGTATGGTAATGATTTGGTGTCACTGATTTGTCCTTTATGGGCGTTTTTTGCCATATCTTCAATGCGACGCTGAACTGTTCTGGCCGACAATGGCATTTCATTAATTTTCTCAATTATTTGTTTTTTATTTGCGAAGTCATTGAATAAATGTTCGGAACAATTTATGAATGCGTTTTTCAAAAATTCGCCGTCTGTAAACGGTTTTCCGTTGGTACCAATACTAAGAGCTGCAATAAAGCTGGCAGATGTAACGTAATTGTGGCTGGTAACAAATCTCTTCAAAAATTTATTTTGTTTACCATAATTTAATACAAGTTTAGCAATGTATTCATATTTTTCATCATTTGGCATTTCACTCACATCTTTATGTTTTGAAGAAAAGTGTCGCTCAATATTGTAAGTCCTGGCGGTAATTATATCTGTACATAAAGTACATATCAATTTATCACCATTTCCCATACATCCATACATTTCAGTCCACACATCTTGAAATAATCTCTTTTTTGCTTTTTGTTTGTCTATGGTAATAAAAATAATAATTATTTCGCTTAGGTAACTGTTCTCGCGCTTCTGAACTACTGTTTATTCTCGTTAAAGACGAAGTAAACGTAGATAAGAGTAGATGCGTGATCAGCAGGTGGGCAGGGCTCCTATTGGTCGGCTGCAGGTGGCACGCAGTCAGAGAGCCCAGCCGACCAATAGGAGCCCTGATCACGTGCTGATCACACATCTACTCTTGTTTACATCTACTTCGTCTTTAACGTGAATAAACGAAGGACACGCTCGTCGAGTAATGATGGGATGAGTAATGATGGGATTCGTTCGGACAATGTCGCTGTATTCCGTCTATGTTCATTTCTGCAACTTTGTAATTAAACCAAAACGTTAATCTTATTATTTATACTTTCTCAAAGTGTTTGTTTCATGTTTATGTTTTATAATTTATTTTTATATATTATACTTTATTTGCGGAACTCAAGTGGGTCACTTGAAATTATCAAATGGGTCACTTGGTGACCCGCGGGTCATAGGATGCCGACGCCTGATTTAGAACTTAGTGATTTCGCTGAGAGCGAAGTAGATAATAATGTAAAGTGTCAGAAAATTAAATATCAGAAGGATAAATTAGATGTAGTAAGGATTTATGTAGTAGAGAAGTTGCTACATCAAGTAAAGGAAATATTTCTCTGAGTAATAAGTGTGAAATATTTGGTAAGATACCTAACAGGGAGAAGATCGTTAAAAAAAAATTATTATCAGAGAAAGAGATTTAGAACTTAGCGATTTCGCTGAGAGTGAAGTAAATAATTATGTAGAGAATGAGGAAATTAAATGTCAGAGGGTTAAGTTAGATTTAAGTAGGATCTATGTAGTAGAGATGTGGCTACATTTGATAAAGTAAATATTTCCCTGAATAATAAGGGTGAAATATGTTATAAAGTATCCGATACTATGTCATGAACAAAGTTTCTTTGTTAAGCATAGCATTCCTTTGGATGTAATCTATCGGTTCGTTGTGTATTTGCTCTACATTTTTTTAAAAAATTTCCTCTACTTTTTAAATACAGTGTTTGTTTGAAATGTATAGCAACCTTGCCACCATATGCACGTAACGCTCCCAACGTGCTCGTGCGCCGTGCAGAACCTGTTCCAGAGGTAAGCCATCATTTGCAAGGTGCCACGGCGGGAGAGGACGTATCGAAGTCACGGCAATCTCAGATTCCTGCCAGAGTGCGCTAAGACGTGTTCACGAAGCTGGAACAATGCAGTTGGATGAACATCGAGGTAGCACGTGACCGTAATGCACGGAATTGTTGGCGTGGACTGAGGGTGGTGCGTGGAAATGCAGAACTACCCCATCGCACAGTTGCACTCTGGGTGTAGTCCTTTTGCCAGGGTTGGGGCAGTGTTGATGACGCTCAGTGTTCGAGGCATCCTGCAATCCAGCAGGAGACGATTCAGCTCGTACAGTCATTGCTTGATGCCGATAGACATTGGATGACGTGTCAATTGGCAAATGTAATTAGACTCAGTAATTCCACCATTTAGCATCCCACGTGATTGGATGCGATACTTCTGCTTTGCATATTGTCATCGCCATGTACATAATAATTTGTCTATTCAGTGTAATATGGAGCTAAAATATAAAATTTTACAAAGACAACTGTTTTGGATTTCAAAACAGGTACACAAGTTTGAGATTTAGTATAAGACGACAGAATTTTCGGGGGAGAGGGGTTTGGACCCCCGGGGTACAGTCGCTCAAAAAAGTATTCGAACACTATGTTTGATTTCAGAATTGAGAAAAAATATCTGGCAACGATTTTTTTAGAAATTAGTGATCTGGCAACCTTCCTGTCACGTGAGAATAATAAAGAAAAAAATTCATTCCCAAGTATTTTTTCTGAATCTGTAATCAGCCATAGTGTTCGGTTACTTTTTTGAGCGACTGTATGTCCTTGACCTAGTGATTATATTTTATTCGAAGAAGTGAATATATTTAAAAAAAAACAACTGCATAGGATGCGTAAACCTTTTTTAAATGGTAGGTCAGTTTTTATTAAGCAAATTATTTATGACACTTTGCATGTGATAGTAACAATTGGCAAAGTGTTCTACTGATACCCTTTACATTTATAAATGATACATGTATTTAATTTAGATGGGAAACTAAACGCCATTGACACAGTGTCCAGTGGTTCGTCATTACTGTTGTAGTGAATTTGCATGCACCTAAGATCTGTTGCAGAAATTCAGCAACATTTTCAGCTGCTTGCATTGGGATATATTTTCTCACAATTTGTTTTGCCTTTCAGTGCATTGTGGCTGATTGATTAGCGAGCTTGGCTACTAATCAGAGGGACCTTAGCTTGAACCCCGGGTAAGGCATGGATATTTGTGTTGTTTTTCTGCTGAGGTCCAGCCATCCCCACAGACCATACTACTATGGCATATTAAACTGACAGGCTCCTGTCAGACCTCTGTGTCAAGCAGCTGCTTGAGGGTTTTTTTATAGCTTTATATTTGGGGGGCAAATTTTAACACACGACAGCATAAGAAAAGGAGTTCTCTATATTTCAGTTACTAACAAGTTTTTCTAAGTTATTTAAATTGCAGAATTTCTGATACTTGATCTCAAGTAGATTTCTTATTAGAGATATCTTGAAACTGAGTCACTTTGAATTGGAGTTATAAATTGAAGGGTTTGCCAAGGTGCAATGTCAGTAAGTTCTGTTCTAATTATGATACAGAATTTGAGCACACAACAATTGCACTTCCCAAGGAAGCAGGATTGCCTAAATTATGGTTTAAAAAAATCCTTTCATGTTTCTAAGGGTTGGGTTGTTGTACCTCTGAGCGGCACTTTTTTGCACACCATGGGCTAAATGGCCAGGTCACATGGACCCCGAAGGCTCAGAGAAGGTTGGGGGAGGGGACCTACTGGAACAGCTGTTAGGAGACAGATGGCAGCCTCCCGTCAAGGCCATCCAGCGTGTTCTTTAACGTGCACAGAGTATGACTCTCTCGCACACGGGGGCACGGCTTAACGTCCCATCCGACGGACGGTGGCCTTTCCAAGCCCATCGGTGTCCCCTGCTGACCGTGGGCAGGGCGGGGAATTTTGCGGAGATAAATCTCAACACTGATCCAGCTGGGACTCGAACCTGGGAACTACAGATTACGAGCCTGGCGCGCTACCGACTGAGCCACCCCCTCCCCATGTTTCTAAGGATTGAAAAGATTCACGCATATGCATTTAGTATTTCGATGAATCAGTGGTGATCACAGAGTTGAAAAAATACTGTACAGAGGAGAGTTAAAAGAATATACGCGAAAGATACCAAAACTGATAGATGATGCCATCCGGGGTGTATCCAGGGAAGTGGGGGGGGGGGGGGGGGGGGGGGGGGAGGGCAGGGTGTCAGCCCACCCCCCAAAAAAACCGTCTTATACGAAATCTCCAACTTGTTTGCCTGGTTTGAAATCCAAATCAGTTGTCTTTGTATAATTTTATTTTAGCCCCATATTTTATGTCCGACACCAAAAATACGAGTAGATAATAAAAAAGTATTCGATATAAAATATCATTTTAACTTTTCCTGTCCGTCCGAATATTTTAGTAATTGGGAAACTTTACTCAAGACTTATTCTCAGACTCTCCCTCAACCCCGCGAAACTAAATCTTGGGTACGTGCCTGGATGCCATCCCTAAAAAAATAAAAAATAAATACCCCCTCAAGCAGCTGCTTGCCACAGAGGTCTGACAGGAGCCAGTCAGTTTATATGCCATAGTAGAAGGTCTGTGAGGATGGCAGGACCTCAGCAGAAAAAGACACATATATCCATGCCTTATCCGGGGCTCGAACCCAGATTTCTTAGATCACTAGCCAAGCGTGCTAACCACTCGGCCACCTGACGGCCATCCCTACAATTTTTCAATATCAGAATATTTAAGTCCGACCCATATTTAAGTTTCAATCATCTGTTGGAAGGCTTCCTGACGCCCTAAGAAGAAAATCTTCAAACGGCAATGGAACAAAGCATTCTGGATCAGAAAATCTCTATTCAGAATGTTTCTTTCCAGCCGTGCCAGAGCTATGTGAAAAACCCCTCCTAGTTCCCACTATCGCTAGAATCACTTGCAAAGCCAGGCGAAGTCATTGACCCAACACCAGCGACAATTCCGTATCGCTTTTACGTTCAAGCGACTACACGGGCGGAGTAATTAAATCCTCCGTTCCCCTCCCCTGGTAGCAGGCAGGAAGAATCCACCACACCCAATAGCGAAGGAGAAAAATTGCGCAGCACCCCGAGGAAACAAAAGCCGAGCACGATCCTCAGTACAGTCGAAGTGAACCTTCGTGTCACGTGACACGAAGGTTGCCAGATCACTAATTTCTAAAAAAATCGTTGCCAAATATTTTTACTGAATTCTGTTATCGACCATAGTGTTCGGATACTTTTTTGAGCGACTGTAGATGGTCATATTATTTTGATACTAGATCGTGTGGGCTCACTCAGGGAAATATTGAGCGTGTGCAGTTACCGTTCACAGCAAACTGGAGCGTGTGCAGTTACTGCACACGCTCCAGTTTGCTGTGAACGGTAACTGGAGCGTGCGCTCCAGATATTTTTCCTGAATTCTGTAATCACGTGACACGAAGGTTGCCAGATCACTAATTTCTAAAAAAATCGCTGCCAGATATTTTTCTGAATTCTGTAATCAACCATAGTGTTCGGATACTTTTTTGAGCGACTGTAGGTGGTCATATTATTTTGATACTAGATCGTGTGGGCTCACTCACGGAAATATTGAGCGTGTGCAGTTACCGTTCACAGCAAACTGGAGCGTGTGCAGTAACTGCACACGCTCCAGTTTGCTGTGAACGGTAACTGGAGCGTGTACAGTTGCTGTACACGCTCCAATTTTTTTTCCTGAATTTCCAGAATTCAGGAAAAAAATTTGGTTGCCAGATCACTAAATCAGATGCCAGATCACTAAAATCAGATGCCAGATCACTAAAAAATTAGTGATCTGGCAACCTTCGTGTCACGTGACAACAAATTTGGTTGCCAGATCACTAAATCAGATGCCAGATCACTAAAATTTGGTTGCCAGATCACAAAAAATTAGTGATCTGGCAACCTTCGTTGTCACGTGACAACCATAGTGTTCGGATACGTTTTTGAGCGACTGTACATCACAATATCCGGGATAGAGGGTGTAAACAGCCCAAATTTCGGCATCGCGATAATTCCCCCCCCCCAATAAAATAAATACATTACGAAAGCCGGAGACGTTGGAAGAATTGACAACATAATTTTATCGCCTACTAATTCACGCATATGCATTTAGATGAAATAATGACATTTAGATAAAATTAGATGCATAAGATTTAGTCTGAAACAATATCCTCTTCACAATTACACCCCGAATTAGGAGACTTCTCCATCAAATGATCTTATTTTCAATACATCAGAGCAGCGATGGTGAAGCTTTTTGGAGTCGCGTGTCAAAATTACAGAAATACGAGAACATTTTTCTCGCTCGCGTGCCAACGTTACAAAAATATTTTAAAAAACGTCATTTGTTCCAGCTAACAGTACATACCGGTTTGTCATAAAATAAATACAAGGAGAAAAATGTTAAATTTTTGATTCCACCATTGTACAGCAGAAAAAAATAAAACTGTTTATTTGTTATAATAAAAAAATCATTCAAACGTGAACACTCTCACTCAACCTTCCACTTGCAATGTCAAAACATCGTGATCATAACGACAACATCATGACCATGATGATGGTGATTATGATAATAATGATGATGATTCATGATAATGATGATCAATGATTGATGATTCATGATAATGATGATGATCATGATGATGATCATCATCATGAGGGACATCGTGATCATAACGAGAATGTGGTATGGAGTGAATTTTCATTGGCAGAGACAGTTTCAATAACCAATTAAAAGTTACTAGATTTAGAACGTATGTTTTGCAATTAGTTATTTGACGAGATCTTTGCAACGTATGGGAGTACAATTGTTTTAAATTTTTTACAGTAGCCATAGAGATGTATTTTTTTCACCTCTCGCTTGGCGTACCAACAAAAATGGTCTCGGGTGTCACTTTTGGTTACGCGTGCTATAGGTTCGCCATTATTGTATTAGACTATGCATTTCGCAAAATATAAGCAAACCATAAGCATTCGCTTTCTTAGGTTGTTACATGAAATAATAAAAATGAAAAAATCAACTTATTTATCAAAAATTCATTGCAATATAAATCGATTGATTTTGACAAAATATTAATATTATCGTATTTTCTCAAATCAAAAGAATTCATTTCATTTAAATACAAAGAAAAATAAATGGAAACAGGTTTATTACCATAGATATAGCAAAAGGAAATTAGATAGGGGCACGAACAGCATTTTTCCTGCTGGCAGCTTGGGTCCAAATTTTTATACCGTGATCCCAGTTTGACATCATTAGTAGGGTTACAGCATACCTTTCAAGACATAATGGTAAATCCCATCCCTGCCCATACTGTGGGGCGTGGGTGGCTCAGTCGGTAGCGCGCCAGACTCGTAATCTGTAGTTCCCAGGTTCGAGTCCCAGCTGGGTCAGCGTTGAGATTTATCTCCGCAAAATTCCCCGCCCTGCCCACGGTCAGTAGGGGACACCGATGGTCTTGGAAAGGCCGCCGTCCGTCGGATGGGACGTTAAGCCGTGGCCCCGTGTGCGGGAGAGATATACCCTGTGCACGTTAAAGAACACGATGGGTGGCCTTGACGGGGGGCTACCATCTGTTTCCCAACAGCTGTTCCAGTGGGTCCCCTCCCCCAACCTTCTCTGAGCCTTCGGGGTCCATGTGACCTGGCCATTTAGCCCATGGTGTGCAAAAAAGTGCCGCTCAGAGGTAAAACAACCCAACGCATTCGCAGTGAGAGCGATTCGTGCTGTCGTTAAATGTTTCTTCTTACTGCAGCTTCATAAAAACGTTTGTTTGATGACGCCGCACCGCTCTTAAAAGGTTTCAGAAGTTTACGGATCGTCTTAGGAATGTTTTGTAAACTTTTTAGAATGAGTAAGTTGACGATTGCATATCAAGTAAAGTAATATAAGTAGACAAAAAATTATAAGGTGGATTACAGATATTTATTTAAAATTTCCAGTAAAAACTTAATTTTGTTGGCGGGCCACAAAAATACTTGTGCGGGCCCGTATGCGGCTCGCGGCCGTTAGCTGGACAGCGCTGATTTAGCCCATCGTGTACAAAAAAGTGCCTCTAAGAGGTAAACCAACCCACAAAATAGAGAGTCCAAGCTTAACCACCACAAAAAGATTTATGATGCATCCAATGATTATAAAGTATTGGTACATACCTTAAAAATAATCCAGTCTAAAAATTTGTCAATTCCAACATCAACGTGTCAGAGTATCCAAAAAAAAGAAGCGAATACAGCGTGACGAAATGCAAAGGAAGAAGCAACCGGAAGAGTAGATTTTATTTTGAAATGCATGTTTGTGGTGGATGTGCCTAGATTGATATTGCGCATGTTTACATTGAATAAACAAATAGCCGATGCCCTTTATGAAAATGCGCGCATTTAAACGACCCAGGGAACTTTTGCGCATAGACGTTATAATTCCCTCCAGGAGGAGATATACACTATGCTTGGTCAGTAATGATTATTTGTCCCCTCAATCACCAACCTGCACTTTTCCCAAGTGTGTCTATAGATGCAGTCAGTGTAATTATGCTATTGGTTGAAGTACCCACGTGTATGTTGATGCGTATAGTAAATGAAGCTGTTATAACCGAAAACAAAGTACGTTAATGGAATATTTTTGCTGCAGTGTGTGAATTATTTATTTGTTTTGTCGTTAGTGAAGATCTCGTTATTAATCACTTAATTAAAAATCAGCTGTGTAGATTAAAAGCCCGATTTATTTATAGCAAAATGAAGAGAACTGAAGGTAAACCTCAGGGTCGGCGCGAGGCGGGTTCAGCGCGTTCCCCGGAATCCGGCCCCGCGCTTTATAAGGTCCACGAAAAGCTCATCGTAAGAAGCGACGCCATTTTCCTATCTTTAACACAGCAGCCGACAGAATGTATCCTCGTTCCTCTAACTCCACGTCCCACCACCAGGGCGCAAGTCAGTTATTTTGCAAGCCCAATAGTAAATCCAATCGCAAAATCCACTAATCGATGACTAACTATTCTTTCAATAGAAAGCGAAATCGGTCAATTTTGATGACGTAATTAAAGATTTTGCGGCGAAAAAGGCGAGAAAAATTACGTAATATTTATAATATGCTCGGTGTTCCTATAAGTTATATGTAGATATGTACCGCACTTTGTATAATAAATAATTTATTATTATAAAATTTAGAAGTACATATAAATGCGTTTTTTTGGCACCGCACAATTTTGAAACCCGGCACCGCAAAAGTTCACGCCGGCCCTGGTAAACCTGCTCCGGCGGAGGTGGTGCTGGTGGTGGGGGGGTGTTCCTGTTACTAGCCTTCTCCCAGTTTGAGAAGGCTAGTAACAGGAAAGGAGGCGAAAAGTATCGTCATATTATTAAATAGCTTTGATTCCGGCCTTTGGAACTGACGGACGGACGCGTAAGACGTCGTCGGTGGCACAAATTGGCAGTTTACCCGTGATTCCGCTATTACTTAGGCGATCGGTCCCAAATTTCTTGGGGGGCGGGGGTGGCTCAGTCGGTAGCGCGCCAGGCTCATATTCTGTAGTTCCCAGGTTCGAGTCCCAGCTGGGTCAGCGTTGAGATTTATCTCCGCAAAATTCCCCGCCCTGCCCACGATCAGTAGGGGACACCGATGGGCTTGGAAAGGCCGCCGTCGGTCGGATGGGACGTTAAGCCGTGGCCCCGTGTGCGGGAGAGCCATACCCTGTGCACGTTTAAGAACACGCTGGATGGCCCTGACGGGAGGCTACGATCTGTCTCCCAACAGCTGTTCCAGTGGGTCCCCTGCCCCAACCTTCTCTGAGACTTCGGGGTCCATGTGACCTGGCCATTTAGCCCATGGTGTGCAAAAACGTGCCGCTCAGAGGTAAAACAACCGAACCCAAATTTCTTGGGGTTATCCCAGTTAGTTTTAATCCTGTTTGGGTAATAGATCGGCATCTCAGTTGCCCTGGGCCGATGATCAGTCGAAAAGTGTCCGAAATTTATGGGAGCGCTGCAGTCACCAACCTTCTGAATGGAGTAGTACGTTGTGAGTAGAACGTGTGGAAAGCTGTAAATGAACTGAGATTTATCAATGGACACATGGTTCACACTTGACTTTTGTCGTGGGATTAACTAGTATTATATACACCCAATTTTGTTTTTACACAATTTTGATTTAAGAAGGTTTAGAAAAAAAATTCCAATTCTCTTTTTACACGGTTTATTTTGATCTAACATGGTTCAAACGGCGCCTTTTTAAAAATCTCCATTTGAATTTAATTCTGAAAAAATATTCCTATTCAATAAAAAATTCCTAGAATTTAAATTTATAACAAAAATACTGCTTTTATGGTCATATTTTTGGAAGTAGTTTTAACTTTGAAAATGTACTCTAAATAAACGTTTTGTGCACTAAAATTCCCAAAATAAAAACTACACTAACATAACTACACAAGTTTTTTCTATTTTATGGGTAAAATTGTACAAAACCTACTTCATTCGTAATAAAGTGGCAACATTGAGTTCCGGGAATTCCCCTCAATTTTATCTTCAATACATATGTTAGTCTTTGTCTCTCATATCTTGTTTAAAGTTAGAAGTGTTTAGATATTTAATAAAAGAAATCTAAAAAAAAATTTTTTTTGAAGTTTTGTGTGCGTAATATAAATTTATTAAATTTTGCTGATAGGTAATTTACAATTTTTCGTCATCTGATTCATTAGCTACAATTTAAATATTTTTCGTAAACCTTACCACGATGTCGGATAATTCAACTATACAAAAGCAGAAAAGGAAAGCTATCTCTTTGGATACTAAGATCCAAATTTTAGATCGTCTTGCAACTGGAGAAGGTTCAACATCCATAGGTAAATATTTTGGTTTGAATGAAGCTACCGTAAGAACCATCAAGAAAAATGAAGATGCTATTAGAAAATCTGTGCTTTCTGGAACAAAATTGAGCACTAAGTCGTCATCGTACACGAGAGATATTGTAAAAGTGAAGATGGAAAAGGCACTAGTAATGTGGATAGAAGATACCTCTCGCAAAAAAGAATACCTCTAGACGAAAATACCGTTAAATAGATGGCATTACGAATATATAAGCAGATACAAGAAATGGAACCAACCACATCAGCTCAGTTAAACAAAAATTATGAATTTTCTGCAAGTACAGGTTGGCTTGCAGGATTTCTTCTAAGACAAGTATTTCATAATGTAAAGATAAAAGGTGAAGTTGCATCTGCAGATGAGTCGGCTGCTAAAGAATTTTGCTCAAAATTGGCCCAAATCATTGAAGATGGTGGATACACTCCTGATCAAGTTTGGAATGCAGATGAAACTGGTATTTTTTGGAAAAATATGCCGAGACTATGTAGGAAAATCACAAAAAACTGTTGGTGGCTTTAAAGCAGCTAAGGATTGTGTGACCTTTCTATTTTGCAGCAACGCTTCAGGAGATGTATGTTAAAACCGATGCTCATCAATCGATCCCTAAGACCACGGTCAATGAAAGGTGTAGATTTGAATAAATTGCCAGAGTATTGGATGGCAAACAAAAAAGCCTGGGCTACAAAAGAAATTTTTAATGAATGGTTCCATAAACGTTTTGTTCCAAAAGTTAAATACTATTTGAAGAAAAAAAAACTGGAATTTAAAGTTTTATTCATTAAAGACAATGCGCCTGACCATCCTGTTTTGGAACACCCAAATGTACAATTTTGTTTTCTGCCGCCTAATACGACATCCTTAATACAACCACTAGACCAGGGTATAATTGCCACATTTAGAACTTACTACGTAAGACGAACATTCCAATACATTTTGGATAAACTAGATAAGGATAAAACACTAACAGTTATTAATGTGTGGAAGAAATTTTCTATTTTAGATTGTATCAGACATGCTGGATTGACGTTATCAGATTTAAAACTATCAACTTTAAACGCATGCTGGAAAGCTATTTGGCCAGAATGTGTAAAAAGCAAAGGTCCTGTACCCCCAAATACGACTGAATATGCTAATATCATCACTTTAGCACATACAGTTGGTGGAGAAGGATTCGATGATTTATCGTTTGCATATATTGATGAATTGCTGGTTGACAAAGCTCTTAGCGAAGATGAAATAATAGAAGTTGTCCTTGAGACTCCTGATGAAAAAGAAAAAAGTGATGGTGATGAAGAGGTTCCACTCACTGCAGGTTTAATTAAAAGAAGGGCTTCAAATGGCTAGTAAATTGGAAAGTCATTTTCTTACACATGATCCCATTGTCGAACGAGGTGAGCAGTTTAAAGGTGAACTTGAAGTCATGTATGGCGCGTTATCAAGAATTATACAAAGTTCTATTCAAAGCGCAGGATTTCAACGATTGATTACAGAGTTCGTTGTCAAAACTAATCAAACTTCAGAATCACTGGAAACAAGTGATAATTTGGTTCCCCATGAAACAGAGAGCATTTCCCCATTGGAGTATGAACAACACGACGGCCAAAATGATTCAAGCGATGAAAGTGATTTAATTCCAGTCTTATTACAAACGAATGCGTCTATTGTCAGAAAGTAACAACGAATAAAATCTACTTAATAAGCATATGTAAGTCATATTTTTTTGCACTTTTATTTTCTTGACTTAGGGACATATTATTTTCTTTATGAAGGATGATTTGCTTTATATATGTACATATAATTGTATTTTTAAGTTTATAAAATAAAAAAAACGTGTTTAAATGAATAAAAATCAAATAAAGATTTAATTAAAGATTTTGATATGATTTGCGTGAAAATAACTTATTATTTCTACTGGGTTTTAACGTCTGGAACCAATCTTCCGTTTTTTCACATGAACTGTACTTTTTCTATACAGTTTATTCGGGAACCTACCGTGTAAAAACAGAATTGGATATATATGCCTGCCTATCCCTCGATTTTTCACGGTACAGTCGCTCAAAAAAAATGTCCGAACACTATGGTTGATTACAGAATTCAGAAAAACGGACAACGAAGGTTGCCAGATCACTAATTTCTAAAAAAATTCGTTGCCAGATATTTTTCTGAATTCCGTAATCAACCATAGTGTTCGGACATTTTTTTGAGCGACTGTACTCAATTTATACGGTTTCTGTTTTGCACGATCAAGAAAATGTAAGAGTTTCGTTTTACACTATTATAGACTCCCTTTTACACGGTACGGTTTGAGATTTTTTTACATGTATGTAGATATAAATGCATATTCTGAAGAAGCAGTCGTATACAGTAAAGGGAGATTATTAGATCGT
Source organism: Ryuthela nishihirai (assembly GCA_038380435.1). Lineage (NCBI taxonomy): Eukaryota > Metazoa > Arthropoda > Arachnida > Araneae > Heptathelidae > Ryuthela > Ryuthela nishihirai. Next base: position 28,723,111 of record JAWZYU010000028.1, on the reverse strand, counting down.
CATTCCAAAGTAAAAATAAACTAAATGGATTTAATTGACATCATTTGTTTTCAAGAATAAACATAAGTTATAATAGTAAATTCCTATAATAATAAAATCGTCGTCTGTAACAAGTTATGTGTATATTCTTCAGCTGAAATTATATTCTTCCCATTGTAACGTAATCTGTCTGATGACATGTAATAAAGTCTGTTTCGAATCATCAGCAAGATGTCACTTTTCCAGACTTATTTTGCAGACTAGTAAAAACTGTTTTATATCATTTTTAGCAACAACTTTACCTTGTAGAGTTAAAAAGAAATACAGCTGATTCGTAAGTACACTCTTTCATAAAATATCACATAAATTCTAATTTTTCCATATATAACACTAAGCATTGGTACAAATGCTTAATTTCTAATTCATATTCATCTCATAAATATCCTTCTTTCAAATTCGATAGTGCACGTCTGCATTAACGATGAGTATTTTTCATGACCGAAAAGAAATATATGAGAAATTAATTTAAGATCATCTGAATTTACTGAAACAAATAAACACCGATCTCTGATTGAACACCGATCTCTGATCTTCATTGAACAAATAAACCATATCTGAAACAAATAAAGTACAACAAAAAATGTTACATTAATGCTTATTATAACTTCTGAATTGATATTTCAGATAAATATGTATAAATGAAACTTTCAATTTATTCATAACAAGGATTTTTTTCAAGAATCTATCCCCCTTTTTTCGATAAATTGTTGGTTTCGATTTCCACGGTGATTTCATAGAACCTATCTACCATGTCGAGGATGGGTGTATATTTAACGTGATCATAGTATCGGTTTTCGAGTGATGGGTGTATATTTAACGTAATCGTAGTATCGGATTCAAAAGTCACGGTATCCCGAAAGATTACGTATCTGAGTTACAAACTTGTTTTACAATTGTATCTGTGTAGCACCTGTATCTGTTTTAAAGTCTCCTGCCTCGGAAGAAGAAATAATATATATACTTATTAAAAATTATTGCTATTGCAAAAATATAATTAAAATTATTAAAATAAAAATTATAACAATGTAATCTAAATAGGAAACGAGATGTCGTATTACTTATAAAAATGGGGCGGTGGAGGTGGGGGGGGGGGGCTCAGTCGGTAGCGCGCTAAGCTCGTAATCTGCAATTCCCAGGTTCGAGTCCTAGATGGGTCAGTGTTGAGATTTATCTCCGTAAACCTCCGCGCCCTTCCCATGGTCAGTAGGGGACACGACGGATTTGGAAAGGCTGCCGTCCGTCGGATGGGACGTTAAGCCGTGACTCCGTGTACGTGAGAGCCATACCCTGTGCAGGTTAAAGAACACGCTGGATGACCTTAACGGGAGGCTACCATCTCTCTCCCAACAGCTGTTCCAGTGGCTTCCCTCTCCCAACCTTCTCTGAGCCTTCTGTGTCCTTGTGACCTGGACATTTAGCCCATTGTGTGCAAAAAAGTGCCGCTCAGAGGTAAAACAACCCAACCAAACTTTTAAAAATGACAAATTAATGGGAAACAATGGCTTGTTGCCATTGAATTAATCACAATCGATCGCTGCAATGTTTGTTTACGTTCCAGCGTATGTATTAATTTAATAGCAATAAATTCCAGGTAAATATTGTTTACACTGACTCCATTTTGGGAGAATTAAGAAACAGAATAGCATTAAAAACACGCAATGAATTAAATGATCCTGTACAACATCACATATGAGAAATAGACTATCTATAAATAAATTCTTTGGCAATCATGAGATGAATGTAATTGAAGATCTAAAACAGAGCATTTGAGATATTTATATAAGCTACTTAAATACCTTTTAAAAACAATGGATGACAACGTCTTTTAGAAGATTCCTAGACCCTTCCTACTCCAACGGCCAACTCACTGGCCATTGCTGGCAGTGAGTACAGTCGCTCAAAAAAGTATCCGAACACTATGGTTGATTACAGAATTCAGAAAAAATATCTGGCAACGATTTTTTTAGAAATTAGTGATCTGGCAACCTTCGTGTCACGTGATTACAGAATTCAGGAAAAATATCTGGAGCGCACGCTCCAGTTACCGTTCACAGCAAACTGGAGCGTGTGCAGTAATCCAGTTTGCTGTGAACGGTAACTGCACACGCTCAATATTTCCGTGAGTGAGCCCACACGATCTAGTATCAAAATAATATGACCACCTACAGTCGCTCAAAAAAAAAATATCCGAACACTATGGTTGATTATAGAATTCAGAAAAAATATCTGGCAACGATTTTTTTTAGAAATTAGTGATCTGGCAGATCACTAATTTCTAAAAAAATCGTTGCCAGATATATTTTTTTTAATTCTGCAATCAACCATAGTGTTCGGATACTTTTTTGAGTGACTGTACAATCAACCTTTTCGAGGAGGGTGAGGTAGCACAGAAGCCGTTAGGGGAATTTCATCGATTAGCGAACTTCCGAAGCAACATTTCCTCCCTTCATTAGGACAGACCCTTTCATCTTTTATGAACTCTTTGGCGACATTCAGTAAAGAGATACTACCCTCAGATTTTGAAAAATTGAAGCTGATCATCGTGCCCTAATTACCGTCATTTCTTGGAGAATCTTGAGAACTATGGAACTTTCAATTCATTATAGGGTCTGCAAGGACTAGGCTTCGTGCTCCCCAATGAGCTAGTACTCACCTAGAATTCCTCCCCTCCCTTCACATATAATATCAGCAGAGAGCATTGGAAGGCCAGATTAGTGCAGCCATTTCAAAAAGAACAGCAGTTTATCTCCAACCCAGTTTACAAAGTGCCAGTGCAAGTTGGAGGAAACAACAATTAGCAAATGAACCATTTTGGATCACCCATACTTGTTAGTAGAGAACCCCTGGAGATTCCCAACGTAGACCAGTGATAGAGTTACTTACTCTAAGCGGTATTTTTTGCATGCAGTGGGCTAAATGACCAGGTCATAAAGACCCCTAAGGCTAAGACAGTTGGGAGAGTTGTGTTCTTTAATCTGGCAGGGTATAGCTCTCCCACACACAGACCTACTGACTGCGGACAGGACGGAGAGTTTTACAGAGATAAATCTCAATGCTGGACCACCTGGGAACAAAAGACTGAGAGCCTGGAGCGCTACCGACTGAGCCACCCCTGCCTCCAGGCACCCTCGAAGAGTCCGCTGTACCAGCAAAAGGTGAATTAGTGGAAGGAAAGTGAATGCGACGTGAAAGAACGACTGTCCAGATATCGGATGAGGAGCTTGGAGCTATCTTTCACAGCGACGTGAACCCTGTGAAAGGGAAATCATCAATATCATCATCCTCATCATCCTCAAGCAGCCATGGGCTACGGAGGTCCAACTAGACCGTGCAATTTAATTCTCCAAGCATATCTGTCCTGAGCAATATCTGCTGCATCTAGCCACTGCACACCAATTCTAACAAGGTCATGTTTGACATTGTCTGCCCACCGCATCCTAGGTCTCCCCTTCTTTCTGAGGCTTTTACGCACACTGTTCATAACTCTATTCGCTAATCTATAATTATTCACACGGGCAACATGGCCAAACCAACGAAGTCTCTCTCTGCACAATATGCTGCTTAAAGGAGGTTGCCGACTGATTTTCTAACCTCATCATTACTTACAAAGTTGAACAACCTAATGGCTAAAATACTGCGTAAGCATCTGGAATCAAAAGCATCAAGTTTCCTGTTATCTTCTTCACAAAGCGTCCACGTTTCACTACCATAACTAACCCTAGAGAGAACCAAACTATTATACACTCTAATTTTAGTATTTAGGTGTATACTCCTATTTCCCCACACTCTCCATAGATTCTTAAACGTCCCGGTAGCAATCCCTATTTGTCTGTTAATCTCATGCCGCACTTCACTAGTATTTGTTACATAGCTCTCAAGATAGTTAAACTGAGACAGTTTTCTCTCTTGTTTATCACCAAGTCTACCTTACTACCAGTCTCATCAACAGCGAATGAAAGAGTTCATCTCATAAACATCATTTGCCAAAAGGGATAAATCATGAGCATAATCTAAATCAGAAATTTTCGTTATCTCCAGACCATTTAGGCCAAAATCTTTCCCTTGAAGTGAATTTCGCATAACATAATCAATAACCAAACTAAAGAGAAAAGGAGACAAAATGCAACCTTGTCGAACACCAGAAGTAATGCTAAATCAATTGCTACAAGCCTTATCAACTCTCACATACGACTCAGTGTTATTATAGAGAGCTTTCATTATGTTAACTAATTGGTCTGGCAAACCATATGATTTCACAATCAACCACAAATTATGACGATCAACAGAGTCGAAAGCCTTTTTGAAATCAACAAAGCTAGCAACCAAAGGTTTCTGAAACTCTAAACATTTCTCAAGAATGTGCCTAAGTGAAAATATCTGATCTACACATCCCCTACCACTTCTGAATCCACATTGCTCATCACGCAATTGCCTATCAACCACATTTTTAATTCTATTAAGCACAATCATGCAAAGAACTTTCCCTGGAACAGAGAGTAGGCTGATACTCCTATAGTTATCACAAGAACTGTGATCACCTTTTTTGAAAATAGAGATAATAATAGCTCTGTTAAAATCTTTAAGAACCATGCCTTTATCATAAAAGATATTCAAAATTTCATTTATCCATGTGATAACCGAAAGATTTCCAACTTTAAACATTTCCGTAGTAATTTCACCTACCTCTGGTGATTTAAGTTTAGAAACAGCTAAAATAACTTCAGATTGTGTTATAGAGCCAACATTAAAGCCAGTAATGCATCTACCATCATTACAAACAATGGGAGTAGAACTAACTACATTGTTTAGAACATCACTGAAATGCTCAGCCCACCTAGTCATGACAGCATCCCCACCTTCTATAACCTTACCTTGTTTATCCTTCAATCCTTGTATACATGTTCCTTTTCTACCATACAAAACATTAACTATCTGGTACAGCTCTCTGCTGTTGTGCTGTCTAACTGCTTCCTCGGCTTTTTCAGCCAAGTCATCAAGCCAAAGATTCTTATCTGCAGCTAACTGATTCTTTTCACGTTTATTAAGCTTTCCGTAATGCTTCCTATTACGAGTAGTAGGGTATTAATTAAGTACAGTCGCTCAAAAAAGTATCCGAAAACTATGGTTCATTAGAGAATTCAGGAAAAATATCTGGCAACGATTTTTAAAAAATTAGTGATCTGGCAATCTTCATGTATTGTACACGAAGGTTGCCAGATCACTAATTTCTAAAAAAAATCGTTGCCAGATATTTTTCTGAATTCTGTTATCATCCATGGTGTTCGGATATTTTTTTGAGCGACTGTATATTCCTGCAGTGATTTCTTTCTGAAACAAGCTCAAGTGCCTTATCATTCAAATAATTCTACTTCCTTTGCTCCTTTTTCCCTAAAAGACTACTGTTAGTTTCCAAAACAGCCTGTTTAAAATGATCCCATTCTTCCTCAACTTCAGTAGCAAGCAAACCATGACTGTCATAATGGCTAAGTAACCTATCATGGTAAGCTTTAGTTATAACTGGGTTTTTCAGAGCTTCATTATTAAAGGTAAATTTTTTAACCTTAGCACGACACTTTTTAAGTTTAAGTTGCAAGACACTTTTAACAAGGTAATGGTCAGATCCAATTTCAGCTCCCCTGTATGCCCTGGTATTCCTAACAGAACTAGACCATTTGCTGTTAATTAATATATAATCAATCATATTCTTAAGCAGCCTATCGGGTGAAACCCATGTGTACTTATGTATGTCGCGGTGTTTGTAATAAGTGTTAGTTATTCTGAATCCATTGAGTTTACTTACCTGTAGGAGACGTTGCCCATTGCCATTGGAGCTACCAATACCAAAAGGGCCTATCACCCCTCCCCAAAAGTCAGAGTCAGTACCAACTTTGGCATTGAAGTCACCTAGAACAAGGGTAATATCTCCTTTCTTGACAGAATTCAAAATATCCTGAAGTTGTCCATAAAACCTATCCTTCTCATCTTCATCGGCATCCTCAGTGGGGGCATAACAGCAGATAGCATTCAAGTCTTTAATGCTTGTCTGAAATTTTGCTGTAAGAAACCTTTCATTAATGCACTCATATCCTAGAAGAGCATCACTAGCATGTCTGCTGAGCAGCAGACCCAGGCCTTGGTGATGTCCTCCCTCCCTGAAAAGAGAAATTTAAAGTTATTTTTAAGTATCTCACCTTTACCTGTCCATTAGTGATCTGGCAACCTTCGTGTCACGTGACACGAAGGTTGCCAGATCACTAATTTCTAAATAAATCGTTGCCAGATATTTTTTCTGAATTCTGTAATCAACCTTAGTGTTCGGATACTTTTTTGAGCCACTGTACATGATCATCTGGGCCATTTTCAATGTTCATGCGAATTTGGTGAATGTGTTTTCAGCTTGTGTTTTGAATTTTTAATACGCATCTGTGAAATATCGTTTGCACACACCATAAATAGGTTAACATTCTTTCTCTGATATTAATATTTCGATTTTGACAACACCCTTTTGTGACTTTTTTTTTTGCGTTGACACATTTGTACTCTGCAAAATTCAATTTGCTTAATAGGTGAATGAGCATATCATTAATCAGAATATTTTGCCTTGCATAGAAAAGTACAAATGCGCCATGATATCAATTTACTCTTGGGTTTGTCAACAGCTGAATCTGATGAATAATATCTAATTTGTTACGAAACCCATTTGTTACTTGAACTTGTTTTGGTATAATTCTGTTCAGTGCGTTGATTCTGAACAGCGATAGTTGTCTGCTTCTGAAACAAAGGTATAAAAAAATTCTTTTCAATTTTTTTCTCTCAGTTCCCCATTAAGTGCATTAAGGAGGGCATAGAAGTGTCTTCAAAATAAAAAATAATAAAATAAATACTCCCTCAAGCAGCTGCTTGCCACAGAGGTCTGACAGGAGCCTGTCAGTTTATATGTCATAGTAGAAGGTCTGTGAAGATGGCAGGACCTCAGCAGAAAAACGACACATACATCCATGCCTTATCCGGGGCTCGAACCCAGGTCCCGTAGATCAGTAGCCAAGCGCGCTAACCACTCGGCCACGGGATTAGTGGTGCACAAAAAGAAAAAAAGTTTAGTTACGTGAATAAGTTTTATTAATTAATACTTAAAACACTGTCATTTAACTAATGTCATTTAACTAATCATTTAACTAATTACATGAAATGGTAATTTCATCCCATTCCATACAGGTTGCACAAAATATTCCTTATTTTTTAATCTACTCATTACTTAACCTTTGGAAATAAAAAATAGTACAAAATTATATATAACCTTTTGCTTCAGCGTGCCCGTTTGATATTCCCTGAGCTTGGGCAAAGCAATACGTGGCAATGGGCTCCTCCTTTGGGCTTCAAGTTACGGTGAGTCTAGTTTGATTTCTGCGTCCTCTGAAGATAATCAGTAATGGCACATTATCCGATCAGTTCTTCGCTACTGTAACATTATGGGATTCTTTATTCATTGACGACGAAGCACAGTAGGACAATGAAGCAATGAAGCGTCACTGACACATATGACGTTGGCAGTGAACGATGAAGTGCCTCGTCATCGTTTCATTGTCCTACTGTGCTTCATCGTCGAGAAATAAACAGTCCCATAATGCTAGGCAGCCAAGAACTGATCGGATGGTGTGCCATCAGTTATTATCTTCGGAGAATAGATCCAGTGACCGCATTTGCAGGAAGCGGAAATCAAACTAGGCTCACCGTTGAAACATAAAGAAGCTCATGTCCAAACCGCTTGAATGTAAATTTTTGGATCTTGCAAATTGACAATAAGCTTAAATTAACAAACCGTGTAAATCCAAATTCGCGTAGATAAAAACCGTTCAAAACCATAGCTGCCTGTCATTGATTATTAAATCAACCAATCACGTATGAAACAGATAATAAACGGACTGAGCAGTTTCAATGTCTCAATTCCTTCCACGAATCTTTTAATTCATTGTTTCAATCGCTTTCATGAAGCTCTCAATTCATGTCTCAATTACTTCGATGAATCCTTTAATTAATTATCTCAATTGTTTACATGAATCCTTCAATTAATTATCTCAGTTGCTTCCACGAATATCTCAATTCAATTACTTAAAAAAGTTTCTACATAATATTGTTTCCACGAATCTCTGAATTCATTGTCTCAATTGCTTTCATGAATCTCTGAATTCATTGTCTCAATTGTTTCCACGAATCTCTGAATTCATTGCCTCAAATGTTTCCATGAATCTCTAATTCATTGTCTCAATTCCTTCCACGAATCTCTGAATTCATTGTCTCAATTGCTTCCACGAATCTCTGATTTCATTGTCTGAATTGCTTCCACGAATCTCTGAATTCATTGTCTCAATTGCTTTCATGAATCTCTAATTCATTGTCTCAATTGCTTCCATTATTCTCTAATTCACTGTCTCAATTGCTTCCACGAATCTCTGAATTCATTGTTCAATTGCTTCCACGATTCTCTGAATTAATTGCCTCAAATGTTTCCATGAATCTCTAATTCATTGTCTCAATTGCTTCCACGAATCTCTAATTCATTGTCCCAATTGCTTCCATGAATCTCTTAATTCATTGTCTCAATTGCTTCCATGAATCTCTGAATTCATTATCTCAATTGCTTTCATGAATCTCTGAATTTATTGTCTCAATTGTTTCTACGAATCTCTGAATTCATTGTCTCAATTGCTTCCATGAATCTCTGAATTCATTGTCTCAGTTGCTTCAACAAATCTCTGAATTCATTGTCTCAATTGCTTCAATGAATCTCTGAATTAATTGTCTCAATTGCTTCCACGAATCTCTAATTCATTGCCTCAAATGTTTCCATGAATCTCTAATTCATTGTCTCAATTCCTTCCACGAATCTCTGAATTCATTGTCTTAATTGCCTCCACGAATCTCTGATTTCATTGTCTGAATTGCTTCCACGAATCTCTGAATTCATTGTCTCAATTGCTTCCATGAATCTCTAATTCATTGTCTCAATGGCTTCCATGAATCTCTAATTCATTGTCTCAATTGCTTCCATGAATCTCTGAATTCATTATCTCAATTGCTTTCATGAATCTCTGAATTTATTGTCTCAGTTGTTTCCACGAATCTCTGAATTCATTGTCTCAATTGCTTCAATGAATCTCTGAATTCATTGTCTCAATTGCTTCCACGAATCTCTAATTCATTGCCTCAAATGTTTCCATGAATCTCTAATTCATTGTCTCAATTCCTTCCACGAATCTCTGAATTCATTGTCTTAATTGCCTCCACGAATCTCTGATTTCATTGTCTGAATTGCTTCCACGAATCTCTGAATTCATTGTCTCAATTGCTTCCATGAATCTCTAATTCATTGTCTCAATGGCTTCCATGAATCTCTAATTCATTGTCTCAATTGCTTCCATGAATCTCTGAATTCATTATCTCAATTGCTTTCATGAATCTCTGAATTTATTGTCTCAATTGTTTCCACGAATCTCTGAATTCATTGTCTCAATTGCTTCAATGAATCTCTGAATTCATTGTCTCAATTGCTTCCACGAATCTCTAATTCATTGCCTCAAATGTTTCCATGAATCTCTAATTCATTGTCTCAATTCCTTCCACGAATCTCTGAATTCATTGTCTTAATTGCTTCCACGAATCTCTGATTTCATTGTCTGAATTGCTTCCACGAATCTCTGAATTCATTGCCTCAATTGCTTCCATGAATCTCTAATTCATTGTCTCAATGGCTTCCATGAATCTCTAATTCATTGTCTCAATTGCTTCCACGAATCTCTGAATTCATTATCTCAATTGCTTCCACGAATCTCTGAATTCATTGTCTTAATTGCTTCAACAAATCTCTGAATTCATTGTCTCAATTGCTTCAATGAATCTCTGAATCCATTGTCTCAATTGCTTCCACGAATCTCTAATATATTGTCCCAATTGCTTCCATGAATCTCTAATTCATTTTCTCAATTGCTTCCATGAATCTCTAATTCATTGTCTCAATTGCATCCATAAATCTCTAATTCATTGTCTCAATTGCTTCCACGAATCTCTGAATCCATTGCTCAATTGCTTCCACGAATCTCTGAATAAATTGCCTCAAATGTTTCCTTGAATCTCTAATTCATTGTCTCAATTGCTTCCACGAATCTCTAATTCATTGTTTCAATTGCTTCCATGAATCTCTGAATTCATTGTCTCAATTGCTTCCATGAATCTCTGAATTCATTGTCTCAATTGCTTCCACGAATATCTGAATTCATTGTCTCAATTGCTTCCATGAATCTCTAATTCATTGTCTCAATTGCTTCCATCAATCTCTGAATTCATTGTCTCAGTTGCTTCCATGAATCTCTAATTCATTGTCTCAATTGCTTCCATTATTCTCTGAATTCATTGTCTCAATTGCTTCCACGAATCTCTAATTCATTGTCTCAATTGCTTCCACGAATATCTGAATTCATTGTCTCAATTGCTTCCATGAATCTCTAATTCATTGTCTCAATTGCTTCCATTATTCTCTGAATTCATTGTCTCAATTGCTTCCATGAATCTCTGAATTCATTGTCTCAATTGCTTCCATGAATCTCTGAATTCATTGTCTCAGTTGCTTCCATGAATCTCTGAATTCATTGTCTCAATTGCTTCCACGAATATCTGAATTCATTGTCTCAATTGCTTCCATGAATCTCTAATTCATTGTCTCAATTGCTTCCATTATTCTCTGAATTCATTGTCTCAATTGCTTCCATGAATCTCTGAATTCATTGTCTCAATTGCTTCCATGAATCTCTAATTCATTGTCTCAATTGCTTCCATGAATCTCTGAATTCATTGTCTCAATTGCTTCCATGAATCTCTGAATTCATTGTCTCAATTGCTTCCATGAATCTCTGAATTCATTGTCTCAGTTGCTTCCACGAATCTCTGAATTCATTGTCTCAATTGCTTCCACAAATCCCTCAATTAATTGTTTCAATTGCTCCCAAGAATTTCTCTATCGTTTATCCCAATTGCTCCCAAGAATTTCTCAATCGTTTATCCCAATTGCTCCCAAGAATTTCTCGATCGTTTATCCCAATTGCTTCCAAGAATTTCTCAATCGTTTATCCCAATTGCTCCCAAGAATTTCTCAATCGTTTATCCCAATTGCTCCCAAGAATTTCTCAATCGTTTATCCCAATTGCTTCCAAGAATTTCTCAGTTCATTGTCCCAATTGCTTCTACGAATTCCTCAATTTATTGTCTCAGTTATTTCCATGAATCTCCCAATTTATTATATATACAGAAATACATGTCCTTTAGCAATTTTTTTATTCTTCTTATTACACACCACTGCAATTTTTAAAATTAAATTATTTTAGGTATGCATTGTTATATATTTTATATTATTACATTTATTTGTAATTATTCTTCTATTACATATTATAAATATATATATATATATTATTACATTTTATTGCACGCGTTATGTTTATTATTACATTTTCATTAATTAATAAGACTGATTGAAAGGTCAGTATTTTTACTCAGAATAAATTTTTCTTTTTATTTTTCTTCTTTTTACAATTAAAAAAGGTAAAGAAAAGTTATTATAATAAATTAATATTTAAAAAATATTTCAAATATAATTGATGTCTGTGATATTTTGAGCCCTGCCCTCCCTAGCCCGAATCTGTCTCCAATTACCAAAAAAGGATAAAACATTTTTGACTGAGAACTATTCTGAACTGCAGTAGTGGTCAAAATTAACGCTCTCCCACCTCCTAAAACACTAAAATTTCCTAACTTTTTGGAGATGCATAAAAGAAGCTTTTACTTAAGGTGAAAACAATATGCGTGCTAGTCATTATATCAACGGAATCTACAACACATAAATCGTGATACATCTGAGCCTTACAATATCACGAAAATAAAAACAATAACAACACTGGTAGAAACAAATTTCGTATGATCTGGGTTGGGTTGTTTTACCTCTGAGCGGCACTTTTTTGCACACCATGGGCTAAATGGCCAGGTCACATGGACCCCGAAGGCTCAGAGAAGGTTGGGGGAGGGGACCCACTGGAACAGCTGTTGGGAGACAGATGGTAGCCTCCCGCCAAAGCCATCCAGCGTGTTCTTTAACGTGCACAGGGTATGGCTCTCCCGCACATGGGGCCACGGCTTAACGTCCCATCCGACGGACGGCGGCCTTTCCAAGCCCATCGGTGTCCCCTACTGACCGTGGGCAGGGCGGGGAATTTTGCAGAGATAAATCTCAACGCTGACCCAGCTGGGACTCGAACCAGGGAACTACAGATTACGAGCCTGGTGCGCTACCGACTGAGCCACCCCCGTATGATCTGGAGATGGACTAAGTGTAGACTTAGGTGTGGGACTTGAAGCACATTGAAAATGACAAATCATGAGGATGACATGATAATAATTGGTAATTTTTAAACACGTTTGAAAGAAATATTTCGAAATTGCAGAATATTGCAAATTGTCTCGCTATTGAAGGGGAAGTTTATATTTGTCGAGCTCTACATTTATTGTAAACAAATGATTGCTAAACTATTTTAAGTGCGTCCTTTCATGAGATAACACATAAAAATAAAAAATATGTGTCTTCCAAATCTTGATATGCTTTTAAGTGAAATTAAAGCCATATGTAGTGGCTACTTGAAGAATGCAAGCTGCATGAGATGGTTACTTGAAGAATGCAAGCTGCATGAGATGGTTACTTTGTCACAGACCACAGGAAGAGTGGCTACGTGAAGGTTTCCAGACCACGTGATATGACCACTTAAGATTGCAAAAACAGCATGGGATGGCTATTTTAAGGTCGCGTGGTCGGCATTAGATGACTCCTCTTAAAGTCACATGGGTTGATGAGATGCCTACTTTAAGATTGCAAACAACATGAAGTGGCTACTTTAAGGTATCAACCCATATGAGGTGTATACGTTAAGGACACAGGACACATGAGGTGACTACGTAAGGTCATGGGGGTCATATGATATGGCTACTCTAAGGACGCAGGACACATTTAATGGCTACTTATTGTCTCAGGACACATGTGGTGGTTACTCGAGGTCACAGAACACATGTGGTGACTACTTAAGGTCTCAGGACACATGTGGTGGTTACTCGAGGTCACAGAACACATGTGGTGACTACTTAAGGTCGCAGGACAAATGTAACTACTTAAGGTTGTAGGGTACATCTGGTGACTACCTAAGGTCGCAGGACATATGTGATTACTTAAGGTAGCCAGCTACACACGTGGTGATTACTTAAGGTAGCAGGACACGTGATGGCTACTTAAGGTCGCAGACACATCTGGAGAATACTCGAGGTCGCAGGACACATATAGTGGCTTCTTAAGGTCTCAGGACACGTGATTATTTAAGGTAGCAGGACACATGTAATTACTCGAGGTCACAGGACGCATGTGATGATGTTGAAGGCGCAGGACACATGTGGTGACTACTAAGGTCGCAACCACTTTTTGGTCAGGGGCAGCAAGAGCAGCTCATGGTTACGATCCTGCGCATGGGTGACTATGCGCCTCTTCGTCGTCCTACACACATGCTCTCCATCAACAATATCTGCTGGATGGAGAGGAATAGGTGTTGCTAACTGAGAAGTGTGAGCCTGAGGCATGAAGGAAGGCTACAAAGTCAAAAGACAAGGATGAATCGATGATGATCCGTGTAACGTTCGTTCACTCAAGTGAACATTTCATGTGTAAATGTACGACAACTCATAGCCATTGCATGAATAAAATTTTTGATTGTCCATATTAATTACTAGAAATCAAACGGTGTCCCTTCATTACTAGCCCGTCATCGGACCCCTATTGACCTCGAATGCGACACCGGATCTGAAAATCCCTCTCATTTTTGAGTTCTATTGCCGGAAAGAGTCCCATTCACCAATTTTTTTTTAACTCCCAGCGCCAGCATAACGAGATTTGAACCCAAAAGACCCATCACACGCAAAATTTGGCATTGTTTCTGAGATCTACGACTCAAAATACTCCCAGGCACTAAGTTGTAGCCGTCTGCCACTAGTAGATCTAGGGCGGGGGTGGCTCAGTCGGTAGCGCACCAGGCTCGTAATCTGTAGTTCCCAGGTTCGAGTCCCAGCTGGGTCAGCGTTGAGATTTATCTCCGCAAAATTGCCCGCCCTGTCCACGGTCAGTAGGGGACACCGATGGGCTTGGAAAGGCCGCCGTCCGTCGGATGGGACGTTAAGCCGTGGCCTCGTGTGCGGGAGAGTCATACCCTGTGCACGTTAAAGAACACGCTGGATGGCCTTGACGGGAGACTACCATCTGTCTCCGAACAGCTGTTCCAGTGGGTCCCCTCCCCCAACCTTCTCTGAGCCTTCGGGGTTCTTGTGACCTGGCCATTTAGCCCATGGTGTGAAAAAAAGTGCCGCTCAGAGGTAAATACAGTCCAACTAGTAGATCTAACATTTGACTCATCGCAACCAAACTGCCTTCAGATCAGGCTCCTTATGACCACTAATAAAAAAGGGAAATAAAACTAATGCTCAAGAATTTTATCAATTTCTTTTTTCTAGACCGTTGAAGTATTCAGCTGCATCGGAGACTATTCAGGACTCTGGTTGGGAATGTCCCTAGTCTCTGTGTTCGATTTCTTGGAGATTTCGGAACGGATGATAGGTTTCTGCTATGGCGCAAAGGATGTCAGAATCATTACTCAAGTTCAGAAATTTTAATGCAAATGTTTCGGATTTATTGGTGTGAAATAAGAAATGGGCTGTCAAATATTACTATCTTTTTTTAATTAAATTTCTATGTTAGTGAAAATTATTAAATTTCTTATGTTAGTGAAAATTATTTAATTTCCTTTTTATAAGAAGTAGAAAGAATATTTTCATGAGCAAGGGCAAGAAATGCTTGGGATTGGTTGTTATACTTTTGAGTGGCATTTTGGTTCACACAATGGACTAAATGGATAGGTCAAAAGGGCTCAGATAAGCTTGGGGAAGGGTTGATTGAGGAATTGTGTTCTTTTGCCTCTGAACGGCACTTTCTTTGCACACACTGGGCTAAATGCCAAGACCCAAAGGACTCAGAGAAGGTTGTGGAAAGGGGACCCACTGGACAGTTGTGAGGAGACAGATGCAGTTCTTTAATGTGCACAACGGTCATGAACAATTCGCCAAATGACCATTGGTCAATTCCGATTAATTCAATGCCGAATGGTCCAAAGCGAACATTTCGTTCAAGCACGATTGATCCAATGGACTATTCGTCTAATATCGTTTCTGAATTTGATGGTGGAATGTGAAGGCCATGAGGTGTGCATACCTCGTATTGCACTTTTCCCTTAGAAGTTTTTTTCTTTTCCAGCTATTTTTCAGGTGACCCTGTTTTATATCGTTCTGCTTTTAGTGTAACCTAGACTTTATGACCCAAAGCAAATTTAAAATGTAAATCAAAATTAAAACCTCATAAAGCAAATTGCCTATTTCCTGTAATTAATAGAATAAGCATGACAGCGAAATATCGCTGTTAAAATTATCCCGAAATAAACCTGTTAGGGTTGCTCATAAGAATGGTTACGCAACGCATACTCATACTTTTTAATAGCGAACTGCAAAACCGAATTTTAACTCTATATAAATCGAAAGCAAAAATAAGTTCAGTCAAATAACTATACAATCAAGGAACTATAAATACATTCGCGAAACCACATTAATCGTAAAGTCCTCTGGTTCCTTTATCAAAATAACAAATATCAGCACATTAACAGAAACTGCGCGATTTTTCCATTCCGCAGTGTGATTTTTAATTCATTCGTTCAGCATATCTGCATTGCAATAAATATTTAACAATTTTAGGTATATTTAAACGGAGTTGAATTTTTATGAGGAAATGGAAAAAAAGCTTTACACACAAAAAAATTGTGTAATTTTCATTCTCCCAAAGCACACGGAAGGGCGCGTTTCATTGATACATTTGACTTCGAATAGTCCAAACGAGGAATGTAACAGATTTTTTAGCTAGCACCTCCCTTATGCTGAGATCAGAAAGTAAAAATATGAACGTGCAAAACTAGATCTTTTCCTCTGTTGAATGCAAAAAAGTGCCGAAAGCGGTTGATTAGTTCTAGAAATATTGAAATTACTCGTGAAATGTGACATTATTTATTGTTATTAGCTATTGGCACTTTTAGACGAATGAGCTTTGGACGACGCATTTCTTGTCCATTGGACATTCGTCCCAAGTCGAATTTGGACAAATTGTCTCATTGGACGAATCATCCCTTTGGTCGAACTACCTCATTGGAAGTGTTCTACACCCCACCAGATGTGGCTGATGAGGTGTGAGAACTAGGGTTAACCGATAGGTCAGACCCCCCAAAATAGGCTGTGAATTGCGTTGTGTCTTTTTAATTTAATTATTTTCATCTACTTCAATTGCCCATTGGGAGTACCAGAGTGCAATGCATTTTCGTGAATTGAGACCTCACACAGAAAGTTATATTTATAAACCACAATTTGTTAGCTAAATTACACGGCCCGCCTTACGGGGTCGAATCTGCAACACTGTAATTCTTACATGCCAGGCTGCTTGGCCTTACTTGCAAAATAGGGGGGAGACGCAGAGAGGGGGAAACTCTCATGGGCTAAGATTAGAGAGAAATGAAAAGCACGGAAAAACGGCTGCTGACATTTTTGCTTCGTTGTTTGCCTCCTCTGAACTACCGTCTGCCTTGCCGGTGAGTTGCAATCGTCTGCACGCTGGAACTATCGTCCGGACTCCTTCAGTGGCACCCAAGTCATTTTAGGCAAGGCACATTGCTAGTTCCGTGGACACCATGACTCTTCGGGATTGCGGAGAGCTTCGTCGCTTCTTGTACGGTTGGGGCTGCACCATGGGCTGGGACGCTCGTGGACTCCTGGGTGGTTTCATGGGTCACGGACTCTTCAGTTCATCTAGGTTGGACGCGACGATCATATTGCAGGACAGGGTAAGGCTGCCACGTTCGCACTTTCACAGTCGCTCTCGTACGTCATTTCTGTCTGAAAACTTCTCGTATTCTCACATAGCTGGCAGCATTTTCACTTTCTTCTTACGCCCGTCCTCTATCGAAACTTTTTGCATACTGTCTTAGCTGATGCGCTCGTCTATTCAAAGTTACACGCCACCAAATCCCATTGGATGACCAGTTCGTCTCCCTTGACCACAGAGACAGTGGTGTCGTTAAACCATTGGCGCGGCACATTTTATTGGACCCCACGACCCTCCGGCGTGGTTCTGGCGCATCCAATCCGGCTCTCGCTGACCCAGCGCCGCACGCTTCGAAAGGTATTTTTATGACCTTGTTTTCGTCTTTCTGGCTTGGGTGACGGGTTCAAAAAGGCCCAGATGGTCCGCCGTTTCAAAGATGGAGGCCCGAAACTCTTATTCCAACCGATCGAACGTGGATTTCGAACGTGGATTCTTTCCTGAGGAAAAAGTTGGGTGACAGACAAATGGTGACTGATAGATATGTCGGACTCGAAATTAGAAAATTAGAAAATTCCTGAAAATTCCTAAACTGCAAAACCGAATTTTAACTCTATATAAATCGAAAGCAAAAATAAGTTCAGTCAAATAACTATACAATCAAGGAACTATAAATACATTCGCGAAACCACATTAATCGTAAAGTCCTCTGGTTCCTTTATCAAAATAGCAAATATCAGCACATTAACAGAAACTGCGTTAATTAGAATTACGGAACTAGCAATTAGAAACTGCGTTAACTGCGAAAATTAGAAATTAGAAAATTCCGAGTGCGACAGAAGAACTGTCTCATTGGACAAATCGTCCCTTTGGTCGAATTGTCTCATTGGACGAATTGTCTCATTGAAGAGTTTTCCCATTGGATGAATCGATTTTGGACAAGTTGTCCAATTGGACCAGGGGCGGGGGTGGCTCAGTCGGTAGCGCGCCAGGCTCGTAATCTGTAGTTCCCAGGTTCGAGTCCCAGCTAGGTCAGCGTTGAGATTTATCTCCGCATAATTCCCTGCCCTGCCCACGGTCAGTAGGGGACACCGATGGGTTTGGAAAGGCCGCCGTCTGTCGGATGGGACGTTAAGCCGTGGCCCCGTATGCGGGAAAGCCATACCCTGTGCACGTTAAAGAACACGCTGGATGGCCTTGACGGGAGGCTACCATCTGTCTCCCAACAGCTGTTCCAGTGGGTCCCCTCCCCCAACCTTCTCTGAGCCTTCGGGGTCCATGTGACCTGGCCATTTAGCCCATGGTGTGCAAAAAGTGCCGCTCAGAGGTAAAACAACCCGACCCAACCCAATTGGACCAATCGTCTCTTTGGACGAATTGTCCTCTTTAGACGAATAGAAATTGGACCAATTGGCACTGGAGGAATAATACTGTTACGACAGATAATGCTACAACGAACCGTGATGTGATGTATCGTCTTGATGAGAATTAGGTCACCAGCGACATCGAACGAACTGAACTGAAAGAATAAGGAATAAATGTTAATTAGAAGAATTTGAGTGAGAAGAAAAACGCTTTAAGTCGTATTAACGATTTAAGTCGTATTAATAGTGAATAAGAAGAGTTTTTCTTTGGTATGTTCGCGGAAAGATAAATCAGTTAATTAGTGTGATCCAGTTAGCGGACCGGTAAGAAAAATAAAGATGTTTAAGACACCTAAAGATGTGTCTGAAGAGGTTTTATGTAATGAGAAGATCTAATCTCAACTTTTCTGTCGGAAGAGTTCATCATTTGTTACATAGTTGTATTTGGTTTATATAAACAATTTTATCCGTATTTTTGTAATAAATTACATTATTTTAGAATTAGAATTGTTATATATTATATTTATTTGAACTCACGCTGAGTTTTCATCCAGTTAATTCGTAACAATACCATAACCCATGCACAGAGACACACGGCTAACTTCCCATCTGATGGAGGGAACCTTTCCAAGCCCATCGGTGTCCCGTTTCTCACCAAAAGTAGGTCTAGCAGAAATAGATCTGAATTATGGCAGAGTTCGGACTCGAACGTGGGGACTGCAGATTAAGATCCTGGCGCCCTGCCGACTGAGCAACCTTTTTGTCTAAAAACAAGAAGTTTCACATTTTTATTGAAGAAAGAAATTTCTCATTTTGTTCTCAAAGTTTTCACCAGAGATGGATTTGGGTTGGATTGTTTTACCTCTGAGCGGCACTTTTTTGCACACCATATGCTAAATGGCCAGGCCACAAGGGCCCCGAAGGCTCAGAGAAGGTTGAAGGGGGGGGGGGGACCTACTGGAACATGTGTTGGGAAACAGATGGTAGCCTCCTGTTAAGACCATACAGCGTGTTCTTTAACGTGCACAGGGTATGGCTCTCTCTCACACACGGAGCCACTGCTTAACGTCCCATCCGACGGACGGCGGGTTTTCTAAGCCCATCGGTGTCCCCTACTGACCGTAGGCAGGGCGGGGAACCCAGAGCTAGAAAGATGTCATTAAGCTGACATTGCTGCTATCATATAAAATTTAATAACCAGACATAGAGGTTTCCATTAAACATCAACGTTTAGTTATTATATTTTGATGCAATAATTATTGCAGAGGGGTCAACTTAATGACCTGAAACGGATGAACCCGGAACGAAATGCTCACATAATAAACGTTTATTATGAAATCTATGAACGAGGACAATATAAAATGTTAAAAAAAATAAAATTGTTACTACGATATTTTAATCTTTATAAGAGAAAATAATTAGAGCGCATCTTTCAATTTTTAATCCATCACTTAATCTGATATTTAAGCCAACCATTATCTACGTAGTAAATAACAATACATTTTAAAAATGCATGCATTGAGAGCATCAACTTTACTAATTAAAACTTCCATTGCGGTCTCCATTTTTAATGTTAATCATCGTTTTCGCCACTTCCTCTGTCATCGTACTTCAGTTCCACTTCAGTAGCCTGATATTTATTTTCTAGTTGATGCAGATTAATTTGGCGCTTGTTTATTTCAGACAATTCATTAGTATGGCATGGGTGGCTTTGCAGTTACCAGGAGTAAAAGGTCACCAAAAGAGAATCACAATTTATTTATCAGAATATTTCCATATATATTACATAACTAATAGTGTTATTTTACAGTTTGGGTTACTGTGGAAACTGTATTGTATTGGATTGTTGTACCTCTGAGCGGCACTTTTTTGCACACCATGGGCTAAATGGCCAGGTCACAAGGACCCCGAAGGCTCAGAGAAGGTTGGGAGAGGAGACCCACTGGAGCGGCTGTTGGGAGACAGATGGTAGCCTCCCGTCAAGGCCATCCAGCGTGTTCTTTACCGTGCACAGAGTATGGCTCTCCCGCACACGGGGCCACGGCTTAACGTCCCATCCGACGGACGGCGGCCTTTCCAAGCCCATCGGTGTTCTCTACTGACTGTGGGCAGGGCGGGGAAATTTTGCAGAGATAAATCTCAACGCTGACCCAGCTGGGACTCGAACCTGGGAACTACAGATTACGAGCCTGGCGCGCTACCGACTGAGCCACCTCCACCCCCGCCCCCTGTGGAAACTGTAAGTTCCAGTTTAGTCTACGTCCTTTTCCAGTTAAATGGCTTCACTGCAACACTCCTCTGCAGTGCGCATTGGTTTAGCTTAGTAATTTCTATCCCTTCTATTAAAATATATATATAAATACCCACTCAAGCAACTGCTTGCCACGGAGGTCTGACAGGAGCTTGTCAGTTTATACGCCATAGTAGTAGGTCTGTGATGACGGCAAGACCTCAGCAGAAAAACGACACACATCCATGCCTTATACGGGGCTCGAACCTAGATCCACTTAGATCAGTAGCCAAGCGTGCTAACCACTTGACCATGGGACGGTAGATCAGTAGCAAAGCACTTGGCCACGGGACGGCCTTCTCTTCTATTACTAGTTAGGTATCATAGATTTATTTATAATACTAGTAGTCTACCGGTAAAAATTAATATGGTCATATTTGTTCAAAGTTATCAAAACAATGTTTATACCTATCCAACACGGGGCTGCATTTAGACTTTGGTTATTTCGCACTTTGTTAACAGGGAAAGGACGAAGCCTAAACTGGACACTATAGTTTCCAAAGTAACACCTGAACTGCGAAATAGCCAAAAATAGAGTATGACAATTTTGGGTTAAGAAACAAATACTCTATTCCGGGATGGGGGCGGGGGGAGAAAATATCGGACAGAAATATTTTGTTAAATTCGTTTTGAAATCTAATCGAAAAAATGAAAAATAAATATTAAATATTGTAGTAAAGTATCACAGGTGATGTCCTGTAGACATGGAACAGTTAAGATGAAAAAATTCAATTTCTCCGTGAGTGGCATTTGAACTCACACTTCCCAGTTACATAACAAGCATAGTGACCACTACACATTCAGAGTTATATGCCAGGCATGCTGACCACTACACCATCAGAGTTACATTCCAGGCATGCTGAGCTCTACACCATCTGAGTTATATGCCAGGTACGCCGACTAATATACCATCAGAGTTACATGCCAGGCATGCCAATCACTACACCATCAGAGTTACATGTCAGGAGTGCTGACCACTACATCATTAGAGTTACGTGCCAGGCATGTTGACCACTGCACCATCAGAGTTACATGCCAGGCATGCTGACCACTGCATCATTAGAGTAGTAGCAAAATATATTAAAATGATCTAACCTATCGGTTAATTAAAATTTTTATTCCTTGAAGTATATTTTATAATTTGAAGATGTGACAAATTACATACGTACAAATAAGTGACGTTTGGACTCGCCAATTTACAAGGATTACAATCGCCAATTTACAAGGATTACAATCGCCAATTGTAATCCTTGTAAATTGCAAAAGCAATTTAAAAGGTTATAATTGGCTAAACAAGAAAGAATAATCATGATACTAATACCTTGCATTCTTGTTTAGCCAATTACAACGTTTTAAATTGCTTTTGCAATTTCCAAGGATATCTCCGCCATACGACAGACTTCTATTACAATTGGCGAGTCTAAACGTCACATGTTAGAACATATGTTATATCACGTGTCATTCGAAGAGTTTACCAAAGAGCCAATCAAAACGATCACTTCAGCGCTCTGATACATAAAGAGGAATGCGGCTTGTTTTGATCCGCGGTTTTCATCGAACGGCCATTAATTTTCTTCGTTTTAAAAAAATATACTTGCTCAAGCGTTCTATAAGTTTTACTAGTTCAGTTAAAATACTCAGGAATAATATGCATTTAAATGGTAAAATCATTGCATAAATGCTTCTATGTTTCAAAGTCTTCTTCTGTGTTTCAAAGAAAAGCGAAACATCCATAGAAGGTAATGTTAACAAGGCAAGCATATCGTTCCCAGCGCCCTCTACTGGTATGGAACACTTTTTCTGCCAGATTTTAATGGGCGGATGACACACTATACTTATAGGCACTATAGAAAAGTTTAAAAATTCCGGAACAAAAACTTTATCCAATTTTTTTATCAATGAACTGCTATTCCTTTTATCTGTTTCTGCGAAACAGATAAGCTTTGGAATAAAAGCAATATAGTGACGTCAGTTACAATTTTCAAGCGATAGGGCATCTCCCTCTTTTCCTATCTCCATTACTGTAATAGCTATTCGGGCGCCGTTTTCTCCTTCACACCAAATTATTAATGAGCAATCAACATGATGGTTTTATTTTTTAATATATACTCTAACCATTTTTTCAGAAAAATCATATTTAAAGAGTTAACTGAGTTTTGTATCTACGTTACTATTGACCTATGATGAACTGTACCTAATGAAATGGCCCTTTGAGTGTATGTTTATATTACGGACTTCATAATTGTATCTAATACTACAGAATTTGTATTAGATGATTCTGATAAATCATTCTGATCTTGCTCATAAAATTAAATTATATCGAATTAAAACACCAGATATTAATTAATAATCATAATTTTATTATGGAATAAACTGGAAGGAGAGCTGGGTACCAATCCTCAGTGATGATGCAAAGAACCGGCCAGGTCTAGTACCTAATGTGCGACCCTGCCTTCTCGTGGTGTAGACAGTACCTTTCAAAAGAGATATTCTCTCTTGAAATCCTAAACTGGAGTAGTGTGTCCGATGCAGGTCATACGGCTCTTGAAAAGGTCCACTTGAAAAGGGTGCCTGAAGTTCCTTTCAGCCTTTAGCGGAAAAGGAACAGATCTTTGCCCCATGCTTGGGATCAAGAGGGTCTTTGATATTATTATGAATTTTACGATGGAAATTGAGCACGTTGAAAGAAATTTAAGAACAATAATTCTAAAATAATGTAATTTATTACAAAAGTATGAATAAAAATATTTATATAAACTAAATTCAACCGACACAAATCTTCATTAATATGACAATAAACCTTCAGCACATAGCATCTTATTACTATTCCTACAAAGAGTTGTTTACTCTATAATTCTTACTATCTCCACTCAAAGCATAAAATAAGGCCTTTTACAACACTCGATAAGTGGTCACAATCATATTTGTGAACAAACCTGCAATCTATCAAGAATACCCTTACCAATTCTTGTAAACAAACTAAAGATAACCATGCATCAAACGATGAACTCTTCCTACAGAAAAGTTGAGATCAGTTCTGCTTGCTCGATTAACATATAACCTCCTCAGACACATCTTTAAGTGTCTTAACCCTTTCAAGACCATAAGGTTTCTAAGAGTAAATATTAATATGTAACGGTTTATTTTAGTTTGTTTAGACGTAAAATAAATAAAAATCAGAAGAAAAATACATAACAATGTGTAGTTTTTTTGGAATTTTATGGGAAATATTTTTCTCAATGGACTATAAAGGTAACACAAATTATAGTTAGGCTTATTATGCAATGTCTTTTATTTATTGGTTTATTATAACAAAATGTTAACTAAAATAAAACAAAATTATGAAATAAAATTACTATACAAAATGATGTGCTAATTATGATATTCTGCGAAGCAATTTCTTTTGGTAGTGAGACAAAGATGGACATTGCACATAGTACATATATTATGCGTCCTGACAGTTCTGTTTTTGTTTTCTAAACGTTCCCGTTTACGTAATTGCGTTCGGCATACGTTCTATTTTGACATTCTGTATAAAAAAATGCAGATAAGGTTATAATTAAATACGACAATCACCAATTTTAAAATGGGAAAAATGTTTACCTTAGTCGTGATAGGGTAAAGCATCCTTCTTTTTCTTACCAGTCCACTAACAGGATCCACACTAAAACTTATTTAACCTTCCACACACACACGATATAAAACATTTCTTCTTTATACTATAGTGCACAAACTAAGACAAACTACGTTTTCCTTCACACAAATTCTTCCTAATATTCAACCCTGGAAGTGGTTAGTTACTTAAATCTCACGCTCAAGTAAACGCGAGCATCAAAATGATACATCACATAAGTTCATTGTATCACGTTCATTTGTCATAACAATATTGTTGCCCTACCTCTCTTAATAAACATAGTTTCTTCAAAAATCCTAGTAATCATTTTCTCTCTGCAGGTACGTGGAACATGAGGACATTACATAGAGATTATTTTCTTTATGTCCTCATGCATTAAATCCCCTTTCATATATGATTTTCAAAATTTTTCAAAACGTGTGTGTGTTTATAGTTTGGTTATTGGTTATGTTATGTGAAATTCTCTGCAAGGGAAAGATTTTGGCCTTAACAGACTAGAGATATCAAAATTTCTGATATAGATTATGCAGATGATTTGGTCTTGTTGGCTAATGATGTTGATGAGACTGGTAATATAGTAGATTTGGTAATAAGCAGAGAAAAACTAGTGATGAAAATTGGTCATGCAGAGATGGTGCTTAAGTTGCGTCGAATGGTTGCACTCTTGAGCAAGTTTCTCAGTTTAATTATCTTGGGAGCTACAACAGATACTGCTGATGTATCATTGTGCGGCATGAGAAAAATAGAATAGGGATTACTGCTTGTACTCGATGCCTTTGATTCTAGATGCTTACGCAGTATCTTGGGCATTAGGTGGTTCAACTTTGCAAATAATGATGAGGTTAGAAGACGGGTTGGGTTGTTTTACCCCTGAGCGGCACTTTTTTGCACACTATCGGCTAAATGGCCAGGTCACATGGACCCCGAAGGCTCAGAGAAGGTTGGGGGAGGGGATCCACTGGAACAGCTGTTGGGAGACAGATGGTAGCCTCCCGTCAAGGCCATCCAGCGTGTTCTTTAACGTGCACAGGGTATGGCTCTCCCGCACACGGGGCCACGGCTTAACGTCCCATCTGACGGATGGCGGCCTTTCCAAGCCCATTGGTGTCCCCTACTGACCATGGGCAGGGCGGGGAATTTTTGCGGAGATAAATCTCAACGCTGACCCAGCTGGGACTCGAACCTGAGAACTACAGATTACGAGCCTGGTGCGCTACCGACTGAGCCATCCCCGCCCCTTTTAGAAGAAGGAGTCAACAACCTGCTTTGAGCATTATATTGTGCAGAGAGAGGACTGTTACTTTGGCCATGTTGCCTGTATGCATAGCTGCAGATTGGCAAACAGGATTATGAACAGTGTGGCTAAGGGTTTCAGAAAAAGAGGGAGACCTTGGATGCGATGGGCAGGCAATGTAAAACAGGACTTTGCTAGAATTGGCCTAGAATGGGCAAATGCAGGAACTGTAGCTCAGAACAAACACGTCTGGAGAGGAAAATTACACAGTCTGGTTGGACCTCTGTAGCCCATGGCTGCATGAGGATTTTGCATGTATTTTTGTATGCAAAGTCTTTGAATCTGACCTGGCCTAAAAATAGTTTTCAATTTTCTACAAAAATTTCTCCTGGAGTTATCCAATGAAACATCTGCTTTCTTCATCTTGTTTTGACTTATTCGGAAGTTGTTATTCTGCTGTATCAATTTGTATTTATTTTTATTCCACTGTTCTTGCTTTGACTGTTCCACTGTTCTTGCAATGCAGAGTTTTCCCCCTTTTGGTTTTACTTGGTTTTTAAGTAGAAATTTAACCCATATTCTAATTTCATAATGTATATACTCTAATGCACTGACACGAGTTTTTATTCTCGTTAATTAGTGCACTATAAGTTCAAATTAATGTAAGATCATGATTAAATTATCCTCCAGTGAGGTGCTCCCTACTCCAGAATAAGTCAATGTATTTAAATTATCAATTGCCTGAGATAATGCTACTTTTTTATTGGGCACAGTGTCATTTTTTTCAGAGCGATTGGCTTATTTTTCGAATAATCTTATTCGTGTTTACCCAAAATAATCGTTTGGTCCGAGGAGAATCCATCACCCAGAATAAGACGATCATAACAGGCATCTGAAGAATGTGAACTACTACTTAGCATGTTGTGCATCGAATTTATCTTCACGCGTACACTGCAACACTCATTTAAGGCATTTCATACTAATTTTTGCTTCTGTTGGAAATATGACGAAACACTGCTTTTCTTATTTAGAAGAATTATTCATGCATTTTGTTATTGTACAGTTCAGAATGATAAAAAAGAATGACTTTAAAGACTTCACAGAGAGAAAGGTTCACCAAGCGAAGGATAAAGAAAGGCACGAAAGAACGCAGGATATGTAAATCCTAGCTCAGCTATCCTCGTTGTGACGTCATTGTTGCATAAATGGTCTCTACCTACACAACCACAATCTCCAAAATATATATCCATAAGATATCAGAGATGCCTAGTAGATATCCATTGGTTATCTTAGATATCTTATGGATATGTCCTGGAGATTGTGGTTGTGTGGGTAATATTTTAGAACTCTGTAACGAGTTGGAACGAATTTTATTTGCTCTCTTTCTGTATATCTTGTTTCATGCTGCATGGTCTTAGCTAAATTTAGTTGTCTTTTTCTCCATAAAACCACAAACAACTAGCTGAATGGGCAATTGTCAGGAGTGCCATGAGCCATAGGGCGCCAGAAGCAGCTGCTAGTGCTGCAGGTACTGGATGATACACTGCAAAAATGCGTTTATCAAAATAATGGGAATACCTACTGTTTGTGGAGAACATTTTATAAATAAGTCGTCGGCCCACCTCAGGCGTTCAGAAAGGACACAATTCGACGTGGAATAGATTTGCACAAGTCATACCCATACGGTAATGGAATGTGGGACCATTCTTCCTGTAAAATATGGCTCAACTGTGCCAGTGATGCTGGAGGTGAAAAGTGTAATCTGACCTTGTGCTCCAGATTTCCCACAAATGTTCAATAACATTTAGGTCTGGAGATTGAGGGGCCAGGAGAGCTTCTATACCTCATTCTCATGCTCTGCAAACCAAAACCTGACACGTTTCGCACAATGCACGGGTGCATTATCTGCCTGAAACCAGGGCAGGTCATTAGGGAGCAATGCTCGCAACATTGGTTGCAGGTGGTCCCCGAGAATGGATTCGTACGTTGCGGATATCATACGACCCTGAAAAATAACTAATGGCCCTAAGGAATGCCATGATATGGCACCCCACAACATCAGGAATTCACCTCCATGCTTCATTGTCAGAAACAAACAATCATTGGTGCACGTCTTGCAGGAGCTTCAGCAACTAGAAAGGTGGAAATAGTAGGTGTAACACAAGGAACTGTATGAAAGATTATGACTAACTATGAAAAAGAATAGGGCGTTGCCTCCAAACGTGCAAATTATGGACGCCTTACGAAAATGGGTGGTAGGCTTCCGCAGGTTTTCGCCAGATGTACACTCTACCAGTGGTGGGAAGCAATGTGTGGTCTACCAATGGTGGGAAGTAATGTGTGGCCTACCAATGGTGGGAAGCAATGTGTAGCACGATTCATCAAACCAGATGACACGTTGCCAGTCTTTAGCATCCCAGTTTTTATGTGATGTTGGAAATCAGAGATTTGTGGATTGCAGCACGGCCATAAATACCTGCATGATGAAATTCCTGATGAACTATTATGACGCAAACGGTATCATTCCGACTGGTGTTCAACTCTGCTGCTATTTGTGCTGCCGTGGTCTTGTACTTCTGTTGTACAATTCGTGCCAACGTTCGCCTATCCCCATCTGTGAACTTCGTAAGGCGTCCATAATTTGCACGTTTGGAGGCAACGCCCTATTCTTTTTCATAGTTAGTCATAATCTTTCATACAGTTCCTTGTGTTACACCTACTATTTCCACCTTTCTAGTTGCTGAAGCTCCTGCAAGACGTGCACCAATGATCATGCTTTTTTGGAGGTCACTGAGATCTGACCTTGTCATCAAATTTCATCACAACCGCTGTTTCACCTACGCCTGTGGCACTACTATGTGATAGCCGACATCGTACATCTTTTCCTTTTATATCTCCAGCATCGTGAGTGACGTCTTCCCTGTGATATACATACGGCGCATTACATGCACTACAGTCGCCATCGGTGTTTCCATTATTTTGATAAACCCGTGTATATGGGATCTAAGTTCTCTGGGGTGCCGTTTTACCTTGAGTCGGCCTTCCGTGCTATCTATATTACTTTATATTTGTAAACTTCAATAACCTGTAGCATATAATTAAGTAAATAAAAGTATAACAGAGTTTATTTTGAACTTTCGAGTTTAGTAATGTACCTTCTGTTTAAAATTTTCTTCAACGCCGTTTGGGCAGTGAAAAGAATCTGCCACAGAAGTAATGATTTTCCAACATGATGCATTTAATCGTTTTATGTGAATGAATTGTATCTCTTACGAAATTTGAAGAAAACAATATTCTATAATGTCATGTTTTGTTTTGATTATAGTAGATGAGGCGTGTTTAAATAAATCTGAATGAGATATGGGTTTAAATATTATTGTGTTTGTAAGTATTTTGCCAACAATCATAGGATATGATTCTGTGCCACCAAGAATAGGTGAGCAATATTATTAAGCAAATTGTAAGTCTTAATTATACAAATAGTTACCTAAAAACAGCTGTTCTTTGGTATTATTGTAGCACACTAGTATCCTGTATGATGCTGCTCCTATTTTGTGTTGCGACAATTTCAATTTTGCTTTTGCTGTTAGATCACTTACAGTGTAAATAGGTGAAGTGTTCGAAACTAATTCGAAGTAAAAGCTGTTTTCAGCCAGCAGTTGTAATCTTTCCAAATATCATTCAAATGCCTGATGGCGTATAATTTTGGGCGCTAGCCAATAATATAATAAATAAATAAATAAATAAATAACTATCCCCTCAAGCAGCTGCTTGCCACTCAAAATCAATTATCAATAAAATTGACTGTTTATTGAAATTAAACTCCTCAAACATACAGTTCATATGCTGACTCAAATCTATTAGCAACAATCCATTATAGATACATCGAGCTCCTAGACCAAGCTCCTGCTAGACTTTCCTCACAACTTTCTTACTTTAGCATTCTACTGATTCTCACTCATTTAACAGTATATAACATATGCCACATGCTTGAACATGGATCATCAAACCACATTTGCATAACTGATTGTGCATTGGAGATTGTGCGCAAGTGATTTACCATTAATAGCAACAGTTGAAGTGAGTTGGTCCAACTCGGAGCAGTGGGAAGGATAACAGCCAATGGTTCAAAGAAAAAATATAAGGACCACAAATAATAATTATAACATAAATAAATAACTGGTTAGGGAATGCAAAAGTGTAGGTGAACCATCATACAGTTTATGATACAAATGGATAAGATGGTGCTAGCAGAATTTTTTTAAATGGTATGGTTAATAGATTGTGTTGCTGTGTGTTATATGGCATAAAATTCTCCACTTCTGTTGGTTAAAATTAATTTCTTTTAGGTATGTGTGAAATTTTATGTGAGATAAAGATATAATAATAGTTTTGTTGAATATTCCTATGGATATGGAAACATTATGTGTACATTTGTAGGAATATTCATTTACATGCTTGGAAGTTGTGAGTGTGTAGATGCATTGATATGATTATATAGGACTGTGTACTGGAGTGAATACAATTTGTAATGTTGCTAATGGTATTCTGCAAATTTATTTGGTTGTCAGTAGTTTTTTTTATAAAAGCATTTATTCATTGAAACATTTTGAATAATCATAAATAAAGCATATTGTGTTATTCAATCCTTGTATTTTTAAGTGCAAAAGAGAAATGCCTTTTTGACGAATCTGTGTTTGATTATCTGTCTGATTGTGTTATGTAATTATTTATAAATAGGTACTTGTGTTGTTTTGTTTTTTTCTGCAAAAGTAGTCAGTGTAAGTAATCCCTTTTTCTCAATCATAAATCTCAAAACCAAAGTATTGTTTCTACTACACTACTAGCAGATTCATATCAAATGATGTTTAGCAGCAATGCACTTTACAGCCCTCTTGCACCTTTTTTTTAAAGCAAGGTAACAAAATGATGCTTTTGAATTATTCTAACAATTTCCCAGACCTTAACCTAAACAGTGGTTTCCAGAAGAAATGTTTTTTTTTTTTCATTACCATGGTAACAATAATTTTGGGATTTTGTCAAATACAACACACTCTTACCATGGTAACAGTAATTGGTATTTTAAACAAATACAACATAGCAAATAAATCCACAAATTCTTCCCCTCCCCCAAAGAAAATAAAAACGTCCCTTGTTACTGCTAATTACTAAAAAATAAAATTATCAGAAAAAAACCCCATAAACACACAAACCATGTTAATGAAAAACAACAGTTGCCTTTCCATATACTATATATTGCTCCAATCCCCCTTTTTTTTCTGAATATTTAAAATACTATAAATATATTCTCAAAAGCTAAATTCCTTAAAGAAGTCGCACATACAAAAATTCGTCTAAATAAAATTCCAGAATCAATCCAGTTGGAGGCAAATCTTAAAAACAAGGAAATTGGGAAAACTGTACCAACATCCACATTATAGAAAAGTCCCTGGAACTGAATATTCTTATCAGAGAAAAAATATCTCAAAAAAGCAGAAAATTGAAAACAGTACACTGCCAATCTGCATTATAAAAAAGCACCCGGAACTAAATAATCTCATATATTACCAGTGGTGCAAGTAGATTTTATTTCTTACCAGTACACTTCAAAGCATAGCTATGTGTGGAAAATCATGCATTGCAGTCACTCCACTGGAGCCATCTTACAGGGGTAATAAAGTGACATGAAGAAGGGTATTGTGATGACCATTGATAAATGAAATGAAACATAGGTTGCAATACCCTATGTCAATTAACTTTAATTAATGAGTTTATATTAGTATTTATGTTATTAAATAATTTTCTCTCTTTTCGTAATTATTATACTATTTAAAAACTAGTGCAGAGGAATTTCAATATTTTAACAACCAGTATGGCAGGTGCATAAAAAAAAATAAAATAAATACCCCCTCAAGCAGCTGCTTGCCACAGAGGTCTGACAGGAGCCTGTCAGTTTATATGCCAGAGTAGAAGGTCTGAGAGGATGGCAGGACCTCAGCATAAAAACGACACATACATCCACGCCTTTCCCGGGGCTCGAACCCAGGTCCCTTAGAACACTAGCCAAGCGCGCTAACCACTCGGCCAAGGGACAGACTGGCTGAATATCAGCCCTGCTAATAGGAGTAATGAAGTCTAAAAATTATTAAATTTGTACGTATTTCAAGCATTTTTGAAATATAAAAAAAAACTTTAAAATGAAGAAAAAAAATTGACACTATAATGAAAATCCATCACTTTTTCGGCTCGATTGAGTCCTTGCTCCCCCCCCCCCCAAATTAATTTTTTCCTGTTGTATTAGTGTAATTGAAAATAGAGGAATTTTTTTTATTAGGAAGAATGCAGTTTTCTTAATTGAAAAAAAAAAATGGAAAAAGCACTGAAGTGTAACAGAAATCATTAACTCCACAACGTCTGAAAAATGTTTTTCCAGTATGCCATACTGGCAAATAACTTCTTGATGGTACTGCATAATGGTGTGTACCAGTCTACTTTCAACACTGTATATGACACATCTCAAAACACAAGAAAATTGAGACAAATGCACCATCTATCCAAATTATAAAAGTCCTTAGAACTAAATAATACCATCAAAGATAACAAAAAACCATGTACCTACTATCATTCCAATCTGCGATATTTATCACAATGCTAATTAAATTTCTGTTCCCATTAATATATTACACAACATTTTCATTAATTAAGTATCCATATTAAACTTCTTATTCACAAATAGTAGTAAACAAAATTGAAACAAATATTCAATTTGATAACTAAATATATTAATATCTAAATATATTATGATAACTAAATATATTAATACCTAAATATATTATAATAACTAAATATATTAATACCTAAATATATTATGATAACTAAATATATTAATAAAAACATGCATTAGCATTCTAAATTAAGTCAATATATCAATAAATATTTTGTGGAAAAAATTTTGCCAACGTACAGGACTTGAACCCGCATCTCTCCAAAAACATGCCAGAGTATTCTTGCCAATTGAACTAATGCTGCCTCATCTTTTTCCCACTAATTTAAGACTAAACTTTTCACCGATGATTTTCGGCACCAACCATTGGTGCCATCTATGATCAACAGGTGGCAACTATTTCTTTTCATGTTGCACTGAGAAAGATGGAAATAATAAAGTCTTTTCATGCTATTTAGCAGTATTAATGATTTAAACATAGGTGACAATTGCTAAATAGCATGAAGAGACTTTATTATAAATAATACACAAAACCTTTATTATACACTTTATCTTGTCTTGGTTTTGTTTATTAATCTCATCTGAGACAACTGTTTTAAGAGTGTCTATTGCTAAACAAATCTTGATTCCACATGTTAAAAAGCCATTCAAAATAACATGCATGAAAACTGTTTTGAAAAACACATTACCAAATAATGAAGCTTCAGTTTGCAAAATAAAATTCTATCAGAGGTAGCTATTTTAAACAATGTTTTTTGCTAAACAATGAATTCTGCACTTAAAAAATCTCATTTGAGACAACAATTTCACACTTAACCCTTCCAACCAAAATAATTGTGTTAATATAAATAAAGAATAATGCTAAAACAAAGAAACTAGGCTCAGCACATTAAAAAAACCCAAGACAAAAAATCCTGTCAGAGATTCCTTCCTAAACAACTTCTAAACATAAACTTTGATTACACAGTTATGAAACCATCTTAACTAGAAGTAGGCTATGTAAATCCACTGACCTATTGCCAATTGCAGCGAAATTTTCTGTGTGTCTGTTACTTTTAAATCTAGGGAAAATCATAATAGTAAAATATTTACAGGAAAAAAACATCAACTTTCACCTTTTAATGCAGTATCATTTCATTGCATGCTTTTGATCAATTTCATCAGTTAGTGTTATTATGGTATTGTGCCTGTTTGAAATCAATTTTTAACACCCTACCACCATATTGATATGTACCTTTGCTCTGTCATGTGGCAAAAATTGGCTGGTCTGATTTTTGGAATTCTATCCATGCCTAATAATTTAGCAAAAGAATCATCAAAGTGAAAATATAACCACTAAACCATAACTGCTGAAAAAGTTGCCAACAAGAGCAAAAACAAAAACTTCACTGTTGTAAATGGCAAACAGGTATTTTTTTCAGAAAGTAAAAAATGGGAATGGATACTTGCACCTTTTCACATATCATAATAGCAGTACTAAATAGAAACTAAAACCAGATAAAATTAACCCCAATAAAGACATTTAGAAATCTGTTCATATTATTCTACATAAGAATTATATACTTGCCATATCTGTGGTGCAGCCCTCACAATTAATTTCTTGAAAGTAAAGCCAGCTTTGTTACAAGAATGCAGCAGAACATATTATCAGTTTTTGAGAAATTTCTTTTTATATTTAAACATTGGATAAATCTTAAGGATTTATTTTTCTTTTCCAGCCATTATTGGTGGAGGCATTGGAGGCACATCTTGTGCACATTTTTTGAAGGAAAGGTTTTCTGGAAATGCATCCATTACACTATTTGAACGTGGTGTTATAGGTGGAAGGTTAAGCACCCTAAGTATTGATAAAAATGAGTATGAAGCTGGAGGTTCAGTTATTCATCCAAGGAATAAATACATGTCAGACTTTGCCACATTATTAGGTAAGTTTTGTCAGTATTAAGTTAATAATTCTTAGGTTAGTATGTTTCTTCTTTTATGAAAGGTATTGCTACTTTAACCCAGAAGTGGCAACTTGTTAATTGATACAACATTCACTTCTGTAGTGGCATCATTGATTTTAACTTGTATCCAGCCAACAACTGCTGGCGGTGAATGCACATGAGTAGGCAAAAGGACTAAAGCATGACTACTCTTATAGTAAGATAAATAAAACAAATTGTGTGTTTCTCTCAATGCTGTAACTCCAAAACCAAGAAACCTAAAGACTGAAACTTTACATGCATGTTTAGGGAGAATTGAAGTTGTGCACCTTAGGCTTATTTTTTCTTATTTATTTCAACTAGGTTTGTCTTTTCAGAATTTCCCACAGAGTTAACTTTATGGTTCTTTTCATTGCTGAAAAAAAAAAACAAAAAAACTTTACATGTATACTTAAAGAAATGGGACGGGAGTGGCTCAGTCGGTAGTGTGCCAGGCTCATAATCTGTATTTCTCAGGTTTTAGTCCTATCTTGGCCATTTGTTGAGATTTATATCTGTAAAACTCTATCCTGGGTCAATAGCGAACACTGATGGGCTTGGAAAGGTCACTGTCCATTGCATGGAACATTAAACTGTGGCCCTGTGTGTGGGGAGAGCCATACCTTTCGTACATTAAAGATCATGCTAGATGGCCTTAATGGAAAGCTACCATCTGTCTCTAAACAGCTGTCCAGCAGTCCCCCTTCCCCCAACCTTTCTGAGCCTTGGGGTCTAAGTGATCTGGCCATTTAGCCCATTGTGTGAAAAAAAAAGTGCTGCTCAGATGTAAAGCAACCCAATAGCCCATTTTAGAAAATCCTGAGGGTATGGACCTTGATTGTATTTTTTTTAACTTTAATTTTTTTTTTCTGCTGGGGGTGGTAGGCAGTGATGATTATCTCAATCCAGGTTCAGAGATTATCTCAAATCCATTATATAAAACTCTTTTTTTTCATTTATTGCCTCAGCTGTGACTTGCCGTACTAAAAGATCGGATAATCAAAAACCTTCTCAAAGACAGAAAAGTGGGAGGATTTGGGGTCCACTTTTCCCACAAGTATTGATTGAGAAGACTGAAACCTATATAAAATATAAGTGGTGCACTCAAGGGGGATTAGGTTTATTCCTCCCCTCCCCCTTAGCACCAAAACAACATTAGAAGTTTCTGGATATACCACTGTGTGGTATTTTATTTCTAATATATTCTGTGAACTTCTATCTGTCATGCATTTGCCCATCTGACAAAAAATTTCAAAGTTTTGGTAGATATAAGAGGTAAAACTAGTTAGGTATCTTGAGGTGTTGTACTAAGCAGTGAGTATATATTTTGAAAAAGCAGAGTCTATATGGCATACATTGCCATATATCCTCCACCACAGATCTGGGTGTTATATAACTTGTTTTTGTAAAGAATATGGATTACATCCATAGATTACCTCTATTTAAAAATGGCTTTTGCCATCCTCTCCTTGACAAAATCCTGCAGACACTCATGTTTCCTATTTTTTCAGGGGTAGATATTCTATATTTGGCTGGTAATTTTTTGTGGCTATTTATCCTATATAGTAACCTTTTCGTTTATTGGAAATAGAATGTATTTGCATATGCAATTTTAATGTGCTGAGTGCTTTTTATTTGCCACATATATATGGTTATTCATTCCAGTGTCCAATTCCAATTTAACCATTCTATTGCACATGTTGATAGAATCTGAAATGAGAGGTTGAGGATGTCTCTCTGTTTTTAGTGTTTTAGTTTTACTTAAACATAAATTTGAAAAAAGAAATTTCTATTTGAAAATTTTGTTTAATATATTTTATAAAATACATAATTTAGGCTGGAAAAACATTTCTTTTTTGTTTGATGCATATTTTATTAAGTTACAAGAATAAATAATTTGTTAAAGCCATATGATCACTATTTCTTAGACTCGATATATGGGATTTCTGATTTGTTTGTTAGTGTTACTCTGTGCTGAAGCAATCCCCCCCCCCCCCCCCCCCCCCCCGATTTAAGTCACAAATTAGATTTGCACTGTGTGCTGCATGTAGCATCATCAACATTGAATAACTTTTCAATTCTTATTAGTATTTTATTTGTACATTTATAATTAAAACATCATTTTTATTTTTATAGATCTATTATGATTATATTTCCATAGATTTATATGTATTGATCTTTTCAGAGTTATGCTACATTCTTAGATGTCATAATGGTTACCTTATGATTTGTTTCATTTTTACTTTTATTGATATATTGATTTTATTCCCGTAGATTGCTCATTGTGATAATGGCTGGTTTACATCTTGTTTGTTTCTATTGGTTTATTGATTTTATTCCAGTACATTTATATGTAATTATTGATCTTATGGAGTTATGATACATTGTTGGCTATGATAACGGCTGACTTATAACATTTTTGCTGTAGATAATATTTTTTAACATTGAATTAAGTAATTTTTTTATTACCTCTTCATTTCCTGATTAAAAAAAACTGACTTTATTTCCTGAAAGTGAATGATGTTTTGGATATGGAAGCAAAAAGCCTTGGCAATAAAATCAATCCTATAGTTGGAAGGGCAATTCCATCAATGGGGTTATAACTCCCCCCCCCCCCAGCCTCTTATTGGAGGCTAATTTCACCAAAAATTTACACCTTGAACATTGATCTGTTGCTATGCTGAGTGTACTGACGACATTTACCCTCCCCCCCACAGGAAATTTTTACTTCTAAACATTAGTCTTTGAGTTTATATACTGTATTTTAAATAATAAGTATGAGAATAACTTTAAAATAGTTCCCCCCTCTTTCCATTTTCAGTATCTTGGCTATGCCATTCTGAGGATATTGATGTTTTTTAGCCATGGTTTGCCAACTTTTTGGCACTTTGCCAAGATCCCCAAAATGCAACACCCAAAAGAAAAAATGCATAATGTATAAAAAGCCAAAAAAGCCACTTCATAAACAAGACAGAAAACCCCATTATATATAGAATATTATCAGTCCAAATCATCTTGTATAACACTGTGCTGTGTTTTAAAATATATATCATACCAAAAAGAATAAATAAACTTGATGTATTTGGTATCTACTAATAAATTACCGCTTTGAAGTCGATTCAAATTTTTAGAATTGAAATCTAACTAAATTTCTCTAGATTTTAGATCTCGTTTTTTAGATCTAAATAAAATTTAGATTAAAAATTTGAATCGACTTCAAAGTGGTAATTTATTAGTAGATACCAAATATGCAAGTTTATTTATTATTTATCAATATACTTGCAAGAAATACTTTCCAATGTATAGATATACAGCATTTGTGTGCTGCTTGTGGCAAAATTGCTGGAACAGTCTCTGCATATGATATAATGTAAGTTGAAAATCTTCATATCATCAATAGAGGAGATCTTGATTGGCGGTCGGTAGCTCAGTGGTCCAGAGCACCTGACATGTTATCAGGATGCCGTGGGTTCATATCCCACCTGGCTCAAGACAATTTTTCCTTTAAAAATTTGAATCGACTTCAAAGTGGTAATTTATTACTGAAAAGAATTTTAGAAAGAAATAAAAGAAACATTTGACATCAGTATTATATCATTCAGAAAGAAATTGCATTTCGATTAATATATGATTTAATTATTTTTATTCATTAGGTGTTTCAAAATTAAGCCTTAATTGCATAGTCAAATCTTTTTTCCATTATATCACTGTGAATACGTGTTAATAAAATTAACATGTTTGAAATATTTTTAAATATTTTATTTTTATAAAATTTAGAATTGAATTCTGTTTAATTTGGTATATAAAATGACCTATTTCTGTTGATTGGTTATTTTTTTTTAAATTCTAAAGTTGAATTTGTTTGACTCAGTACAGTTGACAAAAAGCAATGGACTTTTCTCAAAGTGTAGTACCGAGAAAAAAAGTAAAAGTAGAAAGTAATTTGTTTTAAGGAAAAATTTATTCTTTCCATTCACTTCAATTATAATTTTTAAAAAAATAAAATTTTTATTTGTATTCCAGATGCATTTTTTTTACTCTAAAAAAAAGTCCTATTGAAATAAAACTAGTCATCTGTTTTGTTAAATATTTTACTTTAAGAAAATCCAGTTAAATGTTGATTAATTTTGGTATATATAACATGCCATAATTCCTTTCATTAGTTATTTGACAGAAAAGTTGAAAGTAACCGTTTTTGGCTGAGCATTGGGAGAAAATATAGCCTCTCTATGTAAACCAGTTGTTTAGGCTGGACACTGGAAGGGTTAAGTCTTTCTTTATTCAGTAGTATATTATGTGTTCCTCTGACTGAAAAATTATTAATAGCCTATGTGAAAATGAATAATTTTTGAGTAACAGTTACTTTCATATCATAATTTAGGTTTATACCATAGAAAGCCATATGGTGGCTCATTTGGTCTTTATAATGGAGAAGAATTTATATTTAAGGAAAGTACTTGGGAACTAGCAACTTTCATAAAACTCTTATGGAGGTATGGCTGGAATATTTTAAGACTGCAAAATCTGCTTTCTTTACTTTTGGACAGATTTGACAGGTAAGTTTAGCATATAATAACACTATGCAGGTTTATTTTTTGTGATAAAATAAAAGTAGAAATAATGATAATCAGGTATGAGAGGATTAAAAAATTTATATGTATAGTTTATTTTACATTCATCTGGTAGCCAAGTGGTTAGTATGCTTGGCTATTGATCAAAGGGATATGGGTTTGAGCCTCAAGTAAGGCATGGATGTCTGTGTTGTCTTTCTGCTGAGGTATCATCTTCCTCATAGATTCTCTGTGGTATAGTAGACTGACAGTCTCCTGTCAGAACCTGTGTGGCAAGCAACTGCCTGAGGGGTGTCTTCTAAGCTGCTTGGCTGTGCAGCTGCTAAGATGCACCTGTGCACAAAAGTTGTTTGTACTCAGTGCTCAAAAAATGGCCCTACTCCTCATATGAGAACTTTCTTCCATGCACACAAGAAATATCTTTTGTGTGCGCACTTTAAAAATTATAGGAAACATTGCTGGCATTGTATAGCATGAAGTAAAAAAGTAAAAAAAAAAGATTAAGCCTTGCTCCTAAATGCTTAAAAATTAGTAAGGAGTGGAAAAAAATAGGCATATACACCTAAAGACTAAAGTTATTTAACAATTTGGTTCTCTCAAATTTTGCTATGATAGTAAAACTTGGACCTTTTGTAAATAAAATAATAGGAAGCTTGATATTTTCTATTCCAGATGCCCATAGAGCATCTTGGTTATTAGGAGTTTTGATTATATAAATAATAAGTTTAGACCAGGGGTATCCAAACCTTTCTTGATCATAGGCCACAGGAGCAAGAACAGCTCATGGCGATGGTTCTACGCATGTGTCACTATGACCTTCTTCGTCAGCTTGCATATGCATTTTATCACAAACTCTGATGAATGGGTGGAGGAGGGAAAGCTGAAGATTGTTCACTGACATGTGAACCTAAATGTGATGGAAGGCTACCATCAAGATCAAATGTAAAGGACCAATTGGCTTTGATAGATTGCAGTATTCATTTACTCAGGTTTCATGTATAAATATAAAACAACTTATTGCACAAACATAATTTTTAGAATGTCTATATTAATCATACTTTATGATGAGCTAGTTTTAAACCAGAAGGTTGTATAACTTGTAGGACTAATTACATTGCCATGGGCCACACATTATGAAAGACTGAGCTGAAAGAGCATGTGAGCATTGGGCTGGCCACTCTTGTTTTACCACCCACTTTTAAGCAGCCTCTTTTGTTGGTAGAGACTGCATTAGTTAGCTATATTACCCACAAGCAGAATTTCAGATTTTGTGAATACAATTATGAACAGTAGGTATAATAACCTTAAATGCCTGAGGAAAAAGTTAAAGCAGAGAAAATGAGGTGGGTAAACAACGTTTTACAGGACGTTAGAATTGTTTTGCAGTGTCCAAATGCAACAGCCATTGATCAGAATAGATGTATTAGGAGAACTAGATTATAAAACTTAAATGTTTTATGTGGTATAACAGTAAGGCAAATGTATGAAAGTTAAAAAAAAAAGTGGAGAAATAATATGTAATAAATAACATAAGGTATGCATTTTAAATAATATTACAAATTTACAGGATCTACACTATTCAAGACCAGGGAGTATCATTTACTACTGTGTCAGGTCTTTTACAACAGATGAATCCTCTTTTCCCTAATCTGACCCAAGAAATTCTATCTATATATCTGAAGAAAGAAGGTTTCTCTGATTTGTTTATTAATGAATTAGCACAAGCTGCAATGCTTGTAAATTATGGTCAAACAAGTAATATCACTGCTTTTACAGGTAATCATTTCCTAATCTTATTTCTTTTTAGTTGCCAATCCATAAATCTTATGTGTAATTCATCAGTGGTAAGTATAATTAATTTTAAACTTTATTAAAAAAAAGTAATACAATAAAAAATAACTTTTGGTGTATAAATATCATTCATTTGCTAAGAAAATTTGTACTCTTTAGTTATGTGAGGGGGTGCTTAAAGTTACACATTAGATCACAACTAACAGTAGTACCAATTAAACTTCTCAAGTGACTTTTTATGCTGTCAATTAATATTTTTCAGAACTGGCTATTATTACCTGCTGTGTTTACCCCTAATATATAACAAAAGAAAACATGCACACCCATGCCTCTCATAAGTAATCTGCAAAATATTTTACTCAAAGGGAAAAACATCCCAAGAACCCA
This sequence comes from Ryuthela nishihirai, assembly GCA_038380435.1. Classification (NCBI taxonomy): domain Eukaryota; kingdom Metazoa; phylum Arthropoda; class Arachnida; order Araneae; family Heptathelidae; genus Ryuthela; species Ryuthela nishihirai. Next base: position 28,682,132 of record JAWZYU010000028.1, on the reverse strand, counting down.
GATGTTAAGTATTCCTGGTACAATAATATTATCAAGGGATGGCTTAACAGTTGTAACACTGATGAGAGGTTGGAAGTGATGTAGTTTTCAGTTACAACCATTACCTCCCTCCCTTTCCCCCTCCCCAAGCATTCTGGATTCATTGACAAGCATTCATTGACAGAAATGATCATTTGAAATAGTTATTGCCTTTCCCTCACTGTCCAGCTACAATCAGGAAAAAAGAAAATAGGTTCCTGTGCTCTTAATATTCCCCCAACTTTGCCCTCAGCTGTCAATTTTTGTGATTTAACCCAATATTCGTAAAGAAAAAAACAAAAATCTCGGTGAAGAGTTTAGTCTTAAATTAGCGGAAAAATGACAGGGCATTAGTTCAATGGTAGAATACCCTGGCATGTTTCTGGAGAGATGTGGATTCAAGTCCCATATGTCGGCAAAATTGTTTCTGCAAAATATTTATTGATTTATCAACGTCGAAAAGTCAGCAGGTAATGCTGTGATTGTCATCTATGTTTAGATCATTAATAACACTAAATAGCGTGATGAGACTTTATTATTTATTTCTATCTTACATAGTTCAATATAAAAAGTATAGTTGCCACTCGAGATCATAGATGGCGTCAACAGTTGGCCCGAAAAACGTGGTGAAGAGTTTAGTCTTAAATTAGCAGAAAAAAGACAGCGCTGGCATTAGTTCAATGGTAGAATATTCTGGTATGTTTTTGGAGAGATGTGTGTTCAAGTCCCATATGTTTGCGAAATTTTTTCTGCAAAATATTTATTGATTTATAAATGTCAAAAAGTCAGCAGGTAACACTGTGATTGTCATCTATGTTTAAATCATTAATAATGCTAAATAGCATGATGAGACTTTATTATTTATTTCCATCTTACTCAGTGCAATATAAAAAGTAATAGTTGCCACCTGAGATCATAGATGGTGCCAACAGTTGGCCCAAAAATCTTGATGGAGAATTTAGTCTTAAATTAGCAGAAAAAAGACAGAGCTGGCATTAGTTCAATGTGGTGTAGGGAGCCCCTTCTGTGGAGCTAATTTCACCATATTTACAACACCTTGAAACTGAATCTTGAACCTGAATCAGTGAAGAGTTTAATCTTAAATTAGTGGAAAAAAGACCATTAGTTCAATGGTAGAATACTCTGGAATGTTTCTGGAGAGATGCAGGTTCAAGTCCCGTATGTCGGTGAAATTTTTTCCGCAAAATATTTATTGAATTTCGTATCGTAAAAGAATACAAAATAATAAGTACCATTTTCAGTAAGATAAAATGTCTTATATTAGTGATTTACTTTCACAGACATCATGATAAGCATCCATTAATTCATTAAAAATTCCAGAAATTCTGTAAATAAAGATTAAAATTGCTACAACTGCAGTCACAAAGCTCAATGAGTAAAGGTTCAAAATTCAAATTGTAATATGAGGTAGCTTATACCAAGGCAAACCATTCTTGAAAAATGTCATTTGCCTCTGTTGATAACCACATGACTACATGTAAAATGACTGGCAATAGTCAGTGTTTTGACACTACAGCAGTAGTTGCAAGAAGCTTGCTTTTTAGAGTTAGCATCAGTTTAAAATTTCATAGCATTTACTGTTGACTCTATTTTCACTATTACTTGATGAAATTGTAATTGATAAACATATTAAAATCAGTTGTCTTTTTAGACTACATTAATGATAATTTGACAATAGAGACTATTTTGCAAGTGATAAATATTTGTTTACAGAACTTGTGGCAGCAGGGAACATCGCTTAAATGTTTTCTGAAATAGAAAGTTAACTGATCAGAGGGAAAAAAGAGCTGGACCTCTGGATGTAAATCAGTTTTTCAGGCTGGATCTGGGAACGTTAATAGCAATTGGGCTCTCAATAATTAGTTGAACAGGTATATTAAACTGTGATTATAGACATAGGCAATCTCATGGGTATCATTTTATATATAGTTCAAATACAGATACCAGATAGTTCAAAATATTGGACTAGCTAGGGCATCCTGTCAACTGCACCACATTTAGGATATTTTGTTGTTAACTGTGACACATTGTAATCACTTAAAAAATAGTAGTAACCAAATTTGTTTAATATTCTATGAATGTTTTTATTTTAATGGTATTACGAATGTTTTTATTTTAATGGTATTACAAAACAATATGATTTCAAAAATTGATTTAAATTATTACATTTTCTTTTTCAGAATTAAATTATTAATTTTAATTAATTAATAATAATTAAATTAATTTAAATAATAATTAAATAAATTATAATTAAATTAATTAATAATAAATAATTAAATTATTACATTGTTTTCTTTTTTTATTTCAGAAAATAAAATATATTGAAGTTCTCCTGGCAAAATAGCATATGCTTTAAGTCAGTTAAACTCTGACTAAAATGTTTGAATATTACTGCTTTTAATATATACATCAGAATCTTGCAATATGTAGTAGAGTTTGAGTGTAGTAAATTATAGTTTGGTTAAATTAATTTTATTTGGGTTTGAAAATTTTTCGTCATGGACAAATGAAGTAGAAGTATTGAATGACGTGATACACTTCATTGTATTTTAACACTTTTGCTTATATATGTTTTTTTATGTTTTAGGTACTGTTTCATTAGCTGGTACTGGTGCTGGATTGTGGAGTATCAAAGGAGGGAATAAGCTGGTTCCTGAAGGACTTTTAAGAAAATCTAAAGCCACTATGATTCATGCTGATGTCATTGAAATTTCTTTGCAGCCCTCAAGTACTTTTTTTGTAACTTATAGGGAAAATTCTAATTTTGATGCAGTAAACACTGAAACATTTGATATAGTAATAGTGGCCACACCTTTTATAAAGGGATTGTCAAACATCAAATTCACTAACTTTCTAAAAGATTTCAGTATGTATGAAGGTATATTTCATCGTTTAATAGTTACATTGGTTAATGGAAACTTAAATAGCTCTGCTTTCCACACAAGTTCTAATTTACCTGATGAAATTTTAACCAACAACATATCTCTAATATTTATCAGTATTGGAAAAGTGTGGCCAGTTGGTGAAGTTGAGCAGGAAAGTAATGTTTACAAAATATTTAGTCAGGTACCTCTTACAGAGAAACAACTGAATATGTTGTTCACAGAAATCAGATCAGTGAAAGTTAAAGATTGGATGGCATATCCTCATTATTCTCCACCCAAAGCTCTTCCACCATTTATGCTGCACAAAGGACTTTATTATGTTAATGCAATTGAATGGGCTGCAAGTGCCATGGAAATGAGTGTGGTTGGAGCTAAAAATGTGGCATTGTTAGCTTATAATATGTGGAATCAGAAAAGCAGTTTTATTGATAGTGTATCTAAAACTTATAGTGATGAGTTATAAACATATCTCTGCGAAACGTATTTTTAAATGCAATAAAATAGATGCACACAATTTACATTTATTTAAATACTAGCTGAACTGTGACCAGCACTGCCGAGTTCTCACCTTTAAATGTGATCTATATATTCTGATTTTTACTGCATATAAAAGTTAATTTTGTGAGCCCCCCCCCCCCCCCCCCCCCCCCCCCCCCCCCCCCCCCCCCCCCCCCCGTAATCCCTTAGTACAGATTCAACCTGTTGTAATGAAGAAAAATTATTAAATGCAGTGTTTCCAATGGATTTGGCTGCAGTTACAGCTTCACATAGGATAGTATGGTAAATATTTTCATTTCTAGCAAGCCCCCCTTTTGTAATTTGACTTGAAACTTACCACTGCAGCTTGAACGACAATCAAAAACACTGTCAAATTTTGAAGTGTCTATCATGATTTCTTCATGAGTTAGGGCTGCCACAGAAAGAAGAGGGGCGGGGGTGGCTCAGTCGGTAGCGCGCCAGGCTCGTAATCTGTAGTTCCCAGGTTCGAGTCCCAGCTGGGTCAGCATTGAGATTTATCTCCATAAAAATTCCCCGCCCTGCCCACGGTCAGTAGGGGACACCGATGGGCTTGGAAAGGCTGCCGTCCATCGGATGGGATGTTAAGCCGTGGCCCCGTGTGCGGGAGAGCCATACCCTGTGCACGTTAAAGAACATGCTGGATGGCCTTGATCGGAGGCTACCATCTGTCTCCCAACAGCTGTTCCAGTGGGTCCCCTGCCCCAACCTTCTCTGAGCCTTCGAGGTCCATGTGACCTGGCCATTTAGCCCATGGTGTGCAAAAAAGTGCCGCTCAGAGGTAAAACAACCCAACCCAGCCATAGAAAGACATCATTTATTATTATAGATTATTTATCTATTAATGTTCCCTGAACTATCTACTGTGAAGATTTAGCTGAAAATATATAATTTTAGTATGAGGGGAACTTGAACCACAACCTCCAAATAACATATCAGGTGCTCTTACAAACTGAGCTATTCCAACTGTTAGTCCTCATTTAGTATTGACTGTAAAGTTATTTCTGTGATCAAGTGGTGACATGGTATCATTTATGAATTGAGAATAGGACTATTCAGAGTTACAGAAGATGTTATTTTTATAGTAAAACATGCAAATCCATCATTATCAGTGGGAAATTAAATCATAGCAACTAACAGGTAAAATAAAATCAAGTTAATACTTCAGTTAAACAGAGTCTCTCAGAGTCTATGCCATAAAAATTTCTTTATTTATTGTCATCTTATAGATAAACCACTAATGTTTTATTTATGTGTTTATTGTAGAATATTTGAGAAAAGAAAAACATTGTAATGCCAGTTTGGGTTTAATAAGTTAAGTTTGATGATGTGGTAATCAATATGCTTTTTTTAACTGCAATCCACATTATTTTCAGTTCATCACAAAATATCAAGGATAGAAGGATAGGAGGATGAAATGGATTTTGACAGTGATACTCCATGGCCGAGTGGTTAGCGCACTTGGCTACTGATCTAAGGGACCTGGGTTCGAGCCCCGGATAAGGCATGGTTGTGTGTGTTGTTTTTCTGCTGAGGGCCTTCATCCTCTCAGAGCTTCTACTATGGCATATAAACTGACAGGCTCCTGTCAGACCTCTGTGACAAGCAGCTACTTGAGGGGGTATTTATTTATTTTTATTTTACTCTAGCAACAGAAGGCTATGGTTGAGAGGAAGAAAATAACGTGGAAGAGCTTGAGGAAGAGGACACACATTATTTATGCAATGAAAGTGATGATCAGTGAGACCCACAAATCACTGAGGAATTAGGGAATATGAATTCTGATATTCTAACTAAATCTGGATGCATCTGTAAATAAGAATTACTGAAATTGACAAAGACAAAAATTGACAAGACTGAAATTGACATATTTTAAGATGCAATACAGGTCCAACAACAACAACAACAAAAAATACATAACTTGCTAATACTTTTACAGAAGTATTCAATTTAGGTATAAGTGAAGATGAAAGATATTATTAAAAACACAAATAGGGAAGCATGAAGATTCTATGGAAAACTGAATGAAAAACTTGAAATGTAAATAAGATTGGAAAGAAATAGGATTGGATGCATGTTTCTTTGTAGCCCTTATAACTACAGTGCTTTTTTGCAATAAGGAATATGTAAATGAAATGTGGTCAACTGACATAAGTGTTCATTGAACAATATTTTCTGTATCTATATCCAGTAGTTGATTTGAAAGAATTATGCAATTTATTAGATTTGATGATGACATTTTGTTTGCAGTGAAGAAACGAAAGCAAATTGGTTGAATTTAGATTTTTCCTAAAGTAAAAAAAAAAGAATATGTGTGAGGGAGGGTGGTCTTTATGGGACCTCATTTGGTACTGCATATAACAAAAATGGCACAAAAAGGGTTAAACAGTAGTGCTCAACTTCATCCTTATCATGTGTCACTATCTCCCAACCAAAAATATGATGTGCCACTGAGTTTTTTTTTTGTACAACTTCACATCAAATAATTTACAAGTTCAAATATAAAACATAAAAAAATTCTAAAGCAAAAATTTTATTGCCATCATTTTTGAGTCTTTTATCTGTTCCTTACCCCAGCCGATTTGCCAATGTCAGGCAAAATTTATAATTTTAAAATTCAAATCTTCTTTGAAGTACACTGCAACAAAGTACTTATTTGGCAAAATTATGATATTACATTTCTAAATAATGTAAAAGGTATGCACCAAATTAAAAAAAATTATAAGATTTAATATTAGTAGAGCATGGGAAATGCTCTAAAATCAAAGAATACTTGTAAAGTTAGCTGAAAAATTAAGTTTTATGAGGAGAGGATTTGAACCCATGACCTTGTAAAAATGTGAGGTGAGCTATCCTAAGACTAGTCCACTTTCATCTACCAGCAAATAGTTGTAAATGTTTTTAATTCCTCAATTACATTCTGCTGCTTTGCAAATCCCCAATTCCCCCATGTCCCAAATTCCTTGACACATGACTGCATCTGCATAGATACATATCAGCAAGTGACTTAGGTATTGACAAATGTCATCTTATATATTGTTAATAGTAACTGAAGAATCCCAATACGTTTCTTTGCACCTTCATTCAAGGAGCTTGCATGTTCCTGGTATATCTTATTATATAGATCAGGTTCTTAAAAACTATTATAAATTATTGTAGTTAGAAAAACAAAATGTCTTGATATACTATTTATATTAGAATGCCACTATGTGTTGATTATTCCCATATCTCATAATTTAGATTAGTTGTAGCCATCCAATTTTTATTTAGGTACATAAACAATAGAATACTATAAATGTAAAGGGCCCCACAAGCATCAGTTTTGCCTTCAGGTCTAAAGGAAAATTTCAGAACAGAACAGTTCACCTGAAGACAATTACCACACACACGGCTCAGGTAGGCCTGAAGGCATTTGCTCAGTTCGCTTGTGTCTCCGGTGTGAATGGTTCTAGATGTGGTGAGCATTGATGAATTGTTGTGTTATGCTGCCATAGTGTGTGCTATCAATGAAAATAAGTAACCAAAACGTAAGCGAGGCAAGGAATGGCTATTGAAAAGGAACCATTTTTCTCATATTAATTTATTAAAAGAATTAAAATTTCATCCAAAAGCCTGACATAATTATCTCAGAATGGATGAAACAACTTACCTGAATTTGTTATCCATGGTTTCTCTATTAATTCATAAAAAGGATACATGAATGAGGCAGGCTATATATCTTCTCATAAGAGATTCGCAGCAAGCAAATTCTAGCCCATTTTTTATATTGTCATGTTGTCTACTTAACTATTAAGAACACAAAACACTTCAGTGATAATGTTATGCTTTAAAAGAGAATGAAGTTTATATTTTTGCAACCTTAATATTAATAACAGTGATTTCAATTAATGCAAGAATCGGATAATGCAAATCACAATATATTATTAGTATCTATAAACTACAAAAAGAATGTTTCATTTATTCCTTAAAAAAACGAAGCTAAATGCCTGCAGATGAACAGATGGAAAATGGAAATAATAACTTTTTAATGAAACTAACTAGCTAGAGCAAATAGGCTTTTTTTTTTATAATGCATTGAGTGTGTTCCTTGCTGTCCACATTTGTCATGTCAACAGTGAACACGGTTGTTTGCTATTAGCATTACTTAAATTATGATCTAATTCATGAACTTTTAGTAGAATTTGGGGATTCCAAAACCTTTCAGAAAACTGTCTGATCAGTCCCAAATTTTTTGTAGGGATTCCCTTGGGTAATACCTTATTGCATTCCAAAATCAAATCTCTATCTTTAATAGAATCAGAGATCGAATTTTAGCACCTATTTTTTTTATTAATTCTCGTCTACAGCTATATAATAGAAAACTTGAGTTTGATTTTGAGACTGCCGAGTGAAATATGCATTTCCATCCCTTCCAAACATTGGCAGACTATCTGCTAATTAGATATATAAATTACAAATAAAACATTGTAAATGACTAAATAACTATTAACTGATTTGCTTCTGTTTCTACTTACTTTGCTTTCACAGTCATGCATATTAGACGACAAACTCTTAGGAACATTCTGATTGGTGAGAAACATTAAATTATCATAGTACCTTAATTTAGGTATGTAAACATCGTCTGCTGCAGTACTAATACCTTAGATTTCATAACTTTCTTCAGCTCTTTTCAGAAAGAACTTCATAGATTATTTATTTTTCTGGTGACAGTTTCCCGATTGGTAGTAGGATCCATTTCCTTCATCTTTGTAACCAGCATGTCATAATATTCATTTTAAAAAAAATTCTGTTATGGTAATCTTTGCATGTTGTCTTCCATAAACACTCATTATCACAAAATAGTTCAATAAATGATAACCTAAAATCTTTCCCAACTAGTTCAAAACTTCACGCAATCACAAACCACTGAATACAGGCAACAGCACCCAAGACCAATGTTAACAGTACGAAAACTGAGCAGACCGAGTATTGGCCTGCACACGGTGCCACAAATGCCAGGTGAAACTTCAGGTCAGGTGGCCGGACCTGTCGACATTTTGCCATTCCAAAATTTCTTCAGTCCGGTTTTTTGGCCTGAACAGTCCACCCGGCTTCCACTCACACTCACGTATGGTAAGCCAGATCAAACATGAACTGTTTAGGTAGACCTGAAGGCCAGACTGAACATCTGTGGGGCCTTTAATTTGCTTTAAATTATGAAACAGCATGATTATGAAATTGAATATTTGCATAGCTATTTATAGTAAAAATTTATTTATCTTTTTGTGCATAATCAATAAATTAATACATATTGCTTTCATAATCTCCATCTGAACAGGGGCAGGGGTGGGTCAGTTGGTATTGCACCTGGCTCGTAATTTGCCTTTACCAGGTTCGAGTCTCTCCTGATCCAGCATTGAGATTTATCTCTGCAAAACTCCTTGCCCTGCTCTTGGTCAGTAGGGAACAATGAAGGGCTTGGAAAGGTCATCATTTGTCAGATGGTACATTAAGCTGTGGCTCTGGGTGTGGGAGAGCCATACCATGTGCATATTAAAGAACACCTTGATGGTCTTGACCAAAGGTTCCCACCTGTCTCTTAACAGCTATCCAGTGGGACCTCTTCCCCCAACCTTTCCTGAGTTCTCGGGGCCTTGTGACCTGGCCATTTAGCCATTGTGTGCAAATGAGTGCTGCAGAGGTAAAACAATCCCACCCCAACTGAACAGCAAGTTCCATATTGTAATATTGAATATGCCCAAGAAAAAATAAATAACAAAAATGATTTTTGGCAGTATATTTGAAAAATAATACAATTTTTTTTATTTTTGATTAAACATTAGCATATAATTTCCATTTTAAATTGCTCCCTAAATAAACTCAAATATTTATAATTTTCAAATTTGCTTTGGACACTTGCAGTATATATGAATATGAATGAGGGCAAGTTAAATGAAAACTTTAAATGTGGGGAAAAAATCATGATCCTATAGGTGTAGCTGTATGCACAGTAAATCATCAGCAAGGGTTAGAGTCTTACTGTGTATTATAGATTTGGCCGACCCTACCTTCTTGTGGTGCAGATTGTTAATATCTTTCAAAAGATAACTCTCTTGTGGAAGGGAATGGGAAGGGAGGGCTGCCAGACCAGTGTGGCTTACTGATTTATATTATTATGGCTACTTTTTTTTTCTACCCTGCTGAGGAGTGGTCAATATATACTAACCAGAATTGAATAATAGCTCTGAGCTTGATTATGGACCCTGAATTTGCTGCATTGGTGGATTTCTATTGAGGGAGATTCTTCCACTGTGTTTTCTGTTTGTTTGTGACAACCCAAATGAATAGATTCACAGCATATGTTCAATCAGCTGGTGATCCTGATCTGAGGTCATCACAGGTAAGTGAACTCTTGCTTCCATGGGCATCATCATTGAATTGGAGGAATATTCCAGTGTAGATGGTTTCAGCCTTTAGTAGGTAGGGAAACAGGTGTTTGCTTCATGCCTACGATTAGGGGGCTATTTTATATTGGCAGCATTTCATCTCTCAATAAACATAGTTTCTTTAAACATCCCATTAACCATTTTCTCTCCACAGGTAGTTGGAATGTGAGGACTCTGCATAGAGATTATTCTCTTGATGACCTCACACAAGAATTCTACCATTATAACTTAGATAGTCTTGTCTTGCAAGAGGCCAGATGGACAGATAAAGGTCAGATTCTTAAAATAATCTGAAATTTCTCTTTTCAGGGAGGGAAGGTTATAAACATCTCCACAGCATAGGTTTGCTTCTCAGCAGACATGTTAGTGATACTCTTCTAGGATATGAATGCATTAATGAAAGGTTTCTTACAGCTAAATTTTAGAAAGCAGTGGTTAGCACGCTTGGCTCTAATCTAAGGGACCTGGGTTCAAGCCCCGGGTAAGGCATGGATGTGTGTGTTGTTTTTCTGCTGAGATCGTGCCATCCTCTCAGACCTTCTACTATGGCATATAAACTGACAGGCTCCTGTCAGACCTCTGTGGCAAGCAGCTGCTTGAGGGGGTATTTATTTATTAAAGACTTAAATGTTATCTGTTGTTATATGCCACACTGAGAATGAGGATGAGAAAGATAGGTTTTACGGACAACTTCAGGATATTTGGATTCTGTCAAGAAGGGAGATTTTACCCTTGTTCTAATTGATTTCAATGCTAAAGTTGGTCATAATGGCACTCATTATGACAGTCATGGTTTGCTTACTTTTGAAGTTGAGGAAGAATGGGACCATTTTAAACAGGCTTTTCTTGAAACTAAAAATACTCTTTTGGGTAAAAAGGAGCAAAGGAGCCAAAATTATTTGAGTGATAAGGTACTGGAACTTATTTTGGAAAGAAAGAACTGCAGAAATGTTTTTAATCAATACCCTACAATCCTAACAGAAAGGGGGCGGGGGTGGCTCAGTCGGTAGCGCGCCAGGCTCGTAATCTGTAGTTCCCGGGTTCGAGTCCCAGCTGGGTCAGCGTTGAGATTTATCTCCGCAAAATTCCCCGCCCTGCCCACGGTCAGTAGGGGACACCGATGGGCTTGGAAAGGCCGCCGTCCGTCGGATGGGACGTTAAGCCGTGGCCCCGTGTGCGGGACAGCCATACCCTGTGCACGTTAAAGAACACGCTGGATGGCCTTGACGGGAGGCTACCATCTGTCTCCCAACAGCTATTCCAGTGGGTCCCCTCCCCCAACCTTCTCTGAGCCTTCGGGGTCCATGTGACCTGGCCATTTAGCCCATGGTGTGCAAAAAAAGTGCCGCTCAGAGGTAAAACAACCCAACCCAACCTAACAGAAAGCATTACAAAGAACTTAATAAACAGTTAAAGGATCAGTTAGCAGCTGATAAGAATCCTTGGCTGACAAAGCTGAAGAAGCATGTAGACAGCGTAACAGTTGAGAGTTGTTCCAGATAGTGTTCTATGTGGTAAGAAACGATCAGGTATACAGGTATTGAAGGATAGACAAGGTAAGGTTATTGAAGGTTCTGTCATAGCTAGTGGGAATGACATTTCAGAGATATTCTAAACAATGTGGTTAGTTGTACTCACATTGTATGTAATGATGATAGAGGCATTATTGGCTTTAATGTTGGCCCTATGTCACAGTCTGAAGTTATTTTGGCTCTTTCTAAACTTAAACTATATAAATCTCCAGGGGTAGATGAAATTACTATTGAAATACTTAGAGTGGGAATGTTTCTGTTACCACATGGAAATTTTGAATATCTTTTATGATAAAGGCATTGTTCCTAAGGATTTTACAAGAGCTATTATTATCCATATATGTGAAAAAAAGGGGATCGCTGTTCTTATGATAACTATAGGGGTATCAGTCTACTTTGTTCCAGGTAAAGTTCTTTGCATGATTGTGCTTAATAGAATTAAGAATCTGGTTGCCAGTCAATTGCGTGATGAGCAGTGTGAATTCAGAAGTGGCAGGGAATGTAGATCAGATTTTTTTCTCTTAGGTAGATTCTTGAGAAATATTTAGAGTTCCAGAAACCTGTGGTTACCAGCTTTGTAGATTTCAAAAAGGCTTATGATTCTGTTGATAGTGAGATCTTATGGCTTACCAGACGAAGTAGTTTACATAACAAAAATAATACCAAGTCATATGTTAGAGTTGGTAACGATTGTATCAATTGGTTTAGCATTGCTTCTTGTGTTGGATAATGATGCACTTTGTCTTCTTTCCTCTTTAGTTTGGTTATTGATTATGTTATGCTAAATTCACTGCAAGGGAAATATTTTTGATTTAAATGGTCTAAAGATCTGAAAAGTATAATAGGTTTGGTGATGAACAGAGAGAAAACTAAAGTTATGAAAATAGGTCAGGCAGGTTGTGGTTCAGTTAATTTGAGTGGTTGCAGTCTTGAGGAGGTGTTACAGTTTAATTATCTTGGGAGTTATTTAACAGATACTGGTGATATGCTGCATGAGATTAACAGATGAATAGGGATTGCTGCTGGGACTTTTACGAATCTATGAAGATTGTGGAGAAATAGGCTTATACACCTAAAGACTAAAATTAGGCTGTATAATAATTTGATTCTTTCTAGGGTTAATTATGATAGTGAAACTTGGTTACTTTGTAAACAAAAAATTATTTTGTGACAACCCAAATGAATAGATTCACAGCATATGTTCAATCAGCTGGTGATCCTGATCTGAGGCCATCACAGGTAAGTGAACTCTTGCTTCCATGGGCATCATCATTGAATTGGAGGAATATTCCAGTGTAGATGGTTTCAGCCTTTAGTAGGTAGGGAAGCAGGTGTTTGCCTCATGCCTGCGATTTGGGGGCTATTTTATACAGTGTAAGCATCTAGAATCAAAAACATCAAGTAAACAAAAAATTATTTTGTTTACTTGATGCTTTTGATTCTAGATGCTTACACAGTATCTTGGGTATTAGGTGGTTCAACTTTGTAAGTAATGAAGAGTTAGGCAAAGGAGTCAGCAACCACCTCTGAGCAATACATTGTACAGAGAGAGAGACTGTTGGTTTGGCCATGTTGTCTGTATGTATAATCATAGATTAGCAAATAGGGTGCCTAAAGGCCTCAGAAAGAGGGGGAGACCTAGGATCACAGACAATGTCAAACAGGACTTGTTAGAATTGGTGTGCACTGGCCAGATGCAGCAGATGTAGCTTAGCACAGATATGCTTGGAAAACTAAATTGCACAGTCTGGTTGGATCTCCATAGCCCATGGCTCCTTGAGGATGATGATGATGACTGATATTGGCAGAAGCACTAAAATTTATTTGTCCTAAAACTTTATGTTTTGGAATTGCAGGGATCGTATACCTTATGTGAAATTTGGCAATGATCAAATTTGTAGAGCAGATTCTGCTTTATATTTGGGTATTGCCTTTAGTCTAGAAACAAGTTATCTGAATATTCATGAAGATATTGTGATAACTCTATTGTTCTATGCAATGGAATTATAAAAAAAACTGCATATTCTTGCAATAGCTTTGAAGCCATCAGAATATTGTGGAAATGTAGTATCACCAGTCATATATGGCTTTAGTGCTCTCCATTCTGTTCAGACTGTAGAAAATCTTGTGAAGCATCACATATCCAGGTTGGTAAGTTAGAGCAATTAGAGCAAGAGAGTTAACTCCAAATGTGATTATTCAATGGGAAATGGATTGGAGTGCCTTTCAAAATTGAGAGGCAAGGAACAAACTTATTTTTTTGGGCATCTTCATAATTTGAATGAAAACAGAATAGCCAGTAAAGGTTTTGAATATTGTAGAGTACTTGTTCTTTGAGTTCTTAATTTTAATTGGTTTAGAAGAACACTGCAGGAAATAGGAAATTTGATCCAAAATCTGGTTCTTGGAATTCAAAAATTGCAGTTGGATAAATAAAATAGGGTTAGCAAAAATGTTAGGGGATCTGCACATGAAATATGGAAAAGAAACAGACACACAGATGGGCAATTCCCACAGGGCAACCATGAGGAAGTGGAATCACCATTACAATTTAGTCCTTGAACTTTAATGTAGTTCCAGTACCTGTATTTCTTAGTACTTTTTTCTATTATTTTGACGAAGTTCACACCCCATATGTACATATTGATTCTCCTTTCATATATGCTTTTTGTATATGTTTAAAAATTGCATGTGTATTTTACAGTTTAGTTATTGATTATGTTATGTGAAATTCTTTGCAAGGGAAAGATTTTGGCCTTAACAGTCTAGAGCAGTGATTCCCAACCTTTTGGAAGACACCACAGAATAGAAGAGATAAAAAGGTTGTCACAGAAAATTCCATTAAATTTATTTATTTGACCGCCCCTCTTGACTGCTTCAACGCCCCCCATTTGCCTCTGGATCCGCTACCGCCCCCATGGAAGGCTCCAGCGCCCCCCACTGGGGGGCGGTATCGCCCTGTTGGGAATCTATGGTCTAGAGATATAAAAATTTCTGATATAGATTATGCGGATGATTTAGCCTTGTTGGTTAATGATGTTGATGAGATGAATTATTTCATTAGGGCTGTTGATGAGACTGGTAATAGAGTAGGTTTGGTGATAAGCAGAGAAAAAACTAAAGTTATGAAAATTTGTCATGCAGATGGTGGTTCAGCTGCTTTGAATGGTTGCACTTTCGAGCAAGTGTCTCAGTTAAAATTATCTTGGGAGCTATATAACAGATACTGGTGATGTGCGGCTTGAGAAAATAGAATAGGGATTGCCGCTCGGACTTTCAAGAATCTATGGAATGTGGAAAAATAGGTGTATACACTTAACAACTAAAATTAGAATTAAATTAAAATCTTTAATTCTCTATGACACGGTTAAATGTTTTTAAATACTTCAACAAATGTTCTATGCTATCAAAAATCAAAAGTTATTAAGGAGATTTTACATACTGTACCGTTGAATTTGGGCAGTAAACGGATTTGGTCAATCTGCTCACTATTTTATGCCTGCTATATCGATGGTATCTTAATTATTTGGCAACACTCCAAAGAAGGATTAAAGAAATTACTATTTGAATTTAATGCAGTCCTCCCCACCCTTAAATTTAACATGAAGAAGAATAAAACGGATACCTACCTTAGACATTAACTTACACCGTACCTCCACTAAACTATATACATCTGTATGTAGAAAACTGCATTCATTCCTAACATAATAACTAGCACCTCCACCCACCCAAAGAACTACAAATTATCAACTTTCTACTCTCACTTTACCAGAGTCTACACATACTGTAATATCCAAAAAGCACTAAATAATTATAGTAAATAATGAAAAAAAATACATTTTTGAACTTGCTGAACAGGCCGGTTATGCCTAATACACTATCAACAAAGTTCATAAATGAATCAAATGTAAACATTTCCTAAACACTCCAACATTTATAAAGAAATGGAAAAGTACACAATAGCCCTACCATCAATAATAATTTCATATACTCTCAAAAATACTCCAAAACCTTTCTGTTATAAAGTCTCAATTCCATACCCCACAGGTAAAATCTTCCCCAAAGACAAATACATGGGGAAAACTTCACACCCATTTAATGCCCAACTTAAAGAACACAAGTATGACAACTTAAAAAACTACAAACAACTCAAATAATCACCTAAAAAAAATCTACCCACCAATTTTCACTCGGCTAAAATTATAATGTCCTCACCTACCAAATTCCAACTAGCCGTCACAGAAAACAATCCTTATTAACATAAAATTAACTGAACTCTGCAACACAGACATTGTTCCCCTTCACTCAGCTGACGGCTGATCCTTAGGGTATTACCCTACCTCTTGGGAATACCTCCCCCCCCCCTTAAACACACTCCCCATACTCACCTCTGATCCCCATTCCCACATGCATTAATGCACATACTTCCAGACCCCTTTAAAAATACCATAATTCATATTAAGAATCGGCGATTAGAATACCCACTCACTATACACACTTCCCAATACCTCCTATCCCCACCAATATGAAAATCCATTATTAATGTCCTCACTTACATATTTATTATTAAACACACGTTTTAGTTTATAAAGTTAATAAAATTACCCCACTCATTATAATCCCAACGCAATGCACAAAAAAAAAGGAATTTTTAATCTATTCACAAAAGGAAGTCTCTCTCGAAACTCTAATCTTGGGGAGCTCCCATAATACCACACCTTCTTACCAACCTCTTTCACATGCAGATCGTATTACAGCTACTCCACACATATGATGGCCACTCCAAACCTCTGAGCTGAGCCACTGACGGTGCAATTTATAGCACCCCACCCTTCCATGCTCAACAACAAATTGTCTCTCATGCAATGCCTAAAGCTACTTACACCTGATGATGCACCCAAGTCAGGGCGAGAAATCGCATCGTGAACCTCAAAGTTTTTAAGTTCTCTATACTACCAAAAGCATTATTAGTTACTTCTGAAACTACTGCAGTCACTAAACCTCGATCAAATAAATTATCAGCATCCCTCATCATCTTCTGAAATTTACTAAGTCGGCACTTGCTGGCAAGAACTCGATAAATAAACTTGTCACTCGCTAGCATCCCGGAAGCTCTTCTCACTACCTAACCTCTGTGGTATGGTACGTAATCTCCTTAATAGGTTGAGTTTGGTTTGTTTTACCTCTGAGCGGCACTTTTTTGCACACCATGGGCTAAATGGCCAGGTCACATGGACCCCGAAGGCTCAGAGAAGGGGGAGGGGAAACAGCTGTTGGGAGACAGATGGTAGCCTCCCGTCAAGGCCATCCAGCGTGTTCTTTAATGTGCAAAGGGTACAGCTCTTCCATACACGGGGCCACGGATTAACGTCCCATCCGACGGACGGTGATCTCCTTAATAAGTTTTGATACTTGATAGCATAAAACATTTGTTGAAGTGCCTAAAATCATTTAACAGTGTAATAGAAAATTAAAGATTTTTATTTTAATTACTGCACTGTGAATCTCTACTGTAATTTTTGACTAAAATTAGGCTATATAACATTTCCGTTCTTTCTAAGGTTACGTATGGTAGTGAAACATGGACCCTTTGTAAGCAGAATAAAAGGAAATTTGATGCCTTTGATTTCAGATGCTTACGCAGTATCTTGGCCATTAGGTGGTTTGACTTTGTAAGTAATGAAGAGGTTAGAAGAAGGAGTCAGCAACCTCTTATGAGCAGCATTTTGTGCAGAGAGAGACTGCTTTGGTTTGGCCATGTTACCCATATGCATAGCTGCAGATTGGCAAAAAGGCTTCAGGAAAAGGGAGACCTAGGATGCGAGAGGCAGACAATGTCAAACAGGTCCTTGCTAGATTTGGCCTACAGTGGTCAAATGCAGCAGCTTGTAGCTCAGGACCAGACAAGTATGGAGAGCAAAATTGTATAGTCTCGTAGGACATCTGTTTCCCATGGCTGCATTTGGATTTTATATATATTTTATACTTTTCTTACATCCAGGATTTATTAAGATATAAGTTATGAAATATTGCTGATCAATACTGCAAAATTTTCCTTCGAAGGATTTCTTTTTAAGGAAATATTTTTGATGTATTTGTTATAAACCCCCTAGAGTATTTTTAGGGCGGTGCAACTTTTAGGCCGTGATGCGGTCTTTGCTGCTAAAATCAAGACAAATCCCTGGATCAAGAATCAAATTAATAGACATTTGTAATAATGAGAACTGAGCTAATTTTACAATTACAAAAACACAACATTTATTAACGAAATTTAGTTTTCAGACGTTTACACGCAACATAATTTTCACTTTTGGGACAAACTCAACAGCGCCTCTAGCGCGGCCCTTTTCAATCAAGGGAAACTTTGTACATGGTGGAGAACAGTCCATGGTCGGTGGCGCGCCAGACTCGTAATCTGTACTTCCCAGGTTCGAGTCCCAGCTGGGTCAGCGTTGAGATTTATCTCCGCAAAAATTCCCCGCCCTGCCCACGGTCAGTAGGGGACACCGATGGGCTTGGAAAGGTCGTCGTCTGTCGGATGGGACGTTAAGCCATGGCCCCCTGTGCGGGAGAGCCATACCCTGTGCACGTTAAAGAACACGCTGGATGGCCTTGACGGGAGGCTACCATCTGTCTCCCAACAGCTGTTGCAGTGGGTCACCTCCCCCAACCTTCTCTGAGCCTTCGGGGTCCATGTGACTTGGCCATCTAGCCATGGTGTGCAAAAAAGTGCCACTCAGAGGTAAAACAACCCAAGAACAGTCCATGAAAACAAAGTTCATGATGAACGAGCTACTTGCTCGTGACTAACAGTCCTTACAGTTAAGACAATTCCACTTGGGACAACGCAACGGCAGTTTGCGGAAAACACGTTTAAGTGGAAAATCGCCATCAGATTCAAGAAAGGTCCCCTTACCTTAACAGTTCTAGTCTCTAGGGAAAAGCATCATTGGCTGCTGGCAAGGTGAAGGCATGGGCTGCGTAGTGCTCTTGCCACTCACTCGTTTTCTGTACTGCGGGACTCTGCTCGCTGGAGAGGCTCATTTGCTGTCCACCACACAGATTGGATGACAGGAGAATGTTTTAAAATGTTTTTTCGAGGTACACTGCCCGGTTCCCCTGGCAGAGGTCACCTACGCTCAAGCGTGGCTGTACGTGATTGGCCAGGGTAGCCGAGGTGCGAATCTCAGCTCCCCTCCGGCCAACGTTGTTTACCAGGCAGGTCACGTAGTCCTTCTGCCACCTGGGGTTTCCGGCTCAATTCTGGAAAGTTCTGGGCCTGCGGCCAGCTTTCCTCAGCAAGAGCTGAACGTAGAAAAAATGTCACAATATGGAGGTCTGCCGAAAATGTCACTATTAAAATGGAAGGCGATGTCTGCTGCTAGTCCCTCTTACAAAAATCTTGGCCACGTTATAAAATCACGTGGGCATGACATATGAAATTTTGCAAAGTCAACATTTCAAGCATTCATAGCATGCAACTAGTTAGCATATATGTTAATTTATCAAAAACAATTTTTTTTATATAACTGGTGGCTTTTGATCCTTTTTGTTATTACTCATATACAAAATTTGTTTACTTATTTTTAAACGAAAATTTTTAAAATATTTCAATGTTCAACAGTTAATTCATATTTGTAAATATTAATCGATTTTAAACTTCATGGAAATTTTTTTTCAAATACTATGATTTAGTTTGGTAAATATTGGTAAAGTTATTGCAATATTTAAAATACTATGTTATTCTGAATGAGATTGTTTCACGTGCAATTTAGATTTGTATATATATTTGTAGTTCTTCTAAAATAAAGTAGTAATTGAAACAGCACAGAGAATTAAAAGAATTTGAAGTATATTAGAAACATTCATTATAAAATATTAGGAAAATAACAATGCCAAAACATTAAATCATAATCACTGAATGTGACAGAAACATGGAGATACTGCAGAAATGTTTAACAGACATAATTTCTGAATAACCACAAATATAAAAGAAATCAAATAACAAAAGTTTTACAACAATACATGATGACAGAGATAAATATTAAGGCTTTTCACATGACAGCAAACATTCGTAAAACAAAATGATATGAATAAACTGATTTAAACAATATACACCTTAACGAAGTCGTGATTATATATATGTGCTTTCCTGTATGAGGAGAGTTAAGTACAAGAAACAAATTCAATGTAATATAAAGCAGAGAAATATTTGTTTTCCTTTAAAAAAGAAACACAGTAAACTGACAGTACTCAGAGCGATGTAGAGACTGATCGCAGTGAAAAGTGGTAGATACCTTAATAACAACGGGGAAGATAATTTGCGAATAAAAAAAATAACTAGTGTTAGTGCCACTAGGTAGCGTGGGTGCGCTAAAATAAAGAAAATACCAAGTTGAACAAATGGGGCGGGGGTGGCTCAGTCGGTAGCGCGCCAGGCTCGTAATCTGTAGTTCCCAGGTTCGAGCCAGCTGGGTCAGCGTTGAGATTTATCTCCACAAAAATTCCCCGCCTTGCCCACGGTCATTAGGGGACACCGATGGGCTTGGAAAGGCCGTCGTCCGTCGGATGGGACGTTAAGCCGTGTCCCCGTGTGCGGGAGAGCCATACTCTGTGCACGTTAAAGAATACGGTGGATGGCCTTGACGGGAGGCTACCATCTGTCTCCCAACAGCTGTTCCAGTGGGTCCCCTCCCTCAACCTTTTCTGAGCCTACGGGGTCCATGTGACCTGGCCATTTAGCCCATGGTGTGCAAAAAAGTGCCGCTCAGAGGTAAAACAACCCAACTCAAGTTTAACAAACAACTTTTATTTTGCAAATCAAGATTCTCAATATGTGAACCATTCTTATGAAAAATGTGCTGGAAACATAATACGTCATGGTCCGCAGTTGCTTGAAACGTCTCGGGGAATGGCTGTAACATGCTGTGTTATTGGCTTCAGCAAGCAATTCAACATTGGCTTGGTAAAATCGCTTTTCAAATAACCCCATAATCAAAAATCGCATAGGTTTTTAGGTTAGGGGAACGTGGTGGCCAAGCATTGGAAAACGTTCGAGAAATTATTCTGTCCTCATCAAATGTGGTACGTAACAATTGCGTTGCCGTACTGCAATATGGGGTGGTGCCCCTCCTGCATGAATGTTATGGAGTGTAAGCAATTTCTATCTTGCAAAGCCGGAATAATCTTGCGACGATGAAGATCTGTGTAACGTGGTCCATTCACCGATCGACGCACGGGGCCTTGAGGTGTGATCTCCGCAACGAAAAATGGTCCGATTATAAAGTTTGCTGTAAACCCCGCACCATACAGTTACATAGTTGGAGTATAGGGACACAGCATGCGGATATTTAGGTCCCCATATTCGGTAGTTGTGCGTATTCACTGCTCCATGTAACGAAAAATACGCCTCATCGGTCCATAAGACTTTCGAAGGCCACATGTCTAGCTGCATCCTCGCCAGAAATAGCAAAGCGAAGTCGGTGCACTGTTCAGGGTCACGTGGATGCAGCTGCTGCACCCTGTGAATTTCATAAGGACACCATTTCAGGATGGGCGGTATAATTTTACCGACAGTTGACCACGGAAGTTGCAATTGCTGGGATACCTGTCTCCGCACTAACTACAGGTACCTCCGATTGCGACTGGATTTCTGCAATAGTAAGTGCGACGTCTTCCACATTGCTTTCTGCAACAGGCCGCCGGCCTCTACCTGGAGCCACACCCAACTCGCTCGTTTCTTCGAATTTCTGTATCATGTTCTTCAGTCTATTTAGCGACAAAGTCCTTATATCTTTCAGACCACGATATTCGTGTAATGCAGTGACGGCATTAAGGCCGTTTTGGTAAAAGAGTTTCACTAGCAAAGCTCGGTTCTTCTTGCAGTTACCCATGACACAGGAGAAGAATACAGAATGGTAGCTTATCGTTTTTGAGCAGCGCTCCGCACGGTTCGATTTGGAACTAAAATGTCATCTCTGCTCTGCGTATGCTTCTGCACATGATACCTTTTGGCGACATCGTGGAAATTCAAATGTTAGTGTGAGCGTTAATGTCAAAGTATAGGACAAATTGTTTTATCGTTTTGGTTCATCATTTTGATAAGTTTCTTTTGTTGAAGTACAGTGATCGACATTGAAAGTGCCCCACCCAGAAGGACATGTACAAACATGCAAATAGAAGGGTGAGTGTGTGCAGTTGAGATAGGCAAATGATAATTCGGAGCCAATGACGTGTGTATTGTTTGGATTGGATTGTTTTACCTCTGAGCGGCACTTTTTTGCACACCATGGGCTAAATGGCCAGGCCACAAGGACCCCGAAGGCTCAGAGAAGGTTGGGGGAGGGGACCCACTGGAACAGCTGTTGGGAGACAGATGGTAGCTTCCCGTCAAGGCCATCCAGCGTGTTCTTTAACGGCACAGGGTATGGCTCTCCCGCACACGGGGCCACGGCTTAACGTCCCATCCGACGGACGGCGGCCTTTTCAAGCCCATCGGTGTCCCCTACTGACCGTGGGCAGGGCGGAGAAATTTTACGGAGATAAATCTCAACGCTGACCCAGCTGGGACTCGAACCTGGGAACTAGAGATTATGAGCCTGGCGTGCTACCGACTGAGCCACCCCCGCCCCAATGCCGTGTGTAGATCAAGAGTAAAAGGCGCAAGAACGAACAGGTATGGTATTATGTTTATGCAGGTGGAAGTCTTGCCAACGGTTGAGATAAGTGGTTCTGTATGGAAATCATTCATTGAAGGCGGAAAATGGGTTTTACATGCCGTTAAAAGGATTATCGCCATTTGGATGCTTTTGAGGGAGGAAGAATTATAGGCCTGTTTGAAGTTGGATGGACTATGCGTCATGTCACTGCCGATGTTCATCAAGATGCTGTTGGCAACAGTGGTGATCTGAAGGTTCCAGTGTGTGTTGCAGAGGGAGTGGTATCATCTGACAGACATCAGCATGGATTGATAAGTGCATTGTTCGACATGCTCGTTCGTCATCACAGAGCATTGTAGGCGATATTCGACAAACTGTCAGCAGCCATGGACGTCCCCATAACGACCCAAACAGTAAACTGAAGGTTGCATGAGGCATACCTGCATTCTAGGCAACTGTTACATTGACTGCAAACCATCACAGCACTCGTCTGGCTTGGTGTTGAAGTCATGCAAACTGGGGTCACGAGTGGAACACTTGTGTTTAGTGATGAATCTCGTTTCTGTCTGGGTGCTGATGATTGATGGGTCCGTGTAATGCGACAACCTGGTGAGAGGATGGATCCAGCTTTTGTTTGTTACCGGCACACTGCCTGTCAGCCAGGCATAATGGTATGGGATGCTTTTGGATATGACAGCAGGCCATCGCTTGTCCACATAATGGGAACTGACAGTTGCATTTAGCGTGGTTCTGCAGCCCGTTTTGTTGCCATTCCTGGGAGGCATGCAGCAGCCCATTTTCCAGCATGACAACTCCCATGTATACATTACTAGGGTCTCCAGACAATGCAACATATTCAATTATTTCCATGGCCAGCACGATCTTCAGATTTATCCCCAATAGAAAATCTGTGGGACCACATTGGACGATGTGCGCAATCCTCTCACTGGCCAGCGTGGAATCTCGATGAACTGTGGGAGCAAGTCGACACTGCTTGGTGTGCAATTCCTCAAGACTATATCTGTCGACTGTATGACTCCATGCCACGCCGTATTGCTGCATGTATTGACGTTCAAGGCGCTTCTACCACCTACTGAGGCAATCACGTGCTGCATTATCTCATCATCTAACCGTTGTAAGTGGCTGCAAATATAATTATGGTATGCCAATATGTATTGCTATATGTGTGCTACATTTCACCCTTATCCCCTCACTCCTTCTGGTGGGGAAATTTGAATGTCATGTAGTGTATATTGTGAAACTCTATGAGGAAGTTTTCGACACAAGCAATTTATCTTCAAGCCGTTTATCCGTGAAGTCCCAGCGCCAACAGTCTGTCTTTGAAGTCCTCTGTGACAGCCTTAGATGCCAGCGCCAACCGGTTGTTGGCTACCATGGCAAGAGTCACGTGACATATAGTTTCCTGATCGAACCGTTCGTGTCGCTGCTCTATGGCAATCTACGGCGATTACTGGTTAACATAGCAGCCTATGAGAGATAACACTCTGTACCCTCCTGCTGTGTGACCAATGGTTCGTTCTAGCGATTACAGGAAAGACATCACATTTTATAGTGTACCTCATGCAACTCTCATGTGTGATTGGCTGTGTCGTGCTCACAGCGAATTCCTCCTGTGGACACGACTTTGGGAGGCCGGAAGGTTCCAGAACACTGGCCGTGGAGCCAGCCGCCATTTCGCAAAGTCGGCAGGACACGCAAGCGAAGGTCAAGGTGACCTCCTGACCCACTCCCCTGCAGCGGCGAGCGTGGAGGACGCCTCCGTTTCGGACCCACGCCAAGGAACACGGAGAGGGAAAAGGGGGGGGGGGAGATCACTTACATTGGATCTTCCCCAGTTGACCAATCAGCGAAAAACACATCGCGCCTAAGGAAAGACGATTGGTGTAGAGACGAGAACAAAGGCCCAGAGAGCCTTCCTGAGAGGGAAGCAACCAAGCTTCCCTCTACTTCGTGCGACTATCGTTCTCTGTGTAAGACGTATAAGTTTTCAGCTGCGAGACACTACGGTGTTGCAGGAAGCCTTGTGCCTGCGTTGCGGACAGGCCAAAAAGCATGGCCAACGATGCGACCCGACGGACAGAACAACAGTAGTGGACAAGGAAGGAGGTAAGGGAAAAATTCTATCAACTATGGGCTCCTATTTTGATTATGCAGTGTTCAGCCGCCGTCACTGAAACTCCCATAGCGAACATTTGGTTTTAATGCTCCGAACATTTTGGCCCGAGTTTTTGGCCAGGACAGTGACTCCAAAGACAGTCTTAGCTTAAATGAATTGTTGCACCTCTAGTAAGGACTTTTCGACCAAGTAGAGGGAGAGGACTGAATTCAATAATTTATGTAGAATTGTGTGATTTTCTATGTCTAGTTATGAGATCAAAATAATAAAATAATGTTTGTTCGGCAACCCTTTGTCCTGTCGAATTATGTCCTAACAGGAGAGGAAGAGATCGGCCGCTTAGGAGTGTCTATCATTTTAAATGTTAGCGGGAAACGAACCTGGCTTTGTCAAAAGAGAAATTAAAAGAGTAAAAATACACAACGCAATTAACCGTCGTTTTGGGGAATTGAAGTTACAAGTTAACTTCTCCCCTAGTTGTGTCCACCCTATCTCCGAGAGCAGGTGGGGTGCACAACAGCTGCAATGTCACGAGAAAATAGCATGTTCTACCACGTTTTTAGTGCACCCACGTCACGTGGTACTAAAACTAATTTTATTTATTCGCAAATTATCTACCCCATATTCTTATTAGGGTATCCACCAGTGTTCGTTTTGATCTGTTGAGTAGATCCTTCTCTACATCGCTCTGAGTACTGTCAGTTTAATTATAACCACCCTGTATATAGTATCCTATGAGGCAGAAGGATTATTAAATGCAGGATAAATATCCTATTCACTCACAAAAATACACTGACTGACTGAAAATCGCAGAAAAACACTGTATAAGAATACCTGATATATTTACCTGCAACTAATGAAATAACTAAGTGTATAGGAGGGCCAATTTTATAAAATCATATTTAGAAAGCTAACTGTAGAAGTAAATATATATATACTTCAGAAAACAAGGGGGGAAATATGAGAAATAACCAAAAATCAGTTATAGCAATGATTTAATTCAGTATATATATTCAACTAATGAGAAAAAAAAGTACACGCTAATTCCTATAAATGATAAAAAAAAAGCAAAAATAATTCATCACATAATTAAGTGAAATATGCATTCGTACTAATTTAAAGCTTTATGAAACAATAATTCGAGTAAATCACACAAAATTCAGCTGATGGCATACCAGAATATATATAAAAATATGTTGTTGAAATTATATAATTGTATAAAAAAGTTGTGTAATTATATAAAAGCTAGTTGTTGAAAAGTAGTTTTATTCAATAAACCAGAATAGACACTTTTCCATTTCTTATTAAAGATCATGTGATTAAAAATGAAAAAAATTACATGTACTTTCTAGATGAGTCATTATAATTTTTGTTGTTAAAAATGGAGACAAAAATTATCAATTTAAATAATACACGTACCTCGAAATGATGTAAGTTATTAAAGTTAGAAAAAATTAGTAAAACAAAACACAACAAAACAAACAACATGATCATACGTGTGAAGTTATTCAGTGTTTATTTTATCTTTTAATGAGTATTACATTTTACAGAAGGCACATTTTAATAAGATGTTGAACATCCTCGAGCAGCAATACAAGCTTCCAATCTGGCATGCAATCGGTCGTACAAATGCTGGATATCAGGTTGGGGGATAGCATTTCATGTGCTTTCAACTTGGAAGCGTAATTCAGCAATGGTAGTTGCCTGTCGCAGTCTGCAGAAGAGTCTTTGTCCGATCCAGTCCCAAATATGCTCGATTGGAGACAAGTCTGGAAAGAGTGCTGGCCAAGGGATTTGGTGCACTGCGGGAGGCAATACCAGATTACATTGCGGGAGGCAATACCAGATTACTTAATATAATCAGAGAACATGCTTAAGAGCTAGTTATATTGTATCTTTATGCACTGGCGGGAATTAAAAAAAGAACACCCAGTAGGAATTCATTTAGGAACGTCATATTATAATACGTTAATAGTTAAGGGCAGCAGAAACCGTGATCCCAGATTGAATGTCATTGGATGAAATAATGACGTCACCGAGGACGAGAACATGTAAATGTATGCAGCGAGTATTTAAGGACTAGGGCATGAAGAAGTATTCGTCTTGTGTCGTGCTGTTCAGTGCTCTTTGAACAAGCTACCATATCTGAACGACGCAGGCGCACAACATTTGTTCAGTTAGCGGAGTTTGAGCGAGGTCATATAGTGGGTCTGCGGGAAGCAGGTTGATCATTTCGTCAAATTGCACACCGCGTTGGACGAGAGGTATCGGCCATATGGTGGTGATGATGGTCAGAAGACCATTCGCACACTCGCAGACATAGTTCCGGACAACACACAGTTATGGATACACAAGTGGATCAGCATATCAGTAGGGCAGCGGTGGCAGAGAGGATGCCTACGGCATCACAAATTCGATCCTCTGTCATATCAAGGGTTTCTACAAGAACGATACGAAATCATCTTTTGGAAGCAGGACTACGGGCATATGTGCCGCCGGCATGGTTACCATTGTCATTTCGTCACTATCGAGCACGTTTGCAGTGGTGTCAAGAACGAATTCATTGGAGGGAAGAATGACAGTCTGTGGTCTTCAGTGATGAAAGCCGATTATGCTTAGGAGCATATGATGGTCGTTTAAGCATCCGAAGGCGACAAGGTGAGCGGCTTCTTCCATCTTGCATCTGCCAGCGACACACAGGGTGCACGCCGGGCATCATGGTGTGGGGAGCGGTTAGCTATCACTCTCGTACGTGTCTGGTGTTTGTACAGGGTACACTGAACCTCACTCCGGGATGCTGAATGCTCTCCGGACTTGTCCACCACTGTATATACACTGGCGGAAATTGAAAAAAAGAACACCATTAACAATTGAAGCGTAATGTACGAGATTTATTAGGTAGAAACAATTTGTTGAGAATGGACAGTGATCACACGTGTGAAGTTATTTAATGTTTATTTTACCTTTTAATGAGTATTACATTTTACAGAAGGCACATTTTAATAAGATGTTGAACATCCTCGAGCAGCAATAAGCTTCCAATCTGGCATGCAATCGGTTGTACAAATGCTGGATATCAGGTTGGGGGATAGCATTTCATGTGCTTTCAACTTGGAAGCGTAATTCAGCAATGGTAGTTGCCTGTCGCAGTCTGCAGAAGAGTCTTTGTCCGATCCAGTCCCAAATATGCTCGATTGGAGACAAGTCTGGAAAGAGTGCTGGCCAAGGGATTTGGTGCACTGCGGGAGGCAATACCAGATTACATTGCGGGAGGCAATACCAGATTACTTAATATCATAATCAGAGAACATGCTTAAGAGCTAGTTATATTGTATCTTTATGCACTGGCGGGAATTAAAAAAAGAACACCCAGTAGGAATTCATTTAGGAACGTCATATTATAATACGTTAATAGTTAAGGGCAGCAGAAACCGTGATCCCAGATTGAATGTCATTGGATGAAATAATGACGTCACCGAGGACGAGAACATGTAAATGTATGCAGCGAGTATTTAAGGACTAGGGCATGAAGAAGTATTCGTCTTGTGTCGTGCTGTTCAGTGCTCTTTGAAGAAGCTACCATATCTGAACGACGCAGGCGTACAACATTTGTTCAGTTAGCGGAGTTTGAGCGAGGTCATATAGTGGGTCTGCGGGAAGCAGGTTGATCATTTCGTCAAATTGCACACCGCGTTGGACGAGAGGTATCGGCCATATGGTGGTGATGATGGTCAGAAGACCATTCGCACACTCGCAGACATAGTTCCGGACAACACACAGTTATGGATACACAAGTGGATCAGCATATCAGTAGGGCAGCGGTGGCAGAGAGGATGCCTACGGCATCACAAATTCGATCCTCTGTCATATCAAGGGTTTCTACAAGAACGATACGAAATCATCTTTTGGAAGCAGGACTACGGGCATATGTGCCGCCGGCATGGTTACCATTGTCATTTCGTCACTATCGAGCACGTTTGCAGTGGTGTCAAGAACGAATTCATTGGAGGGAAGAATGACAGTCTGTGGTCTTCAGTGATGAAAGCCGATTATGCTTAGGAGCATATGATGGTCGTTTAAGCATCCGAAGGCGACAAGGTGAGCGGCTTCTTCCATCTTGCATCTGCCAGCGACACACAGGGTGCACGCCGGGCATCATGGTGTGGGGAGCGGTTAGCTATCACTCTCGTACGTGTCTGGTGTTTGTACAGGGTACACTGAACCTCACTCCGGGATGCTGAATGCTCTCCGGACTTGTCCACCACTGTATATACACTGGCGGAAATTGAAAAAAAGAACACCATTAACAATTGAAGCGTAATGTACGAGATTTATTAGGTAGAAACAATTTGTTGAGAATGGACAGTGATCACACGTGTGAAGTTATTTAATGTTTATTTTACCTTTTAATGAGTATTACATTTTACAGAAGGCACATTTTAATAAGATGTTGAACATCCTCGAGCAGCAATAAGCTTCCAATCTGGCATGCAATCGGTTGTACAAATGCTGGATATCAGGTTGGGGGATAGCATTTCATGTGCTTTCAACTTGGAAGCGTAATTCAGCAATGGTAGTTGCCTGTCGCAGTCTGCAGAAGAGTCTTTGTCCGATCCAGTCCCAAATATGCTCGATTGGAGACAAGTCTGGAAAGAGTGCTGGCCAAGGGATTTGGTGCACTGCGGGAGGCAATACCAGATTACTTAATATCATAATCAGAGAACATGCTTAAGAGCTAGTTATATTGTATCTTTATGCACTGGCGGGAATTAAAAAAAGAACACCCAGTAGGAATTCATTTAGGAACGTCATATTATAATACGTTAATAGTTAAGGGCAACAGAAACCGTGATCCCAGATTGAATGTCATTGGATAAAATAATGACGTCACCGAGGACGAGAACATGTAAATGTATGCAGCGAGTATTTAAGGACTAGGGCATGAAGAAGTATTCGTCTTGTGTCGTGCTGTTCAGTGCTCTTTGAAGAAGCTACCATATCTGAACGACGCAGGCGCACAACATTTGTTCAGTTAGCGGAGTTTGAGCGAGGTCATATAGTGGGTCTGCGGGAAGCAGGTTGGTCATTTCGTCAAATTGCACACCGCGTTGGACGAGAGGTATCGGCCATATGGTGGTGATGATGGTCAGAAGACCATTCGCACACTCGCAGACATAGTTCCGGACAACACACAGTTATGGATACACAAGTGGATCAGCATATCAGTAGGGCAGCGGTGGCAGAGAGGATGCCTACGGCATCACAAATTCGATCCTCTGTCATATCAAGGGTTTCTACAAGAACGATACGAAATCATCTTTTGGAAGCAGGACTACGGGCATATGTGCCGCCGGCATGGTTACCATTGTCATTTCGTCACTATCGAGCACGTTTGCAGTGGTGTCAAGAACGAATTCATTGGAGGGAAGAATGACAGTCTGTGGTCTTCAGTGATGAAAGCCGATTATGCTTAGGAGCATATGATGGTCGTTTAAGCATCCGAAGGCGACAAGGTGAGCGGCTTCTTCCATCTTGCATCTGTCAGCGATACACAGGGTGCACGCCGGGCATCATGGTGTGGGGAGCGGTTAGCTATCACTCTCGTACGTGTCTGGTGTTTGTACAGGGTACACTGAACCTCACTCCGGGATGCTGAATGCTCTCTGGACTTGTCCACCACTGTATATACACTGGCGGAAATTGAAAAAAAGAACACCATTAACAATTGAAGCGTAATGTACGAGATTTATTAGGTAGAAACAATTTGTTGAGAATGGACAGTAATCACACGTGTGAAGTTATTTAATGTTTATTTTACCTTTTAATGAGTATTACATTTTACAGAAGGCACATTTTAATAAGATGTTGAACATCCTCGAGCAGCAATAAGCTTCCAATCTGGCATGCAATCGGTTGTACAAATGCTGGATATCAGGTTGGGGGATAGCATTTCATGTGCTTTCAACTTGGAAGCGTAATTCAGCAATGGTAGTTGCCTGTCGCAGTCTGCAGAAGAGTCTTTGTCCGATCCAGTCCCAAATATGCTCGATTGGAGACAAGTCTGGAAAGAGTGCTGGCCAAGGGATTTGGTGCACTGCGGGAGGCAATACCAGATTACATTGCGGGAGGCAATACCAGATTACTTAATATCATAATCAGAGAACATGCTTAAGAGCTAGTTATATTGTATCTTTATGCACTGGCGGGAATTAAAAAAAGAACACCCAGTAGGAATTCATTTAGGAACGTCATATTATAATACGTTAATAGTTAAGGGCAGCAGAAACCGTGATCCCAGATTGAATGTCATTGGATGAAATAATGACGTCACCGAGGACGAGAACATGTAAATGTATGCAGTGAGTATTTAAGGACTAGGGCATGAAGAAGTATTCGTCTTGTGTCGTGCTGTTCAGTGCTCTTTGAAGAAGCTACCATATCTGAACGACGCAGGCGCACAACATTTGTTCAGTTAGCGGAGTTTGAGCGAGGTCATATAGTGGGTCTGCGGGAAGCAGGTTGGTCATTTCGTCAAATTGCACACCGCATTGGACGAGAGGTATCGGCCATATGGTGGTGATGATGGTCAGAAGACCATTCGCACACTCGCAGACATAGTTCCGGACAACACACAGTTATGGATACACAAGTGGATCAGCATATCAGTAGGGCAGCGGTGGCAGAGAGGATGCCTACGGCATCACAAATTCGATCCTCTGTCATATCAAGGGTTTCTACAAGAACGATACGAAATCATCTTTTGGAAGCAGGATTACGGGCATATGTGCCACCGGCATGGTTACCATTGTCATTTCGTCGCTATCGAGCACGTTTGCAGTGGTGTCAAGAACGAATTCATTGGAGGGAAGAATGACAGTCTGTGGTCTTCAGTGATGGAAGCCGATTATGCTTAGGAGCATATGATGGTCGTTTAAGCATCCGAAGGCGACAAGGTGAGCGGCTTCTTCCATCTTGCATCTGCCAGCGATACACAGGGTGCACGCCGGGCATCATGGTGTGGGGAGCGGTTAGCTATCACTCTCGTACGTGTCTGGTGTTTGTACAGGGTACACTGAACCTCACTCCGGGATGCTGAATGCTCTCCGGACTTGTCCACCACTGTATATACACTGGCGGAAATTGAAAAAAAGAACACCATTAACAATTGAAGCGTAATGTACGAGATTTATTAAGTAGAAACAATTTGTTGAGAATGGATAGTGATCATACGTGTGAAGTTATTCAGTGTTTATTTTATCTTTTAATGAGTATTACATTTTACAGAAGGCACATTTTAATAAGATGTTGAACGTCCTCGAGCAGCAATACAAGTTTCCAATCTGGCATGCAATCGGTCGTACAAATGCTGGATATCAGGCTGGGGGATAGCATTTCATGTGCTTTCAACTTGGAAGCGTAATTCAGCAATGGTAATTGCCTGTCGCAGTCTGCAGAAGAGTCTTTGTCCGATCCAGTCCCAAATATGCTCGATTGGAGACAAGTCTGGAAAGAGTGCTGGCCAAGGGATTTGGTACACTGCCTAAAGAGCAGGTTGAGTTGCCTGGGTGGAGTGTGTGTGATGAACGGCGGAATGATGAAAGCTGATTCTGCTTAGGAACGTCTGATGGTCGTTTATGCATCTGAAGGTGACAAGGTGAGTGGCTTCTTCCATCGTGTGTGTCCGGTGTTTGTACAGGGTACACTGAACGGCAATTATCATGCATCCGCCAGGACCCCGCTGGGCATCATGTGTGGGGAGCGAATAGCTATCACTTG
This sequence comes from Ryuthela nishihirai, assembly GCA_038380435.1. NCBI lineage: Eukaryota > Metazoa > Arthropoda > Arachnida > Araneae > Heptathelidae > Ryuthela > Ryuthela nishihirai. The sequence goes on along the minus strand of JAWZYU010000028.1, from coordinate 28,650,164 downwards.
TACATGTCTGGTGTTTATACAGGATACACTGAACAGCAGTACATACATCAGCGACATCGTACAGTCAGTCATGCCATATTTACGGTGAAATCTCAAATGCGATATTCCAGCAGGCTAACGCCCGCCCACACTCCACCGGGCAACTCAACATGCTCTTCAGGCAGTGCACCAAAACCTTGCCAGTACGCTCTCTGGACTTGTCTGCAATCGAGCATGTCTGGGACTGTATCGGACAAACATTGCGGGAGGCAACGACCATCGCTGAATTACGTGTCCAAGTTGAAAGCACATGGAAGGTATCTCCCAATGTGATATCCAGCATTTGTACGACCGATTGCATGCCAGATTGGAAGCTTGTATTGCTGCTCAAGGATGTTCAACACTTTATTAAAATGTGTCTTCTGTAAAATGTAATACTCATTAAAAGGTAAAATAAACATTGATTGACTTCACACGTGTGACCACTGCTCTTTTTCAACAAGTTGTTGCCACTAAATAAATCTCATAGATTACGCTTCAATTGCTAATGATGTTCTTTTTTCAATTTCCGCCGTGTAGTTGTTTATAGAGCAAAGGTGTCTCCAAACTCACAGGTATAGTGTGAATAGCAACAGAGAACTCTGAGCGGGTATGAGACTGCTAAGATGATCTTCGATGGTTCTCAGAGATCATAGATCAATAACCTATCATCATAACTAATGATCGATGAGAATGGCCTATGGGTCAACCAATGATCGATGAGAATGGTCTATGGGCCCACCAATGATATATCAGAACTCTTCAAGAGGCAATTGTGTAGTTCATTGCCTCGTTGAGAGTTCTCTGTTGCTACTCACCGTTCGTCACTGCGCAACCTCTGTGTAATATACAGGTTGTCCGAAATACAATGGGGTTTCAAGGACCAATATAGAGGAAAAGAGTATACGTATTGAAGGAAGTAATATTTTAATTGAAAGTGTAATTGAGCTAGTTTTGATCATAATTAGTGAATTTTCACTTGTACACTGTTTGTGACCTGCCTATGTCGAATCGGTATTCCACTTTTTCCCATAAACTCTCTTGAGAAATGAGGCTGTGTGCAAGCTCACTGATGGACGCTATAGTAAAAATGTTTGAGTGCGGGAATGTACAGGTACAACATTCAGTGAGATGCCTTTTGTGTATTTGGTTAGAGTTCTTCCAGAAACCCCAACACTATTTGTCGGTCACCCTGTACAAACTATGCATATGGTGAGTTACACAGTTTGGAAAACAGTTGAGTGAGTTGGCGTTTTTATACCCCACTCATTCTTGACGACTTTTTCGCCGTATGCAAAAACAAAGTATCAATCCCAGAGTCTCCATAAAATCAGTAATGGCTACCAGAGACATTCCGAGCCAAACTCCAATGTAGCCTCCGATGAAACTGAATATTTCGATGGTCTGCAAAGAAAAAGAGAGAGATTAAATCAGAAGTTACTCTTAGATGCAAACATGAACAATATTTATTTTAAAGGTTATTTAATGGTAAAATTATAGACTGAAATTTTTTTACAGGAAGCAAGTGTGGTGGGGGTGGTAGGGGTGGGGTGAAATCAATGTTTCAAGATAAAAATATTTAGGTCAAGCAGTATTTTAATGAGTACAGTTGCATATTGAGCAATATAATACAACTAAGTATGCCCTAAAGCAAAACAGAAAAAGGGAAAATTATTATTGAAAAATGCATGAAAAATGTTTTTTTATAAGAAAAATAAATGATATGCTTCCGAAAACAAAAGGAAGATTAAAAAGAAAAAAACATCAAGATTTACATTTCCTTAAAGAAAAACACCCTAATTTTTGGTATACTCGCACTTGGCTACTGATCTAAGGGACCTTGGTTCGAGCCCCAGATAAGGCATGAACGTTTGTGTTGTTTTTCTGCTGAGGTCCTGCCATTCTCTCAGACCTACTATGGCATATATATATATATACTGACAGGCTCCTGTCAGACCTCTGTGGCAAGCAGCTGCTTGAGGGGCTATTTATTTTTATTATTTTCTGTTATTATTCAACAAAAATTTATTCCATTGTTTTTTTCTAGGGTAGCGTGTACTGTCCCTCTTGCACCCCCTCCCCTGCTTATACTCATGACCAGCGATTGTAAACAAAGTTTCCCTTAAAATGGAGGGAGTCAGTGTTATGATAGGTGAACATGTCCAGGCCGCAAAGACTCGCAGATTATCACTGAATACCAAAGGTTTGGTGGAAGAGCTCTTAAATCAATTGATTTCGCCTTTTTATAACGATGATAAAGTCAAAATATATATATAAAATCCAGAAATTCTAATTATTGGAAATATTTTAATCTCTGATTCAGACTGAAATACAGTAGAAATAAATTTCAGGAGGTAGGTTTCCGATTCAGAGTGGCATGTTATACTTGATTGGCTGATTCAACCAACATCAATTCAATTAGGAGAGCATTTTATTAAAATTCAATATAGTTCCTTAATAATACCTCAATAATAGAAATAAAATTAGGGAGCTATTCAAAGATAAAAATTTATAGAAAAATACAGCAAAATTTCTTTCCACAGTTATTTAATTATAGTCTATAATTTTTCATTTGCAAAAGTCATATATTTTGAAATTTTTAAAAATATTTTTAAAATTATGCCCTTTTTTTCAAGTTCTTCTACATTTTCAATATTTTATAATTTTCTTTGGCTTTCGGTCAATAGGAGATACCGATGGGCTTGGAAAGGCTGCATCCGTTGAATCGGACATTATGCTGTAGCCCATGTGCGGGAGAGCCATACCCTGTCCTTTAATACAATGTAGGAAATAAAAAATGCAACACTTGCAAGAAGTTATGCAAATGTGACGAAATTGAGGGAGGCGGTAGCATATGGCAATGCATGGAAATGATTAGGTTTGCAGGACGATCGAAACGATTGGATGGGCACGAGCTAAAATCACAAATGCAGAGCAGTCAAACTCAGGTAAAGGCAACCAAAGCTCGATGATTTGACAAAACGTCGAAATTTTTCTAAACCGTAAAGATGCCCTTACGCAGACATCAACAGCTGTTCCAACAGTTAACAGACTTTGAGTGTGGAAGAATCACTGGGCTTTGAGAAGCTGTTTGTCGTACAGAGATGTGGCCACAATCCCAGCACCATCGTACACCTATGGAGCTAGTGGGTTCAAGAATGATCCAGCACATGCTGACAAGGATTAGGTAGTTGACGTATGACCACAGAGCAGAAGGACCGCCATTTGTGATGCATGGCATTTTGTGACAGATTCTTGACTGCAAACTGCAAAAGGACTGGCAACAGGTAACACACCGAATACCTACCAGGCAGATAGTAAACAACAGGCTTTTACAGTTTTCACTGTGAGCCTATAGTCCAGCACTGCTTTTGCCCCTCATATCTGCCCACATGCAAGCACGTCTTCAGTGGTGTTGCCTCAGACGAAACTGGAACGAACAAGGCTGGAGTACCGTGGTGTTTAGTGACGAATCTCATTTTGGTCTTGGTCAGAACGACGGTAGACAACGTGTCCGCCGTCATCCAGGGGAAAGGAATGCCACCCAGTGCGTATGACATCATCACACAGCTCCAGCCCCTGGTGTGAGGTGCCATTAGTCGGACATCTCCGTCAGAACTGGACATCATAAGGGGGTCTCTAACTGCCCAGTGATATGTTATCAATATTTTGCAGCTAGTGGCCGTCCCATTTCTTCAGCAGCATGGAACCTTTTACCAGCAAGATAACGCCCATCCCCACACAGCCCGCATTAGTCTACGGTATCTACACGAGTAAAACGTTCAGGTAGTACCATGGCCAGCATGTTCGCTGGACCTTTCACCTATTGGACATGTCTGGGACATGATGGGCAACAGCTCCAACAACACTCAAGAGGTGCGCCAACCACTGTCGCTGAAATGGAACAGCGACTTGGCTCTATTTGGTGTTCCATCCCTCAGGAGGACATTATAGAGCTGTATGATAGCCTTTCCCGCCGTGTTGATGATTGCTGCATGGGGCGATTCAAAATCATTCTAATTATGCAACTTTACCGGGAAGGTAAAGTGTTGATTTTCTATATATTTTTTTGATAATGTAATCAATCGCACATCTCAGTGTATGCTAACAGCTTCCTGCGTTTCAATAAAATGGCATTAATTCTTCCAGGTGTTGCATTTTTTCCCCTCTAGGGCATATTAAAGTGCAACGTTTTGTGAGGTGAGATGACTATGTTTAGTACCAAAAGACAATCTTTCCCAAATGTCAGATTTTGATCTGTGACGTAGATAAGAAACCAACAAGAAAAATTTTGTCTTTGCACTTTTCATAAATATCTAAATTCACGATGAAAAAAAAAATGAAATTGATTTGTTTATGTCTGACGTAATCTCGGGAATAAAAAAATGAATAAGTTTGGATGAATAATTTTTTAAATATTACGTGTGCAATACATGATGATTTGGATATTTTCGAGTAACCATTTTTAAGTGGCAAAAACTTTAGAAAAACAATTTTTGGATCGGAAACAGACGCCATTCCCAAATTTTTATGACGTGTACTTTCACGTATATTTCTTCGCAGTAGAATCGACGAAGGTCACCTTAACACCCTGAGACTAATTTGAAACAGAATGTGGGGCAGGGGTGGCTCAGTCGGTAGCGCGCCAAGCTCGTAATCTGTAGTTCCCAGTTTCGAGTCCCAGCTGGGTCAGCGTTGAGATTTATCTCCGCAAAATTCCCCGCCCTGTCCACGATCAGTAGGGGACACCGATGGGCTTGGAAAGGCCGCCGTCCGTCGGATGGGACGTTTAGCCGTCACCCCGTGTGCACAGGGAGAGCCATACCCTGTGCTCGTTAAAGAACACGCTGGATGGCCTTGACGGGAGGCTACCATCTGTCTCCCAACAGCTGTTCCAGTGGGTCCCCTCCTCCAACCTTCTCTGAGCCTTCGGGGTCCATGTGACCTGGTAATTTAGCCCATGGTGTGCAAAAAAGTGCCGCTCAGAGGTAAAACAACCCAACAACCCAACCGAAACAGAATGACTAATCAATAACGTTGCACAATTGGCCAAACAATAGCTCTCATAGGTCATTGCTTGATTTATATATCAATTTATTTACAATACGAGGGAAGTTCAAAAAGTTCTTGACATGTATCTTCAGAACAAAAACCATTGCACTTCCTTCAACAAAACTTTTACCATACTTCAAAGTACTCCTCTTCAGCATCAATGCAAAGTTGCAGACGTCAACGCAAATTCTGGAACACTTGGTGGTACTCCTGTTAGGGAATACTCCGTAACTCTAAATAAAATATTTTGCAAGATTTTAAACCCTTGAAAAAAAAAAGCTTTCAGGCAATTACCTTTTTAACTTTTAAAACAACCGAAATCGCATGTTGCAAGATCCGGTGAATATGCAGAGTAGGGTAGCAGTTTGAGTTTTTTCCTGCTCCAGATAGGTCGTAACTTGCCGGGTTTTGTGAGCACTGGCATTGTCATGAAGGAGAAACCTTGACACGCTTCTTGTGGGACGCTGCTCCTTCAACTCCTTAACCATTTGGGGCAAAACGATGTTGCACTATTGGTCATTTATAGTCATTAATACAGGCAAGATGTTCGCAGCTATATCTCCATGGGAGTTGAATGAAAGAAATTTTGAACATCCTCTTCCTTAAGTGAAAGTCTTGTCGGGGGATTTGAGGACGCGACTCATATTCTGCAACCCAAACATACAGTGCTGTGCAAATTAGTTGGGACAATAGGAAAAGGCAGTAACAAAGACACAACTAAAATATTTATTTGTTTAATAGTGTAGTTAATAGTGAATGTGATCCCCCCCGCCCTTAGCTTTAATTACTTCTTTCACCCTCTCAACCATTGATGCCACTAGCTTTCCACACATCTCCTTCACTTCAGTATCGTGGTACCACACTTTCATGACACTTTCTATCATTTTGGTTTTCGTCGTGCAATCCGTCTTAGATATGCGCGCTTTAATAATGGCCCACAAATTTTCAATGGGGTTTAGATCGGGTGAATTTACTGGCCACTCCAATGCCTTCACATGTTGCTGGATAAAGAAGCTCTTAGCAAGCTTAGAATTGTGGCATGGAGCCAGATCCTGTTGAAATACCCCATCGCCGTTAGGAAACAGCTTCTGCAGTGTTGGGACCATTTTCGCCTCCAGAACGCCTATGTATGTACATTTTGCTGTCCATCATTCCTTCAATGGGGTGAAGCGTCTGTTAGATTAGTTTAGACTTGCAGCAGTTTAGACTCTGCAGGGGAAGGGACTTAGCATTCCTTCGCTTGTCCCAACTAATTCGCACAGTACTGTAGTGTCGATCTTTCTGGGAGTTGTATAGTAATAAAACCACGTCTCATCACTTGTGACAATGTCAATTTACCGTTTGGGGCCACCAGGTTCAAACATTGCCAGCATCTCCTTGGCCGAGTCGACTCTAGCCGTTTTTAATTTTGTTCTGTCAGTTTGCGGGGTACCCATTTGGCACAGATATTTCTGAACTTCAAATGTTGATGGATAATTGTTTCCACAGTGTCAATCGATACACTGACATACATCTTATTACGTGAACGGTGATGTGTGGGTTTTCCTTAAAGTTTACGAACAGCAGCGATGGTTCTCTCTTCACGGTCTCCTTCTGTCATTCTGCACGAGGTAGGTCTTCGAAGCTCTGCCATCCTTCTCTGAATTTGCGCATCCATCCCATAAGAGTGCCATATGGCATGATCCCCATATACTTCTGATAAATCGGCATGAATATATTTCACATCGTCCCCAAGATGCATTCTTGTGAAAATGTAGCAACAGTGCACAAATTTCACAGACCGAACTTTACGCACTGCTAGCAAAGAGAAATGATATGGCTTTTGCTATTAACACGTAATGACAAGTTTAGACAACCTTTCAAACAAGTCTTTGCTCATTAACTTCGGAAAATCCACAGACACATGTTGAACTATTTGAACGCCCTCTGTAGTCGGTGGTCTCATTGATCCACCAATGATATCAAAGATCATTATTTGATTGATAGCTTAATAAACCAATCACTTGTGAGAACCACTGCAGCATCATTGTCCCAACTGCTTTCGCTCCTACTTTGCTATCGGTCCCTCCAATCTCTTTTGTGCACTTAGTTCTCTTCTGTGACGTGATCTCCTTTTGGTCACTTGATCGTCTTTTGTGAGACATGCTAATTAATCATCATCAGTCGAGTGAACTCACCTCGTATTTGGGGCTATACTTGTAAACCACAATTTCTGGATTTCCGAAGAAAATTGTAACAGTACTTTGTTGTCTTCAAGGTAGGCCAAAGGAAATATACAGGGATATAAATACAAAAGGAGATATAATACTGTATTTATATATATATATACATTTCATAATACATATATAAAAAGTACACACAAAAGTACGGAGAATAAATAAAGTTTTGATTATCATTTTTTTAAATGAATTATGAAAATATTTGAGAAATATTTTCGAATTTCCTCCGCAGGTAAATGCAAATCCCTATTTCTTGCAGACCATTTTTTTTATTACAGTTCAAGAGTGGTTCGCTGTGAGATGTCATTGCTTTCCTTGTTGGATTTGCTTTAAATAGTGTCAATTGCCCCCAATGGTCATATCTGGCCACTAAGTTCGTAACCTGCTCTTGTAGTGTACCTAATACCACTAAGTTCGTAACTTGCTCTTGTAGTGTACCTAATACCATTACGTTCGTAACTTGCTCTTGTAGTGTACCTAAGACCACTAAGTTCGTAACTTGCTCTTGTAGTGTACCTAATACCATACTCCTAATACGTCTGGGGCTGGAATGGCTCAGTCGCTATATTTTATAGGGGGGAAAGAAGAAGAAATCCTGACTCACGGCACCAGTATTTTATGGGGCGTTCTTTTACAATAAATGATTCTTGCTCACTGTGCCAACAGTTATAAGAGAATAACTTATGATAAACATTTCTCTTACATTAAGGATTTTCTTAGCCCCCCTATATTTGGTTTTTACCCTGATCGTATAGTATCAATTAATTAATTAATGGCCCAGTATCCCACTGGGAGCCAAAGTCATCCTCCCCAGACAAAAAGAGTCTGCAAAAGCAGTTAAAGACATTTTCTTACAACACAAAAATACATTTATTCACAAATTTAACAACACTGACACGATTCCATCAATTCAAGTACTTCACAATCAAATATCTCAATTCCAATATAAGCTCAACAGACTTACATATTCAGTAGGTTGCCGTGATCACATCGCTTTGCTCAACTGCCCCATTCTCTACTAAGCTAAACTCTTGCGGTTCCATCGTAAGCCAACTATTTACCCTCCTCTCTCAAGCAGAAGAAGTGAATCTCACAAGTCTGAGAAGTGCATGACTGACTCAAAAGTAGAAGGAGAACTAACTGCCATGTCTCGGAAGGAGCGACTGCTCGAAGTCGAAGTGCATGACTCTCTCTAAAGTAGAAGAAGAAGTAACTGCCTCAAAAGTCTCCTCTCTCACCTCATAGTCACCAAGGAAGCTATCGTGGAGAATACTCATTGGCTCTCTCAACTCTCCGCCAGGGGGGTGGAATAGGGTGCTGGACGAAAATTAGAAATTTCCAGAGTTCAGGGCCTTGGCCACAACCACATGATTGTTCCTCATGAGACCGTTTTGCCGAGAGCCGGAGGAATTCTCTCTCAGGGCTGTCAGACAATTCGTTCTACTTGTTGCGATCTTACGCAACCACGGCAATTCCCGATTCCGCCTATACGACACTACCAGTTATGAAAAGCCGTGCTATATAGAGCCGGGGGCAAGGAATACGCCCTATAGGCGCACCTCAACCCCGGCCTCACATGGCAGCAGTCCTATAGAAGGAAAGCTGACCACCGGAAGAAACCTAACTTTAATCTGTTCCCCGGTTAGCCATGAACAAGGATATATAAATCCAAGTTCGTTCGGCTCCCGGGGTGGAGACTCTTAGTAAGGCCCAGACTTTGGTGAGGGCTCGACCTACTGGGGCGCAACTCTTTTCAGAAGAGCCTCGAACTGCTCACCCAGAGCACCTGAGGTTGAGGTCTCGGACGCCCTCACCGTCCAACCGGTCAGTGGCATCTTCGACCTCAGTTGGTTTTGGCAATGCTCCAGCCGGGGACCCAATCTGGTCGGCAAAGCCTTCAACCGGGTTGCTGGACCCTAGGCCCATCCACCACGTCAAGGTGGTCCCCTATTGGGGGGGGGGGGAGGGCTGTCAAACAGGAGCGATTCTGGCGTCATACTTCTTTCCTTCAAAGGAGTATCGCTGGGGCGTGGGGGGGGGGGAGGCGCTTTCCTTTGTAACCGCTGCCCGGGATTACTCTGGCTGCCGACAGTTAAGTGGTCGACTTAGTTAGGCGGCGCATCCATGGCGTGGTCTTTCGAGATAATCCCTCGCATGGCGCCACTTCCGATGGAAAGGAAACTGCTGTCTGGAACTTGAATTCCGTTCTGCGTGAGTTTGCAAATTCACGCAGAACAGCTAGTGCGATATTTATAATTTGTAGTTCCTAGGTTCGAGTCCCGCCTGGGACAGTGTTGAGATTTAGTTTTCTAAAACTTCTCGTTCTACTCTCGGTTAATAGGGGACATCGATGGGCTTGGAAAGGCCGTTGTCCTTCGATTGGGATGTTAACTCGTGGCCCACGAGAGATTACCACCTGTTTCATACCAGTTGTCCAGTGGGACCCTTCCACTCAACCTTCTTTGAGTTCTCGGGTGATCTCGGTCTAATGGCCTTGTGACGTGACCAATGGGTCCCTTCCACTCACCTTCTTTGATTTCTCGGGTGATCTCGGTCTAATGGCCTTGTGACCTGACCAGTGGGTCCCTTCCACTCAACCTTCTTTGAGTTCTCGGGTGATCTCGGTCTAATGGCCTTGTGACGTGACCAATGGGTCCCTTCCACTCAACCTTCTTTGATTTCTCGGGTGATCTCGGTCTAATGGCCTTGTGACCTGACCAGTGGGTCCCTTCCACTCAACCTTCTTTGAGTTCTCGAGTGATCTCGGTCTAATGGCCTTGTGACCTGACCAGTGGGTCCCTTCCACTCAACCTTCTTTGAGTTCTCGGGTGATCTCGGTCTAATGGCCTTGTGACCTGACCAGTGGGTCCCTTCCACTCAACCTTCTTTGATTTCTCGGGTGATCTCGGTCTAATGGCCTTGTGACCTGACCAGTGGGTCCCTTCCACTCAACCTTCTTTGAGTTCTCGGGTGATCTCGGTCTAATGGCCTTGTGACCTGACCAGTGGGTCCCTTCCACTCAACCTTCTTTGAGTTCTTGGGTGATCTCGGTCTAATGGCCTTGTGACCTGACCAGTGGGTCCCTTCCACTCAACCTTCTTTGAGTTCTCGGGTGATCTCGGTCTAATGGCCTTGTGACCAGACCAGTGGGTCCCTTCCACTCAACCTTCTTTGAGTTCTCGGGTGATCTCGGTCTAATGGCCTTGTGACCTGACCAGTGGGTCCCTTCCACTCAACCTTCTTTGAGTTCTCGGGTGATCTCGGTCTAATGGCCTTGTGACCAGACCAGTGGGTCCCTTCCACTCAACCTTCTTTGAGTTCTCGGGTGATCTCGGTCTAATGGCCTTGTGACCTGATCAGTGGGTCCCTTCCACTCAACCTTCTTTGAGTTCTCGGGTGATCTCGGTCTAATGGCCTTGTGACCTGACCAGTGGGTCCCTTCCACTCAACCTTCTTTGAGTTCTCAGGTGATCTCGGTCTAATGGCCTTGTGACCTGACCAGTGGGTCCCTTCCACTCAACCTTCTTTGAGTTCTCGGGTGATCTCGGTCTAATGGCCTTGTGACCTGACCAGTGGGTCCCTTCCACTCAACCTTCTTTGAGTTCTCGGGTAATCTCGGTCTAATGGCCTTGTGACCTGACCAGTGGGTCCCTTCCACTCAACCTTCTTTGAGTTCTTGGGTGATCTCGGTCTAATGGCCTTGTGACCTGACCAGTGGGTCCCTTCCACTCAACCTTCTTTGAGTTCTCGGGTGATCTCGGTCTAATGGCCTTGTGACCAGACCAGTGGGTCCCTTCCACTCAACCTTCTTTGAGTTCTCGGGTGATCTCGGTCTAATGGCCTTGTGACTTGACCAGTGGGTCCCTTCCACTCAACCTTCTTTGAGTTCTCGGGTGATCTCGGTCTAATGGCCTTGTGACCAGACCAGTGGGTCCCTTCCACTCAACCTTCTTTGAGTTCTTGGGTGATCTCGGTCTAATGGCCTTGTGACCTGACCAGTGGGTCCCTTCCACTCAACCTTCTTTGAGTTCTCGGGTGATCTCGGTCTAATGGGCTTGTGACCAGACCACTGGGTCCCTTCTACTCAACCTTCTTTGAGTTCTCGGGTGATCTCGGTCTAATGGCCTTGTGACCTGACCAGTGGGTCCCTTCCACTCAACCTTCTTTGAGTTCTCGGGTGATCTCGGTCTAATGGCCTTGTGACCAGACCAGTGGGTCCCTTCCACTCAACCTTCTTCGAGTTCTCGGGTGATCTCGGTCTAATGGCCTTGTGACCTGACCAGTGGGTCCCTTCCACTCAACCTTCTTTGAGTTCTCGGGTGATCTCGGTCTAATGGCCTTGTGACCAGACCAGTGGGTCCCTTCCACTCAACCTTCTTTGAGTTCTCGGGTGATCTCGGTCTAATGGCCTTGTGACCTGACCAGTGGGTCCCTTCCACTCAACCTTCTTTGAGTTCTCGGGTGATCTCGGTCTAATGGCCTTGTGACCTGACCAGTGGGTCCCTTCCACTCAACCTTCTTTGAGTTCTCGAGTGATCTCGGTCTAATGGCCTTGTGACCTGACCAGTGGGTCCCTTCCACTCAACCTTCTTTGAGTTCTCGGGTGATCTCGGTCTAATGGCCTTGTGACCTGACCAGTGGGTCCCTTCCACTCAACCTTCTTTGATTTCTCGGGTGATCTCGGTCTAATGGCCTTGTGACCTGACCAGTGGGTCCCTTCCACTCAACCTTCTTTGAGTTCTCGAGTGATCTCGGTCTAATGGCCTTGTGACCTGACCAGTGGGTCCCTTCCACTCAACCTTCTTTGAGTTCTCGGGTGATCTCGGTCTAATGGCCTTGTGACCTCACCATCCAAAATCATTGTGTGAAAAAAAAAAGTGCCGCTCATAGAGAAAATAACCCAACCTCAATACGGCTCTTTGGGAATAATTTTTTTATACTCGCATCAATTATTTGCATTGTTGGAATTCTCAAGCGTTAAACTGCATTGTCGCAGGCGTTGCCCTGAAGAACACTGCTGCAAGAGAAATTTTATGGAATAAGAAAAAAATGCTCTTGGACTATTTTGTGAGATGAAAATAATCATCCAAACTGCTTGTGAGAACCACTGATACCTCGATTAAGCAGTCCGATTGTCTGAATTGCTTGCATTCATTTTTCAGCACTAGTATTTTAGAGATGATTGGGAGGATGATCAAATTTCCGAGCCAAACTCTAAATGGATTGGCCTTAGCCCTTTCTAAGTAACTAATTAATAATTAAGGATAGAGCCTGACTCTTTCCTTAATCATTAATTAAGATCCACTTACGGGGAAAAAATCAAAGTCATAGCGTAAGTTGACTCTGAGTGATTGGGTTGGGTTGTTTTACCTCTGAGCGGCACTCTTTTGCACACCATGGGCTAAATGGCCAGGTCACATGGACCCCGAAGGCTGAGAGAAGGTTGGGGGAGGGGACCCACTTGAACAACTGTTGGGAGACAGATGATAGCCTCCCGTCAAGGCCATCCAGCATGTTCTTTAACGTGCACAGGTATGGCTCTCCCGCACACGGGCCACGGCTCAACGTCCCATCCGACGGACGGCGGCCTTTCCAAGCCCATCGGTGTCCCCTACTGACCGTGGTCAGGGCGGGGAATTTTACGGAGATGACTCTGAGTGAGACTAGGGCACTGCGCTATCAACCAAATAGTGAGGAAAACGGTCGAAGCATCGGCCAATGATGTTTGAGAACTATTCAACTTCAATTGAAACAGTTTCATAGTCTCGTCCACAGAGTCTGTCGTTATCACTAACGATAGGTCACTGACATTAATACACGACGTTAAACCAATTTTTGTTTTTTTGCATATAGGGTAATATGTTATTTAAAGTTATTATAGTAATTTGATAACAAAACTAAAATCCCAGTGATTACAGTAATTATTTGGGACTAAAAATACTAGATGTAATTTGTAGAAACTGAAAATTCTTGAGTAGATCATTTTAAATGCTAAGAGCGATTGCTGAATGAGACACAAAAATTACATTAATTTGACGAAAAATTCAAATCTCAGTAATTGAAACAATTAGAGATTAATGTATCTTTATAAAGATTAAAATAATAATATTAAATTGATGACGATGTTGAAATCTGAGTAATTAAAGTAATTAAAGATTCATATAGCTTTATAAATAAGGATTAAAATAATTACATTCATTTGAGAACAAAATTAAAATCTCACTAATTATTAGGAACTAAAAATACTAGAAATAATTTGCAGCAACTTAAAAATTTTGACTTTATATTTTATTATAATTGTGAGGGAAAAGATCGAAAATTTAAATTGTATTGGGATGAGGCGGACTCTGTTTCCATCCATCCGTTTAGTTTCGGGCCAGAAAAGTTCAGGTAAAGGCTCAATGTTTGCCTGAACGTTAACGTTTTTGTAAATTTATTAAACATATAAGACAGGAAAGAGGAAAAAAGTTGAAAAGGTTTAAAAAAAAAAAAAAAAAAAAAAAAAAAAAATTTGAAAAGAAAATTATTGTAAATACTTACGGTGTTTTCGCTTCCTTAATGTCCAACTGTAAAATATAAATCTTGTATTTACCTTTTCAAAATGCAAAATCAATGTTTTCAAATATGTTCAGTTATTTTTAATATAATATTCTTAGGTAAGTCAACCCAAAATAATTATCATGTCATTATCGAACTGGTTTTCGGATATATTCTATTAAAATTGATAAAGTCAAAAGCTTTGTTTTATTAAAGAATAATCCTAATAAATGAAGCATACTTGATGGTTGCAAAAATTATAGATAATTGGTAAAAATTTGTTACTTTAGTGATATTCCTGGAACAGGTTACTAGTCATGAAACCTGCTCTTTAACTTATAACTGAGTCTTCTGAGGCGGGGGTGGCTCAGTCGTGTGTGGAGAAAGGTAAAACAACTGAATCTTCTAGATTCCAAACCCTATAACCAATTTCGTCTTTCACAGTTCAAGAGTGGTTTAATATGCCCTCTCACAGTTCAAGAGTGGTTTAATATGCCCTCTCACAGTTCAAGAGTGGTTTAATATGCCCTCTCACAATTCAAGAGTGATTTAATATGCCCTCTCACAGTTCAAGAGTGGTTTAATATGCCATCTCACAGTTCAAGAGTGGTTTAATATGCCCTCTCACAGTTCAAGAGTGGTTTAATATGCCCTCTCACAGTTCAAGAGTGGTTTAATATGCCATCTCACAGTTCAAGAGTGGTTTAATATGCCCTCTCACAGTTCAAGAGTGGTTTAATATGCCCTCTCACAGTTCACGAGTGGTTTAATATTTCATCTCACAGTTCAAGAGTGGTTTAATATGCCCTCTCACAGTTCAAGAGTGGTTTAATATGCCCTCTCACAGTTCAAGAGTGGTTTAATATGCCCTCTTACAGTTCAAGAGTGGTTTAATATGCCCTCTCACAGTTCAAGAGTGGTTTAATATGCCCTCTCACAGTTCAAGAGTGGTTTAATATGCCATCTCACAGTTCAAGAGTGGTTTAATATGCCCTCTCACAGTTCAAGAGTGGTTTAATATGCCCTCTCACAGTTCAAGAGTGGTTTAATATGCCATCTCACAGTTCAAGAGTGGTTTAATATGCCCTCTCACAGTTCAAGAGTGGTTTAATATGCCCTCTCACAGTTCACGAGTGGTTTAATATTTCATCTCACAGTTCAAGAGCGGTTTAATATGCTCTCTCTCACAGTTCAAGAGTGGTTTAATATGCCCTCTCACAGTTCAAGAGTGGTTTAATATGCCCTCTCACAGTTCAAGAGTGGTTTAATATGCCATCTCACAGTTCAAGAGTGGTTTAATATGCCCTCTCACAGTTCAAGAGTGGTTTAATATGCCCTCTCACAGTTCAAGAGTGGTTTAATATGCCCTCTCACAGTTCAAGAATGGTTTAATATGCCCTCTCACAGTTCAAGAGTGGTTTAATATGCCCTCTCACAGTTCAAGAGTGGTTTAATATGCCCTCTCACAGTTCAAGAGTGGTTTAATATGCCCTCTCACAGTTCAAGAGTGGTTTAATATTCCCTCTCACAGTTCAAGAGTGGTTTAATATGCCCTCTCACAGTTCAAGAGTGGTTTAATATGCCCTCTCACAGTTCAAGAGTGGTTTAATATGCCCTCTCACAGTTCAAGAGTGGTTTAATATTCCCTCTCACAGTTCAAGAGCGGTTTAATATGCTCTCTCACAGTTCAAGAGTGGTTTAATATGCTCTCGCTCTTGACATGAGTAAGTATCACAGGAACATGTCCTGTAGACAAGAAGAAATAATTAGCTGAAAATAATTTGGTTGTTCTGAGTGGGATTCGAACACACGTCTCCTAGAAGCACGCCAGGCATCAAAACTGTTAGACCAACACAGACTAATCGTTTTCTTTAACAATGTGATATATAAGCATTCCCGCATTTTTTTGTCGATTCGGCACTGGCGCCATCTATGTCCGGAATTGGGAAGCCGAGCTGGTTCATAGGATGGAAGCAGTATTTCTCATTCATGCTCACTCACAAAGTAATTATAATTCAGTAATAAAATATCACCGGAAAATTTCCCGTAGATACGAAATACTTGTAATAATTGAACGTTTTCTTGTGATATTTTATTACTGAACAAAGTTATGCTTTAATTCTTTAATGTCCTTAGGTCTGTTTACTTATATTTAACAATTTCTGACTCATTTTTCTCTCGACTCAGTGTGTGTGTATCGGTGGCCTCTACCTCCTCCTTGAGACCGCCGCTACCACAACTTCGTTGACAAATGAGATTTTTTTCCTCCCAGGTATCTAAGACATTAGTTTAGAACACTGATTCATTATAAACATCTTGAAATCAGTAAACGTATCACACCCACATAAAAAACCCATGAATATTTAGCTTTATCCCTAAACCTGACACAATTTTTTTTTAATACACATGAGACTTTTTACCTGTCTTCCCATTACTTTTGGGGCGGGGGTGGCTCCGTCGGTAGCGCGCCAGGCTCGTAATCTGTAGTTCCCAGGTTCGAGTCCCAGCTGGATCAGCGTTGAGATTTATCTCCGCAAAACTCCCCGCCCTGCCCACGGTCAGTAGGGGACACTGATGGGCTTGGAAAGACCTCCGTCCGTCGGATGGGACGTTAAGTCGTGGCTCCCTGTGCAGGAGAGCCATATCCTGTGCACGTTAAAGAACAAGCTGGATGGCTTTGACGGGAGGCTACCATCTGTCTCCCAACAGCTGTTCCAGTGGGTCCCTCCCCCTTCTCTGAGCCTTCGTTACTCCTTCTCTGAGCCTTCAGGTTCCATGTGACCTGGCCATTTAGCCCATAGTGTGCAAAAAAGTGCCGCTCAGAGGTAAAACATCCCAACCCATCCCATTACTTTTTGCTTGACATTTGTCTGTTTGTTGGGATTGTGGATTTGACTGTTGCTCCACCATATCTTTCGAACGCGATGGAGAAACTTAATGATTTATGTCTCAAATGAAAGCTTGTGACGCGGGGAGTGTCATAGACTATAAAAAATTGACTGCTCATGCTTTCTTCCCCCCTGAAAAGGGGAAATATGAAAACAATTCTTTTGCTATATCTCCAGAACGCGAGTTCTGAAAGTAATAAACTTTACGTCACATGAAAGCTTCTGACGCAGGGAATGTCATAGGCTATGAAAACTAGACCCCCCCCCCCACTCCTCAATGCTTTTTACAGCTTAAAAAAGAGCGAAATGCGAAAAGGATGGTTACACTATATCTCCAGAACGCGTGTGCCGAAAATAACATGTATCTTAAATGAAAAATTGTAATGTGGGGAATGCTGTGGGTCATGGGCGTCCTCAGAAAATTTTCCAAGGGGGGGGGGGGACAAAGCTTGGAAACAAATAATTACATCAATAAATTTTTATTTAATTATTTAATTTTTTAGGGTTTTTTTTCGCAAGTAGATTGTAGAATATAGTATGGCATCAATACAAAAACACATGCATAATGTACAGCCGCTCAAAAAAATATCCGAACACTATGGTTGATTACAGAATTCAGAAAAATTATCTGGCAACGATTTTTTTAGAAATCTGATCACTAATTTCTAAAAAAATCGTTGCCAGGTATTTTTTCTAAATTCTGCAATCAAGCATACTGTTCGGATATTTTTTTGAGCGACTGTATATAAATTAATTACGTTTAAATTGTTACGAGTATAATTTGTGGAATTTTTTACTCGATCTCAGGGGTGGGTGGGCAAGTGACCCGTTTGCCCACCCCCCTCTGTGGATGCCCATGCTGTGGATAATAAAAATATACCGAGCTTGCTATCTTCCTCCCTAAAAAAGGATAAATATAAATGTCGTCCTTCTACTATATCTGTCGAACGCAAGGGCCTACAGTTACGAGTGGGGCGGGGGTGGCTCAGTCGGTAGCGCGCCAGGCTCGTAATCTGTAGTTCCCAGGTTCGAGTCCCAGTGGGTCAGCGTTGAGATTTATCTCCGCAAAATTTCCCGCCCTGCCCACGGTCAGTAGGGGACACCGATGGGCTTGGAAAGGCCGTCCGTCCGTCGGATGGGACGTTAAGCCGTGGCCCCGTGTGCGGGAGAGTCATACCTTGTGCACGATAAAGAACACACTGGATGGCCTTGACGGGAGGCTACCATCTGTCTCCCAACAGCTGTTCCAGTGGGTCCCCTCCCCCAACCTTCTCTGAGCCTTCGGGGTCCATGTGACCTGGCCATTTAGATCATGGTATGCAAAAAAGTGCCGCTCAGAGGTAAAACAACCCAACCCAACAGTTACGAGTAACGTGCCAAATGAAAGCTCACTTAACGACGGTAGTAACCCATTTCAAGTTTCTCCGCCACCATTCCCCCTTCTAACAAAGAGGAGAGGTTTTTTGCCGGGGTTGACCTTAACGAGTTATATCTCAAATTAAAGCTTGCGACGTCACAATGTCATGGGCTGTTTTGAACACGACAGCAAAAGTAACGAAAATTTGGTCGATGTTTATGAGTCACATAAGAAACTTGAAATCAGTTGGTGCCTTCGGCATCTCTTGATTTTTTAGAGGGTCACTCCGACCCCTATTTCACCTGGATTTGAAAACTTCCTTCATTTCTTAATTTTTAGCTCTCCAGCACCAGTATATCGAATTTGACCTTTGACCTTGAAGGACCCATCACATCCATAATTTTGCATCATTTCCATGATCTACGACTCAAAATACCCCCCAAGAACCAATTTTTAGCTTCCTAGTACCGTATGCTAATATAAATTTGACCTTTGACCTCGAAGGATTCTTCGGTTCTAAAATTTCGTAACGTATTCGAGATCTACAACACGAAACACCTCCAGAAACCATTTTTTCTTTTTCTAGCACTCGAAAATCACGGTTTGACCTCTACGTGACCTCCATTTGACCTCAAAGGACACATCGGAGGTCAAATTTCGGATTTTTTCCAGATATCTACGACCCGGGATACTTCTAGCTGCAAATTTTCAGAGCTCTATCATTTCTGTATCATAGTTAGAATTGGCATGATACCCTGCCAGTCACAAGATTGCCGCTGCCCCTATCTTCCTTTGAAGTGAATACAGATTCAATAATTGATTGCACCATCGATATGTTTTAGGTTTATTTTCTACTTTTAGGGCCCTATAGGAAGATAGGTATTTTTTAAAATTTTTTCATATTTTCCTTTCTGAGCCTTCCCATGGCTAAGTGATTAGTGCGCTGGGCTATTGATCAAAGGGATTTTGTTGGGTTGTTTTACCTCTGAGAGGCACTTTTTTGCACACCCTGGGCTAAATGGCCAGGTTACAAAGACCCAGAAGTCTCAGAGAAGGTTGGGGGAAGGGACCCACTGGAACAGCTGTTGGGAGACAGATGGTAGCCTCCCGTCAAGGTCATCCAGTGTGTTCTTTATCGTGCACAGGGTATGGATCTCCCGCACACGGTCCACAGCTTAACGTTCCATCCAACGGACTGCGGCCTTTCCAAGCCCATCGGTGTCCCCTACTGACCGTGGGCAGGGTGGGGAAGTTTTGCGGAGATAAGTCTCAACGCTGACCTAGCTGGGACTCGAATCTGGGAACTGCAGATTACGAGCTTGGCGCGCTACTGACTGAGCCATCCCCACCCCTGATCAAAGGGACCTGCGTTCGAGTCCCGGATAAGGCATGGATGTTTGTAGAGTGTTTCTGCTGAGGTCCTGCCATCCTCACAGACCTTCTACTACGGCACATAAACTGATAGGCTCCTGTCAGACCTCTGTGGCAAGCAGATGCTAGAATGGGTATTAGTTTCCTTTTTGTCTAACTCGAATAAATGATCAACAGTTAACATATAAATTATATATCTAGATATGAATTTGCATAAAATGAAAAAAAAAAAATACAGAAATGGCAAATGAAATTGTGAAATAAAATTTTAATTCCAGATAGTGAAATGAAAATACACTCTACTTACATTTATCGTTTCTATAACTCTTTCGCTAACTACGTAGGAAAATGTCATTGATCTGAAAATAAAGAAATATGAAAAGTTAGTTCTGTTCCGATTTATCGAATATGCATTTCATTAGCTGAATTATATTTAGTACTAGAGATTCACCCGGAGTTGTTTGGGTTTGGAACTCTTTAGAATGTAGAGTAGATGGCACTCACCATTTCGATGAATCCCCTCCGGTATAATTTTTCTCCCTCTCTTTTAGGAAAGGAAAGAAACGAACATCTTTCGAGGTACCGATGATCCTTCCCGAGTCAGAAGTTTCTAAACCAAAAAACGGAGTTGCCTCGCCCAGTGGGGCGGGGGTGGCTCAGTCGGTAGCGCGCCAGTCTCGTAATCTGTAGTTCCCAGGTTCGAGTCCCCGCTGGGTCAGCGTTGAGATTTATCTCCACAAAATTCCCCGCCCTGCCCACGGTCAGTAGGGGACACCGATGGGCTTGGAAAGGCCGCCGTCCGTCGGATGGGACGTTAAGCCGTGGTCCCATGTGCGGGAGAGAAATACCCTGTGCACGTTAAACAACACACTGGATGGCCTTGACGGGAGGCTACCATCTGTCTCCCAACAGTTGTTCCAGTGGGTCCCCTCCCCAACCTTCTCTGAGCCTTCGGGGTCCTTGTGGCCTGGCCATTTAGCCAATGGTGTGCAAAAAAGTGCTGCTCAGAGGTAAAACAACCCAACCCAAAAGCCTCGCTCAGATAATAGAACTTTTCAAATCATTTCGTACCCACCAGAGTCCCTTGTATACAGTGTGCCAGACATACGTAACTTTATTGAAAAAAATTAATTATGGTCTGAATTGCCCAAAATATACAGTCGTATCAGAATAATATGACCACCTTTCTAAAAATGGGAATAACCACCCTTGGTCAGGATGACAGCGGCTAGGTGGCGTGGCATGGATGCAATGAGGCCCTGCAAGGTTGCCAGAGGCACACATGCCCATTTGGATTCCAGCAGAGCACGGAGGTTACGGAGATGACGTGGTTGTGGGTCCGCACGACGAACCTGTCAATCCAAATGGTCCCACAAGGGCTCTATGGGATTGAGGTCGGACGATTTCGCCGGCAAAGGGAGAACGAGATATCGCTGTCATGTTCCTGGAACCAGTCACGCACTTTAGCGACATGGCAGAGCGCATTGTCCTGTTGGTAGACACCATCACCACCAGGGTTGTTGGGTTGTTTTACCTCTGAGCGGCACTTTTTTGCACACCATGGGCTAAATGGCCAGGTCACATGGACCCCGAAGGCTCAGAGAAGGTTGGTGGAGGGGACCCACTGGAACAGCTGTTGGGGATGGCTTCTGATCAAGGCCATCCAGCGTGTTCTTTAACGTGCATATGGTATGGCTCTCCCGCACACGGAGCCGCGACTTAATGTCCCATTCGACGGACTGTGGCCTTTCCAAGCCCATCGGTGTCCCCTACTGATCGTGGGAAGGTCGGAGAATTTTGCGGAGATAAATCTCAACACTGACCCAGCTTGGACTCGAACTTGGAAACTACAGATTACGAGCCTGGCGTGCTATCGAATGAGCCACCCCCACCCCCTAACATGAAGGGATGCATGTGGTTAGCGTGGATGGACAGGTAGCCATTGGCTTTCAGGGACCCATCCAGTTGTACCAGCGGTCCCAGGTCAGACCAGGTTCAGAGTTCTAACATTTCTTTGTCAAACACAGGCCGGCGGTGGCGGTTTGCATCCCCCAGGCATGCACACCGCCACCGCCGGCCTGTGTTTGACTGACAAGCATATCTGGGTGTTGGTTCTCGTGTCTGACGCCGTATTCGCCACCGCCCGTCACTTCTGTGGAGTAAAAACCTCGATTCGTCGGGAAAGGCAAACTTTTTTCCACTCTTCCACTGTCCAATGATGGTAGTACTGTGCGAATTGCAAGCGTCGTTGCTGATGATCCTTGGTTAACATGTGCACCTTTACCCAGTATCGACTCTGGCGACCCATGCATAAGAGGGTTCACTCTACTCTTATCGGAGACACGTACCTGGGTGCCCCAGCGTTCAGCGTTGATTTGAGTGATCAATTGCTGCACTGCTGCGCATCGATTGCCCTTTACCAGTCGACGGAGGTGACGTTCTCCTCTGGGGTCGATGGCCTTTGTAGCTCCACAGTTATGACGCCTGGAGGTATTTAGTGTGCCAGTGGTCCATTCTTGGTAGGGGCGGGGGTGGCTCAGTCGGTAGCGCGCCAGGCTCGTAATCTGTAGTTCCCAGGTTCGAGTCCTAGCTGGGTCAGCATTGAGATTTATCTCCGCAATATTCCCCGCCCTGCCCACGGTCAGTAGGGGACACCGATGGGCTTGTAAAGGCCGCCGTCCGTCGGATGGGACGTTAAGCCGTGGCCCCGTGTGCGGGAGAGACATACCCTGTGCACGTTAAAGAACACGCTGGATGGCCTTGACGGGAGGCTACCATCTGTCTCCCAACAGCTGTTCCAGTGGGTCCCCTCCCCCAACCATCTCTGAGCCTTCGGGGTCCATGTGACCTGGCCATTTAGCCCACGGTGAGGAAAAAAGTGCCGCTCAGAGGTAAAACAACCCAACCCAACCCATTCTTGGTACACCCTTACTACAGCACCTTGCGAAACAGCCCACGAAGTCTGCTGTTTCCGAGATGCTTCCACTCTTGGCGCGGAAGCCGATGATCATTCCTTTTTGAACGTCCATCGAATCAATACCTCTGTCCATTGTGCTCACGTTACGCACTGTGGCTCATCTGTCCTGGCAGGCCGATATATCTCCGTGTGATCGACCTTATCATGTGCATTCTGTGACGCACCTGGGCGGATACACTGTGATTTCGTTGGTGGTCATATTATTCTGATACGACTGTGTATTTTGTGAAATTAGTGATCTGGCAACCTTCGTGTCACGTGACACGAAGGTTGGCAGAACACTAATTTCTGAAAAAACCGTTACCATATATTTTTTCTGAATTTTGTAATCAACCATAGCGTTCGGATACTTTTTTGAGCGACTATACTGGACGGAAGTACTTTAAAGGACAGTAAAAGTTTTATGGTGGTAAGTACAATGGTTTGTGTTCTGCAGATGCATTTCAAGAATTTTTTGAACGCCCCTCGTGTCATAGGTCATTAGTGTGTTAAGGTGTCAGTTCACTCTTCACTTGCCAACGAACTAATGGTCAACCAATGATATAACAGAGCATTGCCTGATTGATGTGATTGTTAGTATAATGCAGTTGTTCTCAACCTTTTATGCTTCACGTACCCCCTGGAAATGTGTATGTAACTGGCGTACCCCTTGTATTGATAGATAAAACTATAGCTATAGTATAACAATGGGAATAAAATAAAACATATATATCACTGGTTCTCAACCTTTTATGCTTCACGTACCCCCTGGAAATGTGTATGTAACTGGCGTACCCCTTGTATTGATAGATAAAACTATAGATATAGTATAACAATGGGAATAAAATAAAAAATATAAATATGTGGTTCTCAACATTTTATGCTTCACGTACCCCCTGGAAATGTGTATGTAACTGGCGTACCCCTTGTATTGATAGATAAAACTATAGTTATAGTATAACAATGTGAATAAAATAAAACATATATATCAGTGGTTCTCTATATTTTATGCTTCACGTACCCCCTGGAAATGTGTATGGAACTGGCGTACCCCTTGTATAGATAGATAAAACTATAGTTATAATATAACAATGGGAATAAAATAAAACATATATATCAGTGGTTCTCAACCTTTTATGCTTCACGTACCCTCTGAAAATGTGTATGTAACTGGCGTACCCGTTGTATTGATAGATAAAACTATAGTTATAGTATATAAATGGGATAAAAAAAACATAGAAGTGGTTCTCAACCTTTTATGCTTAACGTACCCCCTGGAAATGTGTATGTAACTGGCGTACCCCTTGTATAGATAGACAAAACTATAGTTATAGTATATCAATGGGATAAAAAAAACATAGCAGTGGTTCTCAACCATTTATGCTTCACGTACCCCCTGGAAATGTGTATGTAACTGGCGTACCCCTTGTATTGATAGATAAAACTATAGCTATAGTATAACAATGGGAATAAAATAAAACATATATATCACTGGTTCTCTATATTTTATGCTTCACGTACCCCCTGGAAATGTGTATGGAACTGGCGTACCCCTTGTATAGATAGATAAAACTATAGTTATAATATAACAATGGGAATAAAATAAAACATATATATCAGTGGTTCTCAACCTTTTATGCTTCACGTACCCCCTGAAAATGTGTATGTAACTGGCGTACCCGTTGTATTGATAGATAAAACTATAGTTATAGTATATAAATGGGATAAAAAAAACATAGAAGTGGTTCTCAACCTTTTATGCTTAACGTACCCCCTGGAAATGTGTATGTAACTGGCGTACCCCTTGTATAGATAGATAAAACTATAGTTATAGTATATCAATGGGATAAAAAAAACATAGCAGTGGTTCTCAACCTTTTATGCTTCACGTACCCCCTGGAAATGTGTATGCAACTGGCGTACCCCTTGTATTGATAGATAAAACTATAGCTATAGTATAACAATGGGAATAAAATAAAACATATATATCACTGGTTCTCAAACTTTTATGCTTCACGTACCCCCTGGAAATGTGTATGTAACTGGCGTACCCCTTGTATTGATAGATAAAACTATAGTTATAGTATAACAATGGGAATAAAATAAAAAATATATATCAGTGGTTCTCTATCTTTTATGCTTCACGTACCCCCTGGAAATGTGTATGGAACTGGCGTACCCCTTGTATAGATAGATAAAACTATAGTTATAGTATAACAATGGGAATAAAATAAAACATATATATCAGTAGTTCTCAACCTTTTATGCTTCACGTACCCCCTGAAAATGTGTATGTAACTGGCGTACCCGTTGTATTGATAGATAAAAGTATAGTTATAGTATATAAATGGGATAAAAAAAAACATAGCAGTAGTTCTCAACCTTTTATGCTTCACGTACCCGCTGGAAATGTGTATGTAACTGGCGTACCCCTTGTAAAATAGATAAAACCATAGTTATAGTATAACAATGGGAATAAAATAAAACATATATATCAGTGGTTCTCAAACTTTTATGCTTCACGTACCCCCTGGAAATGTGTATGGAACTGGCGTACCCCTTGTATAGATAGATAAAACTATAGTTATAGCATAACAATGGGAATAAAATAAAACATATATATCAGGGGTTCTCAAACTTTTATGCTTCACCTACCCCCTGGAAAAGTGTATGTAACTGGCGTACCCCTTGTATAGATAGATAAAACTATAGTTATAGTATAACAATGGGAATAAAATAAAACATATATATCAGTAGTTCTCAACCTTTTATGCTTCACGTACCCCCTGAAAATGTGTATGTAACTGGCGTACCCGTTGTATTGATAGATAAAAGTATAGTTATAGTATATAAATGGGATAAAAAAAAACATAGCAGTAGTTCTCAACCTTTTATGCTTCACGTACCCGCTGGAAATGTGTATGTAACTGGCGTACCCCTTGTAAAATAGATAAAACGATAGTTATAGTATAACAATGGGAATAAAATAAAACATATATATCAGTGGTTCTCAAACTTTTATGCTTCACGTACCCCCTGGAAATGTGTATGGAACTGGCGTACCCCTTGTATAGATAGATAAAACTATAGTTATAGCATAACAATGGGAATAAAATAAAACATATATATCAGGGGTTCTCAAACTTTTATGCTTCACGTACCCCCTGGAAAAGTGTATGTAACTGGCGTACCCCTTGTATAGATAGATAAAACTATAGTTATAATATAACAATGGGAATAAAATAAAACATATATATCAGTGGTTCTCAACCTTTTATGCTTCACGTACCCCCTGAAAATGTGTATGTAACTGGCGTACCCCTTGTATTGAATGATAAAAGTATAGTTATAGTATATCAATGGGATAAAATAAAACATAGCAGTAGTTCTCAACCTTTTATGCTTCACGTACCCGCTGGAAATGTGTATGTAACTGGCGTACCCCTTGTAAAATAGATAAAACCATAGTTATATTATAACAATGGGAATAAAATGAAACATATATATCAGTGGTTCTGAAACTTTTATGCTTCACGTACCCCCTGGAAATGTGTATGTAACTGGCGTACCCCTTGTATAGATAGATAAAACTATAGTTATAGCATAACAATGGGAATAAAATAAAACATATATATCAGGGGTTCTAAACCTTTTATGCTTCACGTACCCCCTGGAAATGTGTATGTAACTGGCGTACCCCTTGTATTGATAGATAAAATTATAGTTATAGTATATCAATGGGAATAAAATAAAACATATATATCAGTGGTTCTCAACCTTTTATGCTTCACGTACCCCCTGAAAATGTGTAGGTAACTGGCGTACCCCTTGTATTGACAGATAAAAGTATAGTTATAGTATATCAATGGGATAAAATAAAACATAGCAGTGGTTCTGAAACTTTTATGCTTCACGTACCCCTGGAAATGTGTATGTAACTGGCGTACCCCTTGTATCGATAGATAAAATTATAGTTATAGTATATCAATGGGATAAAAAAAACATAGTAGTAGTTCTCAACCTTTTATGCTTCACGTACCCCCTGGAAATGTGTATGTAACTGGCGTACCCCTTGTAAAATAGATAAAACTATAGTTATAGCATAACAATGGAAATAAAATAAAATATATATATCAGGGGTTATCAACATTTTATGCTTCACGTACCCCCTGGAAATGTGTATGCAACTGGCGTACCCCTTGTATAGATAGATAAAACTATAGTTATAGTATAACAATGGGA
Organism: Ryuthela nishihirai; assembly: GCA_038380435.1. Lineage (NCBI taxonomy): Eukaryota > Metazoa > Arthropoda > Arachnida > Araneae > Heptathelidae > Ryuthela > Ryuthela nishihirai. The sequence goes on along the minus strand of JAWZYU010000028.1, from coordinate 28,623,524 downwards.
ATAAAATAAAACATTTTTATCAGTGGTTTTCAACCTTTTATGCTTCACGTACCCCCTGGAAATGTGTATGTAACTGGCGTACCCCTTGTATTGATAGATAAAATTATAGTTATAGTATATCAATGGGAAAAAAATAAAACATATATATCAGTGGTTCTCAACCTTTTATGCTTCACGTACCCCCTGAAAATGTGTATGTAACTGGCGTACCCCTTGTATTGATAGATAAAACTATAGTCTTAGTATATCGATGGGAATAAAATAAAACATATATATCAGTGGTTCTCAACCTTTTATGCTTCACGTACCCCCTGAAAATGTGTATGTAACTAGCGTACCTTGTATCGATAGATAAAACTATAGCTATTGTATAACAATGGGAATAAAATAAAACATATATATCAGTGGTTCTCAAACTTTTATGCTTCACGTACCCCCTGGAAATGTGTATGTAACTGGCGTACTCCTTGAATAGATAGATGAAACTATAGTTATAGCATAACAATGGGAATAAAATAAAACATATATATCAGGGGTTCTAAACCTTTTATGCTTCACGTACCCCCTGGAAATGTGTATGTAACTGGCGTACCCCTTGTATTGATAGATAAAATTATAGTTATAGTATATCAATGGGAATAAAATAAAACATATATATCAGTGGTTCTCAACCTTTTATGCTTCACGTACCCCCTGGAAATGTGTATGTAACTGGCGTACCCCTTGTATCGATAGATAAAATTATAGTTATAGTATATCAATGGGATAAAAAAAACATAGTAGTAGTTCTCAACCTTTTATGCTTCACGTACCCCCTGGAAATGTGTATGTAACTGCCGTACCCCTTGTAAAATAGATAAAACTATAGTTATAGCATAACAATGGAAATAAAATAAAATATATATATCAGGGGTTATCAACATTTTATGCTTCACGTACCCCCTGGAAATGTGTATGCAACTGGCGTACCCCTTGTATAGATAGATAAAACTATAGTTATAGTATAACAATGGGAATAAAATAAAACATTTTTATCAGTGGTTTTCAACCTTTTATGCTTCACGTACCCCCTGGAAATGTGTATGTAACTGGCGTACCCCTTGTATTGATAGATAAAATTATAGTTATAGTATATCAATGGGAAAAAAATAAAACATATATATCAGTGGTTCTCAACCTTTTATGCTTCACGTACCCCCTGAAAATGTGTATGTAACTGGCGTACCCCTTGTATTGATAGATAAAACTATAGTCTTAGTATATCGATGGGAATAAAATAAAACATATATATCAGTGGTTCTCAACCTTTTATGCTTCACGTACCCCCTGAAAATGTGTATGTAACTAGCGTACCTTGTATCGATAGATAAAACTATAGCTATTGTATAACAATGGGAATAAAATAAAACATATATATCAGTGGTTCTCAACCTTTTATGCTTCACGTACCCCCTGGAAATGTGTATGTAACTGGCGTACTCCTTGTAAAATAGATGAAACTATAGCTATAGCATAACAATGGGAATAAAATAAAACATATATATCAGGGATTCTCAACATTTATGCTTCACGTACCCCCTGGAAATGTGTATGTAACTGGCGTACCCCTTGTATACATAGATAAAACTATAGTTATAGTATAACAATGGGAATAAAATAAAACATATATATCAGTGGTTCTCAAACTTTTATGCTTCACGTACCCGCTGGAAATGTGTATGTAACTGGCGTACCCCTTGTATTGATAGATAAAACTATAGTTATAGTATATCAATGAGATAAAAAAAAACATATCAGTGGTTCTCAACCCTTTATGCTTCACGTACCCCCTGGAAATGTGTATGTAACTGGCGTACCCCTGGTATAGATAGATAAAACTATAGTTATAGTATTGCAATGGGAATAAAATAAAACATATATATCAGTGGTTCTCAACCTATTATGCTTCACGAACCCTCTGGAAATGTGTATGTAACTGGAGTAACCCTTGTATAGATAGATAAAACTATAGTTATAGTATAACAATGGGAATAAAATAAAACATATTTATCAGTGGTTCTCAACCTTTTATGCTTCACGTACCTCCTGGAAATGTGTATGTAACTGGCGTACCCCATGTACCGATAGATAAAACTATAGCTATAGTATAACAATGGGAATAAAATAAAACATATATATCAGTGGTTCTCAACCTTTTATGCTTCACGTACCCCCTGGAAATGTGTATGTAACTGGCGTACCCCTTGTATAGATAGATAAAACTATAGTTATAGTATAACAATGGGAATAAAATAAAACATATATATCAGTGGTTCTCAAACTTTTAAGCTTCACGTACCCCCTGGAAATGTGTATTTAGCTGGCGCACCCCTTGTATAGATAGATAAAACTATAGTTATAGTATAACAATGGGAATAAAATAAAACATATATATCAGTGGTTCTCAACCTTTTATGCTTCACGTACCCCCTGGAAATGTGTATGTAACTGGCGTACCCCTTGTAAAATAGATAAATCTATAGTTATAGTATAATAATGGGAATAAAATAAAACATATATATCAGTGGTTCTCAACCTTTTATGCTTCACGTACCCACTGGAAATGTGTATGTAACTGGCGTACCCCTTGTATAGATAGATAAAACTATAGTTATAGCATAACAATGGGAATAAAATAAAACATATATATCAGGGGTTCTCAACCTTTTATGCTTCACGTACCCCCTGGAAATGTGTATGTAGCTGGCGTACCCCTTGTATAGATAGATAAAACTATAGTTATAGTATATCAATGAGATAAAAAAAAACATATCAGTGGTTCTCAATCTTTTATGCTTCACGTACCCCCTGGAAATGTGTATGTAACTGGCGTACTCCTTTTATAGATAGATAAAACTATAGTTATAGTATAACAATGGGAATAAAATAAAACATATATATCAGTGGTTCTCAACCTTTTATGCTTCACGTACCCCCTGGAAATGTGTACGTAACTGGCGTACCCCTTGTATCGATAGATAAAACTATAGCTATAGTATAACAATGGGAATAAAATAAAACATATATATCAGTGGTTCTCAACCTTTTATGCTTCACGTACCCCCTGGAAATGTGTATGTAACTGGCGTACTCCTTGTATGGATAGATAAAACTATAGTTATAGTATAACAATGGGAATAAAATAAAACATATATATCAGTGGTTCTCTATCTTTTATGCTTCACGTACCCCCTTGAAATGTATATGTAACTGGCGTACCCCTTGCATAGATAGACAAAACTATAGTTTTAGCATAACAATGGGAATAAAATAAAATATATATATCAGGGGTTCTCAACCTTTTATGCTTCACGTACCCCCTGGATATGTGTATGTAACTGGCGTACCCCTTGTATAGATAGATAAAACTATAGTTATAGTATAACAATGGGAATAAAATAAAACATATATATCAGTAGTTCTCAACCTTTTATGCTTCACGTACCCCCTGAAAATGTGTATGTAACTGGCGTACCCGTTGTATTGATAGATAAAAGTATAGTTATAGTATATAAATGGGATAAAAAAAAACATAGCAGTAGTTCTCAACCTTTTATGCTTCACGTACCCGCTGGAAATGTGTATGTAACTGGCGTACCCCTTGTAAAATAGATAAAACCATAGTTATAGTATAACAATGGGAATAAAATAAAACATATATATCAGTGGTTCTCAAACTTTTATGCTTCACGTACCCCCTGGAAATGTGTATGGAACTGGCGTACCCCTTGTATAGATAGATAAAACTATAGTTATAGCATAACAATGGGAATAAAATAAAACATATATATCAGGGGTTCTCAAACTTTTATGCTTCACGTACCCCCTGGAAAAGTGTATGTAACTGGCGTACCCCTTGTATAGATAGATAAAACTATAGTTATAGTATAACAATGGGAATAAAATAAAACATATATATCAGTGGTTCTCAACCTTTTATGCTTCACGTACCCCCTGAAAATGTGTATGTAACTGGCGTACCCCTTGTATTGAATGATAAAAGTATAGTTATAGTATATCAATGGGATAAAATAAAACATAGCAGTAGTTCTCAACCTTTTATGCTTCACGTACCCGCTGGAAATGTGTATGTAACTGGCGTACCCCTTGTAAAATAGATAAAACCATAGTTATATTATAACAATGGGAATAAAATAAAACATATATATCAGTGGTTCTGAAACTTTTATGCTTCACGTACCCCCTGGAAATGTGTATGTAACTGGCGTACCCCTTGTATAGATAGATAAAACTATAGTTATAGCATAACAATGGGAATAAAATAAAACATATATATCAGGGGTTCTAAACCTTTTATGCTTCACGTACCCCCTGGAAATGTGTATGTAACTGGCGTACCCCTTGTATTGATAGATAAAATTATAGTTATAGTATATCAATGGGAATAAAATAAAACATATATATCAGTGGTTCTCAACCTTTTATGCTTCACGTACCCCCTGAAAATGTGTAGGTAACTGGCGTACCCCTTGTATTGACAGATAAAAGTATAGTTATAGTATATCAATGGGATAAAATAAAACATAGCAGTGGTTCTGAACCTTTTATGCTTCACGTACCCCTGGAAATGTGTATGTAACTGGCGTACCCCTTGTATCGATAGATAAAATTATAGTTATAGTATATCAATGGGATAAAAAAAACATAGTAGTAGTTCTCAACCTTTTATGCTTCACGTACCCCCTGGAAATGTGTATGTAACTGCCGTACCCCTTGTAAAATAGATAAAACTATAGTTATAGCATAACAATGGAAATAAAATAAAATATATATATCAGGGGTTATCAACATTTTATGCTTCACGTACCCCCTGGAAATGTGTATGCAACTGGCGTACCCCTTGTATAGATAGATAAAACTATAGTTATAGTATAACAATGGGAATAAAATGAAACATTTTTATCAGTGGTTTTCAACCTTTTATGCTTCACGTACCCCCTGGAAATGTGTATGTAACTGGCGTACCCCTTGTATTGATAGATAAAATTATAGTTATAGTATATCAATGGGAAAAAAATAAAACATATATATCAGTGGTTCTCAACCTTTTATGCTTCACGTACCCCCTGAAAATGTGTATGTAACTGGCGTACCCCTTGTATTGATAGATAAAACTATAGTCTTAGTATATCGATGGGAATAAAATAAAACATATATATCAGTGGTTCTCAACCTTTTATGCTTCACGTACCCCCTGAAAATGTGTATGTAACTAGCGTACCTTGTATCGATAGATAAAACTATAGCTATTGTATAACAATGGGAATAAAATAAAACATATATATCAGTGGTTCTCAAACTTTTATGCTTCACGTACCCCCTGGAAATGTGTATGTAACTGGCGTACTCCTTGAATAGATAGATGAAACTATAGTTATAGCATAACAATGGGAATAAAATAAAACATATATATCAGGGGTTCTAAACCTTTTATGCTTCACGTACCCCCTGGAAATGTGTATGTAACTGGCGTACCCCTTGTATTGATAGATAAAATTATAGTTATAGTATATCAATGGGAATAAAATAAAACATATATATCAGTGGTTCTCAACCTTTTATGCTTCACGTACCCCCTGAAAATGTGTATGTAACTGGCGTACCCCTTGTATTGACAGATAAAAGTATAGTTATAGTATATCAATGGGATAAAATAAAACATAGCAGTGGTTCTGAACCTTTTATGCTTCACGTACCCCTGGAAATGTGTATGTAACTGGCGTACCCCTTGTATCGATAGATAAAATTATAGTTATAGTATATCAATGGGATAAAAAAAACGTAGTAGTAGTTCTCAACCTTTTATGCTTCACGTACCCCCTGGAAATGTGTATGTAACTGCCGTACCCCTTGTAAAATAGATAAAACTATAGTTATAGCATAACAATGGAAATAAAATAAAATATATATATCAGGGGTTATCAACATTTTATGCTTCACGTACCCCCTGGAAATGTGTATGCAACTGGCGTACCCCTTGTATAGATAGATAAAACTATAGTTATAGTATAACAATGGGAATAAAATAAAACATTTTTATCAGTGGTTTTCAACCTTTTATGCTTCACGTACCCCCTGGAAATGTGTATGTAACTGGCGTACCCCTTGTATTGATAGATAAAATTATAGTTATAGTATATCAATGGGAAAAAAATAAAATATATATATCAGTGGTTCTCAACCTTTTATGCTTCACGTACCCCCTGAAAATGTGTATGTAACTGGCGTACCCCTTGTGTTGATAGATAAAACTATAGTCTTAGTATATCGATGGGAATAAAATAAAACATATATATCAGTGGTTCTCAACCTTTTATGCTTCACGTACCCCCTGAAAATGTGTATGTAACTAGCGTACCTTGTATCGATAGATAAAACTATAGCTATTGTATAACAATGGGAATAAAATAAAACATATATATCAGTGGTTCTCAAACTTTTATGCTTCACGTACCCCCTGGAAATGTGTATGTAACTGGCGTACTCCTTGAATAGATAGATGAAACTATAGCTATAGCATAACAATGGGAATAAAATAAAACATATATATCAGGGTTTCTCAACATTTATGCTTCACGTACCCCCTGGAAATGTGTATGTAACTGGCGTACCCCTTGTATACATAGATAAAACTATAGTTATAGTATAACAATGGGAATAAAATAAAACATATATATCAGTGGTTCTCAAACTTTTATGCTTCACGTACCCGCTGGAAATGTGTATGTAACTGGCGTACCCCTTGTATTGATAGATAAAACTATAGTTATAGTATATCAATGAGATAAAAAAAAACATATCAGTGGTTCTCAACCCTTTATGCTTCACGTACCCCCTGGAAATGTGTATGTAACTGGCGTACCCCTGGTATAGATAGATAAAACTATAGTTATAGTATTGCAATGGGAATAAAATAAAACATATATATCAGTGGTTCTCAACCTATTATGCTTCACGAACCCTCTGGAAATGTGTATGTAACTGGAGTAACCCTTGTATAGATAGATAAAACTATAGTTATAGTATAACAATGGGAATAAAATAAAACATATTTATCAGTGGTTCGCAACCTTTTATGCTTCACGTACCTCCTGGAAATGTGTATGTAACTGGCGTACCCCATGTACCGATAGATAAAACTATAGCTATAGTATAACAATGGGAATAAAATAAAACATATATATCAGTGGTTCTCAACCTTTTATGCTTCACGTACCCCCTGGAAATGTGTATGTAACTGGCGTACCCCTTGTATAGATAGATAAAACTATAGTTATAGTATAACAATGGGAATAAAATAAAACATATATATCAGTGGTTCTCAAACTTTTAAGCTTCACGTACCCCCTGGAAATGTGTATTTAGCTGGCGCACCCCTTGTATAGATAGATAAAACTATAGTTATAGTATAACAATGGGAATAAAATAAAACATATATATCAGTGGTTCTCAACCTTTTATGCTTCACGTACCCCCTGGAAATGTGTATGTAACTGGCGTACCCCTTGTAAAATAGATAAATCTATAGTTATAGTATAATAATGGGAATAAAATAAAACATATATATCAGTGGTTCTCAACCTTTTATGCTTCACGTACCCACTGGAAATGTGTATGTAACTGGCGTACCCCTTGTATAGATAGATAAAACTATAGTTATAGCATAACAATGGGAATAAAATAAAACATATATATCAGGGGTTCTCAACCTTTTATGCTTCACGTACCCCCTGGAAATGTGTATGTAGCTGGCGTACCCCTTGTATAGATAGATAAAACTATAGTTATAGTATATCAATGAGATAAAAAAAAACATATCAGTGGTTCTCAATCTTTTATGCTTCACGTACCCCCTGGAAATGTGTATGTAACTGGCGTACTCCTTTTATAGATAGATAAAACTATAGTTATAGTATAACAATGGGAATAAAATAAAACATATATATCAGTGGTTCTCAACCTTTTATGCTTCACGTACCCCCTGGAAATGTGTATGTAACTGGCGTACTCCTTGTATGGATAGATAAAACTATAGTTATAGTATAACAATGGGAATAAAATAAAACATATATATCAGTGGTTCTCTATCTTTTATGCTTCACGTACCCCCTTGAAATGTATATGTAACTGGCGTACCCCTTGCATAGATAGACAAAACTATAGTTTTAGCATAACAATGGGAATAAAATAAAATATATATATCAGGGGTTCTCAACCTTTTATGCTTCACGTACCCCCTGGATATGTGTATGTAACTGGCGTACAACTTGTATAGATAGATAAAACTATAGTTATAGCATAACAATGGGAATAAAATAAAACATGTATATCAGGGGTTCTCAACCTTTTATGCTTCACGTACCCCCTGGAAATGTGTATGTAGCTGGCGTACCCCTTGTATAGATAGATAAAACTATAGTTATAGTATAACAATGGGAATAAAATATACATATCAGTCGTTCTCAACCTTTTATGCTTCACGTACCCCCTAGAAATGTGTATGTAACTGGCGTACCCCTTGTATAGATAGATAAAACTATAGCTATAGTATAACAATGGGAATAAAATAAAACATATATATCAGTGGTTCTCAACCTTTTATGCTTCACGTACCCCCAGGAAATATGTATGTAACTGGCGTACCCCTTGTTTTGATAGATAAAACTATAGTTATAGTATATCAATGAGATAAAAAAAAACATATCAGTGGTTCTCAAACTTTTATGCTTCACGTACCCCTGGAAATGTGTATGTAACTGGCGTACCCCTTTTATAGATAGATAAAACTATAGTTATATTATAACAATGGGAATAAAATAAAACATATATATCAATGGTTCTCAACCTTTTATGCTTCACGTACCCCCTGAAAATGTGTATGTAACTAGCGTACCTTGTATCGATAGATAAAACTATAGCTATTGTATAACAATGGGAATAAAATAAAACATATATATCAGTGGTTCTCAACCTTTTATGCTTCACGTACCCCGTGGAAATGTGTATGTAACTGGCGTACTCCTTGTATAGATAGATAAAACTATAGTTATAATATAACAATGGGAATAAAATAAAACATATATATCAGTGGTTCTCTATCTTTTATGCTTCACGTACCCCCTGGAAATGTGTATGTAACTGGCGTACCCCTTGTATAGACCGACAAAACTATAGTTATAGCATAACAATGGGAATAAAATAAAATATATATATATCAGGGGTTCTCAACCTTTTATGCTTCACGTACCCCCTGGAAATGTGTATGTAACTGGCGTACCACTTGTATAGATAGATAAAATTATAGTTATAGTATATCAATGGGAATAAAATAAAACATATATATCAGTGGTTCTCAACCTTTTATGCTTCACGTACCCCCTGAAAATGTGTATGTAACTGGCGTACCCCTTGTGTTGATAGATAAAACTATAGTTATAGTAAATCAATGGGAATAAAATAAAACATATATATTAGTGGTTCTCAACCTTTTATGCTTCACGTACCCCTGAAAATGTGTATGTAACTGGCGTACCCCTTGTATTGATAAATAAAAGTATAGTTATAGTATATCAATGGGATAATGAAAAACATAGCAGTGGTTCTCAACCTTTTATGCTTCACGTACCCCCTGGAAATGTGTATGTAACTGGCGTACCCCGTGTATAGATAGATAAAACTATAGTTATAGTATAACAATGGGAATAAAATAAAACATATATATTAGTGGTTCTCAACTTTTCTGCTTCACGTACCAGCTGGAAATGTGTATGTAACTGGCGTAACCCTTATATAGATAGATAAAACTATAGCTATAGTATAACAATGGGAATAAAATAAAACATATATATCAGTGGTTCTCAACCTTTTATGCTTCACGTACCCCCTGGAAATGTGTATGTAACTGGCGTACCCCTTGTATTGATAGATAAAACTATAGTTATAGTATATCAATGAGAAAAAAAAAACATATCAGTGGTTCTCAACCCTTTATGCTTCACGTACCCCCTGGAAATGTGTATGTAACTGGCGTACTCCTTGTATAGATAGATAAAACTATAGTTATAGTATAGCAATGGGAATAAAATAAAACATATATATCAGTGGTTCTCAACCTATTATGCTTCACGAACCATCTGGAAATGTGTATGTAACTGGCGTAACCCTTGTATAGATAGATAAAACTATAGTTATAGTATAACAATGGGAATAAAATAAAACATATATATCAGTGGTTCTCAACCTTTTATGCTTCACGTACCCCCTGGAAATGTGTATGTAACTGGCGTACCCCTTGTATCGATAGATAAATCTATAGGTATAGTATAACAATGGGAATAAAATAAAACATATATATCAGTGGTTCTCAACCTTTTATGCTTCACGTACCCCTGGAAATGTGTATGTAACTGGCGTAGCCCTTGTATAGACAGATAAAACTATAGTTATAGTATAACAATGGGAATAAAATATACATATCAGTCGTTCTCAACCTTTTATGCTTCACGTACCCCCTGGAAATGTGTATGTAACTGGCGTAACCCTTGTATAGATAGATAAAACTATAGCTATAGTATAACAATGGGAATAAAATAAAACATATATATATCAGTGGTTCTCAACCTTTTATGCTTCACGTACCCCCTGGAAATATGTATGTAACTGGCGTACCCCTTGTTTTGATAGATAAAACTATAGTTATAGTATATCAATGAAATAAAAAAAAACATATCAGTGGTTCTCAATCATTTATGCTTCACGTACCCCCTGGAAATGTGTATGTAACTGGCGTACCCCTTTTATAGATATATAAAACTATAGTTATAGTATAACAATGGGAATAAAATAAAACATATATATCAGTGGTTCTCAAACTTTTATGCTTCACGTACCCCCTGGAAATATGTATGTAACTGGCGTACTCCTTGTATAGATAGATAAAACTATAGTTATAGTATAACAATGGGAATAAAATAAAACATATATATCAGTGGTTCTCTATCTTTTATGCTTCACGTACCCCCTGGAAATGTGTATGTAACTGGCGTACCCCTTGTATCGATAGATAAAACTATAGCTATAGTATAACAATGGGAATAAAATAAAACATATATATCAGTGGTTCTCAACCTTTTATGCTTCACGTACCCGCTGGAAATGTGTATGTAACTGGCGTACCACTTGTATAGATAGATAAAACTATAGTTATAGCATAACAATGGGAATAAAATGAAACATGTATATCAGGGGTTCTCAACCTTTTATGCTTCACGTACCACCTGGAAATGTGTATGTAGCTGGCGTACCCCTAGTATAGATAGATAAAACTATAGTTATAGTATAACAATGGGAATAAAATATACATATCAGTCGTTCTCAACCTTTTATGCTTCACGTACCCCCTAGAAATGTGTATGTAACTGGCGTACCCCTTGTATAGATAGATAAAACTATAGCTATAGTATAACAATGGGAATAAAATAAAACATATATATCAGTGGTTCTCAACCTTTTATGCTTCACGTACCCCCTGGAAATATGTATGTAACTGGCGTACCCCTTGTTTTGATAGATAAAACTATAGTTATAGTATATCAATGAGATAAAAAAAAACATATCAGTGGTTCTCAATCTTTTATGTTTCACGTACCCCCTGGAAATGTGTATGTAACTGGCGTACCCCTTTTATAGATAGATAAAACTATAATTATAGTATAACAATGGGAATAAAATAAAACATATATATCAGTGGTTCTCAACCTTTTATGCTTCACGTACCCCCTGGAAATGTGTATGTAACTGGCGTACTCCTTGTATAGATAGATAAAACTATAGTTATAATATAACAATGGGAATAAAATAAAACATATATATCAGTGGTTCTCTATCTTTTATGCTTCACGTACCCCCTGGAAATGTGTATGTAACTGGCGTACCACTTGTATAGATAGATAAAATTATAGTTATAGTATATCAATGGGAATAAAATAAAACATATATATCAGTGGTTCTCAAAATTTTATGCTTCACGTACCCCCTGAAAATGTGTATGTAACTGGCGTACCCCTTGTGTTGATAGATAAAACTATAGTTATAGTAAATCAATGGGAATAAAATAAAACATATATATCAGTGGTTCTCAACCTTTTATGCTTCACGTACCCCTGAAAATGTGTATGTAACTGGCGTACCCCTTGTATTGATAAATAAAAGTATAGTTATAGTATATCAATGGGATAAAGAAAAACATAGCAGTGGTTCTCAACCTTTTATGCTTCACGTACCCCCTGGAAATGTGTATGTAACTGGCGTACCCCTTGTATAGACAGATAAAACTATAGTTATAGTATAAGAATGGGAATAAAATAAAACATATATATCAGTGGTTCTCAAACTTTTATATTTCACGTACCCCCTGGAAATGTGTATGTAACTGGCGTACCCCTTGTATAGATAGATAAAACTATAGCTATAGTATAACAATGGGAATAAAATAAAACATATATATCAGTGGTTCTCAACCTTATATGCTTCACGTACCCCCTGGAAATGTGTATGTAACTGGCGTACTCCTTGTATAGATAGATAAAACTATAGTTATAGTATAACAATTTGAATAAAATAAAACATATATATCAGTGGTTCTCAAACTTTTATGCTTCACGTTATCCCTGGAAATGTGTATGTAGCTGGCGTACCCCTTGTATAGATAGATAAAACTATAGTTATAGTATAACAATGGGAATAAAATTAAACCTATATATCAGTGGTTCTCAACATTTTATGCTTCACGTACCCCCTGGAAATGTGTATGTAACTGGCGTACCCCTTGTATTGAGAGATAAAATTATAGTTATAGTATATCAATGGGATAAAAAAAACATAGAAGTAGTTCTCAACCTTTTATGCTTCACGTACCCCCTGGAAATGTGTATGTAACTGGCGTACCCCTTGTAAAATAGATAAATCTATATTTATAGTATAACAATGGGAATAAAATAAAACATATATATCAGTTGTTCTCAATCTTTTATGCTGCACGTACCCTCTGGAAATGTGTATGTAACTGGCGTACCCCTTGTATAGATAGATAAAACTATAGTTATAGCATAACAATGGGAATAAAATAAAACATATATATCAGGGGTTCTCAACCTTTTATGCATCACGTACCCCCTGGAAATGTGTATGTAGCTGGCGTACCCCTTGTATAGATAGATAAAACTATAGTTATAGTATAACAATGGGAATAAACTATACATATCAGTCGTTCTCAACCTTTTATGCTTCACGTACCCCCTAGAAATGTGTATGTCACTGGCGTACCCCTTGTATAGATAGATAAAACTATAGCTATAGTATAACAATGGGAATAAAATAAAACATATCAGTGTTTCTCAAACTTTTATGCTTTACGTACCCCCTGGAAATGTGTATGTAATTGGCGTACCCCTTGTATAGATAGATAAAACTATAGTTATAGTATAACAATGGGAATAAAATGAAACATATATATCAGTGGTTCTCAAACTTTTATGCTTCACATACCCCCTGGAAATGTGTATGTAACTGGCGTACCCCTTGTATAGATTGATAAAACTATAGTTAGAGTATAACAATGGGAATAAAATAAAACATATATATCAGTGGTTCTCAACCTTTTATGTTTCACGTACCCCCTGGAAATGTTTATGTAACTGGCGTACCTCTTGTATAAATAGATAAAATTATAGTTATAGTATAACAATGGGAATAAAATAAAACATCTATATCAGTGGTTCTCAACCTTTTATGCTTCACGTACCCCCTGGAAATGTGTATGTAACTGGCGTACCTCTTGTATAGATAGATAAAACTATAGTTATAGCATAACAATGAAATAAAAAAAAACATATCAGTGGTTCTCAACCTTTTATGCTTCACGTACCCCCTGGAAATGTGTATGTAACTGGCGTACCCCTTGTATCGATAGATAAAACTATAGCTATAGTATAACAATGGGAATAAAATGAAACATATATATCAGTGGTTCTCAACCTTTTATGCTTCACGTACCCCCTGGAAATGTGTATGTAACAGGCGTACCCCTTGTATCGATAGATAAAACTATAGCTATAGTATAACAATGGGAATAAAATAAAACATATATATCAGTGGTTCTCAACCTTATATGCTTCACGTACCCCCTGGAAATGTGTATGGAACTGGCGTACTCCTTGTATAGATAGATAAAACTATAGTTATAGTATAACAATGGGAATAAACTATACATATCAGTCGTTCTCAACCTTTTATGCTTCACGTACCCCCTAGAAACGTGTATGTAACTGGCGTACCCCTTGTAGAGATAGGTAAAACTATAGCTATAGTATAACAATGGGAATAAAATGAAACATATATATCAGTGGTTCTCAACCTTTTATGCTTCACGTACCCCCTGGAAATATGTATGTAACTGGCGTACCACTTGTATTGATAGATAAAACTATAGTTATAGTATATCAATGAGATAAAAAAAACATATCAGTGGTTCTCAACCTTTTATGCTTTACATACCCCCTGGAAATGTGTATGTAACTGGCGTACCCCTTGTGTTGATAGATAAAACTATAGTTATAGTAAATCAATGGGAATAAAATAAAACATATATATCAGTGGTTCTCAACCTTTTATGCTTCACGTACCATTGAAAATGTGTATGTAACTGGCGTACCCCTTGTGTTGATAAATAAAAGTATAGTTATAGTATATCAATGGGATAAAGAAAAACATAGCAGTGGTTCTCAACCTTTTATGCTTGACGTACCCCCTGGAAATGTGTATGTAACTGGCGTACCCCTTGTATAGACAGATAAAACTATAGTTATAGTATAACAATGGGAATAAAATAAAACGTATATATCAGTGGTTCTCAAACTTTTATGCTTCACGTACCCCCTGGAAATGTGTATGTAACTGGCGTACCCCTTGTATAGATAGATAAAACTATAGCTATAGTATACAATGGGTATAAAATAAAATATATATATCAGTGGTTCTCAACCTTTTATGCTTCACGTACCCCCTGGAAATGTGTATGTAACTGGCGTACCCCTTGTATTGATAGATAAAACTATAGTTATAGTATATCAATAAGATAAAAAAAAACATATCAGTGGTTTTCAACCCTTAATGCTTCACGTACCCCCTGGAAATGTGTATGTAACTGGCGTACCCCTTGTATAGATAGATAAAACTATAGTTATAGTATATCAATGGGAATAAAATAAAACATATATATCAGTGGTTCTCAACCTTATATGTTTCACGTACCCCCTGGAAATGTGTATGTAACTGGTGTACCCCTTGTATCGATAGATAAAACTATAGCTATAGTATAACAATGGGAATAAAATAAAACATATATATCAGTGGTTCTCAACCTTATATGCTTCACGTACCCCCTGGAAATGTGTATGTAACTGGCGTACTCCTTGTATAGATAGATAAAACTATAGTTATAGTATAACAATGGGAATAAAATAAAACATATATATCAGTGGTTCTCAAACTTTTATGCTTCACGTATCCCCTGGAAATGTGTATGTAGCTGGCGTACCCCTTGTATAGATAGATAAAACTATAGTTATAGTATAACAATGGGAATAAAATAAAACATATATATCAGTGGTTCTCAACCTTATATGCTTCACGTACCCCCTGGAAATGTGTATGTAACTGGCGTACTCCTTGTATAGATAGATAAAACTATAGTTATAGTATAACAATGGGAATAAAATAAAACATATATATCAGTGGTTCTCAAACTTTTATGCTTCACGTACCCCCTGGAAATGTGTATGTAACTGGCGTACCACTTGTAAAATAGATAAATCTATAGTTATAGTATAACAATGGGAATAAAATGAAACATATATATCAGTGGTTCTCAACCTTTTATGCTTCACGTACCCCCTGGAAATGTGTATGTAACTGGCGTACTCCTTGTATAGATAGATAAAACTATAGTTATAGTATAACAATGGGAATAAACTATACATATCAGTCGTTCTCAACCTTTTATGCTTCACGTACCCCCTAGAAATGTGTATGTAACTGGCGTACCCCTTGTGTTGATAGATAAAACTATAGTTACAGTAAATCAATGGGAATAAAATAAAACATATATATCAGTGGTTCTCAACCTTTTATGCTTCACGTACCATTGAAAATGTGTATGTAACTGGTGTACCCCTTGTGTTGATAAATAAAAGTATAGTTATAGTATATCAATGGGATAAAGAAAAACATAGCAGTGGTTCTCAACCTTTTATGCTTGACGTACCCCCTGGAAATGTGTATGTAACTGGCGTACCCCTTGTATAGACAGATAAAACTATAGTTATAGTATAACAATGGGAATAAAATAAAACGTATATATCATTGGTTCTCAAACTTTTATGTTTCACGTACCCCCTGGAAATGTGTATGTAACTGGCGTACCCCTTGTATAGATAGATAAAACTATAGCTATAGTATACAATGGGTATAAAATAAAATATATATATCAGTGTTTCTCAACCTTTTATGCTTCACGTACCCCCTGGAAATGTGTATGTAACTGGCGTACCCCTTGTATTGATAGATAAAACTATAGTTATAGTATATCAATGAGATAAAAAAAAACATATCAGTGGTTCTCAACCCTTGATGCTTCACGTACCCCGTGGAAATGTGTATGTAATTGGCGTAACCCTTGTATAGATAGATAAAACTATAGTTATAGTATAACTATGGGAATAAAATAAAACATATATATCAGTGGTTCTCAAACTTTTATGCTTCACGTATCCCCTGGAAATGTGTATGTAGCTGGCGTACCCCTTGTATAGATAGATAAAACTATAGTTATAGTATAAGAATGGGAATAAAATAAAAGATATATATATCAGTGGTTCTCAACCTTTTATGCTTCACGAACCCTCTGGAAATGTGTATGTAACTGGCGTAACCCTTGTATAGATAGATAAAACTATAGTTATAGTATAACTATGGGAATAAAATAAAACATATATATCAGTGGTTCTCAACCTTTTATGCTTCACGTACCCCCTGGAAATGTGTATGTAACTGGCATACCCCTTGTATCGATAGATAAAACTATAGCTGTAGTATAACAATGAGAATAAAATAAAAGATATATATCAGTGGTTCTCAACCTTTTATGCTTCACGTACCCCCTGGAAATGTGTATGTAACTGGCGTACCCCTTGTATTGACAGATAAAATTATAGTTATAGTATATCAATGGGATAAAAAAAACATAGCAGTAGTTCTCAACCTTTTATGCTTCACGTACCCCCTGGAAAGTGAATGTAACTGGCGTACCGCTTGTAAAATAGATAAATCTATAGTTATAGTATAACAATGGGAATAAAATAAAACATATATATCAGTGGTTCTCAACCTTTTATGCTTCACGTACCCTCTGGAAATGTGTATGTAACTGGCGTACCCCTTGTATAGATAGATAAAACTATAGTTATGGCATAACAATGGGAATAAAATAAAACATATATATCTGGGGTTCTCAACCTTTTGTGCTTCACGTACCCCCTGGAAATGTGTATGTAACTGGCGTACCCCTTGTATTGACAGATAAAATTATAGTTATAGTATATCAATGGGATAAAAAAACATAGCAGTAGTTCTCAACCTTTTATGCTTCACGTACCCCCTGGAAATGTGTATGTAACTGGCGTACCCCTTGTAAAATAGATAAATCTATAGTTATAGTATAACAATGGGAATAAAATAAAACATATATATCAGTGGTTCTCAACCTTTTATGCTTCACGTACCCCCTGGAAATGTGTATGTAGCTGGCGTACCCCTTGTATTGATAGATAAAACTATAGTTATAGTATATGAATGAGATAAAAAAAAACATATCAGTGGTTCTCAACCCTTTATGCTTCACGTACCCCCTGGAAATGTGTATGTAACTGGCGTACCCCTTGTATAGATAGATAAAACTATAGTTATAGTATAACAATGGGAATAAAATAAAACATATATATATATATCAGTGGTTCTCAACCTTTTATGCTTCACGTACCCCCTGGAAATGTGTATGTAACTGGCGTACTCCTTGTATAGATAGATAAAACTATAGTTATAGTATAACAATGGGAATAAAATAAAACATATATATATCAGTGGTTCTCAACCTTTTATGCTTCACGTACCCCCTGGAAATGTGTATGTAACTGGCGTACTCCTTGTATAGATAGATAAAACTATAGTTATAGTATAACAATGGGAATAAAATAAAACATATATATATCAGTGGTTCCCAACCTTTTATGCTTTACGTACCCCCTGGAAATATGTATGTAACTGGTGTACCCCTTGTGTTGATAGATAAAACTATAGTTATAGTAAATCAATGGGAATAAAATAAAACATATATATCAGTGGTTCTCAACCTTTTATGCTTCACGTACCCCTGAAAATGTGTATGTAACTGGCGTACCCCTTGTATTGATAAATAAATGTATAGTTATAGTATATCAATGGGATAAAGAAAAACATAGCAGTGGTTCTCAACCTTTTATGCTTCACGTACCCCCTGGAAATGTGTATGTAACTGGCGTACCCCTTGTATAGACAGATAAAACTATAGTTATAGTATAACAATGGGAATAAAATAAAACATATATATCAGTGGTACTCAAACTTTTATGCTTCACGTACCCCCTGGAAATGTGTATGTAACTGGCGTACACCTTGTATAGACAGATAAAACTATAGTTATAGTATAACAATGGGAATAAAATAAAACATATATATCAGTGGTTCTCAAACTTTTATGCTTCACGTACCCCCTGGAAATGTGTATGTAACTGGCGTACCCCTTGTATAGATAGATAAAACTATAGCTATAGTATACAATGGGTATAAAATAAAACATATATATCAGTGGTTCTCAACCTTTTATGCTTCACGTACCCCCTGGAAATGTGTATGTAACTGGCGTACCCCATGTATTGATAGATAAAACTATAGTTATAGTATATCAATGGGAATAAAATAAAACATATATATCAGTGGTTCTCTATCTTTTATGCTTCACGTACCCCCTTGAAATGTGTATGTAGCTGGCGTACCCCTTGTATAGATAGATAAAACTATAGTTATAGTATAACAATGGGAATAAAATAAAAGATATATATCAGTGGTTCTCAACCTTTTATGCTTCACGTACCCCCTGGAAATGTGTATGTAACTGGCGTACCCCTTGTATTGACAGATAAAATTATAGTTATAGTATATCAATGGGATAAAAAAAACATAGCAGTAGTTCTCAACCTTTTATGCTTCACGTACCCCCTGGAAAGTGAATGTAACTGGCGTACCGCTTGTAAAATAGATAAATCTATAGTTATAGTATAACAATGGGAATAAAATAAAACATATATATCAGAGGTTCTCAACCTTTTATGCTTCACGTACGCTCTGGAAATGTGTATGTAACTGGCGTATCCCTTGTATAGATAGATAAAACTATAGTTATGGCATAACAATGGGAATAAAATAAAACATATATATCTGGGGTTCTCAACCTTTTGTGCTTCACGTACCCCCTGGAAATGTGTATGTAACTGGCGTACCCCTTGTATTGACAGATAAAATTATAGTTATAGTATATCAATGGGATAAAAAAACATAGCAGTAGTTCTCAACCTTTTATGCTTCACGTACCCCCTGGAAATGTGTATGTAACTGGCGTACCCCTTGTAAAATAGATAAATCTATAGTTATAGTATAACAATGGGAATAAAATAAAACATATATATCAGTGGTTCTCAACCTTTTATGCTTCACGTACCCCCTGGAAATGTGTATGTAGCTGGCGTACCCCTTGTATTGATAGATAAAACTATAGTTATAGTATATGAATGAGATAAAAAAAACATATCAGTGGTTCTCAACCCTTTATGCTTCACGTACCCCCTGGAAATGTGTATGTAACTGGCGTACCCCTTGTATAGATAGATAAAACTATAGTTATAGTATAACAATGGGAATAAAATAAAACATATATATATCAGTGGTTCTCAACCTTTTATGCTTCACGTACCCCCTGGAAATGTGTATGTAACTGGCGTACTCCTTGTATAGATAGATAAAACTATAGTTATAGTATAACAATGGGAATAAAATAAAACATATATATATCAGTGGTTCCCAACCTTTTATGCTTTACGTACCCCCTGGAAATATGTATGTAACTGGTGTACCCCTTGTGTTGATAGATAAAACTATAGTTATAGTAAATCAATGGGAATAAAATAAAACATATATATCAGTGGTTCTCAACCTTTTATGCTTCACGTACCCCTGAAAATGTGTATGTAACTGGCGTACCCCTTGTATTGATAAATAAAAGTATAGTTATAGTATATCAATGGGATAAAGAAAAACATAGCAGTGGTTCTCAACCTTTTATGCTTCACGTACCCCCTGGAAATGTGTATGTAACTGGCGTACCCCTTGTATAGACAGATAAAACTATAGTTATAGTATAACAATGGGAATAAAATAAAACATATATATCAGTGGTACTCAAACTTTTATGCTTCACGTACCCGCTGGAAATGTGTATGTAACTGGCGTACCCCTTGTATAGATAGATAAAACTATAGCTATAGTATACAATGGGTATAAAATAAAACATATATATCAGTGGTTCTCAACCTTTTAT
Source organism: Ryuthela nishihirai (assembly GCA_038380435.1). NCBI lineage: Eukaryota > Metazoa > Arthropoda > Arachnida > Araneae > Heptathelidae > Ryuthela > Ryuthela nishihirai. The sequence continues at coordinate 28,602,721 of JAWZYU010000028.1, read as the reverse complement.
GCTTCACGTACCCCCTGGAAATGTGTATGTAACTGGCGTACCCCATGTATTGATAGATAAAACTATAGTTATAGTATATCAATGGGAATAAAATAAAACATATATATCAGTGGTTCTCTATCTTTTATGCTTCACGTACCCCCTTGAAATGTGTATGTAGCTGGCGTACCCCTTGTATAGATAGATAAAACTATAGTTATAGTATAACAATGGGAATAAAATAAAACTTATATATCAGTGGTCCTCAAACTTTTATGCTTCACGTACCCCCTGGAAATGTGTATGTAACTGGCGTACCCCTTGTAGTGACAGATAAAATTATAGTTATAGTATATGAATGGGATAAAAAAAACATAGCAGTAGTTCTCAACCTTTTATGCTTCACGTACCCCCTGGAAATGTGTATGTAACTGGCGTACCCCTTGTAAAATAGATAAATCTATAGTTACAGTATAACAATGGGAATAAAATAAAACATATATATCAGTGGTTCTCAACCTTTTATGCTTCACGTACCCTCTGGAAATGTGTATGTAGCTGGCGTACCCCTTGTATAGATAGATAAAACTATAGTTATAGTATAACAATGGCAATAAACTATACAAATCTGTCGTTCTCAACCTTTTATGCTTCACGTACCCCCTAGAAATGTGAATGTAACTGGCGTACCCCTTGTATAGATAGATAAAACTATAGCTATAGTATAACAATGGAAATAAAATAAAACATATATATCAGTGGTTCTCAACCTTTTATGCTTCACGTACCCCCTGGAAATATGTATTTAACTGGCGTACCCCTTGTATTGATAGATAAAACTATAGTTATAGTATATCAATGAGATAAAAAAAACATATCAGTGGTTCTCAACCTTTTATGCTTTACGTACCCTTTGGAAATGAGTATTTAACTGGCGTACCCCTTGTATAGATAGATAAATCTATAGTTATAGTATAACAATGGGAATAAAATGAAACATATATATCAGTGGTTCTCAACCTTTTATGCTTCACGTACCCCCTGGAAATGTGTATGTAACTGGGGTACCCCTTGTATAGATTGATAAAACTATAGTTATAGTATAACAATGGGAATAAAATAAAACATATATATCAGTGGTTCTCAATCTTTTATGTTTCACGTACCCCCTGGAAATGTTTATGTAACTGGCGTACCTCTTGTATAAATTGATAAAATTATAGTTATAGTATAACAATGGGAATAAAATAAAACATATATATCAGTGGTTCTCAACCTTTTATGCTTCACGTACCCCCTGGAAATGTGTATGTAACTGGCGTACCCCTTGTATAGATAGATAAAACTATAGCTATAGTATACAATGGGAATAAAATAAAACATATATATCAGTGGTTCTCAACGTTTTATGCTTCACGTACCCCCTGGAAATGTGTATGTAGCTGGCGTACCCCTTGTATAGATAGATAAAACTATAGTTATTGTATAACAAATGGAATAAAATATTCATATCAGTCGTTCTCAACCTTTTATGCTTCACGTACCCCCTAGAAATGTGTATGTAACTGGCGTATACCTTGTATAGATAGATAAAACTATAGCTATAGTATAACAATGGGAATAAAATAAAACATATATATCAGTGGTTCTCAACATTTTATGCTTCACGTATCCCCTGGAAATATATATGTAACTGGCGTACCCCTTGTTTTGATAGATAAAACTATAGTTATAGTATATCAATGAGATAAAAAAAAACATATCAGTGGTTCTCAACCTTTTATGCTTCACGTACCCCCTGGAAATGTGTATGTAACTGGCGTACCCCTTTTATAGATAGATAAAACTATAGTTATAGTATAACAATGGGAATAAAATAAAACATATATATCAGTGGTTCTCAACCTTTTATGCTTCACGAACCCTCTGGAAATGTGTATGTAACTGGCGTAACCCTTGTACAGATAGATAAAACTATAGTTATAGTATAACAATGGGAATAAAATAAAACATATATATATCAGTGGTTCTCAACCTTTTATGCTTCACGAACCCTCTGGAAATGTGTATGTAACTGGCGTAACCCTTGTACAGATAGATAAAACTATAGTTATAGTATAAAAATGGGAATAAAATAAAACATATATATCAGTGGTTCTCAATCTTTTATGCTTCACGTACCCCCTGGAAATGTGTATGTAACTGGCGTACCCCTTGTATCGATAGATAAAACTATAGCTATAGTATAACAATGTGAATAAAATAAAACATATATATCAGTGGTTCTCAATCTTTTATGCTTCACGTACCCCCTGGAAATGTGTATGTAACTGGCGTACTCCTTGTATAGATAGATAAAACTATAGTTATAGTATAACAATGTAAATAAAATAAAACATATATATCAGTGGTTCTCTATCTTTTATGCTTCACGTACCCCCTGGAAATGTGTATGTAACTGGCGTACCCTTTGTATAGATAGGCAAAACTATAGTTATAGCATAACAATGGGAATAAAATAAAATATATATATCAGGGGTTCTCAACCTTTTATGCTTCACGTACCCCTGAAAATGTGTATGTAACTGGCGTACCCCTTGTATTGATAAATAAAAGTATAGTTATGGTATATCAATGGGATAAAGAAAAACATAGCAGTGGTTCTCAACCTTTTATGCTTCACGTACCCCCTGGAAATGTGTATGTAACTGGCGTACCCCTTGTATAGACAGATAAAACTATAGTTATAGTATAACAATGGGAATGAAATAAAACATATATATCTGTGGTTCTCAAACTTTTATGCTTCACGTACCCCCTGGAAATGTGTATGTAACTGGCGTACCCCTTGTATAGATACATAAAACTATAGCTATAGTATACAATGGGTATAAAATAAAACATTTATATCAGTTGTTCTCAACCTTTTATGCTTCACGTACCCACTGGAAATGTGTATGTAACTGGCGTACCCCTTGTATTGATAGATAAATCTATAGTTATTGTATATCAATGAGATAAAAAAAACATATCAGTGGTTCTCAACCCTTTATGCTTCACGTACCCCCTGGAAATGTGTATGTAACTGGCGTACCTCTTGTATAGATAGATAAAACTATAGTTATAGTATAACAATGGGAATAAAATAAAACATATATATATCAGTGGTTCTCAACCTTTTATGCTTCACGAACCCTCTGGAAATGTGTATGTAACTGGCATAACCCTTGTATAGATAGATAAAACTATAGCTATAGTATAACAATGGGAATAAAATAAAACATATATATATCAGTGGTTCTCAACCTTTTATGCTTCACGTACCCCCTGGAAATGTGTATGTAACTGGCGTAACCCTTGTATCGATAGCTAAAACTATAGCTATAGTATAACAATGGGAATAAAATAAAACTTATATATCAGTGGTTCTCTACCTTTTATGCTTCACGTACCCCCTGGAAATGTGTATGTAACTGGCGTACTCCTTGTATAGATAGATAAAACTATAGTTATAGTATAACAATGGGAATAAAATAAAACATATATATCAGTGGTTCTCTATCTTTTATGCTTCACGTACCCCCTGGAAATGTGTATGTAACTGGCGTACCCCTTGTATAGATAGATAAATCTATAGTTACAGTATAACAATGGGAATAAAATTAAATATATATATCAGTGGTTCTCACCCTTTTATGCTTCATGTATCCCCTGGAAATGTGTATGTAGCTGGCGTACCCCTTGTATAGATAGATAAAACTATAGTTATAGTATAACAATGGGAATAAAATAAAACATATATATCAGTGGTCCTCAACCTTTTATGCTTCACGTACCCCCTGGAAATGTGTATGTAACTGGCGTACCCCTTGTATTGACAGATAAAATTATAGTTATAGTATATCAATGGGATATAAAAAACATAGCAGTAGTTCTCAACCTTTTATGCTTCACGTACCCCCTGGAAATATGTATGTAACTGGCGTACCCCTTGTATAGATAGATATAACTATAGCTATAGTATAACAATGGGTATAAAACATATATATCAGTTGTTCTCAACCTTTTATGCTTCACGTACCCGTTGAAATATGTATGTAACTGGCGTACCCCTTGTATTGATAGATAAAACTATAGTTATAGTATATCAATGAGATAAAAAAAACATATCAGTGGTTCTCAACATTTTATGCTTTACGTACCCGCTGGAAATGTGTATGTAACTGGCGTACCCCTTGTATAGATAGATAAAACTATAGTTATAGTATAACAATGGGAATAAACTATACATATCAGTCGTTCTCAACCTTTTTTGGTTCACGTACCCCCTAGAAATGTGTATGTAACTGGCGTACCCCTTGTATAGATAGATAAAACCATAGCTATAGTATAACAATGGGTATAAAACATATATATCAGTTGTTCTCAACCTTTTATGCTTCACGTACCCGTTGAAATATGTATGTAACTGGCGTACCCCTTGTATTGATAGATAAAACTATAGTTATAGTATATCAATGAGATAAAAAAAACATATCAGTGGTTCTCAAACTTTTATGCTTTACGTACCCGCTGGAAATGTGTATGTAACTGGCGTACCCCTTGTATAGATACACAAAACTATAGTTATAGTATAACAATGGGAATAAAATAAAACAGATATATCAGTGGTTCTCAACCTTTTATGTTTCACGTACCCCCTGGAAATATTTATGTAACTGGCGTACCTCTTGTAGAAATAGATAAAACTATAGTTATAGTATAACAATGGGAATAAAATAAAACATATATATCAGTGGTTCTCTATCTTTTATGCTTCACGTACCCCCTGGAAATGTGTATGTAACTGGCGTAGCCCTTGTATAGATAGACAAAACTATAGTTATAGCATAACAATGGGAATAAAATAAAACATATATATCAGTGGTTCTCAAACTTTTATGCTTCACGTACCCCCTGGAAATATGTATGTAACTGGCGTACCCCTTGTATTGATAGATAAAACTATAGTTATAGTATATCAATGAGATAAAAAAAACATAGCAGTGGTTCTCAACCTTTTATGCTTTACGTACCCCCTGGAAATGTGTATGTAACTGGCGTACCCCTTGTATAGATACATAAAACTATAGTTATAGTATAACAATGGGAATAAAATAAAACAGATATATCAGTGGTTCTCAACCTTTTATGTTTCACGTACCCCCTGGAAATGTTTATGTAACTGGCGTACCTCTTGTAGAAATAGATAAAACTATAGTTATAGTATAACAATGGGAATAAAATAAAACATATATATCAGTGGTTCTCTATCTTTTATGCTTCACGTACCCCCTGGAAATGTGTATGTAACTGGCGTAGCCCTTGTATAGATAGACAAAACTATAGTTATAGCATAACAATGGGAATAAAATAAAACATATATATCAGTGGTTCTCAAACTTTTATGCTTCACGTACCCCCTGGAAATATGTATGTAACTGGCGTACCCCCTGGAAATATGTATGTAACTGGCGTACCCCTTGTATTGATAGATAAAACTATAGTTATAGTATAGCAATGGGAATAAAATAAAACATATATATCAGTGGCTCTCAACCTTTTATGCTTGACGTACCCCCTGGAAATGTGTATGTAACTGGCGTACCCCTTGTATAGATACATAAAACTATAGTTATAGTATAACAATGGGAATAAAATAAAACAGATATATCAGGGGTTCTCAAACTTTTATGCTTCACGTACCCCCCTGGAAATGTGTATGTAACTGGCGTACCACTTGTATAGATAGATAAAATTATAGTTATAGTATATCAATGGGAATAAAATAAAACATATATATCAGTGGTTCTCAACCTTTTATGCTTGACGTACCCCCTGAAAATGTGTATGTAACTGGCGTACCCCTTGTGTTGATAGATAAACTATAGTTATAGTAAATCAATGGGAATAAAATAAAACATATATATCAGTGGTTCTCAACCTTTTATGCCTCACGTACCCCTGAAAATGTGTATGTAACTGGCGTACCCCTTGTATAGATAGATAAAACTATAGTTATAGTATAACAATGGGAATAAAATAAAACATATATATCAGTGGTTCTCAAACTTTTATGCTTCACGTACCCCCTGGAAATGTGTATGTAACTGGCGTACCCCTTGTATAGATAGATAAAACTATATAGCTATAGTATACAATGGGAATAAAATAAAACATATATATCAGTGGTTCTCAACCTTTTATGCTTCACGTACTCCCTGGAAATGTGTATGTAACTGGCGTACCCCTTGTATTGATAGATAAAACTATAGTTATAGTATATCAATGAGATAAAGAAAAACATATCAGTGGTTCTCAACCCTTTATGCTTAACGTACCCCCTGGAAATGTGTATGTAACTGGCGTACCCCTTGTATAGATAGATAAAACTATAGTTATAGTATAACAATGGGAATAAAATAAAACATATATATATCAGTGGTTCTCAACCTTTTATGCTTCACGTACCCCCTGGAAATGTGTATGTAACTGGCGTACTCCTTGTATAGATAGATAAAACTATAGTTATAGTATAACAATGGGAATAAAATAAAACATATATATCAGTGGTTCTCTATCTTTTATGCTTCACGTACCCCCTGGAAATGTGTATGTAACTGGCGTACCCCTTGTATAGATAGATAAATCTATAGTTATAGTATAGCAATGGGAATAAAATAAAACATATATATCAGTGGTTCTCAAACTTTTATGCTTCACGTACCCCCTGGAAATGTGTATGTAGCTGGCGTATCCCTTGTATAGATAGATAAAACTATAGTTATAGTATAACAATGGGAATAAAATAAAACATATATATCAGTGGTTCTCAACCTTTTATGCTTCACGTACCCTCTGGAAATGTGTATGTAACTGGCGTACCCCTTGTATTGACAGATAAAATTATAGTTATAGTATATCAATGGGATAAAAAAAACATAGCAGTAGTTCTCAACCTTTTATGCTTCACGTACCCCCTAGAAATGTGTATGTAACTGGCGTACCCCTTGTATAGATAGATAAAACTATAGCTATAGTATAACAATGGTAATAAAATAAAACATATATATCAGTGGTTCTCAACCTTTTATGCTTTACGTACCCCCTGGAAATATGTATGTAACTGGCGTACCCCTTGTATTGATAGATAAAACTATAGTTATAGTATAACAATGGGAATAAAATAAAAGATATATATATCAGTGGTTCTCAACCTTTTATGCTTCACGTACCCCCTGGAAATGTGTATGTAACTGGCGTACTCCTTGTATAGATAGATAAAACTATAGTTATAGTATAACAATGGGAATAAAATAAAACATATATATCAGTGGTTCTCTATCTTTTATGCTTCACGTACCCCCTGGAAATGTGTATGTAACTGGCGTACCACTTGTATAGATAGATAAAATTATAGTTATAGTATAACAATGGGAATAAAATAAAACATATATATCAGTGGTTCTCAAACTTTTATGCTTCACGTACCCCCTGGAAATGTGTATGTAACTGGCGTACCCCTTGTATAGATAGATAAAACTATATAGCTATAGTATACAATGGGAATAAAATAAAACATATATACCAGTGGTTCTCAACCTTTTATGCTTCACGTACTCCCTGGAAATGTGTATGTAACTGGCGTACCCCTTGTATTGATAGATAAAACTATAGTTATAGTATAACAATGGGAATAAAATAAAACATATATATCAGTGGTTCTCAACCTTTTATGCTTTACGTTCCCCCTGGAAATGTGTATGTAACTGGCGTACCCCTTGTATAGATAGATAAAACTATAGTTATAGTATAACAATGGGAATAAAATAAAACATATATATCAGTGGTTCTCAACCTTTTATGCTTCACGTACCCCCTGGAAATGTGTATGTAACTGGCGTACCCCTTGTATAGATAGATAAAACTATAGTTATAGTATAACAATGGGAATAAAATAAAAGATATATATCAGTGGTTCTCAACCTTTTATGCTTCACGTACCCCCTGGAAATGTGTATGTAACTGGCGTACCCCTTGTATCGATAGATAAAACTATAGCTATAGTATAACAATGGGAATAAAATAAAACATATATATCAGTGGTTCTCAACCTTTTATGCTTCACGTACCCCCTGGAAATGTGTATGTAACTGGCGTACTCCTTGTATAGATAGATAAAACTATAGTTATAGTATAACAATGGGAATAAAATAATACATATATATCAGTGGTTCTCTATCTTTTATGCTTCACGTACCCCCTGGAAATGTGTATGTAACTGGCGTACCCCTTGTATAGATAGATAAAACTATAGTTATAGTATAACAATGGGAATAAAATAAAACTTATATATCAGTGGTTCTCAACCTCTTATGCTTCACGTTCCCCCTGGAAATGTGTATGTAACTGGCGTACCCCTTGTATAGATAGATAAATCTATAGTTATAGTATAACAATGGGAATAAAATAAAACATATATATCCGTGGTTCTCAACCTTTTATGCTTCACGTACCCCCTGGAAATGTGTATGTAACTGGCGTACCCCTTGTATAGCTAGATAAAACTATAGTTATAGTATAACAATGGGAATAAAATAAAACATATATATCTGTATTTCTCAACGTTTTATGCTTCACGTACCACCTGGAAATGTGTATGTAACTGGCGTACCCCTTGTATAGATAGATAAGACTATAGTTATAGTATAACAATGGGAATAAAATAAAACATATATATCAGTGGTTCTCAAAGGTTTATGCTTTACGTACCCCCTGGAAATGTGTATGTAACTGGCGTACCCCTTGTATAGATAGATAAAACTGTAGTTATAGTATAACAATGGGAATAAAATAAAACATATATATCAGTGGTTCTCAATCTTTTATGCTTCATGTACCCCCTGGAAATGTGTATGTAACTGGCGTACCCCTTGTATAGATAGATAAAACTATAGTTATAGTATAACAATGGGAATAAAATAAAACATATATATCAGTGGTTCTCAATCTTTTATGCTTCATGTACCCCCTGAAAATGTGTATGTAACTGGCGTTCCCCTTGTGAAGATAGATAAAACTATAGTTATAGTATAATAAGGCTAACTTATCGATTTTGTTACTAGATATAGCGACTTTTGAGGTCTCACAGGGTACTCCAAAAACATTTAACGCGTACCTCACGTTGAGAACTCCTGGTATAAAGTATTAAAGATATGTGTGATAAATGGGTACTCCACAAATTGACAGAAAATATATTTCTGTCAATTTCTTGATACTGATTAATATATAATATTTTCTTGATACTGAAAATATATTTTTGTCAATATTCTTGATACTGATGTCTAATATTGAGTTCGTAAACGAATTCGAATATTTTTCCCACCATTCTTCCTCCCTCCCTACAAGGGGGTACTGATTTTTGCGGCGGTCGACGAACCGGGTTATATCTCAAATTATAGCTTGCGAAGTCTCCACTGTCATGCTACCTCAAATACGATTCCAAAAGGGAGGAAAATTAATCGATGAAAGTTTGAAAGGAGAAGTGTGTTTAGTGACAAAGCAAAAAAATATATAAATAAATTTAAAATAAAAAAATACTCATCTTTCTATATGGGCCCTAAAAAGTAGAAAATAAACCTAAAGCACATTGATGGTGCCAAATCTTCTTTTGAAGTAAATAAGAACTCAATGACTGATTGCACCAATCGATATGCTTTAGGTTTATTTTCTACTATTTATTTTCCCTTCTTAGCTTTCTTTTTCGAAACTTTTTTAATTTATTTACATTTTTCAAGAATAATTTTTCGCATACATAAAATGAATTTTTTTCTAAATATGTATAATTAAATAATATGTTGATTTCATGTCCTTGTTTAACATTAATTTTTTGATTATATTATTACTTACTTATGGTCAAATTTTAGCTTCATATGTAAGAATTTTACTAAGGGTTCGAGTGAGAAAGTATTCTGTGGAGAAATTAAAATGGAAAACACTATTTTGAATAAGCCAAAGACATATTTATCTTAGATCACAAGGCAGTAACTTGACCATAGGTCAAAGGACTATAACCTATCCATTTTTAGATTATTTAGTGATTTTTAGGTTGGATTGGGTTGTTTTACCTCTGAGCGGCACTTTTTTTGCACAACATGGGCTAAATGCCCAGGTCACATGGACCCCGAAGGCTCAGAGAAGGTTGGGGGAGGGGACCCACTATAACATCTGTTGGGAGACAGATGGTAGCCTCCCGTCAAGGCCATCCAGCATGTTCTTTAACGTGCACAGGGTATGGCTCTCCCGCACACGGGACCACGGCTTAACGTCCCATTCGACGGGCGGCGGCCTTTCCAAGCCCATCGTTGTCCCCTACTGACCGTGGGCAGGGCGGGGAATTTTTGCGGAGATAAATCTCAACGCTGACCCAGCTGGGACTCGAACCTGGGAACTACAGATTACGAGCCTTGCGCGCTACCGACTGACCCACCCCTGCCCCAATGATTTTTAAAAATACACAGTTCAACAATTTTCATAAGTTATTGTTAAAATAAATCAATCATTTTTGTATGAAATAAGTCAAATACCTCTTAATTAACCAATTAGAATAAGATAACTTTGTTAATTAACCAGTGATATGGAAGAGCTGTTAAAGTTGCGACTACGCAGTCTCGAAGTCTCTCAGCGCGTCTGCAGATGCCACTGCTCTTATAAATATATGACACTTACTTGCAATCCTGTTTGCACTCTTCATAACAGCGGTCGATTTGACTGTTATTACCAAAACACGTGTATCCTGTAAAGAAACAATTTCAGAACCACATAAACGATGCTACACATATAATTAAACGAAATATATGAACACAAGATCAAAATAAATAATACAAAATAGAATAAAGGGATTCCAGCGACGAAACACCAATGGAAACAATTGAGACAATGAGACTTTGTCTTTCCACATTGAAGATATATCATTGGTTAATTTGAACTACCTATCGCTTTTTTCCATTTATTAACCAATGATTTCATCGATCAAAGCTCATTGGTTGACTGATAAGTGATTGACAGTTCAATCAGTCAATGATTGATGAGAATAGATACGATATTGCTCCATCCGTCGGATGGAACGTTAAACCGTGGCTTCGTGTGAAACAGTTTTTGCGCTGCTGTGTTTTACCTCTGAGAGGCTCTTTTTTGCACACCATGGGCTAAATGGCCAGGTCACATGGACCCCTAGGGCGCAGAGAAGGTTGGGGGAGGGGACCCACTGTAATAGCTGTTGGGAGACAGATGGTAGCCTCCCGTGCACAGGGTATGAGCTCTCCTGCACACGGGGCCACGGCTTAACGTCCCATCCGACGGAAGCTGGCCTGTCCAAGCCCATCGGTGTCCCCTATTGACCGTGGGCAGGGTGAGGAATTTTGTGGAGATAAATCTCAACGCTGACCTAGCTGGGACTCGAACCTGGGAACTACAGATTACGAGCCTGGCGCGCTACCGACTGAGTTCCCCCCCGCCCCAATGTGCACAGGGTGTCTGTGGGATATTTAAGGGAGAGGTTTGGGAGAAAGATTCCACCCCCTCCCCAAATGTATATGCTTTAAAACTATTTTGCATTTTTATGCTTAGCGCGCTTGGCTAGTGATCTAAGGGACCTGGGTTCGAGCCCCGGGTAAGGCATGGATGTATGTGTCGTTTTTCTGCTGAGGTCCTGCCATCCTCTCAGACTTCTACTATGGCATATAAACTGACAGGCTCCTGTCAGACCTCTGTGGCAAGCAGCTGCTTGAGGGGTATTTATTATTTTTATTTATGCTTTTAAAACATTTTGCAAATACACTACAGTAAATAAAAATGCAGTACTTGCAAGAAGTTATGCAAATGTGACGAAATTTAGGGAGGAGGGGTATATAGAAATGCGTGAAAATGATTAGGTTTGCAGGACGATCGAAACGATTGGACGGGCGCGAGCTGACGTCACAGGTGCGGAGCCCACGTGCGGAGCAGTCAAACACAGATAAAGGCTCTCTGGTTGACAAAACGTTGTCGAAATTTTTATAAATCGCTTAAAGATGCCTTACGCAGACGTAGACAGTCGTACCAACAGTTAACAAACGTTGATCGTGGAAGAATCATCAGCCTCAGAGAAGTTGGTTTGTCGTACAGAGATGTGGCCAACCTTGTTAGCCACAATCCCAACACCATCGGGTAGCGCGCCAGGCTCGTAATCTGTAGTTCCCAGGTTCGAGTCCCAGCTGGGTCAGCGTTGAGATTTATCTCCGCAAAATTCCCCGCCCTGTCCACGGTCAGTAGGGGACACCGATGGGCTTGGAAAGGCTGCCGTCCGTCGGATGGGACGTTAAGCCGTATCCCCGTGTATGGGAGAGCCATACCCTGTGCACGTTAAAGAACACGCTGGATGGCCTTGACGGGAGACTACCATCTGTCTCCCAATAGCTGTTCCAGTGGGTCCCCTCCCCCAACCTTCTCTGAGCCTTCGGGGTCCATGTGACCTGGCCATTTAGCCCATGGTATGCAAAAAAGTGCCGCTCAGAGGTAAAACAACCCAACCCAACACCATCGTATACATATGGCGCCAGTGGGTTCAAGAAGGATAAGGAATACGACGTATGACCAAGGAGCGACAGGACCGCTATTAGCGATGCTGGCATTGTGTGACAGATTCGCAACTGCAAAGGGACTGGCAACAGGTAACACGCCGAATACCTACCAGGTGGAGGTAAACAACAAGTCCTTACATTTTCATTGCAAGCCATGCATATCGTCCATCACTGCAATGCTATTCCGAAAGAATTACTATATATAGATTCTTTTAGAAGACTTAAAATGGAATTAAAATGTTATTTGGTATTTTCTATTTAGCCGATTATTATGTGTTGTGTTTTGTGGATTTATTTGATGTACACCATTTTTGTGGTTGAATGACCTATGTTTAATATAATTTATTCATTTTCCTGCAGATAAGCTATTTAGCATTGTGGGTCAAATGGTAAATGTAGTTGTATTCTTTACTCTTATGAATAAAAATTATATTCTTTAAAAAAAATAAAATTGCACCTCACATCTGCCCACTGAAATCAACCATAGTGTACGGATATTTTTTTGCTATGGTTGATTTCAGAATTCAGAAAAATATCGTTGCCAGATATTTTTTCTGAATTCTGAAATTAATCGTAGTGTTCGAATATTTTTTTGAGTGACTGTCCAGCTGAAAGACTACAGAAATAGGATGGAGTTTTTTTGCTTTTTGCATTTGTGTGAGTACAGACAGGTTCGGATCAAGAAGTGTGCCCAACAGATATAACTAATTGTGTTGTTTTTTTCTTGAGCTAGCGTGACTTCAACCAGGACAGACTGAAAGAGCGTGCTGTAGCTATTTTTTTCCCTTCTTGTGTGGAGACAGGATTGGCTCAGCCAACAGTGCACCAAACTCGAAATCTGCATTTCCCAATTCCAGTCCCGGATGTGCCTGCACTGAGACTTATCTCTGCTAACAGCCGCTTTGCTCTCTGGCAGAAAGGGGAAAGCGATGGAATTTTAACTAGGTTTGCTTTACAGTACTGTGCAAATTAGTTGGAACAATAGGAAAATGCAGTAACAAAGACAAAACTAAAATATTTATTTGTTTAATAGTGTACATAGTTAATAGTAAATGTGATCCCCCCGCCCTTAGCTTTAATTACTTCTTTCACCCTCTCAACCATTGATGCCACTAGCTTTCCACATCTCCTTCACTTCAGGGTCGTGGTACCACACTTTCATGACACTTTCTATCATTTTGGTTTTCGTCGTGCAATCCATCTTAGATATGCGCGCTTTAATAATGGCCCACAAATTTTCATTGGGGTTTAGATCGGGTGAATTTCTTGTCCACTCCAATACCTTCAAATGTTGCTGGGTAAAGAAGCTCTTAACAGGCTTAGAATTGTGGCATGGAGCCAGACCCTGTTGAAATACCCCATCGCCATTAGGAAACAGCTTCTGCAGTGTTGGGACCATTTTCGCTTCCAGAACGTCTATGTACTTTTTGCTGTCCATCATTCCTTCAATGGGGTGAAGCGTCGGTGGCCCGGAAGCTGCACGCGCAAGTTTAGACTTGCAGCAGAAGGTTATGAACAAGTTTAGACTTGCAGCAGAAGGTTATGAACAAGTTTAGACTTGCAGCAGTTTAGACTCTGCAGCGGAAGGGATTTAGCGTTCCTTCGCTTGTCCCAACTAATTCGCACGGTACCGTACTTTAGTGCAAAAATCAGCAGATATATTTTCCGTTTTTAGCATTTTTGTCGAGGATTTATTTTTATTAAAATTTGATAAATTGCATCTGCGTTTAAAAATTGGTTCACTTGAAATCATCGGCAAATAAATTCGCTTTCAACTTCATTCAAATGAAGCGATGTGCGGAAATAACCAGCATCGAGCAAACGCAGCTATAGCCTAGTGTCTGGCTGGGGTGGAGTGCGGTGGTTCAGTCGGTAGCGTGCCAGTCTCGTAATCTGTAGTTCCCAGGTTCGAGTCCCAGCTGGGTCAGCGCTGAGATTTATCTCTGTAAAATTCCCTGCCCATGGTCAGTATGGGACACCGATAGGCTTGGAAAAGCCGCCGCCCGTCGGATGGGACGTTAAACCGTGGCCCCGTGTGTGGGAGAGCCATACCCTGTGCACGTTAAAGAATACGCTGGATGGCCTTGACGGGAGGCTACCATCTGTCTCCCAACAGCTGTTCCAGTGGGTCTCCACCCCCCAACCTTCTCTGAGCCTTTGGGGTCCTTGTGACCTGGCCATTTAGTCCATGCTGTGCAAAAGAAGTGCCGCTCAGAGGTAAAACAAACCAATTCCTCTGATAATTTATTATTGAATAATTTATATAACGCTGTGAGTGACAAATACTACTACCATTAAGTATGTGGCAGCTTGGCTGCCCAACTTCTGATAATAGATGGCGCCACTAGTGAATCAAACAGGAAGGCTTATATGTTACTGGTTCAGTCGGTTGGTGGTCTAACGATTCCGATGCCTGGCATGTTTGTGGGAGACCTACGTTCGAATCCCAGTCAGGACAATTGATTTTTTTTTTTTATTTCAAGTGTTCCTTGCCTAGGACTTTTCCTGTGATAATTTATTACTAGAGTTCCTAGAATCGATTCCCAACTAAGCCATCAGTGAGAATTTTCTCCACAAGATCTATTTCTGCCCTGAGTGAGAAAGGAAATACTGATGGGCTAGGAAAGGATGCTGTCAGTTGGATATGCTAAATATCGTAAGCTCCGTGTGCAAGAGAGCAAAATGCATGACTTTCCCGGTGCATAAAAAAAAAAGAGTATGCAGGATAATCTGAGTGGTGGTTTATCTTATCCTCACAGCTCTACTGTTAGTCCGCTCCCCCTGCCCAACTCTGAGCCTCTTGCGGTTCTTGTGACCTGGCCATTTACTCTTTTGGGCACAAAATAGTTCTACTCAGAGTAAAATAACAACCATTTTTTTCTGAGTGTCACCATATCCCCAACTTTTTCCTTTCGTATAAAAATAAAATAGCCAGGGTCTTGCAGCTTGATTTCGACTCTAGCTCTGAGTAACTCCAGGCTCCGGGTCCAGCCAAAAAAGAAAAAAAAAGAAATTTCAACTAATTCTGTTAAATTTTAATATAGCTTCCTATTTCGTAAGAGTTTTCAGTTTAATTCATAACAAAATAGCCATAAACCTGGGGCGGGGGTGGCTCAGTCGGTAGCGCGCCAGGCTCGTAATCTGTAGTTCCCAGGTTCAAGTCCCAGCTGGGTGAGCGTTGAGATTTATCTCCGCAAAAATTCCCTGCCCACGGTCAGTAGGGGACACCGATGGGCTTGAAAAAGGCCGCCGTTCGTCGGATGGGACGTTAAGCCGTGGTCCCATGTGTACGCTGGATGGCCTTGACGGGAGACTACCATCTGTCTCCCAACAGCTGTTCCAGTGGGTTCTCTCCCCCCAACCTTCTCTGAGGCTTCGGGTTCCATGTGATCTGGCCATTTAGCCCATGGTGTGCAAAAAAGTGCCGCTCAGAGGTAAAACAACCCAACCCAAGCCATTAACCCTATCTGGGCTATTAGTTAGCGTACCAAACTGTTTAAGACCAGGCAGGTATGTCCTTGTATTAGTGGTTATATGAGAAATAGGATGGATATCTCCGTCCTTTGTGTAGGGAACTACTTTTTTTATAAAAAAATTCTGAATGTAGTCTAAATCTCTAAATTAAAGCTCAGTTTTATTAATTTCTTTTGCGTTTTGCTTATCAGCTACAACAAAACACGAAATAAAAATTTCAAATCAAGAATTTCCTACAGACTTCATTTTACCCTTAATTTCACTATTATCAACTTCGTTATGAACTGATTTGACAGTATTTGATATTTAGGACATTTACAATTGCTCAAAAACGTATCCGAACACTATGGTTGAATTCAGAAAAAATATCTGACAACGGTTTTTTTTAGAAATTAGGAAATTAGTGAAATAGTTAATTTTAGAAATTAGTGAATTAGTTTTCTGGCAACCTTCGTGTCACGTGACACGAAGGTTGCCAGATTACTAATTTCTAAAAAAACCGTTGTCAGATATTTTCTTCTGAATTCTGTTATCAACCATAGTGTTCGGATACTTTTTTGAGCGTCTTACAGATAGAATCTTTAAAACTCCGCATGCATTTTGAAGAAATCCATACAGAAATTTCTAAATAAAATT
Source organism: Ryuthela nishihirai (assembly GCA_038380435.1). Classification (NCBI taxonomy): domain Eukaryota; kingdom Metazoa; phylum Arthropoda; class Arachnida; order Araneae; family Heptathelidae; genus Ryuthela; species Ryuthela nishihirai. The sequence goes on along the minus strand of JAWZYU010000028.1, from coordinate 28,585,973 downwards.
AAGATTATTTGAATTTGGAAAGAAACTTTTTTTTTCAAAAAAGAAAAAGCAACAAGAACAAAAAACACTTATTTTTGCTAAACGCATATAATTGGTCGCAAATGCTACTTCTGCGATTTACTGTAAAATGATTATATATGCAATGTCTATCAATCAATCGTCATTAGAATACACGAACACATTTACTCGTATTTTAAGAATGAATTTTTTTCAGTAGTTGGGTAAATTTGACCATTTTGTTGTAAGGAACAGGGGAATAAATAAATCGGAAGTAAAGGGTTGGGTTGTTTTACCTCTTAGCGGCACTTTTTTGCACACCATGGGATAAATGATCAGGTCACAAGGACCCCGGAGGCTCAGAGAAGGTTGAGGGACCCACTGGAAGAGCTGTTGGGAGACAGATGGTAGCCTCCCGTCAAGGTCATCCAGCGTGTTTTTTAACGTGCACAGGGTATGGTTCTCCCGCACATGGGATCACGGCTTAACGTTCCCATCCGACGGACGGCAGTCTTTCCAAGCCCATCGGTGTCCCCTACTGACCGTGGGCAGGGCTGGGAGTTTTACGGAGATAAGTCTCAACGCTGACCCAGCTGGGACTCGAACCTGGAAACTGCAGATTACGAGCCTGGTGCACTACCGACTGAGCCACCCCCAATCGGAAGTTAAAATCAGGGTAATTTTGCAACATTTTATGGCTCTGGCTACAAATCCTTGTTTGTCATTTTGTTAGAATGAGAGCATTGAATTGATGACAGAATGAAATTGGATCGCTGCTCCTCTAGTGAATGGGTGAATCAGTTTCATTATTTTATGGCTTGTGCAGTCGCCAAGATGTCATCGATGATGTGAGTGAAGATATTTCATTTTTTTTGGAAGAGACAAATGACAAAATGTAGATGTGATGTTCGCTGATTTCCCCCTCCAATTAGCTCTTTCTCTTAAATTGTGTTAATTTCTCTTACCTTCTTCACGGCAGTATATTTCTTCATGAGGAAATACGACTTCTGGATAGACACATCCGCAGTACTTAAGGATAGCTTCCATGAAACACCTTTGGATACACATCTAAAAAAAAATTAATTTTATAAAAGCTAGTATAAATTCATCGTTAGCCACAATAATAATAAGAATTAAAGTTAAAAAACTTGATTTTTGGTTGAGAGTTTTACTTCTGAGCGGCACGTTTTTTTTACACAATGGGGTAAATGGCCAAATCACAAGGACACCGAAGACTCAGAGAAGGTTGGGCGGGGGGGACCCACTGGAACGGCTGTTGGGAGACAGATGGTAGCCTCCCGTTAAGGCCATCCAGCGTGTTCTTTAACGTGCACAGGGTATGGCTCTCCCGCACACGAGGCCATGGCTAACGTCCCATCCGACGGACGGCGGACTTTCCAAGCCCATCGGTGTCCCCTACTGCTCGTTGAATGGCGGGGAATTTTGCGGAGATAAATCTCAACGGACTTCACTATCTACATGAAAGTGAATTATATGTATCCAGTGACGATATGTGTAGAAAGAAGTGAACGAATCAGTTTCGACACTTGATACATTAACGGTTCTCATAGGTCAATAATTTACTAGGTTATCATTTATCAATCAAGTAATAAATCAATACAAGAAATCCTTGATATTGCTCCTTGAAACCACTGGTTGATTGGCAAATGATAGCTTAATCAAGTGGTGAACTAGGAGAACCAATGAGGATTTGGGTTGTTTTACCTCGGAGCGGCACTTTTTTGCACACCATGGGCTAAATGGCCATGGTCACAAGGACCCCGAAGGCTCAGAGAAGGTTGTGGGAGGGGACCAACTGGAACAGCTGTTGGGAGACAGATGGTAGTCTCCCGTCAAGGCCATCCAGCGTGTTCTTTAACGTGCACAGGGTATGGCTCTCCCGCACACGGGGCCACGGCTTAACGTCCCATCCGACGGACGGCGGCCTTTCCAAGCCCATCGGTGTCCCCTACTGACCGTGGGCAGGGAGGGGAATTTTGCGGAGATAAATCTCAACGCTGACCCAGCTGGGACTCGAACCTGGGAACTACAGATTACGAGCCTGGCGCGCTACCGACTGAGCCACCCCCGCCCCGAGAACTAATGAGGAACATTAGAGACTAGAACCCTGGAATTGCAGATTATGACACTGAAATTTTATTGACTGAGTGTAACCTCCATCTCATACTAACAGGACTTTGAACAAATGGAAAATAATAGAGGTGATCAATAATAAACGCACAGATTACTTGTCAACCTATAATTCAAGAAATAATTTTGTGGAAAAAATGAGTTTCTCTGCTGAGTGGGATTCGAACCTACACCTCCCGGTTACATGTCAGACATTTTAACTACTAAGTTATCACCAACTCTGTCATTTTTCCACTTTATTGTGACGTTTAAATTTCACTGTGTCTTGTCACTCATGGCGCCATCTATGATCAGGAAAGGTAACATCTAAATTTGCTCACCATGTAGATGTTGAATAAGGGAGTCATTCACGCTAAAGCGTTAATAATGCAAGAATCAAAAATAAATAAATCAAAAATAATTTAATAATGCAAGAATCAAAAATATTTATTTTTCTTGACATTAAATTATTATTACTATTACCTGTTGACATTTAATTCAAGAAATAACTTTGTGGAATGGGAGTGATGGATGGCTCCACGAGAGCTTGTCTCCCATTCCCATTCCACTTCTCTCCCGTGGAGCCATACACCACTCCCATTCCACTTCTCTCCCGTGGAGCCATCCACCACTCCCATTCCACTTCTCTCCCATGGAGCCATCCACCACTCCCATTCCACTTCTCTCCCGTAGAGCCGTCCACCACTCCCATTCCACTTCTCTCCCGTAGAGCCATCCACCATTCCCATTCCACTTCTCTCCCGTAGAGCCGTCCACCACTCCCATTCCACTTCTCTCCCGTAGAGCCATCCACCACTCCCATTCCACTTCTCTCCCGTGGAGCCATCCACCACTCCCATTCCACTTCTCTCCCGTGGAGCCATCCACCACTCCCATTCCACTTCTCTCCCGTGGAGCCATCCACCACTCCCATTCCACTTCTCTCCCGTGGAGCCATCCACCACTCCCATTCCACTTCTCTCCCATAGAGCCGTCCACCACTCCCATTCCACTTCTCTCCCGTAGAGCCGTCCACCACTCCCATTCCACTTCTCTCCCGTAGAGCCATCCACCACTCCCATTCCACTTCTCTCCCGTGGAGCCATCCACCACTCCCATTCCACTTCTCTCCCGTGGAGCCATCCACCACTCCCATTCCACTTCTCTCCCATGGAGCCATCCACCACTCCCATTCCACTTCTCTCCCGTAGAGCCGTCCAACACTCCCATTCCACTTCTCTCCCGTGGAGCCATCCACCACTCCCATTCCACTTCTCTCCCGTGGAGCCATCCACCACTCCCATTCCACTTCTCTCCCATGGAGCCATCCACCACTCCCATTCCACTTCTCTCCCGTAGAGCCGTCCACCACTCCCATTCCACTTCTCTCTCGTGGAGCCATCCACCACTCCCATTCCACTTCTCTCCCGTGGAGCCATCCACCACTCCCATTCCACTTCTCTCCCGTAGAGCCGTCCACCACTCCCATTCCACTTCTCTCCCGTGGAGCCATCCACCTCTCCCATTCCACTTCTCTCCCGTAGAGCCATCCACCTCTCCCATTCCACTTCTCTCCCGTAGAGTCATCCACCACTCCCATTCCACTTCTCTCCCGTAGAGCCGTCCACCACCCCCATTCCACTTCTCTCCCGTAGAGCCGTCCACCACCCCCATTCCACTTCTCTCCCGTGGAGCCATCCACCACTCCCATTCCACTTCTCTCCCGTGGAGCCATCCACCTCTCCCATACCATTTCTCTCCCGTAGAGCCATCCACCACTCCCATTCCACTTCTCTCCCGTAGAGCCGTCCACCACTCCAATTCCACTTCTCTCCCATGGAGCCATCCACCACTCCCATTCCACTTCTCTCCCGTGGAGCAGTCCACCACTCCCATTCCACTTCTCTCCCGTGGAGCCATCCACCACTCCCATTCCACTTCTCTCCCGTAGAGCCATCCACCACTCCCATTCCACTTCTCTCCCGTGGAGCCATCCACCACTCCCATTCCACTTTTCTCCCGTGGAGCCGTCCACCATTCCCATTCCACCTCTCTCCCGTGGAGCCATCCACCACTCCCATTCCACTTTTCTCCGGTGGAGCCATCCACCACTCCCATTCTACTTTTCTCCCAGGGAGCCATCCACCACTCCCATTCCACTTTTCTCCCGTGGAGCCATCCACCACTCCCATTCCACTTCTCTTCCGTGGAGCCATCCACCTCTCGCATCCCACTTCTCTCCTGTAGAGCCATCCACCTCTCCCATTCCACTTCTTTCCCGTAGAGCCGTCCACCACTCCCATTCCACTTCTTTCCCGTAGAGCCGTCCACCACTCCCATTCCACTTCTCTCGCGTGGAGCCATCCACCACTCCCATTCCACTCCTCTCCCGTGGAGCCATCCACCACTCCCATTCCACTTCTCTCCGGTGGATCCATCCACCACTCCCATTCCACTTCTCTCCCGTGGAGCCATCCACCACTCCCATTCCACTTCTCTCCCGTGGAGCCATCCACCTCTCCCATTCCACTTCTCTCCCGTAGAGCCATCCACCACTCCCATTCCACTTCTCTCCCGTAGAGCCATCCACCACTCCCATTCCACTTCTCTCCCGTGGAGCCATCCACCACTCCCATTCCACTTTTCTCCCGTGGAGCCGTCCACCATTCCCATTCCACCTCTCTCCCGTGGAGCCATCCACCACTCCCATTCCACTTTTCTCCGGTGGAGCCATCCACCACTCCCATTCTACTTTTCTCCCATGGAGCCATCCACCACTCCCATTCCACTTTTCTCCCGTGGAGCCATCCACCACTCCCATTCCACTTCTCTTCCGTGGAGCCATCCACCTCTCGCATCCCACTTCTCTCCTGTAGAGCCATCCACCTCTCCCATTCCACTTCTTTCCCGTAGAGCCGTCCACCACTCCCATTCCACTTCTTTCCCGTAGAGCCGTCCACCACTCCCATTCCACTTCTCTCGCGTGGAGCCATCCACCACTCCCATTCCACTCCTCTCCCGTGGAGCCATCCACCACTCCCATTCCACTTCTCTCCGGTGGATCCATCCACCACTCCCATTCCACTTCTCTCCCGTGGAGCCATCCACCACTCCCATTCCACTTCTCTCCCGTGGAGCCATCCACCTCTCCCATTCCACTTCTCTCCCGTAGAGCCATCCACCTCTCCCATTCCACTTCTCTCCCGTAGAGCCATCCACCACTCCCATTCCACTTCTCTACCGTAGAGCCGTCCACCACCCCCATTCCACTTCTCTCCCGTGGAGCCATCCACCACTCCCATTCCACTTCTCTCCCGTGGAGCCATCGACCTCTCCCATTCCACTTCTCTCCTGTAGAGCCATCCACCTCTCCCATACCATTTCTCTCCCGTAGAGCCGTCCACCACTCCAATTCCACTTCTCTCCCGTGGAGCCATCCACCACTCCCATTCCACTTCTCTCCCGTGGAGCAGTCCACCACTCCCATTCCACTTCTCTCCCGTGGAGCCATCCACCACTCCCATTCCACTTCTCTCCCGTAGAGCCGTCCACCACTCCCATTCCACTTCTCTCCCGTGGAGCCATCCACCACTCCCATTCCACTTCTCTCCCGTGGAGCCATCCACCACTCCCATTCCACTTCTCTCACGTGGAGCCATCCACCACTCCCATTCCACTTCTCTCCCGTGGAGCCATCCACCACTCCCTTTCCACTTCTCTCCCGTGGAGCCATCCACCACTCCCATTCCACTTCTCTCCCGTGGAGCCATCCACCACTCCCATTCCACTTCTCTCCCGTGGAGCCATCCACCACTCCCATTCCACTTCTCTCCCGTAGAGCCATCCACCACTCCCTTTCCACTTCTCTCCCGTAGAGCCGTCCACCACTCCCATTCCACTTCTCTCCCGTGGAACCATCGACCACTCCCATTCCACTTCTCTCCCGTGGAGCCATCCACCACTCCCATTCCACTTCTCTCCAGTGGATCCATCCACCACTCCCATTCCACTTCTCTCCCGTGGATCCATCCACCACTCCCATTCCACTTCTCTCCCGTGGATCCATCCGCCACTCCCATTCCACTTCTCTCCCTTGGATCCATCCGCCACTCCCATTCCACTTCTCTCCCGTGGAGCCATCCACCACTCCCATTCCACTTCTCTCCCGTGGAGCCATCCACCTCTCCCATTCCACTTCTCTCCCGTAGAGCCATCCACCTCTCCCATTCCACTTCTCTCCCGTAGAGCCATCCACCACTCCCATTCCACTTCTCTCCCGTAGAGCCGTCCACCACCCCCATTCCACTTCTCCCCAGTGGAGCCATCCACCACTCATATTCCACTTCTCTCCCGTGGAACCATCCACCTCTCCCATTCCACTTCTCTCCCGTAGAGCCATCCACCTCTCCCATTCCATTTCTCTCCCGTAGAGCCATCCACCACTCCCGTTCCACTTCTCTCCCGTAGAGCCGTCCACCACTCCAATTCCACTTCTCTCTCGTGGAGCCATCCACCACTCCCATTCCACTTCTCTCCCGTGGAGCAGTCCACCACTCCCATTCCACTTCTCTCCCGTGGAGCCATTCCCCACTCCCATTCCACTTCTCTCCCGTAGAGCCATCCACCACTCCCATTCCACTTCTCTCCCGTAGAGCCATCCACCTCTCCCATTCCACTTCTCTCCCATAGAGCCATCCACCACTCCCATTCCACTTTTCTCCCGTGGAGCCATCCACCACTCCCATTCCACTTCTCTCCCGTGGAGCCATCCATCTCTTCCATTGCACTTCTCTCCCGTGGATCCATCCACCACTCCCATTCCACTTCTCTCCCGTGGTGCCATCCACCACTCCCATTCCACTTTTCTCCCGTGGAGCCGTCCACCATTCCCATTCCACTTCTCTCCCGTGGAGCCATCCACCACTCCCATTCCACTTTTCAACCGTGGAACCATCCACCACTCCCATTCTACTTTTCTCCCGTGGAGCCATCCACCACTCCCATTCCACTTTTCTCCCGTGGAGCCATCCACCACTCCCATTCCACTTCTCTCCCGTGGAGCCATCCACCACTCCCTTTCCACTTCTCTCCCGTGGAGCCATCCACCACTCCCATTCCACTTCTCTCCCGTGGAGCCATCCACCACTCCCATTCCACTTCTCTCCCGTGGAGCCATCCACCACTCCCATTCCACTTCTCTCCCGTAGAGCCATCCACCACTCCCTTTCCACTTCTCTCCCGTGGAGCCATCCACCTCTCCCATTCCACTTCTCTCCCGTAGAGCCATCCACCTCTCCCATTCCACTTCTCTCCCGTAGAGCCATCCACCACTCCCATTCCATTTCTCTACCGTAGAGCCGTCCACCACCCCCATTCCACTTCTCTCCCGTGGAGCCATCCACCACTCCCATTCCACTTCTCTCCCGTGGAGCCATCGACCTCTCCCATTCCACTTCTCTCCTGTAGAGCCATCCACCTCTCCCATACCATTTCTCTCCCGTAGAGCCATCCACCACTCCCATTCCACTTCTCTCCCGTGGAGCCATCCACCACTCCCATTCCACTTCTCTCCCGTGGAGCCATCCACCACTCCCATTCCACTTCTCTCCCGTGGAGCCATCCACCACTCCCATTCCACTTCTCTCCCATAGAGCCGTCCACCACTCCCATTCCACTTCTCTCCCGTAGAGCCGTCCACCACTCCCATTCCACTTCTCTCCCGTAGAGCCATCCACCACTCCCATTCCACTTCTCTCCCGTGGAGCCATCCACCACTCCCATTCCACTTCTCTCCCGTGGAGCCATCCACCACTCCCATTCCACTTCTCTCCCATGGAGCCATCCACCACTCCCATTCCACTTCTCTCCCGTAGAGCCATCCACCTCTCCCATTCCATTTCTCTCCCGTAGAGCCATCCACCACTCCCGTTCCACTTCTCTCCCGTAGAGCCGTCCACCACTCCAATTCCACTTCTCTCCCGTAGAGCCGTCCACCACTCCAATTCCACTTCTCTCCCGTGGAGCCATCCACCACTCCCATTCCACTTCTCTCCCGTGGAGCAGTCCACCACTCCCATTCCACTTCTCTCCCGTGGAGCCATCCACCACTCCCATTCCACTTCTCTCCCGTAGAGCCGTCCACCACTCCCATTCCACTTCTCTCCCGTGGAGCCATCCACCACTCCCATTCCACTTCTCTCCCGTGGAGCCATCCACCACTCCCATTCCACTTCTCTCACGTGGAGCCATCCACCACTCCCATTCCACTTCTCTCCCGTGGAGCCATCCACCACTCCCTTTCCACTTCTCTCCCGTGGAGCCATCCACCACTCCCATTCCACTTCTCTCCCGTGGAGCCATCCACCACTCCCATTCCACTTCTCTCCCGTGGAGCCATCCACCACTCCCATTCCACTTCTCTCCCGTAGAGCCATCCACCACTCCCTTTCCACTTCTCTCCCGTAGAGCCGTCCACCACTCCCATTCCACTTCTCTCCCGTGGAACCATCAACCACTCCCATTCCACTTCTCTCCCGTGGAGCCATCCACCACTCCCATTCCACTTCTCTCCCGTGGATCCATCCACCACTCCCATTCCACTTCTCTCCCGTGGATCCATCCACCACTCCCATTCCACTTCTCTCCCGTGGATCCATCCGCCACTCCCATTCCACTTCTCTCCCTTGGATCCATCCGCCACTCCCATTCCACTTCTCTCCCGTGGAGCCATCCACCACTCCCATTCCACTTCTCTCCCGTGGAGCCATCCACCTCTCCCATTCCACTTCTCTCCCGTAGAGCCATCCACCTCTCCCATTCCACTTCTCTCCCGTAGAGCCATCCACCACTCCCATTCCACTTCTCTCCCGTAGAGCCGTCCACCACCCCCATTCCACTTCTCCCCCGTGGAGCCATCCACCACTCATATTCCACTTCTCTCCCGTGGAACCATCCACCTCTCCCATTCCACTTCTCTCCCGTAGAGCCATCCACCTCTCCCATTCCATTTCTCTCCCGTAGAGCCATCCACCACTCCCGTTCCACTTCTCTCCCGTAGAGCCGTCCACCACTCCAATTCCACTTCTCTCTCGTGGAGCCATCCACCACTCCCATTCCACTTCTCTCCCGTGGAGCAGTCCACCACTCCCATTCCACTTCTCTCCCGTGGAGCCATCCCCACTCCCATTCCACTTCTCTCCCGTAGAGCCATCCACCACTCCCATTCCACTTCTCTCCCGTAGAGCCATCCACCTCTCCCATTCCACTTCTCTCCCATAGAGCCATTCACCACTCCCATTCCACTTTTCTCCCGTGGAGCCATCCACCACTCCCATTCCACTTCTCTCCCGTGGAGCCATCCATCTCTTCCATTGCACTTCTCTCCCGTGGATCCATCCACCACTCCCATTCCACTTCTCTCCCGTGGTGCCATCCACCACTCCCATTCCACTTCTCTCCCGTGGATCAGTCCACCACTCCCATTCCACTTGTCTCCCGTGGAGCCATCCACCTCTCCCATTCCACTTCTCTCCCGTAGAGCCATCCACCTCTCCCATTCCACTTCTCTCCCGTGGATCCATCCACCACTCCCATTCCACTTCTCTCCCGTGGTGCCATCCACCACTCCCATTCCACTTTTCTCCCGTGGAGCCGTCCACCATTCCCATTCCACTTCTCTCCCGTGGAGCCATCCACCACTCCCATTCCACTTTTCTCCCGTGGAGCCATCCACCACTCCCATTCTACTTTTCTCCCGTGGAGCCGTCCACCATTCCCATTCCACTTCTCTCCCGTGGAGCCATCCACCACTCCCATTCCACTTTTCTCCCGTGGAGCCATCCACCACTCCCATTCTACTTTTCTCCCGTGGAGCCATCCACCACTCCCATTCCACTTTTCTCCCGTGGAGCCATCCACCACTCCCATTCCACTTCTCTCCCGTGGAGCCATCCACCACTCCCTTTCCACTTCTCTCCCGTGGACCCATCCACCACTCCCATTCCACTTCTCTCCCGTAGAGCCATCCACCTCTCCCATTCCACTTCTCTCCCGTAGAGCCATCCACCACTCCCATTCCACTTCTCTCCCGTAGAGCCGTCCACCACTCCCATTCCACTTCTCCCCCGTGGAGCCATCCACCACTCATATTCCACTTCTCTCCCGTGGAGCCATCCACCTCTCCCATTCCACTTCTCTCCCGTAGAGCCATCCACCTCTCCCATTCCATTTCTCTCCCGTAGAGCCATCCACCACTCCCGTTCCACTTCTCTCCCGTAGAGCCGTCCACCACTCCAATTCCACTTCTCTCTCGTGGAGCCATCCACCACTCCCATTCCACTTCTCTCCCGTGGAGCAGTCCACCACTCCCATTCCACTTCTCTCCCGTGGAGCCATCCCCACTCCCATTCCACTTCTCTCCCGTAGAGCCATCCACCACTCCCATTCCACTTCTCTCCCGTAGAGCCATCCACCTCTCCCATTCCACTTCTCTCCCATAGAGCCATCCACCACTCCCATTCCACTTGTCTCCCGTGGAGCCATCCACCACTCCCATTCCACTTCTCTCCCGTGGAGCCATCCATCTCTCCCATTGCACTTCTCTCCCGTGGATCCATCCACCACTCCCATTCCACTTCTCTCCCGTGGAGCCATCCACCACTCCCCTTCCACTTTTCTCCCGTGGAGCCGTCCACCATTCCCATTCCACCTCTCTCCCGTGGAGCCATCCACCACTCCCATTCCACTTTTATCCCGTGGAGCCATCCACCACTCCCATTCCACTTTTCTCCCGTGGAGCCATCCACCACTCCCATTCCACTTCTCTCCCGTGGAGCCATCCACCTCTCCCATTCCACTTCTCTCCTGTAGAGCCATCCACCTCTCCCATTCCACTTCTCTCCCGTAGAGCCGTCCACCACTCCCATTCCACTTCTCTCGCGTGGAGCCATCCACCACTCCCATTCCACTTCTCTCCCGTGGACCATCCACCACTCCCATTCCACTTCTCTCCCGTGGAGCCATCTACCACTCCCATTCCACTTCTCTCCCGTGGAGCCATCCACCACTCCCATTCCACTTCTCTCCCGTGGAGCCATCCACCTCTCCCATTACACTTCTCTCCCGTGGAGCCATCCACCACTCCCATTACACTTCTCTCCCGTGGAGCCGTCCACCACTCCCATTCCACTTCTCTCCCGTGGAGCCATCCACCTCTCCCATTCCACTTCTCTCCCGTAGAGCCATCCACCTCTCCCATTCCACTTCTCTCCCGTGGAGCCGTCCACCTCTCCCATTCCACTTCTCTCCCATAGAGCCGTCCACCACTCCCATTCTACTTCTCTCCCGTAGAGCCATCCACCACTCCCTTTCCACTTCTCTCCCGTGGAGCCATCCACCACTCCCATTCCACTTCTCTCCCGTAGAGCCATCCACCACTCCCATTCCACTTCTCTCCCGTGGAGCCATCCACCACTCCCATTCCACTTTTCTCCCGTGGAGCCGTCCACCATTCCCATTCCACCTCTCTCCCGTGGAGCCATCCACCACTCCCATTCCACTTTTTTCCGGTGGAGCCATCCACCACTCCCATTCTACTTTTCTCCCGTGGAGCCATCCACCACTCCCATTCCACTTTTCTCCCGTGGAGCCATCCACCACTCCCATTCCACTTCTCTCCCGTGGAGCCATCCACCTCTCCCATTCCACTTCTCTCCTGTAGAACCATCCACCTCTCCCATTCCACTTCTTTCCCGTAGAGCCGTCCACCACTCCCATTCCACTTCTTTCCCGTAGAGCCGTCCACCACTCCCATTCCACTTCTCTCCCGTGGAGCCATCCACCACTCCCATTCCACTTCTCTCCCGTGGAGCCATCCACCACTCCCATTCCACTTCTCTCCGGTGGATCCATCCACCACTCCCATTCCACTTCTCTCCCGTGGAGCCATCCACCACTCCCATTCCACTTCTTTCCCGTGGAGCCATCCACCTCTCCCATTCCACTTCTCTCCCGTAGAGCCATCCACCTCTCCCATTCCACTTCTCTCCCGTAGAGCCATCCACCACTCCCATTCCACTTCTCTACCGTAGAGCCGTCCACCACCCCCATTCCACTTCTCTCCCGTGGAGCCATCCACCACTCCCATTCCACTTCTCTCCCGTGGAGCCATCGACCTCTCCCATTCCACTTCTCTCCTGTAGAGCCATCCACCTCTCCCATACCATTTCTCTCCCGTAGAGCCATCCACCACTCCCATTCCACTTCTCTCCCGTAGAGCCGTCCACCACTCCAATTCCACTTCTCTCCCGTGGAGCCATCCACCACTCCCATTCCACTTCTCTCCCGTGGATCAGTCCACCACTCCCATTCCACTTCTCTCCCGTAGAGCCATCCATCACTCCCATTCCACTTCTCTCTCGTAGAGCCATCCACCACTCCCATTCCACTTCTCTCCCGTAGAGCCGTCCACCACTCCCATTCCACTTCTCTCCCGTGGAGCCATCCACCACTCCCATTCCATGAGAGATTTGGGTCACAACTAAGTGGATAAATGACAGAGCTGGCGATAGCTTAACAGTTAGAATACCTGACAGGAAACTGGGAGGTGTGGGTTCGAGTCTTACCCTTCGGCGTAACTCATTTTACACAAAATTATTTCTTCAAAGAATCAGTGTTTCCATGGTTGGAGGTACACTTACAGTCGCTCAATAAATATCCGAACATCATAATGTTTGGATATTTTCATGTAAATATATAGTCTAAAGTTTTTTAGGTGGCTCAGTCGGTAGTGCGCCAGGCTCGTAATCTGTAGTTCCCAGGTTCGAATCCCAGCTGGGTCAGCGTTGAGATTTATCTCCGCAAAATTCCCCGCCCTGCCTACGGTCAGTAGGGGGTCATGCGACACGAAGGTTGCCAGATCACTAATTTAAAAAAAAAATCGTTGCCAGATATTTTTTCTGAATTCTGTAATCAACCATAGTTTTCGGACATTTTTTTGAGCGACTGTTCCATTTGCACTAGCTACAGTTTGTAAATTATTCAATTATTGTGTTCAACTTGAAGAAGGTCATCGTCCTGTGGAAGCAAAAGATTTGGATCATACTGGAATAGACAAGAGCTGAAATTCATTGGCTTCCTATTTGCACGAAAGAATTGCTTCTGTCTGAGATATTAAAACCTTTTACAGTTTAAAAATCGCCAGTGTCATCATCAATTGCAAAACAATAAAAAATTAATGTACCGTCGTAAAATCACTTTGCATTGCAATACTTATGTAGTGGCAGCTGCCGGGCTCCATTCCTGCTTCCAGCTGTTGATACAACAATATAAAATAAATAAATACCCCCTCAAGCAGCTGCTTGCCACAGAGGTCTGACAGGAGCCTGTCAGTTTATATGCCATAGTAGAAGGTCTGAGAGGATGGCAGGACCTCAGCAGAAAAACGACACAATATAGCCATGCCTTAACCCGGGACAACAAGCGATCACTTATGTCTCATGGGGCGGGGATGGCTCAGTCGGTAGCGCGCCAGGCTCGTAATCTGTAGTTCCCAGGTTCGAGTCCCAGCTGGGTCAGCGTTGAGATTTATATCCGCAAAATTCCCCGCTCTGCCCACGGTCAGTAGGGGACACCGATGGGCTTGGAAAAAAAGGGTAAATCGGAAAAAAGATGATGATAAAGATGATGACTGTGATGATGATGATGTCCGCCGTCCGTCGAAAGGGACGTTAAGCCGTGGGTCCGTGTACGGGAGAGGTGCACATTAAAGAATACGCTGGGTGGCCTTGACGGGAGGCTACCATCTGTCTCCTAACAGCTGTTTCAGTGGATCCCCAACCTTCTCTGAGCCTTCGGGGTCCTTATGATCTGGTCATTTAGCCCATGGTGTGCAAAAAAAAGTGCCGCTCAGAGGTAAAACTACCCAACTTATGTCTCACAACTTTGAGACTGTCTTCTTCCACGGAACTTGAACACTTTCCATACCACATATCAACTTTAGGTACTATTTCGTGTACATTATCGTATTAGTTTATCGTATTAGTCGTGGCTTCATTTTCAAGACACTCTTTTCGGTTTATTTATTATTTTTTTTTGTATGATTGTGGTGAAGAGACCTGATATCCAGGATTCTATTGAAGAGATAACAAGTCCCTTAAGAAAAGGTTTCTTAACTGAAGTCTGGACACTCACTCCAAATTAATATCTTTAAGAAGAACATCTGGTCTCTTAAGAGATTTCTTAAAAAAAGAAGCGCGGACAATCACCTATATCAAACCTACTCAGGGACACCAGCGCCCTTAAGTTTTCTTAGGATAAGCCTGGACACTCATTTCAATCTAATCTCTTCATGGACACCAGGCCCTTTAAGAAAAGCCTATAGACACCCACCTCAATATAATACACCAGATCTCTTACAGGTGTTGTATGATACAGGAAAAATCAACAGCCAAATTTAATTTACTTGATTTCGTTTTGCAAAATATGTACGAAACACATAAATAAATGATATAAGCGAAGATCAATTTTGTGTACAAATGCAGACCAAAGTTTTAACGTATGATATACAGTACTGTGCGAATTAGTTGGGACAAGCGATTGGGTTGGGTTGGGTTGTTTTACCTCTGAGCGGCACTTTTTTGCACACCATGGGATAAATGGCCAGGTCACATGGACCCCGAGGGCTCAGAGAAGGTTGGGGGAGGGGACCCACTGGAACAGCTGTTGGGAGACAGATGGTAGCCTCCCGTCAAGGCCATCCAGCGTGTTCTTTAACGTGCACAGGGTATGGCTCTCCCGCACACGGGGCCACGGCTTAACGTCCCATCCGACGGACGGCGGCCTTTTCAAGCCCATCGGTGTCCCCTACTGACCGTGGGCAGGGCGGGGAAATTTTGCGGAGATAAATCTCAACGCTGACCCAGCTGGGACTCGAACCTGGGAACTACAGATTACGAGCCTGGCGCGCTACCGACTGAGCCACCCCCGCCCCTGGGACAAGCGAAGAAATGCTAAGACCCTTCCGCTGCAGAGTCTAAACTGCTGAAAGTCTAAACTTGTTCATAACCTTCTGCTGCAAGTCTAAAGACCCCCCCCCCCCCGCCCTTAGCTTTAATTACTTCTTTCACCCTCTCAACCATTGATGCCACTAGCTTTCCACATCTCCTTCACTTCAGGGTCGTGGTACCACACTTTCATGACACTTTCTATCATTTTGGTTTTCGTCGTGCAATCCATCTTAGATATGCGAGCTTTAATAATGGCCAAAAATTTTCAATGGGGTTTAGATCAGGTGAATTTCCTGACCACTCCAATACCTTCAAATGATGCTGGGTAAAGAAGCTCTTAGCAAGCTTAAACAGAAGATAAAAAAGATGCTGGGTAAAAAAAAGATGCTGGGTAAAGAAGCTCTTAGCAAGCTTTCAACAGGGACTGGCTCCCTGTTGAAACATGGAGCCAGTCCCTGTGAAAATGTGAGCATGGAGCCAGTCCCCTGTTGAAATACCCCATCGCCATTAGAAAACAGCTTCTGCAGTGTTGGGACCATTTTCACCTCCAGAACGCCTATGTACTTTTTGCTGTCCATCATTCCTTCAACGGGGTGAAGCGTCTGTGGCCCGGAAGCTGTGAAACATTTCCAAAACATTATCTTGGGTGGGTGTTTGGGGGATTGCTGGATGGGGCCGGATCGAAGAGGTTCTCCAGGCGAGCGGTGGACGAAATTTGACCTGTAGCCATTCACCTCAATGTGGGTTTCGTCGGAAAATGTCACTTTTTCCCAATTCTCCACAGTCCAGTCTCGACGTTTCTTTGCCCAGGATGGCCTTTTTTTGCTTCATAGCGGGTGTCAAAACCTACTTTTTGGAGGGGCGTCGAGCCCGGCGGCCACACTCCAGAAGGCGACGATGTATGATGGAAGCATCTATATTAACACCATGAGACGCCATCTCTCTTTTGATGTCCTTACTGGTCTTCCTCGGGTCTATGATACTAATTCTTCGAATTAGACTATCATCTCTGGGGGTGGATTTTCTTTTTCTTCCACAATGTCCTTTACGGGACGTGTCCATGGACCCTGTCTCCTTATGCAGCTTCATGATCCGTGAAACGTTGGATATCCCAACGCCAACTGCGTTTGCTATCTGCCTAGCAATAAGTGAAGTGTTTTCGCCTAAAGCGATTATTTTAGCTCGTTTACGAGGCGTGATGTTCATGATGTATTTAATAAAAAAAGTTTCCAATGAAAATTGTGAACTACTTACATAATCACGTCCCCAGCCTATGAAATATCAATTCCGACTAAAGTGGAAATGTAAATAATAGCAGAATAACACGACAGACAATTCTAGACTTGCAGATATCGCTCTGCTGCAAGTTTAGACTTGCAGCACTAGGTTAGGTTACGAACAAGTTAAGACTTGCAGCAGTTTAGACTCTGCAGCGGAAGGGACTTAGCGTACCTTGTCCCAACTAATTCGCACAGTACTGTAACTCATCACTGATATAGTGAGTAAGAGTAAATGTTTATAACGAGGAAATTTTGTCGATTCCCTGGTGTTCGTTTTAGCCAAGTTTGACGGTATAATAGAAAAATTGACGAAAAAATTTCATATGCAATTTATAAATTTCGGGTGCACAACCATCCGAACAGATCGAGTGTACGCAGCTGAATGATGAATATTCGTAGCCAACTTCTGATGTGAATGGACTAGCAAACAGGTCTAGTTTCGCAGTGCTAAATCCCAAGGAGTTTCAAATTGTCCCGAATTGCTTTCCTTTTCCTTTTGACCTGCGATTTGCAATGTGCACAATGCATGACAGATATCTCAGATATCATGATGACTCAATCACGGTCTCCCTAACGAGACTCCGCATAACATCTAGTTCAGAGCAGCTGCCTTAAATAGTAATTTTCCCATATCCCTTAACTAGATTATTTTAATATTTATTTACTATTCTTTGCGGTAAATGTTTTTCTTTATTAGTTCCCAAAGCGGTTATTTTCTACGTTGATTAACAAAAATCGCGAAATGAAATTATTGACTATTCTAATAATTTCTGCCATTTTTCTTGTGGCTTTTTTTCATTATGTGTGTGTGTGTGGGGGGGGGGGGTCTCAGTCGGTAATGCGCCAGGCTCTCGTAATCTGCAGTTCCTAGGTTCGAGCACCAGCTGCTCTAGCGTTGAGATTTGTCTCAGCAAAACTCCCCGCCCTGCTCATGGGCAGTAGGGGACACCGATGGACTTGGAAAGGCCGCTGTTAGTCAGACATGACGTAAAGCCGTGACCCCGTGTGCAGGAGAGCAACACCCTTTGCTCGTTAAATAACACCTTGGATGGCCTTTGAAAGGAGGCTACCATCTGTCTCCTAACAGCTGTCTAGTGGATCCCCTCCCACAAACCTTCTCTGAGTCCTCGGAGTTCCTATGACCTGTCCATTTAGCCCATTATGTGCAAAAACGTGCCACTTGAAGTAAAACAATCCAACACACTATGTCTATTGCGAATTAAATTTACCTCTCTGCTGCGTACCCCACTTCTTCCATTCTCAATCCATTTACTGGTGTAATTGACACAATCGCTTTGGTAAGGATATGGCAGTAGCTGATCTTCTTGCTGTTAAAAATAAAAATAATAAAAACAATAAAGAAAGAATAATAGTTTGGCTTAAACTTTACACAAATAGAGTAAACATTCTACTTGAAAATATAATTAGTATAGTGACGAAACGTGAATGAAATCAATTAAGATAATTAGAATATGTTATTAACGAATTAAGATAATAATAATAATATAAATAAAGATAAATCAATTAGATAGTTAGAACAGTTATACATCAGTGGGCTACAACTATCTATCACTTTTTAATCAACCAATGATCCATGACATAATTGTTGATCTAAGACACAACTGGTTTACTTACAAGCAATTCATACCTCAAGTCTACCCCAAAGAACTTCTAAAAATGATCTCATTAAAAAAATTTAAACCCACACATCTAAGAATGCTCTTAATCCTTATCATTCGTACACTTGAGAGAACTATAAAGCTTTCCGTTAACTTTTCAAGAGTACTATTTAAAATTCCAAGAACTTATATTTTCTTAATAGGCAATAATATTCAAAACATTACTAACGCTTTTTATTATTCTGTAAATCATGCACTTTTACTGAAAATCATATCAACGCAAATGATTCATTGTCCTATTCCAATAAATCTTTTAATAATCTGGAAACTTTTAAGGTAAAAAATGCTACCGAAATCGAAGTTTTTAACCCTATAAATTCAGTTAGAAACACTCGCAGTATCGGACCAGACAGAATCCCTATCTTTATTCTAAAAATCTTATCACATTATTTTTTGCATCCATGCCATTTGTTAAGCAGTCCCAGTTCAACAAAAACATCAGCTGCATGGCCAGTAGAGAAAATAGGAAAACAAGAAACCAATAACGGGCATACAATTGTTGTCACATTGCCGTGACAACAAGAGAGTATACGAAGTAATCCGATATTGAAGCATCCTATATGAAAGCGACACTTCTAGTAAGGAAAATAAAATGGTTTTTGAGTCAAAGAATACTCGCTGACCTTACTCGGGAGTTGGGTGCGTGGAAAACAATGGGTCATGACATTTACTGAAAACAATTGTATTTATGAGGGTCCAAAATGAGGATCAGTGGATTTTGGGTCCAGGGCATAGGATTGACCCTACTCTATCCTGCAGTTAAGCCAGTGTCCAAGCAATTAATTGAGCAGGTATCTGCATCCCTGTGACATGGGCGGGGGTGGCTCAGTCGGTAGCGCGCCAGGCTCGTAATCTGCAGTTCCCAGGTTCGAGTCCCAGCTGGGTCAGCGTTGAGATTTATCTCCGCAAAATTCCCCGCCCTGCCCACGGTCAGTAGGGGACACCGATGGGCTTGGAAAGGCCGCTGTCCGCCGGATGGGACTTTAAGCCGTGGCCCCGTGTGCGGGAGAGTCATACCCTGTGCACGTTAAAGAACACGCTGGATGGCCTTGACGGGAGGCTACCATCTGTCTCCCAACAGCTGTTCCAGTGGGTCCCCTCCCTCAACCTTCTCTGAGCCTTCGGGGTCCATTGTGACCTGGCCATTTATCCCATGGTGTGCAAAAAAGTGCCGCTCAGAGGTAAAACAACCCAAACAACAACCCTGTGACGTCACGATTAGAAAGCTATACTCGAACCACACCGAAGCACAGTGAGCTTTAAGCACTGTGAGATCAACAGACTTTTGAGAGGGGAGATCAGTATCCAGAGCGAGCGAGCCCAGTAGACATTAACTATCAGCGAATCTTGGAATATTAGTTCCCCACTCCGGATCACTGAGAACACTGAAAGAAGCTCATTTCATCCTCCTTAGAAAGAGAACATTTGCCATAAGAAATCATTGCCTGATAGTGGACTCACGACAACAGTTTTGGCTCTTTAGAGCAGTGCCTGTATTAAGGACTGTGAGTCCATTTCAGTGAGAGCACGGGCCGTGACTTATCGCTCCCTGCACGTGCTAATCCTTACCTTGGTAACAAGAGCTTGCTGCTGTAGGCCCATATTAGTAACCACAGCAGTTATACTGATTGCACGCTTCCCCTAGGGGCGAGGGTGGCTCAGTCGGTAGCGCGCCAGGCTCGTAATCTGTAGTTCCCAGGTTCGAGTCCCAGCTGGGTCAGCGTTGAGATTTATCTCCGCAAAATTCCCCGCCCTGCCCACGGTCAGTAGGGGACACCGATGGGCTTGGAAAGGCCGCCGTCCCTCGGATGGGACGTTAAGCCGTGGCCCCGTGTGCGGGAGAGCCATACCCTGTGCACGTTAAAGAACACGCTGGATGGCCCTGACGGGAGGCTACCATCTGTCTCCCAACAGCTGTTCCAGTGGGTCCCCTCCCCCAACCTTCTCTGAGCCTTCGGGGTCCATGTGACCTGGCCATTTAGCCTATGGTGTGCAAAAAAGTGCCGCTCAGAGGCAAAACAACCCACAACCCAACCCAACGCTTCCCCTACTAGAGCACTGCCAGCCGCTGTAATCATTAGTGCCTGTTAGGGAAAATCGAAGTGGTTAGGCTTCTTCCGTTGAGTATCCTCTTCGATGGAGAAAAACCTAGCAAACCTAGCAGTTGATCATTGAAAACCGAGGATTACCCTTTAATCAGTTATTTGCTGTGAACCATAAAGGATGTTGGCTTTAGCTAGGATAAGACTAATTGGGATCTATACACTCGAATCAGAATGACTGGAAAGAGATGTCACATGAGCTGGAACCCGTGGACTTTGGAAATAGTGGTAGGAAGGCTCAGCGTCTCATTTACTTTAGCGTTGCCTTTAGTTTCAGTAATATTAAGAGTATTTCTTTCCTTTTTACCTTTTGTGCCATTTCATTATGTTGCTAATTTTTAGGAGGCTAAGCCTCCTAAAAAGATTGACTGTTGATCATGTCATCAGCTGTCTACGAGGCAGCAACATTAAAAGGTATTAACAACATTATTATTATTATTATTGAATTTGTGTAGAAAACTAGAATTAATTATGATATTATTTCTAGTTTACTTTTGTATGCTAATAACTACTGCCGAACCCTGGTTGAGAACTATTGCCATAGTAATTGAAAGAGCTATAGGAAACAAAAATCGACTGCCCATGAATTCTTCCTGGAATGATGATATCTACTTCTTTCTCCCAATGAGAAAAGATGCAGTCATAATCTGTTCAGTAGATTTGGGTTGGGTTGTTTTACCTCTGAGCGGCACTTTTTTGCACACCATGGGCTAAATGACCAAGTCACATGGACCCCGAAGGCTCAGAGAAGGTTGGGGGAGGGGACCCACTGGAACAGCTGTTGGGAGACAGATGGTAGCCTCCCGTCAAGGCCATCCAGCGTGTTCTTTAACGTGCACAGGGTATGACTCTCCCACACACGGGGCCACGGCTTAACGTCCCATCCGACGGACGGCGGCCTTTCCAAGCCCATCGGTGTCCCCTACTGACCGTGGGCAGGGCGGGGAATTTTGCGGAGATAAATCTCAACGCTGACCCAGTTGGGACTCGAACCTGGGAACTACAGATTACGAGCCTGGCGCGCTACCGACTGAGCCACCCCCGCCCCTGTTGAGTAGAATATGCCTACAAACTATTCGTCAGTTTACTTAAATACCAAAAAATTAAACACTAAATATTTACCATTTTCAGGTGAACCCTGTAGTCTACCCCAGCTTTCATAGCGAAACCTTTATCATTTGGGTTGACAGCTACGAACGGAGAATGGACAGAAAACAATCCTCCGACCTTTCGGTCCGGGCGAAAATATTCGAAGGGTTCAAAATGAAAGGTGATAGCGATTATTGGATATCCGACTGGAATAAAAATAAAAACTTGAAATATAAGTTTATGGCTATAATCACATTTAAGTAATAGATGGAACTTTAAACAGCTGCGGCGAAGCATAAGTGCCAGTAATTGGTACAATGAGACAGAACCATGATTGTTTTTTTCTCATTGTAACAATTACTCGTACTTACTCTTCGCAACAACAATGTTCACAAAACCATGATTCTCATAAGTCATTGGTTGATTGAGCTATCAATTGCTTGTCAATCAAATAGAGGTCAAAGTAAAGTTATTGGTCAACCAATGATCTAAGATAGGTGATTGACAGCTGAATCAACTAATGGATTGTTAGAATCACTAAATTCGTCTCCTTGTCTCAATTCTTTCCTCTCAAGCTTTGCCTGTGCTAAAAACCCATAAATGTTACGTTAAATTCACAAAACATATTAGTGATAACGTACAGTCGCTCAAAAAATATCCAAACATTATGGTTAATTACAGAATTCAGAAAAATATCTGGCAACGATTTTTTTAAATTTAGAGATCTGGCAACCTTCGTGTCACGTGACACGAAGATTGCCAGATTAGTAATTTCTAAAAAATTTTCTTTGCCAGATATTTTTTCTGAATTCTGTAATCAACCATAGTGTTCGGATATTTTTTTAAGCGACTGCACTAGATTGATTGATATTTTTACACTCCCACTTATTGGAAATGCCTGGGGATTATGTGCGGCGATATTCAGTGGCATAACGTGATTGGCAATGAAAGTGGACAATAGACAATTCATAAATTATCATATATCATTGGCTGACGAATGAATAGTTATCATACTGTTACAACAGATGCCCCTCCCCCGAATAGGAGCCACCTTGTCGAGATGCGGGGGGGGGGGGGGGGGGGGGGGGGGGCTTGAGGGCGTAAATGAAGTTGAAGGCGATGCTGACTGGAGCTGCTCCAGTCCGACATGCCAAGATGGTAGGGCCGGACTAAGAGCTCCCCCGTCACGGGAGCCGAGGCAACTTGGAACTTTATATCCTTGTTTGTGGCGATCCGGGACACAGATTAAATTTAGGTTTTGGGATGGTATCTATATGGTACTGTCTTGCCCTCGACCGTAGTTAGTGGAGATCTTGACATTATCCCTATAGATGGCGTGCAGTCCTTGAATTGCGATACATCTGGGTTCTGTCATTCAATTAATTTCCTGTTATGACAGATGAACGAGCTACAGTTGGCTCATGGCAGATGTGTCATGAACGCTCGCCTCTCCTTCAGCGTGACAATTACGTTATCAACTGTTTAGAACGTTAATGCTTTGAACGTTTTCTTCTATCATAATTAAAAAGAAGTGTGGAAAGAAAACAAAAAGGTGTAGTGAAGAAATAAGGAAATATTGAATTAAGTCAGTGTAGCGCGCTTGGCTACTGATCTAAGGGACCTGGGTTCGAGCCCCGGATAAGGCATGGTTGTATGTGTTGTTTTTCTGCTGAGGTTCTGCCATCCTCTCAGATCTTCTACTTTGGCATATAAACTGACAAGCTCCTGTCAGACCTCTGTGGCAAGCAGCTGCTTGAGGGGGTATTTATTTATTATTGTTATTGTGTGACACTACGTAAGAAGACTGTTAACATTTGATTCAAGATGAGTCTGGTTCCGGTGGCGAAAGAGAATCCACAGTAAAATTACTTTTGAATCCTCTATCAGGAGAGACCAACGTTAGATATTTCGCATCTATAAGGTATAAAACATTATTAAGGTAGTCCTCTAAAACAAATGAAATTCAATATAATTTAGTTTGTTTGTTGGATGTTAGAAAGTAATAGATTCTATTTTGTCATAGGAACTGCATATTGACAGCACTGTGGTTTAAGCAATGAGAATTAATTAAACATAGTAAATCGTCCTTTTTTATGGTTTGTCTTTATGCTAAGAGGAAGAGAAATACTTGTGTTTAGTTAAGATTGATTAATTTGTATAAATTTTGTACCTTTGTAATAAATTACGTCATTTATACTTTAGTTCGGTATATTGAATTCATTGAATGCTACATTGAATTCACGCTAAGACTTCATCTCTTTGAACTCATATCAATATATTACTAATTGACGCTTTAGCTCGTTCCCAATCATCATTGGCTGATTGGTAGATCATTCACCTGTGGTAGGTGAGAACCAGAAAGAGTGAAAGGAGCAGTTTCATAGTCTATTGTCAATCACTCTAGGGCTCTAATATCCAGGCCAACTCTTACTTGATACTAAGGTCGGATTGCTTTATCTTTGAGCGTCAGTTTTTTGCATACAAGGGTCTAAATGACAAGGTCACAAGGACCTCGAGAGCTGAGAGAAAGTTGGAGGAAGGGACTGGACAGCTGTTAGGAGACAGATGGTAACCTCCTGTCAAGGCTATTCAGCACGTTCTTTAATGCGCACAGGGTATGGCTCTCCAACGCACAGGGTATGGCTCTCTAGCACACAGAGGTTCGAGTCCCACCTAGATCAGCATTGAGATTTATCTCTACAAAACGTCCTGTCCTGCCCTTGGTCAGCAGAGGACTCTGATGGGCTTTGGAAATGCCACCGTCCGTCAGATGGGACGTTAAGCTGTGGCCCATGTGCGGGTTGTTGGTTGTTGTTTACCTCTGAGCGGCACTTTTTTGCACACCATGGGTAAAATGCACCATGGGTAAAATGCTTTTTTGCACACCATGCACACTATGGGCTAAATGGCCAGGTCACATGGACCCCGAAGGCTCAGAGAAGGTTGGGGGAGGGGACCCACTGAAACAGCTGTTGGGAGACAGATAGTAGCCTCCCGTCGAGGCCATCCGGCGTGTTCTTTAACGTGCACAGGGTATGGTTCTCCCGCACACGGGCCACGGTTTAACGTCCCATCTGACGGACGGCAGTCTTTCCAAGCCCGCACATGGGCAGGGCAGGAAAATTTATGGTGATAAATCTAAACGCTGATCCAGCTGGAACCCCAACCTGGGAACTACAGATTACGAGCCTGGCACGCTACCCACTGAGCCACCCCGCCCATGTGCGGGAGAGCCATACTTGTGCACGTTAAAGAACACGTTGAATGGCCTTGACAAGAGGTTACCATCTGTCTCCTACAGCTGTGTCCCCCCCCCCAAACTTTCTCTATGACCTCTGGGTTGTTGTCAGCTGACCACTTAGCCCATTCTGGGCAACCCAACCCGTACACAGCTCAATGGCTTAACGTCACATCCGATGGACTTCAGCCATAACAAGTCCATCACTATCTGCTACTGACCGAGGGCAGGGTGGGGATGTTTGCTTGTTTTAAGCAGGTATCTGGATGTTTCATAGCGTGATGCAAAATAGGGTACTTTGAACGCGACTATGAAACTGCGCATTTGACGCTTGCATAATTCTCATCGATCATTGGTTGATTGATAAGCCATCGAAGGCTTAATTGTGCAGTCATAATCTGATCTAGGCTGACAAGTAGTCATTAAAACAACGCCACTGGCGATACTGTAGAACCTGATAAATTCCTCTATGGAATAGATTCCTCTCTAAAACACAGCTTCACATAAATTTCAAGAATTCCAGAATCAGTTTGCACGCAGCCAATCAAGACACATCTAATTATGAACTGATCAATACATATTGGTAAGAGATATCGAGAGTTAAGCAACACTTTAAAAAACAGGATTTTTTTAAATACTTGCTCAAGATAAGTCTTAAGGGTGCCGGTTTTATGGGGTTCTACTGTAATATCAAAATTGATGTGTTTTCTTACCTTTGAGATAGATAAATTTCATTTTTATTTTTTTTTTAATTTGTGACTCATAAGACAGAGAAGGATACCAGAAACTGCTCTAAGTTTGTGCAGCCCTCTTCATAAAGGGGCGGGGGTGGCTCAGTCGGTAGCACGCCAGGCTCGTAATCTGTAGTTCCCAGGTTCGAGTCCCAGCTGCGTCAGCGTTGAGATTTATCTCCGCAAAAATTCTCCGCTCTGCCCACGGTCAGTAGGGGACACCGATGGGCTTGGAAAGGCTCGCCACCCGTCGGATGGGACGTTAAGCCGTGGTCCCGTGTGCGGGAGAGCCATACCCTGTGCACGTTAAAGAACACGCTGGATGGCCTTGACGGGAGGCTACCATCTGTCTCTCCAACAGCTGTTCCAGTGGGTCTCCTTCCCCAACCTTCTCTGAGCCTACACGATCCATGTGACCTGGCCATTTATACTCTGAGACTCTACCATTTTCTCATATCAAGATATTACTAATTGACGCTTTAGCTCGTTCCCAATCATCAATATTATTATTATGTGATACTACGTAATCACTCTATGGCTCTGATATCCAGGCCAACTCTTACCTGATTCTAAGGGTCGGGTTGCTTTATCTTTGAGCCTCAGTTTTTTGCATACAAGGGTCTAAATGACGAGGTCACAAGGACCCGAGAGCTGTAAAAGCCCCGAGAACTGTAAAAGCCCATTGGCTGTTTAGCCCATGTTGGGCAAAAAAGTGTCGCTCAGAGGTAAAATGGTAGTCACATGAGTATAAATGGCCAGGTCACATGGATCGTGTAGGCTCAGAGAAGGTTGGGAAGGGGACCCACTGGAACAGCTGTTGGATCCAGTGGGTCTTCCCCAACCTTCTCTGAGCAATATCAAATTTAAATTCATTTTTATTTTTTACAGAAATTTAAATGTAACAATGGTGTGCAAAAAAGTGCCGCTCAGAGGTAAAACAATCCAACCCTCTTCATACAAGCACAGGCCGCACTAGAACCAAGTCACTGTCGAGCACTGCCTCGGTTAGAGCTAACATATTCACAAAATTTGCCAGCTACAAAAATAATCAAGTAATTGTATGATTCAATTAATATTCAAAAGAAACAACCTCTGTAATATGTTTTCTAATTGTTATAAAAATTAAGCTTGTATGCTGTAGTCCCGCCATCCTCACAGACCTACTATGGCATGTAAATTGTCAGGCTCCTGTGAGACCTTTGTGGGAAGCAGCTGCTTGAGTCACTTTTCATTTTTATTAATGTTTATCTTTGTGGGTGACCCTGAGTTCCATTTACAACTAACCTTTAGAAGCAGAATCTACCTGTGTTAAATGGATCTGTAGGCCAGAAGCGAAGAGTGGATGGGAGTAAATGAGACTGCGCATTGGACGCATCGGAGATTCTCATATCATTGAGCATCAATCACTTATCAATTAATTAACGATCTTTGAGCTGTGAAATTATTAGTTCATGGAAAGCGGTCGAAAACTCATTAAATTAATAGGACCTTGTGCGTCAACTGAACTCTCAGAAACATGCTGGGCGTCTTAACCACTAGACACCACAAGATAATCATTTCCTCAAGAAAGGGATATAAAATATTCCGTAATTTTTGCCGATTTGCCAGTGGCGCCATCTATTATCAGGAAGTGGGCAGTCAAGGTGCTGCATATGATGGTGGTAATATTTGTCACTCAGGCTCACAGTGATAAACAATTCGGGTGTGGTTAGCGCGCCTAGCTACTGATCAAAGGGACCTGGGTTCGAGCCCCGGGTAAGGCATGGATGTATGTGTCGTTTTTCTGCTGAGGTCCCGCCATCCTCTCAGACTTTCTACTATGGCATATAAACTGACAGGCTCCTGTCAGACCTCTGTGGCAAGCAGCTGCTTGAGGGGGTATTTATTATTTTTTTATTTAATAAATGATCACAGGAAAGCTTCCTGTATATAAGAAACACTTGAAATAATTAGTTGAGTGACAAATGTTACTACCATTATATCTGGCAGCTTTGGCTTCCGCTTCTTCATAACAGGTGACGTCACTGGCGAATCAACAAATATTACACGAATGTTTACATGTGTAATTTGTTGAAGAACTGAATAGCTTCTGGTGGTTGACTCCTGGCATGTTTCTGGAAACGCGGGTTCAAATCCCACTCAGAGCAATCCAAGTGTTTCTTGTCTATACAACGTTTTCCTGTGATACTTTATTAGTGAATACATTTTCAGTACCTCATTTGCTTCTATTCAAGTTTTGGCACTGCTTTCGCCAATTTTATTCTTATTTTTAGAAAAATTTAACAAACGCCCTCATCATAAAACATAAAGAATATTGTAACTTAAAATTATTCGCCACTTATTATTACAATATTACTGTTGAAAATTGCAACAAAATTAAATTTTAGCGATAATAAAAAGACTTACATTGTGGAAACTCTATTTTAGTTGGTTGAAGGGAACTGTTCACTCTAGACAATATGGTGTAGCAGCCTTGTATTACAGGATAATATTCAGCATATGAATTGTACTTTGGGTATCTCCATGGTCCTTCAATATTGTCTATGCCCCTGAAAAACATTATAGAAAATATTCCTCTGATGTTATAAAAAAAAAATTTTGGGGCGAATGGCATAACCACAGATCAGTGTGTCTGTCATGATCTCATGGAAACAATTGATCCATTCAGGTTTCATGCGCCCACGGAAAAACTGATCAATTCAGGGTTGGGTTGTTTTACCTCTGGGCGGCACTTTTTTGCACACCATGGGCTAAGTGGCCAGGTCACATGGACCCCGAAGGCTCAGAGAAGATTGGGGGAGGGGACCCACTGGAACAGCTGTTGGGGGACAGATGGTAGCCTCCCGTCAAGGCCATCCAGCGTGTTCTTTAACGTGCACAGGGTAATATTCCTCTGATGTTATAAAAAAAAAAATTTGGGGCGAATGGCATAACCACAGATCAGTGTGTCTGTCATGATCTCATGGAAACAATTGATCCATTCAGGTTTCATGCGCCCACGGAAAAACTGATCAATTCAGGGTTGGGTTGTTTTACCTCTGGGCGGCACTTTTTTGCACACCATGGGCTAAATGGCCAGGTCACATGGACCCGAAGGCTCAGAGAAGGTTGGGGGAGGGGACCCACTGGAACAGCTGTTGGGGGACAGATGGTAGCCTCCCGTCAAGGCCATCCAGCGTGTTCTTTAACGTGCACAGGGTATGGCTCTCCCGCTCACGGGGCCACGGCTTAACGTCCCATCCGACGGACGGCGGCCTTTCCAAGCCCATCGGTGTCCCCTACTGACCGTGGGCAGGGCGGGGAATTTTGCGGAGATAAATCTCAACGCTGACCCAGCTGGGACTCGAACCTGGGAACTACAGATTACGAGCCTGGCGCGCTACCGACTGAGCCACCCCCGCCCCCGATCAATTCAGGTTCCATGTGAACAGGGAAACAACTGATCCATTCTGGTTCTATGCGCGCATGAAAATAGTTCATCCATTCAGGTTACATGCTCGCATGGAAACAATCGATCTTTTCTTGATCCATGATCGCAGGGAAACAATCGATTCATTCAGGTTACATGCTCGCAAGGAAATTTTGGATCCATGCTCGATTATTATATATATGTGCTCGATATTTAATTATGATGATAGATGAAGCTTCCTCTATTGAAACAAATATAACAGTGAGTAATAAGTTAAAACCGTGAATTTCAGATGCAATTTTAGTTTCTATCAATGAAAAAAAATTGGACGTTTAAATTGCAAAGTGAGAGTAATATCAATGGACCAAATTCATTTCAAAATTACAAGAAATATCGTAATAACTTAACTAAAGTTAACAGGGAAGCGAAATCAAAGTATTATAGAAATAAAATATTATTATATCAAAGTAATTTTAAGAAACAATGGGATGTCATTAATAAGATGAGTGGAAGATCTGAAAAAGAGTACAACTGTCCTAAATTAATTGTTGATAATGATAAAAAATATAGTGGAATAGAAAATCCAGTAGCTTTAGCTAATGCTTTCAACGAATAGTTAGTTCACTGGTATAATATATAAATTGACCCAAAATATTCCAAAATCAAATGATATTGAGATATTTCCATTTAAAGAAATACACAATTCATTCATTATTGAAGAAATAGACGACAGGGAAGTACAAGTAGTTATAAAGAACTTAATTTCTGGAAAGTCTTGTGGAACTGATAATATTCCTATATATATTTAAATAGAAATAAACCAAGAACTCAAAGGCATTTTGTGTTCTCTATTTAATAAATCTTTGTTATCAGGTTCTTATCCTGCTTGCCTTAAGGTTGCTACTGTTGTACCAATTTTTAAGGGGGGGGGGGCGATAAAATAAAATTTGACAATTATCGACCTATATTTATTTGGTCGATTTTGACCAAAACATTTGAAAATAAAAATAGTTAAGAAGAGATTATTAAATTTTTTAGATAAATCAAATTTTTTTTTAGATAACCAATATGGTTTTCGTAAAAATAGGGGCACTGAAGATGCAATTTTGAGATTGACCTAAATTATTCATCGTGGTATTAATGATAATTTTAAAGTAGCTGTTTCGTTTCTAGATGTAAAAAAAGTATTTGATACTGTTTCTCACAGTGTGTTACTCAAAAGATTAGAAAAGGTTGGAATGAGAAGTTTTATACTATCTAGGCCAACTAGTTATTTAACTGAAAGACAACAAATTGTAAAAATAAAAAAAAATTGTTATAGTGCCTCTGCTTATGATAATTTTGTGGTCCCACAAGGTTCAGTCCTTGGACCAATATTATTTTTTAACATTTTTTAACGACCTATGTGATTTACCTTTGAATGGGATTAATATTGTATTTGCAGATGATATTGCACTGGTTTACCTTGGCAACATTGAAAATATTGTTATAAAAATAAATGAGGATGTCAAAAAAATAAATAACTGGTATGTGAAAAATATGCTAATTTTAAAGGTCAACAAATCGAAATATATAAATTTTAGATTAAAAAATAGTCGACTGATGAACTATATAATAAGTTAATTTATCATGATATAAGCTGTCAAAACCAGTCATGTTCTTGTCCAGTTATACAGGGTGTTGATGGTTTTAGATATCTGGGAGTATTTATAGATAGTAATCTTACATGGAAGTTGCATGTAAAAAACGAAGTAAAAAGCTTGAATTTCATGATTTCAAGAATATAGTTTATTACAAGTTTTTTGAATTTGTCCATGTTAAAAATAATTTACAATTTGTGGATAAAATCTTATTTGGAATATGGTATTATTTCATGGGGTGACCTTTATGAATCGAATTTGAGACGTACTCAGAATCTTCAAAATTATACTTGCTCAAGAGACGAAAGTTTGATAACATCCAAAATTATTATACTTCTTTACAGCTCTTACAAGTCCGAAAGCTATATATTTACCATTTGTTAACATATATTGTCAAAAATTGGGATGATTCAAATGTAAAAGATTTTAATAAAAATACCAGACTTTCAACAGTTGTACATTTAAATGTAATTACTCCCAGAAAAACAGCTTTTTGCAAACATTATGTATACCAGGCTCCTAAAATAATTTTCATAACAACAAAATAAATTACCTAACAACACAAAGAATGAAAGAAATCTTTATCCTTTTAAAAAATTAATTATGAAATGGATACTCGAGCAAAATGTAGAAAATTTGTTATAGTAATTATGCCTTGCATGATTATAATGCCTAAATATACATTTTGAGTTATAATGTTAACGGCTTTATTATATGTCAGTGTAATAAGTTGGCACTGGTGCTTTACAATATTAGCACGCTTGACTACTGATCTGAGGGACCTGGGTTCGAGCCCCGGGTAAGGCATGGATGTATGTGTCGTTTTTCTGCTGAGGTCCTGCCATCCTCTCAGACCTTATACTATGGCATATAAACTAACAGGCTCCTGTCAGACCTCTGTGGCAAGCAGCTGCTTGAGGGGGTATTCATTTATTTTTTTATTTTAATCTAATATCTCCACAAATGAGCTTTGGCTCATGTGGAGTTTTGAATTTTCCACTTTCAAAATTGTCTATTTACTTTGGAAAAGAAAAATATTTATTCCTTTTGTTATTATAAGTTCTAAATTACATGTTTGTAATGTATCAAAAGTGTGAAATAAATTTGAATTGAATTGAAAAACAATTGTTATTTATTAAGCATATCGGTATAGTAACCATGCACTATACAGGGTGAATCTGAAAAAGTGGGCAAAACTTTACGGGGTGGTAGAACGCAGCTATACGAGCAATATTCGTCATAGAATGTATGATCGGAACGCAAACGGCGAGCCGCTAGGTGGCGTTGGAAATGGTATAAAAGGGTCGGTCCTCGCACCCAACGTCATTTCTACCGTGGATTGCCGAGAGGATGGCTGGTTATACTAACCATGAAATGGCGGATATTGTGTACGGTGCGGCGGACGCAATACTTTGTGTACGGTGCGGCGGACGGGAATGCAAGTGAGGACCGACCCTTTTATACCATTTCCAACGCCACCTAGCGCCTCGCCGTTTGCGTTCCGAGCATACATTCCATGACGAATATTGCTCGTATAGCTGCGTTCTACCACCCCGTAAAGTTTTGCCCACATTTTCAGATTCACCCTGTATATATAAATAGCACATGAAATAGAAATTAGGACATTCAAAGTTGGTTTAAAGTGCGCATTAGGATAAATTTGATGTGCAGTTAGGATTTGAAATCTTGATAGTAGAGTAGAAAGTGAAGGTCATAAGTTTAGATTGGTAGCAATCAGTTGACCCTTTACCCCAGTGGTTGTGTGGGAAAAAGCAGCTTTTTTGTTTTAAGAGATAATTGTTCGTTTTTACAGATAAATGAAAAATTCTTTTCGTGTTGGATAGCTATTGATGAAATGTTACTATTTGCACTTTCCGAAATCCCCATAAAGCTTAAATTGTGCCCTCTA
The DNA here is from genome assembly GCA_038380435.1 of Ryuthela nishihirai. NCBI lineage: Eukaryota > Metazoa > Arthropoda > Arachnida > Araneae > Heptathelidae > Ryuthela > Ryuthela nishihirai. Next base: position 28,553,765 of record JAWZYU010000028.1, on the reverse strand, counting down.
ACGGTGGAAAGTTTGAAAATTTATGCAAAGGAAAATAAAGATTTTATAACTACTAATAAATATATATATATATCAAGCTAAAAATATATATTATACTTTAAATATTTAGAATTGATTCTCACTCTATCACAACTGAACTCCATATATGTTCAAAAAAGTTTGTTGATTGGTGGCCCATATTTTTCAGCTCTTCATGAGAAACGTTTGCTTCGAATTCGTAGAATTCTGGTTTTGGCATCTAAAAAGATAAATAAAACTAAATTCACAATGAGAGTTCGCATAAGCAGAATTTTTAATTTATCGTCTAAAATAGTAAACAGTAAGACCCGTACGTAGTAGAATAACGACTGTCTGCAATCCATTCAGAGTTGATTGTGTATCTTCCAATCTTAATTTCAATATAGAAACGTATTTTGAAAACATATCCTTTTAATACTACTTTTATTACTTCAACTTCATATTGATTTATGATTTCAGACTTCACACATATTGCCTCTCCGCTGCGAACAGTTAAAAGAATCAGCCGAGACTGCGCAGTTAACGAAACTACGATTCACAAAAGTCATTGGTTAACTGAGCTAACAATTACTTATCAATCAACTAATAATCTTATACACAAAAAAATACGGTAAGTCATGGTTGATTAATAAATGATTGGAAGCTCAATCAACCAATAACTTGTAAAAACCACTGATGCGTCATTTGCGCAGTCTCATTAGTAGTAGTACCACAACCTAGCGGTTTTGACCTTGAAGAGTCCCCAAGGTCACGGTTATGGTCACGCGAACAAGCGGTGTTCACATGTGCCTTTCACATCGTATAATTGGTTATTTCCGGTTCTTTCCCCCCATTTTCATCCTTTACACATTTTGTCAAGCCTTCTGGTATCACCATTTGCCCTCTGGACCACGTTCTCCTGACGGATGGTTTACAGTTTAAAGAGTGAGTTTTATATTTAAGGTATTTTTATTAACGTAGGTTTTTTATTATATTACGCTTTTTTACAACCTTCGTACTTTTTATTTCTTTATAACTAGCTTTTTTCTGCGTAAATTGACCTTTGTTTATTTTATTTTTATAACCTACGTATTTTTATTTCTTATAATTAACCCCGTATATTACAGTGCTATGATATTAATATACGTATTTTTATAACCGTCGTATTTTAAGTCCGTTTTAATCAACACTTATTTCTTTTAATTAACCCCGTGACTAATGGTTGTCGTATTTTTACTAGAAGAAGGACTATCCCACAGTAACTGATTTAAAAGACTGTCCCGCAGAAAATGAAAAGAATAAATGTTATTGGGTAAAATTCATAAAAGGAAAACGATGAATAAAAAAAATCTCTCTTTCAAAAACAAATTATTTGTAAATTTGAAAAATATTGAGGGGAAATATGGATTGGTGACCTGTATGGGTGACATAATTGACCCACTTTAGAAAACAGGGTGACGGGTCCCATAGTATTAAACATTGATTCGCCTCTGAGTTAGGAACGCGTTTCACAGAAAACTGTTTTGAACATAAAACTAATTTTGTGCTCAAATATAAATACAAAATAAGGCACTTGTTATTATTTCATACACATTTTTCGATTAGTGTTCTAAAATTAAGACAAAACTTATGCAAAATAGAGATATAAGCGATCGAAAAAAAAGGGATATTTGACTTCCCATAGGAATAACATGGAAAAATGACAAGCGTGTGTCAAAATTGGTGGCTACAATCCAAGCAATTGCTATGGTAGTATAGCAATTGCTATGGTATAAGCTTTAAACAAGAAAGTTGATTAAGATTCGGGGATGGTGGTAAGACAGTGAACGGACTGATCTGGTTGATAAAAATATATGTGAAACGTAATGTACCGGACTTGAGGATTGTTAACATTGTGTGATAATATAGACAGAAATCGCATATAATACAAGGATGGTCAAGTCGGAAGCACGCTAGATTCATAAATTTTAGTCCTAGGTTCGAACCGAATTGTGTTGCCATTGAGATTTATTTCTGTTATACAGACTATGTCAGTGCTGGGCCAAAATCATATGCTCTTCGAGTCAGCATTAACAAACGACCAGAACCTGCGAGCGAAGGGGATTACTCTGAACCAAAAGAACAGAGAAAAATGCAGTTTTGACCTTCTCAAAGCCATGGTGTTGGACAAGAATCCTGAGCTGGAGACGTTTGAGGTGCCCTTCAATATCGTCAGGGATAAGGTGAGAGCCACAGTTTTTAATAAATCTGCTATTAAAAGAAATTTGGAGTTAACTCGACAAAAGGTACTTGCCTAATGGTGAAACCTGTTCTGTACCATGTGGTTACAATGACCTTAACTTTGATTTGGTTATTGATCTAATGTATCCTTCCACAATTGTTTTAAAATTTTGTATATCTGTGTACTACTTACGAGGGAGGGCAGTTCTAACAAAAATGTCAAAATACTTACCCGGTACTTACCCACGATGATGTATTTTTGTAGCGATACCTAAATTTTCAAATATCTGAAGCATGATTTTTAGCATAGATTGGTTATTGAAATATTATGGTCAATAAATGTAGTAATTCAGCGTGAAAAAAAATTAAGTGCAAAGAGTAAAATTCAGCAAAGAGTTGGGGATCATGTCAATTATTGACATGTATTGAACTCATGTTGTGACATAGTTAAATGGTGGATTATCTCTCGCAGTGGGATATATCATTGAACCTCGTAGCGCAGCCGTCCACTCTTATTGAGTGAACAGGCTCAGTGAAATGAGTGAACAGGCTCAGTGAAGCATATGGTTTGTGTGTTTCTTCGTCTACCCTAAAATACATAAGTAATACACTTTGAAAATATAAGGTGGCAGAATATCTGCAAAGCTCACGTAATATTTTACATAGTGCTGTGATTATCGGTTTTCATTCTCATAAGACTTTTCCAATTATTTCTACTGTTGACCTAAATATTTCGTATTCACTGTTTGAAAATAAAAATTTTTTTTATTCCTATCCATAGTTATTTATCCACTCAACACCTAACGGTATAATGCAATAACGACTGTACCACGTGTCAACTGCAGTATCATAACGACTGTACCACGTGGCAATCGATTCAACCAAATGGTAAATGATTTCAATGAAAAATGCTTCAATTCTTATAGGTAACGTCATTATTTAACGAAAAATACATCGTTGAAAGAGAATTTCATCAAACTATTTTCTCCATAAAAAGATTTCTTTATTACAAGAAAATCTCTTTGTTTGACGCGACCGATAGCTTTTGTCTCGAATAACGAAGTAAAGTCTTTTATCAGTTATTCCTTGGGATCACTTATTTTCCACAGTAGATGGCTCGCATTGATAGGTATGGCAAAGAAAATTCCCGTGTCACCTTGTTTATGACTGTTACATGTATCATTTTCTTGGAATTTCCTGTCTTACTATTTGAGCTGTAATTTGCTCTTATGATGTGGTTTTTACACCCATCCCAGTGCATTTTTATGTGATTTTTACACGTTTCTTCTGTCGTCACAGTATGTTTTGCACATATTGTGTTCTCCATTCCATTTATTCAAAGCTATTTTTCTCATCTATTCCCATGTACTCTGTTGATTTTTCCGTTATTTCCCTCATCCATTCCAGCATATTTTGAAAATATTCTGTCATCTCCACTACTCTTAGTTTGATTTTTGAGTTTTTGTGCCTTCCACTTGTGCAGAATTTTGAAAATATTATCTCATTCACTGCAATGTGTGCGTATTTACAGATATTCTGGCATTCATTTTACTGATTTTCAAGCAATTTTTACCAACCATGTCGCTTGTTTTTCAATTTCTGAGGGTGTCTTTTATGCATTCAATTTGATTAAACTACCTAGCACATGAACCAAATGGCTCATAGTTGGATAGAGAAAGGGTGCTAGATCGCTGTTAAGAGAGAAATCCTCCTGTCAAGCCCATTCAGAGTTTTTTTTGACGCTAAGAAAGTAGGACTCTTCTCTACACATAAAGCCCCATCTGACGAACAGATGTATTTTTCAAGGAAGTGTCAATTTTCTCACACAGGTCAGGGGATAACAGAAATAAATCTCAATGGGAACACAATGGGTGCTCGAATCTAGAAATAGCAGTTTATGAAACCAGCGTGCTACCGACTTGGCCATCCCCTGCCTCTGTATTATATCCGATTTTACAGTTAATCTGTCTATATTATCACACAAAGCTAACAATCCTCAAGTCAGTACTCCGTAACCGTTACTGTGATTTGACCTAACCGACTGTAATGCTGGCACTTCACTTTTATTTGAAATTTGCTCCTATAGCAAGCTCTCTCTCTCTCTCCTTATCACTTCCAATTTCCCCTTTCCTATCTAGTTAGACATTTTAACATGTCTAAAATTTGCCCGTCCTTTTCAAGCAGCAAAGGAAAGTAAATGTTTCTTATTTGGTTCACCATGCATTTTAGCTATGCTGCAGGTGAATTTCGTATAGGATCGAAAATCGGTTATCATCCGTCCGAATTTACGATATTTTACCGAATTTTGAGCCAAAATATATATATTTCATTAGAAATGATCGCTTTACTTCGTTATTCGAGACAAAAGCTATCGGTCGCGTCAAACAAAGAGATTTTCTTGTAACAAAGAAATCTTTTTATGGAGAAAATATTTGATGAAATTCTCTTTCAACAAAGTATTTTTCGTTAAATAATGACGTTACCTATAAGAATTGAAGCATTTTTCATGGAAATCATTTACCATTTGGTTGAATCGATTGCCACGTGGTACAGTCGTTATGATACTGCAGTTGACACGTGGTACAGTCGTTATTGCATTATACCGTTAGGTGTTGAGTGGATAAATAACTATGGATAGGAATAAAAAAAATTTTTATTTTCAAACAGTGAATACGAAATATTTAGGTCAACAGTAGAAATAATTGGAAAAGTCTTATGAGAATGAAAACCGATAATCACAGCACTATGTAAAATATTACGTGAGCTTTGCAGATATTCTGCCACCTTATATTTTCAAAGTGTATTACTTATGTATTTTAGGGTAGACGAAGAAACACACAAATCATATGCTTCACTGAGCCTGTTCACTCAATAAGAGTGGAGGGCTGCGTTACGAGGTTCAATGATATATCCCACTGCGAGAGATAATCCACCATTTAACTATGTCACAACATGAGTTCAATACATGTCAATAATTGACATGATCCCCAACTCTTTGCTGAATTTTACTTTTTGCACTTAATTTTTTTTCACGCTGAATTACTACATTTATTAACCATAATATTTCAATAACCAATCTATGCTAAAAATCTTGCTTCAGATATTTGAAAATTTAGGTATCGCTACAAAAATACATCATCGTGGGTAAGTACCGGGTAAGTATTTTGACATTTTTGTTAGGACTGCCCTCCCCAATAAGTAGTACACAGATATACAAAATTTTAAAACAATTGTGGAAGGATACATTAGATCAATAACCAAATCAAAGTTAAGGTCATTGTAACCACATGGTACAGAACAGGTTTCACCATTAGGCAAGTACCTTTTGTCGAGTTAACTCCAAATTTCTTTTAATAGCAGATTTATTAAAAACTGTGGCTCTCACCTTATCCCTGACGATATTGAAGGGCACCTCAAACGTCTCCAGCTCAGGGTTCTTGCCCAACACCATTGGTTTGAGAGTAGTGTAGTCCCATTATACGGATCCCCCTTTGCACAGTGCTTTCCCCCCTATGACGTCACAAGCCACGCCCACTTCCGGTCACGCCCCTATGACGTCACTGACCACGCCCACTTCCGCCCCTTCCTTATGACGTAATCATTACATAATCATTACGTAACAGGCCACGCCCCTTTATTAATAATTCCTCCCCCTTTATTAAACCCCCTTTCACCCCTCTCCCCCTTCAGTGGCGCCATCTGTTGACAGTGAGAAGTACTATTTTCCCAAAAAAAACCCTATTTTTATTCTAATTCTTCGATTTTTCATTTCCCCCTATAAAAAAAATTCCTCCCCCCTTATGAAAAACCCCTGGCGTCATCTGGTGCCTGTGAGGAACACTAATTCCCCAAAAACCCTTATTTTAATTCTTTGATTTCCCCCCTCCTATTAAAAATTACTCCCCCCTATTAAAAATTTCTTCCCCCTTATGAAAAAAACCCCTGATGCCTTCTGTTGACAATGAAGAGTGCTATTTTCGGAAAAGCCCCTTATTTTTTACTCTAATTCCCCGATTTCTCTTTATTTCCCCATGGTTGACCTATATTTTAAGCCCTCCCTCCTTTTGCAGACCCCCATGGTTGACCTATATTTTAAGCCCTACCTATAGTTTAAGACCCCTCCTTTCCGAGGATCGGCTGGTGGAAGACTCAGAATAATTGCATAGAAAGGGATGATACAATTGTAACGTCTCACAGAAAATCAGGTCCCTAGTAATTAAACACTTACCAAAATTCTCTTCCCTTAAAAATTTAACAGGCTGCGTCCAATGCGTATTTTTAGTACATCTCCTGTATTCATCTGAAATTGTACAATTCCGTTCAACTCTTTTTGAATGTCTAATGCAGATCTCAAATTGTAAATCAACTCGCAGAGTTGTATTTATTCCTTAGTAATTAAAACCCTTTGCTATTCATTTAGCCAGGACGACTAAACGATTCCTTTATAATTATTAAAAGTCCCTGCTATTAAACTTCCTAGTAATTAAACACTCGTTTTTACTTTTTTTTTTCTCGTTTATTTTCTAGTAATTAAACAAAATCGGCTGATGCAAGACTCAGAATAATTGCATAGAAAGGGATGATACAATTGTAACGTGTCACAGAAAATCAAAGCTGTATTCTTATTAAACCTCCCCTTAAAAATTTAATCGACGATGTCCATTGCATATTTTAGTACATCTCTTGTATTTAAAAACTCGCTAGGTCTAAATCTGAAATTTTACAAGGCCACTCAACTCTTTTTGAATGACGACTGTCAGAATGCAGTTCTCTAAATAAAACTTTCGTTAACAGAAAATCAACTCTCAAAGTTGTATTCTTATTAATTAAACATCCCATCACACACCTTCTATTAAAAGTTACCTCTATTAAAACTTCACAAACTCACGTCCTTTTACAAGTTCCCTAAACATGTTGTATATTCTCTATTTATTCCTTATAATTAAACACTCATCAAAACTCGCTCACCTTTATTAAAAATCCCTCCACGGTCGTAATAAAAATCAGTTTTCTGTATATGCGTTTAAACGGAAAAAAAAAATCCTTCCCCTCGCGAACGCAATACCTCAGTGTCCACGTTCATCTGAAATTTGCCAAGTCGAGTAAACTTTGGAATGGCAACATTTTTGGAATTCGACCTCCATTGAGTCATGCATGTAGCAACAAGCAAGTCAGCATATGTGTCAGGTCTCTTCTTATCGGAAGTGAAGGGTCAAGAGGAATGTCACCACACGCTGTCTGCAGCACCGTATTTGCATCTGTTCCTGATAAGATCGGATTAATATCTACAAGCTTTATTCACGCCTGAGTGAGTGACGGCACTTATCGCTACACCGTCAAAGAGTGAATGCCGATGGTATGCTATCTGTTTACATCTGCTAATGATAAAACGAAAATATTTCGGATGACGCTTTAGCTCACGTGTTTACCCCAGAACGTATCTCACGAAGGGAGCTTATCGGATGAAGGTTGGCCTTGATCGTGTCGAGAGATGTATCAAGGTCGTTTATGAGATAACATTTCCCTGTATATAAGCTCGCACCCTGCTTTCTTCGTCATTCCGTGCTTGCTGGTTAGAAAGCTGTCATAAGTTTTTGCTCCTAGTTTGCTCAGTTTTTGCAACATGTCTACAATCCGTGAGTTTGAAGATCTTCCTGCCGTGGTACGTGTATTGGACGGTGCGTCCAAACGTCCTTCGTCACCTGAGACTCAAACATCGAAACGTCGTCGCACTACGAAACTCTCATTAACCGCACGCCGCCGTGCTTCATCCACCGCTGGGCAGGCACGTCCCTACGTTCCTGCGAGCCCGTTAGATGGATCACTACCGGGTTCTTCAAGTGCTCGTGACGTCACATCTGCATTCTCTGTTCCGACTGTGAGTTCTCCAGTGCCTCACTACACCATCAATAACGTGAGGTGTTTTAATTCAAAGAAGTTCAAGACGCAATTGATTTCAAAGAGCGTCCGACTCGGTGGAATGGAAAACATTGAAGCACACGATTTCCTTCCGGTGCTACACTCCCTGCAGGAGAAAATGCTAAGTGATGTGGTACCTGAAGGCGATTATAGTCACGTGCGTCTGTGCTTCAGATCGCCAGATTTAAAAAATGCTGTGAATTTAAGTTTGATCCGCCGTAATGAATTAACTGCTGAGCGATTCATGGCTGCGCTGGACCGTGTGATTCAATCTAATGAATCTCTTGGAAGCCACAGCGAGCTGGAGTTCGATTTCGTCTGTGCGAACATCGAGCGCCAAGGCAGTGGTCGCACCGGCCCTGAGACACGTCATCTAGCCAATGTTCAATCTTTTGTGAAGAGCAAGAAAGCTCTCACGAAAATTGTGAACACAGATTCCATCTGTCTCGCTAGAGCACTCGTCGTAGCACGGGAGCTCTGCTACAAAAACAAAGGCCTGCCTAACCACTATGTGTCAGTCAGAGATTATCGTTGTCCACAACAGGCGACATTAGCAAGACAACTACATCTCGACGCCGGTGTTCCTGAGGGTCCCTGTGGTCTGCATGAAGTTCGTCTATTTCAGGCACACCTGGTACAATTTCGCATTATTGTTTATTCAGCCGATGATGGATTTTTACCTATTTTTATCGGCTCCGAAGCCGAGGACAATCTGTACCTGTTGTACAACCAAGGACATTACGACGTCATAACAAAGCCAGCTGGATTTTTCGGAGGCAAAAAATTCTGCCCAAAGTGTTTGAAGTCGTATAATCACGGTCACGTGTGTAAGGGTACCTGTAATCGTTGTCTTTCGGTTGACGTCATGCACACAGGGGAACCTCTGCTCTGTACAATGTGCTGCATGTATTTACGTGGCGCAGAGTGCTTCCAAGCACACTTGCTGAAAACTTGCCAGTCGCGACATCGCTGCACCAAATGCTTGGATATTTATGATCCGAAAAAACGTCACGTCTGCAAGAGTGAGAAACCAAAATTTGTGGAACCCTGCAAAATTACCCCTGTCGAGCAAAGTTACTTATACTTTGATGTGGAGACTGTACAACTTGACGACGGCCTTCTGAAACCCATCCTGTGCGTTGTAACGTACCTGCTGAACGACGACTGGGTCTACGCCTCGTTCCCGGATGTGGATACCTTCATGGACTGGCTTTTAGCTGAAGAACGTCCCGGGGTTCAGCGGTTCAAGGACGCTACCATTCTCGCCCACAATTTAAAAGGTTTCGATGGATCATTTGTGATCAGTTACCTTTACAGAAGATTTCTGAAGCCTGATCTTATTTTTGATGGTTCAAAAATATTAGGTGTCTTTTTACCTGGATAAAAAATTAGGTTTATAGACAGCTTGTCCTTCATCCAAGCTCCTCTTCGCTCCTTCAGTAAAACATTCAACCTGGAGACAGTGAAAGGCTTTTTTCCCTTCAAATTTGTGAAGGAGGGGAATTTAAATTACGTGGGTGACGTTCCAGAACGTCATTATTTTCAACCTGAGGACATGGAGCCTTCAACCTTGATAGAGTTTAACGAGTGGTATGCGACCGCTAGTCTCGAGCCCTGGGACTTTCAACAGCAACTCCTGTTCTACTGTAAGGCCGACACAGAGGTGCTACGCCGTGGAGCGCAAGCTTTCCGTGCGGAGTTTCTAGACATCACAGGTGTGGATCCCTTCGCACGGGACCTTACCATTGCCGGTGCCTGCCTACGTATTTTCAGGGGGAAGTTCCTGCAGAAGAATACTCTAGGTGTGTGCCCTCCACAAGGATACTCTGCAAGTAATGACAGACAGTCGTTAAAGGCCCTTGCCTGGCTGGATTACGAGGCCGCCAAGGACAACATCCAGATACAAACCGCACGTTCCCCCCAAGGTGAGTACAAGGTTGCTCAGTATAAGTTGGATGGTGTGTGTCATACCGCACGCACCTATTACGAATTTTTAGGATGCTTCCACCATTACTGCTTGAAATGTTATTCCCCCAGTAAAATGGACACTCGAACTGGAAAACCCTTTGATTTAATGAACACTCAAACCCTGGACCGACTTGCAAAATTAAAAGTTTTGATGGACGGCTATACATGCAAGGTCATGTGGGAGCATGACTTTGACTGTTTACTGCGTACTGAGCAGACCTTGGCCACCCTGTATAAAACCATCGAACCTATTAGGAGGATCGGCGCTCGAGATTATCTCTACGGGGGACGTGTGGAGGTATTCTCCATTTTCGCCTCAGTGGAGCAGGGATGTAGTCTTAACTATGTAGACTATAATAGTTTATATCCCTACGTGTGCAAGAAGGCTCCTTTTGGGAAAGGACATCCCATACGGATCACAAGTGATTTCAACCCCGACCTGGACAGTTATTTCGGAATAGCTCACGCCACATTACTCCCACCCGACGATTTGTTTATCCCTGTGCTACCATACCGAAGCAACGGTAAACTCCTCTTCCCCCTCTGCAGGACCTGCGCCGACGGACAACTGGCGCCCCCTTGCCAACATAACGTGAACCAGCGCGCATGGCCGCGTAAACTTCAAATGTTGACCAGGAACCGGTCAGCGCGCGCTGGTTCACGTTATGTTGGCAAGGGGGCGCCAGTTGTCCGTCGGCGCAGGTCCTGCAGAGGGGGAAGAGGAGTTTACCGTTGCTTCGGTATGGTAGCACAGGGATAAACAAATCGTCGGGTGGGAGTAATGTGGCGTGAGCTATTCCGAAATAACTGTCCAGGTCGGGGTTGAAATCACTTGTGATCCGTATGGGATGTCCTTTCCCAAAAGGAGCCTTCTTGCACACGTAGGGATATAAACTATTATAGTCTACATAGTTAAGACTACATCCCTGCTCCACTGAGGCGAAAATGGAGAATACCTCCACACGTCCCCCGTAGAGATAATCTCGAGCGCCGATCCTCCTAATAGGTTCGATGGTTTTATACAGGGTGGCCAAGGTCTGCTCAGTACGCAGTAAACAGTCAAAGTCATGCTCCCACATGACCTTGCATGTATAGCCGTCCATCAAAACTTTTAATTTTGCAAGTCGGTCCAGGGTTTGAGTGTTCATTAAATCAAAGGGTTTTCCAGTTCGAGTGTCCATTTTACTGGGGGAATAACATTTCAAGCAGTAATGGTGGAAGCATCCTAAAAATTCGTAATAGGTGCGTGCGGTATGACACACACCATCCAACTTATACTGAGCAACCTTGTACTCACCTTGGGGGGAACGTGCGGTTTGTATCTGGATGTTGTCCTTGGCGGCCTCGTAATCCAGCCAGGCAAGGGCCTTTAACGACTGTCTGTCATTACTTGCAGAGTATCCTTGTGGAGGGCACACACCTAGAGTATTCTTCTGCAGGAACTTCCCCCTGAAAATACGTAGGCAGGCACCGGCAATGGTAAGGTCCCGTGCGAAGGGATCCACACCTGTGATGTCTAGAAACTCCGCATGGAAAGCTTGCGCTCCACGGCGTAGCACCTCTGTGTCGGCCTTACAGTAGAACAGGAGTTGCTGTTGAAAGTCCCAGGGCTCGAGACTAGCGGTCGCATACCACTCGTTAAACTCTATCAAGGTTGAAGGCTCCATGTCCTCAGGTTGAAAATAATGACGTTCTGGAACGTCACCCACGTAATTTAAATTCCCCTCCTTCACAAATTTGAAGGGAAAAAAGCCTTTCACTGTCTCCAGGTTGAATGTTTTACTGAAGGAGCGAAGAGGAGCTTGGATGAAGGACAAGCTGTCTATAAACCTAATTTTTAATCCAGGTAAAAAGATACCTAATATTTTTGAACCATCAAAAATAAGATCAGGCTTCAGAAATCTTCTGTAAAGGTAACTGATCACAAATGATCCATCGAAACCTTTTAAATTGTGGGCGAGAATGGTAGCGTCCTTGAACCGCTGAACCCCGGGACGTTCTTCAGCTAAAAGCCAGTCCATGAAGGTATCCACATCCGGGAACGAGGCGTAGACCCAGTCGTCGTTCAGCAGGTACGTTACAACGCACAGGATGGGTTTCAGAAGGCCGTCGTCAAGTTGTACAGTCTCCACATCAAAGTATAAGTAACTTTGCTTGACAGGGGTAATTTTGCAGGGTTCCACAAATTTTGGTTTCTCACTCTTGCAGACGTGACGTTTTTTCGGATCATAAATATCCAAGCATTTGGTGCAGCGATGTCGCGACTGGCAAGTTTTCAGCAAGTGTGCTTGGAAGCACTCTGCGCCACGTAAATACATGCAGCACATTGTACAGAGCAGAGGTTCCCCTGTGTGCATGACGTCAACCGAAAGACAACGATTACAGGTACCCTTACACACGTGACCGTGATTATACGACTTCAAACACTTTGGGCAGAATTTTTTGCCTCCGAAAAATCCAGCTGGCTTTGTTATGACGTCGTAATGTCCTTGGTTGTACAACAGGTACAGATTGTCCTCGGCTTCGGAGCCGATAAAAATAGGTAAAAATCCATCATCGGCTGAATAAACAATAATGCGAAATTGTACCAGGTGTGCCTGAAATAGACGAACTTCATGCAGACCACAGGGACCCTCAGGAACACCGGCGTCGAGATGTAGTTGTCTTGCTAATGTCGCCTGTTGTGGACAACGATAATCTCTGACTGACACATAGTGGTTAGGCAGGCCTTTGTTTTTGTAGCAGAGCTCCCGTGCTACGACGAGTGCTCTAGCGAGACAGATGGAATCTGTGTTCACAATTTTCGTGAGAGCTTTCTTGCTCTTCACAAAAGATTGAACATTGGCTAGATGACGTGTCTCAGGGCCGGTGCGACCACTGCCTTGGCGCTCGATGTTCGCACAGACGAAATCGAACTCCAGCTCGCTGTGGCTTCCAAGAGATTCATTAGATTGAATCACACGGTCCAGCGCAGCCATGAATCGCTCAGCAGTTAATTCATTACGGCGGATCAAACTTAAATTCACAGCATTTTTTAAATCTGGCGATCTGAAGCACAGACGCACGTGACTATAATCGCCTTCAGGTACCACATCACTTAGCATTTTCTCCTGCAGGGAGTGTAGCACCGGAAGGAAATCGTGTGCTTCAATGTTTTCCATTCCACCGAGTCGGACGCTCTTTGAAATCAATTGCGTCTTGAACTTCTTTGAATTAAAACACCTCACGTTATTGATGGTGTAGTGAGGCACTGGAGAACTCACAGTCGGAACAGAGAATGCAGATGTGACGTCACGAGCACTTGAAGAACCCGGTAGTGATCCATCTAACGGGCTCGCAGGAACGTAGGGACGTGCCTGCCCAGCGGTGGATGAAGCACGGCGGCGTGCGGTTAATGAGAGTTTCGTAGTGCGACGACGTTTCGATGTTTGAGTCTCAGGTGACGAAGGACGTTTGGACGCACCGTCCAATACACGTACCACGGCAGGAAGATCTTCAAACTCACGGATTGTAGACATGTTGCAAAAACTGAGCAAACTAGGAGCAAAAACTTATGACAGCTTTCTAACCAGCAAGCACGGAATGACGAAGAAAGCAGGGTGCGAGCTTATATACAGGGAAATGTTATCTCATAAACGACCTTGATACATCTCTCGACACGATCAAGGCCAACCTTCATCCGATAAGCTCCCTTCGTGAGATACGTTCTGGGGTAAACACGTGAGCTAAAGCGTCATCCGAAATATTTTCGTTTTATCATTAGCAGATGTAAACAGATAGCATACCATCGGCATTCACTCTTTGACGGTGTAGCGATAAGTGCCGTCACTCACTCAGGCGTGAATAAAGCTTGTAGATATTAATCCGATCTTATCAGGAACAGATGCAAATACGGTGCTGCAGACAGCGTGTGGTGACATTCCTCTTGACCCTTCACTTCCGATAAGAAGAGACCTGACACATATGCTGACTTGCTTGTTGCTACATGCATGACTCAATGGAGGTCGAATTCCAAAAATGTTGCCATTCCAAAGTTTACTCGACTTGGCAAATTTCAGATGAACGTGGACACTGAGGTATTGCGTTCGCGAGGGGAAGGATTTTTTTTTTCCGTTTAAACGCATATACAGAAAACTGATTTTTATTACGACCGTGGAGGGATTTTTAATAAAGGTGAGCGAGTTTTGATGAGTGTTTAATTATAAGGAATAAATAGAGAATATACAACATGTTTAGGGAACTTGTAAAAGGACGTGAGTTTGTGAAGTTTTAATAGAGGTAACTTTTAATAGAAGGTGTGTGATGGGATGTTTAATTAATAAGAATACAACTTTGAGAGTTGATTTTCTGTTAACGAAAGTTTTATTTAGAGAACTGCATTCTGACAGTCGTCATTCAAAAAGAGTTGAGTGGCCTTGTAAAATTTCAGATTTAGACCTAGCGAGTTTTTAAATACAAGAGATGTACTAAAATATGCAATGGACATCGTCGATTAAATTTTTAAGGGGAGGTTTAATAAGAATACAGCTTTGATTTTCTGTGACACGTTACAATTGTATCATCCCTTTCTATGCAATTATTCTGAGTCTTGCATCAGCCGATTTTGTTTAATTACTAGAAAATAAACGAGAAAAAAAAAAGTAAAAACGAGTGTTTAATTACTAGGAAGTTTAATAGCAGGGACTTTTAATAATTATAAAGGAATCGTTTAGTCGTCCTGGCTAAATGAATAGCAAAGGGTTTTAATTACTAAGGAATAAATACAACTCTGCGAGTTGATTTACAATTTGAGATCTGCATTAGACATTCAAAAAGAGTTGAACGGAATTGTACAATTTCAGATGAATACAGGAGATGTACTAAAAATACGCATTGGACGCAGCCTGTTAAATTTTTAAGGGAAGAGAATTTTGGTAAGTGTTTAATTACTAGGGACCTGATTTTCTGTGAGACGTTACAATTGTATCATCCCTTTCTATGCAATTATTCTGAGTCTTCCACCAGCCGATCCTCGGAAAGGAGGGGTCTTAAACTATAGGTAGGGCTTAAAATATAGGTCAACCATGGGGGTCTGCAAAAGGAGGGAGGGCTTAAAATATAGGTCAACCATGGGGAAATAAAGAGAAATCGGGGAATTAGAGTAAAAAATAAGGGGCTTTTCCGAAAATAGCACTCTTCATTGTCAACAGAAGGCATCAGGGTTTTTTTTCATAAGGGGGAAGAAATTTTTAATAGGGGGGAGTAATTTTTAATAGGAGGGGGGAAATCAAAGAATTAAAATAAGGGTTTTTGGGGAATTAGTGTTCCTCACAGGCACCAGATGACGCCAGGGGTTTTTCATAAGGGGGGAGGAATTTTTTTTATAGGGGGAAATGAAAAATCGAAGAATTAGAATAAAAATAGGGTTTTTTTTGGGAAAATAGTACTTCTCACTGTCAACAGATGGCGCCACTGAAGGGGGAGAGGGGTGAAAGGGGGTTTAATAAAGGGGGAGGAATTATTAATAAAGGGGCGTGGCCTGTTACGTAATGATTATGTAATGATTACGTCATAAGGAAGGGGGCGGAAGTGGGCGTGGTCAGTGACGTCATAGGGGCGTGACCGGAAGTGGGCGTGGCTTGTGACGTCATAGGGGGGAAAGCACTGTGCAAAGGGGGATCCGTATAATGGGACTACACTACTTTTGAGAAAGTTAAAACTGTATTTTTCTCTGTTCTTTTGGTTCAGAGTAATCCCTTTCGCTCGCAGGTTCTGGTCGTTTGTTAATGCTGACTCGAAGAGCATATGATTTTGACCCAGCACTGACATAGTCTGTATAACAGAAATAAATCTCAATGGCAACACAATTCGGTTCGAACTTAGGACTAAAATTTATGAATCTAGCGTGCTTCCGACTTGACCAACCTCTGTATTATATGCGATTTCTGTCTATATTATCACACAATGTTAACAATCCTCAAGTCCGGTACATTACGTTTCATATATATTTTTATCAACCAGATCAGTCCGTTCACTGTCTTACCACCATCCCCGAATCTTAATCAACTTGCTTGCTTAAAGCTATACTACCATAGCAATTGCTTGGATTGTAGCCACCAATTTTGACACACGCTTGTCATTTTTCCATGTTATTCCTATGGGAAGTCAAATATCACTTTTTTTTCGATCGCTTATATCTCTATTTTGCATAAATTTTGTCTTAATTTTAGTACACTAATCGAAAAATGTGTATGAAATAATAATAAGTGCCTTATTTTGTGTTTATATTTGAGCACAAAATAAGTTTTATGTTCAAAACAGTTTTCTATGGAACGCGTTCCTACCTCAGAGGCGAATCAATGTTTAATCCTATGGGACCCTTCACCCTGTGTTCTAAAGTGGGTGAATTATGTCACCCATACAGGTCGCCAATCCATATTTCCCCTCAATAATTTTCAAAATTACAAATAATTTGTTTTTAAAACAGAGATTTTTTTTATTCACCGTTTTCCTTTTATGAATTTTACTCAATAACATTTATTCTTTTCATTTTCTGCGAGACAGTCTTTTTAATCAGTTACTGCGGGACAGTCCTTCTTCTAGTAAAAATAGACAACCATCAGTCACGGGGTTAATTAAAAGAAATCAGTGTTGATTAAAACGGACTTAAAATACGACGGATATAAAAATACGTATATTAATATCATAGGACTATAACATACGGGGTTAATTGTAAGAAATAAAAATACGTAGGTTATAAAAATAAAATAAACGAAGGTTAATTTACGCAGAAAAAAGCTAGTTATAAAGAAATATAAAATACGAAGGTTGTAAAAAAAGTAAGATAATGAAAAACCTACGTTATTAAAAATACCTGAAATATAAAACTCACACTTTAAACTGTAAACCATCCGTCAGTAAAACGTGGTCCAGAGGGCAAATGGTGAGACCAGAAGGCTTGATAAAATGTGTAAAGGATGAAAATGGAGGGGAAAGGAACGGAAATGAGAACCGGAAATAACCAATTACACGTTGTGAAAGGCATATGTCAACACCGCTTGTGCGCGTGACCGTAACCGTGACCTTTGAACGTAACCATGACCTTGGGGACTCTTCAATGTCAAATCCACTAGGTTGGGGTTCCAGTACACTCATTGCTTAATTGTTTCCTCTTGGTGCGGACTGGAATAGACAGAATCATTATGAACTGGACAATATTACTGAATTTAAATACTGATTCGAAGAAAATAAAAAGGTAACATATAGATAGATTTTTTTATTCCCTACTCTCAACACCAGTATAGTTCAATACAAAAATCCGGAACAAAAAACGTACTTTTACATAAATTTTTCCAGTTCAAAAGTTCATACACATGAACTGATTAACATAAATTACATTGTAAAGTATAAATTATAATCTATTTTATAGGTAGATTTTTTAAACGAACAAACTGAACAATATGAAAGAAGTAAATAAATAAGAGTACCCCACTTGAGTCCGAGCTCGTGTGTGGAGAAGTTCACGAATGATTTGTAAACGTTGACACGTTTGATTCTGTAAACGAACGTTTACAGAATTAGTTGCAACAGTGTTATGAAAATTAAATATTTAAGCGAAAGTTTTATCTCTATAGATATTTTTATACGTCATCACAATCCACCAACCAATCCTATATTAATCTTTTAAAAGCATAAATGTTTCTTTCTTTTCTAATGTTAGCCGGCAGAGCACTAAAAAGTTTTGGTGCCAGATAAACGTAGTGTTTTTGATTGATAATTTTTTTTAGGAAACGGTATAGATAAATGCATAGTAGATGATAAACCTGTATATTTCGGAAAGATCTTAACATTAGAATCATCCCAATTTTGAATATTGTATACTAATAGGTGATAAATATATAATTTTCTAACTGGTAAGATATTTAATTTTTTTAAATTTTTTATACTATCAAATTTCTTTTTCTTTAGCATACTTCTTATTATGTAATTTTGAGAACCTTGTAATGGTTTGATTTGTCTCATATAGACCTCCCCAAGATATAATGCCATATTTCAAATAGATTTTATCCACGAATTATAAATAATTTGTAACATTGACAGATTTATAAAATTTCTTATGTAATAAAATCTTGAAACCATAATACTTAAATTCTTAATTATATTATTTATATGCGTTTTCCAAGAAAGTTTTTTGTCAAGGTAGACACCCAAATATCTGAAGCAATCAATAGCTTGAATAGCTGAACATTTATAATATATCTCACTGCAGTTTAGATCATGATAGAAGAGTTTATTGAAAAAGTCATCTGTTTCATTTTCTTGTAATCTGTAATATATGTACTTCGATTTGGCAACATTTAAAACTAATTTATTTTGAATAAACCAATTTTAATTTTTTTTAGATAATCATTTATTTTTACTATCAATTCCCCAGTTTTGCCTGCATAAGTTAAAGATATATCATCTGCAAAAAGTATATTTCTATCGTACAATTTTAAGTCACAAAGATCATTAAAAAAAATCAAAAATAATAAAAGACTCAAATCAGATCCTTGAGGAACACCGAAATTTATGTTAGCATTGGAACTGAAACAATTTTTTATTTTAACTCTGTCATTTTAACCCTGTCAGAAAAAGCTAGAGAGCCAAGATAGCATTTCACCTGTCATTCCAGTTGCTTCCAATTTATGTAATAGAATTAAATGTGGGACAGAGCCACATGTTTTTTTAACATCAAGGAATAAAACAACGACTTTAAAAATTTGATTCATGCTTTTGTATATGGTTGATCCATTTTTAGAATTGCATCCTCTGTTCCCATGGTTTTTCGGAAACCATATTGATTTTTAGAAAAGAAATTATATTTATTAAAAAAATCTAACATTCTAGATTTGACTATTTTTTCTATTATTTTGGAGAAGACAGACAAGATGGATATTGGTCTATAATTTTCAATTTTCTAATCACAGCCACCTTTATACACTGGTATAACTGTGGCAGTTTTTAAACAATTAGGGAAACATCCTGAAATTAAAGATTTATTAATTAAAGTGCTTAAGATGACTTTAAAACTTGGTCCTATCTTTTTAAGGATAAATACAGAAACATGGTCTGTGCTAGAGGATTTGCAGAGTTTAAACTCTTAATTATATCTTCAACTTCATTTTCATGTATTTCCTCAACATATCCACTTTAAAAATCGCATATGACACAGTCATCACTTATACATGTTATTGTCAGAAGTTTAAAAAAACTGGAATCTCTTATATTGATTATTTTGTTAAGATCTTAGATTTTTTAAATGTAATTGTATTAACAGGAACGAATGTTAATGAATATGAAAAATCCTCATACAGTAAAAGTAATTTTTCACAAATTTCTTTTTAGAACCGGTAAGAAAACGACAGGTATTATTATTTTCTACAGAGAAAATTTGGTAATTGAAAATATTAGCATACGTATCTCACCAGCAGAATCATCCGTAAGTGATCTTGCGGATTATCAAAATGTTTTGATAATCCGTAAGATCACTTACGGATTTTCAAAATCCTGCAGATAAGCTATTAGCTTTGCAGGTCAAATGCAAATAATCTCGCTTTATCTGTGTTTTGTGAGATGACGATGATGATGAATAAAGATATCATATCTATATCTCAAAAAAATCTGCGCAGTCTCCTTGTCTGAATTCTTCCACTTGCCCTGCTATTTACTTTGCCCTGCTATTTACGTATATATAGGTTAAATATACAGTGTCAGTGAAATGTAATCCTGTTTCGAGAAATATTTTTAATATTTTTATTCATGTGAATTCTGATATTTTCCCTTAGTGTTAATATTATTTAATGTTCCGTTTTATCGGCATTCGTTTCGACAACCCTCTCAATTACGTTGCATCCTACCAGAGATTATTAGTTATTCTATTACCCAATTTTGAGCGATACTGCCCCTGTATTTATAAAATTTTTGTGTTCTTTTTGGTGTTACCATGCTCATTTTTATTTCCACACAATTCGTTTTAATTGTTCTGTTCAGTTTCATTATCATGTGTTACTTCGAAAAAAGAGAGTGCCCAAATCTCAAGAATTTTGAAATATTAAGTAGTTTAAGGCAGACACTAAAAAGTGGTTGAAGACTCTCCAAATGGGAGACCAAGCACTGCTGTCTTAGATTTGAATATTGATGAAGCTGAACAATTGCTGTAGGAAGACAAGAGATTATCGCTAAAAGAAATATCTGCCGGTTTAATATAAAATTTCCCGCCTTGCCCACGGTCAGTAGGGGACACCGATGGGCTTGGAAAGGCCGCCGTCCGTCGGATGGGACGTTAAGCCCTGGCCCCGTGTGCGGGAGAGCCATACCCTGTGCACGGTAAAGAACACTCTGGATGGCCTTGAGGGAAGATGGATCTGTCTCCCAACAGCTGTACCAGAGGATCCCATTCCCAAACTTTTTCTGAGCCCTTGGGTTCTTGTGACCTGGCCATTTACACCATCGTGTACCAAAAAAAGTGCCGCTCTGAGGTAAAACAACCCAACCCAACTGCCGGTTTAATGTGCCATTAAAAATGAATTAAAATGAAAAAAAATATATCTATTACATAAATAAAATATGTACAGTGGACTTGACATGAATCAAAGTACACTTAAAACTCATTTAAGAAATGCTGTCCATTTTGGTAGCCGATGTAATCCTGTTTCGAGAAAATTTTTAGACTCTTTGGATCACAATATACTATGTGAACCAATGAGTCTAAAAATTATTAAATTATTAATATTATTAAAATTATTATGGGATTTTGTGTTGTTCTTCTGCTGAGGTCTCGCTTTTCTCACAGATCTTTATGACATTTTATACTGATATGCCTCTGATACAAGCATCTGCTGAGCTGCAATATGTTTTATCTTTGATTTAATTAGAAAAATAGCTGGAGTTTTTGAACAAATAGTGATTTCTGCTTCAAGACAATCAATTACCTCATTTTTACACGTGAGGACAGAGATGCTAGCCATCATCATTAGAACATCTGTAGAATACCCACCCTACAGAGGGGCGGTGGTGGCTCAGTCGGTAGCGCGCCAGGCTCGTAATCTGTAGTTCCCAAGTTCGAGTCCCAGCTGGGTCAGCGTTGAGATTTATCTCCGCAAAAATTCCCCGCCCTGCCCACGGTCAGTAGGGGACACCGATGGGATTGAAAAAGCCGCCGTCCGTCGGATGGGAAGTTAAGCCGTGGCCCCGTGTGCGGGAGAGCCATACCCTGTGCACGTTAAAGAACACAATGGATGGCCTTGACGGGAGGCTACCATCTGTCTCCCAACAGCTGTTCCAGTGGGTCCCCTCCCCCAACCTTCTCTGAGCCTTCGGGGTCCATGTGACCTGGCCATTTAGCCCATGGTGTGCAAAAAAGTGCCGCTCAGAGGTAAAACAACCCAACCCAACCCATCCTACAGTTCAGGTCTCGCCTCATGGGAATTTTGGACATTTCCAACTCTTAAACATTATTGACGCAGAAGTGATGCAGAAGTGAAAAAAAAAAAGCGATATCTTATGCAAAATGTCTGAAAATGACTTACTTCATGTTTTCGAGAAGTGGGCGGAGAGCTGCAAAGATTTTAGAGTATCTGAAAGTATCTCGTTTTTCGAAGGTGTTTCTTCGAAAAACGAGAGTGCCGAAATCTCAAGAATTTTGAAATATTAAGTAGTTTAAGGATTACCATTATTTTTCAAACTTTCCTTGTATAGTTAGTAGTATACTCTCCTCTGTAGTTTCGGAATCATAAAAGCTACCTAACTCGAGTTATTCGAATCGTACTAATCGTCGGAAAGAATGGTTTCATACGCAGAGAAGAGTCGCTAACAAGGAGATGCATTGCATTTGGGGAAGAGTTCAAAATTAGAAATAGCCTTCTGGTCGTTTTAACACTTTGTCGAACAAAGTGTTTAGAGCACCATTGCATACATTTGTACCAAAAAAAAAAAGGTTTGTGTTGAATTATTTCCGTGCTTTCTAATTTTCCTGCACTATTATCTGGTAAAATGATAAAATAATTTAAAATTAGATTAAGTTTGGTAAAGAACTAAACAAGTATCAATTTCTAGTAATGACGAAACACACAAACGAACCGTAAAATTGATGAGGTCCGGATTTTCTGCACAATAATAAGGAAACAACTTGCAAACTTCAGTTTTGTTCTTTGGAGTTTCACAGTTTTCCGGGTACTTTTCGCAAAATGCAGATCTCCTGATGCTACAATGGAAAGTAAGCAGTTTTCAAAAGATACATGTGCATGTTTCTTAGAAACAGTATGTAATTTAAGTAATGTTTAATAATTTAATACGTTAATATTAACTTTGTGCCACTAATGTTTCAGTATGCTTGAGAAGTCTGCTTTGAAGGAAAAAGAATCGTATGAAGAATGATTCATTATAACAATATGTGCAAATGTTATTTACGTCACTTTGTAGAGACTGTTTTGTTTTGAAACAAATACAGGTCTAAATATTTCTCTATTACATCGTAATAAACAAATTATTTAAAGCAAAGGATAAACAGTGGGAACTAGACTAAAATATGTTTGGATCAGGGACTCAAACATTTTTATGAGAAAAGAGGAAGGTTCTGGTTCGGTTAGAAATAAGAACTATTAGGATTTAGACAAACTGAGATAAATGTTTTGAGTATAATATTTAAGTAGCTGGAAAAAAAATATATATATCAGATGGCTATTTTTTGGCTTATGACTTGCAGAATGATGTTTCAATTCTGATTTTGGTTCCGATGATATTCAGAATGTTATAAATGATGAGGAAGAATAATACTATATGAAAAACGAGAATTATTCCAAAGTTATTGAAAGTGATGAAATAAAATGTTTATAATAAAATAATTTTTATTGGGGATATGGAAGAAATACTTTACAGAGAAATATAAGAAGTCTGAAATTTTTTTGACCATTTTGTGGTATTCCTAAACTTAACTGCATAAAAACCAGATATTATAGTGCTCACTGAGATTTGGTTAAAAGAAGTAGAAATATAAAATAGACGGATATTATAGGAAGTGGATGAAACTGAAAAATAATATTTTAAAATATATACGAATATGCTAACTAATGTAACAAGCACAGAAAAATGATTATTATAAGAATACTGTTTTGAAAAATGGGAATAATATGAGAAAAATTTGAACTTTCAATGAAATGCGTGATAGAAGAAAGCAAAGGGAAATGCTCCTTGAATTAAAAAATGATAGAAATCACTTACTTCTCTTTGACAAAAAAACACAGGAATTTTTATTAAATTTAACAATTTTTTTTACTGGAGTAATTTTGTCATTATTTTGACAAAATTTACATAATGGCCTTCAATTTGAAGTGGTAATGAGTAATTAAAACATAAAATACCAAGTTTCATACTTTTCCCTTAAATATTAGAACAAGAAATTTTTGATACTATCAAGGAACTGAAGGAGGGAAAAAACACCTGGTATGAAACCTATTAGAAAATATTTACCAAGAAATTTCTTACATATTTTATAAACTTGTAAATGTTTCTTTTATAGAAGGCTTTTTTCCTGAAAATTTTAAAACTGATTAAATTATTTCAGTGTTTTAAAATGATGACACTAAGTCAATTTAAAATTACAGACCAATTTTTCTTTTATCTCTTTTTTCCAAGAATCTCGAAAAAAATTGTTAAAATCAAAATGTTAAATTTTGGGATATCATCATCATCATCAAGCAGCCAAACAAGTCTGTCCTGAGCTACATCTACTGCATCTGGCCACTGTACACCAATTCTAACAAGGTCCTGTCTGGCATTGTCTGCCCACCGCATCCTAGGTCTCCCCCTCTTTCTGAGGCCTTTAGGCACACTGTTCATAACCCTATTCGCCAATCTATAATTCTATATATTCATATAATTCTATACATTCATAACCCTATTCGCCAATCTATAATTCTATATATTCATACGGGCATCATGGCCAACCAACGGAGTCTCTCTCTGCACAATATGCTGCTTAAAGGAGGTTGCCGACTCCTTTGCCTAACCTCATCATTAGTTACAAAGTTGAACCACCTAATGCCCAAGATACTGCGTAAGCATCTAGAATCAAAAGCATCTAGTTTCCTGTTATCTTGTTTACAAAGTGTCCAAGTTTCACTACCATAACTAACCCTAGAAAGAACCAAACTATTATACAGCCTAATTTTAGTCTTTAGGTGTATACGCCTATTTCTCCACACTCTCCATAGATTCTTAAAAATTCCGGCAGCAATACCTATTCGTCTGTTAATCTCATGCCGCACATCACCAGTATCTGTTACATAGCTCCCAAGATAATTAAACTGTGACACCTGCTCAAGACTGCAACCATTCAGATGAACTGAATCACAGCCTGCCTGACCAATTTTCAACACTTTAGTTATCTCTCTGTTTATAACCAAACCTACTCTACTACCAGTCTCATCAACAGCTCGAATGAAATAGTTCATCTCATCAACATCATTTGCCAAAAAGGCTAAAGCATCAGCATAATCTAAATCAGAATTTTTCGTATATCCAGTCTATTTAAGGCCAAAATCTTTTCCTTGAAGTCAATTTATGCATAATTTATTTGCCCAGAATCATTTTGGATCACGAAAAAGGTTTGAATACTTAGAGCGACTTTAGAAATGACCACAAAAATCTGTTGAAATTTAAATCAAAATGTAAGAAAAGTTGTTACATTTTGGCATTTGAAAAAGGCTTTTTTTTCCTGAATCATGAGATATTTTTGGAAAGTTAGAAACCTGTGGGGTTTGGGGAAATTTGTTTTATGGATTGCAAGTTATGTAATGAATAGTAAACAAAATGCGAAAATTGGAAAATATAATGAAGAAATAAATGTACAAGTTGGTGTCCACAGGGTTCTGTTTTGGGACTTTTATTTTCTTGCTTTATGTAAATGACGTTTACACATTGGATTTGTATATGGTAGAGTAATTCATTTGTAGATGAGGTTGAAGTAATATATTCCGGTGACGAAAAACAAATCTTAGAGACTGAAGAGATTGGATAAATATAAAAGTAAGCTAAAAATCAATATGCTCTTTTCAAATACTAAGAAGGCGTAATATATTTATATTAGATCAAGAGAAAACCAGATTTATTTTTTCGTCATAAGGTAATTTTCTACTCTTAATTTTGTGCTGTAGAAAATTACAAATGTGATAAAATTGAGGGGGTGAATGCTATAACTATTTAGGCATTTTTATCGATAGAAAGATGCCCAGAAAAATAAAAATATTGGATGTTGTTAAACAAATTAACTGTATCATACCTAAAATTTATTATATCCGGAAATTTAAAAATTTATCTTTATTAAAAATGATTCATTTTTCGTGAATTGAATTTTATTTGCTCTATGGTCTTTTATCGTGGGGTTAAGTATATTTGACTAAAATCAAACCACTGCAGCATGTGGTTAATTAGATGTATGATGAAATTGAGAAATTTTGAGGGTGTTGCAAATGTATACAGTGAATTCAGTATATTACAAATAAGGAAATTTAATGTGTTTCAGATACGGAAATTTATAAGAAAGATTTTAATGTTGAAACAATTAGACATTTGAAAGGAATACCCTACTGTCGAAAAATCTTTTTGCACTTGATTTACTGTAAAAACGTAAAAACTATTGTTGAAAAATATTAGGTTTATTTGTCTCCAAAATTTTTTAAAGAGAGATTTTTTAACCAGAGCATATTAAAATAATAAGGAGTGATAAAATTTTCTTGAAAAAATTAAAGAAATGGATTTTAAATATGGAAAAAAAATTGAGGCTTTGCTAAATAAAAAAAATTCATTAAATCCAAAGTTGCTGTTAAAGTACTAAATAATGGATCTTGACCATTTTTTGACATACAAAATTCAAGAATTTTTTTATTTTTGTTTCCTACTCAGCAGAGTTTTTTTTTTTCATTTTTTGTTAACGATATTTTTTGAACTTTCACATTTGATGAATATTTATTTTATGATCAAGGTATCAAAATGTGAAGTGGAAGTATGTTGCCTTTTCATTAAAAGTTAAAGCTATTAATTTTCCGAGGTTTTGACTCCCGTGGAAGATTCAACATTTTTTCTCACACTTGTACCAAAAAAAAGCATGTATAATTGCAAAAAAAAAAATTGAAATATATTAGTAAGATATTTATAATTATATTGGGAAGAATAAATTACTAGTAAATGTGATTTTCACTAGAGAAACGATGTACAAGGAAGGATCTATAAAAATGATATACTTAAAAATCGTGTATGAAGGACATGAAAGATTGTATATACATTACATGAAATAAAAAATGCAACATTTGCAAGAAATTATGCAAATGTGACGAAATTTAGGGAGGCGATAGTATATGTAAATGCATGAAAATGATTAAGTTTGCAGGACGATCGAAACGATTGGACAGGCGCGAGCTGGCATCACAGGTGCGGAGCAGTCAAACATAGTTAGAGGCAACCAAAGCTCCCTGGTTGACAAAACGTTGTGGAAATTATTCTAAACCTCTAAAGATTTCTTTAAGCAGACGTCGACAACCGTTCCAACAGGTAACTGACTTTGATCGTATAAGAATCATAGGCCTTAGAGAAGCTGGTTTTGATGAAAACATTCCAGCAGTTTCCTGACAGCTATCCAATAGTTTCCTTTCATCAAATTCCTCTTTGAACTCTTGGGGTGTTTCAGTGGCCATTTCAGTTCATTGTTTACTAAAAATAGTACATCTTAGAGGTACGAGAACTTAGTCCAAATACGACGCGGATTTGGTTGTGTGTGTATGTCAGAGGACAAAATAAAATAAAATGAGATGTATCGAAACAAAACCAAACTTAACTTTAAGATGTTAATCAAATAATCTTATTAACTTTAGGTGTTGATCTTATATGACATAAATATTTAATAGCCAAGAATAAGACTTTCTGCTTACCCGTTATTGTTACAAAAGGTTATCGCTGGCATTATGTATTCCTTTGGATTGGACAACTGGATATCAAGGACTGAAGGATAAGTAAGGACAATGCTAATGAATATTGAGGTCTGATAGATGAAGCCAGCCAAACCTAAAATAAGGACAATCAATTTCAAAATCTTCCTGCGCACATTCTTTGTCTTCACCAAGGGAGACACTCCTGTCAAAAGGGAATCTTCCAGAAGTTGTGAAGCATACTCTTTTACTCTCGTCTTTTTCTTACGTGAATCATCTTCGGGACTCATCTTTACGGAAGGCTCCATGCTTTTCTGTCATAAAAGTATACGTTATTGTAATTAATGATAATAATAAATTATTATTTCACCAGTATACCATATAATTAGTTGAAATATAACAAAAAATGCATACCTGGTGAAAAAGATGAGAAATGTAAGCTGATAGCTTTTTTTCCTATGCTCTCTTATTTACATTTACATGAATAGCAACATATAAGATATAAAAATGTTTTCTGTATGCAATGTAATATGTAATATAACAACCTAGAAAAGCTTAACTTGTGGGCTGTTCATAGGAAAAACAAATGTGTAAGATGAGTAGCAAAATTTGGGCAGTAATTAATGAAGTGAGCAGTGGCTTTACACCATTTACAAACTTTTCTGATTCTTGAGTATCCAATTACTGCAGTAAATGTTCCGAATTTGAGAAAATATGACTGCCCAAATTTTGCTACTCGTCTTATACATTTGTTTTTCTTATGAACAGCCCACAAGTTAAGCTTTTCTAGGTTGTTATATTACATATTACATTGCACGCAGAAAACATTTTTATATCTATGTTCCGAATTTGAGAAAATTGGAATTTCCTCCTTCAATTCCATTATCACCACTCTGGTGCCGGTCCAAATGGACTCTAATCCCGGTTCTTTCATATATTCATCATTTACACTTTTAACCGAACAGAACTGAGCCAAAGTGGCTACTACTTCAGCATTTGGGACGAAGAAAGGGAGTTTCGATACATATGCAGTTTTTTTTAGGCAAGGCAAGTCTTGAAACAGTAACTGTGAATCCTTAAAAAAAGGCTTGAACGGATTAGCTGCAAACACATCAGCACTGCTTTCAGACAGGAAAGAAACCACAGCTGAGGAATTGTTAAGCTTTTGCACAATGTCGATGTTTGATGGTTCAAAACAATCAGCGAGTCGTATCACTACGGTTCCATATTCGAGACCATCATGTCTAATCGTAAATGAAAAACGAAGTCTGTGGTCTTTGAAGTAATCCATTTTATCGTTTTAGCGTTTCAGCTTTCAAATCAAAGAGCAAAAAATCAATGCGTCTTCACTCGTTGAAGTGCCGAGAGAGAGAGTCCGTCCAACGCCGATCGGTCCAATGCCAATTCGTCTAACTGTGACGATTGCTGCAAAGGGACGATTTGTCCAATGAGAGAATTCGTCAAAATCGATTAGTCCAAATCCTGTTCGTCCAAAAGTGCAATAGCCAATGACGATAACATAATGATATCAGGGCCGGATCTGGGGGGGGGGGGGAGATGCCCCTCCCCTCCCCCTGAGAATTCTATGAAGGGTAAGAGAGACGAAAAATTGATAAACTTATATATATGTTATGCATTTTTCAAGAAATTTTTAAAGACCTTCAAAACAGAGGGGAAAATACTGCTGTGAATCAGGAATTTATTTTTTTATTTTGTTTTTTAACACATTTCCTTGAAAGCAAAACTTGCTAACTTTATCGCCAGGTCCTATCCTCCGTCCATCTGTCTCTGGAACTAATGAATCGATTTCAATGGCTCTTTATGCGTTGGGTTGAGGAAAAGGCTCAGTTTGCTCGCAGATATTTTTATATATGTTTGTCTATGCATGCAATATTTCTGCAACTAATCAACCGATTTCGATATATTTGCGTTCAATAGAAGAAAATATTTAGTTTTGCACGCACATATTTATAGTTCCCGATAATGAAGGTGGGGTGGTGGTGGACGGAAACCTATAAAAGCTGCTGCATCTTTAGTTTGGACCATTAGAAGTGAAATGTATCACGAAACCGTGCCATTTGATCCTCCCTGGGCGAATAAAAATTTCCTTTTTTGGGGTAAAGCTTTTTTTTTTCATTTCCTCATAAAATTGCAACTTCTTTTTATGTTTATTTAAATATTCATTGCAATGCAAATATGATAAACGAATAAGTTAAAAAAAAACACTGCGGAGTTGAAAAGAGTTCACAGTTTTCGTTAACCCTTTCACGACCAAGGGAAACATTTTTCCCATTTTAAAAATGGTGATTGTCGTATTTAATTATAACCTTATCTGCATTTTTTATACAGAATGTCAAAATAGAACGTATGCCGAACGCAATTACGTAAACGGGAACGTTTAGAAAACAAAAGAACTGTCAGGACGCATAATATATGTACTATGTGCAATGTCCATCTTTGCCTTACAACCAAAAGAAATTGCTTCGCAGAATATCATAATTAGCACATCATTTTGTATAGTAATTTTATTTCATAATTTTGTATTATTTTAGTAACATTTTGTTCTAATAAACCAATAAATAAAAGACATTGCATAATAAGCCTAACTATAATTTGTGTTACCTTTATAGTCCATTGGGAAAAATATTTCCCATAAAATTCCAAAAAAACTACACATTGTTATGTATTTTTCTTATGATTTTTATTTATTTTACGTCTAAACAAACTAAAATAAACAGTTACATACTAATATTTACTCTTAGAAACCTTATGGTCCTGAAAGGGTTAATGTGCTTCACGATATTACTCTTTGTTATTTTGATAAGGAAACCAGAGAGCGTTACGATTAATATAGTTGTCGAATAAATTTATAGTTCCTTGATTGTGTGACTCCTTAATAATTTTTTATTTTATACAGGGTTAAAAAAGGTTATGCAGTTCATTATCCAAAAGTATGTGTTACGTCACTATACTTATATTATGAGCAGCACTAACAGTTTTATTTCAGAATACCCCTAACTAAGGTATTCCATTATCATACTTTTTCCATTAATTACTGAAAATAGGCAATTATTAACGAGGTGTATACTTATTTTCCATTCCTTTTGAACCTTGGAATCTAGGTTGCATTAAAAAGGAAAGATGTCAAATAGGGTCTCCGGAAAAAGAGCTGGAAAGGAGGAGATAAGACTTGGGGGGGGGGGGAGACAGTACAGTCGCTCAAAAACGTATCCGAACACTATGGTTGATTACAGGTTGGGTTGGGTTGTTTTACCTCTGAGCGGCACTTTTTTGCACACCATGGGCTAAATGGCCAGGTCACATGGACCCCGAAGGCTCAGAGAAGGTTGGGGGAGGGGACCCACTGGAACAGCTGTTGGGAGACAAATGGTAGCCTCCCGTCAAGGCCATCCAGCGTGTTCTTTAACGTGCACAGGGTATGGCTCTCCCGCACACGGGACCACGGCTTAACGTCCCATCCGACGGACGGCGGCCTTTCCAAGCCCATCAATGTCCCCTACTGACCGTGGGCAGGGCGGGGAATTTTGCGGAGATAAATCTCAACGCTGACTCAGCTGGGACTCGAACCTGGGAACTACAGATTACGAGCCTGGCGCGCTACCGCTGAGCCACCCCCGCCCCGTTGATTACAGAATTCAGAAAAAATATCTGGCAACGATTTTTTTAGAAATTAGTGATCTGGCAACCTTCGTTGTCACGTGAGAAAAAAATATCTGGCAACGATTTTTTTAGAAATTAGTGATCTGGCAACCTTCGTGTCACGTGATTACAGAATTCAGGAAAAATATCTGGAGCATGTACAGCAACTGTACACGCTCCAGTTTGCTGTGAACGGTAACTGCACACGCTCAATATTTCCGTGAGTGAGCCCACACGATCTAGTATCAAAATAATATGACCACCTACAGTCGCTCAAAAAAGTATCCGAACACTATGGTTGATTACAGAATTCAGAAAAAATATCTGGCAACGATTTTATTTTAGAAATTAGTGATCTGGCAACCTTCGTGTCACGTGATTACAGAATTCAGGAAAAATATCTGGAGCGTGTACAGCAACTGTACACGCTCCAGTTATCGTTCACAGCAAACTGGAGCGTGTGCAGTTAATGCACACGTTCCAGTTTGCTGTGAACGGTAACTGCACACGCTCAATATTTCCGTGAGTGAGCCCACACGATCTAGTATCAAAATAATATGACCACCTCAGTCGCTCAAAAAAGTATCCGAACACTATGGTTGATTACAGAATTTAGAAAAAATATCTGGCAACGATTTTATTTTAGAAATTAGTGATCTGGCAACCTTCGTGTCACGTGATTACAGAATTCAGGAAAAATATCTAGAGCGTGTACAGCAACTGTACACGCTCCAGTTACCGTTCACAGCAAACTGGAGCGTGTGCAGTTACTGCACACGCTCCAGTTTTCTGTGAACGGTAACTGCACACGCTCAATATTTCCGTGAGTGAGCCCACACGATCTAGTATCAAAATAATATGACCACCTACAGTCGCTCAAAAAGTATCCGAACACTATGGTTGATTACAGAATTCAGAAAGAATATCTGGCAACGATTTTTTTAGAAATTAGTGATCTGGCAACCTTCGTTGTTACGTGAGAAAAAATTTCTGGCAACGATTTTTTTAGAAATTAGTGAACCTTCGTGTCATGTGACACGAAGGTTGCCAGATCACTAATTTCTAAAAAAATCGCTGCCAGATATTTTTTTCTGAATTCTGTAATCAACCATAGTGTTTGGATACTTTTTTTGAGCGATTGTACCTGGTAAGCAAACCTCATTGACTTCACATTCTACCATCAAATGTCAAATTTCTATCATAAACACAACCGTGCAAAATATTTAAAAAATGTTTGCAATTTTAATCTTTTTCCACTTTTAGAGGGCGCAATTTAAATGTTTGAATGATTCTGAAGGTGCGAATCGTAATATTTCATCAATACCTATCTAACCGAAAAAAGATTTTTAATTTAGCTGTAATAACAAATTATTTGAATCAACAGACGGATGAGCCAACAGATAAGCAACATTAGCTCGTTTCTTTTGAAAACAAGAAAAGGAAAAATGAAATGTTTCGTTTCTCAGCTTCAACACCTTTTTATAACCATATGTAAGGAATGGCAAATGTATTATTTCTATGTATATATGTTACCGCTAAAGCTCGAAAGCCGTTAATGTGCACATTACCTAGCTAATCTGCAGATTAACTGATTTGCTGCGTTAAAGTGCGGAATGAAGAGTTTTCCGCATTTTACCTAGGTAATGTGCACATTAACGGCTTCCGTATCGTTAAAGTTCAAAAGTAAAAAAAAAAGACTATTTCTAGTGTCCGAGAGTAGAGTTGAAACCAGGTCATCCCTCTGTCAATCAGTCGTCCGAATTATAAAAAACGCCCCCAAAATGAGCAGGCCAAGTGAGAACGAATCACTTTAGTGATTCATTCTAAAGAATGAATCACTTTACTGATTCGTTCTCACTTGACCTCCGCTCATCCTGGGCGTTTTTTATAATGCGGACGACTTAATCACGTGACACGAAGATTCGTATTCAAGAGATTCACCACTTTACGGATTCGTTCTTACTTGGCCTTCGCACATTAGGGCAATTCCAAATGCCATTTTAGTAATCCCTGTTGTAACAAATGATTATATTGCGTCTATATAAATAACATTTTGTATGCTGTATAATTCAGTCAGATTGTTTATTTTACACTTTAATTGTCTATCATTAGTTATTTCATAGAATACCTAGTTATTTCATAGAATAACTAGTTCAAGTGTGGAATTATTAATTTATTACACGCTTTAACTGATTTGATCAGTTATTTCATGAAATAACTAGGTATTCTATGAAATAACTGAATTATACACTTTAACGGTAACATATCAACTAATTTGTTGATTGTGTATAAACTTGATTCTTTAGATATCGAAAAATAAATAAATAACATTATGTTAATTTCAGCGTACAGAAACGTTGCTGTTGTTCCAGCAAAGATCTTATTTTCACTTTAACGAGTGCCTAGTAGGTAATGTGCAGATTATCTAGGTAATTTGCAGATTACCTAGGTAATTTGAGAAATGAAACAATTTTCCGCACTTTAACGGATCACCCTAGTTAATCTGCAGATTAGCTAGGTAATGTTCACATTAACTGATTTCTGCACTTTAGCGGTAACATATATATGAAAAAATTCCCCCTGTCAAGTGGCAAATATTTTAAATCCGTGTTTCCCAACGTGGGGCCCACGCCCCACAGGGGGGCAATTTGATTGTCAAGGGGAGCAATTGGAAAATGGACTCGTTCAGAGTTTAACCGTATGGCGGCCGTAGGATTAGCGAGACCGGACAAAAGAAAACCCCAAGATTACACTGTTAGTCGTCATTATCCTTCTTCAAGAGAACCATGAGGACGCCCATCATTTAAGTTACTTCAAATCATTTAAGTTACTTCAACGAACAATTTAATTTTACATAGGGGGGGGGGGGACATAAGAATTTTAGAAAGGCTTAAGTGGGGCATGGCACAAAAATGGTTGGGAAACACTGTTTTAAACAGTGTATTTTAGCAAAATTTTTTCTTTCATATCTGTTCTAAGTTTGTTCTTTCAACAAAGGAAGAAACTATGAAAATGCTTTCTTTTGAAAGTTTACTGCATTGCTGCGAAGTGGGTTAATGAGATTAAAAAAAAGATTGCAAAACAAATAACAGCAATGAAGACTGTACGTACTTTTGCCATTGTTTTGAAATTTTTGCACAATGGACTGAATTTTTTCAAAGGGGATTATTGAAATAAAGAAGAGAAAAATAATGAAGAAAAAATGAGCAGCAACAATGATTCCAGAAACTGCTACTGCAAATTTTCATTATTACTATTATTCATATCCACCATGTCTTATTCTCTTGGGGGGGGAGAGGGGGGCTCAGTCGGTAGCGCGCCAGGCTCGTAATCTGTAGTTCCCAGGTTCGAGTCCCAGCTGGGTCAGCGTTGAGATTTATCTCCGCAAAAATTCCCCGACTTGCCCACGGTCAGTAGGGACACCGATGGGCTTGAAAAGGTCGCCGTCCGTCGGATGGGACGTTAAGCCGTGGCCCCGTGTGTGGGAGAGCCATACCCTGTGCACGTTAAAGAACTCGCTGGATGGCCTTGACGGAAGGCTACCATCTGTCTCCCAACAGCTGTTCCAGTGGGTCCCCTCCCCCAACCTTCTCTGAGCCTTCGGGGTCCATGTGACCTGGCCATTTAGCCCATGGTGTGCAAAAAAGTGCCGCTCAGAGGTAAAACAACCCAACCCAGCCCTTATTCTCTTAAGCATAGCGGAAAAAACTGCAATTTTAATTCGATAAAGTAATAATGATGACAAAATAATGCAATGGCTTAAACTTCTAGTATGACGGTAAATTATAACTAATGACGAGTAATATATGTATGATATATATATAAGAAAAAATGATAGAACTTATCCTTAGCGACGTTTCTTTAAATTATCTGTAAATCGTTCAAAATGGATCCTCATGTTAATGAGCGTAACCTGGCCGAGTTGTAGAAAAAAATTAAGGTGGGAGGGGAAGTAATCGAGCTGGAAAAAAAATTAAAGAGGAGGAAGCCAAGAGGCTGAAATGTGTTGCTCTGTAACATTTTACCCTCCGTTTCCGAAGTCTTTTAAAAAATCCTTAAAAAATGCATGAAATATGCACAAATTTTTTTTTAATACATATAGGACAGAGAAGAATCCTAGAAGCTACTCCTAGCTTTTACAGGCCTTCTCATACAAGGACATTCCCTACTAAGACCGAAGTCATTGCTGACCACTGCCTTAGTTAGAGCTAACACAACACACAAAGTTTGCCTTGCTGGGACAATCACTAGCTGCCTAACCACTATGCCAGTTAAGGCTTAATTTATATTAATTAATATTGTTTTGCCTCCATCATCCCTTTTGAGAATTTTATTAGGATTCTCAAACGGGGGATGCCACCTTCCCCCTCCCCTTAGATCCAGGCTATGGTGTAAAATAATAAAGGGCAAATTGCGGCTCAAACAGTTTCCGAATAATTTCTTTATATGTGTGTGCATTAATCATAGAAGTAATTTTGAACTCCCCATGAAAATCGCAAAACCACCTCCGAAACCCTTTCTTAGCTAAAATTCTACTTAATCCATCAATTTCACCAATTGCGAATTTTATGAATGAGTATTGGACGAATCGTATCATTGAGCGAAACGGTGTTGGGGCCATATGTTGTGCAAGCCTGGCTTACAACTTTGAGAGGATCTGTACATTTATAAATAAATGGTAGAAACAAATCAAACACGTAGAAACGTATCCAAATACTTCAAGTTTTGCCAGTTCCATGTGACTTACAGACGTAACTCGAGAAATATCCCACCTGTAAAATATTTCTTGAAAGGTGCGGCATAGCAAGTCTGTTATGACTTCTGCAAAAGAAACGAGCTGCAATTCTTGCCTGCAGATCATCGCTATTTTAAAGTAATGGCGTAGGCACACTTTATCGTTAACAAATTCCCACAAAATGATTATAGTCGAGTTATATTGAGGGATCGAGGTTGCCATGATGTCGGATCCGTTCTGTTTAGCCACCGATTTGGAAAACGTGTGTTGAGATACCTTTGTAATTCTCCATGGAAAATGGGGGCGGGGGGTGGGGGGGTGGCTCAGTCGGTAGCGCGCCAGGCTCGTAATCTTTAGTTACCAGGTTCGAGTCCCAGCTGGGTCAGCGTTGAGATTTATTCTCCGCAAAATTCCCCGCCCTGTCCACGGTCAGTAGGGGACACCGATGGGTTTGGAAAGGCCGCCGTCCATCGGATGGGACGTTAAGCCGTGGTCCCGTGTGCGGGAGAGCCATACCCTGTGCACGTTAAGGAACACGCTGGATGGCCTTGACGGAAGGCTACCATCTGTCTCCCAACAGCTGTTCCAGTGGGTTCCCTCACCCAACCTTCTCTGAACCTTCGGGGTCCATGTGACCTGGCCATTTAGCCCATGGTGTGCAAAAAAGTGCCGCTCAGAGGTAAAACAACCCAAACAACCCAACCCAGTCACATTTGTCCCGCCACTTGGAAATGCTGGTAGTGACATTTCTGTATCATAACATGGAAATTCTCTAATATTTTGGTAAGGTATATAAAGATATATATATATATTTAGGTTACAGTAACACGATGTGGAAAGAAATATTATCTTGTCATTGAATTAAGAGTGACCGAAATATTATCGGTCACTCTTAGTTCACCGTCAGTATTAAATGTTTTAGAGGCAAAATGAAACATGACGGGTTATCAGGATATCGTGGGTTCGTATACCACACGGCCCAAGACAATTCTTTCTCTAAAAACATATTTTATCGACGGTGAACTAGGAGTAAATATTTCTAAGAGTGTCTGGTGAGCTAAAAGGAAATATTCACTCTTAGTTCAAAATTCACAGCGCAAAGTCGTTTACAGAACAAAAATTAGATGAATTTCTTCAGTTCATCAAGTTATAATATTTTTAAATTTAATATAAATTGTTTGATTTTTCTTCTCTCCTCTTTCCGAATTCCACACATGTTTTAGTTTACAATCTTAACTATTACCGAACTCCCGTGATAGTTATAATCTCGCAGCTCATATTGTTTGGTTTCTTTTTGTTTCAATACTCCTAGTGACATGGGAGCAGTAGATGGATGGATGCCATGGGAGCATGGTACTCCTAGCACCAAGGGAGCAGTCAGTGTTGGCAGAGGTTGGAGTCACCAGGTTGCTTGATAATTGCTTGATCACCAACTTGCGATAACATTAAAAACACGTCCGTTTAGGTTTGACTTCAACCCGCCCCCCTAGGAAATGCTTTTAACATTTTTGGGACCTAGCCTCCTGAAAATCACATTGTTTTTGCCCCTTTGATCTTTGCTGGAAATCAGGCGGCGAAGCGTTCATAGAAACAATTGGGACAACGAGATTGCATAGTTCACGTATCAGTGATTCTCATAGTCTATTGATTTAGTTATGTATAAATCCCTTTTAACCAGAAATTTTATGTAAGATCTTAGATTGACTGACAAGTAACTGATAGATGAATCTACCAATGGCCTATGAGATTCGTCTCTTTCTCGACAGTCGAGTCTGTTTCCAAGAAGATTTTGCCGTGAGATGACCAGGAATAGTACATATTTAGATTCCAGCCTGGCTCTCTTGTATGCAGACATCCCGGATCTAGATGAAAATAAAGGTGCAGGAAGGGGGGCAAGGGACTAAATTTACATTGCAGTATGGCATTTTCTTTACTGTTTCAGAGGTCTTTAAACGTTTCTTGAGAAATGAGTGAAATATGCACAAGTTTAATAATTAACTACTAGCATTCTCAAGGGGGAGGCTTCCTAGATCCAGCCGGTGTGAAGATTCTTAGAAAATTAGGGGGCCCCCTTGCTCACACAGAAGCTGGATCAAGGAAGAGGTCCCCTAGATCCAACTTCTGTGTAGATCCTTTTAAAGATATTGTTTCTTGAAACAGACAGAAGGAAAAACTACTAGACAGTGTCGAAGCATGATGCATAAAAACAATCGAGACAATGAGACTGGGCGGTTGATGAACAGCGATTCATCGTTTGATTGAGATATCAATTATTGTCAGATTACCTGATATATTTGTTTGGTTGACAAGCAGTTGATAACTAAAATAATCAATGGCAAATTTGATGTTCAAGTTGTTTCAGATAAGCGCCCCGCTCCACCAAGTGAGTATACGTAATTCGAAGGTGTATCCATGATTGTGGCCCTATTTTTAATGCCCAATAGTAGCCAGGAATAACCGGAAGAAGAGATGTGCACTATTTTTCTGTAATTTATGACTAAAATTCCGACCCTGCTTTCTCGTGGTGCAAGTCGTTAGTATCTTTCAGTGATATATTCTTTTGTCTGAAGGGTAACTGAATAGGAGATTTCCCACAGCAGTTTTGCTTACTGATTTGAATTTCTGTGGCCATATTTTTCTTTTACCACTCCTGCTGAGGAGTAGTCAGATTCACAAGTTCTCGATGTTAACCACCTACAAGTACCCGACTATTTATTGGTCGTGCTTCTTATTTGGAGTTTCGATTTTATGCACTTGTGGATTAATGTCGGAGGAAAATCAATCGTTGGATTATGTTGGAAATCAATCGCTGTATTTTTTGCTTGATTATGGGTGACCAGCCCCAGCTAAACACATACAGAGGATACGTTATGTCAGTTGGAAGCTGATCCTGATCAGAAGTCATAGATACAGCCTTTACACTAATTCTTGCATCTCCAAACC
The DNA here is from genome assembly GCA_038380435.1 of Ryuthela nishihirai. NCBI lineage: Eukaryota > Metazoa > Arthropoda > Arachnida > Araneae > Heptathelidae > Ryuthela > Ryuthela nishihirai. Next base: position 28,515,383 of record JAWZYU010000028.1, on the reverse strand, counting down.
TATATTTAAATAACGTTTTCAGACACGGTTTTCTAGAACCTAAAAGGGTGGGATGGAATCTGACAGTAAAGAATTCCCTTACTAGTCCCAGTTCCTATGAACATAGAGGCTTCAGCTCCAAGAAAACAGAGAACGGGTCTTTGCCCATACCTACGATTAGGGGGCTGTTTGATATTCACCATAAGCTGTTAGTTCATAAACCTAACTTTTTTAAGGACCAAATTAACAAGAAGACTCTTAACAGATATTATTCTCTGGATATCCTCATAGAGGAATTCCAACGGTGTACTGGAAGTTTTGGGATCGGAAGAGATCAGTTGGACAGGAAAAGGTCAGATACAATGCCTACATACTATACTCTTAATTTCTCTTTTCAGGATATGAAGATAACAAAAACGGACAAGGAGCAAATATGCTTCTCAGCAGGAATATCAGTGATGATCTTTTGAGATATGAATGTATTAATGGCAGATACCGCTAAATTTAAAACAGGGATTATAGGCTTGAATATTATCTTTTTAACCATATTGCCAGCATTCATACATTTTAGAGAAGAGTTATGACAGATGTCTAGAGGCCTCAGAAGAAGAAAATGACCTAGTAGGGATTATTGGTGGACAATATGAAATAGGACCTTTTCAGGATTAGCCTGCAGTAGTCTGATGTATCAGCAGTAACTCAGGATTGAAATGGATAGAGAACTAAATTGCACAGTCTTGTATTTCAGTAGCTCATGGCTGCTTGATGATTCTATATGTACATAGGTATTTGGGGTATTGGGTGATATATACACTGGCGGAAATTGAATAAAGAACACCCGGAAAGAATTCCTTTAGGAACGTCATATTATAATATGTTAATAGTTAAGGGCAGCAGAAACCATGATCCAAGATTGAACGTTATTGGATGAAAAAATGACGTCACTGAGACGCAACATGCAAATGTATGTCGCGTGTATTTAAGGACTAGAGCGTGAAAAAAAGAGTTATTCGTCTTGTGTGATGTTGTTCAGTGCTCTTTGAAGATGCTACCATGCCTGGATGACGCAGGTGCACAACATTTGTTCAATTAGCGGAGTTTGAGCGAGGTCCTATAGTGGGCCTTCGGGAAGCAGATTGGTCTTTTCGTCAAATTGCACACCGCGTTGGACGAGAGGTAACGGCCATATGGTGGTGTCGATGGTCAGAAGAACATTTGCACACTCGTAGATATGGTTTCGGGCAACACACAGTTACAGATGCACAAGACGATTGGCGTATCAGGAAGGCGGCAGTGGCAGAGCGGACGACTGTGGCGTTGCAAATTGGATTCTCTGTCATACCAAGGGTGTCTACAAGAACGATACGCAATCGTCTTTTGGATGCAAGACTACGGGAATGCATGCCGCTGGCACCACTGTCATCTGTCGAGCACGTTTGCAGTGGTGTCAGAACAAGTTCATTGGAGGGAAGAATGGCACTCTGTGGTCTTCGGTGATGGGTTGGGTTGGGTTGTTTTACCTCTGAGCGGCACTTTTTTGCACACCATGGGCTAAATGGCCAGGTCACATGGACCCCGAAGGCTCAGAGAAGGTTGGGGGAGGTGACCCACTGGAACAGCTGTTGGGAGACAGATGGTAGCCTCCCGTCAAGACCATCCAGCGTGTTCTTTAACGTGCACAGGATATGTCTCTCCCGCACACGGGGCCACGGCTTAACGTCCCATCCGACGGACGGCGGCCTTTCCAAGCCCATTGGTGTCCCCTACTGACCGTGGGCAGGGCGGGGAATTTTGCGGAGATAAATCTCAACGCTGACTCAGCTGGGACTCGAACCTGCGAACTACAGATTACGAGCCTGGCGGGCTACCGACTGAGCCACAACCGCCCCGTCTTCGGTGATGAAAGCCGATTCTGTTCTGGAGCGTCTGATGGTCGTTTAAGCATCCGATGGCGACAAGTTGAATGGCTTCTTCTACCGTGCATCCGCCAGCGACACATAGGGCCCAAGCTGGGCATCATGGTGTGGGGAGCGATTTACTATTACTCTCGTACGTGTCTGGATAGATTAATTATAATTAAATTCAGGATAGATGAAAAAATTGGGACCATTTTTGTGAAATTAGAAAGAGTTGGCAAAATACAGGCGAGTTGTGAAACTTGGCATTGGTTTTGTAAAATTAAAAAGAGTTGGCAAAATCTTGAGGAGTTTGAAAAATTTGAAGTGACATGGCAAATTCAGGAGAGATGTAAAAATTGGAACTCTTTTTGTGAAATTAAGGAAAGCTGGTAAAATCTAGGGGAGTTAACAAAATTAGAAACCACTTGTTAAAATACCTGAGTGTGAAAATTGGGATTGGTTTTTTGAAAGTAAGGAGAGTTGGCAAAATTAGAAGCCACTTGGTAAAATACAGGCGAGTTGTGAAAATTGCGCTTGTTTTCGTGCATTTAAGGAGAGTTGGTAAAATTCGAAGTCACTTGGCAAAATCAGGGAAGATGTGGAAATTTGGATTTTTTTGTGTAAAATTACAGCGAGTTGGCAAAATCTAGGCAACTTGGCAAAATTTAGGGCAGTTGGAAAATTTCGAAGCCATTTGGTAAAGTACAGATAAGTTGTGAAAATTGGGATTGGTTGTGTGAAATTAAAGAGAGGTTGGAAAATCGAGAATACTTGGCAAAATCTTGTGGAGTTGGGTTACGGAGGCCCTACCAGACTGTGCAATTTTGCTCTCCACACCTGTCTATCCTGAGGTGCAGCTGTTGCATTTGACCACTGTAGACCAATTCTAGCAAAGTCCTGTTTGACATTGTCTGCCAATCGCATCCTAGATCTCCCCTTTTCCTGAAGCCTTCAGGCACACACTGTTCATAATCCTGTTTGCTAATCTGCAGCTATGCAAAAGGGCAACATGGTCAAACCAACGCAATCTCTCTCTGCACAATATGCTGCTCAAAAGAGGTAGAGAACTGGTATGCCCACAATCCAGGGTTGAGAACTGGTATTGATGACTCCTTCCAACCTCATTACTTACAAGGTGAAAACACCTAATGATCAAGATGCTTCGTAAGCATCTAGAATCAAAGGCATCAAGTTTCTTGTATGTATGACTCGTTAAATTCGAACCCCGCGAAAATCCGCCCCCCCCCCCTATTTTTTTAATCAGGAGGAATAGTAGGGGCAAAATTCGAAATAATTTACTAGGGTCATTATATGAGCTTTCATTTGACAACGAACTTGTAACTGTAGACCTTCGCATTCGCAAGATATAGTAGAACAACTTTCACAGTTCCCATTTTTAGGGGGAGGGGAGAATGCAATGGGGGTCAATGTTTTATAGCCTGACATTCCTAACGCCAGAAGCTTTCATTTGACACGAGCTTGTTACTTTCCGCACTCGCATTCATTAGATGTAGGGGAACAATCATTTTCATATTTCTTCCCTTTTTTAGGATGGAAGAAAGCATGGGGATATCAATATTTTTAGAGCCTATGACGTTCACCGTCAGAAGCTTTCATTTGACGCATAGCTTGTTAATTTCAGCACTGGTGTTCTGGAGATATAGGGGGATAATCGTTTTCGTATTTCGCCCCTTTTTTAGGGAGGAAGAAGGAATGAGGGGGTCAATTTTTTCGTAGCCTATGACATTCCCTGCGTCAGAATTTTCATTTGACGTATAGCTTGCAACTTATATAGATATATTACTTAGAAGAGATATAGTGTAAGAATAGTTTTCATATTTCCCCTTTTTCAAGGGGGTTACTACAAGGGGGACTTTTTCAAAGGTTAATATATGAAAAGTAGAAAGAATTGGGAGTCAAATTTTTTATAGCCTATGACACTCCCCGAGTTACAAGCTTTCATTTGGCACAAAAATCATTGTTTTTCCATCGCGTTTGATAGATATAGTGAACAAATTTCTATCAGATCCACGAACCGAAACACCGACAATGTCAAGGCCAAAAGCAATGGGAAATTAGGGAAAGATGGGTTTTTTTTAAATTAAATGGAGTTGGCACAACCGAGAAAACTTTGCAAAATATAGAGCAGTTGACAAACTTTGAAGCTACTTGGTAAAATAAAAGTGAGTTGTGAAAATTTTGAATGATTTTGTAAATATAAGAAGAATTGACAAAATTGGGAAAACTGTGCAAAATTTGACGGCGCTTGGTAAAATACAAGTGAGTTGTTAAAAATGATATTTCTTTTGTGAATTTAAAGACAGTCGGCATAATCGAGAAAATTTGACAAAATCTTGTGGAGTTGGCGACATTCGATGGGATAAGTTAAAAAAAAATTAGGATAGGTAAATGAAATGAAATAAGGATTTTTTTTGGAAAATAATGGCTAGATTACAAAAACGATGGAAGCTGCTAACCCCACTGAATAAAATTGTGGGTTAATATATGAAAAGTATTTATTTTCTTAGTTGGCAAAATTTGAATTCCGAGTTGGAAAATTTTCGATCTCTCCCCCCCCCCAACTATAGTCCCTAAGCCCTTGTTTTCACTTATATTGTCACTGCTAACTTCAGAATACTGAGGCTTTATACGAAGAAATAAATTTTGTATGTTTTCATCTAGTCTCCTACTGATAATACGAGTATGTATGTGTATACTAATAAGGTTCTTACAATATCAACAGAGTTATGGAAGCTATCATAAGCACCACTCATCTATGAAAACTGAAAGAACGTTTAGAAAAACCGATCAGTTTGAAATATTATTATTTACGTTTAGTTTTGGAAAATGATTCTTGCGGAGGACGCTGTTCCATGTTTCCATAACGGTGCAAATTCTAAAGAATATAATTTAAAATAGCAAGGTTAATACAGATATTGTCTTCTAGTGACTTTCCCATCTCCATATCAAATTATTTCTAAAACTTACCTTTAGAAAAGGGGAAAGTTAGGACGATTCTAGAATGAGCGATATTTCTCAAGCAATGACCAGTGCCAGGAAAGGTGAACGAAAACACACATGCTCCGACTGGCTTTCCTCATAAAGTTAATGCATTGTAGGAGGTAACAAAAGCAATCACGAGGAGAGCCCGTGACGTTGCTGACACGAATTTGAATCCAGGGTAATACCAAATTTATATGTTTGGTAACCATTTTATTGTTTTTTGTCAGCACCTTTTACCCAGATTAAACTATGTAGCTTACTAGCGTTGATCGCCATAGCGAAAAGTAATGAGATACTGCGCATACATTACTCTGATGAAACTTTATATTATTCACATTAGTATGAATTAAAAGGATGTAAATTGAGCGTTAATTCCAAAATAGCATTTAACAATCATAATTCTAAAATAATGTAATTTGTTACAAAAGTATGAATAAAAACATTTATATAAACTCAACTAACATAAATCTATATTAGTATGAAAATAAATCTTCAGAAGAACTTAACAACATATTACTATTCATACAACGAGATGTTTCCTCTATAATTCCTACTACATGCACTCAAAGCATAAAATTAAAGCTTTTTACAACAGTTGATAAGTGGTACAATTACATTTGTGAACAGTCTGCAATCTATCGAGAATAACTTACCAATTCTTGCAAACAAACTAAAGATAACCATGCATGAAACGATGGAGTCTTCCTATAGAAAAGTTAAGATCAGCTCTGCTTGTTCGACTAACATAAAACCACCTCAGACACATTTTAAGTGTCCTAAGCATCCTTCTTTTCCTTGCCAGTCCGCTAACAGGATCAATACTAATAAACTTATTTAACTTACCGCGAACATACCAAATAAAAACGTTTCTTCTTTACACTAAACCTCACAGACTAAAACAAACTACGTTTTCTTTCACACTATAATTCCTCTTAATTACGGCAAATTATTCTTTATTTTTAAGTTCGTTCAGCCAACGACAGTACCAAGCTGAAAACACCTGTTCTCGTCAGATCACCGAAGTTAAGCATCTTTGGGCGCGGTCAGTACCTTGGAGGGTGAACACCTCGTGCAGTTGGCAAAAAATCTGCTGAGGACCCGCCATCCTCACTAGATCCCTCTGCTATGGCGTATTAAACTGACAGGCTCATGTCAAGCCTCTGTGGCAAGCAGCTGCTGAGGTTTTTTTTGAATCCTGTATGAGTTCGTTCGAAGTTGTTTGTGACGTAATTCTCACGCTGTAGTTTACGCGAGGATCAAGACGATACATCACATCACAAGTTCATTGTAGCACGTTCATCTGTCGTAACAATATGATTGTTATCTTTATTAAGTGAAAAAGGCGCTTTGAATAAAAATGTCTTACATCTTTATTATGAACGGAATGGTTTGTACTATTACAGAAAAAAATTTAGTTTTCGTAAATTTTGATAGTGTATACTGTAGCCAAGAGCAGAATAGTGTTTTGCTGAATGCTATCATATTTACAGCCTATACTGAGTGGCCACTTTATTAGGTACAACTACTTAATAGTTCCCCTTTTACCCTCGGAACAGACTGAAATTTTCGGGGCGTGGAATCAGCGAAGTGTTGAAAGCGTGCCCAGGAATGCTGGTCCATGTCGACTCCACTGCTTTCCGTAGGTATTGTAAATTGACTGGTAGGGATTTCTACTACGAATAGCTCGTTTCATTTTTATTCCAAAGGTGAGGGATTGGATTAAGATCTGGTGAATGGAGAGGCCACTGAAGTAAGTTGAAGCTATTGTTTTTGGAGCCATTCCCATACGATCCTTGAATTGCGGGTATTTGCCCTTTTTATATCCTTTTTATTGCTGAAAGAACCCATTCGCAGGTGTATACACTGCTGTTATGAAGAGATGCATATGATCGGCAGATGTATACATTGCTGCTGTGAAGGGATGCATATGATCGGCAGATGTATACATTGCTGCTGTGAAGGGATGCATATGATCTGCAATGATATTCAGATATCCTGTGGCATTTAAACGTTACTCCGCTGGTATCAAGGGATCCAATGTGTGCCGTGAAAACATTCCTACACCATTTTTACATATTATTTACTAACTGTTAAATAATTAGTAAAAATTTAATAAATTAATAAATTTACCAATTATGGTTAGTCATTCAGACTACAGTGATACACTTAATAAGTCACACAGACCTCTGATGCATACAGACTATTAACTGGGGCCAAAACGTATTCAAGCTTTGCTTTTGAGATCTGACTCTGATCTGAATACGATCGAATTCTTCGATCATCGAGAAATGCACAATTCAACTGCTTAACATCCTATATGAGTCAGACCGCCACATCGCTGACTCCTTTCTCTCACACCACTTACTTGCCGGGTGGACATTTGGAGGCCAGGCTTGCGCCACCCAAAGAATGACCATACCTCACTTCCCCTAGCATGTGAACGGAATCTATTCGCACCTCGTACGTTTGGACGGTCTCCTGCATGCACAGCAAGAGAAGGCGATCTGCATACTAGTTGTTTACACATTTATGATATATCCTTTATACCATTAGAAGTATCATAAAATTCGAAATTCCCAGAAGAAACAGAAATTGCTACAAGATATGATACTGTGAACACAAGTAAAGGAACAAAATGACACAGATATCCTATACATACATTAGAAAATGCCAACAATAAAAGAAATACATCATGGCCATACATCAATGTACATATTTTTCGTTATTTCAATAATTAACTTATTATAAAAAAAATATCTCTGCGAGGGATATGACAATGCCATTTCCAGGTTCGAGTCCCATCTGTGCCAGAGTTGTTATTTTTCTCCGCTAAGCTTCCCACCCACTCCTCAGTCAGAAAGGGGACATCGATGGACTTGGAGAGACATCGTCAGTCGAATGAAACATAAAGTCGTGTCCCTGTGTGCAGGAAAATCACACCCAGTGCACTTTAAAGAACACACTGGATGGCTTAATGTGAGATTTCTTTCTCTTAACAGTTATCCAGTAGGTTCCTTCCCATAACCAACACTGAGCCTTTGGCGCTGTTTTGGCTATTTCACCCATGGTATGAAAAAAAGTGTCGTTCAGAGGTTAAACAACCCAATAATGCAAAACATTTTATTGACATTACAGAACAACAAACAATTTTTACCTCCAATATTTATTGATTTGCAGGAGCATACATATGTTTAATTAGAATAAACCTTTTTAGGCAATGTTATAAATAATAACAGAATTAATAATAATAACATTAATGCAGGAGCATACAAATGCTATAATAGAACAAATTTTATTAGCTAAAATAAATATAATCCGTATAATAAAACAGAAAGAAGTGACCTCTATCCAGAGTTAGATGCCTTTAAAGGGCAATATGTTTACGGTCAATATGGTCATTTCAATAATCTTGCAACTCGGGAATGTCGTAAAAATGCTTTAAGCATTCTGGATTAGCAATTGTTTCCGCATCAAAGGGCAGACTGTTGATGATATGTTTGATGATGATTTCAGCCTTTTTTCCATTGATGTTGTACTGAAATAAAAGGAAAAATCTTGTGAATATGTTGATGAACGATATACATATGTTGTTAAAAACATATATGATAAAGGAACATGCCGTAAATATGTTAATGAAGAAACCGCAATAGTTCTTATATTTTACTAATCATAATGAGACTGTGCATTTATCGCATCGAATATTCTCATAAGTCATTGGTTGATTGAGCCTTGTCAGTCAGCAAAATCATCATCAATACCTTGTCAGTCAGCAAAATCATCATCAATACCTTGTCAGTCAGCAAATGATCTTTAGGATATGAAGTCATTGGTTGATAAAAAAGTGATTAATAGCTTAATAAACCAAAGACTTAGGAGAATCTTGGTTGCATTCACTTCGTTGTTGGTATTTTCATACACAAGTCTATAAGCAAAAACTTACCTCTATACTTTCATTACTCTTTCACATATTACTACTCATTTTCGACTTGTTAGATGTTATTTACTATTAAAAAGGTTTTCGTAGAAGTCTGAATTGAGTACCTTTTGAATCCTGTATGAGTGAATAATACTATATATGTTACCGCTAAAGTGCAGAAATCAGTTAATGTGCACATTACCTAGCTAATCTGCAGATTAACTAACTAGGGTGATCCGTTAAAGTGCGGAAAATTGTTTCATTTCTCAAATTACCTAAGTAATCTGCAAATTACCTAGATAATCTGCACATTACCTACTAGGCACTCGTTAAAGTGAAAATAAGATCTTTGCTGGAACAACAGCAACGTTTCTGCACGCTTAAATTAACATAATGTTATTTATTTATTTTTCGATATCTAAAGAAATCAAGTTTATACAATCAAACAATCAACAAATTAGTTGATATGTTACCGTTAAAGTGTATAATTCAGTTATTTCATAGAATACCTAGTTATTTCATGAAATAACTGATCAAATCAGTTAAAGCGTGTAATAAATTAATAATTCCACACTTTAACTAGTTATTCTATGAAATAACTAATGATAGACAATTAAAGTGTAAAATAAACAATCTGACTGAATTATACAGCATAGAAAATGTTATTTATATAGACGCAATAAAAAAAATTTGTTACAACAGGGATTACTAAAATGGCATTTGGAATTGCCCTAATGTGCGAAGGCCAAGTAAGAACGAATCCATAAAGTGGTGAATCTCTTGAATATGAATCTTCGTGTCACGTGATTAAGTCTTCCGCATTATAAAAAACGCCTCGGATGAGCGGAGGCCAAGTGAGAACGAATCAGTAAAGTGATTCGTTCTCACTTGACCTGCTCATTTTGGGGACGTTTTTTTATAATTCGGAAGACTGATTCATGTTGACAGAGGAATGACCTGGTTTCAACTCTACTCTCGGACACTAGAAATAGTCTTTTTTTTACTTTTGAACTTTAACGATACGGAAGCCGTTAATGTGCACATTACCTAGGTAAAATGCGGAAAACTCTTGTTTCCGCACTTTAACGGAGCAAATCAGTTAATATGCAGATTAGCTAGGTAATGTGCACATTAACGGCTTTCGAGCTTTAGCGGTAACATAAACATGAATAATAATATTCCAATACACAGGAGTCTGTTGGAATATTATTATTCATGTACATAGTAACTGGTATATTTATTCGTGATTTGAAAGATTCGATTTTTATATTTTGACGGTAAAGGTTTATCGATAATGAGGAATAAAGATAGATATTATCCTTTACACATTACGAAACACGATAGATTACTTTGAATAGAGATTAAAAGATAAATAAATAAATGTCCAAGCATATTGATCTGTCTGGACATTATCTTCGCTAATCCTCATCTTTCCGTTTTAGTAAGCCGACACCAACAGGCTTGGAAAGGCCGCTATCTGTCGAATGGGAGGTTAAGCCGTGGTCTGCGTCGAGAGTCACAACCAGTGCAATTAAAGGGCACACTGGATAGCTTTGACGAAAGGCTACAATCTGTCTCCTAACAGTTGTCCAGTGGATTCCCTCCCCAACATTCTTTGAGCCATTGGGGTCTTTATGACCAGGCCATTTAATTGAAAGTGTGGGGATAAAAGCTCCACTCAAAGGTAAAACAAACCAGCCGATCCTAAGTTCCGGTATCATCCCTGAGGGTGTTCCTATTACACCTTCCACTAACGGCATAGCGTGGATGGAAGCAATTGAAACAGTGAGACTGAGTAGTTGATGAATTCAAGATTCTCATAAGTAATTGATTCAAGTAATTAACAATCAAATATTTATCAACCAATGATTTCACAGATGAATCATTGGCTCATTGATCAACCAATGATTCTCAATTCGTCACATGCATAGTATTATTGTCTAAATTGCGTCGAACCATGCTTTTTGTCACTACCCTCATCCTATGCCATGTGTTTTCTGGTACTCGATCCTTACATTCAATTGGATTGTCCATCGTACAACAAAACTCGAAATAAATATTCGACAGGATCGAACACTGAACTTTAGAAGAATGTTCTGCATACCTGTATTTTCATTTACGTTCAATGAGTTCCAATAATTCATATTTTCCATTAAGGATAAGAAACAATAACTGGTAATTTGATACTCACAGGTATTAATTTTGTCTGAATAATTACACTAGGTACATGGAAACTGGACAATTCCTTTTCGATCGCTTCTTTAATTCTTTTCACTAATCCTGTAGAGAAAATCTGACCATCCTTCACTTTCACAAAAAGTACTATTCTCTCGGACTTCACCTTACTGTACTGAGACACACAAACACTGTCGGATACTTCAGGAAGAGCGTTCACTGAAATACAGACGGATCAAGTAAAGACCAAAGAAAAATAGTAAGGGAAAAAACACTAGGGACATTATTGTTATTGCTTTCCAATTATTATATAATTTGTAAATAGCTTGTTAAAATAATAATAGAATAAACTATTTCTCACATACTACATTGAAAATTAAATACAGTATATTGTCTTTTTTAAATATTTATTACATTCTCTTCAAACTACAAATTAAGAAATCAAAAATTACAATTTCGGCTATTAAGTTAAAAATTTGCTAAATATTGCTGTAAGAATATTTTTGATTTACCACACAAAAGTATAACAATTATAAATAAATTTAAGAAAAATTGAAAAATACCTGTTTTACCAAATGCGCTCTAAAAAGTAGGAAATAAAACTAAAACATATCGATGGTGCTCATGGCCGAGTGGTTAGCGCGCTTGGCTACTGATCTAAGGGACCTGGGTTCGAGCCCCGGGTAAGGCATGGATGTATGTGTCGTTTTTCTGCTGAGGTCCTGCCATCCTCTCAGACCTTCTACTATGGCATATAAACTGACAGGCTCCTGTCAGACCTCTGTGGCAAGCTGCTGCTTGAGGGGATATTTATTTATAAGTCACTTAATTCTTTTTCATTTCAAAGGAACATAGGGCACCAGTAATCTTGTTGAGCAGGTAAATCGTCACCTTATCTTCCTTTGAAATGAATACGAATTCAGTGACTGATTGCACCATCAATATGCTTTACTTTTATTTTCTGATTTTTAGGAGTACATGGGAAGGTAGATATTTTGAAAAATTTTAATTTATTTTAATTTTTTCTTTGTCACTAAAAACACATACCTTCGGAAACTTATTTTATATATGACTCGTAAACATCGACACATTTTCCCTCCCCTTATTTATGGAGTCGTGTTTGAAGAATGACAGCCCATGACATTGGAGTTGTCACGAGCCTTAATTTTGCGATATAACTCATTAGATCGACCCCACCTCCCTAAATTTCTCCCCCTTTTGGGGGAAGAGGAAGTGGTGGGCAAAATTCGAAACGGTATACGATGCTCCTCATATCATCTTTCGTTTTACATCTAACTTACAATTGTAAGCCCTCTCGTCTGGAAGGTAAAGTGGAAGAATCGTTTTCATATTTCCGCCTTTTAAGGGGGAAAGAAATCATGGAGGGTCAATTTTTTGTAGCCTATGACACTTCCAGCGTCATAGGCATATAGCTTTCATTTGATGTATAAATCATTAACTTTGCACATCGCGTTCGAAAGATATATGATGGACCAACTGTTTGCAAGTCCACAAACCGACAAATAACAAGCGAAAAGCTTATTCGTAAGGAAAGATTTAAGTAACTTAAATTGACTTGTAAGAAGATAGGAAGAGAGGCAAATAGGTTAAAAGAGTATAATGTTACAATGGAAAATGTTGGAATGTTGTATACCCTACGGAATATTGCGAAAGCTGTAGTGAAATAAAACCTGCAGCTAAACTTCTAAAGCTAAATTAAAACAAAAACAACAAGGGTTTTTTACATCTGATAGTGCAATTAGTCATTACAATAAGTTGAATATAAACAATAACAATTTACTTTTTGGCAGGAAGATGGGCCTATAACATATTTATTTGAAAACAACTACATAAACAAGACGCGACGAATTTCTTCCTATAGTTGTTTTTACAGCCATTTCGCACAGGTGGTAATTGATCGGCATTTCGTCTTTCATTCTCCTTTTTACATCAGATAGTGCATTCTCCTTTTTACATCAGATAGTGCAATTAGTCATTACAATAGGTTGAATATAAACAATAACAATCTGCTTTTTGGCAGGAAAATATGGCCTATAACGTATTTATTTAAAAACAACTACATAAACAAGACGCGACGAATTTCTTCCTATAGCTGCTTTTACAGCCATTTCGCACAGGTGGTAATCGATCGGCATTTCGTCTTTCATTCTCCTTTTTACATCAGATAGTGCAATTACTCATTACAATAGGTTGAATATAAACAATAACAATCTACTTTTTGGCAAGAAGATGGGCCTATAACATATTTATTTAAAAACAACTACATAAACAAGACGCGACGAATTTCTTCCTGTAGCTGCTTTTACAGCCATTTCGCACAGGTGGTAATCGATCGGCATTTCGTCTTTCATTCTCCTAGTATTCATCCAATTTTTCCTCCTAAGAAATCATGGTTATGATGTTTAGATTTTAAGTAAAAAACAACAACAACAAACAATCTTGTATCTTTTGCTTCTAAAACAAACAACATTGTTGTCCTACTCAGTACAATTCACCATAATGGTGAATTTGAAGCTGACACGGATAAAATAGCTTATAGGAGTGATTCTCAAACTGTGGGTCGCAAAGCTCTGACAGTTTCATATTTGCTAGTATGTTCAGTGGAATTTATTTGCAAAACTTTGCGTATTTATTTTAAAAATAAACGTTTTGTGACAAATGATTGTGTTAAATGCAAAAAGATAATTTTGTTTCATTTTATCCATTTAAATATACTGCTCGATATAGAAAATGCCACAACAGGAAGTATTTGTCGCAGCGCCATGCAAATAGGTGGGTAATTGTCGACAGTTGGGTTATGTAAATGAGTGCAGTTGCGAACCAATCACATGATAGATGAGAGAGATAACACGGCAAAACGACTTGGCGTAGTTAAGTTTGGTTGTCCTCACCTGGGCGTGTGAATCACTGTATCGGAGCGATCTCAGTGGCGAAAGCACGTGTAAGAATGAGAATGCCTCGGCGATGTGATCGGGGAACCTACCATCATACGGACACCTTTACCAGAGGTTTCATCATAGGAATACGTACGGCTGATTGGTTGCTGCGTCGCATCGCGATGGTGCACGTCGGCGGACGTCCGAACGTCTCGATCAATGCATTCGACTCAAGCAGTAGCATCCCCACAATCCACAACGGATGACATTCGATACAGACAGCTATAGACATCCTGTGTTGACACAGACCGTGAATCGCAGATTGGCTGAGGCAGGTTTGCACTCTGCTAGGAAATTCCATGAGCAAGCTTTTAAGTCATGTAGTTTCAAGCTTAATTGAAATTATACCAGAGGCACCCTACTTACATTTCATAAAAAATGAAAATTTGTGATATATACATATACTTTCCAAAGGGCACAAAAAATTCTTTTATAAGTCTATAGCTTTGAAACCTTTATGCATAACTTAAGCAAGGTATGAAAAAATTTCGATTATGCCAAAGCTTGATAAAATCTAGTGGGTAATACCGAAGTAGCTGCACATTTCAAGGATGGAAATACGTCAGTTCCATAAGACTGCGTTGCGCAGAATTCTCCGTAGAATATTTACGCATATTTTGTTTTTGTAAATTGTTTATTTTTCCATATCAGGAAAACCATGCATTTTTGTTACATTACTCTTTCTGCGAAAATGTCTCAGTTATTTTTTTACAATACTGAAGAAAATATTTTCATACCGGATCTGCAAAACTCCATATAGGCTATCAAAGTGATAAAAAATGGGTTGTTAGAAGTTGAAATGCTTGCAGTTGAAAACGTTGCAGTCAAGTAAAATTCACTTGAAGTGAATAGAGGTTATAAAAATTTTAATCCAAACAAATTATGAGGTCATCTAATATAAAGTACGACTGAAACAGTTTGGAATTTTCCACTAAGCTATCACCAGTTCTCTCCTTTGTTCACTTAATTGTGACTTTGAAATATAACTGACCTTATCGCTTAAACGGTGCTATCTATGGTAAGAAAGACAAATTATCCAATATTGCTTAATTTATAGATGTTAAATAAGGAAGGCACTCACGCTAAAACGTATTAATGCAAGAATCAAGCAATAATAAATTGACAGATTACCTGTGACATAAAGGTCAAGAAATAATTTTGTGGTAAAAATGACAGAACTAGTGATAGCTTACTGGTAAGAGTAATTGGGAAGAGCGGGTTCGAATTCCCCTCATCGGTGAAAACTAACTTTTTCCACAAAATTATTTCTAGAATTATATGTCAACAGGTAATCTGTTTATATATAGTATTGATTCATCCACTATCAGTTTCTTTCCTGATACTGTCCTTTAATCAGTTCTTTAAACCATTTAATTATTTTATCAGCATATCATTCATATTTCATTAGAACCTTAGATTATTATATAATTATAAATATTACTTCTATAACAAAATATTGATGAACCTTTTTTGAACTCCCTTCCCAAAATTCTTTATTCGCTACTGAAAGTAACCAATGTAAAGAAAATAACAATAGCGACGGAAGATAATATCACTATCTCAATTTTCAACTTCTGGTTTTCATCGTTTTTGTTTTTCTTGCATAAATTAATAAAAATATTTTTACTTACCTATGTTGTATATTTCTGAACTGCAAAACCTATCCCCTTTGGATTTCATAGTGTTATCGCTGAAACCATAAATAACTGTTAATACTTGCAAAAATTCTAAATTTATAGATTCTCAAACAAACTTCAAAAATACTCTATAAATTATACATTACTTGCAACAGAATTCTTGGTTACTGTCATCATATGATCATTTGTTAGACATAACTCCGGAAACTTAAATTTTTGCATGAGTGGAACACATCTTAGTTGGATGCGTATCAGCCCCATTGCCTGAGTTTTGTAGATCACCGGCTTCCAGGGCTGAGATATTTTCTCCCTCCTTCGCCCGTCTTTTCCTCTCTGTGGGTTAGAGAGGAGATAATAATGGAATTTTATTTTAAGATCACTCTCATTCCGATGGAGATTAAGTACTTATTTCTGAAACCATCCAAATTCTCTCGATGCTACAGTACATATGGTTGGTCGATGTGACATTTCCAGTTCAAACTTCTACTATTACTTTCTAAAAACATCCTTATGTATAGGTGACGAATACTGTTAACTGATAGCATCCCTCAATGCACAATGCACTCATCTGCACAATGATTTAAAATAAGAGGCAGAACAACTGAAAGTCTGAGTCTTCTTTTTTCTTCTTTCAAAGTTCGCAAATCATGCAAATTCAACTCCGATTACGTGTACGTGAAAGGATACAAAGCAGGTGATAACATAAAATAGGCCACCATGAGACCTCAATGGAGATCGTGCATTCTTGGTTAAGCTCTATTACCAAAACAATAGCAATCCTTGGGTGTTCGCGAATATAGCCGACCGAACTGATTGAGACATGGAACTTTGTTTCAATATGTGTTACACAACATGATTCAAAAGTTTGTCGGCACATCTTGGCAAAGGAAAGCGAACAATTTCTGAAAATGATGTTGATGAAATCGCTATAGCAATGACTGATAGCGCATCAGGTAATCTGCGTTCGTCCGCTAATGCTAAAGCGGTTGCGACACACCGGAATTCTTACGTGATCAACTGTTCGCAAGATCCTACAAAGGAAGCTGCACTATTTTCCGTAACAACTGCATATGGTACAACAGCGGACTCCACGGAAATCCCCGCGACGTATGGACTTAGCTATTCCTAACTAAACTAGAGGTGGGCAACAATTGGATGTGGATGAACATTTTATGGAGCGATGAGGCGCACTTCCAGCTGAAGGATAATGTCAATATTGAGTGGTTATGGTGAATGTTACATTCATAGACCGTTGATGGAATTCCGTTATATTTTATATGGTGAGGGTTAACTGCTACTTTCATCATCGATCCCTTCCTATTTGAGGAAGTTGAAGTATATAGTCTTTTAAAGTGTGCGGTGACTGGTACATAACATCTGACTTAGGTACCCTTAACCCTGTTCGTCACAGCGCCATGCTCTACCTGATAGCACTTTTGGAAATTATTCTTTCTTTTCATGTCCTTCCATTTCGCATTGCCTGACAATTGTCCCTTCTAAATTTCAGGTCTAACCCTTTTTCGTGCACAGGCCATCAAAATGACGCAGTTTATTTACAAACAAACACCCTGTACACATAAAAACAATGAAAAAATTAAAATAAAATAATTTCAACTTTGTTCCATAATACGAAACGTATAGACGTGAAAATAAATAAAGAATCTATGCATAATGGAACATAACATTACGAGATAATATAATAAAAATTATGAGAAATCTCCGAGATTGACAAAAATTTGCATATAACTAAGAAAAGAAGGAACATTACTTCCGTGCATGCTTCTTTTATTAAGGGTTGTGCTACTAAATCGTTAACAATTGGTTCGAAAGAATAAAGTTTTCTATTTAAAAGTTTAACAAATTGTCCTCTACAGGGAAGAAACAGGGATCTAAAGTTCGGGGAAACACGAAGCTCGCCAAACGTATAACAAGTCTGCGATTCATTATATACCTTTACACCATATTTTCCGATTAATGAATCATCGACTAAAGAAAATGACAAAATCGTCACTTAGAATTCGGGAAGTAACAAGGGTCAGTTCAGGCCCATGTTCAGGGTGTGGCCATCAGCGAAAAACTTCATCGGCCAATCGTACATAGAAGTAAATAAATGGGATCTGAGGGATTATTTGGAACACTTCTGCTAAGTTTTTGAGTTTATATCCATGATTTGCTTGCATCTGACAAAGGATGTCACATTATTCTCTAAACTGAGAGATAGGTAGAGAAATAACAGATTATATTGCCGAGTTTAGTAACCAATTAGCTGGTGGTGAATTATAATGGATGATTCAAAAGGTTGGAGAAGTTCGCCAAAATGAGTGAAAATCATAATACAAATATATACTGATAAACTGATTTTATTAACCAACTGGAATTTATTTAAAATATAAAATAATAAATGAAAATACGAAGTGAAAAACTTATTTCATACGTTTTACCTACCAGCTATCCAGAATAAAAGGTCGGATTTAAGCCTAAAACTGTGAAACGGATTAAACTTTGAAACGGAAAAGTGAATAAACCTAATGAATAAACAGATTAACATTCAAATTACTAGGTAGGTCTTGGTATTAAAATAGCTTATAAGGTTAGGGTTACATGAGTTTTCGTCTTGTTTTCTAAGGAAAAATAATCAAATTAAATATGAAAAATTACCTTAAAAGAAGGGATATGAATCAATAAATCTCATATAGTAATTTCTCTAATTTTATTATAAAACACACTTGAAATTTAATATTTTAAATTTCAACAAATGAAAGTAACAGAGTCAAATTAAAAACATTTATAATCACAATGGAGATAATCTAATGGTCATTTTTATGAACTATTACTCATTCAGAAAGCCTTTTTTTTCTGAAAATGACAAAAAGCTGCAGAGAACTAGTCAAAAATGCCCATTGACTACTGTGATGCAGGTTGGCGTGGTTCTAGTGGGATAGGAATATTTGTATCGGTAGCACGTCGCGCTGGTACAGTTCCAATGTTCGAGTTCCAATTGTACCAGCGTTGATAAGGAAGTGCCAGCTAGGAAAAGTCGCCGTCTGTCGAATGGGACATTAAGCCGTAGCTCTGTGTGCAAGAGAGCCATAATCTGTGCACATTAAAAACGTGCTGGATGGCGTTGATGGGTAATCTAATTTGATGGTGATCTCTAAATTTTTTTTATCCTTGTGACCTGGCCATTTGGCCCATGGTGACCATAAAAGCTCGGATCAGAGGTAAAAGCAGTCCAACCTGACCCTATTCCAATTCACTGTCAATTTTGTGACTATACCTATCCTTTCAATCACAATCATCTAAATTAACCTACATTACACCGAATGCTTTGTAGAATTATCAGAAGTAGGTTTACAAATATTTTGTTAACATTTTGTTACCATGTACATATTTTGAAATATGATAAAATTACTTCCAGTGTTAAAAATTGAGAACGGAGGAGGTTCTGCAAATAAATGATAATAACTTGCCTTTGCAAATGATTTGCGGGAGCTAAAGTAAACAGTTCCAACACACTTCTGGAAGTCATACACCGCTTTGTGTCAGAAAATATAAGTATTACCAAGGAATAATAGGAAGCCAAGCAATGACCGAAAACTTAACGGATCATAGCAAGGTACGTAATATTAGATTACTTCAACTGACTCTAACCTTTTTTATTTTATATTAATATGTATTTTGAGTAGTTGTTCATCTTTAAAGGCTGAAATAAAGGCACAGATTTTCACTGTGTTCAGAGGAAGACCAAAACAAGAATTAACCAACATACATTAAATGAATTCATTTTTAATTTTTGTAAAAGATTACAAGCATATTAAATTGAAGAGATTTTTTCAAAGTATTTGTTCAACTATCAATGAAGATATCACTGCATCTGAATTTAACGTCGATCAATTTTAGAAATAAAGTTACCTTGAGCCGGGTGAGATACTAACCCACGACTCCTAGAAAATATGCCAGGTGCTCTGACCACTAAGCTCCTGGCCGGCTAACAAGAGCTCCTCTAATTGATGTTATGAACTTCCTACCAACAATACACAATTTTCTGTGTCACATGAAGGTATTGTTCCAGTTGCTCTCAGCTTCAAGAAACAATGACAAGTATGTATGTCATGAAGATGGCAAGTATATTCTGAGTATAGAATTGATTAAATTAAGGTAGTGGCCGAGTGGTTAGCGCGCTTGGCTACTGATCTACGGGACCTGGGTTCGAGCCCCGGGTAAGACATGGATGTTCGTGTTGTTTTCTGCTGAGGTCCTGCCATCCTCTCAGATCTACTGTGGCATATAAACTGACGGGCTCCTGTCAGACCTCTGTGGCAAGCAGCTGCTTGAGGGGGTATTATTATTGTCACAGCTTCTCTAAGCCTAAAAAAAATGACAAGTATGCCATGAAGATGACAAGTACATTCTGAGTGTACGAAAATACAATTAATCAATTGTATACTCAGAATATAGTGCCATCTTCATGACATACTTGTCATTGTTTTTTGAGGCTGAGAGAAGCTGTAATAATACCTTAATTTTACCACAATAACTTTGTGAGACATAGGAAATTGTGGACTGTTCGTAGAAAGTTCATAATATCAATTAGAGGAGATCTCGATCGGTGGCCGGTAGCTTAGCGGTAAGAGCACCTAACATGTTATCAGGTGGTGGTGGTGGGGGGGGGGGGGTTCTTATCCTACTTTACTTAAGACAAAGTTTTCTTTAAAATTGATAAAGGTTAAATTCAGAGTGATACCTTCCTTGATTAAAAATAGATGCTAATATTACCGCTTAATAATTGAAGTATTAATTTTATTCATTACATATAACATAACAAACAAATACTTCAGCCTTACCTTCTTCCGCAAATGATTAATCCTTTCGTAATGGGATTAATGACGCAAAGGTCACCCGAATCGAATGCTCCTAAAAGAAGAATTAAAAAATGTAATAAACATATTTTTAATTTTTATACGTAAAGGGTGTCTCGTAGTCCATTGACTATTACTCTAAAACAGGCCTGGGCAAACTATGGCCCACCACCTCTTCTTTGGCCGTCCGCAATCTACTGATGACAAATGAATTAAATTTGCAAAAGAGAAAAAAAAAGAACATATACAGAATTCCAACTGCGGCGGGAAATTCTAACGAAAATAATTAATTTTAATAAAATTATATTGCTTATGTTTCACTTTAGTTTTTTTTTTGCATTGGTGATACGTATGTTATTGATTAGATATTCCTTTGATAGCTCGCCCTTTTATTTCAGTTTTCTATGAGACCCTTCAACTGAAACGCTTGCCCAGGACTGCTTTAGAAGTATTGAAGGTAGAAATATTGAAAAAAAATAATTATGATTGTGTTTCAACAACAAAAACAGATGAATTAAATTCCACCAATTTCTCTTCCTCCCCGGCACTCCAACTGTGAAATAAGAGCTTCGGTTGTCTTGTAGCTCATTTAAAAGGTTTGTTGAACTCCCTTAAACTGTTCAAACCGATTAAAAAAGTTATTCTTGGTATCATTTTATATATCAAAATGTGACAATTACAATTTATGATTCATGTCGCACTTTGCTATTTCTTTAAATGTAAGTTGCACCTATAAATAATCGCTAAAGAAAGCACTAGCAATTGATGAATGAACTGCAGTAAGAGGAATTTTGAATATTCATTCCAAAATAGATGGATTGTATTCGTTGTGCAATAGAATGGCCTGCAAGATCCCCAAACCAAATGTTTTAGATATTTTCTATGGGGTTGTGACCGACCATGTATTAAATAAATAGTTTATAATAGTAAATTATACTCAATGGCAGATCAGAAAGGAAGAATCATATTATGTAATAGCCGTAATTCCGGACGAACGAACGAAAGGATGGGAGGTAAGAGATCGGGTTCCTAGTTGGATCGGCATTGATCCCGCGAAAAGGGTTCGAAATTTGTAGGGCGCCTACCTAGTGAATGGGGTAGTACGTTTTTGAGTAGTAAGGTGGAAAGTAGTAAAGTAAGAGTTATGAATGAATATGCTTACTTTTCGCTCCAAACGTTTGGGGTGGGTCAAACAGAAATATTTGCCTGCCAGGTTTCCGTATGGAAGTTGCGAGCACTCGATTTGAATATCTGACTACTTACAAATTCTTCTGTTTAAGTTTTTGATTTTAATTGAATTGATGTGGAATAGATTTTTAGCAAAATCGAGAGAGAGATGACTGGACTGTTCTGAGCATATTTAAAATATGGGGAGAGAATCGAAGGAGTGTTTGCCAACTTTATGAATGATTCCTTGTTCTCATAGCCTAGAAAGAAATAAATGGATTGCAATCCACTTATTTCTTCCAGGAACATTCGCTATAGCTGGCCTGAGCCAACTACGGTCCGACAGCTCTTTATCGCGACCGTCAGCTACTGATGACGAACGAATTTGTAAAAGAGAAAAACGTATAGAGAACAAGAAGTCCAACTTCTGCGAAGCGAAGTTTCATTAAAATAATTAATTTTAATTAATTATTTTAATTATATTATAAATTATATTGTTATGTTTCCGCTTTGTGTTTTTTTTATACATAAGTTATTCTTTATAGAATTATTTGGCGAATTATTATTCTATAGAATTATTATAGAATTATTATTCTATTTCAGTTTTTTGTGACCCTTCAGCTAAATGTTTGCCCACGCTTGCCTTATAGGAAGTTCGACAATTACTTACAGACTTCTCAAAGTACAAAATGAATCATAAATTGAAATTATTACATTCTCCAATATGAAAATATGAAATGGAGAACAATGTTTATTTCAAATTAGTGTGCTCAATTCAATTGTTCTTCAGCACGACTTTTATAAGTCCCCATTATAGATTCTATAGTTGGGATAGCAGCTCGAAACAATGAAGAACAGTTTTTGTCTAACGTTTATGTCTGTAGTATTTCTGGAGGAATAGCCAATCGAAACTCGGCTACATACACCATCTGTATACACTGTATGTGCTCGATATTGCATTATTCGTAGTTGACCTTAAACAAAGAAGCAATATAAAATCTAGCAATGTTTATCGAACTAACTTGAGATATCGATAAATCAAAAATTCAGATAAGTAGACAAAAATTGAAAGGGAAACAAGGAAAACTAATCATCTTCTTTCCGAATTTTGTTCAGTTATAAACCGTAGTAGCAAGAGTTCAGGCACCTGCGATGACCTCTGAAAAGGATTATCCACCAGCCCGATAAAACATATCCTGTGAATATGTTTACTTGGGGCTGTCAACCCAAAAACAAACAGAAAATACAACGGAAAATTTTCCCTCCACAGAAGCCTACCAGTGCAGCAAATTCAGGATTCATAATCAAGTTCAGAGTCTTATTCCAGTCCGGTTAGTGTACATCGTCAGCACCTTGACCCTGTGTGGTTGACCACTCCTCAGCAGGGTAGAAAAAAGGAAAAGTAGCCATAGTTGTCCAGACCAGTAGATTACACTGATCTTGCAGCTCTCCCTTCCGTTCACTTCTTCCACAATAGAGTATCTCTTTTGAAAAGTATTAACGGCCTGCACCACGAGAAGGTGGGCATGGTTATTAGGCCGGTTCTATGCATCATCACATGGAATTGGTGCACAGCTCTCCTTCCAGTGACTACCTAGCTACCATTTACAGACCATTATAAGTATAAGAATGAAAAAATAATAATATTCAAATATGAGTAACAACAATAATAATAAAACACAACTGCAGTTAAGTATGTAAAATAAAATTAAGTAAATAAAGAGTGTTAATATATGCCTTAACTAGTAAAGAGTGTTAATTATGCCTTAACTGGCATAGTGGTTGGGCAGCTAGCGACTGTTCCAGCAAGGCAAATTTTGTGTGTTGTGTTAGCTCTAACTAAGGCAGTGGTCAGCAATGACTTCGGTCTTAGTAGGGAATGTCCTTGTATGAGAAGGCCTGTAAAAGCTAGGAGTAGCTTCTAGGATTCTTCTCTGTCCTATATGTCGCAAATACAAAAAAATATAGAATAAAAGTGAAAGAAGTGATTTGCAGTTAAGTGGCAAAAACATTTTAAACAAAGCAAATGAATAGAATCATTTCTTCTCCGTTTCTAATGATGTGGGCGTTTCAAAATGCTGTGACATATAAGCCTTCCCATTGTAATTCTATTTCACTTCCTTGGATTCATCCTCCTTTACTTTTCCCAATGACGATCGATCATATTGATACTTGACCTTGGGGAGGGGGGGGAGGCTCTGTCAGTAGCGCACCAGGCTCGTAATCTGCAGTTCCCAGTCCCACCTGGGCCCAGCGTTGAGATTCATCTCTGCAAAACTCCTTGCCCTGCCCTCGGTCAGTAGGGGGACACCGATGGGCTTGGACAGACCGGTGTGCATCGGATGTGAAGCCGTGGTTCCGTGTGCATTAAAGCCATACTTTGTGCACGTTAAACAACATGCTGTATGGCCTAGACGGGAGGCTATCATCTGTCTCCTAACAGCTGCCCGTTAAGTTCCCTCGTTCAACCTTCTCTGAGACTTAGTACTTGTGACCAGGTCTCTTAGCGCATTGTGGATAAAAAAAAGTACCGCTCAGAGGTAAAACAATTCAACCCCATTAAACCTTGGCCACCAACATCAATATTTCAGTGGTGTAACAGGGTGACAACTGAGGAAGTAATATGGGGATTACGAGACAGCACATTTGATGACCAGACAGTTTTCATTGATCAATTGTGGATTGCCAAGCGAATGACCTGTGCGAACTGCTTTGCCACTAATTTAAATGTAGAATTCTCATGTTCTAGAAGTAGGTGTGAAGAATGGACTGTTCATGGAGAAGTAAAACCAGTGGCGTAGCATTACAAGAAAGTATGAGACTCCCCCCAAAAAAACAGGTCAGTGGGAATTTAGTTAACAATGCATTTATCTGGAAGAATAGAGCAAATCCCGATACTAAGAGGTATTTATTAGCTGTAACAAATATCTAAAATTGTAATCTTAGCATAAAAGAGCTGATCTGTAATGTTATATGTTTGGCTATACTCTTATACAGGAAACATGGTTATAGAATGGAAGAGAAACGAGAGCGAAAATCTCCAGTCTCATAAGATCGCACCGTAAATTCCATAGTTTCACAATATACATTTCATTTTATTTTTAGTCTTTCGGTTTTAACTTAAGAAACACAAGATTTATATAACAAAAGGAAGAGTTTTCTACTCGTTGTGGTACATTAATATATTCAAATCTTTGTTTCATTGTCGTAGATAATAGGATGGGTTTAACAATTTTAATGACCCTTGATATACACGCTGAACTGATTTCTCGATAGACTTCCATCTGCCTCCAACATGGGGCGGGGGTGGCTCAGTCGGTAGCGCGCCAGGTTCGTAATCTGTAGTTACCAAGTTCGAGTTCCAATTGGGTCAGCGTTGAGATTTATCTCCGAAAAATTCCCCGCCCTGCCCACGGTCAGTAGGGGACACCGATGGGCTTGGAAAGGCCGCCGTCCATAGGACGGGACGTTAAGTCGTGGCCCCGTGTGCGAGAGAGAGTCATACCCTGTGCACGTTAAAGACCACGCTGGGTGGCCTTGACGGGAGGCTACCATCTGTCTCCCAACAGCTGTTCCAGTGGGTCTCCACCCCCCAACCTTCTCTGAGCCTTCAGGGTCCATGTGACCTGGCCATTTAGCCCTTGGTGTGCAAAAAAGTGCCGCTCAGAGGTAAAGCAACCGAACCCAAAGCCTCCTAACAGCAGTTCAACAGATCCCTTTCCTTAACCAGTTCTAAGCGCTTGGGGTACCTGTGACCTGACTAGTCCATTGTAGTCTCAGAAATCACATTCAGAGCTAAAACGTTGTAAACGTTGTTCTATGTTTTAGCTCTTGCTATATTTTTGATTTTTGGCAAGAAGCAAACTACTTATGTCGAATATGTACGAATCGTTATCATAAATATTTTCTTAATAAATCTTTAGACAAAAGCGTTAGTTTCGGACAGTGATCTTTTAAGGATGATATTTCTAATTAAGGCTTACTTCTTTAGCGTTGCAAATGAAATATACAGTCAACTCTTGTTAACTGTAACAACTCTTGTTAAATTGGGTATTTGTAACCAGTTTTTAAATTGTATCTGTGCATTTTTAGCACAGAGTTCATAAAGATTTTCTTTTCCCTTGAGCTCCGAATTAAAGAGAGTTTATTACCATTGCGTTGAATTTAAACCCATTTTCTAATATTAATATCCAATATACAGTTTAGTTAGGAATGTTACAACCAACCTGGATACTTGCTGAAGTAAGTCTCTTTGTATTTCTGACCATCTTCATCACCCAATATTCCAATAGGCAACGAAGGAAAAGGTTTAGAAATCACAAGCTCTCCAATTTGGCCAACGACTGAATTACCTACATTTAGATATGACAGAGCAATATGGTTACTTTAAGAGATCACAAATAAACAGAAGAAAACGTTTTCTTTCTTCTACGTATTGCATCACTCAACGTGTATTATAAGTTAAAAATTTAAGACAAAGATTCACATACTTGTGAGCAACTTTCCTAATATTTCAACCCCTAACTGGGCCGTAGCCCGTGTGCCACGACCCAGTCAGGTCTTCCGAGTAGGTTGCAGCCAGGGGTCGAAATATTAGGAAAGTTATTCACAAGTAAGTGAATCTTTGTCTTAAGTTTTTAACTTATAATACATTAACTATTCTAAGACAGCTATAAATACAATTATCACTCGACGTATCAAACATATGAATAACTAATGGTCAACTTTCAAAAGTATAATATCCATAGTATAGCTGAGAAATTAAAATATATGAGAAATCAGTTCAAGTCAGTTAAAATAAATGAGCATTGAGTTCAAGTCTATAGGAAAGTAACACCGGTCACGACATTGGAAAGCATGATTTTGTTTGGGGACGTGAACCCAAAATGTATCTTGTTAAAGTAAAATTTAGAGAGACTATTAATCACATTGCAAACTACTCTAATAAGATTAAAAACCTTCAAACCACTTTGGTTTCGATAATCTCTACTACCTTCACTTTACCAAGTGTTATAGTGTGTTCTAAACCTAGTTTGCAATTCTTGGTTCCAAATGAATCCAAAACATTTTAAGTTTGCCATTAAGTAAAAATGTTAAAAATCTAACATGGACTCATAATATAAAGTTACACTACTAAGTTCAATAATTTTGTGTGTTTCTGTTTGAATATATTATAGGTAGTACAACTGCAAAATTAAAATCACACGTTTACACATATCTAATGTGATTTTACGATTTGAAAGTCCAGATTTCAACACAATATAAAAAAATACATTTTTTCATTTTGAAAACTTCAAATGCATTTTTACTTCATGTTTCGCATAACATTTATCTACATCACTGGTTCTTCAACTATCTGGTATGGAGGACCGGAAGGAAAAGGCTTTTGAGCTCCATTGGCCATGCATGCGCTTGGAGTTTCTGGTCACGTATTGCCTCAAGAAACATTATAATCTATAATGTAGGAGTCCCAACGTGGGGTACGCGTACCCCACTTTGTTGAATATTATATTCCCCCCCGGTAAAATTTTTGGGGGTACGCAGCTCAAAAGTCGCTAGATATATGTTATATATATATATACATGTTTTATTTTATTCCCATTGTTATGCTATAACTATAGTTTTATCTATCTATACAAGGCGTTCGCCAGTTACATACACATTTCCAGGGGGTACGTGAAGCATAAAAGGTTAAGAACCACTGGTCTAATCATCATCATCATCCTGAAGTAGCCATGGGCTACGGAGGTCCAACCAGACCATTAGTTCTCCAAGCAAGTCTGTCCTGAGCTACATCTGCTGCATCTGGCCACTGCACACCAAATCTAATAATGTCCTGTTTGACATTGTCTGCCCACCGCATCCTTGGTCTCCCCCTCTTTCTGAAGCCTTTAGGCACACTGTTCATAACCCTATTCGCCAATCTATAATTATCCATACGGGCAACATGACCAAACCAACGGAGTCTCTCTCTGCACAATATGCTGCTTAAAGGAGGTTGCAAACTCCTTTGCCTAACCTCATCATTAGTTACAAAGTTGAACCACCTAATGCCCAAGATACTGCGTAAGCATCTAGTTTCCTGTTATCTTGTTTACAAAGTGTCCAAGTTGCACTGCCATAACTAACCCTAGAAAGAACCAAACTATTATACAGTCTAATTTTAGTCTTTAGGTGTAGACGCCAATTTCTCCACACTCTCCATAGATTCTTAAACGTCCAGGCAGCAATCCCTATACGTCTGTTAATCTCATGCCGCACATCACCAGTATCTGTTACAGAGCTTCCAAGATAATTAAACTGTGATCCCTGTTCAAGATTGCAACCATTCACATGAACTGAATCACAGCCTGCCTGACCAATTTTCATCGCTTTAGTTTTCTCTCTGTTTATAACCAAACCTACTCTAGTACCAGTTTCATCAACAGCTCGAATTAAAGAGTTCATCTCATCAACATCATTTCCCAAAAGGGCTAAATCATCAGCATAATTTAAATCAGAAATTTTCGTATCTCCCGCCCATTGAAGGCCATGATCTTTCCCTTGAAGTGAATTTCGCATAACATAATCAATAACCAAACTAAAAAGAAAAGGAGACAAAATGCACCCTTGTCGCACACCAGAAGCAATACTAAACCAATTGCTACAAGACTTACCAACTCTTACACACGACTCAGTGTTATTATAGAGAGCTTTCATTATGTTAACTAACTTGTCTGGTATACCATATGATCTCACAATCAATCACAAATTATGACAATCAACAGAGTCGAAAGCCTTTTTGAAATCAACAAAGCTAGCAACCAAAGGTTTCTGAAACTCTAAACATTTCTCAAGAATCTGCCTAAGTGAAAATATCTGATCTACACAACCCCTACCACTTCTGAATCCACATTGCTCATCACGCAATTGCCTGTCAACCAGATTTTTAATTCTATTAAGCACAATCATGAAAAGAACTTTACCTGGAACAGAGAGTAGGCTGATACTCCTATAGTTATCACAAGAACTGCGATCACCTTTTTTCAAAATAGGGATAATAATAGCTCTGGAAAAATCCTTAGGAACCATGCCTTTATCATAAAAGATATTACAATTTTCAGTCATCCAAGTAGTAACAGAAACATTCCCAGCTCTAAGCATTTCCGTAGTAATTTCATCTACACCTGGGGATTTATGAAGTTTAAGTTTAGAAACAGCCAAAATAACTTCAGATTGTGGTATAGGGCCAACATTAAAGCCACCAATGCATCTATCATCATTGCAAACATTTCAGTGATATTCTAAACAATGTGGGTAGTTCTACCCACATTGTTTAGAATATCACTGAAATGCTCAGCCCACCTGGCCATGACAGAATCCTCACCTTCTCCATAGATTCTTACCTTGTTTATTAATGTTATTAACCTTACCTTGTTTATCCTTCAATCCCTGTATACCTGTCCGTTTTCTACCACGCAAAGCATTAACTATCTGGTACAGCTCTCTGCTGTTGTGCTGTCTAACTGCTTCCTCGGCTTTGTCAGCCAGCCATCAAGCCAAAGTTTTTTATCACCAGCTAACTGATCCTTTACACGTTTATTAAGCTCTCTGTAATGCTTTCTATTAGAACTAGTAGGGTATTGATTAAGGACATTCCTGCAGTTCTTTCTTTCTGAAATAAGCTCAAGTGCCTTATCACTCAAATAATTCTGCCTCCTCTGCTCCTTTTTCCCTAAAAGAGTACTGTTTGTTTCCAAAAAAGCCTGTTTAAAATGATCCCATTCTTCCTCAACTTCAGTAGTAAGCAAAGCATGACTGTCATAATGACTAAGCAACCTATCATGGTAAGCTCAGCTATAACTGGGT
Source organism: Ryuthela nishihirai (assembly GCA_038380435.1). NCBI lineage: Eukaryota > Metazoa > Arthropoda > Arachnida > Araneae > Heptathelidae > Ryuthela > Ryuthela nishihirai. The sequence continues at coordinate 28,485,944 of JAWZYU010000028.1, read as the reverse complement.
CTTTCAGAGCTTTAGTATTAAAGGCAAATTTTTTTAACCTTGGCACAACACTTTTTAAGTTTAAGTTGCAAGACACTTTTAACAAGATAAAGGTCAGGTCCAATTTCAGCTCCCCTATATGCTCTGGTTTTCCTAACAGAACTAGCCCATTTGCTGTTAATTAATATATAATCAATCATATTGTTATGCAGCCCATCGGGTGAAACCCATGTGTACATATGTATGTCGCGGTGTTATTAATAAGTAAAATTCAAGTCTTTAACGCTTGTCTGAAATTTTGCTGTAAGAAACCTTTCATTAATGCACTCATATCCTAGAAGAGCATCACTAGCGTGTCTGCTGAGAAGCAGACCCACGCCTTGGTGATGTTTATTATCGTTCCTCCCTGAAAAGAGAAATTTAAGATTATTTTTAAGAATCTGACCTTTTCTGTCCATCTGGTCTTTTGCAAGACGAGAATATCTAAATTTTAACTGTGGAATTCTGGTGTGAGGACATCAAGAGAAAAAGCTCTGTGCAGGAGTCCTCACATTCCAACTACCTATTGAGAGAAAATGGCTAGTGGGATGTTTAAAGAAACTATGTTTATTGAGATAGGAAATGGCGACAATATCAAGCAATCCCCAAATCGCAGTCATGGGGCAAAGACCCGTACCCCCACCACTAAAGACTGAAGCCATCTATACTGGAAGACTTCCCCAATGTAGAATTTGACGATGCCAGTAGAAGCAAAGAGTTCAGGTGCCTGCGATGACCTCTGCTCAGGATTATCCACCAGTTGATAAACATATCCTGTGAATCTATTCACTTGGGGCTGTCAACCCACAAACAAACAGAAAACACAGCGGAAGATTTTCCCTCCACAGAAGCCCACCAGTGCAGCAAATTCAGGATCCATAATCAAGATCAGAGCCATAATTCAGTCCAGTCCAGTGGGTTTATATGGTCAGCACCAAAACCTTGTGTGGTTGACCACTCCTCAGCAGGGTAGAAAAAAAAGAAAAGTAGCCAAAGTTGTCCAGATCAGTAGGCCAAATTAATCTGGCAGCCCTCCGCTTCCCTTCACTTTCACAAGAGAGTATCTCTTTTGAAAGGTACTAACGGTCTGCACCACGAGAAGGCGAAGTCGGACATTAGGTGCTAGGCCTGGCCGGTTCTATGCATCATCATGCATATTATAATTTCTTCATCCCGCACGACATGACGTCATCCGGATTGATGGAATTTATCAATTCTGGTGTTATGAGTTATCAATGTAATGTTTTTGAAGAAATATTTATTTCCTTCCTGGCTCTGACCGGCGACTGACAGGTCAAGCAATAATCCACACTGAGAAAAACTTTTAAAAAAATTAATTTTTCTAACATCAGAAAATAATTATTTAATAAAAGAGATTTTACACCAATCCATCTAATGAAAAGTTATTTAATACATTCAGGGTGATTCAAAACTCTTGGGCCAAACTTTAAGGGGTGATAGAACACACTTAAACAAGCACTTTTCGTCATACAATTCATGGTCAGAATTCAAGCGGTGAAGCGCTAGAGGGTGCTTTCCAGTGAACACTTATAAGTGCTGGTTTTCGCACTCGTCGTCATTTCTACCGTGGATTGCAGAACGGATGGATTGTTTCACGAATCAGGAGAAGGCAGACATGCATTTCACATAAGGAGCTGCAGACGGGAATGCGAGGGAAGCCCAAAGATTGTACCGGGAGTGCTTTCCAACCAGATGCGTGCCTGATCGTAAAACCTTTCAGTGATCGCACCGGTATTTGTGCGAAATCTGCAGCTCCGTATGTGAAATGCATGTCTGCCTTCTCCTGATTCGTGAAACAATCCATCCGTTCTGCAATCCACGGTAGAAATGACGACGAGTGGGAAAACCAGCGCTTATAAGTATTCACTGGAAAGCGCCCCCTAGCGCTTCACCGCCTGAGTTCCGATCATGCATTGAATGACGAAAAGTGCTTGTTTAGGTGTGTTCTATCATCCCTTAAAGTTTGGCCCAAGAGTTTTGAATCACCCTGTATATCATCACTCGCTATGACTAGAAAATAAAAGGTAACCCACATTAAAGAACATGATGCTGCATGGTTCGACATCCGTTTCCAGATAGCTGGCCAATGAGTATCTTTCCCAAAAATTCTCTGGCTCGTTGTGACCAAATATTTAGCTCTTTGTGTGCAAAAAAGGGTAGCTCAGAGATAAAGTAAAAGAGAATTATTATCAGTTTAATTACTTATAAATGTTTTAGTATTCAGATGAAATTAAAAATAAAAATTTATTTCCTTCATACACTATATGCATTACTATTACAATATTAATCTCGTGTAATATATATTAAAAATAACGTCTTTAATGTAAATATAATTTCAGTCTTACTACTTCAGGACGCAAAATAATTTTTAAAGTATCACAGAGAAGTATTAATATTTGCCCAGTGCTAAAATGATACTAAGTTATTTAAATGCATGGAAAGTTTAGCGCAGTGATTTCGTTTATCACTTGTAATTGAAAGGTGCTCGATTCGATTCTGATCGTAACTAAGATTTTTCTCTCATAAGATTTACTTTTACTCATTTTTTTCTAACGTGTAATATGTAAATATAAGTCAGTGACGGCTCGTGAGTTTCTAAATAAATGTAGCCAGTATATACTGTATATAGAGAAACCAACTAGGCAGGGTTGATGATGGCTCTGATGGTAGTGCGTTATGTCGGCGGATTTTCTCCGCTAATCCTGACTCGGTGACAAAAGGTTTCCAATCGATTAGCTTGGAAAAGAACTTATATACACATTTTTTCACTTGGTATATATGCCTATATATATTATTCTTTTATGATATTTATTATATAATTTCTCATACCTATTGTATCTGGTGAACATTAAGTAAAATTATCAAAATATTGTATTGCTCCCAAATATTTCACGCATATTTCCACCGTGCATCCCAAAACCGGTTCGTATTGAAATCCATTTTTATCTCTACTCTTGCATAGGTGCAGTGGGAGGGAGGAGGGGTTAGATTCACAGAACCTATTGAACTGCAACGAGAAATTTGCTATTAATATTGGTGAAAGTCTGCACAAGAGGGGTAGTGAACCTCGACTCGCCTCTTGTATAGGTATTTGGTGCTTCTACCAACACATTTTCTGTAAAAATATTAATTGTTCTGAAAATAAAATTGTTTTAAATATAATTTGAGATTTTAAGAAATGAAACAGAGACATTTCAGTCGCTTGAGATTTGAGTTGGTGTACGTACAGGATTGCGTAGTTTTAGATTTGGTTTATTATGCAAGAAAATCTCTAAATTTACATTGGTTGTCTGTAATGACTCATAGAGCATTTACTCTTTGCCCTAAAAAACTTGTTTGGACCATGCATTTATAAGAGGTACGATCCAAAGTAATTTAACTACTTATATTGTAAACTTCATATTACCGATCATTATTTTATAGGAATAAACTTTCGTTAGGAATTAAATACAAATCAGAAACATTTAACCACAGAATGTAGAATAAATATGGACAAATTAATATGATCTTTGGGGGCTAAAGACTGGAATGAAATAAAATAGGAAATGATATAAATGCATCATTCTAATTATTTTTATTACAATTACAAGACATGATAAAATCATCAAAAGAAACCATACAGTTAAAGAATAAAGTGGGTGAAACCATGGATAACAACTGCTCTTATAATTTCTATTAAAAAGAAAAATAAGTTATATAAGTTAATTCAATGTCAACCCTTTGATGCACACTTTAATAATTATTTTAGAAAATAGAGGAATTTACTATTAAAGCTAATTAAAGAGCAAAAATCAAAGTATTACACTAAAAAGTGTTTGGAAAATGATGGAAATATTAAACAGTATTGGAAAATGATAAAAATATTAAATAGTATTGGAAAATTATAAATGATTTGTCTGGTAAGCAGCAAAAGAATACAATGTCCGCATTAGAAATAGGAAAAAATAATATTTATTCTTTTAACGAAAATCCAGAGTTCGTTACTGATAAGTTTAAGAGCTATTATACAGAAATTATTGGTGATCTCGTAAAGAGAATTCCTGATTACGTTGATAACGAAAGTAATAAGTCGACTATGTCTCTAAATTCTATTTTTATTGATTATACATAAGAAAATGAGTTTTTTGGAGTTATTGCATCGTTAAAAGTAGGAAAAGACGCTGGAACTGATCAAATTTCTGTGGAGACACTTAAGGAAATAAAAAATGAAATTTTATGCTGCCTCTTTAACTTGTCATTATCATTAGGTTGCTTCCTTTCAATTTTTAAAACTTCAACTTTTGTTCCAATATACAAAGGAGGTGAACGTTTAGATATTGCAAATTACAGGCCAATAACTTTGCTATCAGTCTTTTCCAAAATTTTCGAAAAAACAATTAAAATTAGAATTTTAAATTTTTGAATTGAAATAATTATTTTTCTATACACCAGTTTGGTTTTAGAAAAAACATAGGTTCTGAGAATGCTATATTACAATTGACTTCTACAATATACAAACATATAAATTTCTACAGTATACAGACATATAAACGGTAATCTGAAGACTGTTGTGCTATTTTTGGACATCAAAAAAGTGTTTGATTCGGTTTCGCATAATTTGTTGATAAAAAAACTTGAAATGGCTGGAATTCGAGGAACATATTGAAAATGTTGGAAGCATATTTGAAAAACAGAACTTAAAGAGTAAAAATAGTAAATCGTTTAGCAAAGGAATTGAATTAAAATATGGAGTTCCACAGGATTCTGTATTCGGACCAATATTATTTTATATATTTATAAATGATCTTTGTAATCTTGAACTAAACGGAAAAATAATAATTTTCGCTGATGATTATACGGCTACCAATGAAAATAATTTAATTCAAGAAATAAATGAAGACTTGAGTAATATTAGAAAATGGCTCTTAAATAATAAATTATTATTAAATATTGACAAAACAAAGTATATATCAGTTTAAAACGTAATAAAGTCGATAAATTGAAAAATAAATTGGTTTATCATTCTGTGTAAAATTATGATTTTCGATATATATCGATATATCATCACTATACATGTAAAGTAATTGAGAGTGTAAAATATTATAGATACTTGGGAGTTTATATAGACAGTCGGTTAAAATGCGATGAACATATCAAACATGTGGCAAAAAAGATTAATGCAACAATTCCAAAATTATGTTACATTACAAATTTTGTGAATATCACATTCTTAAAGCTTATATATAATACTTGAATTAAGTCACATTTGAATTATGAAATAATATCTTGGGGAGGAATGTATTACAGTAAAGTTATATCATTGGTTACTATCCAAAACAAAGTGATTAGATGCATATTAAGAAAAAGAAAATATGATAGCGTTAAATGTTTTTATAATGATCTACAAATTTTACCATTACGAAAAATTTATGTTTATAATATAATTTTATATTTAAAAAAGCATTACAGAGAAAATGACATTAAAGTAGTAATACAAAATAACAGAACAAGTGCACATATTAATTTTATTGTGCCACTTCCGAGGAAAACCATTACCAAAAAAGTTTTATATATTTGGCACCAAAAATATTCAACAGTTTACCATAAATCATAAGAGATTAAATAATTTTTCCTACATTTTCACGAAAGCTAAAAAAATTGGATTTATGATTTTGGGGACATAGAAAAAAAAATTCTTTAAAATTAGGGAGATTACTCCTAATTTCTAATTTTTTAATATTTTTCTTGTTTCTTTTATCTCTCTTTAAGACGTTAAAATTTTGAATACAAAATTTTTACAAATTAAAAAAATATTAAATTTTGAATACAAATTATTTCTAAAAATATCTTGTAAATAGTTATATTGTATCATTTTAAAATATGAATGGAAATAAAGACTACTACTACTACTAATTTATTCCAGAAAATTATTAATGTCCTAAAGATTCATTTGTTCTCGGTGGTTTCAAGTGTGGAAAGGAGCTACCTTGGGACATCATATCAGAAAAATCCAATCAGAGACAACTAGTCCAAATGAGCGAATTCGTGAACAAGACACTTCCTTTCGGCAGTTAAGGAAACCACCGAGACTAAATAATCAATCACTAGGCCATATTAAGATTTTCTGTAATAAATTGTTTTAATGGAAAAAGTTAAAAAAACAAATCCTTAAAAAATGTAACTATTTTAAATTATCAAATATCAAAAACAATTATGGATAATCTGTAAGTGACTATAAAATACCTTTCGTGTATAATTCTTTACCTGTACTAATTACTGTGCATCAGCAAATTTTCGACTTTGAAGAGAAAAAAAAACTGTTTTTTATGGAAGACATTATATAATAGTACTGTTTTCGAATCGCTTTCGAATTTGTTTTATTTTTATAACTTGCCAATAGATATTTTCGTTTCTGCCTATAGATATGTGACACAAATGTTTAATATTATACACATTTATTTGCTTTCTGGCTTTGTGAATTATTTAAACAGATGATTCTACTATCCTTTTGTTTCATTTTATTTTTTTACTCAAGGAACTGTATTAGTGAGCAATATATATATATACACGCACCAAATTAACTTCAAAACAACATACAATCAGTAGACTACGCATCAAATCTATGGCGATAATGAATTTGTTTCAAAGATTTTCCAAATTCCATAACTAATGATACCCATACAGGTTCTTTTTTCATCTACGTGTACCTTTCTGAAATACACCATTTTACATTTCAAACATAGCAAAACCGTCTTGAAAACATCAGTAAGCTATTCTAAACAAGTTACAGAATTGCCTTACATTACCACATTTTAAATATAAGTTGTATTAGTATTACAATGGAAGATGAAAGGTTGTGTGTAAAATGATTCATATTTTACTGCATTTTATCTCTATTGTAATTACTGATAAAATATTATAGTATCTAGCCTGCTTGAATTCCTATGTAAGAATAAATTTAATTTGCGTAAATATTGGAAACTATACCCAAGAATATAAGGTTATAGTTTCGATTTGTAAAATTTGAGGGATTTCTGCTTTATCGGCCAATGAGAGTTTGAAAAATTGTCCTTAATCTAACTGCGTCATATAATATATAGTTTCTGTATTGTGCATATCTTAATGCAAATGTTCAACGGTAATTTTATAAATTTATCTTAAGGTTTTCTTTTTCTTAATTGCTTTGGGTCAGAGGAGCGTAACTAACCGCCCTAGAGAGTATAACGCAAAAGAAATAAATTGATAATGAGAAAAATACTTTGATATTAAATATATATTAAAAATTAAATATCAAATATCAATATTAAATATCACATGGTCAAAATATAAATAAATTGATAAAAAATACTTTTCGCAACAAAATTAAACAAATCAATTTAATATAAGCTTACATGTCAACGCATCACCAAAACACAGGAAGGAATTTGACCAACTAGTACTATTTAAGTTAAAAAAATTCTTTTGATATAAATGCAACATTTGTGCGATACTTGATACGACACTGATGAAATACACACATACATTCGACGATTGACGTTGGGTCCATCTTATTACATATATACTATATAAATATGTAAACAAGCATTAGATTGTTCTGCGTGAATTTGACTTCGGCTTTCTTGCTGTACGAGCGGCGCCACGCAGGAGGAATTACCAAAGAGGAAAGCCGCACAGTGCACATCTTCCGCGGAGCATTCCTTGATGCACAGCCCAACAGAGCCGAACCACTTACCTGTTGACGGGCCAGCTTAATCCGGACTAACGTCTACAAAGGAGAGCCCCCACACGTCAGCGATTCACCTTTGAGAGAGAGGAGCCTGGCGCCAGGTCTATCCTTCTGATTGTCAACCCTGAAAGGGCTTCCACCGGCTCACGGCACAACAGTCCCGTGAAGGACAGTCACGTGGTTGCGGCCAAGGACGCAGACTCTGGAAGTTTCCATTTTTCGTTCGGCACTCTATCCCCCACTAGCAGAGAGTTGAGAGAGCCAATCACGGACTCGGAAAGACTTTTTATTCCTTTTGTGTGTTCGAGAAAGAAGGACGCTTCGGAGTTAGTGACTATAAGAAAAGGTTCACTTGGCTTCAGAGACTCTTAGGAGCAAGTCACGTTTTCTCCTTCTACGCTTAACCCTCGATGTGAGTAGTGCAGCTTTGAGGCCTGACTTTCGGTCATGGGACACGATAATCTAGTGATGTTAGCACTATATAGTCAGCAAGTAGCAGAGTATTAATGTAACCAGCTCAACGTTTGAATGTCGACAGTCTACAGCAATTATGTAAGTTGATGTAAAATTGTGAGATTAGGATGAAACTGTGTTAATGTTAACAATAAATGTTTTTTTTGTATTTGTTAAAGCCATACCTGCCTCTGGTTGCTCCTTTTGTGTGGGAGGATGGCTTGGTTTCCCAGTAGGGTGCTGTGCTACTGATTGCTTTAAGGTGGATCACGAGATAGATGGTTAAATTAACGATCATGGCCAAACCAAATAGGGGCGGGAAAATCATTAATATTAAGAAATGAAATACATGATTAATCACGGTTCAAAAGAAGGAAAACCGCTATAACAAGATGCCTAATTTAAAAATTTAGACTCATCTATTACTTAACCCAGTATTCAGCGTTTATTTCTTTAGCGGCAAATTTCCTTTAAAATTTCTATCACAGACATTCTAATTAGGTAACAGTACTCAAATTCTGATCAGCAGGCAATATGATACCGATTGGAGCGCCAATGTCTTCTTCAAGCAAACGTATTAATTAGCAGCCAACATGGTTTTATTGGTAGCTATTGTCTGAAACTTAACACATAATTTACCGAACACTAAACTATCAATGTTACACAAAATAACGCCAAAATATTTTTAAAATACTTCATTAACCAAGTACATATCGCTTTAAGTAGTTTTTATTGGGAAGCCATATTGTGGTGATTCTTTCACATGGTCGTTATTCAAACAACTTCAAATATCCTACTGCATAGTAATACTCTCACTAATGCTGTCTGAATCGATATCCTACACGCATTATATGCAGTATATATGAGTAAAATTATGCCTAATTTTGCTGCATAATAAAATATTACTTAGCCGAAGGCACCGGTAATGGTTCCTCCTCCATCACATATTGATAACTGCTGAGTCTCCAATAATCAGTGCTGTAATCAGTGATATGATCTCTACCTATCTCTTCACCTTAACTTGCACACGGTTGTAGGCAGTGCGGCCAATGATTGACACTAGTATGGTAAATGATGGAAATTTCTGGACACACTTAAAGCTTGTCCCGTAATATCTCATATTTAAAATTAAGATGACACAAGACAGTTTCGAGTGTATTACCTCACTAAATGCTTATTGAAACGAAATAAAACTGGCAAGATATTTTAGAAAAGGAATATCCATGAAAAATATTATTTTTATTATTCATTCTAATTCGGAATTTAATGTTTTTTGATATATATATATATTTCTGTAATATATATATTACAGAAATATTGGTGGGGCATATATATATAATACATTTTATTTCTGTAATATATATATCACAGAAATGTATATACGGAGTACGGTAATACAGAGTACAGTATAATTATTAGAGTATTAATCGTGTTTAATCAAAAGAAGTAAAACAGAACTTGTGACAACAACTCACCTTCGTCGTCATAGCAGTGGATACTTATTCCCAGAAATGGCGCTGATAATTCTTCTTGGTATATAGGTAGAATTTTGATAGGTCCGCAACATCCTCCCATGATTTCTGTACTTCCTTTTTTAAATATATATTTTTTGTGAATCATCAAAACACTACTAACACCATATATGATTTACACTATTACATTGTACAAGGACATCTAGCAATGCCGGATTTCTTATAAGGTACATTAGGCACATGCATAGGGGAACCAACCTAATAGAAGCGCCAGGATTCTAGTACTACATCTTATTTATTCAAGTGAAAAAAATTCTTTTCAACTTTTAGAAGAATAAAAAAACTACTTGCGAGATCAATTTTCAAGAGCGGTTAAAATGTACTCTTCCTCTCGACAAAGGAAAGTGAAGTTTTAATGTATTGCCAGAATATAATTTGTTCATTCACATAGTAAAAACGTAATAGAAAAATATTTAAAACGAACAACGTGATTTATATATGTATGTTTACAATGAATGTTTTAAAAAATATATTACTAGTGGCGAAGCTTGAATGGAAGAAATTTAGAGAATGGGCCTGTGCAGTTGATACAATGAAGATTCTCATAAGTCATTGGTTGATTTAGCTCTCAATAATTTGTCAACAAACCAATTATCTCATAGATCAATAGATCATTAGCTAGATTATTGACATCTCGTTGATAGTTTATTTCACCAATGACTTATAAGAATTTTTGATATGTCAACTGCATTGGCCTATTATATTAATTTTTATGAAGTTTGGCAACGAAATTATATTTCGCTAAATCCCACATTCAATTCGATTACATTTTCAGTTTTCTTTTGGTTGTGAAATAAATGAAACAAATTTATAATACGTTCTGATAGTAAATTAGAATAAATATGTAAATTAAATAAATTAACTATACCTATCATCTTACAAGGTATTACTATCTTCTACCTTTATCCTAAAGAGTAAAAAAAAACCTACTAACGATGAAATCATACACTAAATATACAGTGATCTGAAAAGAAAATTTCCGCAATTTTTGTTCAGTTGGTAATTATTTATTATTCTTTCTTTAAAGTTAATATGAATTCACTAAGTGATTTCAACAGTGTATGTTTTACTTTTATTTTCTAATTTTTAGGGCGCATGGAGAAAGATCAATATTAAAAAAAAATAATAATATATTTTAGTTTTTGCTTTTTAGTGGCAACTTTGTAGGAACCTTTCTTATTAGAAACATCTATCTTCCTCTGCTTTGGGGGAGAAATTTGCTACATAATGTATATTCCTCTGCACGTTTTGAGCTTTCATTTGACATATTACTCTTTATAATCGAAACGTGTTAATTTCCTTCCCCCCTTTTTCTGAAGGGAGGTAAACAGTGAGCATAATTTAAAGTAGCCCATAACATTTTTTATTTCACATGCTGCCATTTAAGACGTAACTCCTTGCGATCGATCCGTCTGAAATTTCCAACCAATTTTTTGGGCGGAAGGTGGAGAAGAAAGGACAGAGACAAAGCTTGAGGTAGTCTACGACACTCCACATGTCATGAGCTTTCATTAGATATATCTCATTGCATTCATCCCTCACGTTCGGAAGGTATATAGAAAAATCGTTTACAACTTTTTTATAAAGTTGGCTGCTGTTTCAAGGCTTTCATTTGACATATAACTTGTTACTCTCGGTCGTTGCATTTGAAAGTCATAGTCGACATATCATATAACAGTTACCTATTTTAGGCGGTAAAAAGAATGTAAGTGCATTTTTTACTGCCTACCACACTCCCCAAGTTACGCTTTCATTTGGCATATAAAATTTTGCGATCGGTGAAAGGATTGGGAAGATATGATGGAAATAGGGAGATAGTTGGGAAGAATGATATAAAGGATAGTTTGGAAGATACGAACAATCATTTGTCAAACACAAACGGATAAACTCAGAAATTGCGAGTTAAAATCAAAAAGAGAGTTTTTACATTTCTTTTTAATTATCTATTCTCCTATATGCGTCTCCTAAAAACTGAAAGAAAAAAAAAGCAAACTGTACCAATGATGAAATCCCTTGGCAAATTCATATGAACTTCAGAAGCAAATAGGCGCCGGCATTTTTCTTAAGTCGGTAAGAGAGTTTGGGCGCCTTATCGTGCTTTGAAGTTAATGTGTATTCAATAAGTGATTTCATCACTGATATCTTTCATTTTTTACATTTTAAGGCTTATAGGAAATAGTTTTTTTCTAAGCTTTTTAATTTACCTATTTTAGTTTTTGATATTTAGTGGCAACTTCGTATGGAACTTTGTAACTAAAACACCTATCTTTACTCCACTTTGGGTGGAAAATTGCTACCTTCCCTATATATACTACTTTGTATGTTGCAAGCTTTCATTTCACATAAGAATCTCGTAAAGATTGAATTCAGTAAATTTTCCTCCGTTATGATACAACTCATTGAGATCGATTTCCGTGACATTTCCCTACTATTTTGAGAACGACGGGGACCAAATCACAAAATAAATTTTGGAGTTACCCAATCACCCCCCGCCATGTTTTTTGAAGTAGCTTATGACACTTCCCACCTCACAAGCATTTATTTGACATATAACTCTCAGCCCTCGCATTCGAAAGGTAGACAAATTTTCCCTTTCTAAGAGAGATTGAAAAAATTGGGATACACTTTTTACACCCTCTAATGCCTCCCACGTTATAAGCTTTCATTTGATACATAACTTGTTGCTGTTGGTCAAAGGATGTGAGAAGATAAGGCGGAACGCTCCTCTTGGCTAATGCAAACGGACAAATCAACCAATTCTAATTGCTGTTTGTTATATTGCCTCCATTTCTTACGGAAGGAAGGGGAGGGGAAGAAATCATGGAGGATATAATTCTTATCGCCTGTGATTCCTTACATCACAAGCTTCCATTTGTCAACTAACTCTTTACTCTAGGCCTTAGCTTTTGGAAGATATAATGGAACAATCGTTTTCAAATTTCCCCTTTTTCAGAATGGAAGAAAGGATGGGGCAAATTTTGATAGCCTATGACACTGCCACATCGCAAGCTTTCCTTTGACACATAATTTATTACGTTCAGCCTTCGCTTTCTAAAGATATGATGGAACAACGGTCTTAACTTACACACATAAACCGAGAAACCAGCAAATGACGGGAGAAAAGCAAAGGAAGAAAAGTGAAAATGACGGCGCACAAAGAAGCGTTGGTGCTGTGAGTATTTGGGGAGGGGGGAGCTTAAAATATAAATCTGGCCCTGGTGTGCAAAAAAAAAAACCTTAGTACAATCTGAAGAATGATTATTCCTTATTATAAAATAAGTCGAAAATATTCTTGAGCGATATTTGAATAGATGCCCTATACTGCTGAGAAAAACTCTAACGATTTTTTTTACATCAAATACGTTTAACGGCATGTCACAACATGCAATGGAATAAAATAAGACAGCTGGTATGATATGCAAAGACGGAAGGAAAGGGCATAAAACACAACCAGTGATGTGTAGAAGCTACGTGGAAAAGTTACAATCCCAATACCTGTAAAAAGATGTTCGTTAGTTTTATGCTTATGTTGTAAGTATGGATTATAATGTTCCTGTTAACAATAGCAGGTACACTATACTTACAATATAAGGTGAACTTACAAACATAAGAATATTTAGAACATAAGAACATGATAGGTACTATGTCAAAACATCATCTGTTGCTTTGGAGGGAAAACTGCTACACGTTGCTTTACATATTATCAAATAATATTTAACGTTTGAAATAATTAGTTGGAAACATTTGGTTGTCCTGACTGGTATTCGAATCCAGATCTCCCAGAAACATGCCGGGCAGCTTAACCACTAGACCATCAAGAGCTAATCATTTTTCCAACAAAGTGACGTATAAGCATTCCTGCAATTTTTTATTGATTCGCCAGTGGCGCCATCTGTTATCAAGAATCGGGCAGCCTAGCCGCCACATTTGATGGTAGTAATATTTGTTACATGATTAATGCAGTTACTGGTAAATTATCACAGAAAAACGTCCTGTACAAAAGACTTGAAAAAATTATTTGAAATCACAGAAGCATACAGGGGCATCTTAACCAGTGGACCATTAAGAGCTAACCATTTTTCCAACAAATGACATGCAAGCATTCCTGAAATTTTTCTTGATTCGCCATTGGCGCCATTTGTCATCAGTAATCGGGCAGCCAAGTCGCCACCTTTGATGGTACTAATATTTGCCACTCACGCTCACAGCGTTAAATTTGAGCATTATATCACAGCGTTAGTATTGAAATATTTAACGGGTTTGTAGTGGAAGTAGAGAGGAAATAAGTTTCTTTACCTCTCAGTCTACTAATACTCTTATTTTCTCAGTTTTGAAATCGGGACTACTTGGGAGAGCACAACAAAACACGTATTAGCTTCTAAACAAAGAATCACGGATTGCTACTTCAGCTTCCATTACAAATTTCACACTTTCGTCATGAACCATTCTGTGATCTTCTCCAGTAGCGACTCGTGAGTTTCTAAATTGAACGTTTAAATTAATATCCAAAATTACCTGTACCTTGGCTTTACTGTAACCCCTGCATGGAATAAATAATTATTATTAACTATTATTTATATAACATAATATTGTATGCAGAGAAACCAACTTGGCGGGGGGCAATGGCTCAGATGGTAGTGCGCAACGTCGGCGGATTCCCTTGGCTAACTGTAATTCTGTCCTCGGTGAAAAGAGGAACACCGAATGGATTGGAAAATAACATGTATATGTATAAGTAATAAAATATCAATAGATATATTGTGGCTTATGTCAGGTACGTTACCCAGGATTTTGTTTCCGGGTCGGATGGGGTTCGAAAATTCAGTTCAGATGAGGGTATTCAGGGGAGGAAATATTCTCGTAATATTTCGCGCTATAATTAAGGCGCGAAAGACAGTTTCGAGCGCATTACTTCACTAATTGCTTATTGAAATGAAATAAAATGAGCAAGATATTTTAGAGCCCCAAATATCCATGTAAAATATTATATTTATCATTTATTACAATTCGGAATTTAATGTTTTAGTATATAGATTACAGAAATATTGTTGGGGCAGGCCCCTCTGGTCCCTAATGACGAGCCGCCACTGATCTCTGTGATCGTTCTTCCATAACTCAAGGTGAGCTATGGGTGTTCGAAAAACAAAAATCTATCACGGAGGAATCTGAACTTTAGGCAAGTACTTCGATTCACGGGGATACAAAGATTTTCACTCGTCTTCCCGAAAGGAACAAGGAAATGGCTGTAGATTATCTCTTCCGTTTCGTCCTGCCTCTCCACCGCCTAATTCTCTCCCAACATCAACCTCCATCGGTCCAATGAAGCCCAACAGCACTAATTTTGCAGAGAAGATAATTAAAATCATTGATATGTTGAAACAATTTATTAAAGCTAATTCTTTCCGCAGTTTAATTAATGATTCGTTATAAAAAATATTTTACGCATCCACATACGCAAACTCATTGGTATACAAAGATAATGTAAAATTTGCGTCATATTTTTTAAGATAAATAGATCAATATTTTATGGTAAGCGAGTCAAAGTAATGTCTTTAAAAAGTGCAATAAAATGTTGAATCAGATGATCTGGTCCATATTAACCGCTATTTATATTATTTTTATGGGGGGGGGGGGAATTCCCCGCTTAAAGGGGATTCGTTTTAACTGAGGTCTTCTGTCCCAATTAACAACAAATGTATAACAGAAGACTGTCAATATAATATACTAAAGAGAACATAATTCAGGTTTTATCCATGATTCGAACGCAGGTTTCCTTTCTCCGTAACAAAGCATGCTAACCACTAGGCCACCAGTGGGTTGAATGGTCTTTTATCAGAAATATGCATTTGTTACAGTTAAAACCCGATTTCAGTTACTTCTTGTTTTACCTAATCAATGCCAGTAATGATGAAAGTTATTTGAGAAAACTCGAATTCTCTATAGGAATTCCAGTATTCACTACAATTTTAGTTAAAACTAGTTTTCTCACAGGCATTATTTGTCGATATTAGTTTAAGCTGGAAAACAAGGTCACAAACATTAAAATTAAATTTAGAAATAAATTCTGATTTTCTGTTGTTTGATGAAGTTGTTGATGTGTTGCTCAAAAATGAAGATAAGTTTTCTTCAAAATCTTTCGTTTTTTTTTCAAAATAAGAAGTATCTTTTAAGATAGGAGTAATAATTTGCTTACTGAAGTCTACATTACTACATTAAAGAGAAAAATTACCATATTGCAAAACGCAACCGCAGACTTCCATGTTATGTTTATTGAAAGCTACATTCGAAACTTCCTAACTCGGTACATAAGCTTGTTACGGAAATATGTTATAGAGAGAGACAAATTGAAAATCTCGCTGAAATCTTTCTAAATTTCAAATTTCCGTAATTTTTACTTAATATTTACAGAGTTATTGAAGCTGTAACATTTAACAGCAGATACCGCTTTCACACTCTTTTCAAACATTTTTTATTCGAAACTGATGAAAACCGAAAAAATCTCTCCACAAACTTCAAATATTACATTTATGTTGGTGAACAATTTGTCATAACAGTTGTGTTTTATATTTTGAACTAAATCATCATGAGTATCAAAAGTTATAGTTGAATGTTTCAGCTTCCAGTCTTTAAATACTAAACGAATATTGCGGAAAAATAGATATTTATACAGATTTGAATGAAATCGCCATTTATCTCTAGGAACCTTTTCATAAAAAAAACTTATTTTCAAAGTTAGGGAGTTTTGAATGTGGGTTTTCATTAACATGGAAGTGTCCGATTTGTACTATAGTGCATATATTTACAGCTATTCCTAACCAGACACTCTCAAGAATTATCAACAGATGATATACATTATAAACATAGAAACTCACAATAATACTACATTGGTATGAATGAAGAATAGGCAAGCCTTAATTTCATATTGCTTAGGTAGCTAGCCACTGTTCTAACAGGTTACTACTTGGTGCGTTGTGTTAGCTCTTTTTGAGGCAGTGGTTAGGTGAGTTCGGTCTTAACCCTTTCAGGACCATAAGGTTTCTAAGAGTAAATATTAGTATGTAACTGTTTATTTTAGTTTGTTTACACGTAAAATAAATAAAAATCATAAGAAAAATACATAACAATGTGTAGTTTTTTTGGAATTTTATGGGAAATATTTTTCCCAATGGACTATAAAGGTAACACAAATTATAGTTAGGCTTATTATGCAATGTCTTTTATTTATTGGTTTATTAGAACAAAATGTTAACTAAAATAATACAAAATTATGAAATAAAATTACTATACAAAATGATGCGCTAATTATGATATTCTGCGAAGCAATTTCTTTTGGTAGTGAGGCAAAGATGGACATTGCACATAGTACATATATTATGCGTCCTGACAGTTCTGTTTTTGTTTTCTAAACGTTCCCGTTTACGTAATTGCGTTCGGCATACGTTCTATTTTGACATTCTGTATAAAAAATGCAAATAAGGTTATAATTAAATACGACAATCACCAATTTTAAAATGGGAAAAATGTTTTACTTAGTCGTGAAAGGGTTAATAGGACATGTCCTTGTATGAGAAAGCCTGTAAAAGCTAGGAATATCTTCTAGGATTCTTCTCTGGCCTATGTGTTGCAAATGCAAATGAAAAAATGTTAAAACTATTAAAAAAAAGACCGAGTTCAGGAGGGGTCTAGTGTTGTTTTTGTCACATTTATTTACTCTTGAATGAATATTTATTCCTATGAATGAACTTTGCCACTTATTAAGCCTGTTTACCATGCAATAATGGTCAGCACATCTTTCGGTGCAAAGGTTTACTAAATAATGACTCTAACTTCTGAGGCGTAAGTTTAAAACGCAAAAAGAGTAAATCTTGCCCACTTAGGAATGCTTAGTATACTTACCATAAACTGTAGTAAAACAGACATCTGACTTGATATTTTTAAAAACGAAATCATACAATTCAGGAATCACGACACTTCCAGAGCTAATGATTTCCTTCAGGGATGTTAAGTGATTGTTGGGAGCTGGAAAAAAACAACAACACTACTGTAATTTCTAGCACTCTATTCTAATTATAATTACTATATTTACCAAATCTAAGTAGTATTTTTCGACTGTATAAAAAAAAGGGACACATTTTACGAAAATGCGCATATTTTGTTCATTTTCAAAACAAGAAAAAACTCATTCATTCATATACAGAACATTGCCGATTGTGGGTTTGCGGTTCGCAGATTTGATAATTTGCAAGAAATATTTGAGGCTTACCTCACAGATGGTGGATCATTTTCAGTTTGACACAGAGCGATTACAAAGATGACCCCAATTAGCTTTCGCATAGAGAAGTACCTGCACTCTTTGCATGTGAAAGAGTTTGTTTTACATTTCATGAAATAAGAAACACGCAAAAATGTCGCATTATATAGAAATAGCCTGCTAAAAATTACACCTGTCCTAATACTAGTGTAGTTAAATATGCCCCTAACATTACTCGTAATAAGGCTTTAATCTCGCGGACATATTCAGATATTATATATATACTGTATATTACTATATATATACATATTAGCACGCCGTGCGATGGCCGAGTGGTTAGCGCGTTTACCTACTAGTCTAAGGGACCTGGGTTCGAGCCCCAGATAAGGCATGGATGTTCATGTGGTTTTTCTGCTGAGGTCCCACCATCCTGACGCGGTGTTGCTAGGGTCTGAAACTTTCTGATATACAGAGTTGTGTGGCACTCCCCACGTCGTAAGCTTTCATTTTGGCATAAAAATCATCACGATCAGTCCCCTCCGGTTTAATTTTTCTCCCTCTCTTTTAGGGAAGGAAAGAAACGAACTTTTTTTAAGGTCGAACTTTTTTTCAAATGTCGAACTTTTCAAATCATTTCGTATCCACCAGAGTCCCTTGTACACAGTTTCCCAAGCATATGTTACTTTATAGAAAAAGAGAATTAAATAAGGTCTGATTTGCATAAAAAATGTATAGATATTACGAAAAAAATATTATTATTATTGAATAACATTATTTATTACTTAAGGTATTAAAACTTTTATTAACATATTACGTTTATTAACCTTTTTACGTATTTTTGAAATTAAGTTAATGATTTTAATTTCCGATACGAATTCTTAGTTTTGGAAGCAGTCATTTGAAGAAAGAATCTCGTGTTCCGCTCGTGCTGAATTAGAACGACTTCAATATCCACCGACGCTTGTGCTGTTGAACCAAAAAACTCAACAATGAGTTTATCATAAAAAAATAAAATAAATACCCCCTCAAGCAGCTGCTTGCCACAGAGGTCTGACAGGAGCCTGTCAGTTTATATGCCATAGTAGAAGGTCTGAGAGAATGGCAGGACCTCAGCAGAAAAACGACACATACATCCATGCCTGTCTTACCCGGGGCTCGAACCCAGGTCCCTTAGATCAGTAGCCAAGCGCGCTAACCACTCGGCCACGGGACGGCTATCTTACGAAATTAAAAAGAAATTAGTTTGATAACATTCTTTATTTAAAATTTATTGATGGCAACAGTTATTTTGAATTACTTTCAACCCTTAATGTTAAGTCTATGGGGATTCTGAGAAATTCAAATCCGTCCACTCGAATTTTGGTTGACCCCAGCTGGTTCGGATATAACCTATATTCTTCCTCTGGGTGAAGGGAACTTTCATGCAAAGTTTGGTGCCTCTAGCTCTTCTGGAGGCCGAGTGCATAAGCGGACAAACAAACAAACTTTCTTTTTTATAGACTAGCAATTTCAAAACGAAGCAATACCAGGTAGTTTTAGACCCGACGTTGCTCGGATCTGAAATTTTCTAAAATGTAGGTGGCACTTCCACGTCGCACACTTTCATTTGGCATAAATATCATTACATTCAGTCGGTAGAGTTCCACACACGTAATATGTAGCTCCCAGGTTCGAGTCCCAGATGGGTCAGCGTATCTCCGTAAAACTCCCCGCCCTTCCCACGGTGAGTAGGGGACACCGATGGGCTTGGAGAGGCCGCCGTTCGTTGGATGCGACGTTAAGCCGTGTCTTCGTGTGCGGGAGAGCCATACCCTGTGCATGTTAAAGAACACACTGGATGGCCTTGATGGGAGACTACTATCTGTCTCTCAACAACTGTTCCAGTGAGTCCCTTCCCCTCATAGCGTTCAGGGTTCTTGTGACCTGGCCATTTAGCCTATTATGTGCAAAAGAGTGCCACTTAGAGGTAAAACAACCCCCCTCCGGTTAAAAATTTCTCCCTCTCTTTTAGGGGAGAAAAGAAATGGGCATAAATAGAGGTATCCGTTATTCTCCCCAAGTCAGAAGTTTTTAAACGAAAAAACGGAATTTCCTCGCTCAGATAATCGAACTTTTCAAATCACTTTGCACCCACCAGAGTTACTCGGATATAATTTGCCATAAAGTTAAGAAAATACTTTTACTTTCTAAAGTTAAATATTTATATTTTACGCATATATTTTCTGTAACTTTTTTTTTTTCTTTTTATTCATGAGAATTTTAAGAGAACCGTAGCTTTCCCTGCTTCCATGGATGCTTAGTCACTGTTTAACGTAAATTATTATTACGCATAGTATATGGAAGTGAGCAACTGAAAATGCTGTTTTCAATTTCAGAATACTGCTACAATGTTGTTGTGTATAGACGAAGAAACAATTTATTTTACACCGGTGCATTCGTGATGTAAAACATTTATCGTAGTAGCTCTCCAAGGAGCTGAAGATTGACAAATTTTCAGGCATCACGTTTTGCCCAAGCTACAACTTTGTGCAGCTTGGAGACGACGTGAAAAGAATTCACGCCGATTTATTACAAGTATGTGGAGATTAATCCTGTTCATATGGCACTGTTAAGCGATGGATGCGCAAATTCAGAGATGGATGACAGAGCTTCGAAAACTTTCCTCGTGCAGGATGACTGAAAGAGGCCGAGAACGAGAACCATCGCTGCTGTTCGTGAACTCATTAAGGAAAACTCATACATCACCGTTCAGGTAATAAGTTTAGATATCAGTGTATCGATTGGCAGTGTGGAAACAATTACTCATCAATATTTAAAGTTCCGAAAGATCTGTGCCAAATGGGTACCCCACAAACTGACAGAACAGCAAAAAAGTGCTAGAGTCGACTCGTGCTAGGAGATGCTGGCAATGTTTGAATATAGTGCCCCCAAAACAGTTACCAGATATTGTCACAGATGATGAAAAGTGGCTTTATTACTATACAACTCCCTAAAAGATTGACAACTATGTTTAGGTTATGGAAGATGAACCGCCTCTCCAAATCCTCCGACAAGACTTTCGCTCGAGGAAGAGGATGTTCACAATATTTTTAATTCCCAAAGTGTGGTAGCCGTGGACGCGTTATCTGAAAAAAATGACTATAAATGACCAATACTACACCAACATTGTTTTGCCCACAATGGTTAAGGAGATGAAGGGGAATCGTTCAGCAACGGGCATATCAAGGGTTCTCTTTCTTCATGACAATACCAGTGCTCAGAAAGTCCGGCAAGTTACAGTCTATCGGTAGCAGGACAAAAATCCAACAGCTACCCCATCCTGTATATTCACACAATCTTGCACCACGCGATTTTTGGTTGTTTCCAAAAATTAAAAAGGAACCTGCTGGGAAGCCTTTTTCAAAGCTGCAAGACCTTGCAAAATGCGTTTATTCAGAGTTGTGGACTATTCCCCAACAGGAGTACCACCAAGCGTTCCAGAATTGGTGTAGACATCTGCAACTTTGCATAGATGCTGAATGGGAGTACTTTGAAGGACAGTAAAAGTTTTGTTGAAGTAAATGGAATGGATTTCATTCTGCAGATGGATGTCAAGAATATTTTGAACACCACTCGTAAAGTAAGCATAATCAAATTAACTTAGTCAAAAGCCTGAAATTTTACTTAACACAAGAGTTCAAATTGCTTATTTTAGTAAAAACATGAAAAACTGCTTTTAAACCTGCTAAAAATAATACAATACATTAAAGTAATTTTGTTGTAGATATACTTGGTATGAAGTTTCTCTTCGCCAGTTCACTTAAAACTCTTGGATTTAGGGATAATCTTGTAATCTTGAATTCATCTACCATATCCCAGAGATAGGTAGGATGGAGAAAGTATGGGTGACCTTCGAAGACGACGAGCTTGACACCATAACTCAGCAATCCTAATCGTAAGTTCCAAGACACCCAGCCAGGCTGAAAATCAGAAAGAAATTTTGATCGGTATAGGCAATAGTCTAAGCGGAATATACAGTAAGGTATTCAATTCGGAAATCGAAACAGCTTGGGCATCAAATGACAACAGAATGTTTTAGTGGCGAGGCATAGATGGAAGCAATTGAAACAAAAAAACTCCTCACTTATCGCATCGAAAATTTTGGTAATAAATTGGTTGAATTATCAATCCCCTTTCGGCCTATAAAATCATTGGTTGATGAAAAAAATTATTGACAGATAAATCAACAAAGTTAGTATAAATCTTGGTTTTTGTCAACTGCGCAGTCTAATTGTCTCAATTGGTTCCATTTCAAAGCTGGTCTTTCTTAAGATAATTTTTCAGATCGACATGTAACTGATAAGTTATTATGAGTTACATTGTTATATATTTTTTTAATAGATACCACCAATGTCTAGAGTGATTGCAACTTAATGACTAGATAAGACTACGAAACTGCGAAACCGATAAAAGCAAAAATATTTCTCCGGAATCCCTGACTGATGCTTCTATTATTTTCATCAATCGTTGGTTGATTAACAGGTGACTGATAGATCGTTAACCTTTGATCTATAACAGTGATTCCCAACCTTTTCTGGACCATCGCCCCCTTTAGAAGAGAACAAAAATTTCAAAGCCCCCCTAGTCCATAATAGTTAATTTTATATGAAATATGAAAATATTGTTGCATATTATCTGTACCTAATTTATCTGTTTATTTATCTATTAAAAATCATAAAGTAGAAATTAATAAAACGACAACCAAATGGAAAATAAAATTGTTTATTAAAATTTTAAAAATAAACACAGAATCAATAAGAAATAAAAAAATAATGAGATAAACACAAAATTAATAATAAATAAAAAAAATAATGAGATGGTTGAGGCTGATGGAGTGTTAACAATTTGTTAATGTCGGGTTCCAATTTCGTTAACATCAATCGCCAATCGCCACGTTCAGTGATGTGTAGTCTGTTCCTCTTCTTTGACAGTAAATTAGCTACTGCACTGAATCCACGCTCAGCCATATAGGACGAAGGAAATTCGATTAAAATCTTCTGTACTACTGCCCACAATCCAGGGTAGAGAACTGGTATTGATTGTTTAAGCCAGAACTCTTGGTATCCATGTTTGAATTTTACTTTGAGTGCTTCGTTAGTCGTGAGTTCTAAGAGTTCCTCTTCCAAATTTGATGATTCTTCAGTATCTGTGTTTGCGAAAGGATCTAAAACCCAACTCGGTATATTCATGTTTAAAATATCTTGGAAACGCTCCGTAAAATCAACATGAAGAATTTCCAAGTGTTGGCAGTAAGTAAGTAAATCTTCCGGTTTTGCAGAGACTGCTGATAATGTGAGAAAGTGGTTGCATTCACCTCTACCTAGATTTCGTTTGAACAG
Organism: Ryuthela nishihirai; assembly: GCA_038380435.1. Taxonomy (NCBI): domain Eukaryota; kingdom Metazoa; phylum Arthropoda; class Arachnida; order Araneae; family Heptathelidae; genus Ryuthela; species Ryuthela nishihirai. The sequence continues at coordinate 28,462,586 of JAWZYU010000028.1, read as the reverse complement.
AAGAAGTTTTCCCGCAAAAGCAGCTAAGACGTTTTTTGTTTTAATTAAATTCAACTCATCACCTTGCAATTGTAAATTAACTTGATTAAATATTTTAAACAGGTCTGTCAAATAAGCGATGTCATTTTTTGACGTAATCAGGTTTTCGCGCAATTTTTTCGTCTCTGTCTTCAAGAAAGTCCAGTACTGATTCAAATAGATTGAAAAAACGATTCAGACAAACACCTTTAGAGAGCCAACGTACTTCTGTGTGCAGCAACAAGTGATTGTAATCTTCATCATTTTCATTACAAAGCTTACCAAATAATCGGTCATTCAATGAATTGCTTCTAATCTTATTGATTGCTTTAATAACGTAATGGAGCGACGTATGCAGACGTTCATTCAAATTTTTTGCAACCAAATGCTGAAGATGAATAATACAATGTACAGCGAATACATTTGGTACTGCTTGTTTCAAATGCGCTATGAAACCCTTATGACGCCCTGTCATTGCTGGAGCACCATCAGTAGCAGCAGACAAAATATTGCAAATAGGAATTTCTTTCTCTTGAATAAACTTTTGCATGGTATTAAATATAGATTCTCCCTTTGTATCAGAATCCAACTTTTTAGCAAATAATAACTCTTCATGAATTTTTTCTTCTTTTATAAATCGTACGTATGATAAGAGTAGAGCTTCGTTATTTGGTAGAGTTGATTCATCGAGTTGAATAGAAAATTTGCAAGTTTTTAAGTAATCACATAATGATATTTCAACGTCTTTTGTGGGGCGGGAGTGGCTCCGTCGGTAGCGCGCCAGGCTCGTAATCTGTAGTTCCCAGGTTCGAGTCCCAGGTGGGTCAGCGTTGAGATTTATCTCTGCAAAATTCCCCGCCCTGCCCACGGTCAGTAGGGGACACCGATGGGCTTGGAAAGGCCGCCGTCCTTCGGATGGGACGTTAAGCCGTGGCCCCGTGTATGGGAGAGAGCCATACCCTGTGCACGTTAAAGAACACGCCGGATGGCCTTGACTGGAGGCTACCATCTGTCTCCCAACAGCTGTTCCAGTGGGTCCCCTCCCCCAACCTTCTCTGAGCCTTCGGGGTCCATGTGACCTGGCCATTAATGCCCATGGTGTGCAAAAAAGTGCCGCTCAGAGGTAAAACAACCCAACCCAACGTCTTTTGCCATTTCATCTATTCTTCTTTGCACTGAATTATTACTGAGAGGAATTTTTTTGATGATATCTGACCGTGTCTTATGATGAAGAACAGTTTTTAATATCTCTTTGACTGCCGGCAAAATTAATTCCTCGCCAATTGTGTGTGGTTTTCCTGCTTTTGCGATTAACAATGAACGTTATATGAGGCTCGTAGTCCATCATCATCTTGTTTAGAAGACGACGCAAAAAGTTTGACATAGTTGGCTGTTTTAAATATTGCTTTTCCAGTTCTTGAAAATAGGATAAATCTTTGTTCTTCTTATCAGCATGCATTTTATTTAAATGCTCTTGTAGCCTAGAAGGTTTGACAGCATCATTCGAAAAAACTTTTCGGCAAATTAAACACATAGGTAATGATTGGTTTGTAGGAGAGTACGTAAATCCATATTTCAAATACTCAATACTGTACTGCCGGCATTTCTTTTTAGATGTAGATTCAGACATTTTCAAATACAAATTAACTTCTCAACAGATTTATAGATAGTTATAAAAATAAAGTTTATAATGACTTCTAACACTTATCACTCACGACTATTTATCACGGTGAAGCACATAAAAATAATAATTTTCCTAGAGCATTCCTAGAGCTATCGCTTTTATAGATTTGATTTTGTGCACGCATTAACTTGTATGTTTGCGATGCCGGCGCACTTGCTCAGTAAACAAGTCATTTCAAGCTCCCATATTCTTGTCGAAACATGTTAAATTGCAAGAACCGCGTGTTTGCCTACCAACTTGCAAGGACTTGTCACCATCAATCTATTCTAAACTAAAACAAATTAGGTACAGGTATACCTAATGCTAATTTAAAAATGCTTATTAACGCGATAACAATAAGATAATTTACATAGCTAGATAAAATATTTATTCATGAAAACAGGTATTTTCAAAGTATTTTATTATATTTAAAAATAATAATTAAAAAAAAATATTAAATATAATAAATTTATTATTATTATATTATTATTGCATCAAGGTTGATTTGCCTATCAGGACGGACACACATGTCCAACATAATAAGCCTGATATAGTAGTGCATGTTAAGGTATTGAATGAGATTACAATTATTGAAGTAGGAATAACATCTCAGGATAACCTGCAGACAGTAGAAGTTGAAAAGAAGAGGAAGTATGATCTGCTGGCTAATGAGTTGAGCCTAATTCACAAGTGTAATGTCAATATTATACCTTATGTTCTGACGTGGGATGGTATTGTAACTACGTACCATAAAGCATACTCAAAACGACTTGGAGTGGGAAAACATATTGAAGCTTATATCCAATCTGTGATCTTGAAGAGAACTTTTGAGAGCATCTCAGTCGACTTCAGACGTACCAGTACGCTAGTAGGCGGTAGCAGGGAACTTATTGTCCAAGCTGCAGTTGAAAAGCTGTACATGACGGATGAGGTAGTGGATGACCAGAATCACCAGGAAGACACCACAGAATAGAAGAGATAAAATGGTTGTCACAGAAAATTCCATTAAATTTATTTATTTATTTGACCGCCCCTCTTGACTGCCTCAACGCCCCCCATTTACCTTTGGATCCTCTACCGCCCCAATGGAAGGCTCCAGCGCCCACTGGGGGGCGGTATCGCCCCCGTTGGGAATCTATGATCTATAAGAACCATACAAGCATCAAATACACAGTTTCACTGTCTCGCCTAGTCTAATGTTGCCAACAACTCTACGCTATTGGTAGATATTGCGTTTTGTGTATCAGATGGTTCCATATCCAATTGATCATCTTTAACACAGACTTTAACAACTGTTTCAGTTGATATACCTCTATAGAATCTGTATAAAGTATGAATAGTCTCTGACAGTGGCGTACCCATAAAAACCTCCAACAACAAAAAAAAACCCCTCCAATGTGGGGATTATTCCATCCTCTTGGGTATGCTACTAGTCTTCTAAGCTTTCCGTCGTGTGTGTCGCATAGCAAAGAAACAAAAGTTAACATCCGTGAAATGGAAACCATATTTCAGAATAAGGAAGGCTTCTAATAAAATAAAACGGGAAGTAAAATCGAGGACAGCAGAATACAAAAAAATTTAAACAATCATATATAATATTAATTAATTATTAATCATATATAATATAATACGATATCACTTTTGAATTCGCTTACAGTAAAATATTTATAGTTATTTTCTAGAGAAAATAAAAATATAGAAACAATAAAATAGTTTATAAAATAAAATTCTGCAATTACATGGGCACATTAACATGAAGTAATTCAGAAAGATTAAGAAAAGCAAATATCAGACAGGGGAGTAGTTCGTTAAATGGTTGAAATGCTAATTAGAATCACGATTGCCTGACTTCATACATAAATTAATATTCAGTTTCTTCAAGAGCATTAGAAGTTCTACATTACTTAAAAGATTAAATTATATTTTATAATCTTATATTGTGTCGAAATTTCTTGACCTAGTCGAATACTTGAGTAAAGATAAGCCTCCAGTTACATACTCGCCTAAACTATGATTTCCACCATCACGATGACTTCAAGCATTACGGGCTTCTCAGGAACAATTTCAAATACATTTAAAACCGAATTTCTTTCCTTTGTTGAATAATAACTTTTAAATAAAGAAAACTTCTAATTGTAGTTATTTCATTTGCGAAACATTTCTAAATTAATACTTTAATGTGGGCCAGAAAGGTGTTACAACCGGAATATTTACTTCTGACAGATTATAAACTTGCTCAGATTTTGATTTACTGGAAGAGGATATGAAGGGATAATAACTGCTAACCTGATATAATACCGAATAAACTTATCAAAGAAAGTAATTCACTTTATCAATTTCCTTCGTGTCCATTACCATGTCAGGTATAGGGACGTACCCAGAGGGGGAGTCCGGACCTTCCCCCCGAAAATTCTGTCTCTTATACTAAATCTCAAATATTTTTTTACCTTCTTTGAAATCCAAAACAGTGGTCTTTGTATAATTTTACTTTAGGCCCATATTTTATGTCCGACACTAAAAGTAGATTTAAAAAAAGTATAAAATCTCCTCCCTTTTAGAATATCATTTTAACCTTTCTATTCGGTGGAATATTTCAGTAATTGGGAAATCCTATTCAAATCTATTCTCAAATCCCTCAAAGCTAATCCCCGAAACTAAATACTGCAACGAGCCCATCATGTGAGAGTAAAAATTTAAACTAAACACATTCCTTACATATGCTTTAGATTGGGTAGTGTTTACAATTAAGATTTTTGATTACGAAGTTTTTGCCACTATTGCTACGAGTAAACGGCTAAGTCAAAAGATCAAATGTCAAAATGTTCAGGATATGATCAAACTACTCGCTGAAAATCTTTTTAAGAGAGAAGCATTCTGTCAAGGCTGTACATTTGTTTCGTAACAATCATATGGTATGATTCTTCTAGAACAAGGGCACTGTTTGATTTCTCGTTTTGAATGTATCATTTTCAAGTTTATCTGGGAGTGGTTTCTCATTAAAGGAAAGACGTAGAAATGCTAAGAACACGTTAATTGATAATCGTATGGAAATGTATTTCCAAATTTTATACACTATGAAATTCACTGTCAGCATTACTATTTACCAAAAATGTACTAATGGGAGGAGAGAAAGCGGTCCTCCCGAAGTCCCGTAGTCTCACAAGAATTCTCAATATATTTAAAGCAAATTCTCTGCTGCTTCGAAATCCCAAACAAGTGACAATGCATGCATAATTTTAGCCACGTGTTACATGGCCGACACCAAAAAAATTAAACAACTATATAATTTTATTCCATATAGAATATCATTTAATCTTTCCTGCCCAGTGAAGTATTTTAGATTTCGGAAATCTTGCACAAGTCTTATTCTCTGGAAAAAGAGTAATAATTAGAATAAGCCCCAAAACTAAATCCTGGGTATATGCCTGCTATTTACCTAAATCAAATCCCAAAAGATGGTTAAAAGAATTGTTTGGTAATATTCAATGAGATTTTCTATACTTAATAACAGAGAATTCTCTTTCAGCTCCTTTAATTCGTTTATTGAAAATATTAAGATCAGGGAACTTAAAGAACATTACTCGTCTACTATCTACTACTACACAAAATTAAATTTTTTATGAACGGTGAATCTGATAACAGTAATATTAAAATAAGTTCCATTGTATTTTGTAGAGATATCTCCGCCTAACATTATCTATTACATTGCATCGTCAATTGTTTAACTTTTGCCTCCATAGTTTAACAGAGCAGAAATAGTGAAATTGCTTCTTATTAATTGCAGTTTTTCTTATATTCATTATTACATAAAAAAAGTTCTTGAACTAAAATATATTTTAAGTCTGATACACTTACTGATGAGGTTGATAGATGACAATCATTTCTTGTTGTATCTCTACAATAATGATCTCTTACACTAAACAAAAGTAACTGAAACACAAAAAAATTACATTAATTTTATTCCGTTATTGAAAATACAAGAATTTTAATAACTATACTAATATTATTTCCAACATACTGAATTACGGAATTATTTTAAATATGTGAAATTTATATAAATATATAACTATTAATCAGCCCCGGATCTAAAAAAAATAAAGATAGGGCCAAGTAATGCAATCGAGCCGGAAAAATAGTACAAAGGGGCAGCAACAGACTAAATTTACATTGCGGTGTAATATTTTTCCTTCCGTTTTGGAGTTTTTTAAAAAATATCTTGAAAAATGCGTGGAATATGCATAATGCTATGCATATTTCATGTACGTTTTGCCTACATTACCCTTACTAACATTCTCAAGGTTGTATTGACTCGCTTAGCCTTTCCACTATATCCATCTCTGGTATTGATCCTTATACTTGATAATATTTATTATAATTATTTTAATAATACTTATAATTATTTTGCTAATACTTATTATAATTATTTGATAATACTTATAATAATTATTTGATTAAAATTAAAATAAATAATTGATATACTATTGATAATAATTACTTGATAATACTTATTGACAATAATTACTTGATAGATTGCAATATAATTTTGGTAATTAATTTAAAATTTCATTTCAAGGATAGTGTTTTCGGGGAACATTCACCCTCTTGGAACAATTTTACTTTCAACTTCGTAATTTTCAAACTCTTAAACATATTTCTGTATTTGTCTGGAATTTCATGGTTCAAAACAAACTGTTAAATTTCGCAAAATGTCTCTTTCACATCGCTGCCACCTACCTGAATTTTTAAATCATGGCGCCAAAATTATAAACTTCGCATATTCTGGAAGAAATCTATAGTCTAGAAGCCAAAGTTTCAAGATTTAAAAAAAAAATATGTTTATTCGATATTCTTTCTATAGAACAGTTTTTTCGATCTGAAAAAAAAAAAACAATTTTAATAGCTTTCCAATTATATAGGCAACAATACCCTATATACATATCGAAGATACAAATCCGTCGCTCGTGTAGACCGCATTCTCGCTGAGTTGCTAGTGGTGTTCACCGATAGTGGTGTTCATCGTTCATAGAATGCTCGATTTTAAGAGCGATTACGATCACTGAAACAGTTTTTATTAATTTCTAATTTCCATGTCTCACATTAAAAAACTGAATCTTGTGTTATTTATATAAGACTTCAAAAGTGCTGAAATCGGTCTTTTAGAAACGCAATTCAGAGTTTAAAATTTATGTAGGCTGATATTACTTGATAATGAGTTTTTGGGAGTCCGTATCTGAAGGCATATTCCACAATCTGTCTAATTGCTCTGAAAACACTGTTCATGATTGGTTAGGGTGCTTGGATTGTACTGATTACAGGGACCCAGTTTCGAGCACCGGATAAAGAATGGAGATATTTTCTTTCTTGTGTTGTCCTTCTGATGAGGTATCGTCTTCATTCCAGATCTTCTCTATGTCACATTATACTGAGAGGCCTCTGTGGAGACTTGTTAGACCTCTGTGGTAAGCAATTGCTTAATGAATAATTTATTTATTTACTCCTATATTAAAAACATCAAATGTAAACCTAGATTACGACTGACAATGCTCATCTGGAAGATTGGATGAATACAGAAGCATGTTTTTGTTTAATAGTGTGCATAGATAATAAACAAGAAGCATGTCAGATAAAACGATGATGAACATCACGAATTTGAAAAATTAATGCGTTCCAATGCCAGGGTTCAAACTAAATTTTCCAACAATTTGTTCAAAAAATCATTGTTACACCCATTTCGTCAAAATTTCCTAATTCCCTCTGAGTAAACAAACCCCACTTTTTCTAATATATGCATTTCATTATTATATTAATAACACTGTACAACACTAAAAATGTTTCGGAAATAAAAACAGCCGATTTTTGCAAATTTCGAGGCGCTAAATAAGATTATGACTTTAAAAATTAGTCATTGGTTCTTGTTTTGAAAATACAGGAAGTTGCCTCCTTATACAGTGTATACGGATTTGAGCCTTTCGAGCTCTGTACGAAGCTCCAAGGTGACAATAAAAAAAAAAATAAATACCCCCTCAAGCAGCTGCTTGCCACAGAGGTCTGACAGGAGCCTGTCAGTTTATATGCCATAGTAGAAGATCTGAGAGGATGGCAGGACCTCAGCAGAAAAACGACACATACATCCATGCCTTCATCCGGGGTTCGAACCCAGGTCCCGTAGATCAGTAGCCAAGCGTGCTAACCACTCGGCCACACCAAGGAAGTATTGCATCATTCGAGGCAATGCAATACCCGGAAGTTATTGCATCTTTCGAGGCAATGCAATACCCGGAAGCTATTGCATCATTCGGGAGTTACCCTTCCTCAGTTACGTCCATTCATGATTATATATTGTGAGCGATATGCCACGTTCTTGTGTGAACAATGCAGACCATTTTATTTACATTATTGGCGAAGTTATTTTTGGGCCACAGAAGCATGAAATTACACCTGTCATCAAAAAGGCCTACCACCTTTACTTCAGGTGTAAGACTGGAGATCAACAGAGAAGCTACGCTCCGCATATACAGTACTGTGCGAATTAGTTGGGACAAGCGAAGGAACGTTAAGTCCCTTCCGCTGCAGAGTCTAAACTGCTGCAAGTCTAAACTTGTTCGTAACCTACTGCAAGTCTAGAATTGTCTGTCGTGTTATTCTGCTATTATTTACACTTCCACTTTAGTCGGAATTAATATTTCATAGGCTGGGGACGTGATTATGTAAGTAGTTCACAATTTTCATTGGAAACTTTTTTTATTAAATACATCATGGACATCACGCCTCGCAAACGAGCTAAAATAATCGCTTTAGGCGAAAACACTTCACTTACTGCTAGGCAGATAGCAAAAGTAGTTGGCGTCGGGAAATCCAGCATTTCACGGATCATGAAGCTGCATAAGGAGATAAGGTCCATGGACACGTCCCGTAAAGGACATTGTGGAAGAAAAAGAAAAACCACTCCTAGAGATGATAGTCTAATTCGAAGAATTAGTATCATAGACCCGAGGAAGACCAGTGGAGACATCAAAAGGGAGATTGCATCTCATGGGGTTAATATAGATAACTTCTTCGGTCCGGCCACATCCAGCAATCCCCCAAACACCCACCCAAGGTCATGTTTTGGGGATGTTTCACAGCTTCTGAGCCACAGACGCTTCACTCCATTAAAGGAATGATGGACAGCAAAAAGTACATAGGCGTTCTGGAGGGGAAAATGGTTCCAACCCTGCAGAAGCTGTTTCCTACGGCGAGGGGGTATTTCAACAGGATCTGGCTCCATACCAAAATTCTAAACTTGCTAAGAACTTCTTTAACCAGCAACATTTGAAGGTATTGGAGTGGTCAGGAAATTCACCCGATCTAAACCCCCTTGAAAATTTGTGGGCCATTATTAAAGCTCGCATATCTAGGATGGATTGCACGACGAAAACCAAAATGATAGAAAGTGTCATGAAAGTGTGGTGCCACGACCCTGAAGTGAAGGAGATGTGTGGAAAGCTAATGGCATCAATGGTTGAGAGGGTAAAAGAAGTAATTAAAGCTAAGGGGGGTTAATTTAATATTAACTATGCACACTATTAAACAAATAAATATTTTAGTTGTGTCTTTGTTACTGCATTTTCCTATTGTCCCAACTAATATGTACAGTACTGTAGTATGTAATAGTTGTACAGTAGTACATCGTCGCAGCTGGCTAAATGTCAAGAGGCGGTTGATGCCATTTGCCATTCATAACCTATAGCGAGAACCGTCCAATCACGTGAGTGACTGTTACTTTTGTATGATACCTCCTCTAGGAAGTAGTAATACTAAAAAGAAAAAGCAGAGAATAAACTACCCCAGCATACCATCTGCATTCTGCTCAGTGCCACATGGGGAAAATCTGCCGTCACGGAGCCATCAGAACATTACGATGTGTACTCAGAGAAGGAAGAGGAAGAGATGGAAGAAACAGGAACACAGGAAATAGCATCTGTAGATCCTGACTTCATACCAACGACATAAGATTCATCACGCAGAATAGGCTGAATGATTTTGTTAGAGATCTGGAGCTGTCAAGAGCAAGGAGGAACTTCTAGGATCTAGACTGCAGCAGTGGAATCTCCTTGATAGATATATGAAAGTAAGTGTGTATCGTAGCCGCCAAAAATCTGGTATTGTTATTTACCATGGTAGGTAACATGGTTACTTGAAAAGATGTTAACGGCTTATTCACATCCCTCCCCGTGACATATACTCCAGAAAAATGGAGGTTATTTATAGATTCCTCGAAATTAGATAAGAAAGCCGTTCTTCTACACAATGGGAACGTGTTGCCTTCTGTTCTAATAGGCCCTGTAGTTAATATGAAGGAACCGTATAACAATATGAAACAATTACTTCAATACATAAACTATGAGAAATACAAGTGGCATATTTGTGCAGACTTAAAAGTCATTGCTCTTTTGATTGGACTACAGTTCGAATATAAGAAGTTCAATTGCTTCTTTGGCGAATAGAATAACAAAGACAAAGCACCTCATTACGTGGGGAGGATTTAGCCTTATGGACAATCACTGGAGCCATAGAAGAAGAATATACAATATAATCCACTGGTACAATCCACGAAGATTTTGTTGCCACCTTTAACATAAAATTGAGTCTAATGAAGAATTTTGTCAAGGAATTTTGTCAATTTTGATAAGACGCAAACTGCCTTTCTGTACCTTTGACAGAAATTTCCAAGATTTATAATATAATTCCAAGATTATTTATCTTGGAATTATCTTAAATATTTATAGATTGGATATTAAGATTTATTATCTTAAAGCAGGATAATTTCCAAGATTATTTATATAAGTTATGCAAAGATAAAAGAGGGTGTCTTTACCGATCCAGATATTCTCTCACTGCCACATGATGAGGGATTTGATCGTATCGTCACTAGCGATGAACGGAGAGCATAACATGCTTCCAACAGGTATCGACGGGATACTTAGGGAATAACAAAGCAGAAAATTACAAGGATCTCGTGGAAGAACTGTTGTCGTCATATCACTAACTGGGATGCAGTATGTCTTTGAAAGTACATTTCTTAAGTTCTCATTCAGATTTCTTTCCGAAAAACTGGCGCTATGAGTGACGAGCAAGGGGAACGTTTTCATCAGGAAATTGTTATAATGGAAAAGAGATATCGAGGAAGATGGAACCCATCAATGTTAGCAGATTACTGCTGGAATGTGATGCGAGATTCTCGATTTGATCCACAGGCGAAGAGGCGGCGGTTGGTGTAGACCAATATGCAACTTTTAGGGAATGACGTAATACAGGTAAGTGACTGCATTTCGAAAACCGTAGCGAATCAAACATTTTTGTTGTCATTTTCGTGTTGACCACCTCGATTCATTTCAAAGAAAAATAAAGTGCCATTTCCGCGGAATGCCGAATAATTATTTTCGAAAATTCAGCGCACATAAGGATGTCCTGACCAGATTGACGCATCCCACAGATTAATACCATAAAATAAAGGTCGGTCCATCGAAAATTTAAACGCTGCTAATAGCAATCGTCCTTCCCTTTTTCGTTCCCAATGCTTCAAGTTTCGGAGTATGTATTTATGCTCTTTAATGATATTTAACATCTTATCTTCCAGGGGTGTTTTGAACGACTGAAGCACAAACTATTTATAAAAAAGTTTTGCAGTCGTCTTTGAAACGTACGTTTGTGCTAGTGACCAAAACTGCACATCTGTACTTAACGGTTATTTCTCAAACTGCGATATTTGTACGAAAGAGTAAATATCGAAGCTGCGAAATTTACAAACATAACATTTATGTCTTTATAAGTAATGTTTCATAAATGTCATTTACATATTGTTTGCGTCAAATACCGAAATTCAGTAACTTGTAAATCTAAAAGAAAAAAATACATTTGCCATTCGTGACTTGAGGACTTCGTCATAAAATGAAAGTGTTAATGTCAAACTTACAAAGTTATTTGACAATGAAATTTAAATTGAAAAAATAAATTAAAAAATACTTATACCTATACAATCAGTCAATGAGTTCGTATTTATTTAAAAGGAAGATAGGGCGCGGCAATCTTGTTGTGTAGGTAAATCGGCGCCTGTCTTCCTTTGAAGTGAATACGAACTAAGTTAATGATTGTCCATCGATATGCATTAGGTTTATTTTTTACCTTTTTAGGGCTATATAGGAAGATAGGTATTTTTCAAATTTTTATTTATTTATATTTTTTCCACTAAAACACTTATATTCAGATATTTTCATTTGATATATGACTCAAATGTCGACCACACTTTTCCTTCCTTTTGAAGTCGTGTTTGAGGTAGCCCATGACAATGGAGGCGTCACAAGCTTTAATTTATTTGAGATATGACTTGCTAAAGTCTAACTATGGCAAAATCCCCCCTTTTTATCAGGGGGGGGGGGGTAATAATGGAGGAAAAATTCGAAATAGTTTACGACGGTTATTATATGAGCTTTTATTTGACACCTAACTCGTAACTGTAGGGCCTTGCGTTCGGAAGACATAGAACGACATTCACATTTTTCCGTCTTTTAAATAACCCCCCCCCCTCAAACAGCTGCGCTTGCCACAGATAAGGAGCCTGTTAGTTTATACGCCATAGTAGAAGGTCTTTGAAGATGGCGGGACATCAGCAGAAAAATACTAATGTCCATCCGACAGTAATATCCGGGGCTCGAACCCGGGTCACTTAGATCAGTAGCCAAGCGCGCTAACTACTCGGCCACGGGACGGCTATTTTTTAAGGGGGAATGAATTTTTATGGTTGGGTGAATTTTTTTTATAGCCTATAACACTACCCGAGTCACAAGCTTTCATTTGAGACGTTTTCATTTTCTCCATCGTATTCGAAAGATATGGTGGAACAAAGTTTTGTCAAATCCACAAACCGACAAATGTTAAAGCGAAAAGCAGTAGTAAGATAGGTAAAAACAAACAAAGCACGACCGATATTTTACGTTATTTCTTAAAGCAGGATGATTTAATTTTGCATTTCTCTAGCAATGTTTAAAAAAATATTTAGAATTATTTAAATTAAAATATTGCGGCATCTGTTCGCTGCCAATGGAATAAACAGTTGGACTCCAAAGGTTTAATGCAATATTAATACTTTTACTTCGGTGGGAGGTGCGATGGGGGGGGGGGGGAGAGATCATTGAAAATATTTGGTGCTCGCCTTTGGTTTTACTCATACTGATACCATTCTCTCCAAGAGGTTGCAGACTCATGTTATATACCACTATGATGGATATTATATCCAAATGCAGCCAAAATTTACGTTATGGATTTAATTATGAGTGTGTTGGTAAACAGCAGGAGTGTTGTAGAATTGACGAAGTTATAAGATGTCGAATTGGTTCAGAAGAGTAGGGCAAATAATTCTCATCTTTTAAATGTCTATCGCATGCAGGAAGATTTATCACCTTGTCGTCATTGTTGTGATACGATTAAAGTTCCTCAAGGCACCATTTATTAACCATCTGGCATTGATAGATTTATATTTGATCTTTGATCTCAAAGAACCCATCGCAACCAAAATTCAATATTTCCGAGAGATATACTGCCTAAAATAAACCCAGGAACTAATTTCCAGCTTTCTATCATCGATAGATCTAAATTTGACCTTTGACTCGAAGGTTCCTCCACCTCTGAAATTTCGTAACGTTTCCAACATCTACAGCCCTCCAATTTCAACTCCATCACCGTTTTCCATCACCCGCCCTTCAATTTTTATGTTTCTAGCCCTGGTAGATCAAGGTTTGACCTCTACGTGACCTCGACCAGGTCAAATTTCGGATTTTTCCCGAATTACCACTTGGTGCAAATTTTCAGACCTATACCATTTCTGTTTCTTACTTAGAATTAGCGTGACCCCTGTCAGTCAACTGTCAATCACTGACAATCGTCTATATATATATGATATCGATTACATTTCCTGTTTGTCACTTGGCAACAACTTACAACAAAAACATCAGAATGTAGTCCTAAAATCTGTTTGGAAAACAAAGTGTTTTTTGTATTTGTTCTAAGGGGATCAAAAATTCTGAACATACCTTTTTAACTGAATATACATCCGGTAAAATTATTAAAATATTTTTTATTTTTATTAATTAATTATTAAATATTTTTGTACTTGTTCCAAGAGGGCAAAACTTTCTAAATAACACTTTTTTTAATTCAACTTTAGGTTAATTGTTGTCATCCTAATAGAGTGCAGCACCTGTAATGTTAAAGCACCCAAGTAATTAATATTTCAGAACCCATTAAATTTTACATATATACTGTAGACGGCCACTTTCTGTCACATAGTTATAGAGATGTTTAGCTTTTAAAGTTGTGTTTGATTAGGACATTTTGACAAGAAGTCTTTATTGGGCTCAGAGCTCGAAATTTTTCAAGTTACAATTCTATGTATATGTAGAATGTTCCAAAAATTTCAAAGAATGTTTGAAACTGAACAGCCGTTATTGAGTGCTTAATTATCCGATTTAACTTGCATTTGTCCACCTTTTCTGCAATGCTGAGGATCAGAAAAACCAAAAATAAATTATTTCTCGTCATTTATCACAGACCTATAAGATCAAATGCTATAGTGAATACCTCTGCAGAATGCGAAACACACTAAAAAAATAAATGATTACTAATTCATATTTAACAAAAAATACTTTTTTTATGCATTAAAGTCATGAATAAATAACTCCGAAAATGAATTAATTTTGTTACCTTCATATGTAATAGCACTTACCCCATTATCATGTATGAGAACTTTAGGTGTGCCTACGGTTCCAGAAGTATAACTGATAAAGATCGGATGATTGAAAGGAAGCTGTTCGAACTCTAACGGAAGCACTAACCCGTCCTGTCGCCTGGCAGTGTTAAGAAATTCTGGTAGGAAACAGCTGAAAGAATAAAGGTTTAAGAATAAGAAACGTAAAATCAGTAACAATAAAAGGTAACGGAGCAATAAGAAACAAAAAACAGGGAAATTATAACAGCTCTTTTATAAATAGAATCAAGATCAGAAGAATTGTTTAATTTTGGCGTTTAAGATAATGAGTAACAAATATGTTCCAATATTGATAGAATGTTTATAAACAAATAAATGCAATAATAAAACAAGGAAACTATTATATAACACATGTTCGAAAGAGGAGAGGAATATGAGACCTTTCCATGCCAGACTATTTTTTTTGGAAGAAAGCGTGCTAAATATCTTCTTACTACTGAATATAGACATCGTGTTGTTTTAAAATATTAATAAAGGAATAAAACATTTATATGTTTTGTGAAGAGAAAATTGATTTTGAGATGCCAAGAACAACAAGTTTTCATTAATTTAGGTCCATTTCGAACTGGACAGCAGGACAATACCCCTCGGTAGTAAGTAATACGAGATCCGAATAAATGATCTCACCAGGAATTTAAACGTCACAGTGGGGCGGGGGTGGCTCAGTCGGTAGCGCGCCAGGCTCGTAATCTGTAGTTCCCGGGTTCGAGTCCCAGCTGGGTCAGCGTTGAGATTTATCTCCGCAAACCTCCCCGCCCTGCCCACGGTCAGTAGGGGACACCTATGGGCTTCGAAATGCCGCCGTCCGTCGGATGGAACGTTAAGCCGTGGCCCCATGTGCGGGAGAGCCATAGCCTGTGCACGTTAAAGAACATGCTGGATGGTCTTGACAGGAGGCTACCATCTGTCTCCCAACAGCTGTTCCAGTGGGTCCCCTCCCCCAACCTTCTCTGAACCTTCGGGGTCCATGTAACCTGGCCATTTAGTCCATGGTGTGCAAAAAAGTGCCGCTCAGAGGTAAAACAACCCACAACCCAAAGCCACAGTAGCAAGTGCGAAACTTACACTCGAACAATGAAATCAGTCAACAAGACTTTTAACTCGAATAGTTAGAAATACTGAAAATTTAGTGTCACAGGAATATAATTTCTGTTATCAGGCAACTTACTGCAGAATCTGCTGTCGATGATGAGTTGCAGAATCTGCAGTAAGTTGCAGAATCTGTCTGCAACTTACTGCAGAATCTGCTGTCTGAAAATGGACTCAGTATTTAATTTAATAAAACAATCCACAATTTAAAAACAGTGATGACACGTTTTACTGTATAATTAATAATACCCACGCCAAACGTTTGGCGGGAAACGGAAACGCCAATTCATTTACGGGTTTCCACTCACAATCGCACGTAGATGGGTAACTTCACTCACATGGCAGTCGACAACAGAGCCCCAGAAATCTTAGACGCCTTTCGAGGTATCACTCCCTACCCACGGCAGCTAGGAAGCCTATCCGCGACCACAAGAGGGTCAGACTAAGCAGGGACCATCTCAACAAATTCAGGACAGTCGTTCAAGCAGCCGCGGAACCACGGAGAAACTGTCAATTTCTGCCACCGATGACGTCAGACGTGTTCGCCCGCAAGGAATTACGCCTTTTATATAACACTAGCAGATTTACAAGGTGTTGCTCGGGTAAGAAACTCTTTAGAATATGGGGTAGATGGTACTCCCTATGTCGCAAGCTTTCATTTCGCATAAAAATCATTACGATCGATCTCCTCCCCCTCCGGTTAAAATTTTCGCCTCCGCTTTTAAGGGAGGAAAGAAACGTATATAGTTTGAGGTACCCATAATTCTCCCTAAGTCAGAAGTGTCTACCAAAAATGAAATTTCCTCGCTCAGAAAATCGACCTTTTCAAATCACTCACAGAGTTCCTCGGATACAGTTTTCCAGGTATATGTAACTTTACAGAAAAAAAAAATTAACTTTGGTCTAAGGAGCATAAAAATGTAAAGGTACAAAACAATTCTTATTACTTAACATAATATTTAAAACAATTACTATTACTTAACATAATATTAAAACAATTATTAATTAACTTATGAGATATACGTTTATTAACTTTTGCATATTTTTCAAATTAAGTTAATGATTTTTAACTTCTGATATAAATTTAGTTTTTGCAGCTTTCATTTCAACCAAGATTTTTGTGTTCCGCTTGTGCTTAATTAGAACGATTTCAATATCCACTGATGATCGCACTCGTGATCCAGCAAACTGAACAATGAGTTTATCACACGAAATCAGAAACAAATTAGTTTGATACATTCATTATTTAAAATTTATTGGTGGCGACAGTTATTTTGAATAACTTTCAACTTTTAATGTTTAATCACGCGAAATCAGATATTAGTTTATTCTTTTTTTTTTTCAAATTTATAAGTGGCAACAGTTATTTGAATAAATTTCACCGTTATTGTTTATTCTATGAGAATTTTGAGAAATTGAAACCCGCCCACCCCAATTTCGGCTTACCCCAGCGGGTAGGCAAATAGCCTATGTTCTTCCCGTGGATGAAGGGAACGTTCATGTAAAGGTTGAAGCCTCTAGCTCTTCTGGGGGCCGAGTATCAGTTGACAGACAAACAAACAAACAAACTTTCTTCTTTATATATAAGATGATATGAGGAGTGAGATTTTCTCTTCGAATAAGCACAAGTATAATTAGTTTTAAATCACATAATAATTGTGATGTGGTATTCTTGTTGAAATGACATACTGAAATGACACAAAATCAGCTGAACTGTTTGAGCATTTCGTTATTGCTGCTCAATTTCTATATTCAGTTATGTTCACTATGTATGTTTAATTTGTTTTTAGTTATGAGCAGGTTACTTTACGTTGCTTTGTAGTCCAATTTCTAGGCATTATTTTTATATATTCTTCAAACATTATAATTTTTTCCCTTTATTTTATTCCTCCGAATATATGACATTACTCTTCATAAGAATTTTAATACGAAAATAACGAAATTTAATTTTAATACCCATTTAAATTAATTAAATTGCATATATGTCTAACCGTTATATTCACGTGATTTATATGAAAAACGAATATTACCGTGCAAGTACCGTGCGTGATTGGTACGCGAGATTAGTACCGTGTCAAAGTGGTTAGCACGCTTGGCTACTGATCAAAAGGACCTGGGTTCGAGTCCTGGGTTGTTTGTGTTGTCTTTCTGCCGAGTCTGAGATGTTTGTGTTGTCTTTCTGCCGAGTCTGAGATGTTTGTGTTGTCTTTCTGCCGAGTCTGAGATGTTTGTGTTGTCTTTCTGTCGAGTCTGAGATGTTTGTGTTGTCTTTCTGCCGAGTCTGAGATTTTGTGTTGTCTTTCTGCCAAGTCTGAGATGTTTGTGTTGTCTTTCTGCCGAGATCCCGCCATCCTTATCGAGTCCCGGGTAAGGCATGGATGTTTGTGTTGTCTTTCTGTCGAGGTCCCTCCATTCTCACAGACCTACTATGGTAAATAAACTGACAGTCCCCTGTCAGACCTCTGTAGCAAGTAGTTGCTACAGGGGATATTTATTTATTAGTGGATTTGACCACAATAGAAAATAATGAAACTGATAACGATTAAACTATTGCGTGTAGTTTAGTCTTCCTGCCATCCTCTCAGACCTTCTACTATGGCATATAAACTGAAAGGCACCTGTCAGATCTCTGTGGCAAGCAGCTACTTGAGGGGGTATTTATTTATTATTATTCATTAAAGTTAGTTTCCCAGCAACAAGTATTTCCATATAAGGAAAGTGAAAAATTAACAAATAATAATTGAGTAGTAATATTTAAGAAGCATCTTTGTAAGAATTAAGGATTTAGCTGAAAAAACTGGGTTTCATTGGGAGTGGGAACCAAACCCATAAATACCTGAAAACATGTCAGATGCTAATACTATCATCTAAACATATCATCTAGTTCAATCACAATCGCCCTGAGACTCTGAATGTTAGTTCTACGTTTGGAAAATGCTCGCGACTCTATCAATAGCGAACGGCACACGAAAACCGTCTATATCTTAATAATCTTCCAATAACTGAGATTTAACTAGGCTGGCTAACAAGACAGAAAACTGACGTTTCTAGGAGGTTGTGAACTGGATTCCCACTTCCGCCCAAACTGAATTTTTCAGCTAACTTTCCAATAGTTACAAGATAACAAAACATTACCTCTGAATCAGTATTGTTAAATTCTAATGCCTTGGTATTCAGTAATTTGAAATTTGGATTACATGAAATTACTAGAAGTCATCAACCACATTTCTGCATAATTTTAATAACGTAGCAGGTCTACGCTTAATGCAACATAAAAACTCTCACCCAGTAGTCTCTTATTTTCGAAAGCGGAATCTCCTGTTTTCGCAGCAATTACTATACTGTTTGAGCGAAGAAAGCGGTGATTTAATCTGCTTGAATAAGGCTTATGTCAAGGAATTTTCTATTAAGAGATTAAACTGACTTAAGAACAGAATTGTAATAACCAAATAAGTTATAATAAACAATTAGGTTATTGCCAGATTCGTAATCTGCAGTACCCAGTTTTGAGTCGCATCTGGGTCATCGTTCACATTTATCTCGGCAAAACCCTTACTCTGCCTACAATCAGTAGGGGACATCAATGGGCTTCGAATGGCCGCCGTCAGTTGGATATGAGGTAAAGCCGTGGCCCCGTAAGAGCCATATCCTGTGCACGTTAAAGAATACCTTGGATAACCTTTAAAGGAGGCTACTATCAGTTTCCTAATAGCTGTCCAGTGGGTACCCTCCCCCCAACCTTTTCTGAGCCCTCGGGTTCCTCGTAACCTGGCCATTTAGCCCACTGTGTGCAAAAACGTGCCGCTCAGAGATAAAACAACCCAACCCAAATAGGCTATTATAACTTGATTGTAATTAAACGGACTATACCTCTTTTAGAGCTTGAATTATAGAATAGAAATCGACAAACGACTACGGATAACTGATGTTCAATCACTACATTAGATAAATGTGAAAAAAAATGATCAATTACTACGTAAGCAAGTTTATATCATTATTAATTTTGAGACCTATTTATGACGCTGTATGAAAACGAATAATCTTAGGAAGAATTGGAAAAAAAATATCATAACTGCACACTATTAGAAATCCCGTGAACTGTCGCTAAAACAAGTACAGTTGTTTTAGCGACGTTTGATTTTCTTCAAATGGAAAGGGTCAAACGAGGAAGAAAATCAAACGAGTTGAACACCGTGGCATCTCACTGATTGAAGTTTTGATATGTAGAACATGTTATAGCGGTTAACTTGCTAACATGATGTTGGGGAAGACGGTCATTTTACCTCTGAAAGGCATATTTTTTCCACACAATGGGCAAAATTACCACGTCAAAAGGATTCAGGCTGGTACGCGAAGGATATGCACTGGACAGCTGTTAGAAGACAACTGAGAACCTTCTGTCAAGACATCTAGGATGTTTTTAACGTGCACAGGTTATGGTTCTTCTTCACACTATACACTACTTAAAGTCCCATCAAACGAATAGCAGTCTTTTCAAGCCCATCGTTGTCTCCTTTCTTACTAAGGTTAAGCATCAGTTAATAGAGAAAATCTCAACAGAAGCAGAATGCGCATTTGAATCTGAGAATATTAAGCAATGAGCCTGATACGCTACGACAGAGTTAACTCCCACTCCCGTTTGGAAAGCAAGAAAAATACAAAGTACAGTAGAATAAAAAATCTACATAGTATACAGACAAACCTTCAAAATGTGAACTATTTTTTACTTTTGAAATTGTTTTCACTGATTTGTTTTCTTGCAATGCAAGTTTAATATTGAAATTTTACGTAGCGAAATATAGAAATCTGGATAAATATGAAAATTCAACATTTTTTTCACAAAATCGGTTTTTACGCAAAATAATATGTAAAATATTTTCTCACACGATTCATTAAAATGAAATATTTATTTTAGAAATAAAAGATATATAAAGTAACCAAAATTTTAAGCACATAAGAAAGATATTACCAGTAGTAGCAGTACTCATTGTTCAAACAAAAAACCCAGCAAATCATGCGGCATGTGTAACATACTTCTTCGCTGGGTAAAGACAGATTACAATCGAGTGTATTAAACTTCTGTTACTTAACAAAATCCTCATGCAGCATGGGCTACGGAGATCCAATCACACTGTGCAAGTTTCCTCTCCAGGCCTGCCTGTTCTGAGCTCCAGCTGCTGCATTTGGTCACTCTAGGCCAATTCTAGCAAGGTCCTGCTTGACATTGCCTGCCCATCGCATCCTAGGTCTCCCGCTTTTTCTGAAACCCTTAGTGTCTTAGTCCCTAAGCCAATCTGCAGCTATGCATACGGGCAACATGGCCAAACCACCGCATTCTCTCTTTGCACAATATGCTGCTCAAAGGAGGTTGCTGACTCCTTCTTTTAACCTCATCATTACTTACAAAGTCGACCCACATAATGCCCAAGATATTGCGTAAGCATCTAGAATCAAAGGCATCAAGTTTCTTTTTATCCTGCTTACAAAGGGTCCATGTTTCGCTACCATAACTAACCTTAGAAAGGACCAACCTATATACAGCTTAATTTTAGTCTTTAGGTGTACACGCCTAGTTTTCCACATTCCCCATAGATTCTTAAAAGTCCCAGCGGCAATCCCTAGTCTTCTATTTATCACATGACGCACATGAACAGTATCTGATACATAGCTCCCAAGATAATTAAACTGAGACACTTGCTCAAGAGTGCAGCCATTCAAAGCAACTGAAGCACCATCTGCCTGACCAATTTTCATTACTTTAGTTTTTTTCTCTGTTTATCCCCAAATCTATTACCAGTCTCATCAACAGCATTAATGAAAGAATTCATCTCATCAACATCATTAGCCAACAGAATTAAATCATCTGCTTAATCTAAATAAGAAATTGTGAAATCTCTAGACCATTTAAGGCCAAAATCTCTCCCTTGCAAAGAATTTTGCATAACATAATCAAAAACCAAACAAAAGAGGACCAAATGCACCCTTATCTAACTCCACCAGCAATGCTAAACCAATCGCTACAAGCCTTACCAACTTCACACATGACTCAGTGTTATTATAGAGGCGTTCATTATACTAACTTATCAAGTATTCCATACGATCTAACAATATACCACAAGTTATGTGAATCAACAGTGCGAAAGTCCTTTTTGAAATCTATAACGCTAGTAACCACAGATTTCTTAAAGTTTAAATATTTCTCAAGAATCTTCCTAAATGAAAATATTTGATCAATACATCCCCTACCACTTCTGAATCCACACTGTTCATCACGCAGTTGTCCATCAGCCAAATTCTTAATTCTATTAAGTATAATCAAGAAAAGAATTTACCTGGAACAGAAAGTAAGCTAATTCCCCTATAATTATCACAAGACTGTGATCACAAATTTAAAAAAAAAAATCGGGACAATAATAGCTGTAGTAATATCCTTAGGAACAGCTTCATCATAAAAAATATTCAAATTTTCAGTCAGCCATGTGACAAATGTTCCCATCTCTAATCATTTCAATGGTGATTTCATCCACTCCTGGGGATTTATGCAGTTTTAATTTAGAGATAGTCAAAGCGACTTCGGAATATGACATGGAGCCATCATTAAAGCCAGAAATGCATCTATCCTCATTACAAACAATGGGAGTAGAAATAATCACATTATTTAGAACATTTCTGAAATGCTCAAGCCCTAGTCATCACACAGTCCTCACCTTCAACCACCTTGCCATGCTTACTGCTCAATTCATGTGTACCTGTCTGTTTCTTCCCACATAAAACATTAACAATCTGGTGCGATCTATTGTGCCAGTAAACAATCTGTTGTGCTGTCTAATTGCTTCCTCTGCTTTGAGAGTGAAGCTATCAAGCCAAAGATTCTTATCAGCTGTTAACCGATCCTTTACATGTTTATTAAGCTCGTTGTAATGCCTTCTGTTAGGACTAGTAGGGTATTGATTCATATTAATCCTGCACTTCCTTCTTTCAGAAATAAGTTCCATAGTTTTATCACTAAAATAATATTGGTTCCTATGTTCTCTTTTACCCAAAAGAGTACTGTTGGTTTCAAGAAATGCCTGTTTAAACTGATCCCTTTCTTTCTCAACTTCAGCAGTAAGCAAACCACGATTATCATAATGACTAAGTAGCCTATCATGGTATGCTTTCGCTATATTTGGATCTTTCAGATATCCGGTGTTAAAGCTAATGTTCTTAACTTTAGGATATTTCTTAATCTTCAGCTGCAAGAGAATTTTGACCAGGTAATGGTCAGACCCAATTTCGGCTCCCTTGTATGATCTGATATTCCTAACTGAACTAGCCCATTTGCTGATTGAGGGATTGAGGTAAAACCCATGTATATTTATAAATGTTAAGGTATTTGTAGTATATGTTTGTTATTCGCAAACAATAAGTTTACTTTCCTGTAGAAGACGTTCTCCATTACCATTGGAACTACCAATGCCAAAGGGATTTAAAACTCCTGCCCAAAGGTAGAGTCAGTTACCTCTGTTTATCACCAAATCATTGAAGTCACCTAGCACAAGAGAAATATCTCCTTTCTTCATAGAATTCAAAATATCCTGAAGCTGGCTGTAAAACGTATCCTTCTCGTTCTAATCATAGTCCACTGTGGGAGCATAACAACAGATGATATTAAAGTCTAATTTTTGTTTTAAATTTTGCCGCAAGAAATATTTCATTAATGCAGTCATATCCTAGAAGAGCATCACTGGCGTGTCTGCTGAGAAGCAAACCTACACCTTGGAGATGCTTTCCATCCGCCCTCCCTAAAAGAGATATTTAAAGCTATTTTTAAGTAGCTCACCTTTACCTATCCATCTGGTGTCTTGCAAGCCAAAAATATCTAGGTTATAATGCTGGAATTCCTGCGTGAGGACATCAAGAGAATAATCTCTATGTAACGTCCTCACGTATTTGCAGAGAGAAATTATCAGAATTTTTAAAGAAACTAGGTTTATTGAGAGAGGTAGGGCCAACTATATCAAACAGCTCCATGATCGCAGGCATGGGGCAAAGACCTGTTCCTCCTCTGCAAATGGCTGAAGTCACCCATGCTAGTAGGAACTTCAGTTCATAGACCTGCCTGAGACACATTACTTCAGTTTAGGATTGACAATGCCCAACTAGATAAGTGAGGATTCAAGTACCTGCGATGGCCTATGATCAGGATTATCCACCAGCTGATACAAGGTATCCCGTGCCTCTGTTCACTTAGGCTGGCAACCCACAAGCAAACAGAAAACACAGTGGCAGATTCCCCCTGTGACAGAGACCACCAATGCAGCAAGTCCAGGATCCATAATCAAACTGAAATCCATAAACCAGTCCAGTCTAGAAGATATAAATGGTCACAAATTGTCACGATTTAATAAAATAAACCTTTCTAAATCAGCCTCTTTATTTTCCTTGATATTATATTCTAATCATACTTCAATAGTATATTTACATAATATTATAAATAAAAACAATCAAATTATTTGGAAATTATTGCACTGATATAATTAAGGGAAAAGCTAATCTAGTACCATAAGTAAAAATATTAATTTTGGTACTACTTATTTCAATTCTTATACTATAATGCTATTGTACAGGCGTTTTCCCGCGCAACCTCCTAAAATGTATGTATTTCCGAAAAATATATATAGAAACATATGAAACTGTTTACATACTTTGTTTACTACATGCAGATACTGAAAAATTAAAACGTTCCGATGATAAGTCAGTGGAGAATCAAATTCGAAGATCCGTAATTTCTACAATAAGCTTTTTATATGAAAATGGGAGCAGATAAATTTAAATCTCATTCAATTTCATTTAAATTTCGAGTTTCAAATATAATTATTGAGTATTTTAAAGAGCTATGGAAGCTCGAATATCTGATAGCAGCAATGTCAGGCCTAAGAAACCTGTGTGAAAGTGACAATTATTGAAAGAACTTTTTGCAAACAATTCTAAAATATAAATTGTTTCAAATAATATTTTTTTGAAATTTTAATCACCTTCTGAGGTGAATTCTTATGATTGACATCTGTGTTATTTAATATTCAAAGTTCTTTAACTCTTTAAGTACTGGACGGATATTGTTCAAATTCGAAATTTTGACAGTTGGGTAAATGAAAATTTTTATAATATAGCACAAAATAATTAATTACTTGTAACGTCAGAGATTTGAAGTTGGCGACTGAAGTGCCCAAAATTTATACGATGATATATTCTTTAAATAAATGCAGCTTACAGTGGATAAACTGTAAAACTCTATAATGATGCAACAATTCAATGGAAATACATCTGAATGAACAGAAACAAGTCTGGATCTGGGATGCTTATTGTTTTCAAGTTTTAATTCTGATTAAAAATGTCGGGTGATAAGTAAATCAAAAAGTTTTAATTTTACATGCTTTTCCTGAGGCTCTAATTAAATATTGGAGTTTTATTATAAATTAAACTATAAGGTTTTTTATTGTATATTCAGATATAGAAAAAGAAATTTAGAAATAGCTGGTCTCGGTGCTTTTTTAATTGGAAGAGTTTAGTACTAAACTCTTTAATTTTTTCAGCAATATGATCAACGAGAGCTGTCTAGAGAAACGAACATTCTACAAATACATCCAAGTATTTTATATTGTTTCTTCTATTTTATGATGCTGCATGTACAATGCACTATTAGTCACGGTCAATGTGTGACATTTTAAAGGTATTGTCGGGAAAACCTAGTGTTCTACATACAAAAATACTTTGATTTTCCTTTTTGTAAATACAGGTTTAAATTTCAGTACACTTTTTGGTGCAATAAATACCTGTTTCTAATGTAATGAATATCTTTTTCCAAAGACTCTTTCTTTGATGGAACAATAATCACTTTCTCTAGAGTTGGTAACACTGAAAGAAAAAATAAATGCTTAAAAGTTGTTAATAAGTTAAAAATTGATTTGATTCCTCTTTTACTATATAATAGCTTTAGTAACTTATAGTAATAAATGTACAAATCTTTTCATAACATTAGAAAAACAAATTTAAAAACATAGATCTCAATTTTTCGAATAATTTTTTTAGAAAAAACGATTTTTTGGAACAGACACTTTTGGACCGCTTTTAGTGGTTACATTTTATCATCTTACATGTCGACCTTTAAACATGTTCATGCTATTATGATCACTGATCAGATATGAAATCTTATGAGCAATTCTTCCCTGCTGTTATGTTCTTATCAATATTAGATCTCAGAAATTCTTTATATAAGTTTTTCTATAAAAATATGTAACAAAAAAACGAGATAAAGATCTGAAATACACCTCGATTTCGATTTTCATAATAAACACGCTGAGTTGCTAAAGAGTTAAGGCAACTGAAAAGCTTGACAGAATAATCACGGTAAAAATCATTGTCTTGAAAACTTATTCCAAACAGGTTGAAATTATAGCAATAACTGTAAATAAATTTTATTTAAATATATATATGTGTATAATCTAATTTGAGTAGTATGTGTAATGAGTATTTCCATTTTTATAGATTTTAAATAATTTTTGGAAAAAAGAATTAAGTTGTTAAAAATACGCAGTTTTTTGTATCATAATTTATTTTTTAACATACTTCATTTATCGTCCGATCCCATTATAGTCGAACAACTTTTACTAGATAGTTATTTTAATTTTTAGCTATTACTATATGCTTTTAATCAAAATTAATTTTGTTAGTTTAGTCTTTCTCTCTATTTTTAAATTGATTCTATGTAACCATTGTTTCATTACGGCTAACGTGTCTTTACGTGTCGAACGAATCGTTGAAAATCGAGAATTAGATTTAAGATATATAACATATCCTGCAACTTTTCCTTCAAATAAAATTAAGGTTTTAAAAGTCGTTAATATGCTCTGAATCTGATTCCATAGTGGCATAGCTTGAATCTGCTGAAGTCTAAGGCGGTAAAACATCGATATTTTTTTACGGATAAATACGTCTTTCAATGTAAGATAGGAAATGAAATTCAAGTAATAAATTTAAATCCAACTTTTATATATGTCTTATATATGTTTTATATATGTATAATAATGTAATGTTTTATATATGTTTTATATGTGTCAACTTTTAAATATGTATATAGGGAATGAGCTGAATTGCAATAGTTTTATTATAACTACTCTTAAAACGTTTCATTCAAATTGTTACTAGAGTGAAATGATTTAAAGTTAAGTTGTAATATGAATTACCTATTAAATGAGAAAAACGAAACCACGATCACATCAAAACAATTTTATCTTCATCTGATTTCCAATTCTGAAAGCGATGAAATGAGTTGAGGTTTGGTTGATCCAAAAGAGCTAGGCTTTGTGTGATCCGTGGGGTTGTTTGGTTGTTCCGTGGTGGTGGTGGAGGTGCTTGAAAGAGTTCGGAATTGTCTTATCCGTGAGGTCACTTGGAAGAGTTCGAATTTGATCCCCCGGGCTTTCTGGGAAACGTTCGAATTTGTCTGATCCTTGATTGGAACAGTTCGAGTTCGGCTATTTCGTGTGTGTGTGTGTATGTATGTGGAGGGGGGGGGGGATGCTTATGAGCTCAAGTTTGAGTGATCTGTTGTTGTTGGTAGGCAGTAAAATTTTGTTATTATCATGACATTTTCTTTTTATTTCTTTTGTCACACTGTTTTAGATAATGAATTATCAGTATTTCCAAAATACTTTAGTTGATTGATTGGTTCGATATTTGGGTTTCCTTGGTGCATTAGCAACTAAAGCTTATAGTGGGCCAAATTAAAAAAAAGAATAAAATTAATCTAACGTCAAATGAATGATAAAATAAAAGAATCCATAATTATAAGAAGCAAGAATGGTAAAAAGACAACGACATAAAAACCTGTGAAGAAAACAAGGAAAAATAAAAATACAACAATATACATGAAACAACAATAGTTGCATAGAATCAATTTAAAAATAGAGAAAAAGACAACGTTAATAAAATTAAATACGATTAAAAGCATATAGTAAAATCTAGAAATTAAATCAGGTATTTGGTAAAAGATGTTCGAATATAATGGGATGGGATGATAAATGATGTAATATAAAAAAATAAATTATGTTACAAAAACGAAACAATCAGTTAATAAATATATCATGAACGCTAAAACGTGACACAAAACTCGCACATAGGTTTGTCATCAGCGAAAACCGAATGAAATAGGTAAGACCTATACGGAACCGAACAAGCACAACTTCCTCGTTGAAATTCACACGAAAACAAGACTGCCATGGTTTGGCAATTGGCTAGATCTAAAACAGTTTGCTGTTAATCTGTTCGAACCAAGATGTCAGTCGCTGTGTCTGGAACATACAAGTAAAGCACTGCTGGAAGTTCAGCAAAAGGAATCGGCAATATGGTGACAGACAAGAACGAAACCTAGTGATTTCTGCTAAATCGTTGTTCTGGATTGCGGCATGTCGGAATAGTATTGGTTACGGCTAAATGATGGAATTTTTGGAGAATCATGGAAGATGAGAGTAAGCAGAAAATCTCACTGAAATTAACGCCTGCTTGCCTTATTCACATTACGATTGATTTTGATCATAATGGTGAGATTTGACGAAGAAAATCGCTTTCCTTTGAAAAGAATGGTACTTAAAGATATAGTAGTTGATGCGTCCATGATGTCTGCATGTAGGACAAAGGTTACCACATATGGCTAAGAAATGTGTTCTCAAATACGTGAATAAAAGTGGGGGTTGGGTTGGCTTGTTTTATCTCTGAGCGGCACTTTTTTGCACACCATGGGCTAAATGGCCAGGTCACAAGGACCCCGAAGGCTCAGAGAATGTTGGGGGAGGGGACCCACTGGAGCAGCTGTTGGGAGACAGATGGTAGCCTCCCGTCAAGGCCATCCAGCGTGTTCTTTAACGTGCACAGGGTATGGCTCTCCCGCACACGGGGCCACGGTTTAACGTCCCATCCGACGGACGGCGGCCTTTCCAAGCCCATCGGTGTCCCCTACTGACCGTGGGCAGGGCGGGGAATTTTTCGGAGATAATAAAAGTGGGGGGGGGGGGGGGAGGTTGGATCGATGAAGAATGACATAGAAAAGAAATGTTAAAACAAGACTTTACTAGAGTTCAAACAATACATTACTGGAATTGGTTCTTATAGGCAGGATACGACAACTGTTTCTCGAAATACAATAGATAGTGTGCTGAGAGTATTGGAGTCGCATTGAACTTATTTTAGACTTCGGTTACTTGACGATTCTGATTGCATGCAAATTTGTGTAAACGAAATGTAAGAAGCAATTAAATATTAAAACTGATAATTTAAAACATGTACTTGACTGTACATACCATTTGAAATAATCTGCAGTTTTCCAAGCATATCGTTTTCCTCATTGTCATGTAGGAACCTGTCCATGCTGAATAGAATTTTTGGCTCTATCCCACGAAGTCTATTTAATACTGCCTAGAAAGGTGATACAATAATTAAATATGCAAAAAATAAAATTGCAGAAAATAATTAGAGGTGACAATCACAATATCTAGAGGTGAAAATCACAGACCTGTGAATTACTAATGACGTATATCTGTGCTATTTTCAAAGCTGTAATAAATTTAATTCTTATGATAATAATAATTAGCATTTCAGAAACTTACAAAATAAGAAACAGAATATCATTTATTTCACTTTTGTGCTGGCGCATCATGTAACGTACGTACTATATTGAATAACTAAAATTCGTGGCAAGTATTAATAAAACATTCTAATCAAACATATTTTATACATTACAAATCATACCTATATATCCGTCTCTTTAATATTAATAACCTGCTTATGACAGAAAAATTAAAATGCACAAGAGTTAATATTTAATTTGTTAAATACCTTATAGGAAAGTAGCTAGATCTCAACTTAGCCCTCCACACAGAGAGTGCTTTCACCTCGAGGCCCACGCGAAAGACAGGCCACGACACTGGAATATCACGTGATCAACTTAGTCCGAGGTGCATGATACGGTCGCTTGCTTCGTTCATTGTGGAAATGGGACTGCAATAGTTTTTGTCTTCAAACTACATTTGGATTACCCCAAAGAGGTAAGCATTTCTCCTTATTATTATTATTATTTGTAGCATGAAATATTTCCTGTAGTTAGTGGTTTGATAAAAGTAATTATTTAATGGTTGAAAAGTGTTTTGAGTGCATTGCTCTCTTAGGTCTAGTTTCAACGTGTTGAATGATGGTGTGTTGAATGAGATGGTCTTTCATTAAGTTAGAAACTTTTTTGGCTGCCCTTATATAACTTATCGCTGTTTTGATTGAAAAAAATTGAAGGAGTTAAACTTAGTAATATACGTAATTTTTTTATAGAGTGAAAAATTGAAATTGCCCTTATCGAAATATGAACCGCTACAATAGTTATTTTTGAATCCCCTGATTTATTTTTTTAAGTATTAAACTGCAAATAAATTTTCCAATGTTTTGTATGGTAAAAACTATTTTTTCTAATATATGCTTTAAATTAACAGGTAACGTCGTAGATTCCTTTGCTGAAATTAACTTTTAGAATTATTTCAGAGCAGAACGTAATGTCCTTTAAATTTTTATATTTGAATAGTGCCATTGAAATAGCACAGTTGTGATATGAAATGCTATCAATAATCAAATATAATATTTGTGAATACTAAACACAACTGTTCAGTAACTTTTATATATGTTACCTGCATAGATATGATCATAAAATCTGATCTGAGCATAGGGACCTCTGGTACTAATTGACAATATTTTAAATGCAGAAATTGCAAAAACTTATTCTTTCATTGCTAATAACAGTATATTTTAATTTATCCATGATATTTTGCTATTAAACTCATGCCTCTTATCACTGGTTTATCAAATTACAGTTTTTTTAATGCTCTGGTAAAAGTCACATTTTAAAGTGGCAATGCAATTATACATAAATATTACTAATGTGTTACACAATTATTATATGAGTTGAGAAATGAGCAATTGCTTTTTAAAACTTAAGTAACATTTTGTTACGTGATTTTGCTTTGAGAGTAGCTACCAGATCTCTTGAGTAAATCATTTCTCTTTTGCACTGAGTTTTCTGATACAGCCATGATATGGCCCTATATTTACCTACCTTGCTGTATCACCTTAGAGGTATTTTATAGTCACCATATTAATTATTGTCTGAGAAATCAATATTGAATTTTTCTGTGGCCTTCATTAGATTATTAGGGGAATAGCCAATTAATATATCCTGTTTTTCGAATCATATAAACAAAGCTTTGCTATAGAGTGATAGAATGTTCTGTTTAATAAACAATTGATCAATCATGATTTTTAATTCCTGCTGACAAGCTTTTTTTTTAAATGTTCAGACTTAGTAAATTTCCTGCCTGGTACATGAGTTAATAATATTGACCAAATTCATAACTGACTTGTTTCTAATTGAAAATGATTTTGACTACTTTAACAGCACTGATAAAGTAGTATGAACAGAAATGTTACTTGTTCAGTGCAGTTAATAAATGATGCTTGTGTTGTTTTTATTTGTTTGATAACTATGTTTTTTTTTTGTTTCTGTGAATAACACCATATGAGACCTGCAAAATGTACAACGTATTACATTAATTCACAAATTTTTATGACTAAAAAAATTTCACTTATTATATAGAGCTGCACACTTTCCATTCTCTTGCATACCATAACTATTAAATATTAAGATTATGTATTACATTAGTTCCCAAATTTTTATCATTAACAAGAATTTCAATCATTATATAGAGCTGCAGACTTTTAATTCTCTTACATACCATGACTATTAAGATAATTAGTCAATGATTTGTAGTAATATTCACATTTTATTCATCAAAGAATGAAAACCACATTTAATGTTGTAAGTTGCTCAGTACTTTTACTTTTTTGACGTAAAGAGGAATGTGAATAGAATAATTTACTGGTCCCTTGCAATTCATAGGTGAGGAAGTCATGCCTAGACACTGTAGGTTGCTGGATGCCGGTCCAACTATGATGGAGAACAACATACCTCAACTTTTACTATTCCTAAACAAGAGCCCCAGCGCAGCGAATGGCATTGGAAAACTAATTAACTGAATTTTTTTTCGACTTTATTGATGCAAATGTTTTACATGAAAAATATAAATACCTCCTCAAACAACTGCTTCCCACAGAGGTCTGAAAGGAGCCTGCCAGTGTAATATGCCTTAGAGGTCTGAGAGGAAGGTGTGATCTCAGCAGAAAGGTGCAATACAAACATCCATGCCTTACCTGGGACTTCAATTCATGTTCCTTTGAACACAATACAATTTGTTTGGCCTAGTTTTGAAGTTGAGAGCATGAATTATTTGATGCTTTAACTACTCATATTTAATACTTTTGCAAATTGCTATAAATGTGTGGATGATCAGGTTAATTACTGAATGCTAGCATTTTTCATTTCATAAACTGGGTTCGAGCCCCGGGTAAGGCATGGATGTGCATGTTGTTTTTCTGCTGAGGTCCTGCCATCTGCTCAGACCTTCTACTATGGCATGTAAACTGACAGGCTCCTGTCAGACCTATGTGGCAAGCAGTTGCTTGAGGGGGTACTTTTTTATTTTTAAGGGGCAAACCAGATATTTGTCGTTGCCCACAAAAATTGTCGAGTCCATGTTTGATATTCTTTGCACAAACAATTCTCTTGGCAATCTTTTTTGTTTTTGAGCTAATAAGTTTTATATGTTGAAGGGAAAAGTAGTTTAGACATAAATATGCTATCAGCACTTGTTTGAACTGCAAAATTTGTACTTGTATTCTTATTCATAATATATATATTTCATATATCTAGGTAGAGTAACTATGTATCCATAGGAACAGGTTTTATCAGTCTTTAGAGTATATCATGTCGATCACAATTTTTGAAATTGAAAATGTCAATAAAAGGATGATTATTTATTATTTTATGTAGATCAGATAATGGATGTTACTATTAATGGCTTAGTCAGATTGAAATCCAATATGCAAAAGATATTGTTGAACCCAAAACCAGTTATTTTTCTTTCTAATTTAATGAATTTCTTCTAAATTTAAAACCCTTTAATTTTTGGTTATTCTATGGAAAAAAAAATATTTTCATGTTGTTTTTATGTCCATGAAATAGCAGATAATGTCATTAAAGCTTAAATTCAAAAATAGTATGGAAACATTAAAATTTAATTAATCAGATATTAATTTATATTGCTGAATACTTGTAGTTAGAGTGGACTTTCAGTTTATAACCATTACCTAAAGAAAATTACAGTTTTATTTACAAAATCATTCTAAAGGTTTATAAAAAAAATCTAATGCAACACAAAATACAAAAAGAATACCCCCTCAAGCAGCTGCTTGCCACAAAGGTCTGACAGGAGCCTGTCAGTTTATATGCCATAGTAGAAGGTCTGAGAGGACGGCAGGACCTCGGCAGAAAAACGACACAAACAGCCATGCCTTACCCGGGGCTCGAACCCAGGTCCCTTAGATCAGTAGCCAAGTGCGCTAACCACTCGGCAATGTACTATGTATATATTAGAATACTATGTGTCTACCAGTTGTTTTTTATTAACCTCTGAATGGCTAAATGGCCAGTTCCCAAGGGCTGACATTACAATGGGCTAAATGGCCAGTTCCCAAGGGCTGATAGTTTAGGGGAGGCAGCACACTGGAGAGGTGGTAGTCTCTCATCAAGGCTATCCAGAGTGTTCTTTAACATACACAGGGTATGGGGCCCATGGCTTAATGTCTCATTCTACAGATGGTGTCTTTTCCAAACCCATCAGTGTCCCCTATTGACAGATAAGATCCCAGATGGGATTCAAACCTGGGAACAGCAGATTATGAATCTGGCATTCTACCAACTGAGCCACCCCTGCTACTGTGCCACCAAGAGTTTTACTGGATTTTCACACGACAATACAGCTCTATGAGGTTGAGAGTATTTATGGACTGTAATTTAACAGTATTATATATATGAATATATAATGCTTGCTTTATCTGGCTGTGATTGCTAGCTAGAGATTTTCGAAAAGAAATATAATATATGTTGATATATATGAGCACATAATACATTTCTATAATTATAAAGAAGAAAAAAAGTTGGTTGTGGATTCAATATTATCTGTTGCATCTTGGTATCCAGTTCCCAGGTTTGAATTCCCTCAAACCTGGGAACTGGATATTGCATATTGGTATATGCATATTGGTATATGCAAAAATGGTGTCCAGGTTTGAATTCCCTAGTCAAGTCACTCAAAAAAAATTATATCATTTGGCAATTTTTGTACCTTGAACTTAAATATGCCATTTACAATAATCTATTAATTTTGACTTTGCAAACAGCTATTTTCTCTGTCTTAACATATTTATTACCTGAGCCTATGCAGTAAATAAATTATGCATGATTAACCATGATTAACTAATGTGTTCTCCCATTGTTATGCTTCAGGCTCATACATGTATTTGAAAGATGTAAAATTCGAATTCTCTTTAATTCATTTTCTCCTATTCACCTGAAAATACATAACCTTTAGAACCTTTAATATACTTTTTTAAAGAGTTATGAAAGCTGAATTTTACCAATATTCTGAGAAGGAAAAATGACACTAAATTTTATACCGTTTTAAACTGTTGTAACCAACAAGTTATTTTTTTTGGGTTCAACATTATCTCTTAGACATAGGTGTCCAATCTGACTAGTCATCAGTTTGCAACACCCATTATTTGCTCTAAATAAAATAATCATCCTTTTACTGACATTCTGTTTGAAGAAATATTATCTATATTATATATTGCTTATTTCAGATGGTTCATGAGAATTAGGTTGTATTGATCATTTTCAATATTAAATGACTGATCAGTTAATAAAATTTTGTAACTTCATAAATATGACTTTAAAAATAATGTCAACCTAGTCAAGTGTTTGCTTTTGAGTTGCTTATGTTGTTTATTATCATTAGAAATTCGGTAGGAAATTTAAGCAAATTTATTGAGTGCCAAGAATGTTGGCAAAATTTAGTGTCTGAAAATTACTTTTGCAGTATATTATGTTCTTTCAGAAGCTGTGATGTGTTATGCGAGTGCAAAATTAATGAATTTTAGGATATCTTTCATGTTCTAGATTATGTATGAGTCTTTTAGGAAGAGATACATAATTTTCATTAAAATCAATTTACTAGATAAATGTTTTATAATGAACTGATATTACATGATCTAATATATTTCTTGTCACATCTTCATTGGGCATCTTTTATGAGTTGAAAAGAAACAAAAAAAAGTGTAGTGAAATATTTACTTAAATATATTCCAAAGCTGTGATATACACTAGTATATTGTTAAAATCAATATGCAGAAAATCTTAATTTTTTATGAGTTTTGTAATTTTCTGTATCATATTCTAAAATATTACTGCTGAATACAGTACAAGTTTTATTCAAATCTGTATATTCCTCACTGTATTTGCATTATGTTGCCTCAGGGACATTATGCCCATGTTTGCACTGAAAATAATTTGTTGTAAACTACATCAAATAAAGATGAAAAATATGTTCATTCCTATCAAATATGCTGTTTCTGTTCATTAAACTGTCCTATTAAATGTGGCAATCAGAAGTGCTAAGCAGTCACTTTATTATGTACACTCCTGTCAATAGGGCACAGCAATTTTTTCATTGTGCTTTTCATAGGAAAATGCAATTGAAAATAAACCATTAAATCTAGGTTTTTAGAAATATGAGGTTCAGTATTTAAATAGTTATGAAGGTAGAAATATTTAACTTAGCTCGTTCAAAATTGATGGAAATTAGTATGTGAACTACTAAAATGTATTCATACTTTTCACAGTATTTATCTTACTAAAGTTTAATGTACTGGTTATTGCTTCCATTTCAACCTCTTTACGCGACAGCAGTTATATAAAGTGGAATAACTTGTATTAAATATTCCATAATTAAATACCAAACTTGCAACGTAGCTACTGTCACAATTTTCCTTAATAATTTTAAGAAGTTATTGCGCTGTAAAATCTCGATTACTGCTTGTATATCATGGAAATTTATCTAATAAGTGACCACTGAAAGTATATATTTTTTAAATTATATTTGAGTCGGGCGATTTCTTTTCCAAAAGATTAAAAAAATGTACTCAATAAGTAAATATTAAGGATACCGCAACTGGTAAGTAAATGAAAACCAGTGGTGTATTCTGAATCAATGCCTTGCAGTTGTTAAATGTTTTAAAAAAAAGAATTTAAAAATTATATATATTTGTATATACATATCCCAAACCACCGGTTTAAATACACCTCTGGTTTTCTGATTTTGCTCTTTATTCTAAACACTATAATATTATGCCTTTAATTTTTTTTTAAGGAAACTGCTGGTATTTTAAGAATTATCACAAATTAGATTAAATGGGGTATGAAGAAAGAAAAAAATATTAGGTTTCTTGTAAAAATCAGCTAGTTTTAAATTAACTATCAAATTTAAATTCGCTTATATAAAAGGCTAAACAAAAAAGTGGAAAAAGAATACAGCCATTATTTGTTCTACACAAGGAATTTTTCATGTGATTTAACGATACGAAAAAAAGCGAAATAAAATCGCAAAAACGAGATACAAGGTTCTGTGCGAACGAATCGAGTGGCGTTTGCAGCTACCGGACTAAGTTGATCACGTGACGGTTGAGGATCGCCTCAGTGTCATGGCCTGTCTCTCTAGTTGGCCTTGTTTCACCTCCTATGACGTCATACTTCCGGCTACGTCCATTTATGCGCCCCCAATACTATTCCCCCTTATTAATATGCATAACAGACCGTGCCCACTTATTAATATTCATATCACATTTATTAATTTACTTATTAAAAATACCATATTTTTTAAAATCTCATAAACTCTTATCAAAAATGGGGCGGGGTGGCTCAGTCGGTAGCGTGCCAGGATCGTAATCTGTAGTTCCCAGGTTCGAGTCCCAGCTGGGTCAGCGTTGAGATTTATCTCCGCAAAGTTTCCCGCCCTGCCTGTGGTCAGTAGGGAACACCGATGGGCTTGGAAAGGCAGCCGTCAGTCGGATGGGACGTTAAGTCATGGCCCCGTTGCGGGAGAGCCATACCCTGTGCACGTTAAAGAACACGCTGGATGGCATTGACTGGAGGCTACCATCTGTCTCCCAATAGCTGTTCCAGTGGGTCCCCTCTCTCAACCTTCTTTGAGCCTTCGGGGTCCATGTGACCTGGCCATTTAGCCCATGGTATGCAAAAAAAGTGCCGCTCAGAGGTATTATGATATTATCAAAAGTCCCCTTATCAAAGGTTTCGCCTCCCTCGCCCTTTGTTCGCCGTCTTCGATGGACAGCCTATAATTTCGTTATTAATTAAACAATTCTTTATTAAAACCATAGAATAATTCAAACACTTTTCAAAAGGGTCCGTCCCCCTTTATTAAAACCACGGAATAATTTAAACACTTTCAAAAGTGCCACCCCTTTATTAAAACTCCCTTATAAAAATGCGCTCTCTTTTATTAAAACACTAATCAAAGGTTCCGCCCTCCTCACCCCCATGGTGGCCATCTTAGATGGCCAACCTATAAACTTGCTATTCATTAAAAAATTCCCCTTCATTAATACGCACTCCCTTAATTAAAACACTTATCAAAAGTTCCGCTCCCTTTATTCAAACACTTATCAAAAGTTGCACTCTCCCCATTAGAGACCTCCCGGGCAGCCATCTTGAATGGTCAACCCTTCTCGAATTTTCTCTAAGTCCTATGACGGTCATCTTGGATGACGTCATCCACCACGCTGTCGACCCACCTCTGTTTCCGTATTGCATCACATGACGTGTTACAACACAATTTGGAAACTCTTCATTCCCCGTATCAAAAGTGTCCAGCCCCCTCATCCATCAATAATAATAATGTGTTTATAGGTTGGCCATCTTCGATGGCCAACCTATAAACACATTTCACACATAAACACCCCTCATTAGAAAACCCTCGGGTGGCTGATGGAGTGAGTACTGTCAATGTTGCTGATGGAGTGAGTACTGTCAAACAACTGAATAAAAAACATTAACTTCCTATTTTCTTACCAATAGACCAAGTTTTACTACAACAGCAAACTTTGAAGAGAACCAAACTAGTACATAGCCTAAGATTTTAGGTGTATCAACCTATTTTCCCCACACTCCACAGATTCTTAAAAGTTTCGAAGCTTGCCCATTTGTCTTGTATTTCATGCCACACATTTCAATATCTTACACATCTCTCAAGATAAACAGAAACTTACTCATTCAAAGAACTGAAACACTCCCCACCTGACCACTTTTCATTTCTGTAGTTATTATCAAGCTTACCTATTGCCAGCCTCATCAACAGCTCTATTGAAAGAATTATCGCAGGAGCATCATTTGCCAGGAGGACCAGATCATCAGAACAATCAAAGTAAGATATTTTAAGATCTTTAGACCATCTAAGTCCCCTAGTCTTTCTCTTCACAAAGCTTTCTTGCAACATAATGTAGAAAAAGTGACAAAATGCTGCCTTAACTCCAGTTGTTAGGAATCACTGTAGGTTTTACTAACTCTCACACACAATTCACGTTTAGGTAAGAGTGGATTTAGTAATTTTTCCCGTGCGAGTATGTATATTTCTGTATTTTACAAGTGTAAAAGTGGTTATTTTCCCTGCAAGGAGACGTTTTTTCGACAGCGATATGTATTCACATACGTGTTTTATTACGCGAGCAAATCAATCATGCATATTTCATGTTCAATTAAGAAAGGTTTAGTTATTTTTTCCGCATTAGAATGCATGTTCCGTTACGTTCGAAACTTTTTTCCCTGTTTATTACAAGTATGTGCACGGGCGAAATACAATAGTAACAATAGTTTAACCACAAGTATTCATTTTTTAAGTATTAGGGTGTTAATGTCACAATTTCGTTTCTTACAACAACGTTCATTTCTAGTGAGATGTAAGTCATCAACGTTATTTTTCTTGCAAACATTCACTTTTTTGTGCAAGCATGTGAATATTACATGTAACTTTTCAGTTGTATGTGAATCAAATATTCACTTTTCTGACCAAGGGTGAAACCCACACACTGTGTATAATATTTTATTTGTAAGTATGAACCAGTTTGGATAATTTTCATGCAAGCGCTTTACGTGCGAGACCTATTTATGTTTTTCGGAGTGTTGGAACTTGTTTGTGTGAAATTAGTTTTTTCGACGAGTTTCAAAGAAGCATTTTTTGTTCAAAAGGTGGTTATGCAAAATATTTCATCACTGATCTTAACTTGAATATCCCCATTTCAGTAGGTGTAAGGATTGTTCTTCAACGCATTTGAATCTTTTTGAACACGACTGTCTTACGTTAAGTCTTAAGTTAAGTTTTCTGTCAGATGTCGCGTAACGAAAAAAACGGGTGTGTTTTTGGTAATACAGAAGATGACATATGACCCATTTCTTTGAATTAAGCGACAAGGTAGTGTTAAATTCTAAGAAGTAGGAGCATGTATGGATGGAATTTTCCTATTTTTTAAGAAGGGTATTTCTGGACTTGGGATGTTTTACACAGAGTGACTCTTAGTTTGTAAAGAGATTATTTTTTATCTGTCACTTATATCCAATGTACGCTCTACGTGAGAACATCGATTTTTGTGACATAAGTGCAGAATTCTTTTACTGAGGCCCGATCAGAACATATATGTCACAGCAAACGACTCCGTCCCTCACAGTGCGAGTCATCGGATTGTCGTTGGGGTTGTGAAAAGACATTATTGAGGGTGACTATTAAGCGCACAATTCACCGGTCTGTGTCGTGGTTGGGTCTGCGGGAAAAATTCATCAGTCCGCGATCGTTAACCAAGTACATGTCTGTTGCATGAAAGGTATATCAGAGTCGCTTTTCTGCACAAGGGAAAAATTCGTTTTCACCGGTGTCACTGAACAGTAAGAAGTATCCAAAACTTATTGCTGAGGTTTGTACTTTTAAATTATTCCTGAAAATTTTTAGTTAGGCGGATTTTTATGTTGCCGGTAGCGTATCGACGAAGCTTTCTCATGTAGCTTGTTCCGTAGATATAATGATATAATGGCTGAAGCATTTGCCAAATTTTCACTATCAGTCCAGTTGGAAATAAAATTTCGGTGAGTCATTGGTCTTTGGACTACACTTTCGCCAGGAAACGGTAGAAACGATGATTTTTAAAAAGTGTGAGAGCGTTTACAATTGCAGATTTTTTAAAAAAATGATATCTTACTTCCAAATAATTAGCTGATTTTTCTTCGGAGGAAGAAATAATATTTTGTTATTGATTGTTACTGAGTAACGTTACTTCCTAGGAAAGAGTAATATTTTGCATAAGTGAATCATGTACTGAGGATAGAGCGGTAATAAGTATTAGGAAACGGGTTAGTAAAGGGAAATAAATTAATAAATTGGGAGATGATTGAAATTTGTAAGGAATTTTTTACCTCTGATTCATGTGATTTTTGAAATGGTCTAATATAACATGAAAATATGGAGAGTAATGAAATGAGACAAGGCAGAAATAAGAATTTAACGTAAAATCACTTTCCAAGCCAAGTCCTGACGTGGAAAGTGTGGTGCAGAATTTGTGTGAACACAACTATCTGATGGTATCATCCTTCAACCCTATGGAGACTAATTTTAATGAGAGAAGTGCAACACTTGGAGGTTTAGGGGAGCCCAGGGAAATTTCAAAATGGTTTGTCTTCTTCCTATGGAGTACATTGTTTATTTACAAAATAGCTGACCTATCATAAAGGGGAGACGGGATGTTTCGATAAGAGGATGGAAAATTATTTCCAAAACATTGTTTCCATACCGTATCTCCTGTGATGGCCTGAAACAAAGAGGGGTAGAATTGGGGATGACAATGCGGTTTAGTCAGAAGGGCTGTCAATGAATGACATCTCTGGACTTAGAAAAATTTCGAGATGTGTGCGAAAACTACGATCAAGAGTGTGAGTGGGTTTTCCGCAAATCGTGGTCCCGGGTACGGGTGAGGTACCGAACGCTTGTTGCGAAATGCACGTCGCCGGATAACGGATTAATAACGGATTTGATAACGGATTAATAAACGAGGGTGTGGCAGTTTTGATAGGGTTTTTGATAAGAGGGTTTTTTTAATGAGGGGGAGTCAAAAAATGGGACTTGGAAAATTTTCGGTTAAACTAGAGTAAAGTATAGTACTTATGGTGTACACTAGATGGCGCCAAGGGTTTTTAATGAAGGGCAGGGATTTTTGATAAGGGTTTTTTTTAATGAGGGGGTTAAAAAATACAGATGGGTCAACCAGAGGTCTTTATGAGCTATGAATTATTCATTATGGATATTAATAAGGGGTGTGGTCGGTGACGTAACAGGGCATGGCCAGTTAAGTGATAGGGGCGTGTGAATGTGACGTGGTCAGTGACATAATAGGGGGAAAGCACTATTGGGGGATCTGTGGACAGCATTGACAGTACTCACTCCATCAGCCACCCGAGGGTTTTCTAATGAGGGGGTTGAACTTTTGCTAAGAGTTTTAATTAACGAAGGTTTTTTAATAAAAGGAGATTGGGGAACTTTTTAATAATAATGTATAAACACATTATTATTATTGATGGATGAGGGGGCTGGACACTTTTGATATGGGGAATGAAGAGTTTCCAAATTGTGTTGTAACACGTCATGTGATGCAATACGGAAACAGAGGTGGGTCGACAGCGTGGTGGATGACGTCATCCAAGATGATCGTCATAGGACTTAGAGAAAATTCGAGAAGGGTTGACCATTCAAGATGGCCGCCCGGGAGGTCTCTAATGGGGGGGGGGGTGCAACTTTTGATAAGTTTTTGAAACCTAATAATGTTTAACCTAAATAATGAATATTGTTCCAAACCATTTATTAAAATAAATGTATATTTTATAAGTTTGCGAAATGGTTATTTCAATAGTAGATTTAACATGCAGAATACACTGCAGACATAACTTCATACACAAATGAAATACTTCACTGAGAAAAATTACAGAAATATTACATTATTTACAAATTTATAATAATAACAACAGTTACAAATAATATCAAATATCGTTTAAATTTTCGACATGAATATAAGAGGTTGCGGGTGAGGGTTGTACACCACTGGTATAGTAATACCAAGGAATTTAGACAAATGAATTCATAGCTTATAATTGATTTACTGAGTATCAATCCACTATCAAGCTGCTTTATGTAACAGGATGAAGATGGGTGTAGAGGAAAAAATATCTTGAGCCATGTGGGATCTGAACCCACGACCTCCTGATGATTTCATTTATCTAAATACAAGGTACTACTTATTATACCAGAGGTGATGCAGTTTTTAATTCGTTCACAAAAAATATCATCTAGGAGGCTTTTTAGATTGTGGCTGGTCGTGTGCACATATCTGAATTGGCTCTGAAGAAACAGACCCCAAATGCACTCAATGACAATGATTAACCAGATGGTGTATAGCATGCTTGTCTAAAGTGCGGCCCACGGGCCGCATGCGACCCAAAAGCCTTTAAAATGCGGCCCAAACGCAAATTATGAAAATATTTAAATTTACACATTTTTATTAAAAAAATAAATGTTTGCAATATTTTTCATATATAATCGATTCGTTGACATTTATTTTTAAATAAAAATTTAAATAAAACATCTTAGTATGCCATGAGAATTTACGTTTCGAATTATGTGTGTATCCACTCGACGGCGAATTTTTTGAAGAATTACAATATTTGTATGCAGTATATTGCATTGTATTTTGATTTCCTAATCCTTTTGGCCAAGGGAGCCCTTCACAGAAAAAGGGGCCAACGAACATTCGCGAAAGTTCGCCAAATCGATCCGACCCGTTGGCTTTCCTCTCGCTGAATTTTCAGCGAGTTTTTGATATCCCACTAGTTTTATATTGCCCTTTTTTATTTTATAATAGAAAACATAAGAAAATAAATGAAGTTTTATTATTCATATTCATTAACTATATTTTATATTTTATGTGCGGCCCAAAACACTTCATCTTCACTTAGTGTGGCCCAGGGAAGTCAAATATTCACTCAATGTGGCCCAGGGAAGTTAAAAGTTTGGACACGCCTGGTGTATAGCATAACATCAGCAATGGAGGAGAGATTGTTCAGCGGCCGGTAGGTCAGCGGTCACCTGGCATGCCATCAGGAGGTCGTGGGTACAGATCCCACCCTGCACAAGACAATTTTCCCTCCATAACCATCTTTATCCTGTTATATAAAACAAAGCCGTCCCGTGGTCGAGTGGTTAGCACGCTTGGCTACTGATCTAAGGCAATGGTTCTCAACCTTTTATGCTTCACGTACCCCCTGGAAAGGTGTATGTAACTGGCGTACCCCTTAGATAGATAGATAAAACTATAGTTATAGTATAATAATGCCAACTTAGCGACTTTGTTACTAGACCTAGTGACTTTTGAGCTCTCACGGCGTGCCCCAAAAAATTTTACCGCGTACCCTACATTGAGAACCCCTGATCTAAGGGATTTCGGCTCGAGTCTCGGGTAAGACATGGATGTGTGTATTGTTTTTCTGCTGAGGTACCGCCATCCTCACAGACCTTCTACTATAGGCGTATTAAACTGACAGGCTCCTGTCAGACCTCTGTGGCAAGCAGATGCTTGAGGGGGTATTTATTATAATTATATATAAAAGAGCTTGATAGTGGATAGATACTCAGTAATACCAAGGAAGTTGTGAGTTTTGACCATTTCAATCTGTTTGCATTTGACATTAAAATAGAAAATACATTCCTTTTTCGAATTTAAGCGATAAAAGTGAGAAGTAAATCTTACTAGATTGGTAATGCTTTTTCTAATAGAATGGAAACAATTTAATGGAATTGAATCAATGTGTGTACCTATTATAATCATTTTGAAGCTTTCGCATTAACGTCCTTATATTTTTATAATGTATCAAGGCAAAATCTTTAAAATATGGGTAGGTAATGTCTATTAACTCTCATTTCAGGATATCAGAAACATCGGATGAAAACTGTCTTAAATTGCTGAGTAACGTTAATCTTTGATATTGTGAGTCTGTCATTTAGGACAGTTTTTAACCAGTTTAACAGGTTATCCCGAAATACGATTATTTAAGGTTACATTTAAGGAGCATATCAATGTCAAGTGCATAGAACTTTATTTTCAGATTGAAGAAAACTGCTCAAGTCACTAACTATTTTCGGAAGACATATGAAAGGATCTATGTAAGTAAATTTTGTCTCATGGTTTGAATGATGTTTATTCCTCAACTGGGAGAAAAGAAATGTTTAATTATTAAAACATAGGTATATTTATCTTTGACAAAATATTCAGGAAATGAGAAAGTGTGTTTTTCATTACTGAATACCATATTATTTTAGTGGTATTACGCTATTTTTGAATATGAATATAATCATAATAGAAAAATTATAACATTCCATAATTTCATTTATAATAAGGCATGGTTACAATGGTAAATAGTTTAAGTTTCCTTTCGGCTGTTTTAAATATTGGTCTCATCATCGTAATTTTGATTTTTTTGTAACTAAAGAAGTATTACACATTTTACTTAAAAGTTTCAAAAATTTCATTAAAAGTTTAGGGAGTAATTCGAAAAGGGAATGGTTATAGATCTTAAGGTACTTGATATATTTATCACCAATTCCTGGAGGCTTATTCTTTGTATTTCTTTAGTAATTCTCTTTACATTTAATGAATTAAAAATATTAAAACAAAGTTAGTTTTTGAAATTAAAATCATGTAATATTTTATTTTAAAATTCCCATTAGAGTTTTTTAGTTCAAGAATGCCATTCGCGAAATGGTCATTGAATAATATAAAATACTACATGAAAGGAGATACTTTTTTACACAGTTATTAGATGACATACAGCAAGGTATGGC
This sequence comes from Ryuthela nishihirai, assembly GCA_038380435.1. NCBI lineage: Eukaryota > Metazoa > Arthropoda > Arachnida > Araneae > Heptathelidae > Ryuthela > Ryuthela nishihirai. Next base: position 28,418,044 of record JAWZYU010000028.1, on the reverse strand, counting down.
ACTATAGTAAGGCCGACAGCTGCTGGTTATTTTATCAAATTCAACCTTTCCCTAAAAAATGTTTGTCTTTAATTTTATTCTATCAATTACACTGCTATTATACAACGGTTATCACAAGGAATTCTGTATTAAAAAAAAGACATGACCTAACGGAAAAGTCAAAAGAACTTCCAAGAGTTTCGCCGTACTTGAAGAATGTGGATAGCTAACGATAGTAAAAACATTCTCCTTTTATGACTAGAGAATTTTAAAAGCTAATAGTATTAATATGTTTCAACAATTAATTGCACAAAAATATCCTTGGTAGGACGCATATTATGTATTAAAATGTATCAAAATCATGTTTCATACATAGAGTGATAGAACTATAGTTCTAGTTCAAAGAATCGTAAAACCAGCACCGTTTAATACAATGCATCCTACCTGTGGTGCCAACATAGGTAATAATGCAATCCAGAGGGCTCCGATGCTTGCTGTTCCTAACATTGCATATATTGCTTCCTCCCTGTTTGTCATGTAACCTATGAATTGGAAGAGAGAAAATGAGTATGAAACGTATTTTAAACCATTCGGTTAATAAAAAAATAATAAATCTTAGAAACTCACTTAACGTAACTAATTGTGGTCTGACATGAGTCTGGTAAAATAATATACCATAGAGAAAATCTGTGAGGAAGGCGAGAACTCTGCAGAAAACAAACATTGATGCTTTGCAAGAATTTCGAACTCGGCATTCGTTCCTTAGCTAGAAATACAGTACAAAGGATTTCAAAAATATAGAAATAGAGTACAAAGGAGGACGTTTTCAGTTTGCGAAATAAAATAAGTATTTTTTTACTAAGTTTAATTCAAATACCGACTAATTGTTCAGTCAGATAAATCGCCATCTATCAGTCAACAGGTTCTTTATGCGAAGGAAGCACGCTTAGAACAAAGTGCAAAATATAGGAATCGTCCAAAAAAGTTGGCAAAAATTGCAAACCGATTAGAACTAATGGTCATTGGACATGCGATTTTCTATATAATGATCATTTATCAGTTTCTTTAGGAAAAATAAAAATATGTTTTGAGTGATCAAAATCGGGCGCAATGGCACAAAATGACGTCCCTCTCTAGCAGAAGATAAGAAATGTAAAAACATGGCATGGTTGAGAAAGTATATGATATGTATAAAAAGTGCATGGCAATACATCAGTTATGAGAAATTTTTCACCATGCTATCACTGCAAGACAAAGTTCATTTTATTACGTTATTAACAATATGTCTGTTCCAGTCACTTTATGAAATTATCATCAAGGGAACGTCTGGAAGTTGAAAATTGACCCTTAATGCTCTCTGGGATTATATATACACAGAGTTAAAACATTTGGGAGAACAGGGATGTGTTCACAGTCATTCGCTTCGAGAACATCATCTTTAAAGTTCAAATGTTAGAGAAACTTCAACTATAATTATAACTGAAATCGAATAAATAAATTAATGAATTGATTTTAATGTCGACGAGGGAAGCATCCAATGCTGATGAATTTAAAAGATCATACTTTGGCGAATGCTGTGAGTTACGTGGAACCGTTATTCGTGTAATATTCATTTTCAGTCTTAATTGCTACCGTGTTGTTCCACAAAAAGGATTTTGCTGCATGTATCATTGCAAAGAATAAATAAGAAGAGAATAGGTGGTTGAAAATTTTAGCCTTAATTCTGTCGTGATGTTTCACAACAAGGACTTTGCTAGGTGTATCATTGGAAAGATTAAACGAGAAGAGCATAGGTGACTGAAATGCTACGGACTGAGTCAGTCTATGGACTTACCAAGCCTTTATTAGCTAAAGACTTTTACCTAGTAGTTCTCAAAGTTTTGAAAAAAAAATGAGCCATTAAGATATAAATGCCAAATTATAAAATAAAAAGCTATTGTTTTGTCGATAACATAGTAGCAAGCATTTGTTTGTAAATCTCTTATGCACACTTTTTCAACAAAGTAACTAAGTGATCTTAAAAACCAATGTTGTTTTAAAATTTAAATTGAATTAAGAATTCTTCCTATTAGGAAATTTTATGTGCATTCAGTACTGAGAGATACCATCAGGCATTAAGCTGAACAGCTTGTAAAACTTCTTACATTTCTTTATCACTTAATTTTTTTAATTCGTTACCTGATTTATATCAAATGAGAAAAGAATGCAAATAAATTTTTAATTGGCTTAGTAATTTTGACAATGTTGAAATTATAATTTTATTCTTTTGTGGATTTTCCGTTTATTTATCACAATATACATTTCCCCCCCTCATCTGCATACTGTTCTAATGTAATATAAACGAATTGCATATTAATATAAAATACTTCGAACAGAGGAAAATTATAATTTCTGTGGTTTAAAAGTTATACATTATATTTTGTGTTATAATGACCACACAAGGTTTTACTATTGATGTGAGGCCAACAGGTAGCTGTTTGGGAACACTTTCTTTAGACTAAAGAAAGCTCATGCAGGATGCTGCCCTAACCGATATTGCTCGGACAGTCTCAAATTATAACTTTTGTTCCATTTTAACATGAACTTAAATATATTAAATATTTTGATACCTAACTATTGTTTCCTTTCTTTAACAACAGGGCATTTTGTAGACAGGCGATGGGCGGATTGGTGAGATGTTTAAGCACCGGGACCATTCATGTAAATGTCACACGATTGGCATTTGGTGGACAACAGTCACCAGTGTGCAAATATGATCTATGGCACAGTGTGCAGTCATCGTAATGCTTCCACCCTACAAGGTATACTTTGTCTGCAAATTATATGACGTGAAGAATGTGATTCCGACCTCAAAGCCAAGAACATAGCACATTAAAGTAATGTCTTCTGATTTAGTTATGATAAAGAAAAACTTAGACTTAAGATGCTGTATCTGGTTGAGCTGTACTTTTGTGCTCATAATGATCTAAATCAGGCGTGTCCAACCTTTTGACTTCCCTGGGCCACATTGAGGGAAGATTTGACTTCCCTGGGCCACAGTGAGTGAAGATGAACTGTTTTGGACCGCACATAAAATATATAATATAGTTAATGTATATGAATAATAAAACTTCATTTATTTTCTTATGTTTTTTATTATAAAATTAAAAAAGGGCAACATAAAACTAGTGGGATATCAAAAACTCGCTGAAAATCACATAATCATGTTGAAAGCTTATGTCCTAAACACGTAAACTTTACTATTTTATGGGCTGCAAGCGGCCGGCGGGTGTCCAACCGCATCTAAATGGGCAGGTGACAAGGTGTGATCTAATGGGACAGGTGACAAGGATCCCAAGGGCTCAGAGTTAGATATAGAAAGGGGATCCACTGGATAGCTTTTAGGGGACAGATGGAAGCCTTCCTTCAAGGCCATCCAGCGGGGTTCTTCAAGGTTCACAAGGTATGGCACTCCTGAGCATTTAACCATGGCTTAATATCCTATCCGACTGCGCTGGCCTTTCAATGTTCATCTGAGTTTCCTTCCATATCGAATGCTGGATAGAATTAGCGGCGACAAATCGCAACCCAGGCACATTTGCTGCTCTAACTTAGGAATATCAGACTGAAGTTTGGCGTACTATTGACTGAGCCAACGCCCTTTTTACCTTTAGATAAGAAAGACTAATTATATACTGTATATATATATTCTAAATATCAAGGAATCTCCCAAGATCGCCAGATGTTACATTCGTCTGGTAATATCTAGTTATGGTGCTATTTAAAATTAAGTTATAAGTTGTTAAATCGTTATTTATAGCATCGTTACGAGTCATAATCGGCATGGATCAATATATTTTCATCTTCATGGACTTCTAAAGAATACAAAGTACAAATGATGTCAAGGTAGCGTTTAAAATCCATCGTTTTAAATACTGTATATATTCTAGCTACAAAGAATTGCAAGATTATGTAGTTCATTAAATTCAGGATTATTACACTTTCAGTTACAATGCAGTTTACAAAGCAATTCATATTACCCCCATTATATGTAAAACACTACATCTACGTAAAAAAGAAAAAAATCATTAAATTGCTTACTCATTATATGCATAAACGTTGTAGTGATTTACTTACACATTACTGTGTCTCCTACTTTCACTCCAGCTTTGCGTAAGGCTGCTCCATATGCACAAACTTCTTGATACATTTGAGCGAAGGTCACTATTTCAGTCTCACGTTCTTCACCTATAAGTTTGCAGTGTTCAGAAGATAATTTATTAACTGCAACACGGAACGTCAATAAGGCGAAAACGATCGAAATGTCTTACTTATATACCCAATTCTGTTTTTACACAGCAGATAGGTTCCCGAAAAAACCGTGCAAAACATACCATGTCAAAAAACAGTGCTTATGAAAAAATAGATTGGTTCCAGACGTGAAAACCCAGTACAAATAATAAGTTGTTTCAAACAAATCGTATCAAAATCTTTAACTAAATCTTTATTTGATTTTTATTCATTTTAACACATTTTTTTATTTTTCAAACTTATAAAGATAATTATATGTACATATAAAAAATAAATTATCCTTCATAAAAAAATAACGTCACAAATTCAAGAATACAAAAGTGCAAAAAAAAATATGATTTACATATGCTTAGTAACTAAATTTTATTCGTGGTTACTTTCTGACAATAGACGCATTCGTTTGCATAAGACTGGAATTAAATCACTTTCATCGCTTGAAACATTATGGCCGTCGTGTTCAGACTTCAATGGTGAAATGCTCTCTGTGGCATGGGGAACTAAATTATCACGTGTTTCCAGTGTTTCTGAAGTTTGATTAGTTTTGACAAAACTCTGTACTGTAATCAATTGTTCAGATCCTGCTTTGACTAGATCTTTGTATAATTCTTGATAACGCACCATACATGTTTTCCATACATGACTTTCGTTCATGTTTAAACCGCTCAGCTCTTTCCACAATGGGATCATGTGTAAAAAAATGACTTTTCCAATTTTCTAGCCATTTGAAGCCCTTATTTAATTAAACCTGCAGTGAGTGGAACATCATCATCATCATCATCATCATCATCATCAAGCAGCCATGGACTACGGAGGTCCAACCAGACCGTGCAATTTAATACTCCAAGCATATCTGTCCTGAGCTACATCTGCTGCTTTTGGCCACTGCACATCAATTCTAACAAGGTCCTGTTTGACATTGTCTGCCCACCGCATTCTAGGTCTCCTCCTCTTTCTGAAGCCTTTAGGCACACTGTTCATAATCCTATTCGCCAATCTATAATTATTCATAGGGGCAACATGGCCAAACGGAGTCTCTCTGCACAATATGCTGCTTAAAGGAAGTTGCCGACTCCTTTGCCTAACCTCATCATTAGTTACAAAGTTGAACCACCTAATGTCCAAGATACTGCGTAAGTGCGGTTAAAGTTGATGGTTTTAATTCTGATAACATCAATCCAGCATATCTGATACAATCTAAATTAGAAAATTTCTTCCACACCTCAATAACTATTAGTGATTTATCCTTATCTAGTTTATCCAAAATGTATTGGAATGTTCGCATTTCGTAGTAAGTTTTAAATGTGGCAATTATACCTTGGTCTAGTGGTTGTATTAAGGATGTCGTATTAGGCGGCAGAAAACAAAATTGAACATTTGGGTGTTCCAAAACAGGATGGTCAGGCGCATTGTCTTTAATGAATAAAACTTTAAATTCCAGATTTTTTTTCTTCAAATAGTATTTAACTTCTGGAACAAAACGTTTATGGAACCATTCATTAAAAATTTCTTTTGTAGCCCACGCTTTTTTGTTTGCCATCCAATACTCTGGCAATTTATTCAAATCTACACCTTTCATTGACAGTGGTCTTAGGGATCGATTGATGAGCATCGGTTTTAACATACATCTCCTGAAGCGTTGCTGCAAAACAGAAAGGTCACACAATCCTTAGCTGCTTTAAAGCCACCAACAGTTTTTTGTGATTTTCCTACATAGTCTCGGCATATTTTTGCAAAAAATACCAGTTTCATCTGCATTCCAAATTTGATCAGGAGTGTATCCACCATCTTCAATGATTTGGGCCAATTTTGGGCAAAATTCTTTAGCAGCCGACTCATCTGCAGATGCAACTTCACCTTTTATCTTTACATTATGAAATGCTTGTCTTAGAAGAAATCCTGCAAGCCAACCAGTACTTGCAGAAAATTCATAATTTTTGTTTAACTGAGCTGATGTGGTTGGTTCCATTTCTTGTATCTGCTTATATATTCGTAATGCCATCTATTTGATGGTATTTCCGTCTAGAGGTATACTTTTTTGAGAGTTATCTTCTATCCACATTACCAATGCCTTTTCCATCTTCACTTTTACAATATCTCTCGTGTACGATGACGACTTAGTGCTCAATTTTGTTCCAGAAAGCACAGATTTTCTAATAGCATCTTCATTTTTCTTGATGGTTCTTACGGTAGCTTCGTTCAAACCAAAATATTTACCTATGGATGTTGAACCTTCTCCAGTTGCAAGACGATCTAAAATTTGGATCTTAGTATCCAAAGAGATAGCTTTCCTTTTCTGCTTTTGTATAGTTTAATTATCCGATATCGTGGTAAGGTTTACAAAAAATATTTGAATTGTAGTTAATGAATCAGATGACAAAGAATTGCAAATTACCTATCAGCAAAATTTAATAAATTTATATTACGCACACAAGACTTCAAAAAAAATTTTTTTTTCGATTTCTTCTATTAAATATCTAAACACTTCTAACTTTAAACAAGATTTCAGAGACCAAGACTAACGTATGTATTGAAGATAAAATTGAGGGGAATTCCCGGAACTCAATGTTGCCACTTTATTACGAATGAAGTAGGTTTTGCACAAATTTTCTATAAAATAGAGGATGAAATAGAGAAAACTTGTTCTGTAGTTATTAATGTTAGTGCAGTTTTTGGGGGGGATTTTAGTGCGCAAAATGTGTATCTATATACATTTTCAAAGTTAAAACTACTCAGAAAAATGTGACTATAAAGGTGGCATCTTTGTCAAAAATGTAAATTCTGGGAATTTTATTAAATTCAAATGGAGCTAAAAAGCTCCATTTGAATTTAATAAAAATGATCAAATGGACCGTTTGAACCGTGTTAGATCAAAATAAATCATGTAAAAGGAGAATTGGAATTTTTTTTCTACACCGTGTTAAATCAAAATCGTGTAAAACAAATCCGTGTAAAAACAAAATTGGGTGTATTTAAATAGTAACAGCCAGACTAAGTATAAATCTTACATATTACTCAAGTAAAATGCATCTACATATATGTTCAAAATTTAATACAATTTTTAACATTCACTTCACATTGAACGAAATGTTATTCTGTATAGTTCGGAAATTTTTCTACAATTTTATTAAACTCAGGTGCATATAAGTAGGGCCCTGCACGGATGTGGATATCCGCATTTAGATGTTTTCAGTGAATAAAAAATTAATCGTAAGGCGATAAAACCGCGGTTAAAAATATAGCGAATAAAGTCTCGTATTTGATAAGATGTGCCGAAAAAAGAGCAAACATTTATTGATGGCTGACATGAGTGAAAAACTTCTTGAGATAATGTTAAATGAAATCTGATTTGAAAATTCAATGATATTCACATGAAAAAGGAAAATAAACTAGAGAAGGACTCAAATCGCCTCTGGCGCATATAAGAATCTTGTTTTCAAAGAGAATGAAGTTTTTCCTTTAATTACTATTTCATTCTTCAAAAATTTTAATTTGAGGTAGCGGATGATGGGAAAAATGCAAATAATATTTTATTAGTAATTATCGAAAATAAAAGTATTCGTCTTTTAATTCTTAAATCTATAAAGCTGCATTTCCCACATCTTTCTCAGAGAAGTAGATAGATTATTGCTGTCACTGGAATATTTCTTAAAAACGATCATTAATTTTTCATATTATTTGTAAAACTCGATAACAGCTCTGCTGTTTCATCATTTCAGTGATCTGTACATATATATTAAAAAACTAAGTATTTGAAAAATGCGAATTATAGTATTTCATTAGTATCAATCAAATTAAAAAGGAGTTTTCCAGTTATCATTTTCAGCGTTTCCAATGGAAACTTCATGGCGTTCACACTCCACCACCAAAATTTCATATTTTTATCATTAATACATCGTTGCAATATTCTGTTTAAAGTTTTGAAATTTTCGAACTTTTTCACCGTTAGCGGGCGAAATTATAGTATTTGAAAGATTCTGAAGGTACGAATCATAATATTTTATCAATTCCTATCTAACTCTTAAAAAAGATTTTTTTTTCATTTATATCTAAATACAAACAATTATATGTTAAAACAAAAAACTTGTCTTCCCCCAGGGTCTAACAGGTCAATTCATTGTTGCCAATGGACACATCATGTCGTTCATACTCCACCACCAAAATTTATAAAATTTCTGGCTTAAATACGTCGTTTGCAATATTTGTTCGGAAATTTGGAATTTGAAAATTCATACACCGTTAGAGGACGCAATTACAGTTTTCGGAAGATTTAAAAAATGTGAATCATAATATTTTATCAATTCCTGTCTAACCCAAAAAGAAATTTTCATTTATCTGTAAAAACAAACAATAATGTGCTAAAACTAAAAAAGGTGTGTTTTTCTACCCCCTCTGGGTCTAAGGGGTCAACTCATTGTTGGCAATGGAAACTTCGTAACCTTCACATTCCACCACTAAAATTTCAAATTTCTAACGTAAATACATCGTTTGCAATATTCATTTGAAATTTTGGAATTTTTAAAATTTTCCACTACTAGAGGGCGTAATTATAGATTTAGAGATATTCGAAAAGTGCATATCGTAATATTTCATCAATTCCTATCCAACACAAAAAGAATTTTTAATTGATCTCTGTAAACAAAAAAAAAAGTTCGATGTCTACAGACGGACAGACAGACGACAAAGATCTTGTTGTCATTTTACTCTCGTTATCTCGTTTTCTTTGAAAACATGAAAAAAACAAATCCACTGTGATGAAGTCATAAATTAAAAAAACTTATCCAGTGTGAAAGAAAAGATCTTTTTGCTGACGAGGCTGAATATAATTTCAAAAAAATTAACGGTGTGTTATGTAGAAAGCGAATTAAATATCTGTCGAATGAAAATTTCAGTCTGGAGGATCACGAAGCTTTAAAGGAGAGTTACTGGGTAATGAAAAGGAGCGTCTTCCCATAATCGCCGATACCTGCAAAAAACAGAAATTAATTCAGAAGATTACCACTCATGTTTCACTAATGAATTTGATCCTGCTTTTAGCGATTTATTCGCGATTTATTTTACATCCTTTAATCATGAGTTTTAAGTATTAACAATGATCGTGTTGTAACGATAATAAATAGGCAAGGATAATGACTCATATATACGAGAAACTTGTGGCGAGAAGACTGGACATTGTTCTGCTTTACGTTTAGGCGAATTTGAGGTTAGAACAATTCCTCTAATATCGACAAAAGTTAGCATAATGATAAGAATATAATGCCTCTAATTACAATCATAATGATGATTTCTCGACTCTAGATTACAGAAAATTTAGAGACTTGGATTTCTGAATGAACACCAAAATCAACAGGATAACATTGCTTCTGGGAGATAAGGATAAAAACGGTTATAAGTTGGGAATCCTTAATAATTTGCCATTCAAAAAACACAAGAGCATTAAAGAGATGTTCCAAAGGTCGTTTTCCTGTTTTCTGTCCAAAATCTGGATATGTCTTCAGTGAGTATTTGAACTTGCAATGTCATAAGGAATTGAGTGGATATTGGTGAAAGGAGAATTTTAATTTTAATATTCTCCTATATTTGATATTGCTCCATACATATTTAAGTCCGATGAAGGAAAGATCTTAGTTATAGCAGGGTTTGATTGTATGCTGATGGATGTACACAGTGCTTCTGAAACATTATGATGCGAATTTTTCAATAATTACTTTTTCGATTCAAGAGATATTTGTCCCAGAAGAAAGAACCATAAATGTCTAATTTCAATTAGGTGTGATGGAACGATTGTTGCAAAGAATTCGACGGTTCAGACAGGCCTTTGATGAAAATAAGAACTGATTTTTGTTGCACAACAATGCACCTGTGCAGCGTTAATTGTTCGAAAATTTCTTTCTCTAAAAGAGCCTACATAAGATAAACCACTAACCCTATTTACCAGATTTGGCTGCGGCTGACTTCTTTCTTTCTCTTTCCGAAGTAAAAAATGAAGATGAAAGGGAAACGATTTCATATCATAAAAGAAATGTGACCGACCATCTCAAGGTGTAATTTTAGAGAAATTTCAAGAATGCTTTCAAAGTAACTAGTATACAGGATGATTCAAAACTTATCGTTCAAATTTCGTGGGGAGGTAGGGAATACGTCAGGAAACCGATTTCACATAGGAAAGAATGTCCGCAAATGTACGCATGCGTATGTAGAGGGCGCTGTGTGTACCCAACCAGTGTACAGCTCGCCTGACCACTCCCGCTGTCATCAGTGTACGAGCTGACTTACTAGTGATAAGATGAATCGTTTTACGCATCAAGGGCTAGCGGATATGCATCTCGCATATGGGGCAGCTGGCGAATGCGGCCGCCGAGCTAGGCAAGTTTACGAAGACCGATACCCCAACAGAAGAATACTGCAGCATCAAATGTTTGCACGTGTGCATCGCAATCTGCGCGAAAGTGGTTCACTGCGCAGCAACATGCACGATACGGGGAGAAGATGACTGGCGCGGACTGTCAACGTCGCAGAACAAGTCCTACAATCCATCGAAGATAATCTGAACACCAGCACACGAGCTATTGCTCAGCAGCTTGGGGTCTCTCAGTCAGCAGCGTGGCGGATACTGCACGAGGAACGTGTGCATCCTTACCATCTGCAAAGGGTGCAGTTACTGCATCCTGACGATTATCCGAAGCGTGTGGAATTTGCACAATGGTTCATGCAGAAAGGTGCCGTGGACCCCAGTTTTCCAGCTTCTGTCCTTTTTACAGATGAAGCTTCATTCACTCGTGAAGGTGTGTTCAATACACACAATTCACATGTGTGGGCTTACGACAACCCGCATGGTACGAGAAGTCATGCTGCGCAACATCGTTTTGCCGTAAATGTGTGGGCTGGAATCATTGGTGACTGTTTGTTGGGACCTTACTTGCTACCGCCCCGATTGGACGGCCGGAAATACCTATTATTTCTCGAGACAGTGTTACCGACTTTTCTGCGCGCTGTTCCTGCGCAATTTCGCCGAGATATGTGGTATCAACATGACGGGGCTCCAGCCCATAGCACAATTGTTGCGCGTGATTACCTGAACCGAACATTGGGAGCTCGATGGATCGGTAGAGGTGGACCGATCGCTTGGCCACCCAGGTCACCTGATTTATCGCCCATGGATTTCTTTTTGTGGGGGGCCATGAAAGACCATGTGTACGAGCCCCCCGTCGACAATGAAATGGACCTTGTTGCACGAATAGTGGCCGCCGCAGGCATTGTCCATGATATGCCAGGCGTTTTTGAAAATGTTCAGCGGTCAATGCAACGGCGCTGTGAATCCTGTGTCCGTGTAAATGGTCGCAATTTTGAGCACCTACTGTGAACCTGTACTTTACCTTGTTGGAATAAAAGTCACATTCGTTACCACTTAACTGTACTGTTTCCTTGTGTTCACTTTACTTGTCCATTTTGTTCATGTAGATGACGTTTGCGGACATACTTTCCTATGTGAAATCGGTTTCCTGACGTATTCCCTACCTCCCCACGAAATTTGAACGATAAGTTTTGAATCACCCTGTATAGAGTTCCATGGTGATTTTTTGAATGATTTTCATAAGAAATTTTTTTTAACATTTGCTTTTGTTTTACAATGTCTAATGACTTTTCAGAAGCACTGTCTTCTGCACATAAGGGGGAGTTTGAAAGTTTTGAGAAATCTTGAAAGATTATACTAATAATCTCTCAGTCATGTGAATTGGCTATTGAATAGGTGTGGCAATAGAACTTGTTGTTGAGAATTAATCTTGCTTTAAACATGGTGTAGGCTTCCTTGACTACTGATCAAAGAAATGTTTCTTAGGTGTGATGGAACGATTGTTGCAAAGAATTCGACGGGTCAGACCGGACTTTGATGAAAACAAGAACTGATTTCTGTTGCCCCTGGGTTCGAGTCCCTGGTAAGGCATGGATGTTTGTGATGTTTTTCTGCTGAGGTTCTGCTTTACTCATAGATCCTTTACTATGGGGTTACAAACTTAAGGCTCTTGTCAGACCTCTATTGTAAGTAGCTGCTTGAGTGAATATTTATTAATTTTACAGGTGGTTTTCACGAGCCGAATATTTTCAGATACTGAAAAAACACTCCCCAAGATTTATCGGCGGCGCTGTGTACAAGTCGCCAGCGATCTTACAAAAAAAAATATATTCTTAACTGGAAACATCTTCCGCTTGTCGTTTTCGCAAAATTTGCTTTATAAAAACAAGAAAAAGCCAGCGGTTGAGAGAAAAAGTAGAGGAAGATTTTTCACTGTTCTCAATAAAAACTAAAAGAGTACAGATAAGTGTCCCTCTCTCTCTCATTGCTATATTTTCGTTGTGAGTCATAAATACCATCATTTTTCTGGGCATAAACTGCATATTAGCTGACCCTCAGCTGCATCCTAGCTTACAGAAAGTTTTCAATATAACCAATCATAAAAACGGCGCTGATTGAATAAAGTAGCCAACTGGGGTTATTTCCTGATAATTGCGGATTGTTGAGGACCAGAGCCTATGTAAAATTGTGCCAGGGGAAATAATTCTTGAGAAATATGTCTAAATACTGAAAATAAACACTTCATTTTTTATTGTTATTACATTTTTATACGCTTTATTGAAAAATTATTACATTTATATTTTTCTCATTACAATATTTTTGCTGACTTTTTAATATTGGAAATGAAAGGGAATTTTTTTTATCAAACTGTGCAATGAGGGTGGTGAGTAGGCGAGGGAAAGCACACCAGGTGCCAATATCTGTTGTGTGTCTCGATAGGCTTTTTAGCTTTTATTACGTTATTCACACCCAGAGCATTTTGTCTAAATTCCCCCGATGTTTATACTTAACGAAATGGTGTATTGGTTGAAATTTCACGCAAAGAAAAAAATAAACAGTTCATCAGAAATGTTTTACATTTTGCCTTTAAATTAGCCTATTAATAATTTTTTCTACTATATAAAGAATAAATCCGTATTAAACAGATCCAAATGATATTATACTAAAAATACTTAATACTAATTATCAGGTTATACTGTATTAGAAAACCCATTCACCTTCCAGTAATATAAGTACTCACTACTTGTTAAACATCTATGCTGGGAAAAAATTCCGAACTATTTGTTACTGTAAATTTTTTCAAGATTTAAAATACAATTGTTCCATATACTCTTCACATAATATAAAATCTCCCTGTAGATTCCCCGGTTTAACAGGATCATTATAGATTATACTATTGCTTTAAGCATGAATTAAAATCATTATTATTATTACTGGTACACTGTATCACCTCGCGTTTCAATGCGCTAAGATTAGCAACGGTTCGACGGAGGATTAATGACATGGAATTATTTTATTTATTCTTTGCTTCAACAGAATATATGACCAATACTCAAAATCGGATAGACTGACATGTTCCCGATAGTCGCTATCCAGTGTTTAATATTAAATGAAGCGCAACTAAACTCAGTATTGTATTTGTTCTGTTACTAATTATTAAAAGTATATAAATTATATAAGTATATACACAGAAAGGGTTGGGTTGAGTTGTTTTACTTCTGAGCTGCACTTTTTTTGCACACAATGGGCTAAAAGGTCAGGTCACAAGGACCCCAAAACTCAAAGAAGGTTGGGGAGAAGGGATCCACTGGATAGCTATTAGGAGATAGATGGTAGCCTCCCGTCAAGGCCATCTAGCATTTTTTAACGTGCACAGGATATGTCTCTCCCGCATATGGGGTTACTGTTCAATGTCCCATCCGACGAATGGCCATTCCATTTCCAAGCCCATTGGTGTTCCCTACTGACTTAAGCAGGCAGGGAGGTTTGCAGAGATAAATCTTAACGCTGGCCCAGCTGGGAACTATGTTACGAGCCTGGTGTGGTACCGATTGAGCTATCCCCGAAAAATACAGAAAGGACAATTTATTAAACACACCACTTAATAACGTGTGAGTCCACCTTTCGTTCTCACAACAGCAGCAACACGCTGTGGCAAGGACTCTACCAAGTTTTGGAAACGTTCAGGTGGTATCACAGTCCATGATTCCAGTACAGCTGTCCGTAAAATGGCTTGAATTGCTGGTGGTGGGTTTCGGGCTCAAATGCATCGTTCCACTTTGTACCGTAGATGCTCAATAGTCTTAAAAATCCGGAGAATGAGAGGGCCATTCGAAGATTGTGAATTCGCTGGAATGCTTCTCCAATCATTCCTTCACCAAAAGGGAGCGATGAGATGGGCTGTTTTTTGTTGAAAGAAGGCATCCTGCTGTGGGAAATGAATAGTCATGAAAGGGTGTAGGTGGTTAGCGAGTAGGTCAACATAGCCTTGTGCGGTGATTATGGACTCAGTATGTAATATAGTCCTAAGGTGGCCTAGGTAAAGAAGCCGCAGAACGCTACACCACCTCCACCGGCCTGTAACATCCTGATGAGTTGGGGCCATGGCAACTCAAGGCAGGATCCTCCATCACAACCTCCCATCAGCATGTTGTAGTTGGAACCTCGATTCGTGGGACCAAACTACCAGTTTCCACGGCCCATTGGCAATGTTCCCTTCATCCACAGCCCGGTGATGTGCTGTTGACAAGGGTATTCAATGTGGGCATCAGTTGACACTGCCCAGTTGTGCTATCCTATGTCAAATGGTCTTTGCACAAACCTTTGTAGTTGGCCAGTCATTGAATGCTGACGTTATCATCTGAGCTCTGGCCCTCGGTTTCAACGTAACAATACGGAAAAGGCGGTGCTTATCTAAAACATCAGTGGCCGAGTTAACGTATTTTGCCAGTGGCTGCAGGTTTTGATGTAGTCCTAGTACACACGTGTTATGGTCCCACACGAAAATGCCAGAAGTTTTGCAGTCGCGGATGTAGAGCACTTCATCTTATCATACCAACTATCTGCCCACAATCGAACTTGCTCAGGTTGTCGTATTTACCCATCATGACAGTCGCAGGCATACTATAAGTCGGGTAGGTAGGTATCTGATCTATTTATATATTGCAAGAGGTTTCGGCTGGCCCGGTATTGTATCGAAATAGGGCAGGTTTGTGGATGGGTGCGTATCTATAATTAATATTGCTTTCAATGTTGGCTGATACTACTATCTCATGCATTATCAATCACAGATTATTCGTCTGCCTGCACTACTTTTAGCAAGTGTCACGTAATTACGAAAGCATTCCAATGATATATGTTACCTGTATATGTGCAGCTACTACTGAGCCTTTTCACCGATTTCTAAATTATATTTATTTAGTTTTTTTTCTATTAATCTTACCTATAAGAAATAAGGCAACTTCATCGTCTCTGTATCTGAGAACATTTTCAGCAAAATTGAGCCTGGCACCTTTGAACCATTGTGGCCTATCTTCAAATTTTGTACTCAAATTCACTACCTACAAAAAATAAGATTTCAAAATATTACAAATTAATCTCTAACTCAGGCATTTCAAACTCGTTAACCACCGAGGGCCATATTAAGAATTATATATTAAATCGCGGGCCGCAAAACAAAAAAAAAAACAACACAAATGGAAACAAAGATGAAGCACAGCTTTTATTATAAACAAATCAATACATACAAAATAATAATACACAGAATATAAACATATTAAAAAATACATATGTATGTAGGAAAGTTTCTTTTTTCCAATTTAACATTATTTAAATAAAATAATATCATCTTTTTTTTGAAGAAACTTGGCAACGCTTTTCATTAACCAAATTGACTCATTGCCATGCGCAAAGTACGTATATTTGAATGACCTCGAGACGTGTATTAGGGTGGGCCGAAAAAATTCAAAAATTGTTTTTAAGTCGTAATACCGCGGAAACGTTGCGAATTGGGGAGACTAAAAAGGGGTTAAAAAAGAAATAATATCGTTTTATATCTTCCGGTCGCGCATGTGCTCTTAAGTTTGCCGAAATTTGGAAAAATTCACATTTTTACGATAATTTTTAACATTTTTAAATTAGCCTCTTCCCTAATGTAATAGCTCAAATTTTTATGTATTAGAACCACAGAAAATAATGTTTAAATATTATTTATTCCATCAACATCTTCCGGTCGTGCATTGCCTTCAAAGTTAATGAAATTTTGAAAAAATTTACAAATAAAGGTAGATCACAGTTCAAGGAAAAAAAACACTAACAACTTACATGTTCTTTATATTTGTTCTTTATTGAATACAAGTTTAAATGTTTAAAAACAAATTATTTTAGACCATTAGTAATATTTATAAACAGATTTTTTTATTGAAAAAACTAAGTTTTTGTATGAAGAGTCGTAAGTCCAAGAAACTCATGTTGAACAATTGAACATCACCGTTTTCACTCATTCTTAGCTGAAGGTACTTTGAAATCTGATTTATGGGCGAAGTTAGGCATGGTTGACCTTGACAGCAGAGTCGTTCTGATAAAACCATCCCTAGACTCAGCTCCGCAAACTTTTCCTGAAGCTTCTGTCACGAGTTTCACACATCGTTCAACTGCCTGTGTGTGAACTGGGAATGTCTTGAATGTTATATCCCAATTAGGGACTGAGTCAATTTGAATATGTAATTTAATCTCATCGTCACTGATATCTTTTAATAATGGGGGAGAAGATAAATCACAGTCCATCCAGTTAATTATTTGCGAGTAGTCTTGAGCCTTGAAATTGATTTTTGGCGGCATGAATGTTCCGATAGTTGTTCTCTTTTGATCTAACTGTCTCGCCTTTAGAATTCGTCGAAGTCCGAGCTCTCTTATGTGTTTTGTATTATCTTGTGTCATGGCTAACGTTAAATGTTCTGGATGAGCGAAAAAGTCATTTCGTTCGATCACAGGGTCGACAATATTACGTAAATCTTCAGGCAGGTACCTTGAAGATTGTATTGATTGGTACACAAGTTTTGGTCCCTTTGTAAAGTATTTACTTGTTTTAATACTAAACCACACTGGTATGTATGACTTCAAAATAAATACAACTATTTCTTGAAGTTCAGGTGTGGGACTTTCTTCACTTAAGTACAATCTGAGAGTTCGATTTGCTGTTGTCAACCACCTCGAGTGTGACAAGGGACCAGGATCTCGTACAGCCAAATCCTCTTTACAGTTTCCCGACTTTATTGCCATGGAAATATCGAATAGATATTGCTGATCCTTATTTAGTATACTTCTGTCTATTGTGGGGATCTGACAGCCAATACTCTTGAAGCCAATCACTAGACGTTTTTCGCAGCCACTTAGCTTTTCACCGATTGGCCCTCTCAAAGATTTCGGACCCGTTGATTTACCGTCTAGGTATTGAAACAGATGCCGGAATGGCAGTTCATTGAAATGGAGAAGGCAAACTGCCCATTGTAACAGTTTCCCCAAATGTATTTCGATTCGGCGAATCAGACCGTTTTTCCAACCTGTATTAACAGCAGTGCCATAACATCCTATGACAACTAATTTTTCAAGAGAAATACCACGACCAGAAAGATAAGAAATAATAGTAGTGACAATATCTTCAGAACTTCCAGAAGTTGGAGTAACATGGCCGATGTAGACTGAACCAGGTTCTTGAATTAGCGAGTAATGCCCTTCCTTTTTTACTCTACGGAACCTTTTCGAATGAGCTAGATCTACCACTAACGTGTCGTCCCTTCCTCCCATCCAAATAGAGACCTTGTAGTGGAAATTCGTCAGATTTACTACACAATTCAGCCCTAACATTTTGTTTTCCTCTTCTTATTTTGTTTTTGTCTATAACATGGGAGATGTCAGAATCGGTAA
The DNA here is from genome assembly GCA_038380435.1 of Ryuthela nishihirai. Taxonomy (NCBI): domain Eukaryota; kingdom Metazoa; phylum Arthropoda; class Arachnida; order Araneae; family Heptathelidae; genus Ryuthela; species Ryuthela nishihirai. The sequence continues at coordinate 28,399,998 of JAWZYU010000028.1, read as the reverse complement.
TTAATCCAACGTCGTGGTGACCCGAGCGAGTTACGACGAGCGCGAGAATTTGTTAGATTTGACAGCTGTTGCACGAGCGGAAGACCTTAACCGATTTGAACCATTCTTTTTTCTAACTCATTATCGGTTCGAGTAAGAGTCGACTAGAGCTATTACATTTAAATATTGACAAGATAAAAAATTATCGTAAAAATATAAATTTTTCCAAATTTTGGCAAACTTTAGAGCACATGCGCGACCGGAAGATATAAACCGATTTTATTTCTTTTTTTACCCCTTTTTAGTCTCCCCAATTCGCAACTTTTCCGCGGTATTACGACTTTAAAAAAAATTTTGAATGTTTTCGGTCCACCCTAATGTGTATACATGTCGGAGCCCGATCGTAGAATTGCTCATATCATGAAATGCCACTATTTCATGAAATGATCGGGCATTTCATGATATGAGCAATTCTACGATCGGGCTCCGACATATACATTTATGCGCAATAGTTTCCCTTATATATAAATGGAAATGTTTTCTGAAATACGTTTATTTAATTCATGTACCGTGTACGTACTTATAATTTTAATTAAAGAATCCAGTGTTGTCAAAAGTTAAATAAACTTATTGGTTATCAATCTTGGCGGGCCGTAGAACAGTTCCCGGCGGGCCGCATGCGGCCCGCGTGTTTGACATGCCTGCTCTAACTAAATAATATTTAAAGTTCTACATATTACAACTGGGTGTACGACAACTGGATGGAAGACAATTGGGTGTATGAGAACTGGATGGAAGACAATTGAGTGTATGACAACAGGGAGGATACGACAAATGGGTGGACGACAATTGGTTGGATAAGACAATTGGATGGATGATAGCTGGATGGAAGAAAATTGGGAGGGTACGACAATTGGATGTAAAAAAAAAGAAATCAAGAGATAATTTGGGATTATAAAGCCTAATTCCAAAATATTTACTTCAGAGCAAACAAACTCAACACTTCGCGAAAATCAGTGCAGTCCCGCAATCGACAAAACGAAGTTGTTTAAGAAAACAGCATAGTCGATGTTTATATAAATCCTCTTTAATTCAACCTGGAATAAGGAGAATGTTTAAACAAATCAATTTCTTCCAAATGGAACAATCCAAAATGAAACGACAGTACTAGGGAAACCAATGGAGTAACTATTGGGATCTTTCTCTCTAATTCTTAATTCAATAAAGAATTCATGTCTATTTCTGCAACCGACACTTCACTATAAGAGATTTTTTCCCCTTTTTTGAAACTCTCTGTTCTAAACAAATCAAATGGCAATGAAAGAACACACTACAGGAAACATAACTGTATGTAAATATCTGTATTCTCACTAAGCCGTCTTTCGAGTAAACGTATTTTCTAACGTTCATTTTATTCTAAACGAAATAATGAGAAACCAAATAAATGCATTACATGATACCAAAACGGCTGATATCTTTGTCGATTTTCGCAAAACCGACTTCTATTAAAATGGTTGTATATATTTCAATTCCTTTCTGTTCCTACTAAACAAAGCAAACGGAAATCAAAGGAATTCATACAGGTAAGTAAAACGTTCAATATTTACATCTGTTCTCGGTAATCCGACTCTGGTTAGAATGGTTATTTATATTTCTATTCATTTCTTTTCCTTCTGAAGGAAACAATTGGAATTCAAAGGAATTCGTACAGAGAACTGAAAAATATTTATCTTTCTCTATTCATTTGTGCTCCTCCTAAAGCATGCAAGCCAGAAATCAACGGAATTCTTATAGTAAACAAGAAAAGGAGATATTTATGTCTTCTCGATAATCCGACATGGTTATCACGAATATTTCTATTCATTTCTACTCCTACTGAACGAAACAATCGGAAATCAGTGGAAACCATTTAGGGAAATGAAACAGCTCATATTTACATCTATTCTTGATAATGCGACTTTGGTTACAACGTATTTTAATACTTGCATTCATTTTTGCTCTTTCTAAACGAAAAAATAGAAAATCAAAACTATTCGTACAGGAGACTGAAACTACCATTCCTCTTCTCAAATGATTCTCGGCCGGAATGACAACTGTGTTCCCTAGCAGTTATATTTGTGAACAGTCATTTTCTCGAGGAAATTTTATCAAAAACAAATTTCGATCATAAATGACAGAGGAACATTTCCATTCAATACTAAGGACTAGTAATGCTGATTTTTAAAATTGATTTTACTAAATTGATAAAAATTATTAAAAAATATGAAACCTCTCATTAATATCTTTAAAAAAATGTTTGTTTGTTTTTGTCTGTAAGAGGTTTTGGTATTTTTTCATATAATTAAATATTATTTTTACTTGAGATATAAATAATCATAAAGAAATGCATATAGAAATAAATATTTTTACAATAATTACTCGCCATAAAAAAATTTAAAAGATTATTTTTGTACTTATTTTGTTCCCTCCTAATCCCTATAGTGTGGCCCACTTTTAAATTCCACAGTACTAATATGACGCACATACAAATTCCACAGTTCTAATCTGGTCCACTTACAGATTATACAGTTCTAATGTGGACCACAGGATTATCAACAACATATGTAATATCAGCTGTTTAAGCTTTATTTATGAATTGATTTGATTTACGATTATTGGTTTTAGAAGGAACAGAAACGAAAAGAAATATAAAAGTCCGTTTTATTCATAACGGATTATCGAGAACAGATGTTAATATCGGCTATTTCAGTTTTTTGTATGCGTTATTTTGATTTCCAATTGTTTCCTGTAAAAGGAACAGTTTTGAATATAAATATAAAAATTCCTTTCCACAAGAGTAGGATTATCGAAGACAAATGATAATATAAACTGTTTCAAATTCCTGAATGTTTTTTTTTTCCGTTTGCATCTTTTAGGAGGAGCAGAAATTAATAGAAATATAAAATTCCGTTTTAACCAAGATCGGTTTGTTGAGAATAGATATTTATATATAATTTTCAAATTTACTGTATGAGATCCTTTGATATCCAATTCTTTCCTTCTTTTACATTTTTAGAAAAAGAAGAAATGAACAGAAATATAAAAATTATTTTTAATCAGAATCAGATTATCGAGATTTGTTATAAATATGGCCCGCTTTATTTTCCTGAATGAGTTCCATTGATTTCTGATTGGGGAATTTAGTAGGAGTAGAAATGAATAGAAAAATAATATCCGTTATAACCAGAGTCGGATTATCGAGCACAGAAGCATATATATGATCTCTTTCAGATCCCAGAGTAAACTCCTTTGATTTCCTGTTGTTTCGTGTAGAATGAGAAGAAATGAATAAAAATTACAAAAATCCGTCATAACCAGAGTCGAATTATCGAGCACAAAAGCATATATGAGCTGTTTCAGTTACCTGTATAAATTCCTTTGATTTCCGATTGTTTCCTTTAGGAGGAAAAGAAAAGGATACAAATGTAAAATCCGTTATAACCAGAGTCGTATTACCGACTCTGACGGAACAGATATAAATAATCGGCGTTTCACTTACCTATATGAATTCCTTCAATTTCCGTTTCCTTCATTAGAACGAATAGAAAGGAATTGAAATATAAAATTCTATTTTAACAAAGTCGGTTTAACGAAAATCGATATAGATATCGGCTGTTTCGGTATCATGAAATGCATTTGTTTTATTTTTCATCATTTCGTTTAGAATTAAATCACAATTAGAAAATATGTTTAATCGAAAGTCGGATTAGTGAGAATACAGATATCCGACACAGTTTTATTTCCTGCTGTGCGTTCTTTAATTGCTATTTGCTGTTTAGAACAGATAGTCTCAAAAAAAAGAGGAAAAAATCTCTCATAGTAAAACGTCGGATTGCAGAAAGTAGACATGAACTCTTTTCTGAATTAAGAATTAGAGAAAAAGATCTCAGTAGTTACTCCATTGGTTTCCTCTAGTGCTGTCGTTTGATTTTGGATTGTTTTATTTAGAAGAAATTGATTTGTTTAAAAAGTATTTTTATTCCAGGTCGAATTAAAGTGATTTATATAAATATCGACAATGCGGTTTTTTATAAACAACTTCGTTTTGTAGATTGCTTGACTGCACAGACTTCCACGAAGTGTTGAGTTTGTTTTCTCTGAAGTAAATATTTTAAATAAGGCTTCATAATTCGAAATCATCTCTTGATTTCTTTTTTTTTTCATCTAATTGTCTATCCTCCCAGTTTTCGAATCCATCCAATAGAAATCCTCCATCCTCCCAGTTGTCCACCTAATTGTCTTCCATCCAGTGGTCGCTATTCCATTAAAACTTTGATAAACTGAGAATTATATAAATTACAGAAAACCATACTAAATTTTAAAATCGGCATAATGGTGATTGCAGACTATTGAAATGTCCCCTCCCTGTTCATTAGTTGCTAAATCAAACTGTCATTTGCACTTTCGTTTGTTCGTATTCGCCGCGATCATTCCGTTTTGATGTAGTCATTTAGGAATGACTTTCTGGTGAATTATTTGAAAAAAAAATCATTAAACAGTGGCAGTATGTAAATTGCAAGTGCTAGTTTTATTTTCTCAGATGTACTTAGCTGTAGAGAACACTAAGAAGTTGGAACATTGATAACAATCTGTAGTGCCACAGACGAAGGGTTAACAGATAGGCGTACAATGACTACACTGGCATAAAATTTTATGCGTGAGTGGCAGTGAAACTAACATTTCCGTTTCAGAGAGTGCTATTTATCCTTTTTGAATCGTTGTGCCTCTTTCTCATTTCATTTTGAACAGCTGCGGAGTTTGCAGGATGGGTGCCACTACAATTTACACAAGTTGCCATCTCAACTGGGCAGTTGAAATCTCAATGTTTCTGAGTGCCACACAGAACACAAGTTGTTATACAGCAAGCTGTGCTGCCATGGTGGTATCTGTAGGGCAAAGAAAACAGACGTGGAGGATTGGAAATTCATAATCATACCTCGCATTCAGGACCGGATCTAGGGGAGGGGGTAAATTTGTTAGCAGTATGAATAAGTGGGCAATGCTTCACCCCTTTCAGACTGCTAGCATGGGAAATAGAGGCAAAAATTATTAAATTCATTTGCATTTTGTGCATTTTTTCAAGAAATTTTTTAAAGACAAGTATGACGGAAGGGGAAACGTTATATTGCATGGAAATCTAGCCCTTTTATATTTTACTGGATCGATTGCGTTTCTTGCTCCCCCTCCCACTTTTCCGATTTATTTCTATATCCGGGCCTGCACGAATTTATCTTATTTTGATGGTGGTTGATGTGTGTGTCATGTCAAAAATCAAAATCAGTAAAAAATCACAAACTGTATCAGTCCAAGTCATATTCCCCTTCGAAGAGAAGGGGAAGACTCTTTTCTCGTTCGGAGTGTGATGGGCCTCTTTGGTTTGGAAGGTCGGATGTTTGAGGACAGGAAAATGGCCTTCCAGAACTGAAAGTGGAAGGCTGCAAAGTTGGAGAGGAAGTCGGAGGTGATACTGATGGTGACACTGATTGACTGAAGCCTCTGTTTACCTGATACAAGATATACTTAGCTGCAGGCAAGAAGGAATCAAAAGGTGAAACATTGATAAACAGTCTGCTTTACCACAGTCATTGGCTGCTAGGATAACATCCCAACAGCCAATGACTGAAGAAAGACACGAAAGGACTTCGACCCATTTACTGGGATCCTCGGATTTAATTACCAAAGACACGATTCGTAGTGAACGGTAACTTGCAGTCGAACATTTAGGACCCTGTTAACCAGAAGCCCTTTCAGCGTGGTTCCCTCGCTACGAACAGGTTCCCATATCCAGGGGCTCAGTGGCAACTTTATTTTTAACATTTAATAACTTAACTATTTTTGCAAAAATCATTTCAATTTGTCGAGATTTGATATAGTCATTACATAAACTGCTCCTAACATGTTTATTTATCTTGGTAAAGTTTAATATAGCAAATAATAAACTTTCGCTTGATTCCTGTTTAAATTAATTTCTCATGTCAATTATTTCAACTGGTATTGTTTCGATTAAATTACTCCACATTCCATAATTCTTTATACAATGAATACTGAAAATAAAAAGTTTCATATTTTTCAGAGAGATCATTAATTCATTTTCAATAACTTTTTTTACGAAAACTTTATTTAAGAAGTTAATTACTAGCTATGAATTTGACTTCCCATTTTGATAAAACATGGATCTATTGTTTAGCTTTTTGTTTATTAATTGTATGAATATTATTGCAAAAAAAAATACCCCCTCAAGCAGCTGCTTGCCACAGAGGTCTGACAGGAGCCTGCCAGTTTATATGCCATAGTAGAAGGTCTGAGAGGATGGCAGGACCTCAGCAGAAAAATGACACATACATCCATGCCTTACCCGGGGTTCGAACCCAGGTCCCGTAGATCAGTAGCCAAGCGTGCTAACCACTCGGCCACGGGAAAAAACTAAATTAAACTTAGAAAAAAAAAGCCATTGACCAGAGAAACTGCGAACACACAATACAAAACTTGAGAACACGCAACTCGTGCAATTAAACATGCTTTCTTGCTCAATAATATTAAATATTAATATTGAGATATTTATAATGAACAAGAAAAATATAATTCTGTTAGTTTAATTATCCAATAACTAACCTATATAAATTAACCTAAATATTTTGAGGTGGGGATGGCTCAGTCGGTAACACGCCAGGTTCGTAATCCGCAGTTCCTAGTTCGAGTACCATCTGGGTCAGCGTTGAGATTTATCTCCGCAAAACTCCCTGCCTTGCCCACGATCAATAGGGGACACCGATGCGCTTGGAAAGGCCGCCATCTGTCGGATGGGACGTTAAGCCGTGGCACTGCGTGTGGAAGCACCATACACTGTGAGCGTTAAAGAACCCGCTGGATGGTATTGACGGGAGGCTACCATCTGTCTCCCAACAGCTGTTCCAATGGGACCCCTCCCCCAAATTTCTCTGAGCTTTTGGGGTCTTTGTGATCTGGCAATTTAGCCCATTGTGCGCAAAAAGGCCGCTCAGAGGTAAAGCAACTCAACCCAACCTAAAGATTTCAATTCATATATTTTAAAACAGAAATGGATAAATCGTAATTTTGTTCATATATGGAGTGGTAATATTAGGTAAATTTCTTTTCCGTGCTTTGTTATTATGAGTTTTTTTTATAAGTTTTTTAAGACTCGATTCAAATGAGTCTCAAGATATTATTACTACGCTAATTAACAACCGGGCCACGATTTTATTACGAAATACATATTCAAACTTCGCAAACATATTTTGCTTAAAATTTCCATAATAAATTATTAAAATGTTGCTTTCAGCTCGTTTTCTTAAAACTCAAGCAATTGCTTTTACATTGTTGTCTGTAGACATCAAACGACTTTCTTTTAGAGATAAATTAAAAATTATTTTTGGGTTAGATAGATACTAAAAGTATGATTTCCGTTTTCCGAATTATCCAAATTTTAATAACGCATTCTAATGGGGTAGAAATTTGGAAACTGGCATAATTTTAAATGAATATTGCACACCATCAATTTACACTAAAAATTAAAAAATTTGGTGGTGGAATTTGATAGTTAAAAGGTTTTTATTGATAGCGATGATTCGCTGTCCCTTATCTCCAAAGGAGACGGAACATGGAATATTTAAATTTTAAGACAAACGAAAAAATATTATTGAGATATCTTCTCACTTGATGCTGGTATTAATAAAATATTATAATTAACATTTTACGAATCATCCAATAATTTCTCTGTTGTTAGCGGGCGCCAAATTTGGAGAATGGGGAAACTTTCAACAGAAATTGAAAACTATTTATTTATTCTGGAATTTCGAAATTTTGGTGGTAAAGATGGTCAAGGGGTTTAAGAGCGATAGCAATGATTAGCCCTCTTAAACCCAGTGGTTTGCAAAATTGCACCATTTCGCTTAGAGTTTCAAATATTTCCTTTTGTGCATACGTTTTGTAAAGGTGCCAATTATCTGCAGTTTATGGTATTAATAAAATATTACTATTTGCATTTTCCAAATTATTCATTAGTTTGAATTTCCATAATTCGACGATGCAAAAGTTGGGAAATAAAATAAACTCCAGTCCCCTTGGAAACGAGTATTTTATATTCGGCAGAGGCAATATATTATTTTTCTAGTTTTAATATCATTTGTTTAAAAAAAAATCATTTCCTTTGATCATAATTATACATTGCATCATAGGAAATGTGAATATTTATTCGAACATAATTAATGAGAAAAAAAAATATCCGTACCTCATCATATGGCTTGGAGTGGATAATATTAGCTAAATTCCACATTTCTTCCCAGAAGTCAGAAATATTATCAACAGACCACTGATGCAGGTCCCAGTAATCATCTACAGGTTAGAGATAAAAATCAAGTCTCGGTATAGCAGGTTAATTTCAAATATATATATAAAGATCATAATAGCTTGAAATTTCTCACAGAACTCTCTGATAATAAACCATCCAATTTAGAGAAATCTGAATAAAAATCAATATTCTAAAATCCATAATTAATACAATACCAATATAACGGATTCTAAATGTTAGAAATGATACATAAGTGATTTTCGAGATAGGTAAGAGGACACAAAGTCTTATATTTTCTGGATTTTATTTTGTTTTCAATTATTACTATTGTGGAATTTTACACTGACGTGGAAAATTTTTCGTTTTCCGATTTCAACGAGGAAAATTGTAAATAAAGTTAGATAATAAAATAAATTTCTGCTAATCATACACTTTGATAAAAACTTTAAAATAAATAAAGGAATAATTTATGCTTCTCTATATAAAATTCTGTATATCAGTTTTTTTCAATTCAATTTTCTTTAATTATTTACTTCTTGAGAAGAATTCAACGGTTCTTTTATGCGAACCATCGACATAACCTTTGAAACACTTAACATGCGCTTTTGCATAAACCCAAACTGTCCACTTCCAGATTCAAAGGACGAGTTTCTATGATATGATGTATTCTCTTTATATAATACAATAGGTTTTCGTTTTATTTCCCTTAACCCAAATTTAAACTAACACTATTATACCTATCCTGCCTGGTAATTTGAAAAATATTAAAAATGTTTTTCATGAACGAATTACACATTAAAATGATTGACTGGTGTATATATCCTTGTATATAATTAAAGGTTATTTAAGATTTCATCTGTTCTGTTATCTTAACGATTATTAGAACACTTGGATAATTTTAGACATAGAGACACGATTTCAGATATTTTTTTCATGCTGGGGCATTTGTGTTAGAATTGAATGCTTACTGACCTATAATATCAATTTTTCTGCATTATTAATAGTTTCGATTTCATTAAATCATCTTCCGATTTATTAATAGGGTTGGTGGCTTACAAACCAACCGCCTTGAGATCTAATCAGCAAGTTCGCTAAAGTTAAATCCGATAGAATATATTTTTGGTTGAATTAGGGCAGTGATCCTCATTTCGGTTTTCAATAATTCAGTACTAAATTTTGCAAAAAAATTATTTATATAGTAACTTAAAATCACCATCCAAATGGCGAAGCAAATTTAATTATTTCGCCATTTGTATTTTAATTAATTTTTAAACTGATAGAGCAATTTAAAAAAATGAAAATTGTGAAAAATGCTGATATTTGACAAAACTTTTTGTGATTAACAGGATTTTGGTAAAAGCGCGTTTTCGGAATTATATGTTTGTCTATAAGTAACATAAAACTTAGAAAGAGAATGCATTTACTGAATTTATATCATGAAAGGACGCAGAGTTTAATGATTCGATTAAAGATGTGTGTTGAATACATACTTTATTTATTTTAACTTTGCAAATTTACGTTGGCATGTCAAGATATTTGTTTTGGGAATATATAGCGAATTCAAATGTGTCGCGTGTCGCCTAGAACGCTTTTGTGAGTGCGCTCACAGGTTGTACTTTGGGGACCCCTAATTAAGAGGTTTCAGAACCGTTCTGAAATATTTCTTAATATCTTTCAGCAGCTTAGGCTAGGGTTTTTACAACAATGAATATTTATACCAGTTATCTTTGTGGATATGCTAAATGATATTAATAAAACAGTTTAAGGTTGCCTTGTCAAAGGAAGCTCTATTCCTTGTGGAGGGGTTTCCTGTTAAGATGAGCACTTTGGCCTTTATTTTCATAAAGTCAAGGACTTTATGCTTTTAGAAATAAAGATGTTTGGTTGTTTGTTTCAATCTATACATTGTTTTTACCTATTTACAACATTTCACAAGTATATCACAAGAGTGTTTTGGACAACTGTTGTTTCAATATTCCGTGTTTTAATTTTGTCAGGTAAGTATTTCAAAAGGAAATCTATTATTTACCAATTTTTACTCCATATTTCTTCTGTATCTTCTCCATCAGTTTTCTTATATTACATTCTGAAGCGACGGGATTGCACACCAATTTAACATTTTCAAAATCTTTCACCACCATTCTGTAAATTACTGCAAGGAGATTTATTTTAAACAACCTAACCAAATACAATAATCACAAAAAAGCAATATTTATCTTACCTCTTCTAAAATAAATTCGTTGATACGATAAAGATCAAATAAATAACATCTCTAAAACACCGTAAAATTATAATAACGTACCTTTTATTTACTACAGATGGTATTCAGAGATAGATTAATGGGGAAAATAATGGTGCACTTCCATGAAACGTTTTAAAAAAGCAACAGAAAACTAAAAACAAGATAGCAGAGATACTATATTACCAAAAGTTTTCGAATTTATCTATGTTATATGAATGGAAAAATCACAAAGTTCCTAATTTCGAAAAAATAATATTTTACGGAAAAATATCACTGGTGACTCGTGAGTTTCAAAAGTCATCAGGCCAGTAAATATATATAAAATTCACGCATAACTAAAAAAAAATTAGATTAATTAAAAATTAAGTCGGGGGAGATTTGAACCGCTACCAATGACGTCACCGTGGACGTACAAAAAACACACGATACAAAGAGGGCCGGATTTCCCATAAAACAAATTAGTCACTTGTCTACTGGTGCCAATGTAATAGGGGCGCTAATATTTCTTACATTTTATTTATTTAAGTATCAACAAAATAATGTACCTTTCAATTCTTAGCAGGAATTAAAAACTATTTCCAAATATTCTTGGTTAGAAACGGTTGAAATAACTCTCTCTTGCCGAAAGTGAACTTTTGAAGGATAATGATTGTGAGGATACATAGCGTGTATCAAACATATTGGGACCCCTTCATATTATGGGAATGGAAAACAATATTTAAAACTATTTAACTTTAAAATAAGCTTTTTACATAAAACTACCACAAAAGAAAAATTATAGACCTCAATAAAATTTATCCAAATCCTCTATTTCAAGAAACATTCGCTAAATATTTTACGTTATTGAGGTTGAAATATTTGACAGCAGATGCTGCTGTTACGTGCTTCCTAAACACTGTCTTCTCTAAGTTGATTAAAACTGCAAAGAACATTACTCAAGCTCTAAAGTCACATTTATTTCATTGAATTGACACATAAGTTTTGACGTAAATTCTTAGGACTAGCAACACTGCTGTTAAATGTTTCACCTTCAGAACTCTAAATAGCAAACAAAATGTTGCTCAAAAACAAGATTTGTGGAAATTTAAAAGATTTATTTCCCGTATGTTTTACAACAAAAGACTTATTTGAAAATTAGGGAATTTTGAATACAGATTTCCATTTACAAAACATGGAAACATGTCTCAATGCATTCATAATTTACAGTAATTTGTCCATTACTAGAACAAGAAACAGCGAGGAAGAAAAACATTTAAATTTGAACGTGAATAATTTGATTTTGAAATGCCATTGTATACTGAATATTATAAATTATATACTATACATAATATTAATTTATAGCATTAATATTTGCAGTAGTTGGTAAAAAAATTGTTATTCGTGTTTATCATTAAAATATCCGCATCCATTTCGATTATATTACTTACTTCAGGTTGTGAATGGAAAAATTAAAAATTTTTCTTTAGAAAATAAAATAAGACTTCACGTAAGCGTGCAAAATCGCTTCTTGTGCTAAGGCCGCATGAGGTAGAGTAATTCGGGTCTGAACACAAGTGATGCTCTTTCAACGAATAAAATTCGCCATTACACACATCATCATCATCATCATCCTCAAGCAGCCATGGGCTACGGAGGTCCAACCAGACCACGCAGTTTAATTCTCCAAGCATATCTGTCCTGAGCTACATCTGCTGCATCAGGCCACTGCACACCAATTCTAACAAGGTCCTGTTTGACATTGTCTGCCCACCGCATCCTAGGTCTCCCCCTCCTTCTGAGGCCTCTAGGCACACTGTTCATAACCCTATTCGCCCATCTATAATTATCCATACGGGCAACATGGCCAAACCAGCGGAGTCTCTCTGCACAATATGCTGCTTAAAGGAGGTTGCAGACTCCTTTGCCTAACCTCATCATTAGTTACAAAGTTAAACCACCTAATACCCAAGATACTGCGTAAGCATCTAGTTTCCTGTTATCTTGTTTACACAGCGTCCAAGTTTCACTACCATAACTAACCCTAGAAAGAACCAAACTATTATACAGTCTAATTTTAGTCTTTAGGTGTATACGCCTATTTCTCCACAATCTCCATAGATTCTTAAAAGTCCCGGCAGCAATACCTATTCGTCTGTTAATCTCATGCCGCACATCACCAGTATCAGTCACATAGCTCCCAAGATAATTAAACTGTGACACCTGCTCAAGACTGCAACCATTCAGATTAACTGAATCACAACCTGCCTGACCAATTTTCATCACTTTAGTTTTCTCTCTGTTTATAACCAAACCTACTCTACTACCAGTCTCATCAACAGCTCGAATGAAAGAGTTCATCTCATGAACATCATTTGCCAAATGGGGCTAAATCATCAGCATAATCTAAATCAGAAATTTTCGTATCTCCAGCCCATTTAAGGCCAAAATCTTTCCCTCGAAGTGAATTTCGCATAACATAATCAACAACCAAAGAGAAAAGGAGACAAAATGCACCCTTGTCGAACACCAGAAGTAATGCTAAACCAATTGCTACAAGACTTACCAACTCTCACACATGACTCAGTGTTATTATAGAGAGCTTTCATTATGTTAACTAACTTGTCTGGTATACCATATGATCTCACAATCAACCACAAATTATGACGATCAACAGAGTCGAAAGCCTTTTTGAAATCAACAAAGCTAGCAACCAAAGGTTTCTGAAACTCTAAACATTTCTCAAGAATCTGCCTAAGTGAAAATATCTGATCCACACATCCCCTACCACTTCTGAATCCACATTGCTCATCACGCAATTGCCTGTCAACCAGATTCTTAATTCTATTAAGCACAATCATGGAAAGAACTTTACCTGGAACAGAGAGTAGGCTGATACCCCTATAGTTATCACAAGAACTGCGATCACCTTTTTTGAAAATAGGGATAATAATAGCTCTGGTAAAATCTTTAGGAACCATGCCTTTATCATAAAGGTTATTCAAAATTTCAGTCATCCAAGTGATAACCAAAACATTCCCAGCTCTGAGCATTTCTGTAGTAATTTCATCTACCCCTGGGGATTTATGAAGTTTCAGTTTAGAGATAGCCAAACTAACTTCAGATTGTGTTATAGGGCCAACATTAAAGCTGCCAATGCATCTGTCATCATTACAAACAATGGGAGTAGAACTAACCACATTGTTTAGAACATCACTGAAATGCTCAGCCCACCTAGCCATGAGAGAATCCTCACCTTCTATAACCTTACCTTGTTTATCCTTCAATCCCTGTATGCCTGTCCGTTTTCTACCACATAAAACATTAACTATCTGGTACAGCTCTCTGCTGTTGTGCTGCCTAACTGCTTCCTCAGCTTTGTCAGCCAAGCTATCAAGCCAAAGATTTTTATCAGTAGCTAACTGATCCTTTACACGTTTATTAAGCTCTCTGTAATCTTTTCTATTAGGACTAGTAGGGTACTGATTAAGGACATTCCTGCAGTTCCTTCTTTCTGAAATAAGCTCAATTGCCTTATCACTTAAATAATTCTGCCTCCTCTGCTCCTTTTTTCCTAAAAGAGTACTGTTAGTCTCCAAAAAAGCCTGTTTAAAATGGCCCCATTCTTCCTCAACTTCAGTATTAAGCAAACCATGACCGTCATAATGACTAAGTAACCTATCATGGTAAGCTTTAGCTATAACAGGGTCATTCAGAGCTTCAGTATCAAAGGTAAATTTTTTAACTCTAGCACAACACTTTTTAAGTTTAAGTTGCAAGACACTTTTAACAAGGTAATGGTCAGATCCAATTTCAGCTCCCCTATATGCCCTGGTATTTCTAACAGAACTAGCCCATTTGCTGTTAATTAATATATAATCAATCATATTCCTATGCAGCCCATCAGGTGAAACCCATGTGTATTTATGTATGTCGCGGTGTTTGTAATATGTGTTAGTTATTCTGAAACCATTGAGTTTACTTACCTGTAGGAGACGTTGCCCATTGCCATTGCAGCTACCAATACCAAAAGGGCCTATTACTCCTCCCCAAAGGTCAGAGTCGGTACCAACTTTGGCATTGAAGTCACCAAGAACAAGGGTAATATCTCCTTTCTTGACAGAATTCAAAATGTCCTGAAGTTGTCCGTAAAACCTATCCTTCTCATCCTCATCAGCATCCTCAGTGGGGGCATAACAGCAGATAACATTCAAGTTTTTAATGCTTGTCTGAAATTTTGCTGTAAGAAACCTTTCATTAATGCACTCATATCCTTGTTATTACACACAAGGAATGTAAATTTACAAAATATCATTAGCAACATTATAACTCAAATCATATTAGTAAATGTTGTATCATATTTATATGCCTACATCCGGGAATGCACTCACGATTTAATTTCGGGGTTGTGGGTGGAGATCCAAGAATTTAGTTTCGGAAGGGGGGGGGGGGGGGTCAGGACCCCATGTTCTTCCTTGGTACGTCTCTGCTTATATCAACTCCCAGCAATACACAGATCAGTAGATTATGCATCAAGTAAAAAAATTAATGGTATTTTGCAGAGATAAAGAGTCCGTTCCAAAACCTTTCTTAATTTCGTAACTACTAATAACTCATATGTGCTTTTTTGTCTATGTTTGCCTCTCTTAAATACTCCTATTTACCACAATTTGAATTAGTCCAAAATTCTTTGAAAACACCAGTAAACTATTCTTAACAACCGTCATATTTTCTTTCGGTAGAATATTTCAAATAAGTGACTTTTATCGTATAATAGAAGCTGAAAAGTTATTTAAATAACGATTTTAATTTATGGCATTTTTTCATTTCGGTGTAATTACTGAGAAAATATTAAAGCATTTAGCCTGTATGAATCAAAATGTATGAAGAGAAAAGTTATTTTCCATGACAAAATATAAATGATTCATTCAATTAAAGCTTGAAAAAATATTACCTTTTACGATAAAAAGATCAGTTTATTTATTTTAACATTTGCAATACTATTGAAATGCATACACACATTCGACGATTAACGGTAGATCCATCTTATTACACTGATATATAAATAAATATCTAAATCCAGCAGTAGATGCGTCATTTAAATACTTAGTTCATTTATTGCTTGAATGAACATTTAGCGTTTATTTTCTAAACGTCAAAACTGTTTCACCGTCAAAATTTCTGTCACACTTAAACACATTACAATTTGTTATACAGTAAATTCTTATTAGCAGCCAATATGACGCCGATTACAGAGCCATTTCCTCCTTCAGGACAACGAATTAATAAGCAGCCAACACGAGTTTTTATTTGAATCTGTGGCATGAAATGTTAATACATAATTTTCCGAATACTAAAATCGCGGTGTTCATTTAAACTACACAGAACGCTGTAGAATCATTATGCAAAAAAAAAAGCCTTAATTAATATAATAGAATGGCTTTAGACAGCTCTTGTTGAAAATCCATATTTGCGGTGAGGTCTTCACACTGGATTGTCGTTATTATAAATTAAATTTAAAACTTATTACTGAATAGTAATTTGTTAACTAATGTAACAATATGTTCACAAAAGAAATATAATAAATATTACCTAAACTAGCCTGATTCTCTAAATTAAGTGTAAAATAAAAGCTATTTACCCAAGGAACCGGTAAATACTTCGTAGTAAAAGAAACGCAATTTAAAAACGAAATGGGTTTCTTCTTTTTTGAGAATGGTTATTTGTTAGCGTATTAGCAAATCTTTAATTTCAATATCGCATTTCTTCTAACGATGAAACAACTTTGCAGATGGATGGACGTGGGAACAAAGATCTTCCTGAAATCCAACAATTGATATTGAATATAAAACGAGACGTAAGTTATAGGTTGTAGCGAAACCTTTGCAGATGGGGAATCTAGTCACACTTTTGTGAAGAAATAATGACTGTGGGCAGTTATTTAACCAGTGGTGAAGCGTGGATGATAACAACCGAGAAAAGAGTGCGCAAATGTTACATCGAAGAGCCTCATTATCACTAATTGATTAATCTATCAATCACTTGTCAATAAACCGATTAGTTCATAGATTAAATATTTTTAGTCTATTGACAAGTTTTATAGTTAAATTAACCAATAATTTGTAAGAATTTTTTATATCAGGCTCAGTAACTTAATTGCTTCTATCCACGCTCTACCATTGCATTTAACTATCTCTAATATACATTGCTCGACATAGAAAATGCCACACCATGCACGAAATGCTCACCATGCACAAAAATGAGACGAAACTTACCATACATGTAGACAGGTTGGAAATAAGTGATTAATTTCTGAGGGATTATATGGATGTGATGGGCAGGAGACAATATAATGGGACCTGAGTTACTATGTCGTCTGACCGCCATGCTTGGCAACACGAGTGGAAAATGACTGTGGCATCGGGTGGAAAAGTTCCCGGATGATGTGTTGAGATATCGTGGACTATGCGTCATTGACATTTGTCCATAATTCATCGACATTGCGAGGGTGTTGGGCAGAGGCGTGAAGTCGTCTGCCATTGACATCCCACACGTTCTCTATTGGGGAGAAGTCTGGGGATCGCGCTGCCCAAGGCAGCACCTGGACACCTTGTAGGCACTGTATGCTGATGTTGGCAGTGTGGGGCAGGCGTTATCATGTTGAAACTGGGTATGAGGGATACAGTGGAAATACTGCAACAAAACTGGCAGCAGCACCTCATCGTCGTGCTGTCATTGTACCCATTATGCATGCGACTGGTGAACGGCTGTCTAAACTGATAGTGCCACAAACCCTGACACCAGGCTGAGGAGCCATAAGTTGCTCGCTCACGGATGGCAGCAAGATATGCCCAGTGACTACGTCGTCCCCAGACTCTCAATTGGCGATCGTCGGTGCTGATACGATTTACTGTATTACTGAATACATGGTTCCATTCATCCTGCCATGCATATCTGGTACAGCACCACTGAAATCTTGTGCGATTATGTGCTGTGTGAGTGACAGTTGTCACAATGGCTGACGAGAGCACAAACCTGCCTCACACAATCTGCGATTCACAGTCTGTGTCGACACAGGGATATCTGCAGCTGGTTGAACACAGCGTCGAATGTCATCTGCTGTGGATTGTGGCTGCTATGGGTTGCCGTTGAATGTCGCAATCAAGGCGTTCGGTCATCTACCGTGAGTCTGGTAAAGGTGTCTGGGTGACGATGAGACTCCCGATGACGTCAACCAGCCATTCTTACTCCTTGCACATGCTTTTGCCACCGAGATCTCTCAGATGCAGTGGTCCATACACTTAGATGAGGACAACAAAACTTAGCTATGCCGAACCGTTTTGCCTGATTGGTTCGCAACTGCATTAATTTCCATAACCCGACTGTAGACACATACCCACCTCTTTGCATGGCGCTCTGACAAATACTTCCTAATGTGGCATTTTCTATGTCGAGCAGTGTATATAGACGATTGTGAAGGGCTGACTGACTGACAGGGGATGACACTAATTCTAACTGTGATGCTGAAATGATGCTGATGATGAAAATGTGCACCTAAGGTGAACCCGAGTCATAGATCTCGTTAGAAATCCAAACTTTTTGACCTCTGACACGCCCTTTAAGGTCAAATAAAAGTCACACCAGGTCAAATCTTGATCTCACAGTACTGGAAACGTGAAAATTGATGCCCGGGGTGTTTCAGGATTTAGATATAGGAAACATTAAGAAATTTTGAATGCGGAGGGTCTTTCGAGGTCAAAGGCCATATTTAGATCTATCAGAGGTAGAGAGCTAAAATTTGGTTCCTGGGGACAATATGAGTCATAGATCTCAGAAATGTTGCGGAATTTTGGATGCAAGGGTCCTTCGATGTCGAAGGTGAAATACAGATCTATCTGTGTTAAAGGGCTAAAAATTGATGCATGGGGGTATTTTGAATTACAGATCTTAGAAATTATACAAATTTCGGATGCCATGGATTCTTCGAAGTCAAAGGTCCAATCGACATACCGGTGTTGGAGAGCTAAATATTTGCGAATAGGGCTATTTGAGACAGTGGAACTAAGAAATAAGAATGTTTAGATCCGGTGTCGCATTCATGGTCAAATAGGGGCAGAGTGACCTGCTAAAGACCAACCGGTGTTATTGGCAACGGTTGATTTCTAGTATTTCAGTGTGAATAAAGTAAAAAATCTAAAATGTACTTAAAATAATTAGGCAACTTTCCCGACGTAAGTTTTAATTAGAAGAAAGATAATATACTTTCCAAATTTTAGTGAATATAACAAATGTAGAAGCGTTTTACAATATAAAAAAAATTCCTTCTTCAACCAACCCTAAAATTCAGTGTAAAGCAAATTTTTTTCTCTGATAAATTTCCTGAATTATTTCGTATATACAGAGTGTTCCTGAATTCGTGGCCCAAACGTGAGGGGATGGTAGTACACACCGAACCTACTAATATTCGTCATAGAATATGCTGCCGCAAACTCAGTGAGGAGTCGGAAATGAAGGACAGACACGTTTCCAGAGTGACATTTATTGGAGATCATTACAACAAATGCTAAAACGCCTGCCCACCAACGTTGATACAGGCGGCACTACGGCGGAGTAGTGATTGGCGTACCTGCTCGTAAACACCGGGCTTGTCACGCACATTGGCGGCTGTGATGGACAGTCGGGCTACCAGATCCTCCGCAGACTGCATGTCTCGTACACGACACTTTTCAAATGTTCCCACAGAATGAAATCGATAAAGAAAGATTGGGCGATCTGGGTAGGATCACGGGATGGGACCCCCGTGTCCAATCCATTGGTTCCCAAATGTGGTATGAAGATGCTGACGCATGTCCATGCTGAAATGGGCGGGTGCCCCATCGTGCTGGAACCACATACGGGCGCGGATTGCGGCTGGAACGTCCTGAAGCAATTCCGGCAAAACCTGTTGCAGAAAAATACGGTACGTTCGCCCATCGAGGCGGTCCAGCAGTAGGTAGGGTCCAATTAAGTAGTCATGCACGATCCCCACCCAGACATTGACGGCGAACCGTTGCTGGTTCGAATTTGGACATGTACCATGGGGATTCTGGGCCGCCAACAAATGCGCATTATGGACATTCACTACGCTTTCACGTGAGAATGTTGATTCATCCGTAAAGAGCACAAGCGTGGTTAAATCGGGATGTGCTTGCTGCAGGATCACTTTGCTGCAGGAACCACTGGGCGAAATCCATGCTCAGGGGATAATCAACAGCTGTCAATGCCTGCACTCGCTGCAAGTGATAGGGGTGTAGCTCTTCTTCATGCAGTACTCGCCAGACACTGTTCCGATCACACCCAGCTCTGGGCGGCGGATCGCGTGCTTGTACCTGGGTTACCTGTCACCATATGCAAGATGTCCTCGCTCATAGCTGGCGTTCTGACCGTCTGTGCTCGTCCGGCATCATGTCAACTGACGTGGAAGGTGCCTGCCTCAGACAGCTGGCGGTGCAGTCGCGCAAACATTTTATAATTGGGCACACGGTGCATAGGATATATCTCACAGTAGAGTCTTTGCGCCTTCTACCATTGCCCTTGGCTACGCCGTACATCATGTGCATATCGGCTTTCTCTGCGTTCGTAAACTGCTCCATCTCGTGTCTGGTCGACGCTGAGAATTCTGGGGTTTGACCGATCCTGCACTTTTAAGCTGTGCCGCCTCGCCTGCGCCCCCTACCGGCACCGGGCTGCGTTTGCGGCCGCATAATCTATGATGAATGTTGGTGGGTTCGATGTGTACTACCATCCCCTCACGTTTGGGCCATGAATTCATGGACACCCTGTATATGTTTAGAGTTATATGACCATTATTGTCATGCCCACACACTTGCGATGGAACTCGACACGTTTGCAAACGTTACAATGGCGCTGTTTTTTTAAATGGGTTTTGAAATGGTTTTTTCAACTCGTCTACTCGTCTACAACCTTTGGATCCTTCAGATGACCTATGTCCAAGAAGAAGGACGTCAGAGGCAGGCAAGATCCAGGATCACTCTTCAATGAAGTATATCCTCCTTACACCAGCTAAGCAATCATGCGACAAGCACGTGCCTTGCATGCACGTATATTTGATTTCAATCCACGTGATCTTCCCACGTCCACAAACCTCAACTCTGGACCTTGGTGTCGAGCTGTTGTTCTATTCTACTCTTTGATGCAGCCAGAAGACCTATGGGAGTGCACTGGTAAAGGGAATAAAGGACATAGGCTTAGTTAGAGTTAAGTCTATTTGCCTACCTGAGTAGGTACACGCCAGTGTTTTGCGCTGGCCTGTCCTTTGTTAGTCAAAACTACTTAAAAAGTAGGAAAGAAAATGGCAAAATCATTTCACGGAGAAAGCTTGATGGAAGAAGATAAAAAAGTACCTGCCACGCTGGTCAGAGGGTGCCTTTTCCTAATACTCTCTCTGTTCCTCCGTCCCTCTCTTTTACCTCGTTTGTGTCGAGGTGCATGACCACTTGTAGAAGAATATTGCCTATTTCTAGATTTTTGTGAAAGAAACTGATGTTGCCACTTCCCGTTTTGTTCTGGCTGACTAAAGGCTATGTCTGCAGTTGTTGAATAAGGGTCCGAGGAGGCCAATAGAATTACGAATACTGTCATCTGAAAACTGTGCCCACACTTATATTTGTACTTGGTTATTGTGTTCATAATCTGATACTGGGTAAATTCAATGAATGGAGATACCGGCTCAGAGAGAGCCCTAATCAAATGAATGTTAATTGAAATAAATACGATCGCGAGCCATATTTTGGAGAGAATAACACAACGGTACCCCTAGGACAGGCATGTCAAACACGCGGCCCGCCGCGAACTGTTCTGCGACCCGCCAAGATTGATAACCAATACGTTTATTTAAATTTTGACAACACTGGGTGAAAATTTACAACTGGAACTAATCGAAATTCAGTACGATTCCGTATTGAAACAAAAATATATGAATGTTGGGATTCCACATTTTTATAATTATTTATCACCGGACCGATTTCCCAATGTGTTATTAGCAATTAAACGTATTTTATCTATGTTCGGTAGCACATATTTGTGTGAACAACTATTTTCCACTTTAAAAAATAATAAAACTGCGGAAAGATCAACAGACAAGCATGTGCAAGCAATTTTAAAAATAACTACAGCTCAACAAATTCAACCAAATTTTGAAGATTTGGTTAATGAAAAACGTTGCCAAGTTTCTTCAGAAAAAAAAGATATTATTTTATTTAAATAATGTTAAATTGAAAAAAAGAAACTTTCCTACATACATATGTATTTTTTAATATGTTTATATTCTGTGTATTATTATTTTGTATGTATTGATTTGTTTATAATAAAAGCTATGCTTCATCTTTATTTCCATTTTTTTTTGTGGCCGCCGATTTAATATATAATACTTAATATGGCCCTCGGTGGTTAACCAGTTTGACAATGCCTGACCTTAGAGTTATATTACTCATTATCCACCTCTCTCGCCTCAGTGTAAAGTAGGGGTGTATAACAATACATATAATACATGATTTATGTCGAATGGGTAGCCAAAATGATATGATTCGGCAACAGGATGGAATCCAGCTTGATTTAAAGAAACAAGTGTAAGGATGTTTCACCACCCAGATTATCTCACGTGACCCTTTGCGTTTTTTCTCCTAGGGAAACCTCAAATATATTGTTTATGCTGAAGAAGCATTTTTACACACCTGAAAGGAGACAAATACTCTAAATTCTTGAAGATAACAGTTTAAACATTCGCGTCGTATTTGAACATTGCAAAATAATAAATATATATATTTTGTAGCAATGTGTAAATTCTTTATACTTCAATATTGGGGGTATGCAGTGTATGTAAACTATTAATTATTTTTCTTCATCATATAAGATAGGAATTGGAGGTTTTATCGTGATCTCATTCTTCACGTTGTTTCTTAAAACTTATGCAAATCAGCTTCAGATGACAAGAAATGTACTGGGAACGGAAGAATCTAACATTATAATCATTTCTCGTATATATAAATTAAATTCATTAAGTAATTAATAATTTAAGTTAAATTAAATTAATTATATATATATATATTTAAATGTACAAGAAAAATACACTACGTTAACCAAAAGTCACTGAACTCTTAGAATCTTTTAGGAAATATTTGTCTATTGATAATCTTAATAACGTGTTGGGTCACTTTGATCCTGATTAATCTTCAATCTTACTAGGAAACTTTATGCAAGTTTCTGATTACAGAAATATTGTGCCACTCCTTCTGCAAAGTCTTTATTAGCTGCATGGTGGAAACGGGACGAACTGGTTTTGTCCTGATTTGACATTCCACTTTATTTGGAAGTTACAACAGATAATTGCCACAATATTCCCACAGCGTTCGTCGGAAGTGCACAAAGTGTCAAGAATGTCTAAAATAGATAGTGGCAATGAGAGCTCAAGGCAGAAAGAATAATGGATCTCATCTTAACAACGAATAAAACCTCCTACCATGACACTGCCTCATCAAAACTTAACCGCTGTGATAATGCAAGATGCCAGGTGAAGTTCTGGCATTCTCCACATCCATATCCGACCCTCACATTGGGATCTGGTGAATCGTGACTCATCGCTCCATAGAATCTGTTTCTACTGCTCCAGATAAAGCATTGCTATGCTTTATCTAGAGCATAAGTGACGACTCCATTCCGTGGTGTGATACGTATGTGGTTCACGTGCAGCAGATCAGCCATAAAAACCAAGGCCATATAGTTTCTAGGAATAGTGAAAGCACCATAGTGACTAGGAAACACGAAGCATGCTCGAAACCTGAAATTTTGATCTCGGATCAGAAAAAAGAATTCTTTGATAATGCGAGTATATAACAAGAGGACTTCATCATCCCTTTCCTCTTGATGATGATGTTTTGAAGAGCATTTGAAGTCTTGATCCTAGTCACAGATCATCAGAGAACTGGTAAAAAAATAGAAAATATTGCACAGAGATTTCCGAATGCCAATGGTGAAAATGACATGGACAAACTTCATAATGAATCTATTGCATATTCTTTTTTGGGAACAACAAGAAGTTAACAAATATGGATATTGATTCACACTAACACAGGATCTGAACACAAAGAGAATGATGAACCGATGTATTCAGCTCTTTCAGAACAGGAATAGCCCATGCTAATTTTGCGACACAACAATGCCATTATATGAAGAATATTCAGCATCCTAAAGATGGTGAAAACTTCACACAGCTCTACAGAATCTCTAGTGCTAAATGAATTGTTGCATCGCAGAATATTAAAAAAAATCACCATTTTTTTGTGTAACCCCAAGAAATTTCAATAAATAAGTGGCATGTTGTCCCGTGGCCGATTGGTTACTATGCTTGGCTACTGATCAAAGGGACCTGGGTTCGAGCCCCAGATAAGGAAGGCATGGATATGTGTGCTGTTTTTCTGCTGAGGTCCTGCCATCTTCTCAGACCTTCTACTATGGCATATAAACTGACAGGCTCCTGTCAGACCTCTGTGGCAAGCAGCTGCTTGAGGGGGTATTTTTTTTTATTTTATGTTAAGTAGTGCTCGGTTTTCAAACATGAAATATGGAGATGTGACATTGCTGACAGCTTATGTGCTCTGTTTTACATGGCAATTTTCAGAAAATAACTTTTTACTAGCTTATTAATAGATTTTTACAGAGCAAGAAATATGAAGGAGTGACATTTTTGATAGCTTGTGTGTTGTAGTAAATTTTCATTATTCGATATGGAAATGGCGATAAACTACCTATATTTATAAGATAGAAGCCGTTTATTATGTAAGATTCTTTTCTCAGTTGATTGCTTAACTTTGTGATGAAAATTGACATCAAAATATTATTGTGAACTCAAATTTGATATCTTACATAATTTTGAAATTAATCTTGGTGGGACTATATTGTATATACATAGCAGAAACTGGAGTAGCATTTGACAGTTTTGCTATTAATAACGGCATTTTGGTTTTTATAGGGAAGCGAATAAGGGGAAGAAACTCTAAGAAGTCAAAATATGATAAGATAAAATGCTGTCGTATAAAAACAAAACGAACGTGATTGCCAGCAAAACTACTACTCAAGTTGCTTTAATGCACAGAAAAAAAACTGATCATTTGCTTTATCGTTAACGTTAAATTTTTTTGTATTTCGGAACAATGATTCTGCTTTCCACTATAAAAAAGCATAAAAAATACACCTCTTCTAATGATTCACAAAAGTTATGTTTTATTCAAATTTTGGAATTCATTGCTGTGAGGATCTGTTTAGTTTTGTGTTTTTAATAATGAGAAGACGAATTTTAGGGCAAATTTTACGTAGAAGGCGCGTGCATTTTTTCGATTTACCAATCGGCCATTACTGTTCGACTTAAGTTTCAGATAAAATGCGAAACTTCCTGAAACCCTTATTGCTCACGTATGCATTCAACTTCTGAATTGTGAAAAGCAAAATATCATATTAAATCACTATATTAGTTTAGTATTAATTTAATTATATATATAGATGTGACAAAACGAACGATTTATCATGATTTACTTTCACTAAATTTCCAAAGTTCGCCATTCTTAAAAAATTTATTAGTCTTAAGGTATTATTAAACGCATCGTTATCTAATCGCTTAAACATGGTTGATTTAGTACCCCACCTGGCTTAACACATGGATTTCATAGCGATTCATTTTCAACAATGATTTCACAAATTTTTATTTACATATCTTTCAATGTACTTTATAACCTTGTAAGCTTAAATGAATTTATTTTTATCTAAGTTGATTTTATATGCTTAATTATACAATGCAGTCATAGTATAGAGGCTTAGTTTCAGTTTGCGAATTAATGTTATACTGTATGTCTTATGCTATTCAAGTTATATAATACAAAACTATTATAAATTAGAAAAATCAGTGGGAAAAAAGTTTAATATAATGCAAAATAACCCTTCGTAAATGTGATACTAGTATACTCATGTTGGCGTATTTTGTTAAAAATAGCGAATTTTATTTTAGCTTCGAAACAACCGATTCTTGCGATTAAGAAATCTTACCATTAGGAAGTCCACTTAGATGATGCTCTAATTCGTGGAATATATTGGCGTGCTAGGAATGGTTAAATAGTACTCTTTTTAATTAAGCCAATTTTCGTTAAGCCTTAATTATTCACATAACAAGTAAGTTGACGACGTTGAGTGCTGTTGCCAACTCAATTTAGGTAAAGTTTCTTAATATCCGATGATAGCAGAAATAATATTTAATTATGCCAATTTTGATCAGACGTGAATTATATTCGAAACGGAAGCCATGATTTAATACAGTATTATTTTAAACCGCAGTTGATCAACAAGAATGACTCATGATTAGGCTCATGATTAGGCACAAGAATGACTCATGATGGCTGAGGCAGAAATTTCTGAACAGATTCGAAGAACGAATATCTTCTAAAAGTCAGGCTTTCGCTAAGATTCGGTTTAGAATCATATAATATAAATAAGTTTTTCAATGTATTAATTTCCGAAATTTTTGGGTCTTGGATAGGAAGCTAAATTCACCTTTAAATGTCGCATGAAGATAACGAATCGAAAATATTTCTTCATGCGACCTTTGCCCACACCCACACTCACACACACATAAAAAAACACTTAAAAATCACTGTTCTGAAAGATATACACCTTAGCTGATAGGGGTATATCAGGGTTACAGACCATGTTAAAAAGTGCAGTGGAAGTTGTAGACTTGTGACATTCCAAAAAATCATTGAGAAACACTGTTTTTCGTTTTTATTTCCCACTGCCATACAGTGCAATACATATCGAATTATTAAACTTGCTTTAACTTTCTCAATGAAATTTCGATACAATATTAATTTAGCCGATCATTACCATAATACATTCAGTCTCAAATTAAAAAAAAATTAGTTCCGTCTACAATATATAACTGTAGAATTATTAGATTGGTAGGATCAAGAGATATTTTCCTAAGGAAATTAGGACTGATAAAAAAAATGGAAATAGGCTATCGGTATGCCAATCCACTTTAATGTGTCTATAGCTCAATCTCTTGCTCAGTCCAAAAAGGGAGATATATGAAAGAGAGTGCAAGGCCCCTTTGCGAATGATAGTAACCGAAAGGAAGGCAAAAAATATTAAACTTATTTATTACCCTATTTCTCAAAATATTTGACGAAATCACTAAAACAGAGAGAGAAACAAAATTGTACCGTAATGACATTCTGTATCATTTCCGTACGGAAATATATATATATACCCAACTTTTCCACATGGGTTACTTGGGTCACCTTTGCATATTTTTCTAGATCCGGATCTGGATAAATATGTCGTAATTACTGTATTTTTCGGGGATATTCGAATTTTTAAACGACTTGCGATAATTTAACGTATATAAGGTTTTTGATGAAATGTTTGAAATTATACTATAATATTTGACACATACGGTATATTAGAAATAAATTTTTCGGCATGTTGATTTTGATGGTTTTGCTATTTTATTCTAAGAACTGATAACTCCTATAGCAACCAACACGAATTCTAAGCCCTCAGCCTATCAAACCCTTTTAACGATAATAAAAGTTTTCTGATTACATTAACAAAATATAGAACTTCAGCAATTTAACATAATTAACTAGAATATATCGTTTTAACGCTATATTTTACTTTTTCGATTTAAGAAATCAGTTGGATTCAAGAGATACCATTATGATATTACTTTAAACTAAATTTATAGCCGAATCCTTTTGGCCGAATCGTCGAATAGTTTGAATTTTCACCGTTAGATGGTGTTAATATTGGAAAACGGCAAAACTTTAATACTGTAAATTGTTTTTGTGGGAAATTTGAAATCTAAACTTTAGAATAAGGTGATCAAAAGTCAAGATTCATTGAACAGCCAGGACCTGCTCCTTTTCCTTGGGGGAAGCGAAAAAATGAAAATTTTGTTTGACATAAATGCAAAATTATTTTCTGTGATAATATAATATAACTATTTTCATTTCTCATTAAAACTATTAGTTTTATTTTTCCTGCTAAAAGCATTAAATTTCTGAAACAAAATATTTTCTTTTGGAAAACAATTTTTTTTAACGAGAAAATAGCCAAAGGCAGCTGGACTTTCTAATTAGCAACAGTTTCTGTGTTATTTAGTTACAGCATTCAATAATGTAATAACATTAGAAAAATGAAAATTTCCTCCCATTAGCTGATAATTTCTAAATATTGCATTATGGGGAATGAAGACTAGGTTTTAAATAGCTATAAGGTTCATGCTTATATTTTGTCTCATGCCACACACTCCATCTGGACCTAAACAAGATGAGTTCGCGGTTTTCATTACATGCATTAATTTAAAATATCTTATTTGATGTAAGTATTCGATTTCGTCTAAGAACTGAAGTAAAAAACATGACACACTAAAAGTATCACACACTAAATCAAAACTACCATGAATAGATGGCTTACTACAGATTTTTTTGGTCTTCTTGAAAATTTAATAAAATGGACCTGACTGTTTTATGGTCGAGATGGGGTCGTTTCAAAAAATTCTGGAGCGCAAAGCATCTCACGATTTTGGGATCCCTTCTGTTACCAGAAATAAATTATAATAGATTATTAAATGAATGAATTAATAAATAACGCAGATTTACATTGGTGAACTTAGTTTTTTACATACATCAGCCTCTTCAGATATTGAATGCCCTTTAATATACATAATAACAAACTGAAAGAAAAATATTTCGAAGGCATTATAGTTCATATTCAGAAATTTAAAACAGTTTCAGAAATTTATTTCATTGCTATTAATTCCAAAGGTTTCATAAGTTGAAAGAATATTTAATTTACATTTAAAATTCCATTTGAGTGTAGCAGGTGGGGCGGGGGTGGCTCAGTCGGTAGAGCGCCAGACTCGTAATCTGCAGTTCCCAGATATGAGTCCCAGCTGGGTCAGCGTTGAGATTTACCTCCACAAAAATTCCTCTCCTTGCCCACGGTCAGTAGGGGACACCGTTGGGCTTGGAAAGGCCGCCGTCCATCGGATGGGACGTTAAGCCGTGATCCCGTGTGCGGGAGAGCCATACCCTGTGCACGTTAAAGAACACGCTGGCTAGCCTTGACGGTAGGCTACCATCTGTCTACCAACAGCTGTTCCAGTGGGTCCCCTCCCCCAACCTTCTCTGAGCTTTCGGGGTCCTTGTGCCCTGGCCATTTAGCCCATTGTGTGTAAAAAAGTGCCGCTCAGAGGTAAAACAACCAACGACTGTAGCAGCTAAATGTTTTTCTATTCAATTAGAGAGCGGGCTCTCAGCCTGAGCTCCACACTTTAATTCGGATTTTGGTTGAGCCCTTTGACTTATTCTTTTTCATTATAGCAAGAAGTGTGGAAAACTGGAAAAGTGTACTGTTGACTGTGCAAAATTAAAAAAAATCGATTGGAATAAAAAGAGCGAAATCTTTTCGTTAACTGTTTAATTTTTTTTAATATTTTGTTACTATGATTGATATTATAATTTTTTTAAAAATATGCAATAATGATGTTTATTATTACTTTTTCTGAAGCACCTCTTGCCACAGATGTCTGACAGGAGCTTATCAGTATAATCCTTCATAAATAAAGATCTTTGATGTAAGCGACACCTCAGCAGAAAGAAACAATAAACAAACATCCATACCATTTTCCGCGGCTCGAACCCAGGTTTCTTTTATCTCTAGCCCAGCGAGCTAACCACTAGGCCACAGAGACAGCAATGAGAGTTACATAACATATTTTAATATTTTCATAGATTTTTGTGTATTTTTAAGGCAGATGTGATTGTTTCACCTGACAACCATTAGTAACTTTGCTGAGTTGCTTGTATTATGGATGGTGGTCCGACTGATATTTTCTCTTAATGTCTCACTTCTAAAAAATTGTACTATAGTTTACTTATGAAAACTTAATATATTTCAAAAAAAGGGACCCGTTCTCGAGCCCTGAATAAAACGTGGATATTTTCTTGTGTTGTCCTTCTTCCGAGGTCTACCCTTCCTCACAGATCTTCTCTACGGCATGTCATGCTGACATATTCTTGTCAGATGTATGTGGCGAGTAGCTATTTGCGGGGATAATTTATATTTATTTCTTCGCAACAACTGTCTGTTGGGTTGTTTCACCTCTGAGCGGAACTTTTTTGCACACCATGGGATAAATGGCCAAGTCACATGGACCACGAAGGCTCAGAGAAGGTTGGGGGAGGGGACCCACTGGAACAGCTGTTGGGAGACAGATGGTAGCCTCCCGTCAAGGCCATCCAGCGCGTTCTTTAACGTGCACAGGGTATGGCTCTCCCGCACACGGGCCAACGGCTTAACGTCCCATCCGACTGACGGCGTCCTTTCCAAGCCCATCGGTGTCCCCTACTGACCGTTGGCAGGCCGGGGAATTTTGCGGAGATAAATCTCAACGCTGACCCAGCTGGGACTCGAACCTAGGAACTACAGATTACGAGCCTGGCGCGCTACCGACTGAGCCACCCCCGCCCCAACAGCAACTGACTGAAATAAGCAAAGGACGCAAAAGAAATGTGAATTTTTCTACCAATGTACTAATGACAGAAAATTCAAGAATTATATAGTGTACAAGAGTGGTTGAGCATCACTGCTGTTGACTACACAATTTTTAAAAATTTTGCATCTTTCATAAAAGATAAAAGCGTTTTGCATCCTCACTAATGCATTTCGGTCCATCAGGGCTACGTAGTCCTGACGTATTTAATTTCTACAATGGCGGTTAAGGTTTATGTTCATTCATATATTATACAGCCACCATACATGACACATCGTACCTTCACCAAATATACTTTCACATACACCTTTTTCCATTCTACTGGCATTTAATCACCAAGATTTCCTTATGTTAGCGAAATTGTTATCGTATACAAAACGATAGGAAAAACAGTTTAATCGACAATATGAAGGACAATAAAATATTAAGTAAATTCGTATTTGTGTGTAAAGAGCATATTATATTGTCGACTTCTACCACTTTGAAAGGGGCAGGGGTTGGCTCAGTCAGTAGTGAGCCAGACTCGTAATCTGTAACACCTAGGTTCGACTCTCACCTCACCAGCGTCTTGATTTATCTCCGCTAAGCTGGCACTCTGAACTTGGAAACTAGCAAGGGGACATGGAAGGGTTTCGAAAAACCACCGTCCGTCGAATGGGGCATAAAGACGAGGCTCCATGTGTAGGAGAGCCAAAATCTATGAACGTTAAAGAACACCCTGGATGGCCTGGACGGGAGGCTTCCATCTGTCTCTTAAGAGCATTCAGTGGGTCCTATTCCCCTAGCCTTCTATGTGTCAGTGTCCGTGTAACTTCCTCATTTAGCCTATTGTGTGTATAAAAGAAAGTGCCACTCAGAGGAAAAACAACCCAGTCCATCCATACAGGTAGAAATTGTTCGCCTTAAGGTAGGGGTCAAAACAAGACAGAAATATATTTTTTTATGTTCAATGAAATTATTGGTGAGCTGAAACACTTTCCTATGTTGATACACCAACATTCACATAATGGGACTAGTCCTAGTGACTAGGGGGAGGGGAAGATTGGCTCAGTTTGCGTCCCGACTGTACCTGCGTTGAAATTTATCTCCTGTTAACGCTTACCCTGCCTCGCTGAGAAAAGAGATATTGATGGGTTTGAAAAGGCAGCTGTCTGTCTGATGGGACATTAAACCATGGCTCTGTGTGCAGGAGAGCCACACTTTGTGCAAGTTAGAGAACACGCTGGATGGAGTTGACGGGAGGCTTCCATCTGTCTCCTAAGTGCTGTCCAGTGGATCCTCTTTCCCAACCTTCTCCGATTCCTTTGGGTCCTTGTAACGTGGCCATGTAGCTGATTGTGTGCAAACGAGTTCCGCTCAGTGTCAAAAACACAACGTAACTCAATGACTAGGAGAGTAACGAGCATTCACTAGAGTCAAAAACACAACGTAACTTAATGACTAGGAGAGTAACGAGCATTCACTAGAGTCAAATAAAGAGCCCAAAGTCTATTACAGTTTCAAAAACTAACATAACCTACTTCGCCAGACACCACTAAGATTTGACGCTCGCTTACAGAACGCGAGAAATACGCCAGTAATTCGCAAAATCTATGAAAAATGTCGTTTATAAATTTTAGAGCCCTATCAATCCAAACTCAATGAAGAGTCACTAGGGAAATAACTATATTTTTAAAGAGCCGCAGACAAAATTCTCCATTTAAAACCCACAAATCTAATCAGTAATCATTTGAAAAACAAACACACAAACAAACAAAATACCTTTTAATTCTAAAGCAACTGACTTAGAGCTTCTGACTTCACATCAGAAGCCTCAGCTCAGATTAGCTTCAGATCAGAAGCCTTAGAGCTTTTGACTTCAAATCAGAAGCCTCAGCTCAGATTACCTTCAGATCAGAAGCCTTAGAGCTTTTGACTTCAAATCAGAAGCCTCGGCTCAGATTAGCTTCAGATCAGAAGTCTTAGAGCTTCTGACTTCAAATCTGAAGCCTTAGCTCAGATTAGCTTCAGATCAGAAGCCTTAGAGCTTCTGGCTTCAAATCAGAAGCCTCAGCTCAGATTAGCTTCAGATCAGAAGCCTTAGAGCTTTTGACTTCAAATCAGAAGCCTTAACTCAGATTAGCTTCAGATCAGAAGCCTTAGAGCTTCTGACTTCAAATCAGAAGCCTCAGCTCAGATTAGCTTCAGATCAGAAGCCTTAGAGCTTCTGACTTCACTACTCAGCAGTTATTTAAAACGCTATTTTTATTTAAAAACTTTATTTTGTCTTTGAATAATTTTATCATTGTAATTATTTTAGTAATAAATATTAGTTTTGTGATTAAATGGAAATAAGGAAGCACTGTATTTATCAAATGGAAATAAGGAGGCATTGTATTTATCAAATGGAAATAATGAGGCACAGTATTTATCAAATGGAAATAAGGAGGCACTGTATTTATCAAATGGAAATAAGGAGGCACTGTATTTATCAAATGGAAATAAGGAGGCACTGTATTTATCAAATGGAAATAAGGAGGTACTGTATTTATCAAATGGAAATAAGGAGGCACTGTATTTATTCAAAGAGCCAGGGCCGGATTTACACATCACGCACCCCTAGACACCATAAGTGGTAGTGCGCAGTTATTTGGTCACTTTCTATTTTCTTAAAAAAAAACACACACAGTTTTCACAAACATGACAACTGGAAATAATGAATCGAAATGACCGTGGAAATTTTAATGCCGATACAAATTTGTTAACAAATACTCTAAAAAATATATCTAAAAATTAATGAAATAAATTAATATTGTCTGTCGCATATGATTTAAAATATTCAATGTAGAAAAACATTTAGGAATCAAATTATTCCTTCTGAAATTTAATTATTTTTACTTCCTATCTTTTTTTTTGGCTATGGGAATGACCTAAAGCTATATTCAAAGCTATCTAACATTGAAATAAGCCTTTTGTAGCAAAGTTTTACAGGAAATAATTAAAAAATTTAACAAGAAAAAATCCAAAATTTTGTTTTTTCACTTATATTTGGGCAATATATAAAAAGTTCTGGAAACAAATATTTAATCGCAGTGATAGTAATCGCAATACTTCACCTTAAATGTACAAGTCATTTACTAAAACAAATGTAATTTCAGAAGTTTGCGTAATTGTTTTTTAGTTTGCATCAAATTTGAAAGAATGTTTAGAACAAGCGTAACAGCAGCTTTCTCAAATATTTTTATCTGAATATATCATTTAATATTAAATGAATATTGTTTAAAACTGAGATTGGGATAAATTTGATTGAGATCTCTAAGACGTTTTGTGGAAATTTATGCAAAAGGTTTATTTTAAAGTTATGGAGGTGTTAAATGTGGTTTTGGATTAACAAATCATTTCGAAAAAAAATGTTAAATAAAAAAAATAATCTTGAAGAAGTTGCTTGCCACAGAGCCTGTCAGTATAATCAGTCATTAGAGTAGATCTGTGAGGAAGACGAGAGTTCAGTAAAAAATAAAACGTCGAACCCAGGTCCCTGTGAACAGTAGCCTAGCGCTCTAACCACTCGGTCACCGGAATGGCATTTGCATTTCCTAAATTTTAAAAGTTCTCTTTAGATTGGCAGGAGAGAGAATTCTTTGAATCGCTCCTCATCATTATCATCATAATCCTCAAGCGGCCATGTGCTACGTAGTCCAACCAGATTATACAATTTAATTTTCCAAACACATCTGTCCCGAGCAATACCTGCTGCATCTGGCCACTGCACACCAATTCTAACAAGGTCCTGTTTGACATTTTCTGTCCATCGCATTTTAGGTCTCCCCCTCTTTCTGAGTCCTTTAGGCACACTGTTCATAACCCTATTCCCCAATTTATAATTATCCATACGAGCAACATGGCCAAACCAACGGTCTCTCTCTACACAATATGCTGCTTAAAGGAGGTTGCCGACTCCTTTGCCTAACCTCTTCATTACTTACAAAGTTGAAACACCTAATGCCCATGATATTGCGTAAGCATCTAGAATCAAAATCATCAAGTTTCATGCTATCTTGTTAACAAAGGGTTCACGTTTCAACCATAACTAAGCCTAGAAAGAATCAAACTATTATACAGCCTAATTTTTGTCTTTAGGTGTATACCCTATTTCTCCACACTCTCCATAGATCCTTAAAAGTCCCAGCAGCAATAGCTATTCTTCTGTTTATCTCATGCCTCACATGACCAGTATCTGTTACATAGCCCCCAAGATAACTAAAATGAGACATTTGCTCAAGGACGCGATTATTTAGATTAACTAAATCACAACCTGCCAAAGTTTGCCTAACCATAAAATTCGTTAGGCAAAGGCCTAACGTATCTTATGGGAAATCTGGCCTTTCGAAGAACCACTGTTTCCGGCTCCTACCCTATTAGAGATTAAGGTAAACTTTGGTTGAGAATATTATGTTTGCAATCATTTGGTACTTGCAAATCATGCAAATTATTTGGTATTTGTACACAATTGTACTCTATTTAATATCTAATTTTATAAATCGTATACATTACAAAATAGAAGAGATTTACTAAAATGACATTGAAATGAATCAATTACTGAATGATGAAGTGAATCAATTACTCAAATGAGTGAAATTCATTCAATTGTCTTCAGTAGTTGAATCCGAGAGACGATAATATTATTTTTTACACTTGTTTCTTCCAGTATTGTCAATCTTCCCACAAAATTGGAAAATCTGAGACTTGATTATATGTTGAGTCTCAACTCAAATTCCAGTATTGTATCTTTTAAATATGTATTATTCTGTCGGAATGCATAATGAAGAAAGACAAATTTTGAATTTTAATTTATCAAATAAACAATTAAATATATAAAGAACACATGAATAGACAGAAATCTAATCTTACATTATTACACAACAAATATCTAAATGAAACTCTATATTTCACAGTTTGGTAAAAACACGCCTTCTGTTGCTTTATTTATTTGATTGTGGTTTACACATTTCAAATTGAAGATAACAGTAAATGTCGATGTGCAAAAATTGCAACGAAATGCTGTAATTTGCAGAGACTTATATCACACTGATTTGCATTGTGTAGATTTCTTTCTGTGGTAAGCGATTATTGCATTGGAGAACTTTTCACTGCTTAGTTGCTTATTGTGTTACAAAATATCGTGTAACATTAATTACTTGCTCGCAAATAATTTTATAATCAAAAATTGAAAATCATATGCAAAAGAACACAGTGAATATTTTATATATATGTATCTACGATATAAAAAATTATTTTCTCTCTTCTACACTAATATTCGATGTAGAAATTTGAGAAGTGAATTTATTTTCCGTGTTCAAAGAGTGAATGCCTAAGCTAATTATTTTGTGGAATATAATAATTCGGGCTTCTAAATGTGAAGAAAAAAATTAAATTCCTTTTATTTTTTCGACGATTTCCTCCGTCGTTGAATGCAGAATCCAATTATGAGTATTAAAGTTTCCATAAAATCTAGAACAGCAACGAGAGATATTCCCAGCCAAGCTCCAATATAACCTCCAAGGTAGCTGAACACTTCGACGTCCTGGAAAGAAATTGAAAGTGCATGAGCAAAGAGAAGAAATACTGATAATATTTGACTCTATTGATGTCTCTTTTAAATGAAAAGAATACATCAAAAGTTGCATAGATTTTCGATTGATCGTATAATATGCCACGCTAACACTAAATGGTTTGTACAAGACAATTCTCACCAAATAGGGTGAAATTCTACGGAATGACCGAAATATTTCAAACTCTAAAGTACGAACAATATAATGTCAGTATGGCATATTATATGATCAGTAGAAAATATCTGCATCTTTTTATGCATTCTTTTCTGTTAAAATATGACATTTAAATGTCCACGCAATTTGGTGGCGCGTATATAGGAGTGCCACTCACGGGCACGTTAAAAAACACTCTGAATGACCTTGACGGGAGTCTCTTAACAACCGTCCTCCAACCTTCTCTGAACCCTTGGAGTCTTTGTGACCTAGCCATTTAGCCCGTTATTCTCAAAATAGTGTCGCTCAGAGGTAAAAACAACCAAACCATGTCAGACTTAATAACAGTTTCTTTGTTCCGTTGTAGGCAAACGCAAATGTTGCTTTAATAAAACTAAAATAGCCGCAAGTGAAATTAAACCTGCCCCCCTCCCCCTCACACGAAAAAAGAGTAATATCTTTCGAAAGAAAAAGAATATTTTTCTTATTTCAGCTCTATTGTTTCTTGGAAACCTAGAGCAGGAAAACAAAGCGAGAAAAAAATTACTTAGGCTATTTTCCCATATTATCAAAATGCATAATATATATATTATTTTAGTTATATATATATATATTTTAAAGTTACTTAAATTTAAGATGATTTTAAATTTCAGAAAAAAATAAATGCTGTGGGTCAGAACGATATTTCTTTTGTAATATAAAGGTTAATATGCGAGAAATGACATAAACTGAAGTGCAAATTTTGTTGTTACAGATTCTATACCTCTGATGGAAAACATCAAATTGATTAAATGTGAGTGGGTAAATTTTATTCCGGTTAAAAAATTACTTCACATTTGAAATTTAGAGAGCAAATTACTCAAATTCACATTTTAAACCAGGGGGCGGCTCAGTCGATAGCGCGCCAGGCTCGTAATCTGTAGTTCTCAGGTTCGAGTCCCAGCTGGGTCAGCGTTGAGATTTATCTCCGCAAAAATTCCCCGCCCTGCCCACGGTCAGTAGGGGACACCGATGGGCTTGGAAAGGCCGTCCCGTCCGTCTGTCGGATGGGACGTTAAGCCGTGACTCCGTGTGCGGGAGAGCCATACCCTGTGCACGTTAAAGAACACGCTGGATGGCCTTGACAGGAGGCTACCACTGTCTCCCAACAGCTGTTCCAGTGGGTCCCTTCCCCCAACCTTCTCTGAGCCTTCGGGGTCCATGTGTCCTGGCCATTTAGCCCATGGTGTGCAAAAAAGTGCCGCTCAGAGGTAAAACAACCCAACCCACTTTAAACCTTAAATTACTCAAATACACACTTTAGACCCCAAGTTCAGCGGAAGGTGATAGTTTCAAATATTTGAAATTTAGTCTGCTTAATTTTCCTTTGACCTAGTTTAACAAGAATATCGTTTAGGTGTTTTGCCCATTTTAGAATTATGAAATTTCAAACTGGGGATAGACTCAAAAACTGGTTTACCTATAGTGTTAATATAGTTTTCTGGTTCATTCCTGTTTCACAGTTAGTCATTTCTAAACTTCAAAGAATTTGAATATGAAAACGCATTTTGTTGACCGAATTCGGATAAGAGTAAGTTAAATTTAAAAACCAGAAAAATTCTTTCTACCTCAACTTTTTTTTTTGTAATTTCACCTTGAACAAGGCCTAATCATGAATCGATGCTTACTATGAGAAATGCAAATCAAGAGAATGTTAAACAAAATTTAAAATTTTCAAATTCAACCGTGATGTATTTACTCTAATTAACTTTTAAATTTTGTCAAATTGAGATAAAAATGCGTTTTCATTTATATATTTAAATGTTTCGAAGTTTTGATCTTCGATAACTCCGAAACACATTTTTAAAAGTACAGACGGAGCTGTTACCGAATGTGTAGAAATTTAATGGAATTCCCCATTTACACCATTTGCAACTCTTCCTTAACTTTATAAAGAAGTAGTTATGCTTTTCATCACCTAGGGCTGGGGTGGCTCAGTCGGTTTTCACCGACTGAGCCAACCCCGCAGTATCTTTTCAGTATCTTTTCATCACCTGATATTGAGGTCTGTATTTGAAGATGACGACTTCTGGGTTCTTGATGAAGATGTCCACATTGCTGGTGCGTCTAGGGAATTGGAATATAGAAATTAAATCAGAATGCAATAGGCATATGCACATTTATTGCGTTATGTATGTAAAATTAAATGAGAAGAAAAATTGATTTTAATTCAGAAGTTATTAAATTTTACGAGAAACTGAAATATATGGATAATATACTGGAGAGTTGTCTGTTTTCACAAGTAAAATAGAAGATAAAATATTTTTGAGCATTAATTCAGCTACAAAGAATTTTTTGTTTATAAAGTACCAAACATATTGTTACGACAGATGAACGTACTGCAATGAGTCACGCCCATCACAAGGGCGTGACATGAACGCTCGTGTGCGCTTCTGCGTGAATAGAAATGGAACATAGAACCGATCTGAAGTATAAGAAAGATAGAAGTGTGTTGTTAAAATTGTGAGATCCAAAAGGAGACATCGTTAAGAGTCTGTGCACGATACTTTAACGAATAAATGTTTTTATTTAGTGTGTGCGCCGTACGTTGACTACTTTATTGGTATGGATTATATTGGTAAGTTAGTGTATAAAAAGGAAAATATTGTCGTCTTGTGCATGGTGATCAACATATAAAAATAACTAGTTCTGAAAAACCAGTATACTTAATCAAATACACAAAACTGCGACTATTAATTTTTTATATTTTATTTAGTTATTTAGGAATTTAATGATTCTCCTGAAAGTTTATTTTTGTATTATTGTAGAGTTTCGTGCCGGTTGACTTAGTTTCTTTATAAATGATTTTATCCATGCTTTTGTAATAAATTACATTGTATTATAATATTTATTCATATATTTTTACTTGAATTTACGTTCAGTTTTCATTCATTCCTTTTAATTTAAAACAAATATCATACAAATTTAGGGCCGAAAATAAATTAAATAAATAGTAAAAAACGACAAAAGATCTTTCAATTGAATATTTATCCTTAAAGTTGAATTTATTTTCCCCTGTGAAATGTGACCTATGTATAACATTGATATTAACAAGATAGATTTATGTTTGAAACATGAAATACTAGAAATAATTAAAATAGCGTAGTTGTTCATAATGAAAAAATTAATAAGTAGGTTGGGTTGTTTTACCTCTGAGCGGCACTTTTTTGCACACCATGGGCTAAATGGCCAGGTCACATGGACCCCGAAGGCTCAGAGAAGGTTGGGAGAGGGGACCCACTGGAACAGCTGTTGGGAGGGAGATGGTAGCCTCCCGTCAAGGCCATCCAGCGTGTTCTTTAACGTGCACAGGGTATGGCTCTCCCGCACACGGGGCCACAGCTTAACGTCCCATCCGATGGACGGCGGCCTTTCCAAGCCCATCGGTGTCCCCTACTGACCGTGGGCAGGACGGGTAATTTTGCGGAGATAAATCTCAACGCTGACCCAGCTGGGACTCGAACCTGGGAACTACAGATTACGAGCCTGGCGCGCTTCCGACTGAGCCACCCCTAATAAGTCGGTATCACTCTAGCACTGTGCATTTCATTTTGTTTTGCTGAGGAGTGAGTAGCTGTGTTCTAGACATGTTCACGGATTTAGGGTACATTGTGGGATCAGGCACGTACCCAGGAATTAGTTTCGGGAGGGGGCGGGGATCCGAGAGTTCAGTTTCAGAGGGGGTTTGAATATTTAATTTCGTGCGGGGAGGACGCTCTGGGAATTTAGTGTGAGACTGAGAATAAGACTTGAGGAGGTTTTCCTAATTACTAAAATATTCCACAGGGAAGGTTAAATGGTATTCAATATGGAATAAGATTTTATAGTTTTTTTAA
Organism: Ryuthela nishihirai; assembly: GCA_038380435.1. NCBI lineage: Eukaryota > Metazoa > Arthropoda > Arachnida > Araneae > Heptathelidae > Ryuthela > Ryuthela nishihirai. The sequence goes on along the minus strand of JAWZYU010000028.1, from coordinate 28,360,238 downwards.
ATTTATTTTTAGTGTCCGACATAATATAAAAAATAAATAAATAAATACCCCCTCAAGCAGCTGCTTGCCACAGAGGTCTGACAGTAGCCTGTCAGTTTATATGCCATAGTAGAAGATATGGGGATAAAATAAAATTATACAAAGATACCTCTTTTGGATTTCAAAGCAGGCAGACAAGTTTGAGGACCCTCCCCCCTTCTATGGGTACGTCCCTGTTGAGGGTAAAATGTTTTTTGTAGATTTTCAAAGAACTTCTTTCAAGAGTCAATCAATAGGATAGAAAATTTTGTTATCCCTCGCTTTGGCACTTATGTTGCTAAGAATATAAATTGCCTACATCAACGTCAAGGCAAAGGAGGAAAAACGTTTATGCACCTCTTCTCAAGACTCCTTGAAAGATCCGCAAGATAAGGATAAAAGATCAGCTAACGCAACTCCTGCTTACAAAGTCCTTATATTGCTTCTGTTCTGGGTTGGGTTGGGTTGTTTTACCTCTCAGCGGCACTTTTTTGCACACCATGGGCTAAATGGCCAGGTCACATGGACCCCGAAGGCTCAAAGAAGGTTGGGGGAGGGGACCCACTGGAACAGCTATTGGGAGACAGATGGTAGCCTCCCGTCGAAGCCATCCAGCGTGTTCTTTAACGTGCACAGGATATGGCTCTCCTGAACACAGGGCCACGGATTAACGTCTCATCAGACGGACGACGGTCTTTCCAAGCCCATCGGTGTCCCCTACTGACCGTGGGCCGGGCGGGGAATTTTGAGGAGATAAATCTTAGCTGACCAGCTGGAACTCGAACCTGGAAATTATAATTACGAGCCTGGCGCGCTACCGTCTGAGTTACCCCCGCCTCGCTTCTGTCCTGAAAATGATCTAAATGGCCAGGTCATAAGAATCCTGATGGTTCAGAGATGAGTGGGGGATCCACTGTACAGCTCTTAGGATATAAATGAAAATCTCCCATCAAGACCACCAGATATGATATTTAAAGTTAACCAGCATACACGTCCGCATTTCATTAGAGTGTTACACCCATAGAATTTTGTTTTCTAATGCATTTTTTTGAAGGAGAACACGTATTTAATACTCAGTCGTAAAGGACATTATTTTTATTCGTAAAGCCAACTAAAGAAACTAAAACTTGATTAAACCCGATATTTTAAAAGTAGCAACTGGTTAGCGCGCTTGGCTACTGATCGAAGGGACCCGGTAAAGCATGAATGGTTGTGTTGTTGTCTCTCTGCCGAGGTCTTGCCTTCGTCACAGATCTTCTCTATGGCGTATTAAACTGACAGGCTCCAGCCAGACCTCTGTGGCAAGCAGCTCTGCAGGGGGGGATATTTTTATTTTATTATTTAGCAACTAAATTTTAAAAAATGAGACACAAAATTCTAAATATTTGCTGTAGTGATAACTAGGATAATGAAATATAACTAAAGATAATGAAAATTGACTATGTCATTAATCAGATAATGAACTACCCCAAATCGACCAAAATAGATTAAGGTTTCTTCTTGTTCTAGGGAATGAGACCACTTTTTTTGAGACATTAGAGTGTGTCACACCCCCGTACATACGACTCCTGTTGACAGTTATATATTGTTACGACAGAAGGAATCTGGCAACCGAAAGCAAAAAGTTTCAGCCAACGAATAAGAACGTTGGGAGAATTTGGAGAAGAAGAGTGGAGCGTTAACGGTCGTTGTATTGTAACGGTCGTTGTGTTGTAACGGTCGGAGAGTTCGAAAATGGACGGTGAGCTGTTCTGAGACAGTGCGCGTAAGTATCAAGAAGTAACTTGATGTGTTGTGTATACGCGGAAGGATAAAAGTGGGATCTTTTATCGTTAAGTATCAAGAAGTAACTTGATGTGTTGTGTATACGCGGAAGTATAAAAGTGGGAACTTTTATGGCTAACTTCGAATGTCTACACGGACTGTCTTTTTGTTCGGCTAGTGTGTGAAAAGTTATTAGCACAGGACGAGAATTGGTTTACGAGTGAAGATCTTCGGGTGACCTGGTAAATCAAGTAAAAGGTAGTATTTAGTAAAATACACAGAGCTGATATTGTGTGCTCTACGCAGGAAGATTGATGACTTGTGCATGTTAATAGTTGATTTGTTAATAAGATACTTCATCCATATTTCCTTTGTAACAATTTACCTTGTATTGAATTTGGTTTTGAAATATAGCTTTTAATACTCACGCTCAGTGGCTATCCATTTTTGTGATCCGCAACATTTGGTGTCAGAAGTGGGATAATTTATTGAATGCCGTTAACTAGAAGTATGGATGAATTAGTAAAGTTGTTAAATGACTTGAAAGCCGATATTAAAGGTGAAATAACTGCCCAAAGCGATAAAATAGGTGACCTTGCTAGACAAAGTGATAGCTTGAAAGGTGATATAGCCGCCCAAAGCGATAAAATAGGTGACTTGAAAGCCGAAATGGCCGCACAAAATAATGAGTTGAGAACGGAGATAGTTTCTCAAAAAGATGATTTGAAAGCCGAAATAGCCGCACAAAATACTGAGATAAGAGCTGAAGTGGCTTCTCAAATTGATAAGATTTCTGATAAGTGTAAGGACATTATGACCGAACTAAATAGTGTAAAAGATGATCTTGATAGTGTTAAGTTAGATTATAAACACGAAATTGAAATTGTAAAAACTGATTGTGAACGCCAGTTTCAGATTTTGAGAAATGAAATGTTACCTTCTGCTTGTGATAATAATAATTCTAGTGGAAATAATGTTATTACACATATCGCTAAAAATACAACTAAACCTTCTACATATGATGGTCAATCATCTTGGAAGTATTTAAAACACAATTCGAAGTTATCGCTACAGCCAATGGGTGGAATGAATTCCAAAAGGCCAGTTTTCTTGCAGCTTCCTTAAGAAATTCTGCTGCGGAAGTTTTGCAGTCTGTTCCAGAAGAAAAACGACTTGATTATCAAAGTCTAGTTTCTGCATTAGAACTAAGGTTTGGTGATAGTTATTTAAAACAATATTACGTGACTCAATTTAAACATCGCATGCAGAAAAATGGTGAAACTTTGCAAGAGCTTGCTAGTGATATTGAGCGTCTAGCTAGATTGGCTTATAGTAACTGTCCACCAGAAATTCAAGATAATTTAGCTCAATTACAATTTGTTGATGCTATTGCTGACCCTGACACTCAGCAATCTCTGAGGATGTTGGAAGGTGAATCCTTAAAGTCAGCTGTGGTACATGCTATGAAATACGAGTGCTCCAGGCTTTCCTCCCGAGCGAACAAACGTGCAGTGAGATTTGTGAGTGCAGAAGAAACTGTAGAAAAGGATAATGAAATGAAAGAACTAACCAAAGCCATACTATCCGTTTTGAAAGATATAAAAGGTTCTTCTTCAAAACCTACAACAGACCTCCAGTGTTGGAATTGTGGCAAGACCGGACACATTCGTACCAACTGCACTAGGAAACGAATGAGGAGTCCAAGTCCATCAACTAGACAACAAGATCAGGGAAACAGAAATTAGTCAGTCTTGCGGGGCAAAGGCTGGCAGTTGATTGGTTGGCCCCAGGGGAAGTCGCCCACGTTTCAACATTACATGGCGATAATAATGGATTAGTAGCTGATGGAGCCATAAATGGAATACCTTGCCGTATGATAGTCGACACTGGTGCAAATGTAACTTTACTCAGAACGGATATAATAAAGAAAATAATACCTCACCCAAACTTGAATACTACACAGTCTAGAATAAGCCTACAAACGGCCACTGGAGATCGTGCAAAAGTTCATGGAAAAATAGAACTTAATATTCGAGTTGGTAGCTGTCTGGTTCGCCATCCTGTTTACATCGCTGACATCTACGACGAATGCATATTAGGCCTTGATTTTCTTAAGAAACATGGATTCAACATTAGACCCAGTGATAACCTACTCATCTATGAGACAGAAGAGATTCCTCTGCTTAGCCGGACGCCTGATTCTTTATCAAGCGTAACTCCAATATTAGTGACGGAAGACACAGAGATCCCAGCACAAAGTGAAGTTATAGTCCGTGGACATCGGGCGGAGACTTCTGGGGCCTTCCGATTGGCAGTTACTGATGCCTCTGGTAAAGGAGCTTTGGCTCATAACATCCTGGTTGCAAGGACTTTAGTCAGAATAGATAAAGAACAGATCCCTATCAGAGTGATGAACTGTAACAAATCCAATAGAATGTTAAAAAAAGGTGAGGAATTAGCAATATGTGAAGCTGTTACCTGTGTAACAAGTATAAATAAAATAGAAGTTACCGATTCATATCAAAACCATACCGACATCCCGTCTCATCTTACTGAATTATGGAGAGAAACAAGACAAATATTAACTGAAAACCAAGCTGTTAAGGCCGAGAACCTATTAAAAGAATTTTCTGACATTTTTTCTGCCACATCAAATGATTATGGCCGTACTAACCTGACAGAACATAAAATCAACACTGGTGATTCTCCTCCAGTCCATCTGCCGGCAAGAAGGCTTCCATTGGCAAAAAGAGAGGAGACGGAACAACTCATAAAGGACATGGAAGCTCAGGGCATTATAGAACCATCACAGAGTCCCTGGACATCACCAGTAGTTCTTGTCAAGAAAAAGGATGGATCTACACGATTTTGTGTAGATTATCGCAGATTAAATGACGTAACAAAGAAAGATTCCTTTCCTTTACCCAGGATTGACGATACACTAGACACTTTATCTGGGTCAGAATGGTTCTCAACATTAGATTTAAAGAGCGGCTATTGGCAAGTTGGTATACGTCCTGAAGACCGTGAGAAAACAGCTTTCAGTACAGGGAATGGACTTTGGCAGTTTAAGGTGATGCCATTTGGACTTTGTAATGCACCTGCCACATTTGAGCGACTAATGGAGTCAGTGCTCAAAGGTTTGTCTTTGGAGGTCTGCCTGGTTTACTTGGACGACATCATAGTTCTTGGAAGAACTTTTGAAGAACATTTGAGAAATCTTCGTCAAGTATTTGAAAAACTTAAGGCAGCCAAGTTAAAATTGGGACCGACAAAGTGTAAACTGTTCCAGCAAGAAGTTCATTACCTTGGTCATGTGATCACTACAGCAGGGATTAAGACTGATCCTAGTAAGATAGAAGCTGTAAGAGACTGGCCTCCACCACAAGATGTTCATCAACTTCGTAGTTTTATTGGACTTTGCACCTACTATAGAAGATTTGTCAAAGGTTTCTCCAACATCGCAAGGCCATTACATCGTCTGACAGAAGAGGGCCAGCGGTTTATGTGGACCACCGAATGCGATATAGCCTTTCAACAGCTAAAGAAAACTCTTTCCACAGCACCAGTGCTAGCGTACCCACAAACTGGAAAACAATTCGTAATAGATACTGACGCAAGTAACATAGGAGTTGGTGCTGTGCTTTCACAAGAACAAGACGGACAAGAGAGAGTTATTGCATACTTTAGTAAAACTTTATCCAAACCAGAGCGGAATTACTGTGTAACACGCAAAGAACTGTTAGCAATAGTAAAAGCAATAGAACATTTTCATCATTATCTCTATGGCCAGAAATTCCTTATACGTACTGATCATGCTGCACTTAGATGGTTATTAAACTTCAAAAACCCTGAAGGACAAATCGCTAGGTGGATACAACGGTTACAAGAATACGATTTCTCCATCGAACATCGAAGTGGTAAAATGCATAAGAATGCAGATGCTCTTTCCAGGCGCCCATGCATTGACAACTGTAAACATTGCTATAATGCAGAACTGAAATTTGGAACTAAAGAGATAATGCCCATAAGACAAATAGTATCGACACAAACAAACAATGACACCCCTAACATCTGGAATCCAATTGAAATCAGGAAGGCTCAACTAGATGATGAAGACATAAAACCAATATTAGAATTGATTGAAAAATCTGATGTAAGACCTAATTGGGAGCAAATCTCGAGGTATAGTCCAACTACTAAAAGTTACTGGGCACAGTGGGACTCCTTAAAAATGGAAGACGGAGTATTATACAGAAGATGGAGAATCCCACTGGACGGCTGATCCGTTGGCAGATAATCCTTCCTCGATCCCGAGTGGAACTTGTGATGAAAGATGTACATGATAGTGCCACTGGAGGACACTTCGGTGTTAATAAGATATTAGCCAAAGCCAGGGAACGATTTCATTGGTTGAAAAGTAGGGCAGACGTTGAGAGATGGTGTAGGCAATGTGAAGCCTGTGCAGCAAAGAAAGGCCCTAAGACTAGGAGTCGGGGTAAGCTGCAGACGTATAACGTTGGTGCCCCTTTTGAAAGAATAGCCATTGATGTAATGGGTCCGTTTCCTAGAACTGATGATGGAAATCGATATTTATTAGTGGTAATGGATTATTTCACAAAGTGGCCTGAGGTATATCCCATCCAAGACCAGGAAGCAACAACAGTGGCTGAGATGATAGTTAATAACTTCATTAGTAGGTATGGAGTACCTTTACAACTCCACTCTGATCAAGGACGGAATTTTGAATCCAATGTGTTTAAAGGCATCTGTCAACTATTAGGCATTCAGAAAACCAGAACAACTCCCTTACACCCTCAGTCGGATGGTATGGTTGAAAGGTTCAATAGAACAATTGCTCAGCATTTAGCATTATTTGTGAACGACCACCAACGTGACTGGGATCGCCATGTACCACTCCTTTTGCTGGCATATAGAACGGCAGTGCATGAGACAACTGGACAGACACCTTCCATGATGATTTTTGGAAGAGAGTTACGTCTTCCCTGTGACCTTTTATATGGTCGGCCCGAAGCAATGCCTGTGTCCACTCCACAATACGTACAAGAATTGCAACAACGACTAGAAGAAATCCATCACTTCGTTAGACATAACATCGACATAACAAGTGACAGAACCAAAACAAGATATGACAGTAAAATAAATGGAACTATTTTCAATCAAGGAGATCTTGTCTGGCTATACAGTCCACATAGAAAGAAAGGACTATCTCCAAAACTTCAGAAACCTTGGGAAGGTCCATATACAATAGTTAACAGGATTAATGATGTGGTATATCGCATTCGTCGACGTCCAGCTACAAAGTGCAAGGTTGTTCACGTGGATCGTTTGGCCCCGTTTCATCGAAGAACTGAAGAAACTTTGGAATCCAGAATTGTTCGGGACGAACAAGACCTAGGAAGGGGGCAGTGTTACGACAGAAGGAATCTGGCAACCGAAAGCAAAAAGTTTCAGCCAACGAATAAGAACGTTGGGAGAATTTGGAGAAGAAGAGTGGAGCGTTAACGGTCGTTGTATTGTAACGGTCGTTGTGTTGTAACGGTCGGAGAGTTCGAAAATGGACGGTGAGCTGTTCTGAGACAGTGCGCCTAAGTATCAAGAAGTAACTTGATGTGTTGTGTATACGCGGAAGGATAAAAGTGGGATCTTTCATCGTTAAGTATCAAGAAGTAACTTGATGTGTTGTGTATACGCGGAAGTATAAAAGTGGGAACTTTTATGGCTAACTTCGAATGTCTACACGGACTGTCTTTTTGTTCGGCTAGTGTGTGAAAAGTTATTAGCACAGGACGAGAATTGGTTTACGAGTGAAGATCTTCGGGTGACCTGGTAAATCAAGTAAAAGGTAGTATTTAGTAAAATACACAGAGCTGATATTGTGTGCTCTACGCAGGAAGATTGATGACTTGTGCATGTTAATAGTTGATTTGTTAATAAGATACTTCATCCATATTTCCTTTGTGACAATTTACCTGGTATTGAATTTGGTTTTGAAATATAGCTTTTAATACTCACGCTCAGTGGCTATCCATTTTTGTGATCCGCAACAATATTAACAGGTATTACATATTAGCAGCTCTCCTTCATACTGAGCAAGCCTTTATGTGTTAATCGACAGACAGTGGCTTTTAACAAGTTCATTACCGAGAGCAGGAGTTAGCGAAATCTTCAAATCAGGTACAGTTCAGACTCGGATGAAAACACGTTGGGAAATCAGGTCTTGAGTGTTGTTGGGTTGATTTATCTTAGAGTGGCACTTTTGTCCTCAAAATGTACTAAATACTAGGATCACAAGGATCCAATGGCTCACAATTGTTTAGGAGAAGGTGTTAGAAGACAAATAGCAAAGGAAGGCTGGGAAGTTGTTTGGAGATAAATAGAAGCCTCCCTCAAGGCCACCAGGAGTGTTCTTTAAAGCTCATACAGTATGGCTCTCCCTGCACACCGAATAATGGCTTAATGTCCCATCCGACGGATAGTATCCTTAACAAGCTCATCGATGCTCAGTAATAAAGAATCACAGGATATGTCCTGTAGACATAGAACTCATGAAATAATAATCTGAAAATTTTTTCCCCAGCTTATTATTTCATGAGTTTCATCGATGCTCACTTTTTCACCGAGAGCATAGCGGGATAAAGTCTAAGCACAAGCACAATGAGATCATCACGTTAGAAGCCTGGTAAGCTACCAACTAAACCCAACTTCGATTCTGCCTAGAAAGGAAACATTTCATTTCCATGGGAATAACATATTTTGCTTTTGCGAGGGATTTCAATTTTATTTTTTCAGACTAAATGAAATGAAGTACATTGCAAACGTTACAGATATACGTAATGTACTTAACTCCTGCTAGGCAAAGGCATATCAGCATATTTTCACCACTCCAAGGCATATCAGCCAAGGCATATCAGCAGGTTATGTACAAGTTATGCAATTTACAGAATACGAAAAAATTTTAAAATCATTTTCCTAATACTAACCATTCATTTAGATATTTTTTACCTTAGAAATGTTTTCAATTTTTAAAAATTTTCTAAGTGATTGATAAAAGTATGATTGATTTCAGATCCTTTAGCACTATGATTGTAATTATTAGTCATTCAAGTTTTTTTTAAGAAATCTTTTTCTTTATTTCCAGTGAACTTAACATGGCGAATGCTCCACTTGAATTTGACTAGTAAAACATTAAATAGCCAAAGACCTCTTCTCTATTTACAGATGTCATTTTAATCTCGGTATTACAAATTCTTCTCAGTGAACAAAGTTATATTCTTTTTTATTCAATTGCGACTTATGTGCAGTAAACAATAATACCATCATATCTAGTAATTGCTTCAACGAATCAATTTGTACACTAAAAGCACAATGTAATAATCAAAACCATATCAACTTTTCTAATTTTATTTTGGAATAAAATGCAACCTTGAACATAAGAAGTCAACATGTTTATATATTTCGTGCTTGAATTAATTTTTCCTTCTAAATATATAATTTGATTCCCCTTGTGAATTCTATTGGGTTGGGTTGTTTTACCTCTGAGCGGCACTTTTTTGCACACCATGGGCTAAATGACCAGGTCACATGGACAACGAAGGCTCAGAGAAGGTTGGGGGAGGGGACCCACTGGAACAGCTGTTGGGAGACAGATGGTAGCCTCCCGTCAAGACCATCCAGCGTGTTCTTTAACGTGCACAGGGTATGGCTCTCCCGCACACGGAGCCACGGCTTAACGTCCCATCCGACGGACAGCGGCCTTTCGAAGCCCATCGGTGTCCCATACTGACCGTGGGCAGGGTGGGGAATTTTGCGGAGATAAATCTCAACGCTGACACAGCTGGGACTCGAACCTGGGAACTGCAGATTACGTGCCTGGCGCGCTACCGACTGAGCCACCCCCGCCCCGTGAATTCTATTCTCATTTACATTTGACCAGGGCCAGAACTGGGGGAGTGGCATGCCCCTTCCTCCTTTTTCTAGGACAGTGGTTCCCAAAGTGGTTCCTACGAACCCCTAGGGGTCCTTGTGACCGTTGAGGGGGTCTGTGGCAAATTAAAATTAATTTGGGGGTGCGTGGACAACGTCGGGGGTCCGCGAATATTTTAATATAAAGTAAAATAATTGTGACCTATTTTCATTATTATGAAAGTTAAAATAAATAGCAATAAATATTTTGGTAGCGAGTTTTACGTCCTGAGTAAAATATAAGTATAGATAGGTACATAAAATACAAGTTATGACAAGCATCGCACGGTGGGAGTAGGGCCGACCGCGGCCGTCTATCTATTTATCTATGCAGGTTTAAACAGGAACGGTGGTATCTCGCCGCTACATGTAATAACTTGTCTAAAATATGGCACTACAAAAGAGTCGTGCATCTAATCAACAATTTAGTTCTGTTTTGTGCGTGATGTGAAGTGCATGCAACAAATTTTCCTAGTTTTGAACAAAAAGCAGTATCATTTTTTGTATTGTTACGAAGATAGCTTACGTTACGTAAGTATTTTTTAATACAATTGATATCTTCTTGTATATTAAATTTATTTAAGCAAAGTTATACTTTTATTAAAGTTAATTTATAAAATAGTTTTATTATATAATATTTATCAATATTATATTTTGTTATTTATTAATTTATTTGATTATAATTGAATTATTTATTTTTCAAGAAAAAAAAAATGATTCAATTAGTAAAAAATGCATACCTATACAATATGTGACACTTAAAATTTTATCCTTATATCTAAAATAATTAATTGATGCGAGCGTTACTTTGTGGCATTCCATTTTCAAAATAAAACAAAATATTAATAAATAGTGGTTTTTTGCAAAGAAATAATTTGTTTTATTTTCTTATATCTTAAATTTGTGGCCTTTTTTTACAGATAACAGTATGAGTGAGCCGAAAAAACAATGCAGACAATATAGTGTTGAATATTTAAAATATGGCTTTATTCTGTTACCAGGAAATAGTACTTTACCTATGTGCCTTCTATGCAATAAAACTTTGTTAAACGATTCAATGAAACCTTCTAAGCTTAAGGAACATTTGACAAAAGTCCAGAGCGACAAAAAAGATAAAGATTTAACTTTTTTTTAAAAAGTCAAAGAACAATATTTGAAAACACCGTCATTGCGACCACTCTTAGCGACAACATCTGAGAGAGATGATGATGGACTGCATGCTTCTTATAACATTTCTTTACTGATTGCAAAGTCTGGAAAGCTGCACACCATTGGTGAAGAACTTATTCTACCAGCTGTAAGTGAGGTAATACGCACAGTGCTGCATAAACCAGCTTTCGATATTATAAGAAGAATTCCACTGAGTAATAATACAGTACAGTCGCTCAAAAAAGTATCCGAACACTACGGTTGATTACAGAATTCAAAAAAAAAATATCTGGCAACTTTTTTTTAGAAATTAGTGATCTGGCAACCGTGTCACGTGACACGAAGGTTGCCAGATCACTAATTTCTAAAATCATCGTTGCAAGATATTTTTTCTGAATTCTGTAATCAACCGTAGTGTTCGGATACTTTTTTGAGCGACTGTACAAAGAAGGATTGACGAAATGGCGCAGTTCGTAGAAAATTCTTTATGTGAGTGTTTAAAAACGTCTGAATTCTCTATACAGCTTGACGAGTCAACTTTGCCAGGAAACGAAGCTTTACTTTTAGCTTATGTGAGATTTGTAAAGGAAGAAAAAATTTCCCAAGAATTGTTATTTGCCAAATGTTTGGAAACTGATACGAAAGGTGAAACAATATTTAATGAATTAAAAAGATTTTTCGATGTAAAAGCTATACCCTTGAGTAATATCCTCTCCGTTGTTACTGACGGTGCTCCGGCAATGGTAGGACGACACCGAGGCTTTCTGGCATACTTAAAACAAGCTATACCGAATGTATTATCTGTACATTGTGTCATTCATCGACAACATTTAGTCGCCAAAAATCTTGGTGAACACTTGCATGGCTCACTAGATGTATGGCTCATTAGAGCAGTTAATAAAATCAAAAGGAATGCCTTAAATGAGAGATTATTTGCTCAACTTTGTTTGGAAAATGATGAAGATTATAATCGTTTACTACTTAACACGGAAGTTCGTTGGTTATCTAAAAGTGCATGTTTGGATCGATTTTATGCACTCTTTGATTCAGTGTTGGAATTCCTGGTAAGTAAAGACAATGATTCGCGGCTCAATTTAATTAATTCAAAAAATGACGTAGCTTATATGACTGACTTATTTGCCAAATTTAACGAAACCAATTTGAAGCTACAAGGTGATCAATTAAATTTAATCAAAACTAAAAGTGTAATATCTGCGTTTGTTGCAAAACATTTTCTATACAAACAAAACTTGGGGAGAGGAGAATGCTCTCTGTTTCCAAATCTTTCAAAATTGCAAAAACGAGATGGAGATTTGTTTGCTTATTGTCAACACTTAGCGGCTCTTCATTCTGACCTCAGCCAAAGATTTGAAGACATTCTTCACTTGGTTATCCCCGATTGGGTGTTGGACCCTTTTGCAAGTATACCCACAAACTCAGATGAATCCATACTAATACAGGATCAATATTGAATTATCCACAAATGAGGAGCTGAAACCAATGTTTGAACAAGGATACCACAAATTCTGGTTACAAAAACAGATACCAATTTTATATCCTGCATTATGGGTCACTGTACAGAAGCTGTTGATTGCTTTCCCGTCTTCCTATTTAGTAGAACGTGAATTTAGTGCAGTTATGAGCCTCATCACGAAAAAAAGAAACCGACTGGAAATTAGTGCTCAAGGAGACTTACGAATGTTACTCACAAACATAGAGCCGAACATAAATAATCTCATATCATCCCATCAGGTTCACCCATCTCATAGAAAAAAAATCATGTGTTTTTGTATTTTAAAACAAAAGTTATAATTTCAATAAATACTACTTTAAGTATCAAAATATTTTATTTATATTTTATGTTTCGTCACCATTGACCATTCAAGACATCAAAGTTAAATTTGTAATTTTTCTATTATGCAGTTATGTCGAGTTATTTCACTTGGGGATTTATGGTCAGGTTTTTGCTATAAGAAGGGGCCATGGGCATAGTAAGTTTGGAAACCACTGTTCTAGAATGATGGCTAGAGAAATGGAGGTTCATGGTCAGGTTTTTGCTACAAGAAGGGGTCCATGGGCATAGTAAGTTTGGGAACCACTGTTCTAGAATGATGGTAGAGTAATGGAGGTAAAAGTTTGTGAAACTTGTGCATATTTCTCGCATTTTTCTGCAACGGAAATCCAGTCTCTTTCCCACTTTACCTTTTTCGGCTCGATTGCCCCCCCCCCCCTCCGATTATTTTTAGATTCAGACCTGCATTTGACCATGAATTCATGAACATTTTGTTTGGCAGTAGATTTAGTGTTTTTATTAACTATCTTCCTATTGCTTTTGACTTTGACATTTGTCGTTTGTGGATTTAACAAAACGTTGTTCAACAATATCTTTCGAACGCGATGGAGAAATAAATGATTTATGTGGCAAATGGAAGCTTGTGACGCGGGAGTGTCATAGGCTATAAAAAAATTAACCCCCCCGTGTTTTCTTCCCTCCTAAAAAAGGGACAAATGTGAAACAGTTCTTAAGCTATATCTCCAGAATGGAAAAGCCAAAAGTAACAAGCTATACTTCGAATGAAAGCTACTGACGCGGGGAATGTCGTGGGCTACGAAAAATTGATCCCTCCGTGGTTCCTTCCCCCTCTACAAAAGGGGGACAATGAGAAAATGATTGTTTCCATATATCTCGTGAATGCTAGTGCGAAAAGTAACGAGCTATGTGTTCAATGAAAGCTTGTGTGGCGGGAAGTATCGTAGATTATAACAAATTGACTCCCCATGCTTTCTTCCCGCCTAAAAAAGGGAAATGCGAAACCGTTGTTCCGCTATATCTTCAGAACACGAATGCCGAAAGTAACAAGATATATACGTCAAATGAAAGCTTGTTGTAACGCGGGGAATGTCGTAGGCTATGAAAAATTGATCGCTCCGTGGTTCCTTCCCCCTCTACAAAAGGGGGACAACGGGAAAATGATTGTTTCCATATATCTCGTGAATGCGAGTGCGAAAAGTAACTAGCTATGTGTTCAATGAAAGCTTGTGTGGCGGGAAGTATCGTAGATTATAACAAATTGACTCCCCATGCTTTCTTCCCCCCTAAAAAAGGGAAATGCGAAACCGTTGTTCCGCTAGTGCTGTCAGGCGGAACCGGGAATTGCCGTGGTTGCACAAGATCGCAACATAGAGATCCTATATCTTCAGAACACGAATGCCGAAAGTAACAAGATATATACGTCAAATGAAAGCTTGTAACGCGGGGAATGTCGTAGGCTATGAAAAATTGATCGCTCCGTGGTTCCTTCCCCCTCTACAAAAGGGGGACAACGTGAAAATGATTGTTTCCATATATCTCGTGAATGCGAGTGCGAAAAGTAACTAGCTATGTGTTCAATGAAAGCTTGTGTGGCGGGAAGTATCGTAGATTATAACAAATTGACTCCCCATGCTTTCTTCCCCCTAAAAAAGGGAAATGCGAAACCGTTGTTTCGCTCTATCTTCAGAACACGAATGCCGAAAGTAACAAGATATATACGTCAAATGAAAGCTTGTAACGCGGGAATGTCGTGGGCTATGAAAAATTGATCCCTCCGTGCTTTCTTACCCAGAAAAGAGGGGGACAATCTGAAAACGATTGTTCCTTTATATCTCCTGAACGAGTTTGTGACGCGGGGAGTGTGGTAGGGTATAAAAATGACTCTTATGCTCATTTTCCCCTTAAAAAAATGGGAAACTGTCTTTATTTATTCTTTCGTTCTTTCGTCTCCCTCTCTTATGGAATTAAAAATACTGTGAAATTATAATGCTGTGAAAATTATAATATGTACTGTGAAATTATAAATACTGTGAAATTAAAAATACTGTGTATATTTTGCATATGTACTTTTAATTACAAATAGATTACCATATATATTTTATATTTATTCGTATTAGTGTACAGGTTTGTATATACAAAACCATGCACACTGTACTTTATGGGCGATTTAAGCGATTTTCAAGGGTCATTTTGACTATCCGCGATTTTTGCCTTATCTGCTGACTTTAGGACCTAACTCCTGCATAAGATGCGACTCCACTGTATAACCAATAGGCTCCGTGTTCAAATACGCAGTTGGTGGATTTGTTCACACTTATCGACTCCCAAATAATATATTCTTTACTATTATTTTGGACGTATGAATCTTCTTCGAATCAGCCATTACGAAAAATTTAATTTCAACTTCAATCAGATTTAGAAATTGAAATTTATTGGAATGGAAACCGAAGATTACTCACCTAATTTGTTTTTCGTCAATTGCCGTCACCTGCAAGAAAGACATAATTACATTAATCTTTCATATCATAATACATAATTTTTAATCAATTAAAAATTGGACGCAACAAAGATTTTCAGTATCTGTTAAATGCACATTAATTATATCTGATTTATAATTTTAGAGTCCATGTAAGTAGAAAGAGGAAGTAGAGTAAATTAGTTAATATGCGATATGTATGCTACATCATCTAAATAATGTGTATTATATTACCTAAATTAGCAATTATGTTCAACGAGCTGGGGGGGGGGGGGATGCTCGTTTGGTAGCGCGACAAACTCATAATCTGCAGGATCGAGTCGCAATTGTGCCAGGTAGAGTTTTTTTCTTCTCTAACACCCACTCTACACCTCGCTGAGAAAGGAAACACCACTGAGCTCGGAAAGGCTGCCGTCCGTCGGATAGAACATTAATCCGTGGTTCCCTTGTGCAAGAAAACCACGGGACAAGGGCGGACAGGGATCTCCCAACCTTTTCTGAGACTTCGGGTCCCTTGTCGCCGGGCCATTTAGCCCATTGTGTACAAAAAACTGCCCCTCAGAGGTAACAACCAACCCAAGAAAACCATACTATGTGCAAGTTAAAGAACATGCTGGAAAGCCTTCATGGAGGTTTCTTGAAGGGAAATGAACCGACTGGAAATGACACAGATGGTCTATCACCTCTTCAGGGGGTGATCTTTCCCCAACATTTTCTGAGGCTTTGGGGTCCTTGTAACCTGATTAGCCTAGTGGTTCTCAACCTTTTATGCTTCACATACCCCCTGGAAATGTGTATGTAACTGGCGTACCCCTTGTATAGATAGATAAAGCTATAGCCCAGAATAAGTTGAGAGATCCCTGTCCGCCCTTGTCCCGTGGTTTTCTTGCACATTATAGTATAACAATGGGAATAAAACAAAGCATTTATATATGTTACCGCTAAAGTGCAGAAATCAGTTATTCTACAGATTACCTAGGTATTGTGCAGATTAACTAGGGTGATCCGTTAACGTGCGGAAAATTGTTTCATTTCTCAAATTACCTAGGTAATCTGCACATTACCTACTAGGCAGTCGTTAAAGTGAAAATAAGATCTTTGCTGGAACAACAGGAACGTTTCTGTACGCTTAAATTAACATAATGTTATTTATCTAGTGTCCGAGAGTAGAGTTGAAACCAGGGTCATCCCTCTGTCAACATGAATCAGTTGTCCGAATTATAAAAAACGCCCCCAAAATGAGCAGGCCAAGTGAGAACGAATCATTTTAGTGATTCGTTATCAAGAATAAATCACTTTACCGATTCGTTCTCACTTGGCCTCCGCTCATCCGGGGCGTTTTTTATAATGCGGACGAGTGAATCACGTGACACGAAGATTCATATTCAAGAGATTCACCATTATGAGAGAAACAAACTTTTGAACTTTAACGATACGGAAGCCGTTAATGTGCATATTACCTAGGTAAAATGCGGAAAACTCTTGATTCCGCACGTTAACGGAGCAAATTAGTTAATCTGCAGATTAGCTAGGTAATGTGCACATTAACGGCTTTCGAGCTTACCGGCAACATATATATTGTTGCGACGGATGAACGCGTTGCAGTGACTTCAAGAATTAACGTGACTGGAGCCCTCGTGTGTGCTTCTGCGTGAGATTCAAATAGCAACGATTTGGAACTTAGAAAATTTCTGAAGAAGAAGAATGAAATATAACAGTGCAGTGTGTTAAAGTTGTGAGATCTGAAAGGATGTTCAGATGGTCTGAGTCTGTGCGCGATAAGTGCTCAATATATGAGAAAGTTTATATGTCACATTAGCTGAAAAAAAGGTTAGCCTCTGATACTGTAGTGGTCAGCCCACCTCTATTGTAACTAGGAGGTGTGGGTTCGAATCCCACTCACTGCTAAATATTTCATGATTAATGTTTTCTTATTTCATACAATAACGATATTTATTAATATAATGTAAGAGCACACAATAATCAACAGAAAGGAATACATCGATATACTCTTGGGGACTTTGAAATCTAATTTAGTTTCGCTGCAAGTTTAGTTATTCGACGAACAATGCGTGTTCGACGAATATTCTAAACTCATCCTGCCCTCGGTCAGAAAGTGAACACCGACCGACGGATAGGACGTAAATCTATCGTACCCAGATCTAGGATAGAAGTGAAGAAAATAAAGTGTTCTTCACTCCAAATCCTTTGAGAATGTTACTAACGAGACCGAAGTTAAAAAATTATTAAACATATTTTTTCAAGAAATAATTTTAAAGATCAGTAAACAGAGCGAAAAATTATAAACGGGTATCTCTCATCCGTTCGGATTGGATCCAGTTACTTTGCACTGAAATATAACATTTTTCTCCCTCGTTTTAGGCAGGGCGAACAACGCCGCAATTACTTCTTTAAAATGCATTCTAAGAATATTCATAGAACAGTTTAAGCACTTTAGGTGCATTCATAAATCTTTCGGATATTTAATAAACCTTTAGAATTCTAAGAAGTTAGAGGTACATTCATAAAATACACCTTGAAGGATGATCATGTCGCATTGCTGTTGCAAATTGCGGGGCGTGCGCTCTCGTTTGGAGGTCTTTGAAAGATGATTGAAATATTTATAAGTTTAATAATTGTTTCCTCTTATTACCTTTACTAGCATTCTGAAAGGGGGAAGGTTAATAGTTTGATTACTGTAAATAGCACACAAAGGGACTCAGCCTTAACTGGCATAATGGTTAATCAGTTAGCGACTGTCCCAGCAAGACAAAGACAGTGATCAGCAGTGACTTTGGTCTTAGTAGGGCATGGCCTTGTATGAGAAGACCTGTGAAAGCTACGGTTGGCTTCTAGGATTCTACTCTGTCCTATATATCGAAAAAAAAAAAAGAAGGCAGGTTATAGTTTGGGTGCAAAGGGACCTTGTCTCCCAAACTACCCTGATATACAATGAAGAAGCAAATCTCATGGTCTTTTAACTATGCATGACTTCGTGACCAGAATGAGTTGGGTTGTTTTACCTCTGAGCGGCACTTTTTTGCACACCATTGGGCTAAATGGCCAGGTCACACGGACCCCGAAGGCTCAGAGAAGGTTGGGGGAGGGGACCCACTGGAACAGCTGTTGGGAGACAGATGGTAGCCTCCCGTCAAGGCCATCCAGCGTGTTCCTTAACGTGCACAGGGTATGAATCTCCCGCACACGGGGCCATGGCTTAACGTCCCATCCGATGGACGGCGGCCTTTCCAAGCCCATCGGTGTCCCCTACTGACCGTGGGCAGGACGGGGAATTTTGCGGAGATAAATCTCAACGCTGACCCATCTGGTACTCGAACCTGGGAACTACAGATTACGAGCCTGGCGCGCTACCGACTGAGCCACCCCCGCCCCGACCAGAATGAGAACTAATGTAGTTAAAATATTCCCTCTGTAAGAGAACGTCAAATTTTGTACACTTACTGCCAACTTACTATTTATGCAGTTTTAATTTTCAAAGTAGAGGACTAACTTCATGGAAAAAGAGAATATTGCTTTCCGATTTCACATTTAATTCATTAAATCGTTTAATTAATATTAAGAATTTGAAATATGGGATGCAAAGAATTGATATTTCACTATTTTTGCAATTTCTTTTTTCTCAATTTTTTCGTGTTTCTAAAGGATGTTTAAGGTTGCTTTGTCCTAAATAAATAACTATTCTTTGGAAACGATTAAAAGACAGTTATATTATAGAAGTGTAATTAAAAACTTCTGTAAAATAATTTCACCAGCAGTTCAATAGAATAACTTACGTTAGCTTTCTCTCTGAATCTTTCTTGAAATTCATAAGAAAATTTGGTGAAGCTATTAAGAGAAAAATAAATGGAATTTCAAAACTACAGGGTTATACTATATACAAGGCCATATCAGTAGTTTACATGCTTTTAATGTTAAAACAAAATACTATCGCAAAGCACAGGATGGACATAATCAGAGGTTCATTTACCCCAAGACCTCTGTATAAAAACCGTTAATTTGACCTCTCACCCTGCCCTAGGTCAGAAAGGGAACACCGATGGGCTTAGAAGGGCCGCCGTCCGTTGGATTGGACGTAAAGCCGTCGCTCCTTGTGTAGGAGAGAACCATACCCTATGTACAGTCGCTCAAAAAAGTATCCGAACACTATGGTTGATTACAGAATTCAGAAAAAATATCTGGCAACGATTTTTTTAGAAATTAGTGATTTGGCAACTTCGTGTCACGTGACACGAAGTTGCCAGATCACTAATTTGGCAACTTCGTGTCATTTATAAGGCAACTTCGTGTCACGTGAACGAAGTTGACAGATCACTAATTTGGCAACTTCGTGTCATTTATAAGGCAACTTCGTGTCACGTGACACGATCACTAATTTCGAAAAAAAAATCGTTGCCAGATATTTTTTCTGAATTCTGTAATCAACCATAGTGTTCGGATACTTTTTTGAGCAATTATACACTAAAGAACCTTGACGGAAGGCTACCTGCTGTCTCCTAACAGCTTGGCCCAGTGAGTCATCTTCTCCAACCTTCTCTCAGCCCTTGGGGTCCTTGTGAGCTGTTCATTTAGCCCATTGTATGGGAAAAAGTGCCACTTAGAGGTATGATAGAATACCCCACCTTAACTAGACTGCCGATTAGCCATTCCCTTATTAATATCTATAAGCTTAATCAACAGTAATACTTCTTTGACTCTAAGAGAATATTCCAATCCATAGAAACATCCTTGTTTCTGTTTTCGTAGACCAGAAGGAATTAATCTTTTATTGTAGCCACACCATGTTTGATCAGCATTGGAAGTATTATGCCCTGTAACCTTTCTAATCAACGAAAATAGTAATAAAAAAAGCAAGGATGTTTCTGCCGGTTGGAGTTTTCTAGTCAAAGAAATATTTCTGTTGACTGACTGACTGATTACGTGGCATGAAACTTATAGCTTTAATATCAGAAGGTACATTAATATATGATACGGCAGTCGGTAACTCAGCTGTCATGGATTCATTTCCCACCTCGCTCATCATAGATTTTTCTTTTCAATGATTATTATTATCCTCTTATGAATGGTTTTCTTATGATTTTTTAGTTCAAACAGAATTGAGCATCAAATAATTATACTTCTACGCTTAACAACAATTTTTTTTTTCGGTTTAGTCTCATCAAAATGTAATATAATATTCTTTGCTTTCGATAATTAAAGTCACAATCCAAGGTATTGTTTGGACCAGTGCCCTATTTTGCTACAACAGTTTTCACGACAACAGTTACCACTATTTGACTATCGGCTTGCTGGGGTAGGTATGCAAGTTTTTGCTCAGCTGTCTCATTCACATAAGAAATGCAGTACTTCGTATATCCCAGCTGCAGACCCATCAACAGAGCCACTACCTTCAAGTCATAACAGAGATTCCAGCCATACTTGCTGTATTGAAGACAGTTCAACAGCTGTTTTAGGTTGTCGTAGGTTTATTTCATATACACAGCGTGTCCGATTGGAATGGATGGAAGTCGATTTCCATTATGCAGCAACACCGCCTTGATACTCAGTTTCGAGGAGTCTGTGAATAGGTTGAGGGTCATGTTTGATTCCGAGGGCATTCATCAGGCTATCTACATCGGAGCAGAACACAAGGTCATCTTTCTTTCCGAAGTAAGGCGCAAACTGCTCATGACGAGGTCGAAACGAAGTCACTCGGACATTTTTCTTGAGAAGATTCCATTAAGTCTTGATCCAAGTAACTCTGCTTTGGCCTTGGAAAGCTCCAGAACAAGATCGTTCATTTCTTTTTTGGTGAGAATGTGTGGCACAGATGATGCACCGTGTCAGATGTATGGATCATCATTAGACACCAAAGGCTGTGGAGAACCCGACGCCGGTTCGCCTCCCTCCTCATCGTTTAAATCAATGGAAAATTCTTTTTCGGGTTCAGGAACGAGAAGTCCTTCACCATGAGGAACGGGTTGGAGAGCAGATTGCATATTCGGATAAGCTATTGTCCACTTCTTTTTCCTTCTGATGCCTCCACAAACAGGTGGAACCATGCAGAAGTAGCAGTCATTTGCGTGATTGTTGGCTCTCTCCAAACCATAGGAACAGCAAACGGCATCGCCACTTTTTTGCCTTTCATCCACTTCAGAAGATTTCTTGCACACATACTGCAGCATATGTGTGGGGCCCAGGCCTTTTCCTGGTCCCCGATCTTGCATCCAAAATAAAACTCGTACGCTGCTTTCACTATTGGAGGATGGCCCTTTTCTGGCTAACAAAATGTATCTGCACTATTAACACAGTTACGGGGCATCACCACTGCTGAATTAAAACTGCAAGATCACCTGTGTTGTATTTATTATTCAGGGGTAAATGGGAGTCGCTCAAAAGACTTGCTCATCCTATGAGACGTCGCTTACAACTAACGATTGCAGCATCTTTTGTCCGCGATCGTAAAGCTGTGAAGTCATGACCTAACTACATTGAATCATCTTTTGTCCGCGATCGTAAAGCTGTGAAGTCATGACCTAACTACATTGCATCAAACAATGATGCAATACCTCCAGGGGTTGTGTGTATGGCCGGGTGATGCAATACAACGCAATATGTTGCAATCTGGAGTCTAAAATACAGCGTTGCGAAATGATTACCTATGTACTCAATGCAGACTGAGTCGTTTATACCATCTCTGTCTCTCCTAAGCAAGAGCCAATAGACAAATTTTATTGTCATTTTCGTGTGTTCAGCACCTCGCAATTAGTAAAGATTGGCTGTTTTCATTTCAAAGCCTTTTTTGTGTGTTGCCTAGTGTAATCAAAACAAAGTTTTTTTTTATCGCTACCCGGGATTCCGTGCTATATTTGCATCCCTGAAAAAAATAGAGCCAGTCCGTCCCTGCCCTGAATGATGGTAGAATTCTACTTAAGCCCTTAACCAAGGCTAGATCTAGGAGAATCTATAATAATAAAAGGGTCTGGGACAGCCATAACTCATCGGGTAATCGTGGTAGACGCTTCAATTTTTAACAGAGCATTTCTGGTTGTCACAGACATTATATCAGGGGCCCTAATAAAAGAGGTACTAGTCAAGTCCCTAATCCCCCCAATTAAAATGGGAATAACTATGGAAAAGGTTATGAAAAGAGCATGAGCAGTAACAACAGCGTTATAAGATTGGTCACCACCAATTAAGGAAACATGATGGCGTAATTCGGCTCGAAGTTGGAGGCTGTACAGCCAGAGCTGACTAAATTCCGAAAATTAAATATATAGTTCCAAAGTCTATGATTGGTAGAAAATAACCATCTCTGTAGGAGTGTCTAAGTACGGTGGATTGTAAGTCTGCAGAGAATAAATTCTCCTACCAGACTATTTAGATTATTTAAAATTATAGTTTGCCAAACCATAGAGTTTGTAGTCTAAGATATATAATTTGAAGTTCTGAAGGCTACTAGTTTAACTTAAAATCTTAGTCTAGGGTAGGGAGTATTGGTATAGTAAAAGAGTCAAGGAAAGGCATGATGATAATGAAATTGGTGTTTATGGCTTTGGGTTGGGTTGCTTTACCTCTGAGCGGCACTTTTTTGCACACAATGGGCTAAATGGCCAGGTCACATGGACCCCGAAGGCTCAGAGAAGGTTGGGGGAGGAGACCCACTGGAACAGCTGTTGGGAGACAGATGGTAGCCTCCCGTCAAGGCCATCCACTGTGTTCTTTAACGTGCACAGGGTATGGCTCTCCCGCACACGGGACCACGGCTTAACGTCCCATCCGACGGACGGCGGCCTTTCCATGATCATCGGTGTCCCCTACTGACCGTGGGCAGGGCGGGGAATTTTGCGGAGATAAATCTCAACGCTGACCCAGCTGGGACTCGAAACTGGGAATTACAGATTGCGAGCCTGGCGCGCTACCGACTGAGCCACCCCCGCCTCAGCGAATGTGGGGAGAAGAAGCGAATGAAATTCTTCGTTTACCTACTTTTTCACTCTTTAAAAATTTTAATTCGAACTAATGGATGATTGGAAATATGCAAATAGTATTATTTTATCAGCACTTTTACAACATAGTATCTGTCTTTTATTCCTTCAATTAAAAATAGTTTTATCTTCTCATACTCTTCTGAGAAATCATTCTAAATATTCAAATGTATATCGATATAAAGAAAGTTCATTTCTAATGGCCTCTTTGCTGCTGAACTTTTATAATTAGAATTAATAGACTCCAGGGTTTCTGTTTAATCATCAAGATTCGTTTACTTAGTTTCAATATCTTTTCACATCGAACCTGGAAACTACAGGGACTCGAACCTGGGAACTACAGATTACAAGCCCGACGCGCTACCGACTGAGCCACCCCCGCCCCAGGTGTTTATGGCGATAAAGAGTGAAGCTCAGATGTGGGCCTACCGATAGTATGGGTAAAAATATCCCAATTACACTGGCTTAAAAGGTTTTTTATAACATTAACAATTAGCTGCCTTTAACTATTTTTCAGGTGCTGATTTCAGATCTGGCCTTTTCTAAAAAGAACAAATGGCTATCACGTCACTTACTTTTACTTTTTTACTTTCATTTTGACTCCTATCTTCCTATACCAACACCTCCAGGAAACTGGGAGGATACTAGATATTTTACTTTTTGCGGCTGGCTACACTGATTGCCAAGTGGGAGAAAACATGTTGCAGTAATCTAATTTCAGACTGCCATTCTGTTGTTTTCATTGTAGCTGGAACACGTGCTGTACGTTGAAGAGTAAATTTTGGCGTTTAAATGGCACAAAGGCAGCGTCGCGGATGGGTTAATGTGTCAGATAAGTTTTGTTATGTGTGTCGAAATTATATTTTAAAATCCCAAGGTCGATTGTGAAGAAAGCCTATAATTTGTATTTGAACAACAAAGATTGTGAAGAAAGCCTTTAACTTGTATTTTGGATGTTATGTTGGAGATTAGGACAAAACATGGGCTCCGTATGTGTGCTGCCTTTCGTGCTTTGTTAGTCTGAGCGAATGGTTGAAAGGTAAGATAAAATCCATGCCCTTTCCTGTTCCAATGGTTTGGCGTGAGCCATCTAGTCAATTGCGTTATTGTTATTTTTGTTTAACTATAAAGCATCGGGCTTCTCTAAAAAGAACAAAAGCAAAATACAATATCCAAATATGTCTTCGGCCATAAGACCAGTTCTCATGGAGGAGATTTCGTATACCACCACATCCAACCAACTAGGAGGAGATGGATTCACATTCATCAGAGGAAGACTTTGAGGCACATACAGATCCTGATCGTATATACACCTCTAAAAGTTAGACGAGCCACATCTGATTCAGCAAAATGAACTGAATGATCTTGTTCGAGACCTAGGACTTTCCAAGCAACAAGTTGAAGTTTTATGTTCAAAACTTCAAGAGTAGAATCTTTTAGCCAAGGGTACCAGAGTTTCTATGCTCAGAAAGAGAAATTTGACTTTATCTGCTTATTACAAGATGCAAGATATTTTGTGTTTCTGCACAGATATTTCAGGGCTGATGGAAGAAATTGGAACAACTCATGACCCTAAGGAATGGCATCTATTTATAGATTCATCAAAAATCAGCCTAAAAGCTCTCCTTTTGCATAAAGGAAACCAAAAACGTTCCAGTGACACACGCTGTGGGAATGAAGGAAACTTATGAAAGCATGGAAAAAATACTCACTGTTATAAAATATGGCCAGTTTACGTGGGCAATATGTGGTGACCTAAAAGTTATATCTCTCTTGCTCAGGCTGCAAAGAGGCTTCACAAAATTTTGCTGTTTTCTGTGTTTGTGGGACGGTAGGGCCAGAAAGGAACACTACAAAACAAAAGACTGGCCCAAAAGAGATGTTTTTATTACTGGAAAGAGTAATGTGAGGTTTAAGCCTCTAGTTGACCCCTCTGATGTTCTGCTCCCACCACTACATATTAAACTGGGCTTATGAAAAACTTTATAAAGGCTATGGACAAAACTGGTAAAGGATTTTTGCACTTGAAGAAAAAATGTCCAAAACAAGTGATGCCAAACTCAAAGAAGGGATCTTTGTTGGTCCTTTGATCAGGGAGCTACTGAATGATACTAATCATTCTACTATGAAAACTACTACTAATACTACTCAAAACTAAATATGAACGAGTGCACTGTATGGAAATCCTTCACGTCTGTGGTCCAGGGTTTTCTGGGGAATCACAAAGAGGAAAACTACCATCAGTTCATTCAAGATCTTCTCAAAAACCGTGAAAATCTTAGCTGCCGAATGTATTTGAGGATTCATTTCTAGCACTCGCATCTCGGCTACTTTCCCAAGAACTTAGAAGCTGTCAGTGATGAGCAAGGGGAAAGTTTTCACCAGGATATCCGAACCATGGAGGAGAGATACCAAGGCAGATGGGATCCAGCAATTATGGGTGACTACTGCTGGTTCTTGCAGAAGGAAGATACACCAGCACATAAAAAACAAAAATGAACTTCTTTTAAGTATAAAAGATTCTTACCCAAGTTTTCTTACTTTCTGTTTCAATATTATTTCATTTGTTACTTTACATTCAGTGGCCTATAACTATGATGTTTCTAATTTTTTTCACTGTAATCATGTAATTAATTCAAGAGTTTAAATTGCAATTTATTAAAATAGTCACATCTTTTTCATTTCCGAAATATGCGTATTCATTGAAATTTGAAATACATCAATCGGTAATTTTCAAAAAAAAAAAAAAAACTTTGAGTTTGGCATCACTTAGTTTTGGAAATTTTTCCTTTAAGTACAAAAACCCTTTACCAGTTTGGTCCATAGCCTTTATAAAGTTTTCCATATACGAGCTGCAAATTTCTCACAGTCATATTTGAATTCAGCACCCAAAAGTAGCTAAAACATCCCCTTTGACCAGTATTATAAAAAAAAAGGTTTCAATTTGTTACCTAGTGTTTTTGGTGAGTAGGTTACTAAGTAAGTTAATATATATCATTTTGATGAAAATCCAAATAAAGGGGGTGGGGGTTCCTCATAAAGATAGAAATAGAAATAAAATGAGAAACTGTTCAAGTCATGAGAAGGCTGTTATGTTTTCGGAAGAATGTAAAACGAAATTTTTGCAGATAAGATAATTTTTGCAGATGCAGATAAAATAAAGTAACAGATTCAATAAAAAGCTCATAATATTGAAGTGGCTCTAAGAGTTCTGAGTATCCAGCCAAGATGAACCGCAGAAGTGAAGGCTACTAAAGTTTTTAAGTTAGTTTGATTAAATCCGCCTAATCTTCCTGTAAGAAGATAAATAATAGCCGATATTAAAGAAAATAGTTGAATTAGTTGAAATTTATTAGAGAAGCCGGGTGCCGCTCAGCTAGTATTGTAATAAAAGATGTCTGAGCGTTCACAGTGGAGACTGATAAATAAAAGATAGTGTAATAAAAGATCCGTGACAGCACGTGGGAACAGCTCAGCTAAAGTATTTACTTAATCGTCCGTTCTTTCGTGTCTCATATAAAATAGGTTTGATTTAATAATTAATCTCATCTTTAATTTGATTCGTAAGTAATCAAATTAATATTTGAAATGATATTTCAAGTTGTTGGGTTGTTTTACCTCTGAGCGGCACTTTTTTGCACACCATGGGCTAAATGGCCAGGTCACATGGACCCCGAAGGCTCAGAGAAGGTTGGGGACCCACTGGAACAGCTGTTGGGAGACAGATGGTAGCCTCCCGTCAAGGCCATCCAGCGTGTTCTTTAATGTGCATAGGGTATGGCTCTCCCGCACACGATGAGACCACGGCTTAACGTCCCATCCGACGAACGGCGGCCTTTCCAAGCCCATCGGTATCCCCTACTGACCGTGGGCAGGGCGGGGAATTTTCCGGTGATAAATCTCAACGCTGACCCAGCTGGGACTCGGACCTGGGAACTACAGATTACGAGCCTGACGCGCTACCGACTGAGCCATCCCCGCCCCCGATATTTCAAGAGTAGTTCAAGTGGTAATAAACTGTGTGTGAAAATAGTCTTCGAAAGTTTCTGCCTGCTGTGCCATTTCGGTAAGTTGCCTTTCTCCTTTGTTGTTTAAATCTTTATTAAAAATGTGATTTGTTTTGTATACTACTGTATGGAAAAATACGCATATTTTGTTACGCTTTTTTACATTTTTAAATACTTTCCTGATATCATAATTTGTTTTTCAAGACTAAAGTTGTGTCCCGGCAAAAACAAAATGAAGTTTGAAATTTGTGGTTTTGGAATAAACATTTCAGATGCTTTTTAATAATGCTCTAAACTTTGATCTTTTATTAGTGTTGTAGGTGTAAGTTATATATGTATATAGATCATCTTCATATTATCATGAAAAAGTTGAAAATGAGTCCTTTTTCTGATGGTAAGTGTAGTAAAGTGTGGTTATTTAACTGTTTTTTTTTTTTTTGGGGGGGGGGAACGTTTCTCTCCAAGGTAAATTAATATATTTTTTGTGTAAAAATGATAAGCATTTACCTAACTTTTAAATATGACGAAAAAGACGAAACTAAAATATTGTTAATTAAGGTTATAAAGTTTATGTATATATGTGTGCACTAGTTATAGCCAATTCATATATTATCACTGATATAACATATACCGCAATGTGTGTTAGATATCAGTGAAAAAATATTATGCAATATATATATTTATTTTAAATTTGTATGTACTGGTTACAAAATTATTCCATCTCTGAAGTACCCACTAAAATTTATGAAACATATTTCTGTGGCTAAACTCAATTGAAAGTCTAGACTCAGTATTTGATATTCATGTCCTGAAAAGGCATTTTTTTGCATTGAAATAAAATAGATACCATAAATTGATATCCTATACAGAACAAAATGTATGACAGAATAAAACAATTTGGTGACATATTTTAAAAGTGTAGTAACTCAGAGATGTGAAACATACAGTACAAAAAGCTGGTTGTATCCTACCTGCTGAGTGAACGTTGATAAGTATTAATATTCATGTGCAATTGGGAACTGACATTTAATTTAAAGCAGATTATATTTACAGTACTACAAAATTTATTATGTTGTTGGTTTAATACAGACTGTTTTTTCAAATTCTCTTAATGAAGTTTGGCAAATAACCACTCATTTACTGGTCATTCAAAGTAAATTTTTCTATGGCTAGTGATGGCATTTAGAAAAACTATAAGATCTCTATGTTGCGATCTTGTGCAACCACGGCAATTCCCGGTTCCGCCTGACAGCACTACCTGGTTTAAGAAAAGCCATGACTATCTAGAGCCGGGGGCAAGGAATACGCCCTATAGGCGCACCTCAACCCCGGCCTCACATGGCAGCAGTCCTATAGAAGGAAAGCTGACCACCGGAAGAAACCTAACTTTAATCTATTCCCCGGTTGAAAAACTATAAGAGTGAAGAGTGCTCTAAATGGTATGTCAGTTTTATGAAACAAATTATCTATGATACTGGGGCGGGGGTAGCTCAGTCGGTAGCGCGCCAGCCTCGTGATCTGCAGTTCCCAGGTTCGAGTCCCAGCTAGGTCAGCGTTGAGATTTATCTCCGCAAAATTCCCCGCCCTGCCCACGGTCAGTAGGGGACACCGATGGGCTTGGAAAGGCCGCCGTCCGTCGGATGGGACATTAAACCGTGGCCCCGGTTGCGGGAGAGCCATACCCTGTGCACGTTAAAGAACACCCTGGATGACCTTGTCGGGAGGCTACCATCTGTCTCCGAACAGCTGTTCCAGTAGGTCCCCTCCCCCAACCTTCTCTGAGACTTCGGAGTCCATATGACCTGGCCATTTAGCCCATGGTGTGCAAAAAAGTGCCGCTCATAGGTAAAACAACCCAACCCAATCTATGATACTTTACATGTCATACTAATAATTGACCAAATGTACTCCTGATACCCTTTATATTTGTAAGTGATACATATATTTAATTTAGATTGAAAACTAAATATTATTGAAAGTATGCAGAGTTGACCATTACTGTTGTAGTGAACTTTTAGGCACTAAGAATTGTATTATAAATTAAGCGACATCTTCTGCTTGCATTGGAATATATTTTCTCACAGCTTATTTTTGTCTTTTAGTGCATCCTTAAAATTTGCTGATAGTAGAGTTGCTCAGAGCTTTTAAAAGATGATTGAAAAAAATCCTTACATATTTTGAAGGATCACGTCTTTACGTAATGTAGAATTTTGAGTGTTTCTAAAGCATTAAATAGTCAACAATCATATTTGACTAAGTGCATTGCTGTTATGATCATGTGTCATATTTCATAGCATTAATTGATTAAATAAAAATTATTTACCCGTATCACTTCTCTACATTATATAGCATTCTATTTTGAGTATTTCTAAAGCATTAAATAGTCAATAATCACATTTTGTTAAGTGCATTCTGTAATAGAGTTCATGTGTTATATTTGAAAGCATTAATTTGTTTAATACGAATCATTTACCTGTATCATCTAGCAATGTATTTTGGGTTTTTCTAAAGCATCAAATAGTCAATAATCATATTTTGCTAGGTGCATTGCTATAATAGAGATCATATGTGATAATTCATAGCATTATTTGGTTAAATACAAATCATTTAACCGCATAACTTCTCTACATCATATAGCATTTTATTGAGTATTTCTACACATTAAAGAGTCAATAATCATATTTTGCTAAGTGCATTCTGTAAATAGAGATCATGTGTCATATTTCATAGCATTAAGATTTTAATACAAATATTTACCTACATCATCTAACATTATATTTTGGGTTTTTCTGAAGCATTAAATAATCAATAATCATATTTTGCAAACTGTATTACTCTAATATAGGTCCATTGTGTCTTATTTCATAGTAATAATTGATTTATTGGTTATATGCTTTCTTCCATAGAAGAAAGTTCATTTTATAGCACCTGTTGGTTTATTAGAAATAATTTACTTGCATCAGTTATTTTTACTTCTGTAACACCTGTATTTTGCATATTTCTATAAGAATTCAGCAACCTATAATCAGACCATTTTTAGAAGTGCATTAGTGTAAAAGTAATCTTTCATTACATTAGTTATTTTGATCCATCAGTTCTCTTCAACTGACATTTTATATGTTTTCTCAACTATCAGGAAGCCTATAAACATTTCATTTGGTTAAGTGTGTTAGCTTTTGCGTACACAGTATTTTCAATCTGAGTTTATTTTTGATTTAATTGCATCATAAAGCATACAGAGGAAAAAAAATTCTTATGTTAGTGTATAAGTAATGTCATTCATGTAGCAATTTCCATCACATATCAGAACACATATATATAAAATAGTGTGAATTCCATGTATAAATAACCCTGGTGCATTATAATGAATGTCTTATCCCAGATGATAATGTCTGTATAATTGGTTATCATTCATATCTGAAATATTCATATCACTTAATAACATTTTTGTTGCTGTTTTGTCTTTCAAGTTTACTTCAATTTCAATTTCAATTTTTATTCAACATAGATATGTATCAATACAAAATTTTATGAAATATACCCAGCTAAGGTAACTGAATACTTGAGCTCTGGTGTATAATTATGACAAAAATATAAATACAAAAAATTAACAATGCAACAATTGATAATTGAACCAATCAATGATTAGATGATTTCTTGTAACTCACTTATGTATTAAACTAGATAAATATTTTTTTCGTTACATGTAGTGTCATTGTGAGAATAAAAAAAAATGATATTTTGTTTTGTGTCAATTGTTATTTTTTAAAGTTGAAACCAAAATCAAGTGCGGCTATTCTCTCCATGTTTTATGAACGGGAAGCTAATTTAGTAGCTCTATAACTTCCAAAATGAACGTTTTAGAAGTAATTTTGAAACAGTTTCAACCAAGATAGACTTGGTTGAAAACTTTGTCTAATTCTCCCTTTACAGCAATATTCACTCAATATTATGTTATCAAGTTATGGAAAGTTTCAATATTTAGGAAAAAAAAATGCAAGTCCTAAAAAAAATTAAAAAATTTTGAAAGAATTATATACACAAATATACCCTTGTATTAAAGGTATAAAATACTCTTTATTCAAATTGTAATTTTTTGTTTGGCGCTGCTGTTGTTAGTATTTCAAGTCTTCCATAATATCTACTAATCTAATATTCTGCAAAATCGATGATTGGCTTGGTTGAGGACTTTCAATAAAAATGCTTATTTTAATAGTAGAATGAGTTATAGAGCTCCGAATTTAATTTCCCATAGACATAACAAGGAGGGGGGGGGGGGGGGTCATAATTCAGTGATTCCTGATTGTTGGTAGCAAACGTAAAAGAAATAAAGAGCATTTACATTTCAATTTATTTTAAAGCATGCATTATCTTTAAAGCTTTTTCGATAATATTTGCTTTTCATTACGCATTTTCTATCATCCACGTTCAAATATTGCTAATAAAGACATTTCAGAAGAATAAACTGTAAAAAAACTTATGCAATGGAAAATTTTTATATTAAACTAACGGTAGAAACAATCACCCACCACAACGGCTCAGACTGGGGCCATCGCTTAGACCCATTGGTCACATGACTTCAGCAAACGCTGAGCGCGCCGTGGCCTGTGTCTCTCGCTGGCCACGGTCTCCCCCTCGTCGGCTTCGGGTCTCCCCACTGTGAAGTCAAAATGCCTAGCGAATGACGTCAAGAAACGCTTCCCCGAGGAAGCGTTTCTTGACGTCATTCGAAGACCACGCTTCTTTCATTCCTCCTGGTAGAAACGATGCCACGAGCTACGAGAATGGGAGCGCCGACGTCGGCAACGACTGGAATAAACGCCGGGTTAATTCTTCGTGTTCAATCTGTGTAAAGTGTCGAGGGTGGAGGACTAACAACTAATGCATTGAAAATAAAAATCAGATTAAGACTGAAATCCGGGCAGCGCCGGGTGCAGTTCATTTAGAGTAAATATAAACCCCTGGTTTCCATTAAAGTGACACTTCAGCAAGACATGTCAGGCCTATTATAAAATTAATTCTGCAGCTCGGAAGCACTTATATTAACTCAATTGGAAAAAAAAAATATTTTACTTACTGACAGTCTTCTTTGCACTGAACATTACAACTGATGAGTTCATTACCGCGGTTGCGAAAACAACTTGTGTCTGCAAAAAACAAACATTTACTCTTACCACTTTATTTTAGAACCAATGCTTATGTATCAATTGTTCACATAACCCCAGGGTTTTTTTCGCTATCAGTTAGAAAAACGAATCACTTAAAATAATCACTAATTTTGTACTGTTTCGTTTTCTGGGTATTCCCTAGTGTGATGTGTTGCATGACATTACCAAATATTTTACATTTTATCACTATCTTTTGTCCCTGATAACATAAGTGGTCCATACAAATTACTGGTCAGAATCTAAAATAAATTCTTTTAAGAGCATGTCTTTATTACCTGAAATAAGAGGTTGGGGTCAGTTAGACCCCACTCCTTAGGAGAAATTCCATTTTAACGATTGATCATAAGCTTTTTACTCTATGATATGATCATCAGACCGGTGATTCTCTATGCTTCACCCATATGGGTGAATACTACACCCACCAATATTCGTAAGATTCAGGGCTTACAAAACAAGATTTTGAAAACTGCGGTTGATGCCCCCTGGTTTGTCACTAATAGACAACTCCATAAAGACCTGGGCATCGACCATATATATATACACACATATAAAACGCACCACAAAAAGTTTTTTTTTTGAGACTGTAGGCAATAATCCCAATGAGATGTGAGACTGTTTTGAAGTACAAGAGGCCTAAAACGGTAGCGTTCTCTGAGGAGACCTACCCGTTTTAGGTTTCTTATACAATTTTACTGCTATTTTTAGCTTTTCTTATGTTTGCCCTTAGGGGCCCACCTAAGGGTGATTTACTTATATATTTTGTTCTTACTCATGCCAAAGAGGCATATCTTTCTGATGGAGATGGTTAAGGGAAATATTACCCGGTACATCGAATATGATTGTACGATCTACGATCTGAAATAAGAGATAAACTATAATCAGAGATGAGATAAAAGAGAGGGATAACAGAGGCAATGATTGTATTTGTAAATTTTTACGAACATAATTTTTTCCATACTTTTTTTTCTAATTTTCCAGGGACAGAAATACTGATCTTAAAAGCACAAGGATTTTTTCTTTAGAATTACGAATTATCAAGGATTTCGAATTATCCAGGTACTTTTGATTAAAATTTGTTTATTGAGCTTCGAAACTAAATGACAATTGAAATTAAAGAGTTTCGAATTAACCAGATTTTACAACTAACCGATAAACCACTCGTTTTAGTTAGAAGAATTAACCGATAAGAAATGCTTTTAGGAAATATTTCACGGCAAATGCATGGATACTTTCTATTAATACAGTGGACATTCGTTATAGCGCTGCTCGCTATACCGCGCACTCGGTTATAGCGCGGGCGATGTTCGCGATAAATTCAAACATGTTTATACAGGTCCGTGCGGCGTTAGTGAGTATCGCATTTAATTGTTACTGCGTATTGAGTAATTGTGTATGTATTGAGTTCCTACATGTATTTTGAATAGTGTTTAATTATTGTATGCATGATGAGTAAAAGAAAAGCTTACAGTGTGAAATTTGTTGTGTCGCCACCGCGCCGCTCGGTATAACGCGGTTCACCTTATAACGCGGGTGTTGTTTCCCGCCCGACATGCGCGTTATATCGGGGGTCCACTGTACTTAAACCTTATTTTGCATAGTGTCACCAAATTATTACAGAATTTATGTGTATGCCATATTTCTTTGTTTATATACATAAAAGTGATAGAAAAATTAGAAGATCATTAGACTCACAAAATAAAATTTTTATGATGATGAGACAAAGGAGGAAGTAAAAATTTAAATCCTATATTTCAATCTTTAATTTCATCAATGTTTTTTCGGAATTTAAAGAGTCATAGAAGATGGAATATTTAATATTTAAAGTTGGCAGTCTTAGAAAATATCAAAACACCTGATCGAAAATTCAGTAATAATTTTTATAAACTGTTCACAACATAATCCCATATTTAGAATATCGTCGAATATTTCTTCAATTTTCGTCAATTTTAGCGAAACTTTAAGATTGAGTTGGGTTGTTTTACCTCTTAATGGCACATTTTTCCACACGATGGGCTGAATGGCCAGGTCACAGGGATCCCGACTGTTCAGAGAAGGTTGTGGGGAGAGAACCCACTGGAGAACTGTTGGAAGACAGATGGTAGCCTCCCGTCAAGGCCATCCAGCGTGTTCTTTAACGTGCAAACGGTATGGTTTTCCCGAACACGGGGTCATAGTTAATGTCCCATCTGATGGACGGCAGCCTTTACCAAGCCCATCGGTGTCCCCTAGTGACCGAGGGTAGGACGGGGGTTTTGCGGAGACAAATCTCAACGCTGGCTCAGGAGGGACCCGAACCTGAGAACTGCAGATTCCGAATCTGGCTCGCTACCGACTGAGGCATAGTGTCCCTCCCCAGGTCATAAGGACTCCAAAGTTCCAGAGAATGTGGGGAAAACGAACTCATTGGATAGCTGTTGAA
The DNA here is from genome assembly GCA_038380435.1 of Ryuthela nishihirai. Taxonomy (NCBI): domain Eukaryota; kingdom Metazoa; phylum Arthropoda; class Arachnida; order Araneae; family Heptathelidae; genus Ryuthela; species Ryuthela nishihirai. The sequence goes on along the minus strand of JAWZYU010000028.1, from coordinate 28,325,453 downwards.
TTACTGGATACCACTGGACAGATCATTAGGATATATTAAAGATTAAAGAAAGGCTGGATGGCTTTGACGGAAGCCTACCGGGACTGTCTCCTAACAGATGCCCAGTGGATCCCCTCTCTCAAACTTTTTTGACACCTCGGAGTCCTCGTGACTTGGTCATTTAGCGCATTGTGTCGCAAAAAATGTTGATCAGAGGTAAAACAAACTAACATTTAAATACTGAATAAATACTTTTGAAATTTAAAATTTATTAAGACTTCATTTAGGTCCTTACATTTTGTTCAATATCATTCCCATAAGAGATAATTCTTCATATATTGAGTTTCATGTTTAGTTTTCTATTTATATAACATGGAAATCGTGTATTAGGTTCCTACATATTCTTTTATCAATATCTCGCCAATTATCATTTATTAACATGTTACATCATTCGCCAATTGTCTCAATTCGCTGTAATTTCAATCGAGGGTCATTACTTAAAATTTTTATTGGATTCCAGCATCTGATTATTTAAAAACAGAAATTTTCGTCGAGTACCGAATACAGTTAATAACTCAGTTAACAATTGCTAAATGGGATGCCACTGCTAGTAATCAGAGAGAAAAGGTCACTTACTTTGGCAAAACTCTTCTTCGTGAGGGTAGAGAACAAACGGCATGGTGCAATTGCAATATTTCGTGGTGACTTTCAGAAAACATTCATGGACACACATCTGAAAGAGATAGTTCACGATTTCTTATCATTTACCAAATTTAAGTCTTATGAAATGCAAGAAATCCAATGTAACATTTTTTCACATATTTCATGGTCTTTAGCAATCCTTTGTTCCGCACATTAATACGGATTGGGATTCTTCATTTCTGAACGGTGCTTTTGTGCATGCAGTGACTAAATGGCTAGGTCACGAGAACCCCATGGGTTCAGCGAAGATTGGGGGAAGAGGAAAGTTATTACAGATAGAAACCTCCCGTCAAGGCCATCTGAGCTTTTTAACGTGCATAGGATGTGATCCTTATATAAGGAAACGGCTTAACGTCCAATCTGGTGGGGCGGGGTGGTTTAATCGGTAGCGTGCCAGGCGTAATCTGTAGCTCCCAGGTTCGAGTCCCAGCTGGGTCAGCGTTGAGATTTATCTCCGCAAAATTCCCCGCCCTGCCCACGGTCAGTAGGGGACACCGATGGGCTTGGAAAGGCCGCCATCCGTCGGATGGGACGTTAAGCCCTGGCCCCGTGTGTGGAGAGCCATACCCTGTGCAGGTTAAAGAACACGCTGGATGGCCTTGACGGGAGGCTACCATCTGTCTCCAAATAGCTGTTCCAGTGGGTACCGTACCCCAAACTTCTCTGAGCCTTCGGGGTCCATGTGACCTGGCCATTTAGTCCATGGTGTGCAAAAAATTGCTACTCAGAGGTAAAACAACCCAACCGTCCTATCTGGTGGATGGCGGCTTTTAAAAGTCCATAGGTGTCGTCTTTCTCATCAAGAGTGGGGGGAGGATAAGTTTATATATTGCATATATGATATTATAAGATATTATGTTGAAAATTATACAATTGTCAAATGCAGTGCAATTGCTCTCTTCCGTTTTAACATCTATATCACATTAACTAACCTATGATCTTTCTGCTGATCTCATATTGGAATATAGTCAGCTCTCAACTTAGTGGGGGTAGCGTTCTTAAAAAAAAATACCACGAAAAATGAAATTGCATAAATTAAGCATAATTTCCTCATTGGAAATAAAGCCAATGTTAGGAATAGGAAAAACGTTGCTTCAAAACTAATACATACATACATTTCCTGCACTGTTAAGGTGCGGGGATGGCTTAGTCAGTAGCGCGACAGGTTAGAGTCCCACCTGGGCAGGTGTTGAGATTTATCTCCTCAAATGTTCCTGCCCTCGGTTAGTAGGAGACAGAGATGGATTTGACAAGACCACCGTCCGGCGGGGGGGGGGGGGGATCAGTCGGTAGCGCGCAGGGCTCGTAATCTGTAGTTCCCAGGTTCAAGTCCCAGCTGGGACAGCGTTGAGATGTATCTACGCAAAATTCCCCGCCCTGCCCACGGTCAGTAGGGGACACCGCTGGGCTTGGAAAGGCCGCCGTCCGTCGGATGGGACGTTAAGCCGTGACCCGTGTGCGGGAGAGCCATACACTGTGCACGTTAAAGAACACGCTGGATGTCCTTGACGGGAGGCTACCATCTGTCTCCCAACAGCTGTTCCAGTGGGTCCCCTCCTCCAACCTTCTCTGAGCCTTCGGGGTCCATGTGACCTGGCCATTTAGCCCATGGTGTGCAAAAAAGTGCCGCTCAGAGGTAAAACAACCCAACCGTCGGTCGGTTGGGACGTTAAGCCGCAGCTCCGTGAGAGGCAGAGACATAACCTGTGCCCGTTGAAGAACACGCTGGATGGCCTTGCCGGGAGATTATCATCTGTCTGCTGACAATTGTCCAGTGGGTCCCTTTCCCCCAACTTTCTCTGAACCCTCGGGGTCCTTGTGACTGTCGATTTCGCCCATTGTGTGCAAAAAAGTGTTGCTCAGAGGTGAAATAACCTCAACACAAATAGGTAAATGAACCCAAACTTCACTGTTTTATTTTCTCGTATTACAATAATAAAGACATTACATTATTATAACGCTAAAAGCGAAAGAATTCAGTTTACCTAAAAAAAAGTGCAGCATATCTACAATAAGAAAATAATGATTGCTTGTTAAATGTTTTTCTAATACACACTGAGCGCTGTTTCGAATGGCATGCTGGTTGTGGTAGGGATGTCATAACGTGCAGATAAGCTAGCAGCTTTGCCGGTCTTATCCTAAGTTGAAAGAAACGACCTTTCGGAGACTTTCATTTTCTTTTGTTTTAAAATTTCTTAGTTGAAACCTCGATAATCCAAAATAAAGTCTGCGTTAATTTAAAAAAAGGGGGTGTTTGGGGGGGGATTAAATACATTAACCGCATTATTCCGAAAACTCGTTAATCAAATTTGTACTTTATGTATATGTTACCGCTAAAGCTCGAAAGCCGTTAATGTGCACATTACCTAGCTAATCTGCAGATTAACTGATTTGCTCCGTTAACGTGCGGAATCAAGAGTTTTCCGCATTTTACCTAGGTAATGTGCATATTAACGGCTTCCGTATCGTTAAAGTTCAAAAGTTTCTTTCTCTCATCATAGTGGTGAATCTCTTGAATATGAATCTTCGTGTCACGTGATTCACTCGTCACCATTGTAAAAAACGCCCCGGATGAGCGGAGGCCAAGTGAGAACGAATCGGTAAAGTGATTCATTCTTGATAACGAATCACTAAAATGATTCGTTTTCACTTGGCCTGCTCATTTTCGGGGCGTTTTTTATAATTCGGACGACTGATTCATGTTGACAGAGGGATGACCCTGGTTTCAACTCTACTCTCGGACACTAGATAAATAACATTATGTTAATTTAAGCGTACAGAAACGTTCCTGTTGTTCCAGCAAAGATCTTATTTTCACTTTAACGAGTGCCTAGTAGGTAATGTGCAGATTATCCAGGTAATTTGCAGTTGGTTGGTTGGTTGTTTTACCTCTGAGCGGCACTTTTTTGCACACCATGGACTAAATGGCCAGGTTACATGGACCCTGAAGGCTCAGAGAAAGTTGGGGGAGGGGACCAACTGGAACAGTTGTTGGGAGACAGATGGTAGCCTCACGTCAAGGCCATCCAGCGTGTTCTTTAACGTGCACAGGGTATGGCTCTCCCGCACACGGGGCCACGGCTTAACGTCCCATCCGACGGACGGCGGCCTTTCCAAACCCATCGGTGTCCTCTACTGACCGTGGGCAGGGCGGGGAATTTTTGCGGAGATAAATCTGAACGCTGACCTAGCTGGGACTCGAACCTGGGAACTACAGATTACGAGCCTGGCGCGGTAATTTGCAGATTACCTAGGTAATTTGAGAAATGAAACAATTTTCCGCACGTTAACGGATCACCCTAATTAATCTGCACAATACCTAGATAATCTGTAGAATAACTGATTTCTGCATTTTAGCGGTAACATATAAATGCCGTTTAAAAAATTGTCCGGAATAATGCCATATCTAAAAGGATTTTGAACTGACAGAATATTTAGGAATATTAATATTTCACTTGCGTTTGAAGGATTAGCTCTGAGCTTTTATGGAATTATATTTTTCGCAACTGATGATTGTATTTTTTGAATTTTTTTGGAGATTAGTGTTGCCAGTTGCCCCATATATTGTAAGTCCATATCTTAGCAGAGATTTACAGATTGCCGTATAGACTTTAAGACAAACGTCATTATCGATTAAGAACTGCAATATGATTTCTGATATTTTAATCTAATCCGATCACAAAATATGAGAGAAGAATGACAATCCTACCTCTTTGCTGCGTGGGCCTCTCCTCCCATTGTTGATCCAATTTTCAGTGTAATTGGTGCAATCACTGGGATAAGGATAAGGAAGCAACTGTTCTTCTGTCTACGAAAAATTGTGAACAAGGCATAGGGATCAGCAGTGATTATTATCATTGAAATCATTTCTGATATCTGATGGTGGTAAGATATAAAACTTATTTCATAAAGGAAGATATTTTTAAACTTAGCATTGATCTTTTTGATAGCTGAGTATTATAGTGTTAATTTCGAAATCGATTTGTACTGTAATTAAATTATGCAAATAAAATGTTTTAAGCAAACGTAGTGATGAATAATAAAGCCATTTTATTATTTCGTTATATAATAAAGTCATCATTAATTTGTGTTTTAAAATATGTGATAATAACAAAGAAATAAACCACAACAAAGCTACATAGAAGCTGTCCCATGGCCGAGTGGTTAGCGCGCTTGGCTACTGATCTAAGGGATCTGGGTTCGAGCCCCGGGTAAGGCATGGATGTTAGTGTTGTTTTTCTGCTGAGGTCCTGCCATCCTCTCAGACCTTCTACTATGGCATATAAACTGACAGGCTCCTGTCAGACCTCTGTGGCAAGCAGCTGCTTAAGGGGGTATTTATTATTAAGGCTACATAAAAAATAAAAACAATACCAAAAAACAAAAGAGTATACAAAAAAAATTAAAATTTTGTTATTTTTTTCTATTTAAAAATAATCAAGTTTTTGCTGCCTCTGTACCAAACGTAACAACGGAATTTTATATAATAATAATAATTAATAACATTTAGAAACATCATATATAATCCCTAATGATCTAGGACTTCAGTTCTGAAATATCAGCTTTTGTTAAATTTCGACTATTTGTAAAGCGATAAGGATTGTGATTGCTTACCATGGTGACGTGGACTTTGTAATCTTTGCCTGGCCTCATGTGAAATCCATTTTCGTAAGGGTTAACAGCAACATAAGGGGAGTGGATGGCCAAAAGACCACTTGGTATGCGATCAGGACGAAAATATTCCTCGGATTCGAAATCGAACTTGAAATGCATCACTGGAGCAGACACTAGGAGCGACAACATCGAGGAAAAAATGAGTAAACAAAATGAAAGAAATAAAGCAAAATAGTTTAAAATTCTTTTCGATTACAAGATCAATAATAAAAATATTGTTATATAAAAAAATGAAGAAAACGTTTAAATCTAGAAGTGTATATAATTGGTAACGTATTTTTCGTGGTCATTATTAACATCGGCCGAAGATTAATTTAAAAGTAGCTGGTCAACTGAGTAGAGATGGTAAAGCGCTCTAAATTAACGGTTCGTGACCTTTTCTTAGCCACGAAATATTTTCCAAATGGCGTCTGTCATTTTGAAAATCCCTCAGGTAGTGAGTGATATCACTGGTAGTGATTTTAACAGATCCCACTATCCTCACTAGAAAGAGTATTTTTCCTTAGTGTCAGCTTTTTATCAATAGGCAAGAGTATATAAACTAATACACTGTTACCATCGCTTCAGGTCATAGATATATCGAGATTTAAGACTTGCCTGTTGGCTCAGGAGCGGGGGTGGCTCAGTCGGTAGCGCGCCAGGCTCGTAATCTGTAGTTCCCAGGTTCGAGTCCCAGCTGAGTCAGCGGAGATTTATCTCCGCAAAACTCCCCGCCCTGCCTACAGTCAGTAGGGGACACCGATGGGCTTGGAAAGGCCGCCGTCCGTCGGATGCGACATTAATCCGTGGTCCCGTGTGCGGGAGAGCCATACCCTGTGCACGTTAAAGAACACGCTGGATGGCCTTGACGGGAGGCTATCTATCTGTCTCCCAACAGCTGTTCCAGTGGGTCCCCTCCCCCAACCTTCTCTGAGCCTTCGGGGTCCTTGTGACCTGGCCATTTAGTCCATGGTGTGCAAAAAAGTGCCGCTCAGAGGTAAAACATTCCAACCCTGTTGGCTCAACCGACAACGTGACAGTCTCGTAATCTGACATTCCCAGATTCAAGCTCCGACTATCTGTGAGTTGAGGGTTTTTTCCAGTAACCCTAACTCGACCCTAAGTGAGAAAGGGGATTCCTGTGGGTCTCCAAATACCGCCTTTAATCAGCTGGGATGGTTCAGACAATTCCACCTCTACTGTAATTTTGCACAGACAAAATGGTCAGGTCACCACGACACCATAGGCTCAGAGAAAATTGGGGAAGGAACTGAACAACTGTTAGGAGAGAAATGGAAGTCTTCCGTCAAGACCATCCATCATGTTCTATGAATTTGCACAAGGTATGGTTCCCCCTCAGAGACACATATCATCAAAATGATCTATCTCTTAACAGCTGTTCAGTGGATAGACCATTTTGATGATATCTGTCCCTGAGGGAGAGCCATACCTTGTGCACGTTCATCTGAGCTCTTAGATACCTGGTCCTCGGATACCTTGTGTCAGTCTTTGAGCTCTTGGGAGTTCTTGTGACCTGGTTATTTAGCCCATAGTGTGCAAAAAAGTGCTGCTCTGAGAGGAAACAATCCAAGCATGTCATGCTACATGATGCACCGCGAGTGGAGGAGGTTCATCTTGCGCCTTGACAAACACGGTCTGCAGAGAGATTTTTTGATTATCAGTGCCTTAAAATGAATGACTGGTCCGGTTTGTTTTACCTCTGAGTGGCACTTTTTTTCACACCATGGGCTAAATGACCAGGTTACAAGGACCCCGAAGGCTAAGAGAAGGTTGGGGGAGGGAACCCACTGGAACAGATATTGGGAGACAGATGGTAGCCTCCCGTCAAAGCCATCCAGCGTGTTCTTTAACGTGCACAGGGTATGGCTCTCCTGAACACAGGGCCACGGATTAACGTCTCATCAGACGGACGACGGTCTTTTCAAGCCCATCGGTGTCCCCTACTGTCCGTGGGCAGGGCGGGGAATTTTGAGGAGATAAATATTAGCTGACCAGCTGGGACTCGAACCTGGAAATTATAATTACGAGCCTGGCGCGCTACCGACTGAGTTACCCCCGCCTCGCTTCTGTCCTGAAAATGATCTAAATGGCCAGGTCATAAGAATCCTGATGGTTCAGAGATTAGTGGGGGATCCACTGTACAGCTCTTAGTATATAAATGAAAATCTCCCATCAAGACCACCAGATGTGATATTTAAAGTTACACTGACACAGGAAAAGAATGCATTTCTTTCTTCTGCCTAATGACACTATCGCGTGTATTATGCTTGCAGATGGCTTAATTAATATGCACGTTGTTAAGTCTTCTCTGTTTTAACAGATCTCGGCGCTCTGTATTTCCCCAGATAAGGTTGGGTTGTTTAATCTCTGAGCGGCACTTTTTGCACACCATGGGCTAAATAACCAGGTCACAAGGACCCCGAAGACTCAGAGAAGGTTGGGAAATGGGACCCACTGGAACAGCTGTTGGAAGACAGATAGCCTCCCGTCAAGGCCATCCAGCGTGTTCTTTAACGTGCACAGGGTATGGCTCTCCCGCACACGGGGACACTGCTTAACGTCCCATCCGACCGACGGCGGCCTTTTCAAGCCCATCGGTGTACCCTACTGACTGTGGGCAGGGCGGGGAGTTTTGCGGAGATAAGTCTCAACGCTTAACCAGCTGGGACTCGAACCTGGGAAGTGCAGATTACGAGCCTGGCGCGCTACCGACTGAGCCACCTCCGTCCCAAAGTGAATGGAAATAACAGTAATAACAATTAAACAACATAATATTGGGATAGAAATGAATTAGGTGGTATTCAATGTCACGACCTTATGGGCCGTTCTGTAATTTATCTTCTAAGCAGTTTGTAATAGCCAATAAAAGCGCTTACTCATTTCTATTTCCAGCATTGTGGATTCTTCTGAGCTATTCACACGAGACAGGAGAGAGTGACAACCAAACAGCTTCGGGTGATTGTAAGCTGTCGCCGGTTCCTTTGGGTATACCAATGGGCCAAAAATTTCCTCTTCTTTTTGATCCCTGAATGGAAAAAAATAACAAAATCATCAATTTCTAATACCAATGTTTGAGCGCAACACTCTCAGCGACCAACTACGTAGCCAATAATGTCACGTTAACGGAGTGAATTGTTCCCAGTAGCAAATTTACTTAGAATGAACATGTGGCGAATGTTCATTCACAGAAGGAATCCCAAATAATTTGCCACAAGGGACACATTTTCAAATAAAATCCTAGTCGTGGGTTGTATATGACTGAAAGTATATGTTATATACTCCCTTTAAAAACAATCGTATTAGATTTATCTCGCAAGTTATTGTATATATATTACCGCTAAAGTGCAGAAATCAGTTATTCTACAGATTATCTAGGTATTTTGCAGATTGACTAGGGTGATCCGTTAACGTGCCGAAAATTATTTCATTTCTCAAATTACCTAGGTAATCTGCAAATTACCTGGATAATCTGCATATTACCTACTAGGCACTCGTTAAAGTGAAAATATGACGTTTCGGCTATTATCGGAATTGGTAATAGCCGGTACATTGTACTTTTTCGTTTTTTAACTATCCTATTATTCAGATAATGTATCTAGCTCTACAGTACACCGCCTGCCGCATTATAAAAAACGCCCCAAATGAGCGAAGGCCAAATGATAACGAATCTGTCAAGTGACGAATTTCTTGAGTCTCAATCTTCGGGTCACGTGACCCGAAGATTGAGACGTGTTCCGAATTACCGATAGATTCCGACTCGGAACCGATAGATTCCGACGTGTTCCGAATTATCATGAAACGCCCCGGATGAGCGGAGGCCAAGTGAGAACGAATCCAAGTGGTGAATCTCTTAAGTATGAATCTTTAGGTCACGTGACTATAATTTGGACAGTAGAAAGGGTCCTTGGTGCTTGCTTGCATAACAGGAGCTAATTTATCTGCTTTAAAAAAATCACGACACAAATTCACGCGCTAACAAGCAGAAACGAATTTGAAAACAGAATTAGCTATGCTACGCACTAGCAGCCGACGCAAATTATGAGAAATAAAAGCAACCGGCGACGACAAGACACCGGCGAAACGAAACTGAAAGTGGAGGGAGAAGGGGGAAGGAGTAGGGAAAGGAAATGAGAGAAACAAACTTTTGAACTTTAACGATACGGAAGCCGTTAATGTGCACATTACCTAGGTAAAATGCGGAAAACTCTTGATTCCGCACGTTAACGGAGCAAACCAGTTAATCTGCAGATTAGCTAGGTAATGTGCACATTAACGGCTTTCGAGCTTTAGCGGTAACATATATACTGCTCACTTGACTAGTTAGTTGTTAATCAACAATTAAATTTAGGTTTCAGGTCGTCGTTAGTTTACGACACAGTTTCGAAAAAGGGAAAAAAAAGCTCAACAATTTTGTTTTTCAAAGTTGCAAACACATAGGTTAGTTCTCATTTGCAATTTGGTATCATTATATGAGGAAGAGTTTAGTCTAAAATCAGGATAAAACTGAGAATGTTTTGGCGCCTGTCTAAATCTAGAAAAAAGCCCCTACCCCGCGATCAGTGTCAAGTTAATTAATATAATAACAGGAACAAATTTGTGCATGACGTTGTTGGTGCATGACCCGTAACAATAATAGAAATTAAAAATTGCATTTTTTGTTATAAGAGGAAGAACAGATTTGAGCGATTTAACACGTGCAAATTTTCTATTCTTATTTCTTTAACATTACATCTGCAATTTTATTAAACAATTACAAAATCCAAAGTCAATATTTTTATGTGGCTTAAATATTAATTGAATTAGAAGTAGATGTTTCGAAGCTAGTCGTGTCTTCGGTCGCAAGAATAGAACACTAATATTATGAGTTGGGTTGTTTTACCTCTGAGCGGCATTTTTTTGCACACCATGGGCTCGGATTAATTAATGGCCAGGTCACATGGACCCCGAAGGCTCAGAGAAGGATGGGGGAGGGGACCCGCTGGAACAGCTATTGGGAGACAGATGGTAGCCTCCCGTCAAGGCCATCCAGCGTGTTCTTTAACGTGCACAGGGTATGGCTCTCCCACACACGAGACCACGGCTTAACGTCCCATCCGACGGACGGCGGCCTTTCCAAGCTGATCGGTGTCCCGTACTGACCGTGGGCAGGGCGGGGAATTTTGCGGAGATAAATCTCAACGCTGACCCAGCTGGAACTCGAACCTGGGAACTACAGATTACGGGCCTGGCGCGCTACCGGCTGAGCCACCCCCGCCCCCTCTAATATTATGTGTCTGGTAGATATAAGAGACATAATTCATGCAGGGGGGGGCGGGAGCGGAAGTCCACACTTTCATTATCTTTAAATTTGTGTTGCTCCTTTCTCTCTTTCACTGGAATCTTTCTCAAAATGTTTGAATAATTCGATGAGTAAAAGTCATTAACTTATTGAGTGCTCGGCCCCCTGGCCATTATGTTGATCCGAATCTGCAAAAACCATTACGCGTTGTCCAAAATAAAATTACATGACGTATAGCGTTTTCAGATAGCCCACATATATCAAACTATTAATATACTCTATAAGGATTTATGAATGTGCATCAAATATTTATGTGCTTTTAGTATCTTTGACGAAAAAAAATTACCTTAGTTAGAAAATATACAAATAATCGCATGATTCTATTATTAGAGTGAAACGTTCATAAACGCAACAAGATAGACTGATTCCCACAACATAATTCGAAGTTTCTTCTTAGTTATTTAAATAAATAAATAAATACCCCCTCAAGCAGCTGCTTGCCACAGAGGTCTGACAAGAGCCTGTCAGTTTATATGCCACATTAGAAGGTCTGAGAGGATGGCAAGACCTCAGCAGAAAAACGACACAAACAGCCATGCCTTACCGGGGCTTGAACCCAGGTCCCGTAGATCAATTTTAGACACTATAAAATGCACACGTAATAAATGACTTATTTTTATACGATTAAACAAAAAGTGAAAACTTAATAGTTCTTTTCTCGTTTTTTAAAAATTAGAGTTTACGTTTTTGGACCGCAAAAATGGTTCCGAAAGAATCGAGAACCTAGTTACATAAAATTTTGGAAACCCTGTACAAGCTAAACTAACCAGTTTGTAGTAAGCAAACTTTTGCCGAAAAGGATGTAGACAAAATACAATATGTAAACTGCTTGATACTGAAATTGTTCCACCCAGAACCAGACTTCCCTCTGCCATGCTCTATAAACGTGCAGTGAGATACTAAAATCACATAAATATTTGATGCATATTCATAAATCCTTATAGAGTATATTAATAGTTTGATATATCGGCTATCTGAAAACGCTGTACGTCTCGAAATTTTATTTTGGACAACGCAGAATGGTTTTTGCAGATCCGGATCAACATAATGATCAGGGAGCTGAGCCCTCAACAAGGGTATGACTTTTACGGTATCTCTGAAATTTTACTGGTGTCTCCTGATATTCATGGGGGGGTGGGGGTGGGGGGCTCAGTCGGTAGAGCGCCAGGCTAGTAATCTGTAGTTCCCAGGTTCGAGTCCCAGCTGGGTCAGCGTTGAGATTTATTTCCGCAAAATTCCCCGCCCTGCCCACGGTCAGTAGGGGACACCGATGGGCTTGGAAAGCCCATCAGTGTCCCCTACTGACCGTGGACAGGGCGGGCCGCGCACGGGGCCACGGCTTAACGTCCCATCCGATGCACGCCGTCCGTCGGATGGGACGTTAAGCCGTGGCCCCGTGCGCGGGAGAGCCATACCCTGTGCACGTTAAAGAACACGCTGGATGGCCTTGACGGGAGGCTACCATCTGTCTCCCAACAGCTGTTCCAGTGGGTCCCCTCCCCCAACCTTCTCTGAGCCTTCGGGGTCCATGTGACCTGGCCATTTAGCCCATGGTGTGCAAAAAAGTGCCGCTCAGAGGTAAAACAACCCAAACAACAACCCAACCCTAATATTCATGACTGACACAGATGATGAAATAGGTAATGGCATGATTTGGTTTAGAATTCGATACAATGAATTAAATGAACCTTTTATACAGTAAAATGTAATTGTACCTTCTTTAGTATGCAGTGAAACTATCATGGTTCGCGACACATTCAGTGACATGTCACGGCATAGAGAAATTTCTAGTAGTTTCTTTAGTTCTAACAAATAGTAAGCAACCAAGAGATTGAATTTAAGTTCGAATCCGAGAGGTGAAAGGGGGAAATTTATCACTGGTAAAATTTCTAGTTCATTAATACTCTTTCAACCATGATGGTCTAAATAAAAAAAAAATAAATAAATAAATACCCCCTCAAGCAGCTGCTTGCCACAGAGGTCTGACAGGAGCCTGTCAGTTTATATGCCACAGTAGGAGATCTGAGAGGATGGCAGGACCTCAGCAGAAAAACGACACACACATCCATGCCTAATCCAGGGTTCGAACCCAGGTCCCTTAGATCAGTAGCCACGCGTGCTAACCACTCGGCCACGGGACGGCTAATGGTCTAAATATTTATTGCTAATTCTTACTCTTTCACAACGACGAAATAAAACTTTTTCTTTTTTACGAAGACTTCAGGACTGTGACCCATTTCTTCCAGAATTTCTTTGGTGATGTTCTTCTCAAAGCTATAGGCTTCAGGTATCGGGATCTAAACAAAGAAAAAGACGGACATTAGAATTCCATCAGTGAAAGATATAATGAGGAAAATTAAAGTAATAATTTAATTGCATGTATCTTACACCTTGGATTGCTTAAACGTCTGAGCACCACATTTATGAACAAAATTTGCTAAATGGCTAGGTCACAAGAACCCCAAGGATTCAGAAAAGTTTTGGGAAAAGGACCCATTGGACCGTTGTTAGGAAACAGATGGAAGCCTTCCGTCAAGACCATCCAGCGTGTTCTTTAGCGAGAACAAAGCAACTTCCTTTAGAGGAGCTTGAGGTTTAACGTCCCATCCGACGAATGGCGTTTTCAAGCCAATCGGTGTCCAATTTCTCATTTAGCGCAGGGTGCAGGTTAGTGGAGAAAATCTCTAGGTTGGCACAGTTGGAACTCGAACATGGGAACTGCAGATTACGAGCCTGGCCCGTCACTGACTGATTCAACCCTGTGGAAGAATTGAACGCTCACTTGGCAGCTATTTCAAAAGAGTTTTCATTATGAATCAAATAGGGGCGGGGTGGCTCAGTCGGTAGCGCGCCAGGCTCGTAATCTGCAGTTCCCAGGTTCGAGTCCCAGCTGGGTCAGCGTTGAGATTTATCTCCGCAAAATTCCCCGCCCTGCCCACGGTCAGTAGGGCACACCAATGGGCTTGAGAAGGCCGCCGTCCGTCGGATGAGACGTTAAGCCGTGGTCCCGTGTGCGGGAGAGCCATACACTGTGCACGTTAAAGAACACGCTGGATGGCCTTGACGGGAGGCTACCATCTGTCTCCCAACAGGTGTTCCAGTGGGTCCCCTCCCTCAACCTTCTCTGAGCCTTCGGGGTCCTTGTGACCTGGCCATTTAGCCCATTGTGTGCAAAAAAGTGCCGCTCAGAGGTAAAACAACCCAACCCTCTTCCCGAAAACTCTCTGAACCTTTAGAATCCTTGTAACTTGGCCATTCAGCTTATTGTGTGCATAACGTTCTGTTCAGAGGCAAAACAACCAACCAACCAAATTTCCCCTTATTTTAAAAGTTAAAGATTGATATTTTGCATTTAACACATTTTGGCCTTCACATAACTATCAAAACTTTCACCTTCTAACGAACGCATTAAACTTGCATATCGAAAACTACTTTTATCTCACGCGATGAAATTTAGTAAACCATTTAAAAGTCGTGTCTCGCCGTTCTGTTTGAGCAATCGTCTCCCATCCTTTATTTTCATTGGATTATTCTATATTGCTAGCGACGGTATTGGATTTTTCTTAATATTGCTGTGACGAAACGGGACTTTTCGAATATACCAGCGATTGAATCTGATTTTTTTTCAATAACGCCCATTACACGATTAGATTCATGGGGTATCACCCACGATGGGTTTCGATGTTTAAACTATTATCGCGCTGAGATTGAACATTTTTTATTATCACCCACAATGGAATTATTTTTCCCTAATGTAATTCGTATTCGCTTTCCGAATGTTTCCCACGTTTTTTGATTTCTCTAATATTGCTTGCGATCCTAAATGATATTTAAGTTTTCCAACTGTCATCATCTACATTGTACTTTACGCAACGACATTGCGTAAAGTAACATTACGCAACGACATCCAATGTCTTTACGCAACGACATTGGACTTTACGAATAACACCAATTTCGAGAATTTAGATTTTGCATATCATCTACAGCTTGGGCGGGGGTGGCTCAGTCGGTAGCGCGCCAGGCTCGTAATCTGTAGTTCCCACGTTCGAGTCCCAGCTGGGTCAGCGTTGAGACTTATCTCCCCGCCTTGCCCACAGTCAGTAGGGTACACCAATGGGCTTGATAAAGGCCGCGGTTGGAAAGGCCGTCGTCCGTCGGATGGGACGTTAAGCCGTGGCCCCCTGTGCGGGAGAGCCATATCCTGTGCACGTTAAAGAACACGCTGGATGGCCTTGACGGAAGGCTACCATCTGTCTCCCAACAGCTGTTCCAGTGGGTCCCCTCCCCCAACCTTCTCTGAACCTTCGGGGTCCATGTCACCTGGCCATTTAGCCCATGGTGTGCAAAAACGTGCCGCTCAGAGGTAAAACAACCCAACCTAAAATCTACAGCTTAAGCGTATCGCAAATCTACATTTTTAAATTGTATAATGTAGTTTAATATATTCTAGAAATTTAAATGCATGCATTTTAACTGTTTATTAAACAGCGAAAGTGAAATTACAATTGTAATACAGAGTGCAAGAACAAGTAAGGTGGCCAGAAGGTATCTTTAAAAGAAAACACGTTCTCTCTATTTTGTTTTTTATAGAGGAAATGTTTTCTTTCTTTCTATTTTTCAACTGCTAACAAAAATTTTATTTCTGAAATTTAACGATACAGAAATATCTTAATATTTTAAGACATGTGAAAAGATATTGAAACTAAGTAAACGAATCTTGATGATTAAACAGAAACCCTGGAATCTATTAATTCTAATTATAAAAGTTCAGCAGCAAAGAGGCCATTAGAAATTAATAATGAACTTTCTTCATATCTATACATTGTGATTCAAAACTTATCGTTCAAATTTCGTGGGGAGGTAGGGAATACGTCAGGAAACCGATTTCACATAGGAAAGTATGTCCGCAAACGTCATCTACATGAACAAAATGGACAAGTAAAGTGAACACAAGGAAACAGTACAGTTAAGTGGTAACGAATGTGACTTTTATTCCAACAAGGTAAAGTACAGGTTCACAGTAGGTGCTCAAAATTGCGACCATTTACACGGACACAGTATTCACAGCGCCGTTGCATTGACCGCCGAACATTTTCAAAAACGCCTGGCATATCACGTACAATGCCTGCGGCGGCCACTATTCGTGCAACAAGGTCCATTTCACTGTCGACGGGGGTCTCGTACACATGGTCTTTCATGGCCCCCCACAAAAAGAAATCCATGGGCGATAAATCAGGTTACCTGGGTGACCAAGCGATCGGTCCACCTCTACCGATCCATCGAGCTCCGAATGTTCTGTTCAGGTAATCACGCGCAACAATTGTGCTATGGGCTGGAGCCCCGTCATGTTGATACCACATATCTCGGCGGAATTGCGCAGGAACAGCGCCCAGAAAAGTCGGTAACACTGTCTCGAGAAATATTAGGTATTTCCGGCCGTCCAATCGGGGCGGTAGCAAGTAAGGTCCCAACAAACAGTCACCAATGATTCCAGCCCACACATTTACGGCAAAACGATGTTGCGCAGCGTGACTTCTCGTACCATGCGGGTTGTCGTAAGCCCACACATGTGAATTGTGTGTATTGAACACACCTTCACGAGTGAATGAAACTTCATCTGTAAAAAGGACAGAAGCTGGAAAACTGGGGTCCACGGCACCTTTCTGCATGAACCATTGTGCAAATTCCACACGCTTCGGATAATCGTCAGGATGCAGTAACTGCACCCTTTGCAAATGGTAAGGATGCACACGTTCCTCGTGCAGTATTCGCCACACTGCTGACTGAGAGACCCCAAGCTGCTGAGCAATAGCTCGTGTATTGCTCAGCAGCTTGGGGTCTCTCAGTCAGCAGTGTGGCGGCAATACCTCGTGTATTGGTATTCGGATTATCTTCAATGGACTGTGTGACTTGTTCTGTGACGTTGACAGTCTGCGTCAGTCGTCTTCTCCCCGTATCCTGCATGTTGCTGCGCAGTGAACCACGTTCGCACAGATTGCGATGCACACGTGCAAACATTTGATGCTGCGGTATTCTTCTGTTGGGGTATCGGTCTTCGTAAACTTGCCTAGCTCGGCGGCCTCTTTCGCCAGCTGCCCCATATGCGAGATGCATATCCGCTAGCTCTTGATGCGTAAAACGATTCATCTTATCACTAGTAAGTCAGCTCGTACACTGATGACAGCGGGAGTGGTCGGGCGAGCTGTACACTGGTTGGGTACACACAGCGCCCTCTACATACGCATGCGTACATTTGCAGACATTCTTTCCTATGTGAAATCGGTTTCCTGACATATTCCCTACCTCCCCACGAAATTTGAACGATAAGTTTTGAATCACCCTGTATACATTTGAATATTTAGAATGGTTTCTCAGAACCCTCAGAAGGGTATGAGAAGATAAAACTATTTTTAATTTAAGGAATAAAAGACAGATACTATGTTGTAAAAGTGCTGATAAAATAATACTATTTGCATATTTCCAATCATCCATTAGTTCGAATTAAAATTTTTAAAGAGTGAAAAAGTAGGTAAACGAAGCACTTCATTCGCCTCTACTCCCCACATTCGCCAGAGGCGACAGGAGTTCTATTAGTTTTGTGGTAAAAAAGAAAGAACATGTTTTCTTATTCCGACTTTACTATATAGCCACTCTAAGAACAAGAACACATATTGACTTTATTATAGCCCTACCATGGGGAAACCAATATGCGAAATGTCATATATATATTAACTTTTTGCAACAAAATATTTAAATTATTTTATGAAAACCGAAAAATGTACATTGTATTATTGAATATTGAAGACACAGAATATTTTTTTTCCCTTAATTAAAGGACCAGATCCTGTAATTCTAATATTATTTCTTCATTCTTTCTATGTTTCTCCATGATGTTTAAATTTAGGAAAAAAGATTTTTGGATTTGCCTTTATTTTATTATTATTGAATTGTTAGCTTTCAAGTCATAATTAATATGGATATAGTTAATTAATATGATAAATATGGATATATGGATAAGTCATAATTAAGTTTTCATAATTAATATGATAATATATTAAAAGTGTTGTTTTTATTATTTAGTTATATATCATTATCTTCTAACCCACGTGCAAGCCTTTGAACTCTTGGGGTTGTCGAATTTCCAAAAATATTTTGTAAATAGTAAGAAGGGTCATAAATAATATGAATGGAAATAAAACACCATACTACGTATTCGACGTGCTAGCACATAAACGATTTTACAGTTTCAAATTCTGCATTCTCATATGCAGACATTAAGAACATTAGGGGCGAATCTTTTTTCTTTTTAATTTTGCGCATGCTTCAAATCTGTAAAAGTGGAAGCACGTAATGCTATATCTCATTTTCAGTTGGCACATTTTGTTGTCATAAATGAATATCGTTCCTTGTCCTCGAAAGGAATAACTTCGAAATAATTTGAAGTTCTTATTTCTTCCAATTTCAGAGAAATTTTGTGTGTAGATTTGAAAATACAAACCTTAAAGTCTTCATGATTGACTAAATTTCTGCAGTAGTGTGGAAACCTTGTGCAGAATTCCGTCATATTTTCAGGTTTCTCGCAGTAATCTGGATATTTCTCGCAATATTTTGTTCTCCTAATACTGAAAATTAAAAAAAATAGATCGTTAGTACATACACTTTTGTGGGTTGGGTTGTTTTACTTCTGAGCGGCACTTTTTTTCACACCATGGGCTAAATGGCCAGGTCACATGGACCCCGAAGTCTCAGAGAAGGTTGGGGGAGGGGACCCACTGGAACAGCTGTTGGGAGACAAATGGTAGCCTCCCGTCAAGGCCATCCAGCGTGTTCTTTAACGTGCACAGGATATGGCTCTCCCGCACACGGGGCCACGGCTTAACGTTCCATCCGACGGACGGCGGCCTTTCCAAGCACATCGGTGTCTCCTACTGACCGTGGGCAGGGCGGGGAATTTTGCGGAAATAAATCTCAACGCTGACCCAGCTGGGACTCGAACCTGGGAACTACAGATTACGAGCCTGGCGCGCTACCGACTGAGCCACCCCCGCCCCACTTTTGTGGGATATTAGGCATGACCGCCTCATATTTTTCGCATAACAACTATTACTAATGACAATAATGGATAAGTATGAATTATAATAGTAATTATTATAGCAGTGTGGTTTATAATGATAGATATGGATAAGTAAACTAATCAAAAAATATATAGTTCTTACAACTGTTAAGGAAATTATAGTTTCCCATTAAATTTCCCATTAATCCGCAGTCACCGAAGGAAATGTTAAGAATGATAGAAGGCTGTTTTATCTCCGAGTGGCACCTTTTTTTTGCACACAATGGGCTAAAAGGCAGTTGCTTTGTGTACAGGAAAGCCATACCCTGGGCAAGTTAAAGAACATACTGGATGACTTTGACGGGACGCGACCATCTGTCTCCTAACAGTAAGGTCCCCTTCCCCCAACATTCTCTGAACCACTGGGGTCGTTGTGACGTGGCCATCTAGCCGGTTGTATGCAAAAGAATTGTCGTTCCGAGGTAAAATAACTCAACTTGTCTTAAAGTATTCTTTTATATTCTAAACTAGACATTTAATGCGGGAAAAATAAGATCAATTTGAAGAAACGATAAGAACAGTACTGAATATTCTAACCTATTTGTATTGCAGAAGGTCACTGCTGGAGACAATATGAATGATGGATACTCCACACGAATGTCCACCACTGATGGATAACTGAGGATGATTTTCATGAATTCCGAGGTCTGGTAGATGAAGCCTATGAAGCATAATGTCAGGACAGTTATTTTGAATATCTTTCTGGGAATGCTCACTGTTTGCACTATCTGGGGTAATCCATTCACCAATGAGCTTTCGAAGAGACGAGTGGCATATTTCTTCAAAGATTCCGTCTCCTTGGCAACTGGCTCAACAGTACCACTCATTGTTTTGTAACAACTGAGAGCAAAAATTCCTGTAATAGAGAGTTTGAATGAAATTAAAGAATGCAGCAAACAATAACCTGAAGCGGCGAAGCGTGGATGAAAGCAGTTGAGACAATAAAACTGATTATTTTTCTCATCGGAAAATCCTCCCAAGTCATTGTTTGAATGACTTATCATTTATCAGTCAAATAATGATATTTGATTATTTGAATCAATGGTTGATCAAAAGAAAAACGATTGATAACTCAGTGGACTAGTGTCTTGCGAGATCTTGGTTGCATCGATTGCATAGTCTCATTATCTCAATTGTTTCCATTGAAAACTTCGCGGCTCAAAGACTGTTAAAACATAGATACAAAACCTCATGCAGCCATGGACTGTGTAATTTAGTTCTCCAAACATCAGTGCATCCTTGTATGAACCGAAGGCGAAGTAGAGGTTTACCGGAGATATATCTCAAAATTGGCATAGTTGGGACTCGAATCTGGGAACTGAAGATTACGAGCCTGGCGCGCTACCGATAGAGCCCACTGCAAGCTCTCTGTACTAAAGTATAAAAAATGATGTTTGTATGATATTTAACAAAAAGCAAATCAAAAATGGATAAAATAAAACATATTTTGAACTGTACCTTGAACATCCACATTTATGAAAAATGGCACTTGCATCCGGGATCCGGGTTCATTGGCTTGTGACCCAACTTGCCGCCACTTTCTTCTCTCTCGAAACCACTGTCAAAGAAATTTGCTTGGGTGGCAGCTCCTCTGGGAAAAGGAATGTATTTTGTCGAGTTGAGACTTCCTCTTTCTGGGATCGAACACATACTGAGAGAAGAGAAATCCTTACCGAATGAATTAAGGGCTCATACGTTAGTATTATCGCTCTATTATATTAACTGGTTTTCTCACCGAAAACACTGAAATTGTTTGATAGACTATAAAAATAACTATTTCCTATGAATAGTGAATGCATTCCGTTTCCAATTGATAGAAACCATCGTGAGATTGCTTCCCGCTTAGGTGAGTACAGATGATAAGAACCCCTGATGCTATCAAGAAGTCGTGATAACATTAAAACTTTTGGAGGTGGGAAATAGTAGCGTACCAAGCTCGCAATCTGCAGTTCTGAATTTCGAGTCCCAAATGGGCTATGCTTGAGATTTATGTCCGCTAACCTACTCCTTCGAGAGTAAGATATGAGACAGCGTTGGGCTTGAAAACGTCACCAATCGGACCGGACGGCACGCTGTGGCCCCGGATGCAGGACAGCCATATCCGGTGTATATTAAAGAAGGGGGACTTCCATCTGTCTCTTACCAGCTGCCAGTGGGTGCCCTTCACCAAATTTTTTCAAGAACTGTCCAGTGGATCCCCTTTACCTACCTTCTCTTAACAACTGTCCAGTAGGTCCTCTTTACCTACCTTCTCTTAACAGCTGTCAGTGGGTCCCCTTTACCTATCTTTCTTAACAGTTGTTCAGTGGATCCTCTTTATCTACCTGCTCTTAACATGTGCCCAGTGGGTCCCCTTTACTACCTTCTCTTAACAGGTGCCCAGTGGGTCCCCTTTACTACTTTCTCTTAACAGTTGCCAAGTGGGTACCCCTTACCTTCCTTCTCTTAACAACTGCCCAGTGGGTCCCCTTTACTACCTTCTCTTAACAGCTGTCCAGTGGGTTCCCTTTACCTATCTTTCTTAACAACTGTCAGATTGGTCCCCTTTATCACCTTCTCTTAACAGCAGTCCAGTTGGTCCCCTTTATCTACCTTCCCTCAACAGCTGCCCAGTGGGTCCCCTTTACTACCTTCTCTTAACAGCTGTCCAGTGGGTTCCCTTTACCTATCTTTCTTAACAACTGTCAGATTGGTCCCCTTTACCTACCTTCTCTTAACAGCAGTCCAGTTGGTCCCCCTTTATCTACCTTCCCTTAACAGCTGCCCAGTGGGTCCCCTTTGCCTAATTTTACTTAACAGCTATCCAGTCGGTTCCCTTTACCTACCTTCTCTTAATAAATCTCCAGTAAGTCCCCTTTACCTACCTTCTTTGATCCCTTTGGTCTTTGTGACCGGCCAACCCTGAAGTACTACCAAGAGGTCGTGACATCATACCATACACTTGTCAAATTTTATTTCTGTTAACTTTTTTTCATTTCTTTGAATTATTATATTTCAATATAACATTATCGTTATTGTTTTTTCTATATGGAAATTTGCTGACCATCGAAAAAAATCAGAAGTTACCTCGAAATGTAAAATTTAGTTACACTTTTTGGACCTGAATATCTGATTTCTTGTCGTAGATCAAACATTTTTGATTGTATTAAAAGTTATTTTTCACGTGAAAGAAAGTTATTTTTTGTTTCGATTATATTTGAAGTTTTAATCAAAACACCAAAATGAACAAAAACATCAGCAGTACGACATTTTCTTTATTTGTAAAAAAATGAAATATAAGGCTCATTTTCCTTAAATCCTCAGTTTCGAACTCTCAAATTATCATCTGTCATATCGTCCACTGACATAGCATAGATGTCTTTTCAGTTTGCTATCCAGTATTTGCAGGTATAAAGGGGGCGGGGGTGGCTCAGTCGGTAGCGCGCCAGGCTCGTAATCTGTAGTTCACAGGTTCAAGTCCCAGCTGGGTTAGCGTTGAGATTTATCTCCGCAAAATTCCCCGCCCTGCCCACGGTCAGTAGGGGACACCGATGGACTTGGAAAGGCCGCCGTCCGTCGGATGGGACGTTAAGCCGTGGCCCCGTGTGCGGGAGAGTCATACCCTGTGCACGTTAAAGAACACGCTGGATGGCCTTGATAGGAGGCTACCATCTGTCTCCCAACAGCTGTTCCAGTGGGTCCCGTCCCCAAACCTTCTCTGAGCCTTCGGAGTCCTTGTGACCTGGCCATTTAGCCCATGGTGTGCAAAAAAGTGCCGCTCAGAGGTAAACAACCCACCAACCCAGGTATAAAGAACTCGCAGTCTACTTATTGTAGAGAACAAAGTTGAACAAGATCCTGCCGTAAATTTGTTATCATTGACGAAGGTAGGAGGAATAGGAAAAATATTGCTAAGAAAGTATTTCAGATGTTATATAAATGCATTACGAAATAATTCTTAACTGATTTTAATAGGTTAACATCAGAGGTGAAAAATCTTCTACTTATTTACTGATGATCCTCCTCAAAAAAAAATAATGAACAAAATAAGTTGTTTGCATTCTAACTTTATATTTGTCACGTTTTTACAATTAAGGTCATCGAAAAACATCAGATGCCCAGAGCCCAATCATAGAGTTGCTTCCGTATACACATAATACAAAATCTTCATGCAGCTATGGGCTAACCAAAAAACCTCATGCATGCAGCTATGGGCTAATAAGATAGCCCAACCAGATTGCGAAGTTTTGTTCTCCAAACAATTCTGTCCGAAACTACAGCTGCTGCAATTGGACACTTTAGGCCACTTGTAGAAAAGTCTTTATTTGACATTGTCTGCCCATCGCATCCTATGTCTCACCCTTATCCCGAAACCTTCAGGCACACTGTTCATAACCCTATTCGCCAATCGGCAGCTATGCTTAGGGGCAACATGACTAAACCAACGCAGTCTCTCTCTGCACTAAACGTTGATCAAAGGAGGCTGGGTTGGGTTGGGTTGTTTTACCTCTGAGCGGCACATTTTTGCACACCATGGGCTAAATGGCCAGGTCACATGGATCCCGAAGGCTCAGAGAAGGTTGGGGGAGGGGACCCACTGGAACAGCTGTTGGGAGACAGATGGTAGCCTCCCGTCAAGGCCATCCAGCGTGTTCTTTAACGTGCAAAGGGTATGGCTCTCCCGCACACGGGGCCACGGCTTAACGTCCCATCCGACGGACGGCGGCCTTTCCAAGCCCATCGGTGTCCCCTACTGACCGTGGGCAGGGCGGGGAATTTTGCGGAGATAAATCTCAACGCTGACCCAGCTGGGACTCGAATCTGGGAACTACAGATTACGAGCCTGGCGCGCTACTGACTGAGGCACCCCCGCCCCTGATGGATTTTCAATTATCATCCATAACTATAATTCTCAATGAAAATTACTGAGGTTGAAATATTTAACAGCCGATACTGATGTACACTTATCCTAAACACTCTTTAACAATTGATGGAATTTCAATTACCTTCCTTACTATAACACTGAATCAAAATTACTAAAATTGAAATATTTAACACCAGATGCTGATGTTAAAAAAATACCCCCTCAAGCAGCTGCTTGCCACAGAGGTATGACAGAAGCCTGTCAGTTTATATGCCATAGTAGAAGGTCTGAGAGGATGGCAGGACCTCAGCAGAAAGACAACACACACATCCATGCCTTATCCGGGGCTCGAATCCAGGTCTCTTAGATCAGTAGCCAAGCGCGCTAACCACTCGACACGCTGCTCTTAAACACTCTTTAACAATTGATGGAATTTCATTAATCACCCATAACTATAACTTTCAATTAAAAATTTTGAGGCTGAAATATTTTACAGGAGATGCTGATGTTATGCTTGTCCTAAACACTCTTTAACAATTTTTGGAGGGGCAGGGGTAGTTCGGTCGGTAGCGCGCCACACTCGTAATCTGTAGTTCCCAGGTTCGAGTCCCAGCTGGGTCAGCGTTGAGATTTATCTCCGCAAAATTCCCCGCCTGCCCACGGTCAGTAGGGGACACCGATGGGCTTGTAAAGGCCGCCGTCCGTCGGATGGGACGTTAAGCCGTGGCCCCGTGTGCGAAAGTGCCATACCCTGTGCACGTTAAAGAACACGCTGGATGGCCTTGACGGGAGGCTACCATCTGTCTCCCAACAGCTGTTCCAATGGGTCCCCTCCCCCAACCTTCTCTGAGCCTTCGGGGTCCATGTGACCTGGCCATTCAGCCATGATTTTGATTTAAATGCAATTTTTAGGGACGTTAATTTGTTATTTGCACAGTTCTGGAAATTTTGGCCATGGTGTGCAAAAAAGTGTGGCTCAGAGGTAAAACAACCCAACCCAACAATTCTTGGATTTTTCAATTATCATCCATTTCTATAACTCTCAGTCAAAATTACAGAGGTTAAATATTTAACAGCAGATGCTGATGTTACAATTATCCTAATCACTCTTTAAGAATTGATGGAAACAAAATCATTTCGCAAATTCTAAAAATTGCATTTAAATTAGTGAAGGATGTATATAAATTCAGAGGTAAAATTCTTACGATTAGCAACACTACTGCAAATGTGTCAATTTCCAGAACTGTGCAAATCGCAAACAAGCAATTATGTGGGACTCTCCATAACTGTGCAATAACGCTTCATATGCCTGGGGCACGTGAGGTGTAAATCCGGCCTGCTCTGAGAGGTAAAACAATCCACCCTAAAAAAAACCATTAATAACCTTATAATTTCAAAGCGCATGTACTTTATTTCGTCTTCAGTTAAAACGGAAAAAGAAAAACTTTTGTTTGAGACTTATTATTATTCACAGTATTAGCAGTTTCGTTTTGTTGACTAAACCCAACAAAATAAAAAATAAATAAATACCCCCTCAAGCAGCTGCTTGCCACAGAGGTCTGACAGGAGCCTGTCAGTTTATATGCCATAGTAGAAGGTCTGAGAGGATGGCAGGCCCTCAGCAGAAAAACGACACATACATCCATGCCTTACCCGGGGCTCGAACCCAGGTCCCGTAGATCAGTAGCCAAGCGCGCTAACCACTCGGCCATGGGACGGCATAAACCCAACAAAAGGGGAATGAAAATGGCAAAAATTTATCGCTCTGACCTTATTACAATATTTAAATTAAAATGCTCCGGAATTCTATTGTAAACTGTGACTAGGTTAGTTAAAATTAAATTGCGCTGCAAACTTACCTACAACAGTAGAAGCTGACGAAGTGTTGGTGACGCTGATAAGTGCAGTGGAAATTCACAAAATGTAGCATGTAAAGATTGAACGAATCCACCAGTGACAGCTGCCATTTGGAGTAGAGCAGCGCTGATCCACTGTTGAGTTCATCTGCGGAACCCCCGCGAGATGATCGCGTGATGTCATCATAGTCGCCCCTCATAATAAGTTTCCATTTTCATTAAGTCTATTAGTGTCCATTCCATTAGCTTGTCATTTCATAAGTAAAAATACATTTATTCTTTACGTAAAACAAAATATCTCATCTAATTTTTAACGTATGTTATAAACGCAATTGTGATTATTACATCATCCTGATATTGCATTTTTTATTATCGTGTCATACTGCTATCAAAAAGCTAGGCATTTTGGACATAATTTGGAAATTATCCGTGAAAAGAACAAA
Source organism: Ryuthela nishihirai (assembly GCA_038380435.1). Classification (NCBI taxonomy): domain Eukaryota; kingdom Metazoa; phylum Arthropoda; class Arachnida; order Araneae; family Heptathelidae; genus Ryuthela; species Ryuthela nishihirai. Next base: position 28,299,505 of record JAWZYU010000028.1, on the reverse strand, counting down.
TTTGACAGGAAAATTGTGTGGCAGATTTTGATTTTTCAAAATTAACGTTCCTTATTTTTAGCACTTTATGTTTGATTATAGAGTAGCTCAAAACAGTATCCGAACACTACGGTTGATTACAAAATTCAGAAAAAATATCTGGCAACGATTTTTTTTACAAATTAATGATCTGGCAACCTTCGTGTCACGTGATTACAGAATTGAGAAAAAATATCTGGAGCGTGTACAGCAACTGTACACGCTCCAGTTACCGTTCACAGCAAACTGGAGCGTGTGCAGTTACTGCACACGCTCCAGTTTGCTGTGAACGGTAACTGCACACGCTCAATATTTCCGTGAGTGAGCCCATACGATCCAGGTCTTTGTGAGCTCACACGATCCAATGTGCTGTGAACATTAACCGCAACCGCTCCAGTTTGCTGTGAACGGTAACAGCACACGCTCCATATTCATTTCATGATATATTCATACGCATTATATATAATAAAAAATATCCGAACACTATGGTTGATGACAGAATTCAGAAAAACATCTGGCAATGATTTTTTTAGAAATTAGTGATCTGGCAACTTCGTGTCACGTGACACGAAGGTTGCCAGATCACTAATTTCTAAAAAAATCGTTGCCAGATATTTTTTCTGAATTTTGTAATCAACCGTAGTGTTTGGATACTTTTTTGAGCGACAGTACAAACTGTAGTTTGATAAGGCCTTTGATTAGATCACACTTCACCAAAAAAAGAAATCATTGTTTTAACCGTATTTTTATTTTTAAAGTAACGATATCGAACTTTAAAATATATTGTACTTTTCCTTAAAATTATTATCAGTAAACCATTCCTTTAAATCTTCCTTTTAATCATTCCTTTTAAACCATTCCTTTAAATCTCCAAATCAAATTTCCTTTTAATCATCAATTGAGTTGCTTTACCTCTGAGCGGGACCCATTTGCACACAATGGACTAAATGTCCAGGCCGCTAGGGCCCCAAGGGCTCAGAGAAGGTTTGGGGAAGGGGACCCACTGGACAGCTGTTGGAAGACAGCTGTGGTAGCATACAGTCAAGGCTATCCAGCGGGGTCTTTAACGTGCATAGGGTATGGATCTCCGGCACACGTGGCTTTACGTCGTATCCGAGAGAAGGTGAATTTTCCAAACCCATCGGTGTCCTATTTCTGACAGAGAGCAGGGTTGGGTTGTTTTACCTTTGAGCGGCACTTTTTTGCACACCATGGGCTAAATGGCCAGGTCACATGGACCCCGAAGGCTCAGAGAAGGTTGGGGGAGGGGACCCACTGGAACAGCTGTTGGGAGACAGATGGTAGCCTTCAGTCAAGGCCATCCAGCGGGATCTTTAACGTGCACAGGGTATGGCTGTCCCACACACGGGACCACGGCTTAACGTCTCATCTGACGGACGGCTGCCTTTCCAAGCCCATCGGTGTCCCCTACTGACCGTGGGAAAGGCGGAGAGTTTTGCGGAGATAAATCTCAACGCTGACCCAGCTGGGACTCGAACCTGGGAACTACAGATTACGAGCCTGGCGCGCTACCGACTGAGCCACCCCGCCCCAACAGAGAGCAGGGGGAATCTCTGTTTAGCAGAGATAAATCTCAATTCTGGCACAGCTGGAACTCGAATCTGGGAACTGCGGATTATGAGCCAGCAGCCCGGTCCCTTGAAATCATGTGACATTGGAATTCTCTATATTATTTTGACATGATCTGTAACGATAAATTGATTTATTCAGGCTAAAGTCAGATGAGAACTTGGTCGGAAATCGGCTCAGTCGGTAGCGCGCCAGGCTCGTAATCTGTAGTTCCCAGGTTCGAGTCCCAGCTGGGTCAGCGTTGAGATTTATCTCCGTAAAACTCTCCACCTTGCCCACGGTCAGTAGGGGACACCGATGGGCTTGGAAAGACCGCCGTCCGTCGGATGGGACGTTAAGCCGTGGCCCCGTGTGCGGGAGAGCCATACCCTGCTCACGTTAAAGAACACGCTGGATGGCCTTGACGGGAGACTACCATCTGTCTCCCAACAGCTGTTCCGGTGGGTCCCCTCCCCCAACCTTCTCTGAGCCTTCGGGGTCCATGTGACCTGGCCATTTAGCCCATGGTGTGCAAAAAAGTGCCGCTCTGAGGTAAAACAACCCAACCCAACGACTCAATCAGAGCGTAAATTTCAAATTTTGCTCACGATTGTGAAAAACAATTTAAGTAGAAAAAAAATCCTTTCAATATGAAGTTAGGATATCAAGTTTTTAATCAATTTAACTAAGCGTTTAGTAATTAAAATTAATCAGAATTATTTAGCTTTTCATTATTTTTTTCAAGGGTTTGCTCTTGGTAATTTATCGCTCTCATGGCCGAGTGGTTAGCTCGCTTGGCTCCTGATCTAAGGGACCTGGGTTCGAGCCCCGGGTAAGGCATGGCTGTTTGTGTCGTTTCTCTGCAGAGGTCCTGCCATCCTCACAGACCTTCTACTTTGGCATATAAACTGACAGGCTGCTGTCAGACCTCTGTGGCAAGCAGCTGCTTGAGGGTTTTTTTATTTATTTATTTATAGTTCATAAAGACTTTACTCAAATAGCTGTAGTTTCTAAGAATTATTTCTGGTATTTGTACTAAAAATATCATTGTGATTCTTTTATTTCTGTCCTCAATGAAAATTGTTTTACCGTTTATAGTAGCGCAAAATTAATAATTAGTGTAATTATGCTTTGTTTTACTGATCATATTGAATAATCGCCGTAATTCCTGGTGAACGAATGGGAAGACACGTGTGACATCAACGGTAGGAGAAATTGTCGGTTTCCACGTCGTTTCGCGGGTACCTAAGCAATCGGTCTCCAATTTTTTATGGTGGTCCCACATTTTTCTATCCTGTTGGGGGGCGGGGGTGGCTCAGTTGGTAGCGCGCCAGGCTCGTAATCTGTACTTCCCAGGTTCGAGTCCCAGCTGTGTCAGCGTTGAGATTTATCTCCGCAAAATTCCCCGCCCTGCCCACGGTCAGTAGGGGACACCGATGGGCTTGAAAAGCCGCCGTCCGTCGGACGGGACGTTAAGACGTGGCCCCGTGTGCGGGAGAGCCATACCCTGTGCACGTTAAAGAACACGCTGGATGGCCTTGACGGGAGGCTACCATCTGTCTCGCAACAGCTGTTCCAGTGGTCCCCTCCCCCAACCTTCTCTGAGACTTCGGGGTCCATGTGACCTGGCCATTTAGTCCATGGTGTGCAAAAAAGTTCCGCTCAGAGGTAAAACAACCCAACCCGTAGAAAACTAGGGCTCAGAGGTAAAACAACCCAAACAAATCACACCGTGCAGCAGAATGAGAAATTTCTTTTGTGATCACCAACAGAGCTGTTTTAGGGTTGGGTTGTTTTACCTCTGAGCAGCACTTTTTTACACACCATGGGCTAAATGGCCAGGTCACCAGGACCCCGACTTCTCAGTGAAGGTTGGGGGAGGGGACCCACTGGAACAGCTGTTGAGAGACAGACGGTAGCCTCCCGTCAAGGCCATCCAGTGTGTTCTTTAACGTGCACAGGTTATGGCTCTCCCGCACACGGGGCAACGGCTTAACGTCCCATCCGACGGACGGCGGTCTTTCAAAGCTCATCGGTGTCCCCTACTGACCGTAGGCAGGGCGGGGAATTTTGCGGAGATAAATCTCAACGCTGACCCAGCTGGGAGAAATTTAGGAGATCTGGATTTAAGAGTGATTTTTATTATGTATTAATGTATCTATCCCGTTTATTACTATTTAATATATACATATAGATGATTGTGAGTAGCTGACAGGATATCACGCTCATTTCAACTATGAAACAGAAGCAGAAAAGGTACATTTGCAGAAATTTGCACTTAGAGGTATCCCGGGTCATAGACCTCGGAAAAAATGGAAATTTTATCTCCGACGTCTCCTTTAAGGTCACATATGGGTAATATAGAAATTAAACCTTTTTTCGTTACGCTTCCGCACACGGGGCCACGGCTTAACGTCTCATCCGACGTAATGCGGACTTTCCAAGCCCACCGGTGTCTCCTACTGACCGTGGGAAAGTCCGGGAGTTTTACGGAGATAAATCTCAACGTTGACCCAGCTGGGACTCGAACCTAGGAACTACAGATTACGAGCTTGGCACGCTAACAACTGAACCACCCCCGCCCCCTATTCGACTTTGACAAAGTTGTCCATCAACCAAATTCTTAGTTTTATTAAAAACATTCATGCGAAAAAGCTTTACCTGGAACAGAAAGTTAACTGATTTTCCTCTAAAGTTCTAATTGAATTTATGGTTGGGTTGGGTTGTTTTACCTCTGAGCCGCACTTTTTTGCACACCATGGGCTAAATGGCCAGGTCACATGGACCCCGAAGGCTCAGAGAAGGTTGGGGGAGGGGGACCCACTGGAACAGCTGTTGGGAGACAGATGGTAGCCCCCCCCCCCGTTAAGACCATCCAGCATGTTCTTTAACGTGCACAGGGTATGGCTCTCCCGCACACGGGGCCACGGCTTAACGTCCCATCCGACGGACGGTGTCCATGAAGAAATTCTTTTACTTCATGGACTGCCCTTACCAACAATTCCAAGCCCATCGGTGTCCCCTACTGTCCGTGGGTAGGGCGGGGAATTTTGCGGAGATAAATCTCAACGCTGACCCAGCTGGGACTCGAACCTGGGAACTACAGATTACGAGTCTGGCGAGATTTATGGTAATACACCAATTGTTAGGTGCCTTAAAAGTCTGGTAATTGACCAAAATTCAAGACATGAAATTCTTAACCTCTCCTTGGTTGTAAGTGATATTGCAGAGAGCAAGTGCCTCTAAAGTCCTCAGTACAGGGATATGTTCAAGTATACGTTTAAGAGCATTGTGGGGTAAAAGAAATTTTATAACCTGCAGAGAGCGAAAATGCTCTAAGTGCAAAATTCGAAGGGTTCGGATACAGGAAAAGAATAACGAAAATCAACTCTTTTGCAACTAAATTTCGTGATCCGTGAAGTCGCCAATTTTGAAGCTGCTTTAATATCGTGAAAAAGAAAGCTCTCATTCCTCAGGAAAACAGAATTAATCATCTAATAGAATCATTGGCATTTCTGTAATAGAAGAAAATTTTTAAAAAGTCGAAATTATTTCTAGTTCTAATGATACGTGGAAATTCAGTATTCAAAGTCTCGGGCACAATGCTGGAACTAAATGCAGTTCGTCAACATTATCATCCGTGAAAATCGTTAATTCTTCCAGGTTTATTGTAAATTCAGGATTCATTTTCTTTACGGAACGTCGATGATTATACAGCTCACAAATGCACGCGGTACAGAATAGCGGTTGGTGTGATCCCGAGAATGGGTAGGTCTTCTAACACGAAATTCTTTAAATGGCGGAAGGTGCTGCAATGTGCACTGCAACCCAATATTCGTTTCCTTAATAATTAACACCTTAAGCTTAACACCTAAAACTCGGCGAACATTTTAAAGGTGAAAACAATAGGTATAATGATTATTTTGCAACGTCATTGGGTTAAAATTATTACAGAGGCAGATCATTCCTCTATTGGTTATAGATGTAGAAAGAATATTATGTAGAAGAAATTTCGTATTTAATATGTCGACAGAAGTACAAGATTATTGATAGTTTGAACATCATTACACCCAGTCTGTTTGCGGCAGGGATGGCTCAGTCGGTAGCGCGCCAGGCTCCTAATCTGTAATTCCCAGGTTCGAGTCCCAGCTGGGTCAGCGTTGAGAATTTTCTCCGCAAAATTCCCCGCCCTGCCCACAGTCAGTAGGGGACACCGATGGGCTTGGAAAGGCCGCCGTCCGTCGGATGAGACGTTAAGCCGTGGCTTCTTGTGTGGGAGAGCCATACCCTGTGCACGTTAAAGAACACACTGAATGGCCTTGACTGGAGGCTATCATCTGTCTCCCAACAGCTTGGTTGGGGGAGGGGACCAATGGGTCTCCCCCCAACCTTCTCTGATCCTTCGGGTCCATGTGACCTGGCCATTTAGCCCATGGGGTGCAAAAAAGTGCCGTTCCGAGGTAAAACAACCCAACTCAGTCTGTTTAAAATTCAGTGACAAATGATGTTTCTGGAATGTTGAAGAAACTTTCTCAAACTTCTAAGCACCGTGATTCCATACGGATAAGGTGCTTCTATCATTTCCTGGAATGAAAAAGGAAATGATAAAATATTAATTATATATAACCTTTTTTTTAATGTAAAAAAGGTTCAATGGGTTGGTTCTCGTTTTAAAATTGGGGCAAATATATTAGATTTCTCATATGGGAAAAATACTAGAGAACATACTTTATTTAACAATTATATATTGATTTAAAAATATATCATTCCCACACGGGCAGATAGGGTCTAATGATTTAAACTATTGGGACTAATTCTTTTACTTCATGGACTGCCTTTACCAACAATTAGCAACTTTCCGTACGAGTTAGGGCGGGATGGCTCAGTCGGTAGCGCGCCAGGCTGGTAATCTGTAGTTCGCAGGTTGGAGTCCCAGCGGGGTCAGCGTTGAGATTTATCTCCGCAAAATTCTCCGCCATGCCCACGGTCAGTAGGGGACACCGATGGGCTTGGAAAGACCGCCGTCCGTCGGATGGGGCGTTAAGCCGTGGTCCGTGTGCGGGACAGCCATACCCTGTGCACGTTAAAGAACACGCTGGATGGTCTTGACGGGGGGGGCTACCATCTGTCTCCCAACAGCTGTTCCAGTGGGTCCCCTCCCCCAACCTTCTCTGAGACTTCGGGGTCCATGTGACCTGGTAATTTAGTCCATGGTGTGCAAAAAAGTTCCGCTCAGAGGTAAAACAACCCAACCCGTAGAAAACTAGCGCTCAGAGGTAAAACAACCCAACCAAATCACACCGTGCAGCAGAATGAGAAATTTCTTTTGTGATCACCAACAGAGCTGTTTTAGGGTTGGGTTGTTTTACCTCTGAGCAGCACTTTTTTACACACCATGGGCTAAATGGCCAGGTCACCAGGACCCCGACTTCTCAGAGAAGGTTGGGGGAGGGGACCCACTGGAACAGCTGTTGAGAGACAGATGGTAGCCTCCCGTCAAGGCCATCCAGCGTATTCTTTAACGTGCACAGGGTATAACTCTACCGCACACGTGACCACGGCTTAACGTCCCATCCGGCGGACGTCGATATTTCCAAGTCCATCGGTGTCCCCTATTGATCATGGGCAGGGCGGGGAGTTTTGCGTTACCGATTGAGCCACCCCCACCCCACAGAGCTGTTTTAACCATCTTAAATGTGTAATGCACTAACCTTAAGTACAATTATTTCATGAAAGTATCAATGTACAAGGATATTAGTTAAGTTTTTATTTGTCATCGAATTTTCATGATTTTTTCAAGCATTCATTCCTACTTCAAACCGCTCATTTCTTCAAATCAGTACTTCTCTTACAGCAATCAATGAATTTTTCGAAAATGTAGATAAACAGAAAAATAAATTATATGAAAATGTAACTGGAAAGGATGTGTTTATAACAACGTGAAATAATGAATATATTAGTTATAGATTAATTAAGTTTAATATTTAACCGAATAATAATCGAACTGATTACAAAGTATTCTATAGCAGATAACTGCTTTTATCTTGAAGCTCTCCGCAAAATTCCCCGCCCTGCCCACGGTCAGTAAGGGACACCGATGGGCTTGGAAAGACCGTCGTCCGTCGGATGGGACGTTAAGCTATGGATCCGTGTGTGAAAGAGCCATTCACTGTGCACGCTGGATGGCCTTGACGGGAGGCTACCATCTGTCTCCCAACAGCTGTTCCAGTGGGTCCCCTCTTCCAACATTCTCTGAGCCTTCGAGGTGCATGTGACCTGGCCATTTAGCTCATGGTGTGCAAAAAAGTGCCGCTCAGAGGTAAAACAACCCAACCCAACCTTGAAGCTTCGATTTCTCTCTTCTGTTGACTGTGAAGCTCTAATAAATACGAAATGTAGAGAAAAAGGAAACTTAACAAATAAACAAGAAGTTCATACCAAACTGCTTACGTATGATGAAATCAGTCTTAATCTTGAAACTTTAGTTTACATCAGGGCTACTATAGTAGCTGTCTGCGGTGTACGAAATACATTCTGTAGCCCTTAAAAAATTCGGAAATACAGAAAAACAGAAATGTGTTTCGAAAACGAACTAGGAAAGCAAATGTGTCGAAACTGTGAAACACTAAATATCATAATTTCTTCGTTAACTCTAATTTTCGCATTCAAGTCATAAAATTTTAGCTATTTTAGTATTTACTTAAATACAAGTTTAGTGAACATCAACCATAAAATGGTGCTTTTGCACAATAGTGCGAAGGATTAAATTTATAATAATGAATTTAGGCGAAATTAAATGAGAATAAAATTTATTCTTTTTCAATTCTACTTCACTTGTTAGAATAAACTGATGAAAATTCTGAAAATTGAATACTTTTACTTCGGTGTGTTAAAACCTTTTATATTTAATTTAACTTTTTTAATGTTTATTAGAATTTTGAAGAAAGCAAACATTTGTAAGCTCTAAGTATTAGATATATCTTGTGATATATCTAATACGTATTTAGATCCACTTAAAACTATTTTAATGAAGAGGGGGAGGGGGGTCGGTGCCATACTTTGTGCACGTTAAAAGAACATGCTGGATTGGTCTTGAATGGAGGCTTCCATCCATCGATTTTCTAACAGTTATTCATTTCATCCCTTTATCTGAGGATTTAGGATGCTCATTGGAAGCTAATTTCACCATGATCAGACAACACCTTGAACCTTGATCACTGTCTACAATAAAAGTGCAACTCGGAGGTACACCACCCGAACCCCACCCTTTCGTACAGAAGTCGTTGTCTCCAAGCCTGAGCTTGACACTCCCCTGCTTTTGTCAACAGGAAGGATTAATGTCTCCAGATCCAACCTGCAGTGCTAAAACGAAGGAATGTCTAACAGGAAATGAATTTCGCATGCATGTGTCCAAAAATCCCCGTTAGGTATTCGGGTTGTGCTCCAAACAATGCGAATTTTTACCTGACTGATCATATTTTCCATTTTGTCCTAAGTTGCCAATCGTGCCCACAAAAATGAGTTTTAGCGATTATGAGATTAGCCAGGAATCTTGAGTGTCCAATGCCATTAGAGTCGACAGCTCCCATGTACTCAGCCACAATAGGAACACACGAAATTATTTAATCTCCGCTTTATTCTCCAGATTATGTACCGAGGCTTTTCAGTTTCAGTGTGCAAGGTTATCGAAAGGAGTAATCATAAGTTACATAGAGAGATAGAGATATCTTTATCAACTCTGAACAATACGTAGAAGTAAAACCTTCCAGATCCAAAAGGTAATAATTCAATTATACTTTAATATAATACATTGAAACATATATTTTAGGCTACAATAAAACTGGATTGTGCAAAAATGTAAATTGTAATAAAACATTGATATTAATTTAACAAGTTTTTAAAATTATTAATTATTTTAAATTTTGTGAAGAATTGAAGATCCCCAAATTTTGAAATCAGAACTCTCGGAATCGCATTAAAAAGTCTACTCGTTAAATAAATATAATCCCTCAGTAGCAAAGAATCACTGATGTGTCCTTTAGACATGGAGCTCATGAAATAATAAGCTGGACATAGTTGGGTTGTTTTACCTCAGAGCGGCACTTTTTTTTGCATACCATGGGCTAAATGGCCAGGTCACATGGACCCCGAAGGCTCAGAGAAGGTTGGGGGAGGGGACCTACTGGACAACTGTTGGAAGACAGATGGTAGCCTCCCGTAAGGGCAATCTAGCGTGTTCTTCAACGTGCACAGGGTATGGCTCTCCCGCACACGGGGCCACGGCTTAACGTCCCATCCGACGGACGGCGGCCTTTTCAAGTCCATCGGTGTCCCCTACTGACCGTGGGCAGGGAGGGGAATTTTGCGGAGATAAATCTCAACGCTGACCAAGCTGGGACTCGAACCTGGGAACCACAGATTACGAGCGTAGCGAGCTACCGACTGAGCCACCCCCGCCCCTAAGCTGGACATAAAATGCCTTTCTGTTAATATTGTATAACAATAATTGATTAGATAACATTGTTTTTTGTGAAATTTTCAAATTTCATGTTGTACCCAAGTTTTTTATGCTTGATTACTTGGATTATATATATAATTTACGCACAGTAATTATTTTATTAATTCCATCGATGTGTCCAAATTCATCATTCCCTAATAAGGTAATTTTCCGCATAATGTAAGTGTTTAATGTAGGAAAAGCAAGCACTACAGCATAATAAGACAACATATGATAAGTAAGACTAAGCCCACCCGAAATACACAATCTTCAAAACAGACTAGTCAACCAATCTTATCTAATAAATATTAGGCATTATTGAAATCATTCTTTTGATTACTTCATTTATACGTTAATTCCATGTTAACTTCCAATCAATAATAATAGATAGATAGATAGATTTTACCCTTGTACAGAGAAGTTATACATTTCATACAAAGTATTTTGCACAACATATTTTCTAAAATCATATATTCAGCTTTAGGAATATTGAATATATTCACAAAAGTTCAAGCAATTATCACGTGAGTTTACTGGGCAATTACATTGTTATATCATTGCATAATGTTCTATAAAACTTAATTTTACTTTCAAAAAATCAGCCTTCTTTTCTGTTAGTTTAAAATTAATGTATTAAGTTTTCTTAACATTTAAGAATAAATGATTAGATTTAACCTAGTCACTAATAATCCGACAATCAGTACTAGCCACTTCTAAAATATATCTGCCATTGCCTTCATAAAATACTGCTAAAAGGTCAGCAGAATTACACATAATCATCAAACCAGCTTGTGCTGAGAGGGGCGGGGGTGGCTCAGTCGGAGTGCGCCAGGCTCGTAATCTGTAGTTCCCAGGTTCGAGTCCCACCTGGGTCAGCGTTGAGATTTATCTCCGCAAAATTCCCCGCCCTGCCCACGGTCAGTAGGGGACACCGATGGGCTTGGAAAGGCCGCCGTCCGTAGGATGGGATGTTAAGCCGTGGCTCCGTGTGCGAGAGAGAGCCATACCCTGTGCACGTTAAACAACACGCTGGATGGCCTTGACGGGAGGCTACCATCTGTCTCCCAACAGCTGTTCCAGGGGTCCCCTCTCCCAACCTTCTCTGAGCGTTCGGGGTCCATGTGACCTGGCCATTTAGCCCATGGTGTGCAAAAAAGTGCCACTCAGAGATAAAACAACCCAACCCTCTTTGTCCTGTAAAATTTTTACCCCAAACGATTGCTCAACAAAAGCTGCACCCGAGGTAATGACCATTTCTTAATTCACTGACGTCACGACGAAAGGTGACCAATCATGATGTATCCAAAATTTTCTGGAAAGGGATTTGGAATACAGCATTGTTATATTTTTCCCAAGAATATGTTAGCTTCCAAACCAACGAATAGTAGCTTGCGATTGTTTCGGATACTGACCATACAGTCGGATACTGACCATACAGTCGGGGTACTGACGTTATTATTTGACGCTACTATATCGAGAGATTTCAGATTCTTGTCTGAGTTAGTCGCTGAATTAGTTCTCTAAATTTGATCAGTCTGCGGTGTAATTCGCTACCGAGATTTCTTTTGTGAGACAAGATCTTTTGGATAGTTTAGTGCCACATTACTTCTAGTAATCATGGACTTCTCATTATTTCTATTAATCATAGTTATCGCCTCCTCCATTCATATTGTTTTCTCGATAACCATCACATTTTTATCGTGTCATCTATTCCTGATGAACAAGAGAATGTTTAAGGGTAAGTTATAGGGAAATATTTCCCCATTTGATTACAATTTGATTTTTATGGTAAACTATGGCTTATTCGCTGGTAAAATAAACTGCGAAGTAGCAAAGAAAATTACGAACTGATTTTTTTGATGAATAGTAATCAACTTAAGCTGCAAAATTTATCTTTTGTAGGTAAGACATGGGATTTGATAGAAGCGATTTTGCTGCTAAATTTATTTTTTTGCCAACTTTTTGAAATAATGAATTTTTGGTTTTTGAAATTGACGACAAAGCTAATACTTGAAATCACCAAAAAGATTTAAGGAAGGATATTAATTTATTTTTTTATATATCAATTGTTTGAAGAAACACGTGCGTCAATTTTGTTGCAATAAGTATTTTGTTAATCGTATAAGTTTTTGGAGCATTATTTGTCGCATTAGTTTTTAAAAGTAAAAACAGATAGTTTCATTGGTTCTAAAAGTTCTTTGTTTTAGATTTTTTATTTGTTGACTCAAATATAACAAATTGGATGAATTGGTGTTTTTTAAATTTAAGGGGCTGATCTTCCTGGGGCATAAAGCCACTTGAATGTTTAAATTAATATCCAAAATTACCTGTACCTTGGCTTTACTGTAACCCACTGCATGAAATATATTATTATTATTAAGGAAAAGAAACCATGTTCTATAATGCACTTTAGGAATAATAGAGATATGGAAACAAGTATCCAACCAAGAATTTCAAAAGCAACTTCTTGCGATGTTATTACATTAATATGTTCAGGTATAATTGGAATCAAAGCAGACAAAGTTCAGTTCTCATCTTGAAATGCAGAAAATGTATATAAATAAGAGTAATGTAAAATAAATGAAGAACGCAAAATGTACAATAAGGAAAGAAAGATGAAAATTTTTACTTTGCTACATTTTATCTTTTTTTACAAAAGCAAGTAATTATTGAAACTCGAATTTTTCAAATAATTATTATAAACCTTGTCTGGTTTTAAAATGAATAACTAAACATATCTCTAGCAAGAAATTCATAAATGTGTAAGTTTCGAATTTCAGCATATTAATTACTCAATTTTTGTGTGCCACCTTGTTTGATACAGATAACATGTTGGTGAAATTCTGTAAAATTATGGCGGAAATTTGATGCCAATCCTGTAGCTATCGTATTAATGATGTACGGGACGGTCGTTTTTTGAAATGCGATGTAATGATTACTTTTATCCAAATTCCATTGGTTTAACTGAAGGAAATGTTAAGAGATTAACAAAAGGGCGAAAAAAAGAGATGGAAACATTTCAGATGAAATACAAAGGGTAAGGATACGATTCCTTTAAGTGATAAAGAATATGTTGTTGAATGGGACTTTAATAAAAATGCAGAAGAAACCTCTGAGTTGAAAAAAAATCCAAAAACGAAAGTTTTTTATCTATACGCAAAATCCACTGAACTCCGAAAGGAAGGAATTTATAGAAATAGTTAAAGATATTTGAAAAGACAAAGTGTGATAATACTCAGCTAAGAAATTATATAATAACTGATAATACTCAGCTAAGAAATTATATAATAACTGATAATACTCAACTAAGAAATTATATAATAATAAAAAAATAAAATAAATACCCCCTCAAACAGCTGCTTCCCACAAGGGTCTGACAGGAGCCTGTCAGTTTATATGCCACAGTAGGAGATCTGAGAGGATGGCAGGACCTCAGCAGAAAAACGACACACACATCCATGCCTAAATCTGGGGCTCGAACCCAGGTCCCTTAGATCAATAGCCAAGCGTGCTAACCACTCGGCCACGGGAAAACAAATATATATATATAATAATAGATAATGATATTATGGAGACAGAAATAAAAAGGTCTATTGAATTCTACCACGAATCTTTAGAAGATCACGTAAAATCATTCAATGATCTAAAATTACAATTTAATATGCTAAGAGAAGAAAATCTTGCATTGTAAAGCGAAAATAAATTATTAAAAAGGTAACTTGTGGAGTGTAGAAAGGGTTTAACTGAGTTAGAAATGAAATCTGAACCTCAAATATAGAAATTGTTGGTCTCCTTGAAGTTCCTAAAGAAGAAACAATGAACGCAGTTAAAAAAAAATTGCAAATACTTGGGTATTAAAAATACTAGATCATTGTGGCACAAAGAGTGCCAATTTTGAATAGAAATTAAATTAAGCCGATTATACTTAAACTGAAAAATGCTGAAGCAAGGAACAACTGGATAAAAAAAGCCAAAGATAAAATGGATTTAAAAGCCAATATGATAAGTCGAAAAGATTCAAGTAATAAAATATTTATAAATGAACAACTCCCAAAGTAGATGACACATCTTCTCTAACGCAGGCGTGACCAACCCGCGGCCCGAGGGTCCCATTCGGCCCTGGACAGCTAGTAAAGCGGCCCACAAAATCGTAAAGTGTAGGTGTTTACGACATAAGCTTTCAACATGATTATGCGATTTTCAGCGAGTTTTTGATATTCCACTAGTTTTATGTTGCCCTTTTTTTAATTTTATAATAAAAAACAAGAAAATAAATGAAGTTTTATTATTCATGTACATTAACTATATTATATATTTTATGTGCGGCCCAAAGCAATTCATCTTCACTCAATGTGACCCAGGGAAGTGAAAATGTTGGACACCCCTGATCTAACGAAACGATTCAAAATGAAAAATAACTTTCAATATGTTGGGCAGAATATTCCTTAGCAATTCAACAGACACTTGAATTATAAGAATTAGAGCTAAGGCAGATCAACGTTCTATTTTGGAAGGATAAGTGTAAATTTGTCCACATAGGTTCTGCCTGTTAAAAAAGTAAGATATTGTTACTATTAAAAATTGTTTACTTCCATGTACAAATACTTTGCCTAAACATTCTAAAATAACTACTACTTAGAATTTTAGACTATCCAATACACTCTAAAAACCTATATATTAATTATGATAGAGAGAACTGTAAGTTCATTACTTACAGATAAATCAAAAGAAGTATATATACAATTTGGAATCAAATATTAAATATCCACAACTTCAACCATATTTTCCGTAATTTCATATGTACTAAATATGGAGCTAACGTTATTCATATAGCTAATGAAAAGGAGAATGTGTTTATTTTACAAGATAATATTTCGCTTAAATTTTTATACATGTACTGAGACTATTCCAACATAGGTTTATATATGAAATGTTATCTGTTCACATTATTAATATTTCTGACATATTTCATGAACGAGTTTTCAATATTTTTCACATTATTTCTGTGTATGAGAGGCCAAATAAACCAATTTTTGAACTACTAGACAGGGTTACAGATTTTCTACATATTAAAATACCTCTTAATAATAATAAATACTTAATATTCAGTTACTGGCTAAAATTTGACAAATATAGTAAACCTAATATCTTGCATTTTATAAAATTTTTACATGCAAGTATAACTATATGTATTTCTAAATTCAAGAAAAGTGGTATTTTATCATTACAAAATGTCTTGAAGGGACGGCAAGCTATAAAGTTAAAGTACATGGATTATCCTTGATTAACCTATGTTCTAATTTAAACATAATGCAGCTATTTATTATACTTGAAGAACCTACTCTATTTAGAGTGAATATGGTAAAGTAGATATATGACACATTAGGGTTGGGTAATTTTACCGCTGAGCGGCGCTTTTTTGCACACCATGGGCTAAATGGCCAGGTCACATGGACCCCGAAGGCTCAGAGAAGGTTGGGGGAGGGGACCCACTGGATCAGCTGTTGGGAGACAGATGGTAGTCTCCCGTCAAGGCCATACAGCGTGTTCTTTAACGTGCACAGGGTATGGCTCTCCCGCACACGGGGCCACGGCTTAACGTCCCATCAGACGGACGGTGACCTTTCCAAGCCCATCGGTGTCCGCTACTGACCGTAGGCAAGGCGGGGAGTTTTGCGGAGATAAATCTCAGAGCTGACCCATCTGGGACTCGAACCTGGGAAGTACAGATTACGAGCCTGGCGCGCTACTGACTGAGCCGCCCCCGCCCCTCACACACTAGGATAGATAGATAGATGTTATTACATGAGATCCCAATAATTAAAGAAAAAGTATTAAATAATTTTAATAAGTTTTTTATTGCCATCATTAGCGATATTAGGATATACAAAGCAAATATAATTTGCATTTTCATAAATATAATGAAACTATTGATATCAAAACAAATTTTGTGGTTTCATGTGATGACGATTTTAATGCTTATTAGGAATACAAGTATATTTGATGAATTCAATGCAATTATTATAAATATGGTTGAAAATGGAATATTTTTACAAATCATGGAAACCATTATTGAAATAATCTCAGTAGATAGCGTACAAACTATTTAATAAAAATATTATAACAATTGTGAAACTCCTAATGATAAATATTAGAAATATATGGATTCTTAAATTTTACGGTTCATGTAATGATATTAATATATTGGTATTGTATTTGATATTTGCACAAAAAGTTTGTTTGATTATTCCAGAAAAACGTTTTATACCCTTAATGATTGCAGTATATTAAGTCAGTTTTAAAACCATTTAAATATATTTGATAGTAGAAAAGATGGAATATTTAATAATGAGAGTCAAAGAAATATGGAATTATAGGGTCACTATTAGGAATGTTTTCACAATGCAGGGGATGTTTTTTATACAGGAGCAAATTTTATAATTACAACTTTTAGAATTTAAATTGATTAAAGTAGTATCTAAATTGACTGTTAAAGTTAAAACATTTAGAGATTTTAATGAAAAAATAGGAAACATAACAGGAAAGGCTAGAAACATACTTCCTATAGTAATAATCTCAGTAGCTAATCATAAGTTAATGATTAAGATTTAAATAATAGATTTAGATGTTTTTCATAAATTCTTTTACTACTGATACATCATGTATAACGTTTTACGATACTAACAGTAAAAAGATAATTTTTTTTGCACAAAGTAGGTATTTGATATTGAAACAAACATTTGATTCTCAATCATTATAATTTCATAAATATCAGTAATATACTACGGGTATATTGGAGATATTCATCATACCTATAAAAATTGTTCTCCGCATTTCAATACGAAGAAAAAAAAATAACTACTAGCTATTATATTAGTAGAAATTAATAAGCCATTATCTGCACAGAGGGATAATCATAGTAATAATGTGTAATATTATACAAATTTCCGCAAACATCACTGGGACAACTATTCTGGAAATTGTTTCTCTACTTGTAAGTCTTCTGAAACTGGTTAGATCGTGATAATGAAAATTTTAAAATTTTTATACATAGTAGAAACTGGTAGGTTATATACATGGTGTACCAAAAATAAATGAGCTAGACCGTTCGGCCATTCCTTTCAGAATGTTTCGTTTCAGAAAAGAACACACCGCAACGCAGAAGAGTAGCAGGTGAGAGGTTATTTGAAGCCAGAAAAAAGGGAATGGTGTGTTGACCGTACGCATTTATAACCCGTTGTATTTTACCGATGAAAATGCCGCCGTCCTTCGGATGAGACATTAAGCCGTGCACCTCCGTGTGCTGGAGAGCCCACATTAAAGAACACGCTGAATGGCCTTGACTGGCGAACAGCTGTTTCAGTGGGTTCCCTCGACCTTCTCTGAGCATTCGGTAGTTGGGGTGACTTGGCCATTTAGCCCATGGTGTGCAAAGTGACGCTCAGAAGTAAAACAACGGAGCCCTGTGCCCAGACGTTACCAACAACTGTTCCAGTGGGTCCTCTCAACGTTCTCCGAACCTTTGGAGGTCGGGGTGACCTGGCCATTTAGCCCATGGTGTGCAAAGTACCACTCAGAGGTAAAACAACGGAGCCCTATGCCTGACTCCTATTCCCAACAGATGTTCCGGTGGGTCCCCTCGACTTTCTCTGAGCCTTTGGAGTCTGGGTGACCTGGCCATTTAGCCCATGGTGTGCAAAGTGCCGTTCAGAAGTAAAACAACGGAGCCCTGTGCACGGACGCTACCGAAAACTGTTCCAGTGGGTCCTCTCAACGTTCTCCGGCCAATTAGCCGACCAATTAGCCCATGGTGTGCAAAGTGCCGTTCAGAAGTAACAGAGCCCTGTGCAGACGGCCTCGACGGTGAACTGTTCCGGTGGGTCCCTTAGTCCTCAGATTTTTAGGGGGCTGTGTGACCTGCCCATTCAGCCCACAGTGCGCAAAAAAGTGCCACTCAGAGGTAAAACAACCCCTTTTCTCTCTTCCCTCTCTCTACCTATTGCCCAGCGTTTAAGAGAGTGAGAATTGGTCGCACCCTGTATTCTGACCGTCTCTCGGAACTGTCAATGTGGGGGGGGGGGGTCGTCTCCATTTCTACCAATTGTGCAAAGGAGGTGAGGGATGGGCTATTTGGGATCAGAGGAGGGAAAAAAAGGATAGGATCTCTCATTCAGTGCCTAAAGTAACTGATATAATTGTAGCCCATTATTTGCGCAGACGCTTGGCCGACGTCCGTCGGATTGGGCGTGGCCCTCTTCTGCACGAGAGCTCTGTGTGCACGTTAAAGAACATGCAGGATGACCGGGAAGCTACCACTCCCGACAGCCGTTCCAGTGGCTCCCATTTCTGAGCCTTTGGGTACCGTGTGACCTGGCCATTGTGTAAGAAATGCCGCTCAGAGACCCAACCCGTTTATTTTCTTCATCTCCACCTATTGTTTTGAACCCCAGGAGAGTGGGATTCGGGCGCACCCCGCGACTCGAAACTCTCTATGGGGGGTATCCATTTTAACCAATTGTACAAAAATAAAGGAGGGATGGCTAATATTGACTTTTTTTTTTGGGGGGGGGTCTGAAGAAGGGGGGTGTTAAAAAAAATGGGAACTCGTGAATCATTCCGTGCCGAAAGTAACAGAGCATTAATTTTTTTTGCGCAGAGGCACGAACCTCCTGCACGGTGTTTCTCCGTGCCGCTAGAGAACGAATGGTTTTTTTCCCGGAAAGAAGGAAGTGTGGCCACTAACGGCCTAGGCAGCAGGCAGTTTTTCCCGCACTACACGAACCATCCGATGGCCACGTGGGATTTAAAGCCCAGTTAGGAACCACTAACGGATAGGCAAGCACTTTCCCCTCAATACACGTAGAGGCCTTGCGACGAGGCCCGGAAATCAAAGGTACACGTGATCCTCTGTTACGTTCTTTTAAACGTACATCCGCCGTGTACGTGCGCATTGAAAAAATAATTTACCCTCGTCGACAACATTCATACGTAGCATTCGAGCCCCCCCCCCCCCCTCCTACTTCTTACGCACAAATCGCTGCAAATCATCTCTTCACCTACTTCCCCACGTCTCCGCCCTGTCCACTGAGCCTTCGGGGTCCAGGTGACCCGGCCATTTAGCCCACGATGTGCAAAGAAACTCTCAGAGGTAACGCAATACCCCGTGTACGTTAAACAACACGCTGGCTGATCAAGATGGCAGGCTACCATTACCAACAGCTGTTCCTCCTCGACGTTCTCTGAGCCTTTGGGGTATGTGCGACCATTTAGCCCATAGTGTGCAAAAAAAGTGCCACTCCGAGATAAAACAACCCAACCCCTTTGTTTTCTTCCCCCATTGTAGCCAGGAAGGTCCTTTAAAACCCGTTTATAATTCACCGACGGGTTTGGGAATACCGCCGTCCGTCGGATGGGGCGTTAAGCCGTGGACCCCCGTGTGCAGGAGAGCCCACGTTAAAGAACACGCTGACTGAACGGCCTTGACTGGCAAAAGATATTCCAGTAGGTCCCCTCGACCTTCTCTGAGCCTTCGGGGGTCCGGGTGACCTGGCCATTTAGCCCATGGTGTGCAAAGTGACGCTCAGAAGTAAAACAACGGAGCCCTGTGCCCTGACGCTACCGACAACTGTTCCAGTGAGTCCTGTCAACCATCTCTGAGCGTTTGGAAGTCGGGGTGACCTAGACATATAGCCCATGGTGTGCAAAGTACTATTCAGAGGTAAAACAACGGAGCCCTATGCCTGGCTCCCATTCCCAACAGCTGTTCCGGTGGGTCCCCTCAACCTTCTCTGATGACCTGGCCATTTAGCCCATGGTGTGCAAATTTCTTCTCAAAAGTAACAGCCCCCTGTGATGATGGCCTTGACGGTCAACTGTTCCGGTGGATCCCTTATACCTTCTCCGAGTCTTCGGGGTCTGTGTGACCTGGCCATTTAGCCGAGTGTGCAAAAAAGTACCACTCAGAGGTAAAACAACCCCTTTTTCTCTCTTCTCCCTCTCTACCTGTTGCTCAGCGTTTAAGACAGTGGGAATCGGTCGCACCCTGTACTCTGACCGTCTCTCGAAACTGTCTTGTGGGGGGTGGAGTCGTCTCCATTTCTACCCTTTGTGCAAAAGAGGTGAGGGGTGGGCTATTCGGGGTCCGAGGTGAAAAAAAAGGATGGGATCTCTCATTCAGTGCCTAAAGTAACTGAGATAATTGTAGCCCATTATTTGCGCAGACGCTTGGCCGACGGCCGTCGGATTGGGCGTATCCCTCTTCTGCACCAGAGCTCTGTGTGCACGTTAAAGAACATGCCGGATGACCGGGAAGCTACCACTCCCGACAGCCGTTCCAGTGGCTCCCTTCTCTGAGCCTTTGTGTACCGTGTGACCTGGCCATTGTGCAAAAAATGCCGCTCAGAGACCCAACCCGTTTATTTTCTTCCTCTCCACCTATTGTTTTGAACCCCAGGAAAGTGGGATTCGGGCGCACCCCGCGACTCGGAACTCTCTATGGTGTGTATCCATTTTAACCCATTGTGCAAAAATAAAGGAGGGATGGCTAACATTGACTTTTTTTGGGGGGGAGGTAAAAAGAATGGGAACTCGTGAATCATCACACTCTCACGCATCCCACTCTCCTGGGGTAGTGGGATGCGTGAGGATGGATGGGCTAACCCGATCCCTCCTTTATTTTTGGTACCAGGAGACCAAACAGCACTGTCCGATAAGACCATTAGGGTCCCGACACGACGAAATCCACTGTCCCGTACGGGCGTTACAGTCCCAGGAAACCAAACAGCACTGTCCCATAAGGCCTTTAGAGTCTAGGGAGACCAAAAAGCGCAGTCAAGTAATGCCGTTAGGGTCACGGGAGACGAAAAAGCGCCGTCCTTTGAGGTCGTTAAGGGCCCCGTTGGGACCATAACGGTCTTACGGGATGGCGCAATTTTGCCTGTCGGTCCCCTAACGACCTTATGAGTCTCCCGGGACCCTAACACCCTTACAGGACGGAGCTTTTAGGTCTGTCGGGAAGCTAATGGCCTAATGGGACGGCGCTTTATGGACTCCCGAGACCGGCGCATTTCGGCTTGTCGGGCCCCCAAAGGATCGGAGAAGGTCGAGGGAACCCACCAAAACAGCTGTTGGGAATGGTAGCCTCAAGTGGAGGCCATCCATCGTGTCTTTAACGTGCACCGAGTATGACTTTTCTTCCGATAGGCACTTTGCACACCATGGGCTAAATGGCCAGGTCACCCGGACCCTTGAATGCTCAGAGAAGGTCGAGGGGACCCACTGGAACAGCTTTTCGCCAGTATAGGCCATTCAGCGTGTTCTTTAACGTGGCCTCTCCCGCACACGGAGGTCCACGGTTTAACGCCCCATCCGACGGACGGCGGTATTCCCAAGCCCGTCGGTGAATTATAAACGGGTTTTAAAGGACCTTCCTGGCTACAATGGGGAAAGAAAACAAAGGGGTTGGGTTGTTTTATCTCCGAGTGGAACTTGTTTTGCACACTTTGGGCTAAATGGTCGCACGTACCACAAAGGCTCAGAGAACGTCGAGGAGGAACAGCTGTTGTTAATGGTAGCTTGCCATCTAGGTCAGCCAGCGTGTTCTTTAACGTGCACGGGATATTGCACTACCTGTGAGCGGTTCTTTGCACACCGTGGGCTAAATGGCCGAGTCACCTTGACCCCGAAGGCTTAGGGCGGAGACGTGGGGAAGTAGGTGAATTGATGATTTGCAGCGATTTGTGCCGTAAGAAGTAGGAGGGAGGGGGGGGGGGGGGGGGGGCTGGAATGCTACGTATGAATGGTGTGGACGAGGGTAAATTATTTTTTCAATGCGCACGTACACGCCGGATGTACGTTTAGAAGAACGTAACAGAGGATCACGTGTACCTTTGATTTCCGGGCCTCGTCGCAAGGCCTCTACGTGTTTTGAGGGGAAAGTGCTTGCCTATCCGTTAGTGGTTCCTAACTAGGCCTTAAATCCCCACGTGGCCATCGTATGGTTCGTGTAGTGCGGGAAAACCTGCCTGCTGCCTAGGACGTTAGTGGCCACACTTCCTACTTTCGGGAAAAAAAACCATTCGTTCTCTAGCGGCACGGAGAAACACCGTGCAGGAGGTTCGTGCCTCTGCGCAAAAAAAAAAAAATTAATGCTCGGTTACTTTCGGCACGGAATGATTCACGAGTTCCCATTCTTTTTACCTCCCCCCCAAAAAAAGTCAATGTTAGCCATCCCTCCTTTATTTTTGCACAATGGGTTAAAATGGATACACACCATAGAGAGTTCCGAGTCGCGGGGTGCGCCCGAATCCCACTCTCCTGGGTTTCAAAACAATAGGTGGAGAGGCAGAAAATAAACAGGTTGGGTTTCTGAGCGGCATTTTTTGCACAAGAGCCAGGTCACACGGTACCCAAAGGCTCAGAGAAGGGACGAACTGGAACCGCTCTCGGGAGTGGTAGCTTCCCGGTCATCCAGAATGTTATTTAACGTGCACACAGAGCACTCTTGCACAAGACGGCCACGTCCCATCCGACGGAAGTCGGCCAAGCGTCTGGGCAAATAATAGGGCTACAATTGTGTCAGTTACTTTCTGCATTGAATGAGAGCTCCCATCCTTTTTTCCCTCCTCTGATCCCAAATAGCCCATCCCTCACCTCCTTTGCACAATGGGTAGAAATGGAGACGACCCCCCCCCCCCCACAATGACAGTTCCAGAGACGGTCAGAATACAGGGTGCGACCAATTCTCGCTCTCTTAAACGCTGGGCAATAGGTAGAGAGAGGGAAGAGAGAAAAGCGGTTGTTTTACCTCTGAGTGGCACTTTTTTTGCACACTATGGGCTAATTGGCCAGGTCACCCAGACCCCGAAAAATCGGAGGTCTAAAGAAACCACCGGAACAGTTGACCGTCGAGGCCGTCTGCACAGGATTCTGTTACTTCTGAACGGCACTTTGCACACCATGGGCTAAATGGCCAGGTCACCCAGACCCCAAGGCTCAGAGAAGGTCGAGGGGACCCACCGGAACAGCTGTTGGGAATATGAGCCAGGCATAGGGCTCTGTTGTTTTACCTCTGAGTGTCACTTTGCACACCATCGGCTAAATGGCCAGGTCACCCAGACCCCAAAGGCTCAGAGAAGGTCGGGGCGGGGGTGGCTCAGTCGGTAGTGTGCCAGGCTCGTAATCTGTAGTTCCCAGGTTTGAGTCCCACCTGGGTGAGAGTTGAGCTGGGTGAGAGTTTCTGAAAGGCATGGCCGGACGGTCTAGCTCATTTATTTTTGAAACGCCCAGGCGCAAATGACCTATTGAAAAAGTAGAGATTTCCTCTAATAATCGTATTTTTTTCTATGGATTCCCTCTTCGTTTTTAACGAGCTCTAAACTTTTCAAAAATATTTTCAGATAAGGTTGTTGGGTTGTTTTACCTCTGAGCGGCACTTTTTTGCACACCATGGGCTAAATGGCCAGGTCACATGGACCCCGAAGTCTCAGAGGAGGTTGGGGGAGGGGACCCACTGGAACAGCTGTTGGGAGACAGATGGTAGCCTCCTGTCAAGGCCATTCAGCGTGTTCTTTAACGTGCACAGGGTATGGCTCTCCCGTACACGGGGCCACGACTTAACGTTCCATCCGACGGACGGCGGCCTTTCCAAGCCCATCGGTGTCCCCTACTGACCGTGGGCAGGGCAGGGAATTTTGCGGAGATAAATCTCAACGCTGACCCAGCTGGGACTCGAACCTGGGAACTGCAGATTACGAGCCTGGCGCGCTACCGACTGAGACACCCCCGCCCCATTTCACATAAGGATACTCTTAATATCAAAGTCACTAAAATATGTCTCACAAAATGATTTCCTTTCACGCCTTAAAGCACAGTTTATTACTAGGAATCTCTGACTCGCTACCTGTTGCGACGTGTCATGTTAGTTGAAACAACGTTAGCTGAAATGAATGGACAAACGGTTTCGATCATTTATTTTTGGTACACCCTGTACATAGCATGTAGGTTACCAGCAGTAAATATTAGACTAGTGACAAACGAAAATTTATTAACGGTTTTCAGCATTTTTCCATAGAACCTTGTTCTTTTTGGCCTTAGAAAATTTGAATATTATATTGGATGCTTTGTTGAATGAGGCAGAGACATTGGTATTGCAGGATTCCAATGATGCACGGTTGCTTCTTGATTCACATTGAGATTTCACTTTCATTCACTCTAATATAAGAAGTGTAAAGCCAAAATTTTAACCAATTTCTAATAGAATGGAAAATGTTTTTCAAAGAGTAAATATGATATTTCTTTCAGAAATCAGAGTTAAGGAGAAAGAGATACCAGTTTATAAAATTGACGGTTTTTATGTGTATTTCAATTGCAGAATTTCAAATAAATTAGGATTGGGTTGGGTTGTTTTACCTCTGAGCGGCACTTTTTTGCACACCATGGGCTAAATTGGCCAGGTCACATGGACCCCAAAGGCTCAGAGAAGGTTGGGGAGGGGACCCACTGGAACAGCTGTTGGGAGACAGATGGTAGCTTCCCGTCAAGGCCATCCAGCGTGTTCTTTAACGTGCACAGGGTATGGCTCTCCCGCACATGGGGCCACGGCTTAACGTCCCATCCGACGGACGGCGGCCTTTCCAAGCCCATCGGTGTCCCCTACTGACCGTGGGTAGGGCGGGGAATTTTTGTGGAGAAATAAAATAGGAGTAATGCTTTCTATTCGAAATGGCATATTTAATTTTCAACAAAAAATTTGAAACGATAAGTACAGAAGCTGTTCATTTGTTTGATCCTGAAGCCAATATACCTGTCATTCATGTTTATACACCCATAGTTTTACAATAGATTCTTTTGTTTATAGGGATAGGTTAATATTTCAGTACATACATGAAGAAAAACGTAGTATTAATTGGGTATTTTGATATTGATTTATTGAACATTTCTAAATGATGTCAATAATTACTTAATTGTGATGTCTGAAATATGTATATAAATGTACCAACTAGATTCCGTACAAAGAATAATACGTTTTTTATACTAAACCATATTACTTCACATGTTACATACCATATTTACTTACCATGTTACAAAGGTAACATGGTAAGTATCATGGTAAGTACATGCTTCTAAACAACTTACCACGTTACAAAGGTAACGTGGTAAGTTGTTTAGACCATGTATTCGTCAGAAAAGCAAAAAATATCACTGTTGATGTGGCAGTTTATAAATCCAATTTAACTGACCATATGCCAATAGTAGGTAAACTTAATTTGAGTATACGTTCAATAAACAATGTTTCACTCAAATGTAAAAGTAGTAGAGGTAACAATTATTATAATTTTGAACATTATATCAAGCAACAATATTTTTCAAATTTATTCATATCTGATAATGGCCCTGATAATAGATTGTTACGTAAGAAATTCTTTCAGAATTTATTGATAATGGAAATTTATTTACTAGTAAAAAAAATGAGGAATAAAGCAACAAACAAAAAAAACTGGGTCACTGATGAGTAAATCAAATGAATTGGAAAAGGGAAAATTGTATATGAGATATAAAAAAATCCATGTGTTGCGCAATATGAAACAGAATACAGAAACTGTAATAAATATGTAAAAAAGGTATTAAGGTAGTTGAGTTAGTATTAGACAGATAAATTCTGTTGTTCTGCAAATGATACTTAGTCACAATAAAAACCACCTCAAGCAGCTGCTTGCCACAGTGGTCTGACAAGAGCCTGTTAGTTTATATGCCATAGTCGAAAGTCTGAGAGGATGGCAGGACCTCAGCATAAAAACGACACAAACAGCCATGCCTTACCGGGGCTCGAACCCAGGTCCCTTAGATCAGTAGCCAAGCGTGCTAACCACTCGACCACGGGACGGCTTAGTCACAATGGAAGTTTGTAAATAATTTACTTGGCATAAAAGAAAAAAATTGCAATTGTACCTGATAATAGTAGCTTAAATATATTAGTAAATGATATGAATTCAGAATTTGCAGAAATAAATTTTATGAAGATGAGGAAATAGATATTTCACCTCCATATCAATTCTCAATAAAGTATGTTCATAAATCTGAATGCTCGCCCAGTTGGTACTTGATCCTGAAAAACTGAAAATTATGAGATTGACGCTCTAAGGAGTGTAGACATCCATACTGGAAATTTTTAAGTGTCTCTGCAGTGTGGGTAAAAATAGGCGGATGCAAATAAACAGAATTTATTCTATAAGTTACCTTGGTTATTCACTTCTATTTTAGGGTCGTCGCCTATATTTAAGGTATAGACGACGACCCTAAATGGAAAATATGTGAAAATATGACATGCATTGATGAACTTCGGTAAAAATTCTTATAATTCATTGCCCGTTTCTTGCCCTTGTACTAATACTTTACTACTAACTTTAACTGCTTTAAACTAGTAATGAAATTTTCTGTTCGTTTCATTTAGATTTATCGAAACTACATTTAATAAAAAGAAACTCATTATTTTAATATATAGGACAAAGCAAACCTCGGATTTTTTTTAAAAGAGGAGCTAATGGCGTACGAAATAAAAAAAAAATCGGCGTGAAAAAAGCCTCAAAGGAAAGATATGAAATGATTTTTAATTTGAAACAAAATGTAGATAAATCATTTATTTCAAACTCAATTCTTAACATTGTCGACGATATCATGATTAATTCATATATATATATATTGATACTGAGACCATTGAGAGAATAAGAGTGTTTTACACTACTGGTGGGGAGAAAACCTTATCTTTGAATACGATAAAAATTATTTTCTAAAAATTGGAGAAAGTAACCTATTGAAGGGATACGTACCCATGATTACGTGTACTTTTATTTCTTCCCAAAGGGTTCTTAATATCGCTTTTGAATCGTGCTTCAATGCATAGCAAAACGAGCTTGAATCATATTCCACATCACCACTTTTTTTCCTCACAGAACTTACCTTTGTGCTGAAGTTTCCCCTACCTCAGAGATGTTTTATACTATTATTCTATTCTTTTCCTTTGGAAGTTCTTTTAAGAACAACTTTGGCCTTTAAGTTGTATTAAACCTATTTTATTTATGTAGTTAGATAAGATATATTTTGCTATTATCTTAAAGTTATTAACTGAGAACATTCAAAGTAGCAATAAAAAAGTGCAAATATTTTAAACGTGATAAATAGGAATCATATTCCTAACAAAAAAAATATAGATATCCTAATATATAGACCTTTGGTTCTATAGAATGATGATCAATTTGGAGAAAAAAGAACGAGAATAACAATTTGCAAAACAGCAGCAGAATGTGAAATTTCTTTCGTGATCACCAACGGAGCTGTTTTAGGGTTGGGTTGTTTTACCTCTGAACAGCACTTTTTTACACACCATGGGCTAAATGGCCAGGTCACACAGACCCCGAGGGCTTAGATAAGGTTGGGGTAGGGGACCCACTGGAACAGTTGTTAGGAGACAGATGGTAACCTCCCGTCAAGGCCATCCAGCGTGTTCTTTAACACACAGGGTATGGCTCTCTCCCGCACGCGGGGCCACGGCTTAACGTCCCATCCGACGGACGGCGATATTTCCCAGTCCATCGGTATCCCCTACTGATCATGGACAGGGCGGGGAGTTTTGCGGAAATAAATCTCAACACTGACCCATCTGGGACTCGAAACAACGAACTACAGATTACGAACCTGGCGCACTACAGACTAAGCCGCTCCCACCTCACTGAGCTGTTTTAACCATCTTAAATGAGTAATGCACTAACCTTGGGTACAAGTTATTTCATGAAAATATCAATGTACAAGGACATTAGTTAAGTTTTTAATTGTTACTGAATTTACATGATGTTTTTTTCAAGCATTCATTCCTACTTCAAACCGCTCTTTTCTTCAAATCAGTATTTCTCCTACAGCAATCAATGAATTTTTCGAAAACGTAGATAAACAGAGAAGAAAATTATATGAAAATGTAACTGGAAAGGATGTGTTTATAACAACGAGAAATAATGAATATACACGTTATAGATTAATTAATTTTAATATTTAACCGAATAATAATCGAACTGATTACAAAGTATTCTATAGCAGATAACTGCTTATATCTTGAAGCTCTCTGCAAAATTCCCCATCCTGCCCACGGTCAGTAGGGGACACCGATGAGCTTGGAAAGGCCGTCGTCCGTCGGATGGGACGTTAAGCTGTGGATCCGTGTGTGAAAGAGCCATTCCCTGTACACGCTGGATGGCCTTGATGGGAGGCTACCATCTGTCTCCCAACAGCTGTTCCAGTGGGTTCCCTCTTCCAACATTCTCTGAGCCTTCGAAGTGCATGTGATCTGGCCATTTAGCCCATGGTGTGCAAAAAAGTGCCGCTCAGAGGTAAAACAACCCAACCCAACCTTGAAGCTTCGATTTCTCTCTTCTGTTGACTGTGAAGCTCTAATAAATATAAAATGTAGAGAAAAAGGAAACTTAACAAATATACAACAAGTTCATACCAAACTGCTTACGTATGTTGTAATCGGTCTTAATCTTGAAACTTTAGTTTACATCAAGGCTACTAAAGTAGCTGTCTGCGGTGTACGAAATACATTCTGTAGCCCTTAAAAAATTCGGGAATACAGAAAAACAGAAATGTGTTTCGAAAACGAACTAGGAAAACAAATGTGTCGAAACTGTGAAACACTAAATATCATAATTTCTTCATTAACTCTAATTTTCGCATTCAAGTCATAAAATTTTAGCTATTTTAGTATTTACTTAAATAGAAGTTTAGTGAACATCAGTCATAAAATGGTGCTTTTGCACAATAGTGCGAAGGATTAAATTTATAATGATGAATTTAGGCGAAATTAAATGAGAATAAAATTAATTCTTTTCAATACTACTTTACTTGTTAGAATAAACTGATGAAAATTCTGAAAATAGAATACTTTTACTTCGGTGTGTTAAAACCTTTTATATTTAATTTAACTTTTTTAATGTTTATTAGAATTTTGAAGAAAGCAAACATTTGTAAGCTCTAAGTATCAGATATATCTTGTGATATATCTAATACGTATTTAGATCCACTTAAAACTATTTTAATGAAGAGGGGGAGGGGGGTCGGTGCCATACTTTGTGCACGTTAAAAGAACATGCTGGATTGGTCTTGAATGGAGGCTTCCATCCATCGATTTTCTAACAGTTATTCATTTCATCCCTTTATCTGAGGATTTAGGATGCTCATTGGAAGCTAATTTCACCATGATCAGACAACACCTTGAACCTTGATCACTGTCTACAATAAAAGTGCAACTCGGAGGTACACCACCCGAACCCCACCCTTTCGTACAGAAGTCGTTGTCTCCAAGCCTGAGCTTGACACTCCCCTGCTTTTGTCAACAGGAAGGATTAATGTCTCCAGATCCAACCTGCAGTGCTAAAACGAAGGAATGTCTAACAGGAAATGAATTTCGCATGCATGTGTCCAAAAATCCCCGTTAGGTATTCGGGTTGTGCTCCAAACAATGCGAATTTTTACCTGACTGATCATATTTTCCATTTTGTCCTAAGTTGCCAATCGTGCCCACAAAGATGAGTTTTAGAGATTATGAGATTAGCCAAGAATCTTGAGAGTGTCCCATTATGCCATTAGAGTCGACAGCTCTCACGTACTTAGCCACATTTTAATCTCCGCTTAATCTTTATTTAATCTCCGCTTTATTCTCCAGATTATGTACCGAGGCTTTTCAGTTTCAGTGTGCAAGGTTAACGAAAGGAGTAATCTTAAGTTACATAGAGAGTTAGAGATATCTTTATCAACTCTGAACAATACGTAAAAGTAAATCCTTCCAGATCCACAAGGTAATAATTCAATTATACCTTAATATAATACAATGAAACATATATTTTAAGCTACAATAAAACTGGATTGTGCAAAAATGTAAATTGTAATCAAACACTGATATTAATTAAACAAGTTTTTAAAATTATTAATTATTTTAAATTTTGTGAAGAATTGAAGATCCCCAAGTTTTGAAATCAGAACTCTCGGAATCGCATTAAAAAGTCTACTCGTTAAATAAATATCCCTCAGTAGCAAAGAATCACTGATGTGTCCTTTAGACATGGAGCTCATGAAATAATAAGCTGGACATAGTTGGGTTGTTTTACCTCTGAGCGGCACTTTTTTTGCACACCATGGGCTAAATGGACAGGTCACATGGACCCCGAAGGCTCAGAGAAGGTTGGGAGAGGGGATCCACTGGAACAACTGTTGGAAGACAGATGGTAGCCTCCCGTCAAGGCAATCCAGGGTGTTCTTTAACGTGCACAGGGTATCTCCCGCACACGGGGCCACGGCATAACGTCCCATCCGAAGGAGGGCTGCCTTTTCAAGCCCATCGGTGTCCCCTACTGACCGTGGGGAGGGCGGGGAATTTTGCGAAGATAAATCTCAACGCTGACCAAGCTGGGACTCGAACCTGGGAACCACAGATTACGAGCCTGGCGCGCTACCGACTGAGCCACCCCCGCCAATAAGCTGGACATAAAATGCCTTTCTGTTAATATCGTATAGCAATAATTGATTAGATAACATTGTTTTTTTGTGAAATTTTCAAATTTCATGTTGTACCCAAGTTTTTTATGCTTGATTACTTGGAATATATATAATTTACGCACAATAAGAATATGTACATTTTATTAATTCCATCGATGTGTCCAAATTCATCATTTCCCTAATAAGGTAATTTTTCGCATAATGTAAGTGTTTAACGTAGCAAAAGTAAGCACCACAGCATGCTAAGACAACATATGATAAGTAAGACTAAGCTAACCCGAAATACACAATCTTCAAAACAGACTAGTCAATCAATTATCTTATGTAATAAATATTAGGCATTATTGAAATCATTCTTTTGTTTACTTCATTTATACGTTAATTCCATGTTAACTTCCAATCAATAATAATAGATAGATAGATATATTTTCCCCTTGTACAGAGAAGTTATACATTTCATATAAAATATTTTGCACAACATATTTTCTAAAATCATATATTCAGCTTTAGGAATATTGAATATATTCACAAAAGTTCAAGTAACTAGCACGTGAGTTTACTGGGCAATTACATTGTTATATCATTGTATAATGTTCTATAAAACTTAATTTTACTTTTAAAAAATCAGCCTTGTTTTCTGTTAATTTAAAATTAATGTATTAAGTTTTCTTAACATTTAAGAATAAATGATTAGATTTAACCTAGTCACTAATAATCCGACAATCAGTACTAGCCACTTCTAAAATATATCTGCCATTGCCTTCATAAAATACTGCTAAAAGGTCAGCAGAATTACACAAAATCATCTAAACAGCTTGTGCTGAGAGGGGCGGGGGTGGCTCAGTCGGAGTGCGCCAGGCTCGTAATCTGTAGTTCCCAGGTTCGAGTCCCAGCTGGGTCAGCGTTGAGATTTACCTCCGCAAAATTTCCCGCCCTGCCCACGGTCAGTAGGGGACACCGATGGGCTTGGAAAGGCCGCCGTCCGTAGGATGCGACGTTAAGCCATGGCTCCGTGTGCGAGAGAGAGCCATACCCTGTGCACGTTAAACAACACGTTGGATGGCCTTAACGGGAGGCTACCATCTGTCTTCCAACAGCTGTTCCAGTGGGTCCCCTCTCCTAACCTTCTCTGAGACTTCGGGGTCCATGTGACCTGGCCATTTAGCCCATGGTGTGCAAAAAAGTGCCGCTCAGAGATAAAACAACCCAACCCTCTTTGTCCTGTAAAATTTTTACCCCAAACGATTGCTCAACAAAAGCTCCACCCGAGGTAATGACCATTTCTTAAATCACTGACGTCAGGACGAAAGGTGACCAATCACGATGTATCCAAAATTTTCTGGAAAGGGATTTGGAATACAGCATTGTTATATTTTTCCTAAGAATATGTTAGCTTCCAAACCAACGAATAGTAGCTTGCGATTGTTTCGGATACTGACCATACAGTCGATACTGACCATACAATCGGGGTACTGACGTTATTATTAGACGCTACTATATCGTGAGATTTCAGATTCTTGTCTGAGTTAGTCGCTTAATTAGTTGTCTAACTTTGATCAGTCTGCGGTGTAATTCGCTACCGAGATTTCTTTTGTGAGACTAGAGCTTTTGGATAGTTTAGTGCCACATTACTTCTAGTAATCATGGACTTCTCATTATTTCTACTAATCATGCAATGTATCACCTTCTCCATTCATATTGTTTTCTCGATAGCCATCACATTTTTATCGTGTCATCTATTCCTGATGAACAAGAGAATGTTTAAGGGTAAGTTATAGGGAAATATTTCCCCATTTGATTACAATTTGATTTTTATGGTAAACTATGGCTTATTCGCTGGTAAAATAAACTGCGAAGTAGCAAAGATAATTACGAACTGATTTTTTTGATGAATAGTAATCAACTTAAGCTGCAAAATTTATCTTTTGTAGGTAAGACATGGGATTTGATAGAAACGATTTTGCTGCTAAATTTATTTTTTGCCAACTTTTTGAAATAATGAATTTTTGATATTTGAAATTGACGACAAAGCTAATACTTCAAATCACCAAAAAGATTTAAGGAAGGATATTAATTTATTTTTTTATATATCAATTGTTTGAAGAAACACGTGCGTCTATTTTGTTGCAATAAGAATTTTGTTTAATCGTATAAGTTTTTGGAGCATTGTTTGTCGCATTAGTTTTTAAATGTAAAAACAGATAGTTTCATTGTTTCTAAAGTTCTTTGTTTTAGAGTCTTTATTTGTTGACTCGAATATAACAAATTGGATGAATTGGTGCTTTTTAAATTTAAGGGACTTATCTTTCTGGGACATCAAGCCATTTGAATGTTTAAATTAATATCCACAATTGCCTGTACCTTGGCTTTACTGTAACCCACTGCATGAAATATATTATTATTATTAAGGAAAAGAAACCATGTTCTATAATGCACTTTAGGAATAATAGAGGTAGGGAAACAAGTATCCAACCAAGAGTTTCAAAAGCAACTTCTTGCGATGTTATTACATTAATATGTTCAGGTATAATTGGAATCAAAGCAGACAAAGTTCAGTTCTCATCTTGAAATGCAGAAAATGTATATAAATAAGAGTAAAGTAAAATAAATGTACAATAAGGAAAGAAAGATGGAAAGTTTTTTACTTTGCTACATTTTATCTTTTTTTACAAAAGCAAGTAATTATTGAAACTCGAATTTTTCAAATAAGGATTATGAACCTTGTCTGGTTTTAAAATGAATAACTAAACATATCTCTAGCAAGAAATTCATAAATGTGTAAGTTTCGAATTTCAGCATATTAGTTACTCAATTTTTGTCTGCCACCTTGTTTGATATAGATAACATGTTGGTGAAATTCTGTAAAATTATGGCGGAAATTTGATGCCAATCCTGTAGCTATCTTATTAATGATGTACGGGACGGTCGTTTTTTGAAATGCGATGTAATGATTACTTTTATCCAAATTCCATTGGTTTAACTGAAGGAAATGTTAAGAGATTAACAAAAGGGCGAAAAAAAGAGATGGAAACATTCCAGATGAAATACAAAGGGTAAGGATACGATTCCTTTAAGTGATAAGGAATATGTTGTTGAATGGGACTTTAATAAAAATGCAGAAGAAACATATGAGTTGAAAAAAAATCCAAAAACGAAACTTTTTTATTTATACACAGAATAATTAACTTCGAAAGGAAGGAATTTATAGAAATAGTTAAAGATATTTGAAAAGACAAAGTATGATAATACTCAGCTAAGAAATTATATAATAACTGATAATACTCAGCTAAGAAATTATATAATAACTGATAATACTCAGCTAAGAAATTATATAATAACTGATAATACTCAGCTAAGAAATTATATAACAACTGATAATATTCAGCTAAGAAATTATATAATAACTGATAATACTCAGCTAAAAATTATATAATAACTGATAATACTCAGCTAAGAAATTATATAATAACTGGTAATACTCAGCTAAGAAATTATATAACAACTGATAATACTGAGCTAAGAAATTATATAATAACTGATAATACTCAGCTAAGAAATTATATAACAACTGATAATACTCAGCTAAGAAATTATATAATAATAGATACTGATATTATGGAGACAGAAATTAAAAGGTCTATTGGCCGTCCCGTGGCCGAGTGGTTAGCGCGCTTGGTTACTGATCTACGGGACCTAGGTTCGAGCCCCGGATAAGGCATGGATGTTCGTGTTGTTTTCTGCTGAGGTCCTGCCATCCTCTCAGA
The DNA here is from genome assembly GCA_038380435.1 of Ryuthela nishihirai. Lineage (NCBI taxonomy): Eukaryota > Metazoa > Arthropoda > Arachnida > Araneae > Heptathelidae > Ryuthela > Ryuthela nishihirai. The sequence continues at coordinate 28,265,116 of JAWZYU010000028.1, read as the reverse complement.
TCTTCTACTGTGGCATATAAACTGACAGGCTCCTGTTAGACCTATGACGCAAGCAGCTGCTTGAGGGGGTATTTATTTTATTTTTTTTATTGAATTCTACCACGAATCTTTAGAAGATCACGTAAAATCATTCAATGATCTAAAATTACAATTTAGTATGCTAAGAGAAGAAAATCTTGCATTGTAAAGCGAAAGTAAATTATTAAAAAGATAAATTTTGGAGTGTAGAAAGGGTTTAATTGAGTTAGAAATGAAATCTGAACCTCAAATATAGAAATCGTTGGTCTCCCTGAAGTTCCTAAAGAAGAAACAATGAACGTAGTTAAAAAAAAAATTGCAAATACTTGGGTATTAAAAATACTAGATCATTGTGGCACAAAGAGTGCCATTTTTGAATAGAAATTAAAATAAGCCGATTATACTTAAACTGAAAAATGCTGAAGCAAGGAAAAACTGGATAAAAAAAGCTAAAGATTTTGGGTTGGTTGTTTTACCTCTGAGCGGCACGTTTTTGCACACCATGGTCTAAATGGCCAGGTCACATGGACCCCGAAGGCTCAGAGAAGGTTGGGGGAGGGGACCCACTGGAACAGCTGTTGGGAGACAGATGGCAGCCTCCCGTCAAGGCCATCCAGCGTGTTCTTTAACGTGCACAGGGTATGTCTCTCCCGCACACGGGGCCAAGGCTTAACGTCCCATCCGACGGACGGCGGCCCTTTCCAAGCCCATCGGTGTCCCCTACTGACCGTGGGCAGGGCGGGGAATTTTGCGGAGATAAATCTCAACGCTGACCCAGCTGGGACTCGAACCTGGGAACCACAGATTACGAGCCTGGCGCGCTACCGACTGAGCCACCCCCGCCCCAAAGCTAAAGATAAAATGGATTTAAAAGCCAATATGATAAGTCCAAAAGTTTGAAGTAATAAAATATTTATAAATGAACAACTCCCAATGTAGATGACACATCTTCTCTAACGCAGGCGTGACCAACCAGCGGCCCTGGACAGCTAGTAATGCGGCCCACAAAATCGTAAAGTTTACGTGTTTACGACATAAACTTCCAACATGATTATGTTATTTTCAGCGAGTTTTTGATATCCCACTAGTTTTATGTTGCGCTTTTTTTAATTTTATAACAAAAAACAAGAAAATAAGTGAAATTTTATTTTCCATGTACATTAACTATATTATATACACCTCTCCCTCGATTTACACGGTACTCAGTTCACACAATTTTGGCTTTGCGCGGTCAAAAAATGCAACCAGTTTCGATTTACACGGTAATGACTGAGACGTACATAGAAAGGAAATCTCAGTCAGTACCGTGTAAATCGAAACTGGTTGCATTTTTTGACCGTGCAAAGCCAAAATCGAGGGATAGGTGTATTTTATGTGCGGCCCAAAGTAATTCATCTTCACTCAATGTGGCCCAGGGAAGTCAAATCTTCACTCAATGTGACCCAGGGAAGTCAAAATGTTGGACACCCCTGATCTAACGAAACAATTCAAAATGAAAAATAACTTTCAATATGTTGGGCAGAATATTCCTTAGGAATTCAACAGACACTTGAATTATAAGAATTAGAGCTAAGGCAGATCAACGTTCGATTTTGGAAGGATAAATGTAAATTTGTCCACATAGGTTGTGCCTGTTAAAAAAGTAAGGTATTGTTACTATTAAAAATTGTTTACTTCCATGTACAAATACTTTGCCTAAACATTCTAAAATAACTAATGCTTAGATTTTTAGACTATCCAATACACTCTAAAAACTTATATTAATTATGATAGAGAGAACTGTAAGTTCATTACTTACAGATAAATCAACTGAAGTATATATACAATTTGGAATCAAATATTAAATATCCACAACTTCAACCATATTTTCCCTAATTTCATATGTACAGTCGCTCAAAAAAGTATCCGAACACAGTGGTTGATTACAGAATTCATAAAAAAATCGTTGCCAGATATATTTTGTGAATCCTGTAATCAATCATAGTGTTCGGATACTTTTTTTTGACCGACTGTACTAAATATGGAGCTAATGTTATTCATATAGCTAATGAAAAGGGGAATGTGTTTTTTTTACAAGATAATATTTCGCTTAAATTTTTATACATGTACTGAGACTTTTCCAACATAAGTTTATATATGAAATGTTATCTGTTCACATTATTAATATTCCTGACATATTTCATGAACTAGTTTTCAATATTATTCACATTATTTCTGTGTATGAGAGGCCAAATAAACCCAATTTTTGAACTACTAGACAGGTTTACAGATTTTCTACATATTAAAATACCTCTTAATAATAATAAATAGTTAATATTCAGTTACTGGCTAAACTTTTTCAAATATAGTAAACCTAATATCTTGCATTTTATAAAATTTTTACATGCAAGTATAACTATATGTATTTCTAAATTCAAGAAAAGTAGTATTTTATCATTACAAAATGTCTTGAAGGGACAGCAAGCTATAAAGTTAAAGTACATGTATTATCCTTGATTAATATTTGTTCTAATTTAAACATAATAAAAAAAATAAATACCCCCTCAAGCAGCTGCTTGCCACAAGAGGTCTGACAGTAGCCTGTCAGTTTATATGCCATAGTAGAAAGTCTGAGAGGATGGCAGGACCTCAGCAGAAAAACGACACATACATCCATGCCTTATCTGGGGCTCGAACCCAGGTCCCTTAGATCGGTAGCCAAGCGTGCTAACCACTGGGCCACGGGACGGCAAATATTTAAATATAATGCAGCTATTTATTATATTTGAAGAACCTACTCTAGTTAGACTGAATATGGTTAAAATAGATATATCACACATTAGGATTGATAGATAGATGTTATTACATGGGATCCCCAATAAATAAAGAAAAGTATTAAATAATTTTAATAAGCTTTTTATTGCCATCATTATAGATATTAGGATATACAAAGCAAATATAATTTGCATTTTAATAAATATAATGAAACTATTGATATTAAAACAAATTTTGTAGTTTCATGTGATGACGATTTTAATGCTTATTAGGAATATAAGTATATTTGATAAATTCAATGCAATTATTATAAATATGGTTGAAAATGTTGAATATTTTTAAAATCATGGAAACCATTATTGAAATAATCTCAGTTGTTGGGTTGGGTTGTTTTACCTCTGAGCGGCACTTTTTCGCACACCATGGGCTAAATGGCCAGGTCACATGGACCCCGAAGGCTCAGAGAAGGTTGGGGGAGGGGACCCACTGGAACAGCTGTGGTAGAACAACAGATGGTAGTCTCCCGTCAAGGCCATCCAGCGTGTTCTTTAACGTGCACAGGGTGTGGCTCTCCCGCACACGGGGCCACGGCTTAACGTCCCATCCGACGGACGGGGCCCTTCCCAAGCCCATCGGTGTCCCCTACTGACCGTGGGCAGGGCGGGGAATTTTGCGGAGATAAATCTCAACGCTGACCCAACTGGGATTCGAACCTGGGAACTACAGATTACGAGCCTGGCGCGCTACCGACTGAGCCACCCCCGCCCCAATAATCTCAGTAGATAGCGTACAAACTATTTAATTAAAATATTATAACAATTGTAAAACTCCTAATGATAAATATTAGAAATATATGGATTCTTAAATTTTACGTTTCATGTAATGATATTAATATATTGGCAATGTATTTGATATTTGCACAAAAAGTTTGTTTGATTATTCCATAAAAACCTTTTATACCCTTAATGATTGCAGTATATTAAGTCAGTTTTAAAACCATTTAAAAATATATTTTGATAGTAGGAAAGATGTAATATTTAATAATGAGGGTGAAAGAAATATGGAATTATAGGGTCACTATTAGGAATGTTTTCACAATGCAGGGGATTTTTTTTATACAGGAGCAAATTTTAGAATTACAACTTTTGGAATTTAATTTGATTAAAGTAGTATCTAAAATGACTGTTAAAGGGAGAACATTTAGAGATTTTAATGAAAAAATAGGAAATATAACAGGCTAGAAACATACTTCCTATGGTGTTAAATAGGTTAATGATTAAGATTTATATAATAGATTTAGATGTTTTTCGTAAATTCTTTTACTACTGATACTTCATGTATAACGTTTTACGATATTAACAGTAAAAAGATTATTTTTTTTACACAAAGTAGGTATTTGATATTGAAACAAACATTTGATTCTCAATCATTATAATTTCATAAATATCAGTTATATACTACGGGTAAATTGGAGATATTCATCATACCTGTAAAAATAGCTCTCTGCCTTTCAATACGAAAAAAAAAAAAAATAACTACTAGCTATTATATTAGTAGAAATTAATAAGCCATTATCTGCACATATCACTCATAGTAATAATGTGTAATATTATACAAATTCCCGCAAACATCACTGGGAAAACTATTCTGGGAATTGTTTCTCTACTTGTAAGTCTTTTGAAATTGGGTAGATCGTGATAACGAAAATTTTAAAAACTTTTATACATAGTAGAATCTGGTAGGTTATATACATGGTGTACCAAAAATAAATGAGCTAGACCGTTCGGCAATTCCTTTCAGAATGTTTCGTTTCAGAAAAGAACACACCGCAACGCTGAAGAGTAGCAGGTGAGAAGTTATTTGAAGCGAGAAAAAAGGGAGTGGTGTGTTGACGGTGCGCATTTATAACCCGTTGTATTTCACCGATGAAAATGCCGCCGTCCCTCGGATGAGACGTTAAGCCGTGGACCTCCGTGTGCGGGAGAGCCCACGTTAAACAACACGCTGAATGGCCTTGACTGGCGAACAGCTGTTTCAGTGTGTCCCCTCGACCTTCTCTCAGCCTTCGGTAGTCGGATTGAGCTGGGCATTTAGCCCATGCTGTGCAAAGTGCCGTTCAGAAGTAAAACAACGGAGCCTTGTGCCCGGACGCTACCGACAACTGTTCCAGTGGGTCCTCTCAACGGTCTCCGAACCTTTGGAAGTCGGGGTGACCTGGCCATTTAGCCCATGGTGTGCAAAGTGCCACTCAGATGTAAAGCAACGGAGCCCTGTGCATGGCTCCTATTCCCAACAGCTGTTCAGGTGGGTCCCCTTGACCTTCTCTGAGCCTTTGGGATCTGGGTGACCTGGCCATTTAGCCCATGGTGTGCAAAGTGTCGTTCAGAAGTAACAGAGCCCTGTGCAGACGGCCTCGACGGTCAACTGTTCTGGTGGGTCCATTAGACCTCCGATTCTTCGGGGTCTGGGTGACCTGGCCATTTAGCCCATATTGCGCAAAAAAGTGCCACTCAGAGGTAAAACAACCCCTTTTCTCTCTTCCCCCTCTCTACCTATTGCCCAGCGTTTAAGACAGTGGGAATCGGTCGCACCCTGTACTCTGACCGTCTCTCGAAACTGTCTTTGTGGGGGGGATAGGGAGTCGTCTTCATTTCTACCCTTTGTGCAAAGGAGGTGAGGGGTGGGCTATTTGGGGTCCGAGGTGAAAAAAAAGGATTGGATCTCTCATTCAGTGCCGAAAGTAACTGAGACGATTGTAGCCCATTATTTGCGCAGCACTTGGCCGACGTCCGTCGGATTGGGCGTGACCCTCTTGTGCAGGAGAGCTCTGTGTGCACGTTAAAGAACATGCTGCATGACCGGGAAGCTACCACTCCCGACAGCGGTTCCAGTGGGTCCCTTCTCTGAGCCTTTGTGTATCGTGTGACCTGGCCATTGTGCAAAAAATGCCGCTCAGAGACCTAACCCGTTTATTTTCTTCCTCTCCACCTATTGTTTTGAACCCCAGGAAAGTGGGATTCGGGCGTACCCAGCGACTCGGAACTCTCTATGGGGGTTATACATTTTAATCCATCGTGCAAAAATAAAGGAGGGATGGCTAACATTGACTTTTGGGGGGGGGGGGGGGTCTGAGAAAGGGGATGGTGGTAAAAAGAATGGGAACTCGTGAATCATTCCGTGCCGAAAGTAACCGAGCATTAATTTTTTTTTGCGCAGAGGCACGAACCTCCTGCACGGTGTTTCTCCGTGCCGCTAGAGAACGAGTGGTTTTTTTTTCCCGAAAGAAGGAAGTGTGGCCACTAACGGCCAAGGTAGCAGGCAGTTTTTCCCGCACTAAACGAACCATCCGATGGCCACGAGGGGATTTAAGGCCCAGTTAGGAACCACTAACGGATAGGCAAGCACTTTCCCCTCAATACACGTAGACGAGGCCCGGAAATCAAAGGTACACGTGATCCTCTGTTACGTTCTATTACACGTACATCCGGCGTGTACGTGCGCTTTGAAAAAATAATTTACCCTCGTCGACACCATTCATACGGAGCGTTCGAGCCCCACCCCCCTCCCTCCTACTTCTTACAGCAAAAATCACTGGAGATCATCTCTTCACCTATTTCCCCATTTCTCCGCCCTGTCCACTGAGCCTTCGGGGTCCAGGTGACCCGGCCATTTAGCCCACGGTGTGCAAAGAACCGCTCAGAGGTAATGCAATACCCCGTGCACGTTAAAGAACACGCTGACTGACCTAGATGGCAGGCTACCATTACCAACAGCTGTTCCTCCTCGACGTTCTCTGAGCCTTTGGGGTACGTGCGACCATTTAGCCCATAGGGTGCATAACAAGTTCCACTCGGAGATAAAACAACCCAACCCCTTTGTTTTCTTCCCCCATTGTAGCCAGGAAGGTCCTTTAAAACCCGTTTATAATTCACCGACGGGCTTGGGAATACCGCCGTCCGTCGGATGGGGCGTTAAGCCGTGGATCCCAGTGTGCGGGAGAGCCCACGTTAAAGAACACGCTGACTGAACGGCCTATACTGGCGAAAAGCTGTTCCAGTGGATCCCCTCGACCTTCTCTGAGCCTTCGGGGGTCCGAGTGACCTGGCCATCTAGCCATGGTGTGCAAAGTGACGCTCAGAAGTAAAACAACGGAGCCCTGTGCCCGGACGCTACCGACAACTGTTCCAGTGGGTCCTCTCAAAGTTCACCGAGCCTTTGGAGGTCGGGGTGACCTAGACATTTAGCCCATGGTGTGCAAAGTACCACTCAGAGGTAAAACAACGGAGCCTTATGACTAGGCTCCCATTCCCAACAGCTCTTCCGGTGAATCCCCTCAACCATCTCTGAGCATTTGGGGTCTGGGTGACCTGGCCATTTAGCCCATGGTGTGCAAATTTCCGCTCAAAAGTAACAGAGACTTGTGCAGATGGCCTCGACGGTCAACTGTTCCGGTGGGTCCCTTATACTTTCTCCGAGTGTTCGGGGTGTGTGTGACCTGACTATTTAGCCCATAGTGTGCAAAAAAGTGCCACTCAGAGGTAAAACATCCCCTTTTCTCTCTTCCTTCTCTCTACCTATTGCCCAGCGTTTAAGAGAGCGAGAATTGGTCGCACCCTGTATTCTGACCGTCTCTCGAAACTGTCTTGTGGGGGAGGGGAGTCATCTCCATTTCTACCCTTTGTGCAATGGAGGTGAGGGGTGGGCTATTCGGGGTCCGAGGTGATAAAAATGGATGGGATCTCTCATTCAGTGCCTAAAGTAACTGAGATAATTGTAGCCCATTATTTGCGCAGACGCTTGGCCGACGTCCGTCGGATTGTTCGTGGCCCTCTTCTGCACGAGAGCTCTGTGTGCACGTTAAAGAACATGCCGGATGAGCGGGAAGCTACCACTCCCGACAGCCGTTCCAGTGGCTCCCTTCTCTGAGCCTTTGGGTACCGTGAGACCTGGCAATTGTGGAAAAAATGCCGCTCAAATACCCAACCGTTTATTTTCTTCCTCTCCACCTATTGTTTTGAACCTCAGGAGAGTGGGATTCGGGAGCACATCGCGACTCGGAACTCTCTATGGGGGGTATCCATTTTAACCCATTGTGCAAAAATAAAGGAGGGATGGCTAACATTGACTTTTGTGGCGGTAAAAAGAATGGGAACTCGTGAATCATCACACTCTCACGCATCCCACTCTCCTGGGGTAGTGGGATGCGTGAGGATGGATGGGCTAACCCGATCCCTCCTTTATTTTTGGTACCAGGAGACCAAACAGCACTGTCCGATAAGGCCATTAGGGTCCCGACACGACGAAATCCACTGTCCCGTAAGGGCGTTACAGTCCCAGGAAACCAAACAGCACTGTCCCATAAGGCCGTTAGAGTCTAGGGAGACCAAAAAGCGCCGTCAAGTAAGGCCGTTAGGGTCTAGGGAGACCAAAAAGCGCCGTCAAGTAAGGCCGTTAGGGTCACGGGAGATGAAAAATCGCCGTCCTTTGAGGTCGTTATGGGCCCAGTTGGGACCCTAACGGTCTTACGGGATGGCGCAATTTTGCCTGTCGGTCCCCTAACGACCTTATGAGTCTCCCGGGACCCTAACACCCTTACAGGACGGAGCTTTTAGGTCTGTCGGGAAGCTAATGGCCTAATGGGACGGCGCTTTATGGACTTCCGAGACCGGCGTATTTCGGCTTGTCCGGCCCCCAAAGGATCGGAGAAGGTCGAGGTAACCCACCAAAACAGCTGTTGGGAATGGTAGCCTCCAGACAAGGCCATCCAACGTGTCCTTAACGTGCACTGAGTATGACGTTTCCTCCGATAGGCACTTTGCACACCATGGGCTAAATGGCCAGGTCACCCGGACCCTTGAATGCTCAGAGAAGGTCGAGGGGACCCACTGGAACAGCTTTTCGCCAGTCAAGGCCATTCAGCGTGTTCTTTAACGTGGGCTCTCCCGCACACGGAGTTCCACGGCTTAACGCACCATCCGACGGACGACGGTATTCCCAAGCCCGTCGGTGAATTATAAACGGGTTTTAAACGACCTTCCTATCTAAAATGGAGAAAGAAAACAAAGGGGTTGGGTTGTTTTATCTCCTAGTGGAACTTGTTTTGCACACTATGGGCTAAATGGTCGCACGTACCCCAAAGGCTCAGAGAACGTTGAGGAGGAACAGCTGTTGGTAATGGTAGCCTGCCATCTAGGTCCGCCAGCGTGTTCTTTAACGTGCACGGGGTATTGCATTACCTCTGAGCGGTTCTTTGCACACCGTGGGCTAAATGGCCGTGTCACCTGAACCCCGAAGGCTGAGGGCGGAGACGTGGGGAAGTAGGTGAAGAGATGATTTGCAGCGATTTGTGCCGTAAGAAGTAGGAGGGAGGGGGATGGGGGGCTCGAATGCTACGTATGAATGTTGTCGACGAGGGTAAATTATTTTTTCAATGCGCGCGTACACGCCGGATGTACGTTTAAAAGAACGTAACAGAGGATCACGTGTACCTTTGATTTCCGGGCCTCGTCGCAAGGCCTCTACGTGTATTGAGGGGAAGTGCTTGCCTATCCGTTAGTGGTTCCTAACTGGGCCTTAAATCCCCACGTGGCCATCGGATGGTTCGTGTAGTTCCGGAAAAACTGCCTGCTGCCTAGGCCGTTAGTGGCCACACTTCCTTCTTTCGGGGAAAAAAAACCATTCGTTCTCTAGCGGCACGGAGAAACACCGTGCAGGAGGTTCGTGCCTCTGTGCAAAAAAAAATTAATGCTCGGTTACTTTCGGCACGGAATGATTCACGAGTTCCCATTCATTTTACCCCCCCCCCCCCCCAAAAAAAAAGGCAATGTTAGCCATCCCTCCTTTTGTTTTGCACAATGGGTTAAAATGGATACCCCCCATAGGGAGATCCGAGTCTCGGGGTGCGCCCGAATCCCACTCTCCTGGGGTTCAAAACAATAGGTGGAGATGCAGAAAATAAACGGGTTGGGTCTCTGAGCGGCATTTTTTTCACAAGAGCAAGGTCACACGGTACCCAAAGGCTCAGAGAAGGGACCCACTGGAACCGCTCTCGGGAGTTTCTGAGCGAGACTTCCCGGTCATCCAGAATGTTATTTAACGTGCACATAGAGCACTCTTGCACAAGAGGGCCACGTCCCATCCGACGGAAGTCGGCCAAGCGTCTGGGCAAATAATAGGGCTACAATTGTGTCAGTTACTTTCGGACTGAATGAGAGTTCCCATCCTTTTTTTCCCTCCTCTGATCCCACATAGCCCATCCCTCACCTCCTTTGCGCAATGGGTAGAAATGGTAACCCCCCCCCCCCCCCCCACCACAATGACAGTTCCGAGAGACGGTCAGAATACAGGGTGCGACCAATTCTCGCTCTCTTAAACGCTGGGCAATAGGTAGAGAGAGGGAAGAGAGAAATGGGGTTGTTTTACCTTTGAGTGTCACTTTTTTGCCCACTATGGGCTAAATGGCCAGGTCACCCAAACCCCGAAAAATCGGAGGTCTAAGGAACACACCGGAACAGTTGACCGTCGAGGCCGCCTGCACAGGACTCTGTTACTTTTTTTTTAATAATAATAATAATCTTTATTCATATTCATGTTAGTTATACAAAATTTTAAACAAATGACCCGCAAAGCATTTGCTTATCTGCAGGAGAGAAGAATAATAACGTTACATGAAAATACATAAGATATAGTTTAAAACAATGTCATCAAATTATATGAATTTCAGTGGAAGCTCCATTGTAGTGGTTGAAATTTTTATTTAAAATTTAGTGCCTAGAAGAAAATTTTTTGTCTTATTTTTGATTTCTTTAAAATTGTTTAATAAAATAATTTCCCTTGGCAGTTGATTGAACACGTAAGGTATTGTGTATGCCCTTGTACATTTCCCGTAATTGTTTAATATTTTTGGAAGTTGGAAATAATTTTTGGATTGTAACCTTGTGTTTTTCCCATGAGAGATTTTATATTTAAATTGATTATCAAAAAAATATTTTAAAGTGATGCTGTATTTGTAAAGGTTGTGAAAAGAGAGTATGCCTAGATAATTTAGTCTTTCTTCGCTATGATAAAATGAATTTCTTAAGTTGTATGGGATTATATTTTTAGCAATGGATGATTGAATAGTTTCTATTTTCTTTATATTTGTGAGGTTAGTTGAGCCGTATATTGTCAAACCATAGGTCAATATAGATTCACAGATAGCTTTGTAAACCAAAATACATGTATGTGTGCTTGCAACAAATTGTAGTTTATAAAGTTTAGATGCACATAGACGCAATTTCCCTGCTAACTTTTGAATATGTGTATTCCATCGGAAGGTTGTGTCCATGTAGAGTCCAAGATATTTATGGCTCTCAACACGCGCAATAACATCACAGTCGCAGCAGTCAGGGTCATGAGTTATCATGTTGTGGGGACACAAGGGTTCGTGGTTTTTAATTGCATAAGATGAGAGATCATAGTATCCTGGTGAATGAAAGCTCATCCATTTGGTTTTTTCTGAATTTATGTAAATACGATTAATGTTAGACCAGTAAATAATTTTGTTAAAATCATCCTGTGTATCTCGGACTGCGTCTCCTATATTGTGATTCACGTTAACCAAGGCGGTGTCATCAGCATATATATAAAGAGAGCCCTTCAGTTTAAGGTTAGCTAGATCATTAATATAAATAATGAATAAAAGCGGACCTAAAATTGAACCTTGTGGAACACCAGTGTACACTGTTCTCTTCTCACTAAAAACGCCATTAATTTTGGTAACATGCACTCTATTTTTTAAATAATTTTCAAACCATTTAAGGGTAATACCTCGGACACCATAAATATACAATTTTTGAAGCAAAATATCGTGATCCAACGTATCAAATGCCTTACGAAAGTCCAGAAAGATAGCTGCTGCTTTTTTTCCGTTGTTTAATGTTCCATTAATGACGTCAGAAAACTCCGTTAAAAGTGTAATTGTATTTTTACCTTTTTGGAAACCATATTGCTTTTCACTAATAATGTTATGTTTTTTCAAGAAATTGGCTAGAACGTTAGCTACATATCTTTCAAGTATTTTGTGAAGGACGGGTAAGATGGCAATGGGCCTATAGTTAGTGCAATCGGATTTAGTTCCACTTTTGTAAATTGGTCTTAGAATAGCAATTTTGAGTTTATTAGGGATGTTTCCTGTAGATATGCTTTCATTGATAAAGTTTGTCACGAGATCAGCTAAGGAGGTTTTGCATGCTTTAATGTGCTTTATGTGTACCTGATCGTATCCACATGATTTTCTTTCATTTAAGTCACTTAGAATTTTGAAAGTTTCTTGTTTTGAGATGGGAGGAATAAAAATTGAGGGGACAGAAGGTTGGATATGTTTAGGAACTGTAGAGAGATTCTGTATACGGTTATCGTCTCTGAGATTGACAATAATGTCTGCAAAGGTGTTGTTAAATTTCTCTGCTGCTTGAGTTTCAGACATACCTTGTGGCATATTCTTCATGATAAAATCGTCAATGGCAGTTTTAGGTTTATTGTTGATAATTTGGTTGATGAGTTCCCAATTTTGTTTTGGTTTATTTTTACATGACTCAAATTGTTTGAAGTAATATTTTTTCTTTTCCTGCCTAATAACGGACGTGACTGTGTTTCTTAAGTTTGTGTATAGTAATTTAAAATTTCTGTTTCTCTTGTTATTTTTGTAATCAATCCAAGCCGAGTCTCTTTTACGTATTAAGTTTATTATTTCCTGATTTATCCAGTCTTTGCTACAATTTCGTTGTTTCATTTTTGAGCCATCCGATAGTTTATTAATTTTGTTATTGTTGACAATCGCCATATATTTTTTTATGAATGTTTCATAAAGTACGTCTATTAGTTCTGAATTTGGGGTTTCGTTTCCAGTGCCTCTGTCCAGCCAGTCTGTTAGACTTATTTCTTTGCATATGTTTTTATGATCTAAGATAGTTTTCGTGTTAAAATTGCTGTCTAGCTTTTTAGTGTGATTGGACGAATTCCCAAGTTTTTTCCCCCCGCAAATTGCCGCGATTAAGTAGTGGTCTGCGATCCTACTGCCAAAAATCATTGAATTTGTGTCGAGTTTAATGTCAAGTCGGACGTTAATGTGATCAATGCATGTCTGAGAAAGAGAGTCACCAATGATGTCTTCCCTGGTGATACCAGTAATAATAGGTGAGAAACCAAACTCGGTTAACAATTCTACGTATTTGGCAACTCCGTGTTTTTTGATATTTTTGATATCTAAATTAAAGTCTCCAACTAGTATTTGATTGCGATGTTTATCAGTTGTTTCGAACCAATTTTTGAGATTAGAAAGAAAAGTGTTAATGTTCGAGCTTGGTGATCTGTAAATAGCAAGTAAATTGAAAGTTAAATTACCCTTGTAGATATTTATATTCAGTGTTTCAGCAGGGATTACAAGTGAAGGTATCGTTTTGACTAATAATGTGTCGCGGAAGAAAAGTAGAATCCCATGTTCAAACGCACCAGGAGTTCTCGTAAAAAGTTGATTAAAATTTTCTAGATTGAACAATGGAGCATCCGTGCTGAGGATGTTAGTTTCTGTTAATATAATAATATCTAAGAAATTCAAGATATCTTTAAGATAAACACAGAGAGTATCCCAGTTTTTTTTCAGACTTCGAATGTTCACATGCAGAAAGCTTAAATGTTCATCAGATTCATAACACAATTTACTAGTCAAGAACCATTTCTTAACTTCTTCATAGTCGCACAGGACATTTTCGTAGCAATACCCTGTGCACGTTAAAGAACACGATGGATGGCCTTCACGGGAGGCTATCATCTGTCTCCCAACAGCTGTTCCTGTGGGTCCCTTCTCCCAACCTTCTCTGAGCCTTCGTGGTCCATGTGACCTGGCCATTTAGCCCATGGTGTGCAAAAAAGTGCCGCTCAGAGGTGTAACAATCCAAACCCAACTCAGAGAAGGTCAAGGGGACCCACCGGAACAGCTGTTGGGAGTGTGAGCCAGGCATAGGACTCCGTTGTTTTACCTCTGAGTGGCATTTTGCACACCATGGGCTAAATGGCTAGGTCACCCCGACCTCCAAAGGCTCGGAGAACATTACGAGTACCCACTCGAACAGCTGTTGGTAACGTCTGGGCAAGGGGCTCCGTTGTTTTACTTCTGAGCGTCACTTTGCACACCATGGGCTAAATGGCCAGGTCACCCGAACCCCCGAAGGCTCAGAGCAGGTCGAAGGGACACACTGAAATAGCTGTTCTCCATTCAAGGCCATACAGCGTGTTCATTAATGTGGGCTCTCCCGCGCACCGGGGTCCACGGCTTAACGTTCCATCCGACGGACGGCGGCCTTTCCAAGCCCATCGGTGTCCCCTACTAACCGTGGGCAGGGCGGAGAATTTTGCGGAGATAAATCTCAACGCTGACCCAGCTGGGACTCGAACCTGGGAACTACAGATTACGAGCCTGGCGCGCTACCGACTGAGCCACCCCCGCCCCATTTCAGATAAGGATACTCTTAATATCAAAGTCACTAATATATGTCTCACAAAATGATTGCCTTTCGCGCCTTAAAGCACAGTTTATTACTAGGAATCTCTGACTCGCTACCGGTTGCGACGTGTCATGTTAGTTGAAACAATGTTAGCTGAAATGAATGGACAAACGGTTTCGTTCATTTATTTTTGGTACACCCTGTACATAGCATTTAGGTTACCAGCAGTAAATATTAGACTAGTGACAATCCAAAATTTATTAACGGTTTTCAGCATTTTTACGTAGAATCTTGTTCTTTTTGGCCTTAGAAAATTTGAATATTATATTGGATGCTTTGTTGAATGAGGCAGAGACATTGGTATTGCAGAATTCCAATGATGCAAGGTTGCTTCTTGATTCACATTGAGATTTCACTTTCATTCACTCTAATATAAGAAGTATAAAGCCAAAATTTTAACCAATTTCTAATAGAATGGAAAATGTTTTTCAAAGACTAAATATGATATTTCTTTCAGAAATCAGAGTTAAGGAGAAAGAGATACCAGTTTATAAAATTGACGGTTTTTATGTGTATTTCAATTGCAGAATTTCAAATAAATTAGGATTTGGTTGGGTTGTTTTACCTCTGAGGAGCACTTTTTTGCACACCATGGGCTAAATTGGCCAGGTCACATGGACCCCAAAGGCTCAGAGAAGGTTGGGGGAGGGGACCCACTAGAACAGCTGTTGGGAGACAGATGGTAGCCTCTCGTCAAGGCCATCCAGCGTGTTCTTTAACGTGCACAGGGTATGGCTCTCCCGCACATCGGGCCACGTCTTAACGCCCCATCCGACGGACGGCGGCCTTTCCAAGCCCATCGGTGTCCCCTACTGACCGTGGGCAGGGCGGGGAATTTTTGCGGAGAAATAAAATAGGAGTAATGCTTTCTATTAGAAATGGCATATTTAATTTTCAAAAAAAAATTTGAAACGATAAGTACAGAAGCTGTTCATTTGTTTGATCCTGAAGCCAATATACCTGTCATTCATGTTTTACATCCATAGTTTTATAATAGATTCTTTTGTTTAAAGGGATAGGTTAATATTTAAGTACATACATGAAGAAAAGCATAGTATTAATTGAATATTTTGATATTGATTTATTGAACATTTCTAAATGATGTCAATTATTACTTAATTGTGATGTCTGAAATATGTATATAAATGTAGCTACTAGATTCCATACAAACAATAATACGTTTTTTATACTAAACCATGTTACTTCACATGTTACATACCATATTTACTTACCATGTTACAAAGGTAACGTGGTAAGTAACATGGTAAGTACATGGTTCTAAACAACTTACCACGTTACAAAGGTAACGTGGTAAGTTGTTTAGACCATGTATTCGTCAGAAAAGCAAAAAACATCACTGTTGATGTGGCAGTTTATAAATCCAATTTAACTGACCATATGCCAATAGTAGGTAAACTTCATTTGAGTATACGTTCAATAAACAATGTTTCACTCAAATGTAAAAGTAGTAGAGGTAACAATTATTATAATTTTGAACATTATATCAAGCAACAATATTTTTCAAATTTATTCATATCTGATAATGGCCCTGGATAATAGATTGTTACGTAAGAAATTCTTTCACAATTTATTGATAATGGAAATTTATTTACTAGTAAAAAAAAATGAGGAATAAAGCAACAAACAAGAAAAACTGGGTCACTGATGAGTTAAATCAAATGAATTGGAAAAGGGTAAATTGTATATGAGATATAAAAAATCGATGTGTTGCGCAATATGAAACAGAATACAGAAACTGTAATAAATATGTAAAAATGGTATTAAGGTAGTTGAGTTAGTATTAGACAGATAAATTCAGTTGTTCTGCAAATGATACTTAGTCACAATAAAAAAACAAATAAAAACCACCTCAAGCAGCTGCTTGCCACAGAGGTCTGACAGGAGCCTGTTAGTTTATATGCCATAGTAGAAGGTCTGAGAGGATGGCAGGACCTCAGCAGAAAAACGACACAAACAGCCATGCCGGGCTTGAACCCAGGTCCCTTAGATCAGTAGCCAAGCGTGCTAACCGCTCGGCCACGGGATGGCAAGCATAGATAAATCTGAACGCTGGCACAGTTGGGTCTCGAAAGCGGGAACTACAGATTACAAGCGTGGAGATTGGGTTGGGTTGTTTTACCTCTGAGCGGCACTTTTTTGCACACCATGGGCTAAATGGCCAGGTCACATGGACCCCGAAGGCTCAGAGAAGGTTGGGGGAGGGACCCACTGGAACAGCTGTTGGGAGACAGATGGTAGCCTCCCATCAAGGCCATACAGTGTGTTATTTAACGTGCACAGGGTATAGCTCTCCCGCACACGGGGCCACGGCTTAACGTCCCATCCGACGGACGGCCGCCTTTCCAAGCCAATCGGTGTCCCCTACTGACCGTACTATACAGGCGATATAGGTAAAATAATATAGAGATCTCCCTTAAATATAGGCGACATAATAGAACGTCGCCTATATTTAAGGAAAACAATGTGAATTTTTTTGATTCGAAACAGACAGCGTCTTGTAATTAAATGGTTTGAAAAAGTAAATAATGTAGCAAATTCATGATTTAGTCATCAGATACTATAGAGGAGAACGTTACAGCAGAAACTTAACTGGGTTGGTCATGTTGCCCACATACAGAACTAGAGACTATTGAATTGCCTATGGCTCTGTCAGGATTAGGTGAATCGCTTCGGCTCTCGAGATTAAGCAAGAAAGGAATGTATGAAGAAGTATTACGCTATATTAAAAGTGATTCAAATAGTATTTCAATATATTTTTCTATGATTCTGTCAATAACAGGATGTTGATTTTTTTTTTTCAAATTTGTGAAAGAATTGCAACTGAACTGACAGGCTCATATCCAATCTCTATGGAAAGCAGCTGTTTGAGGATTTTTTAATTATTTTTTAAAGAAGGAAAAATGTTACACTGTAATAGAAATCTTGTCTTTGGCCTTTCAGCCTTTTTCCGCTTCATTGCACAGGTTTGTCTTCCAGCTCCGTTAATTTTTTTGAACACTCGGCCAGGTAAAAGTAAATATTAAATGATTAAATACAGTAAAGGTTTTGCCCACCTAAATATTCCCTACTCAAATGGAGCTGAGCCATATGTCGGATATTAATGTACTTAAAAATTTCTCTTGGAATAAACATGGAAAGTATGTGAAAATGCGATATGCATTGATGAACTTTGGTAAAAATTCTTATAATTCATTGCCCGTTTCTTGCCCTTGTACTAATATTTTACTACTAAATTTAACTGCTTTAAACTAGTAAGGAAATTTTCTGTTCATTTCATTTAGATTTATCGAAACTACATTTAATAAAAAGAAACTCATTATTTTAAAATATAGGACAAAGCAAACCTCGGATTTTTTTTAAAAGAGAGCTAATGGCGTACGAAATAAAAAAAAAATCGGCGTGAAAAAAGCCTCAAAGGAAAGATATGAAATGATTCTTAATCTGAAACAAAATGTAGATAAATCTTTTATTTCAAACTCAACTCTTAACATTGTCGACGATATCATGATTAATTCAGATATATATATTGATACTGAGACCATTGAGAGAATAAGACTCTTTTACTCTACTGGTGGGGAGAAAAGCTTATCTTTGAATACGATAAAAATTATTTTCTAAAAATTGGAGAAAGTAACCTATTGAAGGGATACGTACCCATGATTACGTGTACTTTTATTTCTTCCCAAAGGGTTCTTATTATGGCTTTTCAATCGTGATTCAATGCGTAGCAAAACGAGATTAAATCATATTTCACATCACCGCTTTTTTTTCCTCACAGAACTTACTTTTGTGCTGAAGTTTCCCCTACCTCAGAGACATTTTATACTATTATTCTATTCTTTTCCTTTGGAAGTTCTTTTAAGAACAATTTTGGCCTTTAAGTTGTATTAAACATATTTTATTTATGTAGTTAAATAAGATATATTTTGCACTTTAGTATTGTCTTAAAGTTATTAACTGAGAACATTAAAAGTAGCATTAAAAAAGTGAAAATATTTTAAACGTGATAAACAAGAATCATATTCCTGACAAAAAAATATATATATTTCCTAATATATAAACTTTTGTTCTATAGAATGATGATCAATTTGGAGAAAAAATAACGAGAATAGCAATTTGCAAAACGCTTCTGATAACTATAATTTAAATTGATATTAAAAAACTTCATAGATTATACTTTACTTATCTATCATTTGTAGAAAAGAAGTATGTAAAAGCATCTAAGAGCGAAGAAATAAATCTTACTGCTCCCTGTTCCAAAACTGCTACCACAGAAAGCAATATCTTGCCATGTCAAGAAGAAAGTAATTGCTTAATCAGCATTCTTTTAAAATTTCCATTCATCCTGTTTTTCTTTTACTTAATATATTTCAAAAATCTTTCCTGTTTTTATTCTCTTGTATAATGTTTATTTATATTTCAGTACTGCATTTAAAATTAAATATTAAATGATATTATTAATTCGGGAAGATGTTTCAGAAATGACAAGTAGAAATTTCATTTCACATTTTTAAAATTAATTCAGATTGGATAACGTTTTAAAACAGAAGCTTTTTGTTATCATCCTTCTAACAGGGTGAAGCTTAGAGAAATTTTAAATTTTTGTAGAATCAACAATTTTTAATTTTAATAGACTTTTAACACGTTGTACCAAGTGAAATTAGTTTTATGGACAATTTCTTTTTGAAATATGGTGTTTTGCAGCAAAATTTTAAAGGAATTATATCACTGCGTTCCCAATGTATTTCAAATATATTAGTTTCGTTTTGACTGCTACTAAGTAGTATGCATTCGTATATTTTTAAATATTGTTTTAATTTCTTATTCTAAAATATTTCTAGCTTCAGGATTTTGCATGAAAAGAAAAATACAGTTGAAAACTACGTAATCCTTTCAGTAGCAAACAATCACAGATTGTGTCCTTAAGCCCATGATATAATAAGCTGAAAAAAATTTGTTTTGCCGTTAGTGTGATGTTTCCAGCAGACGTGGGTTCGAATCCCACTCATGGAAAAACGAATTTTTTCAGCTTATTCTTTTACGAACTGCAATGATTCCTTGATTTTATAGTTACATACTGGGAACGGAGTGGGACAATAGCTTCAGACGAAAAAAAAATATTTCCATATATATAGAACTTTTGTTCTACAGAATGATGATCAATTTGGAGAATAAATAAGGAGAAAACCAATTTGCAAAACTTTAGATTGTTATGATATGAATTTCAGTATCAATGAGTTCTAAATATCACGTTTAATTATGGGCATAAAAGAATAAAATATACATTTTCCGAACTTTATACAAACCATTAACAATAATGTATATTTAATTGTTAAATACGTCTGGTGATTTTTTTTACATTATTTGGACTTTTAGGGAGTTTCGAATATCTTTTCAATTCATATCACATGTTAATATCCGGTTATATAATTTTTGTAAAATAGTGTAGGTATGATTTTTCCTACAAAATAATAAATTGCTTCCAAATATATACCAATTGTTTTCACATATAGCTCATTTTTCTTTAATAACAAGTAATAACAATTTTTTAATGAAATATTTTGATAGGAATGCTTTTGTTATTTATTATTTCAATTAATAATAAAGAACTTACTTATCTATCAGTTCTAGAACTTATTACAAATTACTTTACTTATCTATCAGTTCTAGAAAAGAAGTATGTAAAAGCATCTAAGAGTGCAGAAATAAATCATAATGCTCCCAGTTCCGAAACTGCTACCACAGAAGGCAATATCCTGCCATGCCAAGAGGAAAGTAAGTGCTTAATCAGCAACTTTTTAAAATTTTCGCTGATCTTGAAATTCTTATACATAAAATATTCCAGAAATCTTTCCTGTTTGTTTTTTCTCTTGTATACCTTTATCTATATTTCAGTATTATATTTAAAACCAAATATTAAATGATACTATTCATTCGGGTAGATATTTCAGAAATGACAAGCAGAAATTATAATTTCAGGTTTTTAAAATTAATTCAGAATGGGTGGTGTTTTAAAAACTGGGATGTTAAGAAAAAAGAATCATCTCTTTTATAACATCCTTGAAATAAAACGATATTTACAGAAATTTTAAATTTTGGTAACTTCAACAGATTTTTAATTTTAATAGATTTTTAGCATGTTGTCCATTTAATAGGTGAAGTTAGTTTTATGAACAATTCCTTTTTGAATTATGGTGTTTTGCAGCAAAACTTTAAAGGAATTATATCACTGCGTTCCCAATGTATTTCAATTATATTAGTTTCGTTTTCGTTGCTAATAAATAGTATGCATTCGTATATTTTTAAATATTGTTTTAATTTCTTATTCTAAAATGTTTCTAGCTTTACGATTTTGCATGAAAAGAAAAATAGAGTTGAAAAACTATGTAACCCGTTCAGTAGCAAAGAATCACAGATTGTGTCCTTAAGCCCATGATATAATAAGCTGAAAAAAATTTGTTTTGCCTTGAGTGTGATGTTTCCAGCAGACGTGGGTTCGAATCCCACTCATGGAAAAACGAATTTTTTCAGCTTATTATTTTACGAACTACAATAATTCTTTGACTTTATGGTTACATACTGGGATCGGAGTGAGACAAGAGCTTGAGACGAAAAAAAAAATATTTCGATATATATAGATCTTTTGTTCTACAGAATGATGATAAATATGGAAAATAAATAAGGAGAATAGCAATTTGCAAAAGGTTTAGATTGTTATGATATGAATTTCAGCATCAATAAATTCAGTTCTAAATATCACGTTTCATTTTGGGAATAAAATAATATAATATACATTTTCCGAACTTTATACGAACCATAAATAATAATGTATATTTAATTGTTAAATACATCTAGTGACTGTTTTTTAATCTTATTTTGATTTTCAGGAAATTTGGAATATCTTTTCAATTCACATCACATGTAAATGTCCGGTTATATAATTTTTGTAAAATAGTGTAGATATGATTTTTCTTACAAAATAATAAATTGCTTTCAAATACATACCTTTTGTTTTCATATACAACTCATTTCTCTTTAAGAAACAATAACAATTTTTTAATGAAATACTTTGATAGGAATGCTTTTGATATATATTATTTCAATTAATAATAAAGAACTTCATAGATTATACTTTACTTATCTATCATTTGTAGAACAGAAGTGTGTAAAAGCATCTAAGAGCGGAGAAAGAAATCTTAGTGCTCCCTGTTCTGAAACTGCTACCACAGAAAGCAATATCCTGCCATGCCAAGAAGAAAGTAAGTGCTTAATCAGCGAACTTTTAACATTTCCACTGAACCTGAAATTCTTTTATATAAAATATTCCAAAAATTTTTCCCGTTTTTTTCTCTTTTATACCTTTACCTATATTTCAGTATTATATTTAAAATCAAATATTAAATGTTATTATTCTTTCGGGTAGATATTTCAGAAATGACAAGCAGAAATTTTTATTCCAGATTTTTAAAATTAATTCAGAATGGATGATGTTTTAACAACTGGGATGTTATAAAAAAAGGATCATCTCTCTTATAACAAACATCCTCGAAATAAAGTGATATTTAGAGACATTTTAAATTTTCGTAACTTCAACAGATTTGTAATTTTAATAGATTTTTAGCACGTTGTCCATGTAATAGGTGAAATCAGTTTTATGGAGAATTTCTTCTTGAATTTTGGTGTTTTGCAGCAAAATTTTAAAGGAATTATTTCACTTCGTTTCCAATGTATTTCAATTACATTAGTCTCATTTTGGTTGCTAATAAATAGTATGCATTCGCAATTATTTAAATAGTGTTTTAATTTCTTGTTCTAAAATATTTCTAGCTTTAGGATTTTGCATGAAAACAAAAATACAGTTGAAAATTACCTAATCCTTTCAGTAGCAAAGAATCACAGATTGTGTCCTTAAGCCCATTATATAGTAAGCTGAAAAACATTTGTTTTCCCGTGAGTGTGATGTTTCCATCAGACGTGGGTTCGAATCTCACTCATGGAAAAACGAATTTTTTCAGCTTATTATTTTACGAACTACGATAATTCTTTGATGGTTACATACTAGGAACGGAATGGGACAATAGCTTCAGACGTAAAAAAAAATGTTTCCATATATATAGATCTTTTGTTCTACAGAATGATGATCAATTTGGAGAATAAATAAGGAGAATAACAATTTCCAAAACTTTAGATTGTTATGATATGAATTTCAGTATCAAGGAGTTCTAAATATCACGCTTCATTTTGGGCATAAAAGAATAAAATATACATTTTCCGAACTTTATACAAACCATTAATAATAATGTATATTTAATGGTTAAATACGTTTGGTGAATTTTTTTTACATTATTTCGACTTTTAGGGAATTTCGAATATCTTTTCAATTCATATCACATGCTAATATCCGGTTATATAATTTTTGTAAAATAGTGTAGGTATGATTTTTCCTACAAAATAATAAATTGCTTTCAAATATATAACTATTGTTTTCACATATAGCTCATTTTTCTTTAATAACAAGTAATAACCATTTTTAATGATATATTTTGATAGGAATGCTTTTATTATTTATTATTTCAATTAATAATAAAGAACTTCATAGATTATACTTTACTTATCTATCAGTTGTAGAAAAGAAGTATGTAAAAGCATCTAAGAGTGGAGAAATAAATCATAATGTTCCCAGTTCCGAAACTGCTACCACAGAAAGCAATATCCTGCCATGCCAAGAAGAAAGTAAGTGCTTAATCAGGAAATTTTTAATATTTCCACTTATCCTGAAAATCTTTTACATAAAATGTTTCAGAAATCTCTCATGTTTTTTTCCTCTTGTATACATTTATCTATATTTCAGTATTATATTTAAAATCAAATATTAAATGATATTATTCATTCGGGTAGATATTTCAGAAATGACAAGCAGAAATTTTTATTTCAGTTTTTTAAAATTAATTCAGAATGGGTGGTGTTTTAAAAACTGGGATGTTATAAAAAAGAATCATCTCTTTTATATTATCTTTGAAATAAAGTGATATTTAGAGAAATTTTAAATTTTCGTAACTTCAACAGATTTTTAATTTTAATAAATTTTTAGCACGTTGTCCATGTAATAGTTGAAATTAGTTTTATGGAGAATTCCTTCTTGAATTTTGGTGTTTTGCAGCAAAATTTTAAAGGAATTACATCACTACGTTTCCAATGTATTACAATTATATTAGTTTCGTTTTGGTTGCTAATAAATTGTATGCATTCTTATATTTTTAAATATTGTTTTAATTTCTTATTCTAAAATATTTCTAGTTTTAGGATTTTGCATGAAAAGAAAAATAGAGTTGAAAACTACCTAATCCTTTCAGCAGCAAAGAATCACAGATTGTGTCCTTAAGCCCATGATATAATAAGCTGAAAAAAATTTGTTTTGCCGTGATTGTGATGTTTCCAGCAGACGTGGGTTCGAATCCCACTCATGGAAAAACGAATCTGTTCAGCTTATTATTTTACGAACTACAATAATTCTTTGATTTTATGGTTACATACTGGGAATGGAGTGGGACAAGAGCTTCAGACGAAAAAAAAAATATTTCTATATATCTAGATGTTTTGTTGTACAGAATGATCATCAATAGGGAGAATAAAAAGAAGAATAGCAATTTGCAAAACGTTTAGATTTTTATTATATGAATTTCAGCATTAATGGATTCAGTTCTAAATATAACGTTTCATTTTCGGCGTAAACTAATATAATATACATTTTCCGAACTTTACACTAACTATAAATAATATTGTATATTTAATTGTGAAATACATCTAGTGACTGTTTTTTAATCTTATTTTGAATTTTAGGAAAATTGGAGTATCTTTTCAATTCACATCACATGTAAATGTCCGGTTATATAATTTTTGTAAAATATTGTAGGTATGATTTTTCTTACAAAATAATAAATTGCTTTCAAATACATACCTTTTGTTTACATATACAACTCATTTTTCTTTAACAAACAATAACAATTTTTTAATGAAATATTTTGATAGGAATGCTTTTGATATATAATTATTTCAATTAATAGTAAAGAACTTCATAGATTATTTTTTACTTATCTATCATTTGTAGAAAAGAAGTGTGTAAAAGCATCTAAGAGCGGAGAAAAAAATCTTAGTGCTCCCTGTTCTCGAACTGCTACCACAGAAAGCAATATCCTGCCATGCCAAGAAGAGAGTAAGTGCTTAATCAGGAACTTTTTAATATTTCCACTCCTCCTGAAAATCTTTTATATAAAATATTTCAGAAATCTGTCATGTTTTGTTTTTCTCTTGTATACCTTTATCTATATTTCAGTATTATATTTAAAATCAAATATTAAATGATATTATTCATTCGGGTAGATATTTCAAAAATAACAAGCAGAGATTATTATTTCAGATTTTTAAAATTAATTCAAAATGGGTGGTGTTTTAAAAACTGGGATGTTATAAAAAAGAATCATCTCTTTTATAACATCCTTGAAATAAAGTGATATTTAGAGAAATTTTAAATTTTCGTAACTTCAACCGATTTTTAATTTTAGTGAATTTTTAGCACGTTGTCCATGTAATAGGTAAAATTAGTTTTATGCAGAATTTCTTCTTCAATTATGTTGTTTTGCAGCAAAATTTTAAAGGAATTATATCACTGCGTTTCCAATGTATTTCAATTACATTAGTTTCGTTTTGGTTGCTAATAAATAGTATGCATTCGCAATTATTTAAATATTGTTTTAATTTCTTATTCAAAAATATTTCTAGCTTTAGGATTTTGCATGAAAAGAAAAATACAGTTTAAAACTACCTAATCCTTTCAGCAGCAAAGAATTACAGATTGTGTCCTTAAGCCCATGATATAATAAGCTGAAAAAAATTTGTTTTGCCGTGAGTGTGATGTTTCCAGAAGACGTGGGTTCGAATCCCACTCATGGGAAAACGAATTTTTTCAGCTTATTATTTTACGAACTAGAATAATTCTTTGATTTTATGGTTACATACTGGGAATGGAGTGGGACAAGAGCTTCAGACAAAAAAAAAATATTTCCATATATATAGATCTTTTGTTCTACACAATGATGATGAATTTGGAGAATAAATAAGGAGAATAACAATTTGCGAAACTTTAGATTGTTATGATATGAATTTCAGCATCAATGAATTCAGTTTTAAATATCAGGTTTCATTTTGGGCATAAAAGAATAAAATATACATTCTCCGAACTTTATACAAACCATTAATAATAATGTATATTTAATTGTTAAATACGTCTGGTGACTTTTTTTTTTTATATTATTTTGACTTTTAGGGAGTTTCGAATATCTTTTCAATTCATATCACATGTTAGTATCCGGTTATATAGTTTTTGCAAAATAGAGTAGGTATGATTTTCCCTACAAAATAATAAATTTCTTCCAAATATATACCAATTGTTTTCACATATAGCTCATTTTTCTTTAATAACAAGTAATAACAATTTTTTAAAGAAATATTTTGATAGGAATGCTTTTGTTATTCATTATTTCAATTAATAATAAAGAACTTCATAGATTATATTTTACTTATCTATCATTTGTAGAAAAGAAGTATGTAAAAGCATCTAAGAGTGGAGAAATAAATCATAATGCTCCCAGTTCCGAAACTGCTAGCAGAGAAAGCAATATCCTGCCATGCCAAGAAGAAAGTAAGTGCTTAATCAGCAACTTTTTAATATTTTCGCTGATCCTGAAATTCTTTTACATAATATATTTCAGAAATCTTTCCTGTTTTTTTTCGCTCTTTTATACCTTTATCTATATTTCAGTATTATATTTAAAACCAAAAAATTAAATGTCATTATTCATTTGGGTAGATATTTCAGAAATGACAAGCAGAAATTATTTCAAATTTTTAAAATTAATTGAGAATGGATGGTGTTTTAAAAACTGGGATGTTATAAAAAAGAATCATCTCTTTTATAACATCCTTGAAATAAAGTGATATTTAGAGAAATTTTAAATTTTCGTAACTTCAACAGATTTTTAATTTTAATAAATGTTTAGCTCGTTGTCCATGTAATAGGTGAAATTAGTTTTATGGAAAATTTCTTCTTGAATTTTGGTGTTTTGCAGCAAAATTTTAAAGGAATTATATCACTTCATTTCCAATGTATTTCAATTATATTAGTTTCGTTTTGGTTGCTAATAAATAGTATGCATTCGCAATTATTTAAATATTGTTTTAATTTCTTATTCTAAAATATTTCTAGCTTTAGGATTTTGCATGAAAAGAAAAATAGAGTTGAAAACTATGTAATCCTTTCAGTAGCAAAGAATCACAGATTGTGTCCTTAAGCCCATGATATAATAAGCTGAAAAAAATTTGTTTTGCCGTGAGTGTGATGTTTCCAGCAGACGTGGGTTCGAATCCCTCTCATGGAAAAACGAATCTTTTCAGCTTATTATTTTACGAACTACAATAATTCTTTGATTTTATGGTTACGTACTGGGATCGGAGTGAGACAAGAGCTTCAGACGAAAAAAAAACATATTTCCATCTATATAGATCTTTTGCTCTACAGAATGATGATCAATATGGAGAATAAATAAGGAGAATAGCAATTTGGAAAACGTTTAGAAATTTATGATATGAATTTCAGTTCAATGAATTCAGTTCTAAATATCACGTTTCATTTTGGTCATAAAATAATATAATATACATTTTCCGAACTTTATACAAACCATAAATAACAATGTATATTTAATTGTTAAATACCTCTGGTGACTCTTTTTTACATTATTTTGACTTTTAGGGAGTTGGAATATCTTTTCAATTCATATCACATGTTAATATCGGTTATATAATTTTTGTAAAATAGTGTAGATATAATTTTTCCTACAAATTAATAAATTGCTTTGAAATATATACGAATTGTTTTCACATATAGCTCATTTGTCTTTAATAACAAGTAATAACAATTTATTAATCAAATATTTTGATAGGAATGCTTTTGTCATTTATTATTTCAATTAATAATAAAGAACTTTATAGATTATATTTTACTTATCTATCAGTTGTAGAAAAGAAGTGTGTAAAAGCATCTAAGAGTGGAGAAATTAATCATAATGTTCCCAGTTCCGAAACTGCTACCACAGAAAGCAATATCCTGCCATGCCAAGAAGAAAGTAAGTGCTTAATCAGCAACTTTTTAATATTTTCGCTGATCCTGAAATTAAATTTTTAGCACGTTGTCCATGTAAGAGGTGAAATTAGTTTTATGGAGAATTTCTTCTTCAATTATGTTGTTTTTCAGCAAAATTTTAAAGGAATTATATCACTTCATTTCCAATGTA
Source organism: Ryuthela nishihirai (assembly GCA_038380435.1). Taxonomy (NCBI): domain Eukaryota; kingdom Metazoa; phylum Arthropoda; class Arachnida; order Araneae; family Heptathelidae; genus Ryuthela; species Ryuthela nishihirai. The sequence goes on along the minus strand of JAWZYU010000028.1, from coordinate 28,237,434 downwards.
TTTCAATTATATTAGTTTCGTTTTGGTTGCTAATAAATAGTATGCATTCGCAATTATTTAAATATTTTTAATTTCTTATTCAAAAATATTTCTAGCTTTAGGATTTTGCATGAAAAGAAAAATACAGTTGAAAACTACATAATCCTTTGAGTAGCAAAGAATCGCAGATTGCGTCCTTAAGCCCATTATATAATAAGGTGAAAAAAATTTGTTTTGCGTGAGTGTGATGTTTCCAGTAGACGTGGGTTCGAATCCCACTCTTGGAAAAACGAATTTTTTCAGCTTATTATTTTACGAACTACAATAATTCTTTGATTTTATGGTTACATACTGGGAACGGAGTGGGACCAGAGCTTCAGACGAAAAAAAATTATTTTCATATATATAGATCTTTTGTTCTACAGAATGATGATAAATTTGGAGAATAAATAAGGAGAATAACAATTTGCAAAACTTTAGATTGTTATGATATGAATTTAGGTATCAAGGTGTTCTAAATATCACGTTTCATTTTGGGGATAAAAGAATAAAATATACATTTTCCGAACTTTATACAAACCATTAATAATAATGTATATTTAATTGTTAAATACGTCTGGTGAATTTTTTTTACATTATTTCGAATTTTAGGGAGTTTCGAATATCTTTTCAATTCATATCACATGTTAATATCCGGTTACATAATTTTTGTAAAATAGTGTAGGTATGATTTTTCCTACAAAATAATAAATTGCTTTCAAATATATACCTATTGTTTTCACATATAGCTCATTTTTCCTTAATAACAAGTAATGACCATTTTTAATGATATATTTTGATAGGAATGCATTTGTTATTCATTATTTCAATTAATAATAAAGAACTTCATAGATTATATTTTACTTATCTATCAGTTGTAGAAAAGAAGTATGTAAAAGCGTCTAAGAGTGGAGAAATAAATCATAATGTTCCCAGTTCCGAAACTGCTACCAAAGAAAGCAATATCCTGCCATGCCAGGAAGAAAGTAAGTGCTTAATCAGCAACTTTTTAATATTTTCGCTGATCCTGAAATTCTTTTATATAAAATATTTCAGAAATCTTTCCTGTTTGTTTTTTCTCTTTTATACCTGTATCTATATTTCAGTATTATATTTAAAACCAAAGAAGTAAACGTTATTATTTATTCTGGTAGATATTTCAGAAATGACAAGGAGAAATTTTTATTTCAGATTTTTAAAATTAATTCCGAATGGATGGTGTTTTAAAAACTGGGATGTTATAAAAAAGAATCATCTCTTTTATAACATCCTTGAAATAAAGTGATATTTAGAGAAATTTTAAATTTTCGTAACTTCAACAGATTTTTAATTTTAATAGATTTTTAGCACGTTGTCCATGTAATAGGTGAAATTAGTTTTATGGACAATTTCTTTTTGAATTATGGTGTTTTGCAGCAAAATTTTAAATGATTTATATCACTGCGTGTCTAATGTATTTCAATTATATTAGTTTCGTTTTGGTTGCTAATAAATAGTATGCATTCGCAATTATTTAAATATTGTTTTAATTTCTTATTCTAAAATATTTCTAGTTTTAGGATTTTGCATGAAAAGGAAAATACAGTTGAAAACTACCTAATCCTTTCAGCAGCAAAAAATCACAGATTGTGTCCTTAAGCCCATGATATAATAAGCTGAAAAAAATTTGTTTTGCTGTGAGTGTGATGTTTCCAGCAGACGTGGGTTCGAATCCCACTCAATTAAAAACGAATCTTTTCAGCTTATTATTTTACGAACTACAATAATTCTTTGATTTTATGGTGACTTACTGGGATCGGAGTGAGACAAGAGCTTCAGACGAAAAAAAAAAATATTTCCATATATATAGATCTTTTGTTCTACAGAATGATGATCAATATGGAGAATAAATAAGAAGAATAGCAATTTGCAAAACGTTTAGATTTTTATTATATGAATTTCAGCATTAATGGATTCAGTTCTAAATATAACGTTTCATTTTGGGCGTAAAATAATATAATATACATTTTCCGAACTTTATACAAACCATAAATAATAATGTATATTTAATTGTTAAATACATCTAGTGACTGTTTTTTAATCTTATTTTGCATTTGAGGAAATTTGGAATATCTTTTCAATTCATATCACATGTAAATGTCCGGTTATATAATTTTTGTAAAATAGTGTAAATATGATTTTTCTTACAAAATAATAAATTGCTTTCAAATACATACCTTTTGTTTTCATATACAACTCATTTTTCTTTAACAAACAATAACAATTTTTTAATGAAATATTTTGATAGGAATGCTTTTGATATATATTATTTCAATTAATAGTAAAGAACTTCATAGATTATTATTTACGTATCTATCATTTTGTAGAAAAGGAGTGTGTAAAAGCATCTGAGAGCAAAGAAATAAATATTAGTGCTCCCTGTTCTGAAATTGCTACCACAGAAAGCAATATCCTGCCATGCCAAAAAGAAAGTAAGTGCTTAATCAGGAACTTTTTAATATTTCCACTCATCCTCATAATCTTTTACATAAAATATTTCAGAATTTTGTCATGTTTTTTTTTTCTCTTGTATACTTTTATCTATATTTCAGTATTATATTTAAAATCAAATATTAAATGTTATTATTCATTCGGGTAGATATTTCAGAAATGACAAGCAGAAATTATTATTTCAGATTTTTAAAATTAATTCAGAATGGATGGTGTTTTGAAAACTGTGATGTTAGAAAAAAAGAATTATCTCTTTTATAACAAACATCCTTGAAATAAAGTGATATTTAGAGAAATTTTAAATTTTTAGCACGTTGTCCATGTAATAGGTGAAATTAGTTTTATGGAGAATTTCTTCTTGAATTATGTTGTTTTGGAGCAAAATTTTAAAGGAATTACATCACTGCGTTTCCAATGTATTTCAATAATATTAATTTCGTTTTGGTTGCTAATAAATAGTATGCATTCGCAATTATTTAAATATTGTTTTAATTTCTTATTCTAAAATATTTCTAGCTTTGGGATTTTGCATGAAAAGAAAAATACAGTTGAAAACTACATAATCCTTTCAGCAGCAAAGAATCACAGATTGTGTCCTTAAGCCCATGATATAATAAGCTGAAAAAAAATTGTTTTGCCTTGAGTGTGATGTTTCCAGCAGACGTGGGTTCGAATCCCACTCATGGAAAAACGAATTTTTTCAGCTTATTATTTTGCGAACTAGAATAATTCTTTGATTTTATGGTTACATACTGGGAATGGAGTGGGACAAGAGCTTCAGACGAAAAAAAACATATTTCCATATATATAGATCTTTTGTTCTATGGAATGATGAACAATTTGGAGAATAAATAAGGAGAATAACAATTTGCGAAACTTTAGATTGTTATGGTATGAATTTCAGCATCAATGAATTCAGTTCTAAATATCACGTTTCATTTTGGGCATAAAAGAATAAAATATACATTTTCCGAACTTTATACAAACCATTAATAATAAAGTATATTTAATTTTTAAATACGTCTGGTGACTTTTTTTTGATATTATTTTGACTTTTAGGGAGTTTCGAATATCTTTTCAATTCATATCACATGTTAATATGCGGTTATATAGTTTTTGTAAAATAGTGTAGGTATGATTTTTCCTACAAAATAATAAATTGCTTTCAAATATATACCAATTGTTTTCACATATAGCTCATTTTTCTTTAATAACAAGTAATAACAATTTTTTAATGAAATATTTTGATAGGAATGCTTTTGTCATTTATTATTTCAATTAATAATAAAGAACTTCATAGATTATACTTTACTTATCTATCAGTTGTAGAAAAGAAGTACGTAAAAGCATCTAAGAGTGGAGAAATAAATCATAATGCTCCCAGTTCCGAAACTGCTAGCACAGAAAGCAATATCCTGCCATGCCAAGAAGAAAGTAAGTGGTTAATCAGCAACTTTTTAATATTTCTACTGATCCTGAAATTCTTTTACATAAAATATTTCAGAAATCTTTCCTGTTTTTTTTTCTCTCTTGTATACCTTTATCTATATTTCAGTATTATATTTAAAATCAAATATTAAATGATATTATTCATTCGGGTAGATATATCAGAAATGACAAGCAGAAGTTATTTCAGATTTTTAAAATTAATTGAGAATGGATGGTGTTTTAGAAACTGGGATGTTAGAAAAAAGAATCATCTCTTTTATAACATTCTTGAAATAAAGTGATATTTAGAGAAATTTTAAATCCTCGTAACTTCAACAGATTTTTAATTTTAATGGATATTTAGCACGTTTTCCATGTAATAGGTGAAATTAGGTTTATGGATAATTTCTTTTTGAATTATGGTGTTTTGCAGCAAAATTTTAAAGGATTTATATCACTGCATTTCAAATGTATTTCAATTATATTAGTTTCGTTTGACTGCTACTAAATAGAATGCATTCGCAATTATTTAAATATTGTTTTAATTCCTTATTATAAAGTGTTTCCAGCTTTAGGATTTTGCATGAAAAGAAAAATGCAGTTCGAAAACTACGTTATCCTTTCAGTAGCAAAGAATCACTGAATATGTTCTGTAGACTTAAAACTCATGGTATAATAAGCTGAAAAAATTTGTTTTGCAGTGAATGTGATATTTCCAGGAGACGTGAGTTCGAATCCTACTCATGGAAGAACTAATTCTTTTCAGCTTATTAATTTATGAGCTACAATAATCCTTTGGTTTTAAGGCTACATAAAGTGGAGGGAGCGGGATAAGAGAACCAATTGCCCTTTACTTCCTTCCATAATAATGATCGATAACTGAATTTGTGTTGAATATTGTAAGACAGACCAAAAACAAAAATGGTTTGTTTCCCTAATGATCTGAAATTGGATTTTTTTTTACGTATTCTTGTGAAGAAAAATGTAAATTTTACTTCTGAAGAATATCGTTTCTTTTGATTTATTGCTATGAAGACATATTGTTTTATATTTTTTTTGTTTATTTATAAAAATAAGATTCCTTTATTTTCTGGAAACGTTGGTTTGTAGTATGTTATGATACATGCATGATATGATATATGCATGACTGTAGACTTAAAACCCATGATATAATAAGCTGAAAAAAAATTGTCACCCAACTGCGCTAATTAATTAATGGCTCTACCAAAGTATTAGAATTTCGAAGCACTGAATTTTCATTCCCCTTTGAACAATATGGTTCCAAAAAACAATTTTTCCCACTTCTCCATGAATAAATATCCTGTAGATGCCTATGTCTTCAGAGAAAATTGAGACCGAATATTATTTTTTACTACGGTCTGCTTATTATTCAGCAAAATATTTTTAAGAAATAATGTAAAGATGAGAATTTTTTTTCTCTAACACATCTGAAAAATATCTTTTTTACATCCATTTTCCGTAATCAGTTGATTCATTTGGATTTGGTAGGAGTCAGATATTCAGTTATTTAGGTAAAAAAAATGATTAAAAAACTGATAAGAAACAGGAAATAATGTTTCACTCTATTTTTCATTATAACATATTTATAGATATTTGAATTCTAACATGTAATATGGAAACCAATTATTCATTCAGTTTAATTTCACATCAGGTGAAAAGTATCTTTTTAACTATCAGAGTGTTTAGGAAAAAACTACTGAAAGTCGCAGAGAAAGCTCATTTTCGAAGAGAATAAAGTTTCGCGTTTTCCAATTTTACTGATTGAAAACAATGGTGAAAAATATTAAATAAAATTTTGAAAACATCCAATGGGTATTTATTAATATCTATGTCGGTAGCAAATTTAATTCGTTTTAAGTTATTTATGTTCCATACCGTACTTAGAAGAATTAATGTCCAAATTATAGGCAAATGGTAAATAAATCTAATTCTAAATGCTTCTTTGTTTTCAGGATATATTCATGATGATCAGACATTGAAAGCAAGAGATATAAAAAACAATCCTGCAATTCAAGAACTAAGCAATGCTTTTAAAAAATATAAGAATATTGAAATCAATCCCCATTTATATAATAAGTTGCATAAAGCTGTTCTTGAAATAATGTTAACATGGCTGAAGGAAGTTGTTGAGAACGATCTGCCAGAGTGCGATTCATCTATGAGAGTAGAAGGTGTAGATGCTCCTGCTGTTTCAATTGATTCAGATTTTGAATCTGAAGCGAAAAATAATTGGAAATCTGGTGGTAAAAACTCCCTTTTTGGAAGTCATCAGGAATCAAAAAAAGAAATTGAGGTTTTCACAGAAGTTAAGAAAATAAACTCACCGCCACCACCTTCTAATTTTATACCTGTAAATACGAAGTCTCAAAACACAAGACAAGTTTGGCGACCTACTCCTCCAGGCATTGCAGCTGATAAAGCTTTAACAACCAATCAGATTCAGCTAGCAAACACTGTTTCTTTAGTTTCCCGTCAAAGACAACTCCGTCCAATTGTCATTGATGGGAGCAATATTGCAAGAGAACATGGCAAGCGAAAAAATGTTTTTTCATGTCATGGTATTGCTCTAGCTATACAATACTTCCTAGATCGAGGACACAGCAATGTAACGGCATTTGTGCCCCAATATCGCCGCTGTAAAAGTTTTGGCATTCAAACAACAGATCAAGGTCGTCTTGAAATGCTAGCTGCGAAACAATTCGTTGTGTTTACTCCTTCCAGGAATATAGGAAAAAGGAAAATATGCAGCTACGATGACAGATTTATAGTAGACCTTGCAACTAGAATTGGTGGAGTAATCGTCTCGAACGACAACTATAGAGATCTAATGGGAGAAAATGTAGAGTGGAAAAGAACTATAGAAGAGAGATTACTGATGTTCTGTTTTGTAGATGACATTTTCATGGTTCCACAAGATCCTTTGGGCAGATATGGTCCACGCCTAGATGATTTTCTTGCATTTAGAGATACGTAGCAGAAAAATTCGTCGATAGGGGAGAGATAAAATTTTAATCGGATAAATACGATTAAATTATTCTGTTTTAGGGGAAGTCATTTGGCTATTTTTGTTTGTCATGTACTTTTTATGTAAAGGTCATTGCACACCGGATGAGTGTTTGTTTTATTCTTGAAATAAATGTTTCCTTTAATTAATTAAAATAACCAAAATATCTTTTGTAAATTCATATGGCCAATTGTTTTAGCAGATACATTCATCATTGATTACAACACTAGATATAAGTGATAGAAGTTTGGAAGACTTACAGAATAGATAAATTAAGTTAGAAAATGTTCAGGCAGGCCATCGAAATCAATTCTTTGGTCAATGTTTGGATCAGGGCGTAGCGAAAGAGGAATGTTTGGGAGGAGTTTATAAAAATCTGCTAACACAAACAATAAAATTTTTCCAACTAAGAAATTAGTATTTTAGGTAAATTTAAATATGCCTTTACTGCCATTAACATACCCTAAATTGCGTAAAGTAAGGTGGGGTGGAGAGGTTGCCAGTTTTGATCGATTTTGGTTTTTGCCAAGTGCCTCGATTTCGCAACTTTGACTTTATTTTACAAAAAGAAATAAGTGCGTCGTATGAAATTATAATATTAATGAATATGCGTCACATGAAAATTTTCCCAATTCCCGTTGAATTTTACCAACTGTAGAGGATTTTGCGAAATATTCTCGATTTTACCATCTATCTTTAATTTCACAAAATCTGTACCAATCTGTCGAACTCACCCGTGTTTTACCATGTGGTTTGAAATTTTGCCACCTGCCCTAGAATTTGCAAAATTTTCTCCATTGCTCCAATTCTACTGAATTTCTCAAATTCAATCCCACTTTCAACATTTGACATCTCATTTTCAAAATGGGATGTGACATCCACTTTCAAAGTGGGATGTTAAAGCAAAAAGCCGATTGCTTTTTGCTTTGACCTTTGTAGGTTTCCGGGTTTACAAAAAAGTTGTTCTGCCGTATCACCCGAACGTGATAGAGAAACTTAATGATTTATGTGTCAGATGTCATAATTTTACAGAATAAAAAAATTCTAATTTTATATCTCATCTGAATTTTGCCAACTGACTCCCAATTTTGCCAATTCCCATAGATATGCCAACATTCCTAGATTTTGCCAAATCGCCACGATTTTATAGAAAAAAATCCCAATTTTTACATCTCACCGGAATTTTTCCAACTGCCCAAGATTTTGCCGAATTACCTGTATTTTACAAGTGGTTTCGAATTTGCAAACTGCGGCAGACTTTGCCAAGATGTTATAATTTTGCTAACTCCCTTTAGTTTTACCCGAAAAAAAAAAAATCCCCGATTTTAACAACTCGTGTTATTACAAAGTCGCTTCGAGTTTTTCCAAATTCGATTTACTTGGGAGGGAAGGTTCCCCTCATAGCTACGCCTCTGGTTTGGATAATACCCTGAGAGCTCTCACTATGATTCATTAAACTATTGTAGACATATAAGTTGTGTTTCTTCATGAAAGCAATCTGTAATTGTGTAGCAACAAGCGTGAAGTTTAAATTTTTCTACTGTTTTGTGTACTTTTAAGTGAAAATTTCTCTGGATAAATATTCTGTCAGTCCACAGTATATTTAGATCTCCGAAATGTAAGCAGTTGTAAATTTCTTTGTTCAATAAATAAAATTATTTTAGTAATTAAATTAGAATTTTCTTTAATATGTAGAACGATACATAGTTGTGAATGTCATAATTATTCATCAGATGTATGCCATTATTCAGCAAATGTGATTTGAAGGAAAAACGATTATTTTGTAGTGGTAGCTAGAGTAAAATCGTTAAATTTGATAGGTAGAGCGCTCCGCTGATAACAGAATTGTTTTATGCACACACGCGAGGTCTTATCCGCGTGTATTGACTACAAAATATACATCGAGATGCTATGTATGTTTAAATAGCCTCACAAGCTCGATTTTTCTCGAAGAGATTTGATCAACTGAAAAGAAATCAGTTCAATGGTTTACCAACGACTAGTAGTTAACTGAAAATTAGTAACTAAAAAAAGGATACTGAAGCGAATTTTTATAAATATTCTGAGTTGGTTTACCATTTTAAAATAGGATTTACTCCTTTTCATTACTTAGAACTTCCTTATATATATATATCAGTACGTAAACTTCATGATATTGTGTACTGAAATTGTTACTTTTAATTCCTTTATTTTGGCTAACACTTCAGTAAGCTTTTGAAGTAATATTCTGTTTTGTGAGCAATACGATGGTTTCTTTCACACAGAATATGTGTTTTTACGTCCCGTGGCTCAGTGGTTAGCGCACTTGGCTATGACATAAAGACCTGGGCTAGAGCCCAGGTGAGACATGGATTTTTGTGTTGTTTTTCTGCTGAGGTGCAGCCATTCTCTCAGACCTTCTACAGTAGCGTATAAACTGAAAGGCTCCTGTTAGCCCTCTTTGGCAGGCAGCTGCTTGAGGGGGTATTTGTTACTTTTTATTTAAAGTGAATGGGTTGGGTTGTTTTACCTCTGAGCGGCACTTTTTTGCACACCATAGGCTAACTGGCCAGGTCACATGGACCCCGAAGTCTCAGAGAAAGTTGGGGGAGGGGACCCACTGGAACAGCTGTTGGGAGACAGATGGTAGCCTCCCGTCAAGGCCATCCAGCTTGTTCTTTGACGTGCACAGGGTATGGCTCTCCCGCTCACGGGACCACGGCTTAACGTCCTATCCGACGGACGGCGGCCTTTCTAAACCCATCGGTGTCCTTTACTGACCGTGGGCAGGGTGGGGAATTTTGCGGAGATAAATCCCAACGCTGACCCAGCTGGGACTCGAACCTGGGAACTGCAAATCATGAGCCTGGCGCGCTACCGACTGAGCCACCCCAGCCCCGATGGGCTTGGGAAATCTTCCGTTCATCAAGAAGTAAGCTATGGACCCGTATACAGGTTGGGATGTTTTACCTCTGAGTAGCACTTTTTTGCACATCATTGGCTAAATGGCCAGGTCACAAGAACCCCGAAGGCTCAGAGAAGGTTGGGGGAGAAGATACACTGGAGGAGATGTTGGGAGAAGACCCACTGGAACAGATGTTGGGAGCCTCCCGTCAAGGCCATCCAGCGTGTTCTTTAACGTGCACAGGATATGGCTCTCCCGCACATGGGCCACGCTTTACGTCCCATCCGACGGACGGCGATCTTTCTAAGCCCATCGGCGTCCTTTACTGACCGTGTGCGGGGCAGGGAGTTTTGCGGAGATAAGTCTCAACGCTGACCCAGCTGGGACTCGAACCTGGGAACTGCAGATTACGAGCCTGGCGCGGTACCGATTGAGCCATTCCCCCCCCCCCCCCCCTCCTATGCAGGAAAGCAATACTGTAGGATAAAGAACAAACTGGATGCTTTGACGGGAAGCTTTTATTTTTATCCAAACAGCTGTGCAGTAAGTCTCTTCCCTCAACCTTCTCTGAGCATTTGGGATTCTTGTATCTTGGACATTTAGCCCATTGTGTGGAAAAAAGTACTACTGAGAGGTAAAATAACTCGATAGTAACAAATATTTTATAAATAATTTTATGACTTTGCACATAAACACAATAGTTCACTGATAAAATATAGAAATAATTAATGTAAAAAATTTTCAAATTTGTAACAATGTCAACAATGAGATAACAAATAATGTCGAATATTTTTTAAATTTTTGACATGAATACAATGGTCCCGGGACACCTAGAAAAAAAATGGCGGGCAGCGAGTTGTACACCACTGATCTGAGATCACACAAATATTGCTACTTTGTTTCAAATAAAGAGTGGGGCTAAGGCGTGGTCGGGACATACCTTTGATGTTCTTTGTCCAATCGTCGCTTAATACGCTTAACCACGAAAGTCAACGAAAAGCAAGATTCTTCTCTTGAAAATATATGTCTTGAAATCGTTACATAACTTCTGCAGCAATAGTTTTACATCTGAAATAATAGATGGTCGCCAAAATTCTTGGGGCTAAATTATTTGAACTTTTTGGGGCTAAATTTATTGAACCTAAAGGGCTAAGAACCCTTTAGGTTCAATAAACAATTAGAGTTAGGTATTTCAGGTTAAAAAATCTTTCTCTTCCGTTATTCGCAGTTCCTTCGTTCGAAATTTTTAATCACGAAAGCGACCAATCATTGCCAGCGTCCATTGCAGGTTGGAATATGAAAATTTTCACCCCATCAGGGGCAAGTGCGTATCTAGGATTTAGTTTCGTGGAGGTGGCAAGGGGGGAGTTGAGATTAAGAATGGGGTAAGGTTTCTCAATTATTAAAATATTCCACCCGACAAGAAAGAGTAAAATGATATTCTACATGGAATAAAAAATTTCATTTGTTTTTTAAATCTACGCTTAGTGTCGCACATACATCGAAGAGCCAAAACATTATTATCACCTGCCTAATATGATGTTAGCCATCCCGTGGCCGAGTGGTTAGCGCGTTTCGCTAGTGATCTACGGGACCTGGGTTCGAAACCCTTGTAAGGCATGGATTTTCGTGCTGTTTTTCTGCTGAGGTCCTGCCATCCTCTCAGACCTTCTACTCTGGCATATAAACTGACAGGCTCCTGTCAGACCTCTGTGGCAAGCAGCTGCTTGAGGGGGTATTTATTTATTATATAATATGATGTTGGTCCTCCACGTGACGCCAAAACAGCTCTTACTCGACGAGGCATGGACGCAATAAGATTTCTAAATGAGTCTTGTGGTATCTAGTACCAACACGTTACCAGCAGATCCTTTAACTCTTGTAAGTTACGTGGTTGAGCTACCGCAGATCCGATGGGCTTGGAAAGGTCACTGGTTGTGCTGTTCCAACACAAACCACAGACGCTCGATCGGATTGATGTCTGGGGAATTTGGAAGCCACGGCAATACCTAGAAGTCTTACTCATGTTCCGCGAACCATGGGGGCAGAGGTGGTTCAATCGGTAGCGCGCCAGGCTCGTAATCTGTAGTTCCCAGGATCGAGTCCCAGCTGGGTCAGCGTTGAGATTTATCTCTGCAAAATTCCCCGCCCTGCCCACGGTCAGTAGGGGACACCGATGGGCTTGGAAAGGCCGCCGTCCGTCGGATGGGACGTTAAGCCGTGGCCCCGTGTGCGGGAGAGCCATACCCTGTGCACGTTAAAGAACACGCTGGATGGCCTTGACGGGAGGCTACCATCTGTCTCCCAACAGCTGTTCCAGTGGGTTCCCTCCCCCAACCTTCTCTGAGCCTTCGGGGGCCATGTGACCTGGCCATTTAACCCATGGTGTGCAAAAACGTGCCGCTCAGAGGTAAAACAACCCAACCCAAAATCCGCGAACCATTCTCGAACAATCCAGGCAGTGTCACATGGCGCATTATTCTGCTGAAAGAAGGCACTACTAGAAGGGAATACCGTTGCCATGAAACGATGTTCCCGGTTTGCAATGATGTTTAGGTAGGTGGTATATGTCATAGTTTCCTGCACGTGAATGACTGGACCCAGGGTTTCCAGCAGATCATTGCCCAAAGTATTGCACTTCCTCCATCAGCACGGAAAATCCGGTGAAATCCTGATGCATCCCGGAAAACGAAAACAAATGGTGCATCCTGGGGCCAACAGTTCGCCAGCCAAGCGACGCACACGTACCCAGCGGTCCTTATGGTGCAACAGGAAACGAGATCCATCGGACCAGACGACCTTCTTCCAATCGTTCAAGGTCTAGTTTTGATGCTATCGTTCCCATTTTAGTCGTTTTCAATGGTGAACCGAGGTTAGCAAAGGCACTCGGAGTGGCTTTCGGCTATGCTGCCCCATTTCAACAGGGATCGATGTACTGTGTGTTGTGACACATTACTCACGTCACCATCATTTAAATTAGGGGCGAGTTGCACCACAGTAACTCTTCTGTTGGATCGTACCATACGGGATAGCCTTTGCTTACCTCTAGCATCGATGAGCCGTGGTCGGCCCACAACTTGCCGGCGGTTCGTGGTTTTTCCCTCCTTGGACCACTTTTTGAAGATACTAACCACGGCTGACCGTGTTGGGTTGTTTTACCTCTGAGCGGCACTTTTTTCACACCATGGGCTAAATGGCCAGGTCACATGGACCCCGAAGCCTCAGAGAAGGTTGGGGAGGGGACCCACTGGAACAGCTGTTGTGAGACAGATGGTAACCTCCCGTCAAGGCCATCCAGCGTGTTCTTTAACGTGCACAGGGTATGGCTCTCCCGTACCCGGGGCCACGGCTTAACGTCCCATCCGACGGACGGCGGCCTTTCCAAGCCCATCGGTGTCCCCTATTGACCGTGGGCAAGGCGGGGAATTTTGCGGAGATAAATCTCAACGCTGACCCAGCTGGGGCTCGAACCTGGGAACTACAGATTACGAACCTGGCGCGCTACCGACTGAGCCACCCCCGCCCCAGGCTGACCGTGAGTACCGCACAAGTCTTGCCGTTTCGGAAATGCTCTGACCCAATCGTCTGGCCATTACAATTTGGCCTTTATCAAACTCACTTAGGTCCGCTGACTTTCTCATCTGAAGGACGAGAATAAAACTGATTAACAGAACTCAGTATCAGGTGTTATTTATACCATTGCATAACCTTCACACGCGCCATTGTTTACCTGTTTTGGATTTTAAAGTAGGTAGCAAGTTTGAGATTTCATATGAGAGGATTTTAGTGAGGGAGGGTTCGAATCCAATCACCCCCTCCCCGAGGTACGTCCCTGTACAGGGGCACTGCACAGGGCCATAATTTATTAATTATGGCCCTGTACGATGCCCCATAATGATGGGGCACTGTACAGGGGCGTACGTAATTTGGGGCCATCCTGCCAACTATCTCGGGAATTACAAGGGAACAAAATCTGCCGAAACGAAAACAAATATTTCGATAATTTGCGTTTGAAATGAAGCTACGGTCTGCGAAAAAGCCCCCTGACATCAGCAACGACCTCGCATTGTTAACGTAACTAATATACTAACGTAAAATAAATTATGGTTCACTGTGCACTTTGCAATATTTCGAAATTAAAAACAGCGTTTTTAAGTTGCTCGCTTCCATAAACTACACATTATAAAAATAATGTACATTAGAAAAAGTGCTTATTTTTTCGTAAGAGTGGAACTATTTATTATGGCGGAATTACATCTGCGAGCTGTTCTTGCTAGAACTAATGTGGCTGCGGCCTCTTTTCATTGGTTGCCACGTTCTTTGATCTTCAAAATCTGCCGCTCCAATTATTATAGATACAATAAAACCACGGTCTAGGTAAAAATTAAGGGTGGTTAAAGTAACGCAATCGAGTCGGAAAGGGTACAAAAGAGTTGGTTTGGGTTGTTTTACCTCTGAGCGGCTATTTTTTCTAACGACCTTCTCTGACCCCGAAGGCTTAGAGAAGGTTGGGGGAGAGGACCCACTGAATAGCTGTTGGGAGACAGATGGTAATCTCCCATCAATACCACCCAGCGTATTCTTTGACGTGCAAAGTGAATGGCTCTCCCGCATACGGAACAACAGGTTAACGTCCCATCGGACGGACGGCGGCCTTTCCAAGCCAATCGGTATCCCCTACTGACAGTGGGCAGGGCGGGGAGTTTTGCTGAGATAAATCTCAAAGCTGGCTCTGCTGGGACTAGAACCTGGGGTACAAAAGAGAGTTAGAGGGGACGAGACTATCTCCATTGCAGTATAACAATTTCACCTCATTTTAAATATCCTTAAACACATGATCTAAAAATGCGTGAAATATTCATAAGTTTAATAATTTTTTGCCACCATTATCCTTTCTACCTTCTAAAAGGGGTCTCCTCATCCGGACACCCTATATCCGACCCTTGGTACAAATATGATTTTCACAAATTCTAAATTGATATTCAACGTGAAAATTTCTTGAATTGCCAGCTTCTCAAATTTCAATCATACCTTTCGAAAAGAAACAAGAAAAAAAAAACATGATGTTTACGGATCTTATCGGAAATGTCACCGAGCTTCTAGCAGAATTCCATCATCATCATCATCATCCTCAAGCAGCCATGGGCTACGGAGGTCCAACCAGACCACGCAGTTTAATTCTCCAAGCATATCTGTCCTGAGCTACATCTGCTGCATCCGGCCACTGCACACCAATTCTAACAAGGTCCTGTTTGACATTGTCTGCCCACCGCATCCTAGGTCTCCCCCTCCTTCTGAAGCCTCTAGGCACACTGTTCATAACCCTATTCGCCAATCTATAATTATCCATACGGGCAACATGGCCAAACCAGCGGAGTCTCTCTCTGCACAATATGCTGCTTAAAGGAGGTTGCAGACTCCTTTGCCTAACCTCATCATTAGTTACAAAGTTAAACCACCTAATACCCAAGATAGCCACAACATAAGTCCGACCAAATGTTCCATCTTATTTAACGACTAGGCTATACTGATCTAAGGGACCTGGGTTCGAGCCCCGGATAAGGCATGGTTGTATGTGTTGTTTTTCTGCTGAGGTCCTGCCATCCTCTCAGATCTTCTACTTTGGCATATAAACTGAAAGGCTCCTGTCAGACCTCTGTGGCAAGCAGCTGCTTGAGGGGGTATTTATTATTTATTATTATAATCGAAGAGGCAAATCGACCTGTTAAATTCTTCTATTGCATTTCAATTAGTGGCAACCTTATTTTTCTAATTCTTCTGAAGAGTTTCATGAAAAAAAAAATAATTATTTCTTGAAGGAGAAAATATTAATAAAAACGATACTGCGGAAAACTTATACTTAAAAAGTATAATATACTGTTTAATTAATATAATAAACTGTTAATACTGTTCAATTTTAAAAAATAAGATCCATCTGAGAGCCTTAAAATGTATACTCTGTTTTTTCATCCAACCGGATTTCTCCTTGAGTTCAGAACCACGTGTATCCGAGAGGAGAATTTCAGATGGTTACATTCCATGCACGCAAGAATTTGTGGTGTCGTATAAATGGTACCATCTGGGAGAGACAAGGGTTGGCTCAGCTGGTAGCGCGCCAGGCTCGTAATTTGCAGTTTTCAGGTTCCAGATCCACCTGTGCAAACATTGAGATTTATCTAGGCTATAATAACCTTCCACTCTGCCTCAGTCAGTAGGGAACACCGACGATTTTCAAAAGGCCGCTTTCCGTCTCACGGGGTGAAAAGCCGTGGCCTCGTATGTGGGAGAGATATTATTCTGTGTACGTTTAAGAGCACGCTGCACTGCCTTATTTTCGCTAAAGCTATCCAGCGTGTCCAGTAGATCCTGTTTCCCTTCTCCCTAGAGGCGGGGTGGCTCAGTCGGTTGCGCGCCAGACTCGTAATATGAAGTTCTCAGGTTCGAATCTCACCTAGATCAGCATTCAGATTTATCTCCGCAAAATTCTCGGCGATGTCCTCGGTGAGTAGGGACACCGATGATCTTAAAAAAGCCGTCGTCCGTCTGATGGGAGGTAAAGCTTTGGTGCCTTGTGCGGGAGAGCCATATCCTATGCACGTTAAAGAACACCCATCCTAGAAAGATTATACATCTGCGAAACAAAGTCGATATCATGATCCTAGTGGGGCGGGGGTAGCTCAGTCGGTAGCGCGCCAGGCTCGTAATCTGTATTTCACAGGTTCGAGTCTCAGATGGGTCAGCGTTGAGATTTATTTCCGCAAAATTCCCCGCCCTGCCCACGGTCAGTAGGGGACACCGATTGGCTTGGTATAAGGCCACCGTCCGTCGGATGGGACGTTAAGCCGTGGCACCGTGTGCGGGTGAGCCATACCCTGTGCACGTTAAAGAAGACGCTGGATGGCCTTGACGGGAGGCTACCATGAACAGCTGTCTCCCAACAGCTGTTCCAGTGGGTACCCTCCCCCAACCTTCTCTGAGCCTTCGGGGTCCATGTGACCTGGCCATTTAGCCCATGGTGTGCAAAAAAGTGCCGCTCAGAGCTAAAACAACCCAACCCTGATCCTAGTATCTAGCCACACTAGTATACTGACCAGTGGACTGTTTTGTAGTACAAACAAAAATTAAAATATAATTCCCTCTCAAGGAGCTCTTGCCACAGAGGTCTGACAGAAGCTTTTCAATTTATACGTCATAGTACATTACTCTTAAGAGAGATTAAGAGAATGATGGTTTTGAGAATAAAAGTGTATAAGATCTTAAGTCTTAAGAGATTAAGAGAATACAAGATCCGTGAGCAGGGCCGGATTAAGTCCAATTGATGCCCTAAGCACAGCCCAACACTGGTGCCCCCTCGGTCCTTCCACTGCTTTACTGACAAGACATGAAGACTCCATAAGTGCCGAAGATACTTACTGATGAAACTTTAGTCCCTCACCATACCAATGAAGTGTTTTTTTAACAATTCAGATTAAAGTCGAACACGGCAGATAAAACACAATTATAAAAAATTCGATTAAAGTCGAGTTAAAGAAAGAGTTGAGAGTTAAGGGCATGATAGCTAGGGGGAAAACTCTGTGGTGCCCCCTTCCCTTGGTGCCCTAAGCACGTGCTTGTTTTATTTAATGGTTAATCCGGCGCTGTCTGTGAGAAATGCGGGTACTCAGCAGAGTGAAAACACAAACTACCATGCCTTAACAGGAGTTCGAATTTAGGTTCCTTTAATCAGCAGTCAAGCACATTAACCACTAGGCCACTGATTTTCAAAGTATATTTCTTAACAAAAAAGCTTTTTCTTTGGAAAAATTAGGAAAGGAAAACGAAACAAAATGTTATTACCGAAATAACTAGAAGATCATGTTTGTGAAATGTTTGCGAATAGTTTAATTTTTTCATTAAAATTAATGGAATATATAAATAAATTTTTTAGCGTTTTTTTTTTCTAAATTTAAATTAATAAATGCTTTTACAGCAGCCGTTGATTTATTTATTATTTAAAAGCATTCAGTTTAACTGTGTGGAAATAACTAACGGTGAAGTAAAATGTATTAGATTTGTTGGAAAGTTTTCGATAATCTGGAATATATTCGTACAAAAATGTTGCGACTTCATTTGAAATCTTTAAAGAAATCAATTTGAGGGTACTGATATATCCAAGTTCTTAACTCAAATGATTTACAAAAATCTATTGATTTAGATATCACCAGCAGGCTGTGAGACCTCACCGCACAAGTTACGGGTTTTCTCTAACTCATAAAGTCGATGCAAATGTATTTTTCTCGAACTTTTAGCTGAAAATAAATAAGTGGAACAGTTGGCCAATATCAAGTCTTATACTGCTGATTATTGGCAAATGATTCTTTTCATGAAACCGTAACTGTCATTAATATTATTTTAGCCAATGAATCTCAAAACCATCGTCAAAGAAAGTAGAGGGAGAAGAAGTTAAGCTTCCATAGAGATTAATGTAAAATCGAGTATCGTGCATTTGGCGTAGAGGTGAAATGAACATTACAGGGGACGAACGCTTTTGCAATTACATGTTACTGTCAACTTCCATTCTCTTCGCTTTTCCTATGTAATAATTTCCCATTGATATCCTTGCAGAGTATATTAATATCAATTCTGTTTCCTGTTTCTATGCAACTAAGAAAGCTTCTAATTGTAATAATTTATTCTGTAAATTAACTTCAGGCTAATTTCAAATCTTCTCTATCCGTTCAATTTATAATTGTTGGTTCAACGAAATATAATTCCAATAGAGAAAATAAACCTTTATTAAAATCATGATATTATTTTTTTCAAATACAAAGTGCAGTAATTTTTTTTTCCTTTTTTAAAATATAAATTTTTTGATGCATAATTCCTTTGCCCCTTATTGTTTGCTTCCCAGCTTTAAAAAGTGCACGATACGAATCGAAACACCACTTGAGGTCGCCACTTACGCTTTGTCAAAGCTGAACTTCTTTTCCTTATATGTTCTTTGTCAAAATATTCATTCTCTCTTGATTCATGGAATAGTTACTGTCTGCATTTCCGTGGGCTGATTAAATCAAGCATTTGGGGAATCTTTTGCTTTGTAAGTAACAAACTTGATTCGCACTGATTTATTTATTTGTTAGCAAATTAGGAGGTTAATAATTTTAAGAGAAACTAGTGTTCTGTATATTCAAATTAATAACGTAACGAGGTTTGTAAGTGCCCAGCTTCAGTTTAGTGCAAAGGTCCCACTCTTGCACACTCATCATTTAACTCTGTTGTTATATTAGAAAAGGGCATCTAGCCTTGTTCCATGGTAGGTATGTTTCTGGTGATACTGACTGAAATTAATTTAGAAATATCCTTAACTACTTAAGGAAAAATGTAGGTATGGAATTCAGGATTCTTATCGGTAGTAAAACTAATAAAAATTCTTCTACAACTATTAAAACTACTACAACACTAGTGATTTGTTTGGCGACAAAATTGTAAGTTAGTCTAATGAAAAGCTTCGTAACACGTGTGAAGTCTCTCGAAATTGCGTGGATACTGATAGAATGGAAAAAAGACGTGTAATGTGCATGGCCCATTACCCTGCCTGGGCAGGGTGCTATCACACACTGTGCCGTTATTATTACGCCCTGTATCCAACTTAAAAAAAATCTAGATAACCATATCACAGAGGTCGGCAAATATAGAAATTCAATATGATCAAGATCAATTACAGATGTGGATATTTCTTCATCTTATTATTCTTCGACCATTCTTGAATAATGGCTACCAGTCCGTGGCTCGTCGGGATGTTAAACATGGCCCACGACTTACTGAAATTAATTTAGAAAAATTTTAAAAATTAATTAATAAAAATTCTTTTGTAACTATTAAAACTAAACGAAACTTACGCGAAAACGAAACGTAAATTCAGGATCCAGGTATAGAACTTCGTAAAAAAAAAGAATTCTACTTTTCAATCAGCATTACGTTTAACTAAAATGAATGGGGCGGGGGTGGCTCAGTCGGTAGCGCGCCAGGCTCGTAATCTGTAGTTCCCAGGTTCGAGTCCCAGCTGGGTCAGCGTTGAGATTTATATCCGCAAAATTCCCCGCCCTGCCCACGGTCAGTAGGGGACACCGATGGGCTTGGAAAGGCCGCCGTCCGTCGGATGGGACGTTAAGCCGTAGCCCCGTGTGTGGGAGAGCCATATCCTGTGCACGTTAAAGAACACGCTGGATGGCCTTGACAGGAGGCTACCATCTGTCTCCCAACAGCTGTTCCAGTGGGTCCCCTCCCCCCAACCTTTTCTGAGCCTTCGGGGTCCATGTGACCTGGCCATTTAGCGCATTGTGTGCAAAATAGTGGCTCTCAGAGGTAAAACAACCCAATCCTTGTGACGTTGCTGTTTAACCTATTGTGTGCAGAAGTGCCGCTAGGAGATGAAAGTTTCCTAACATCCCATTCGGATGGACGGTGGACTTTTACAGCCCAACACTTGCTCTTTTTCACCGAGAACAGAATGGCGGTTAGAGGGAGAAAACTATCAATACTCCACAGTTGAAACTGAAACCAGGAAGCTGTGGATTACAGCCTGTCGCACAACAGTCCGAACGAAGATCTCGCAGAAACATTCATATCGATTCGAAATGCACGTAGAAAACTGGTTTCTGCAATTATTTCGGGCCCAGGACTAACGTTTAACGTAGTTAGGAGAGTGTCAGTAGAATGGGACGTTAAGGCGTGGTTTTGTGTGCGAGTCATAGTCTGTGCACGTTAAAGAATACTCTGGATGGCCTTGACGGGGATACCATCTATCTCCTGACAGCTGTTCAGTGGATCCTTTCCTCCCAGCCTTCTCTGAGCAATTGGGGATCTTGGGACCTGGTCATTTAGCCCATTGGTGTGCGCAATAAAATTGTTACCAGGTGCATCAGTCATCGTTGTGTACAAAAAGCACCGCTCAGCGGTTAAATCTCCGAACCAAAAAGTAAGGTTAAAGTTTGGTTGTAATTGTGAACCTTACAATGAATGGTAGTCTTAGGCAACTAGCGTTATTAAGGAGAGTCTTCAAAAAACAACTTGAGTTTTGTCATGTTGGCTATAAAATATGCAAATATCGGTTAGAGTGGTGGTGGCTTAGTCGGTAGCACGCTAGGCTCGTAATCTGCAGTTCCTTGGTTCGAGTCCCAGATGGGACATCGTTGAGATTTATCTCTGCAAAATTCCCCACCCTGCGATGGTCAGTAGGGGACACCGATGAGCTTGTGAAAAGCCACCGTCCGTCTGATGGGACGTTAAGCCATGACTTCCTGTGGGGGTGAGCCATACATCTGTATGTTAAAGAACCCACTAGTTGGCCTTGACGGGAGGCTATCATCTCTCCCAAAAACTGTTCCAGTAGGGCCACTCCCCCAACTTTCTCCGAGTCTTCGGGCTCTTTGCGACCTGGAAATTTAACCCAGTGTGTGGAAAAAAAATTGCCGCTCACTGTTAAAACAACTCAACCCAAATATTGATCAACAGCATCAAAAGACATTAAGAAATTTACGAAATAGTAACTTGAGTTGTAAATCAAAGATTCCAAAAGTGGTGTTGCGGAAGCAATTTAATATCTTGCTCTAGACCAGTGGTTCTCAACCTTTTATGCTTCACGTACCCCCTGGAAATGACTATGTAACTGGTGTATCACTTGTATAGATAGATAAAACTATAGTTATATAACAATGGGAATAAAATAAAACATATATACATTAAATTTTGTATTCATAAATTACATATATCAATAAACACAAAAAGTGACATTTTTGCACAGCAGTGTTGCCATCTTAGCGACTTTGTTATTAGATCTAGCGACTTTTGAGCTCTCACGGTGTAGCAAAAAAAATTTTTACCGCATTGAGAACCCCTACTCTAGACAGTTCATTTCAAATTTGGCTACAATAAAATTTTTGCATAATTCAAAATTGCATTAAAAAAAGTTTCAGGTGACCAGATTTAACCAAGAAGATTCGGTAAGTTTTGAAAATTCTATAAGAAGGATTGACTTCCATTTATATTCAGATTTAAAGAAAATGTTCCAGAGACTTTTAAAAATTCAAGCTAAAGGACTGACATTTCATGAAATTATGTTAAAAAGCAACACAATTTTTTCCAATTAAAATATATTTTATACACTGCACATAAAAATAAACTTGATATCTAGTAGCACAAAATCGGACACGAATAAAATAGGTTAAATAACAAAAATCACTTCTAATGTTTGCATTTTTTATTTTGAATGGGTTTCTGTAAAATATTTCCATTTTAGGCAGTTTTTCACTAAAGATTTCACAAGACACACAAAACATTTTAACTTGTAAGAAAGGCTTCACGTGTCCACCTTTATATATGATTTCTCATCAGTCCATATTCATGCTTGAAAAAATTCTTTCATTTGAATCGAAAGTCTGCTCCATTTTTTTTTCACTTCTTTCTTCATTATGAAGCATAAAAAATCAGTGGGGGGGGGGGGGAGAGAACTGATTCCAGATGCAGTACCGTTACCAAATCCTCCATTCCCAAAGCCGTTCGAGGTTCTAAACCCCATCCCATTAGAGATTCGGACTTTTAATCTAATACAGGGTTGTAGAGGGGCATCTTGTGTTCGAAATTTGGAACTTATCGGTTCAGTATCGGAGGAACGGGTGGAGGTGGCTCAGTCGGTAGCGCGCCAGGCTCGTAATCTGCAGTTCCCAGGTTCAAGCCCCAGCTGGGTCAGTGTTGAGATTTACTTCGCAAAACTCCCCGCCCTGACCACGGTTAGTAGGGGACACCGATGGGATTAGAAAGGATGCCATCCGTCGGATGGGACGTTAAGCTGTGGCTCCATGTGCGGAAGAGCCATAATCTGCACGTTAAAGAACACGCTCGATTAGGAGACAGATGGGAGGCTACCATCTGTCTCCTAACAGCTGTTACAGTGGGTCCCCTTCCCCAACCTTCTGAGTCTTCGGGGTCTTTGTGACTTGGCCATTTAGCCCATTTTGTGCAAAAAAAGTGCCGCTCAGAGGTTAAGCAACCTAACTCTATCTGTGGAAATAGAGCACCGAGATCTGTTAAAACAGAAGACTAAACGAGCATATTAATTAAGCCATCTGCAAGCATGTTGCACGCGATAGTGTCATTATGGAAATATAAAACAATAACAATATTTATTGAGACAAAACAATCCAACAGTACATGCAAAACAATTAATCTTTCTAATAATCAATCATTTATCGTGGACTTAAAAAAAGACAGAACTTAAAGAATTAAATGGACTATGGGACTGTGGAACTCCTTTACAATTAAATCTAAAATTAAGGATAACAACTTATAAGTTAAAGGAAGGGCAAGCGTACCGTTCTAAGTGCTCAGTTCGTCCGTCAGCTGCATTGGATTACAGCCAAGTCGTTGTCACTCTAGCTTTGGGAGGGGACCATCTCCTTAATTCATCCCTTAGCCGATGACTGGGAAAACATCTCCGTCGCATTGTGGCTGATGTGGAGACGGGCCCTCAGTTGACCATCACATACGCTGTTGGGTAATTTGGTTGTGGCAAAGAATGGCGGTCAGCTGCATCATCGTGGTTATGTTGGAAGGGGGGGGGGCCTTCACTGGTTAGGCACTTCAGAAGCAAATTAAAGTCCCTCTGCTTCTAATTTTAGGGAATCACTAATTCATAGGGATGTCCTTGCGTTAACGCATCAAATCACACTGCTTTTGATTCAAAGTCCTGCACTCATTTCCAACGATTCCAATATGCCAATACTGAATCTGGCCCGCCCAGAGCTCTGGCCATTCCATCCAACTGCTCTCTCTAAAATCTCGGTGCTGTCTGCTCTGTTCAAAATCTCGGTCCAACTGAAGCCCTCCCTGCCCCCCTACTCTATCCCACGTTCATTTCCCCTTGTTTTTCCCGAAAATGGTATGTTCACCATATGTAGCATCTGCAGAGGAACGTATGAGTCATAAATTCCCCCAGGAGGTATGTCACTGCGCTTGAGGTTGACATCGCCACCTGGGAAGTAGAATTCCTCTTTCGTTACTGTAAACAACTGGACGATGTCATCCAGTCCTACATCTGTATTTGATGTGGGAGACAATTTCCCGAATATAGCTTCCCATGCGAGATCGCACTAAAGCTGTCAGCAGTTTTTCACACCCCCAGACCATTCCGGCCAGACCTCACACTGCAAGAGAATAAACGGCGATTCCACCTGTCATCCACTCACGGGGCGCTGTGTCGTGTCATCTGGGTGCTGGGCGTTCTCTGTGTGTGGCCCATTGGTGCAGCTGCGAATTCCGCCCCTTCCTAATGTGTCCACCCTGTTAGTCTGTTCGTGTATTCCCTCTGTGTCGAAAAAAACTCGATCAAGTGAGAAATTAATTTTAAAAAAATCGTTATGCCTGATGTAAAATCAGCGCATAACAGTATGTTGAATGCGGCAGAAGCTCGATTCCACCAAGTTTGTAAAGTTTTACCTTAGTTCCGAATGGTGGTATGTGGCTTGGCATTGCCCTGTTGAAAGAGTTCTGCTTTCGGTTGCATAAACAGGGTTCTTGTTTTTCAGTTTGTTGTACATCCTACCTAGCTGCTTGGAACATGGTTTAATGTTAATAGATTGGACACCCAGAACGAGCTCAAAATGGATCGAACCCTCGAAATTCAATCAAACCTACAGCATGACCTTTTTGCTCGAAGAGGCTACATTTGTGGACAAGTAAAGCTGCTTCACCAGGTCCCAATTACTGGTTCGACGTGTCTGGATTACGCAGGTAGATCTGCTTCTAATTACCAGTAACCATCAGCTTGATGAACCAAGTCTCACGTGGATTCTAGAGCAATTCCCTGCAGACCCCGTTCAGTTGTTGAGCTTGAGCAGGGACCAATTCATGTGTTCGACCATCACGAAATCGTCTGTCGACCTTTCCGAGCTTGTGTAGTTGGTCGGCGATGGTGGATTTGAAAACTCGTAGTTTGGCAGACAATTTTTGGCTGTTGGTTGTTGGATTTGCTTCAAACACCTTGAGCAGATATACCGAATCAACCACAGAGAGGGGGCGGGGGTGGCTCAGTCGGTAGCGCGCCAGGCTCGTAATCTGTAGTTCCCAGGTTCGAGTCCCAGCTGGGTCAGCGTTGAGATTTATCTCCGCAAAATTCCCCGCCCTGCCCACTGTCAGTAGGGGACACCGATGGGTTTGGAAAGGCCGCCGTCCGTCGGATGGGACGTTAAGCCGTGGTCCCGTGTACGGAAGAGCCATACCCTGTGCACGTTAAAGAACACGCTGGATGGCCTTCACGGGAGGCTACCATCTGTCTCCCAACAGCTGTTCCGGTGGGTCCCCTTCCCCAACCTTCTATGAGCCTTCGGGGTCCTATCTCCGCAAAATTCCCCGCCTTGCCCACGGTCAGTAGGGGACACCGATGGGCTTGAAAAGGCCGCCGTCCGTCGGATGGGACGTTAAGCCGTGGCCCCGTGTGCGGGAGAGCCATACCCTGTGCACGTTAAAGAACACGCTGGATGGCCTTGACGGGAGGCTACCATCTGTCTCCCAACAGCTGTTCCAGTGGGTCCCCTCCCCCAACCTTCTCTGAGCCTTCGGGGTCCATGTGACCTGGCCATTTAGCCCATGGTGTGCAAAAAAGTGCCGCTCAGAGGTAAAACAACCCAACCCAACCTTCGGGGTCCATGTGACCTGGCCATTTAGCCCATGGTGTGAAAAAAGGTGCCTCTCAGAGGTAAAACAACCCAACACAACCACAGAGCTTTCCCGAAACGTTTTTTACTCTCCACGCTCATCTCGCTCGTCGCAAACTTCTCGAATCACATTTGCACTATCCGAGTGACCCAACATCGATTACGTTTATTTTTCGTCTGCTTCAGCTACTTTAAATCTTTGCTTCCATTAATAGCGCAATAGAATCAAGATTTCGAACTTTGTGGATAATTTGTAGAATGCAGTAAACGTACAGTGCACGTTTTGGAACACGTGTACCATATATGAACCGATTCCGCATGCAATGAGCTTTTATACGATCCGCAACGTTATACAACAGACAATCTATCCCGCTGAAACTCTGCAGATTAACAAGAGAAAAGAACACAATGCAAAAACCCAATTTTGTTCCCGACTCCTCAATAAATTGTAAATTAAATATATCCAAAATAGACAACTGCTGAAGTGATAATTTATTAAGAGTGACTCAGCTTGAAAGGATTCGATCGCCTAGGGCGAGCCAGGAGCGCCATTTCCCGCCAGAGCCTTGTCTAGCAACAAGATAGGCAGTCTGGGAGGGGGTTGAAAAACATTTGTTTAATAAAGCCCCGTGCTCGGAGTTGCTTTCTACGAAGGTCGCCACTAGCTTGGAACGTGGGCGTATCTGATTGGATAGTGAGCCTTACTTCCCCCAAAATATATCACGTGATTGAACTGGCGGTGGTTTTGAACAAAGGAATTTTAGAAAAGGACAGTTGCTTCTGGATTCTTTTAGAAGACTGCTGAAACCGCCGTCAAATCACATTGCTTTTGATTCAAAGTCCTGCACTCATTTCCAATGATTCCGATATGCCGATACCGAATCTGACCCGCCCAGAGCTCTGGCCATCCCATCCAACTGCTCTCTCTAAAATCTCAGTGCTGTCTGCTCTGTTCAAAATCTCGGTCCAACTGAAGCCCTCCCTGCCCCGCTACTCTACCCCACGTTCCTTTCCCCTTGTTTTTCTCGAAAATGGTGAACATACCATTTTCGGGAAATATTAACTGCATTTCGTTGTGACGGTAACACTAGAAGGCTTGGTTAGACTTGTTTGTAGGATTCAAAATCCTGCTCTCTTATTTGAATGACTTGTTGGGCGGCTGTAGCTGTTCAATTAACGATTGTGCAGGTATCTTTTGAAGTGTGAAATAAAAATGTTGATATGTACACTGGCGGAAATTGAAAAAAGAACACCATTAACAATTGAAGCGTAATCCATGAGATTTATTTAGTAGAAATAACTTGTTGAGAAAAGACAGTGATCATATTTTGGAAGTGATTCAATGTCTATTTCACCTCTTAATGAGTATTAGTTTAGAGAAGGCACATTTTAATAAGGTGTTGAATCTCCTCGAGCAGAAATAGAAGCTTTCAATCTGGCATGCAATCGGTCGTACAAATGCTGAATATCACTTTGGGGGATATCATTCCATGCGCTTTCAATTTGGATGCAGAATACAGCAATGGTTGTTGCCTGCTGCGTTACGTGGAAGAGACTGACCGATCTAGTCCCAGACATGCTCGATTGGAGACAAATCCAGAGAGCGTGCTGGCCAAGGGAGTTGGTGCACTGCCTGAAGAGCATGTTGAGTTGCCCAGGCGGAGTGTGGGTGGGCTTTATCCTGCTGGAATATTACATTTGGGATTGCACTCAAATACGGCAGGACGACCGGCTGTACGATGTCACTGACGTTCGAACTGCTCTTCAGTGTACTCTGTACAAACACCAGACACGTACGAGAGTGATAGCTAATCGCTCCCCGCATCATGATGCTCGTCGTGCGCCCTGTGTGTCGCTAGCTGATGCACGATAGAAACCGTTGATCTTGTCGCCTTCAGACGCGTAAACGACAATCAGACGCTCCTAAGCAGAATCTGCTTTCATTACTGAAGACCACAGACTACCATTCCTCCCTCCAATGAACTCGTTCTTGACACCACTACAAACGTACTCGATGGTGAAGTGGTAACTGTGCCAGTGTAACACATGCCCGCAGTCTGCTTCCAACTACTGAATTCACATTGCTCATCACGCAATTGCCTGTCAACCAGATTCTTAATTGTATTAAGCACAACCATGCAAAGAATTTTACCTGTAAAAGAAAGTAGGCTGATACCCCTATAGGTATCACAAGAACTACGATCACATTTAAAAAAAATAAGGATAACAATAGCTCTGGTAAAATCCTTAGGAGCCATGCCTTTATCATAAAAGATATTCAAAATTTCGCCGTCCCATGGCCGAGTGGTTAGCACGCTAGGCTACTGATCTAAGGGACCTGGGTTCGAGCCCCGGGTAAGGCATGGTTGTGTGTGTCGTGTTTCTGCTGAGGGCCTGCCATCCTCTCAGGCCTTCTACTATGGCATATAAACTGACAGGCTCCTGTCAGACCTCTGTGGCAAGCAGCTGATTGAGAGGGCATTTATTTTTTTTATTCAAAATTTCAGTCATCCATTCGCAGCTTTAAGCATTTACGTAGTGATTTCATATATCCCTTGGGATTTATGTAGTTTCAGTTTAGAAATGGCCAAAATAATTTCAGACTGTTATAAAATAAAAATAAATACCCCCTCAAGCAGCTGCTTGACACAGAGGTGTGACAGGAGCCTGCCAGTTTATATGCCATAGTAGAAGGTCTGAGAGGATGGCTATGGCCAATATTAAAGCCAGTAATGCATCTATCATCATTACAAATAATGGGAGTAGAAATAACCACATTGTTTAGAACACTACTGAAATGCTCAGCCCACCTAGCCATGACAGAATATTCATCTTCTATAACTTTACCTTGTTCATCCTTCAATCCCTATATACCTGTTCCTTTTTTACCACATAGGACATTAACTATCTGGTACAACTCTCTGCTGTTATGCTGTTTCTTCAACTTTGGCAGCTAAGCCATGAAGTTAGATTCTTCTCAGCAGCTAACTGATCCTTTACACCTTTATTAAGCTCTCTGTAATGCTTTCTATTAGGACTAGTAGAGTATTAAGGACATTCCTGCAGTTCGTCCTATCTGAAATAAATTCAAGTGGCTTATTACACAAATAATTTTGCCTCCTCTGCTCCCTTTTACCTAAAAGAATACTATTTGTTTCAAGAAAAGCCTGTTTAAAACGGTCCCATTCTTCCTCACTTCAGTAGTAAGGTTTTGTCATGGTTTGTTTTTGCTATCATGTTAAGCCTTAACTATAACTGGGTCTTTCAAAGCTTCAGAATTAGAGGTAAATGTTTTAAACTTAGTATAACACTTACATTTAAGTTGCAAGCCAGTTTTAACAAGGTAATGTTTAATTAGTATATAATTAATTATATTAATTATATATATATATACTCTTATGCTGCCCATCTGGTGAAATCCATGTGTACCTCTCCATGTCACGGAGTTTGTAATAAGTAATATTAATTATTCTTAAACCATTAAATTTATTTAGTAGGAGATGATACCCATTGCAGCTACCAATAAGAAAAGGGCCTATCACCACTCCCCAAAGGTATCGGTACCAACTTTGGCATTGAAGTCACCTAAGGACAAGGGGAATATCACCTTTCTTTAAGAATTCAAGCAGATAACCTTCAAGTCTTTAATGCTTGTTTGAAATTTAGCTGCAAGAAACCATTAATGTGCTTATATCCTAGAAGAGCTTCCCTAGTGTCTGCCGAGGAGCAAACCTACTCCTTCGAGATGCTTCTTATCACCACTCCGTGAAAAGAGAAATTTAATATATTTTTAAGAATCTGACCTATATCTGACCAACTCTTGCAAGCTGAGAATATCGAAATTTTAATGGTGGAATTCTTTTGTGATTACATCAAGAGAATAATCTATGTGCAGAGTCCTCATATTCCAACTAATTATTTCCTCTACATTGGAAGACTTTCTCCAATGTAGAATTTGACGTTGCCGTGGAAACGAGAGTTCTTCAGAACAAGAACTCTTCAGTAAGATAGAAAAAGAACTCTTCAGAAACAAGAACTCTTCAGTAAGATAGAAAAAAAACGAAAAATAGCAATAGCTGTCCGGATCAGTAGGCCACATTACTCTGGCAGCCCTCCACTTCACTTCCACAAGGGAATATCTCTTTCGAAAGATACTAAGGGTCTGCACGACGAGAAGGTGGGCTCGGATATTAAGTGCTATGTCTGAACTTTCTATGCATCATCACAGGCGACTGGTGCATAGCTCTCCTTCCAGGGTAGTCACTGGTTTCTATATAATAACTGTATAATGGTTTCCAGGGTAGCTACCATTTATAGACCTACATGTAGATAATTATTACAAGGGGCAAAATACTGAATTAAAGAAAGGACTACACCTTTCTCATTTGGCTTTTTCAAAATTTTTGCTAAATCACGGGAAAAAAAATATCTGGATTATGGAAATATTTGTCTGTTTTACTCAGTACCATGTCTGTCCCAAAAACCCTTTTCCTACATCAGCTCCCTGCTTGTGTTAGGCAAAGTGCCCGACCAAATATGTAGTCACGAGGCTCAGGTTTCTGATATCATCTGGTAATGAATTAAACATTTTTGGAGCCAGGTATTAATTTGCTTTTTAGCGGACTGTTTTGTTACTTCCAGGGCAACATACCATTTCTGATTCTGTAGAATAATATTTACTTTTAAACCATTCAGATTTAGAGTATAGACTTGAATATACGAGATTATAAGAGTTAATAGAAAATATTTTAATTAACAGTCCAAAGCTTTCGTGAAAATAAGACTACTCCAGTGAAATCCTTGACAAAAATATACATTCCGGTTTGCAATACATCTATTGAATTCAAAGGCCTTCGAACTTCATAATGTGAACATAAAGAAAACGGTCAATTCCACAAATTTTTTTACAACAGGTAAAGAACAAAACGTCAACTGTTGAATGCAGTAGACTAACCAACAAGCAAATGAAAAATTTAACATTTTTCACGGAATCATTCTTTGGGATTAAATGAATAACATTTTAAGCCAAAATGTTATTCATTTAATGATGGATCCAAAATTTATCTTTGACAATAGAGAGGAAAAATGCCTCGGTTGAAGCCAATCCCGAAACTGAAAGAAATGGCCTTGAAGAAAGTATCCGATAACATTTTTCTCTATGCTGGGTTGGGTTGTTTTTCCTCTGAACGACACTTTTTTGCACACCATGGGCTAAATGGCCAGGTCACATGGACCCCAAATGCTCAGAGAAGGTTGGGGGGAAGGGACCCACTGGAACAGCTGTTGGGAGACAGATGGTAGCCTCCTGTCAAGGCCATCCATCGTGTTCTTTAACGTGCACAGGGTATAGCTCTCCCGCACACGGGGCCACGGCTTAACGTCCCATCCGACAGACGGCGGCCTTTTCAAGCCCACCGTGGACAGGGCGGGGAATTTTGCGGAGATAAATCTCAACGCTGACCCAGCTGGGACTCGAACCTGGGAACTACAGATTACGAACCTGGCGCGCAACCGACTGAGCCACCCCCTTTTCTGTATGCTTTTGTTTTTAAGATCCAGAGGCAGCATAGTTTGAACAAAGTTATTTTGTGTTAAGTAAGTACTTTCAGTTACATTTGTTTTCTTTTAAAACCATTTTCTATCTGTACATTTTCAATCATTAATGGTAAGGTTAAATTATTTATTCTCGATATTATTTTTCCAACTCTAGGTTAATCGCAGAAAAAACAGAAACGTGTAATTAATGTTGAAAGAAATGTTGAAAATAAAGTTGCACAACGGAACTACTATGTTTGCATTCGGAGTATCGAAGCAGTGCTGTATGTCTAAATTTTACGATGGACTCTATACATTTGGGGTTAGCCTTAATTCATTTTGAATTTGAATATCCTTTCCATTCATATAACATGGAAGTGCCCTGTTACTCACTTTCGACAATATAGTGCGAGATTTAATTTTTTTACAAAATTAATAACTTTCAATTTATGTACCTTCATTTTTCCTATATCCCTCATTTATCTTTTTTAATGAGTAAAAAGAATATTTATGAATATTTTGAAATGAATTATTTGGTCTTATTTATTATTTCCCTTAATGAAAAATCAATACGATTAAACTTTATATATCTATCATTTGTAGAGAAGTATGGAAAAACATAAGAGGAGAAAAATAAATCGTAATGCTCTCTGTTTCGGAAATGTCACCACGGAAAGCAATATCCCAGATAACAAGAAGGTAAGTGCTTAATCAACATCTTTTTTAAAATTTTCACTCATACTGAAATCTATTTACATAAAAAATCCACAAATCTCTCCTGTTTTAATTCTCTTGCATTGCGTTTAACAGCAAACATTATTTATTCAGGTACATATTTCGGAAATCGCAAATTAAAAATATATGAGCTTTTTAA
The DNA here is from genome assembly GCA_038380435.1 of Ryuthela nishihirai. NCBI lineage: Eukaryota > Metazoa > Arthropoda > Arachnida > Araneae > Heptathelidae > Ryuthela > Ryuthela nishihirai. The sequence goes on along the minus strand of JAWZYU010000028.1, from coordinate 28,205,491 downwards.
AATTAATTCAGATTGGATATTTTTTAAAACGGAAGCCTTTCCGATAACATCCTTCAAAAAGAGGGATATTTACAAAAATTTTTTGATTTTCGTAGACTCGACGGTTTTTAAATTTAATAATTTTTCAATACTATCCCCCATGTAAAAATAGTTGTAGTAGGGTGAAAATAGCTCTATGGACAGTTTCTTTTTGAATAATGATGTTTTGCAGCAAATCCTTAAAGGAATAAGCTCGATAAATTTCAAACATGTCAAAAGATTTAATTTGCTTTTGGCTGCTACTATAAATTATGCATTTACAATTATTTAAATGCTGCTAAAAATTTCATGTTAAAAATTTTCTAGCTGATTTTACATGAAAAGAAAATTCCAGCTTGAAAACTATAATCTTTTGATATTAGACTACAGGCATGGGGGAGCGACAGCAAGTCCCCTCTTTCCCCCCATAATAAATGATCGACACCTTAATTCCTTTTCTTTAATATCAGATGTTCCAAAAGTTAATCAATTTTTCTTAATGAAATCAAATGGGTTTTTTGGCGTTTACATTTGTCTTCTGAAGAATATCATTGATTTATTTTTATGAAGAAATATTGTTTTATATTTATTTAGAGTAAAAAGTTTTCTTTTTTCCGGACATGTTTGATTGTATTACATGGTATGATATATGCATGACAAATATGTATATAGGCAACTTCTGTGATGAAGAGAATGGCCCAGTCTAATATTTCAATTTTGGAACTGAGAATTTTCCCTCCCCTTAACGAAAAAAATTCCCGCAGACACCAATGTCTGCAGAGAAAGTTGCGATTGCCAATTTTTTTTCCTTTTTATTACGGTGACTTTTAGGGAGTTTCGAATATCTTTTCAATTCATATCACATGTTAATATCCGGTTATATAATTTTTGTAAAATAGTGTAGGTATGATTTTTCCTACAAAATAATAAATTGCTTTCAAATATATACCAATTGTTTTCATATACAGCTCATTTTTCTTTAATAACAAGTAATAACAATTTTTAATAAAAGCATTCCTATCAAAATATTTCGTTATTTATTATTTCAATTAATAAAGAACTTCATAGATTATACTTTACTTATCTATCAGTTCTAGAAAAGAGTATGTAAAAGCATCTAAGAGTGGAGAAATAAATCATAATGCTCCCAGTTCCGAAACTGCTATCACAGAAAGCAATATCCTGCCATGCCAAGAAGAAAGTAAGTGCTTAATCAGCAACTTTTTAATATTTTCGCTGATCCTGAAAATCTTTTACATAAAATATTTCAGAAATCTGTCATGTTTGTTTTTTCTCTTTTATACCTGTATCTATATTTCAGTATTATATTTAAAACCAAAAAATTAAATGTTATTATTCATTCTGGTAGATATTTCAGAAATGACAAGCAGAAATTGTTATTTAAATTTTTAAAATTAATTGAGAATGGATGGTGTTTTAAAAACTGGGATGTTATAAAAAAAAATCATCTCTTTTATATCATCCTTGAAATAAAGTGATATTTAGAGAAATTTTAAATTTTCGTAAATTCAACAGATTTTTAATTTTAATAAAATTTTAGCACGTTGTCCATGTAATAGGCGAAATTAGTTTTATGGACAATTTCTTCTTGAATTTTGGTGTTTTGCAGCAAAATTTTAAAGGAATTATATCGCTGCGTTTCCAATGTATTTCAATTATATTAGTTTCGTTTTGGTTGCTAATAAATAGTATGCATTCGCAATTATTTAAATATTGTTTTAATTTCTTATTCTAAAATATTTCTAGCTTTAGGATTTTGCATGAAAAGAAAAATACAGTTGAAAACTACCTAATCCTTTCAGCAGCAAAGAATCACAGATTGTGTCCTTAAGCCCATGATATAATAAGCTGAAAAAAATTTGTTTTGCCGTGAGTGTGTTTCCAGCAGACGCGGGTTCGAATCCCACTCATGGGAAAAACGAATCTTTTCAGCTTATTATTTTACGAACTACAATAATTCTTTGATTTTATGGTTACATACTGGGATCGGAGTGAGACAAGAGCTTCAGACGAAAAAAAAATTTACATATATATATATATCTTTTGTTCTACAGAATGATGATCAATATGGAGAATAAATAAGGAGAATTGCAATTTGCAAAACGTTTAGATTGTTATTATATGAATTTCAGCATCAATGAATTCAGTTCTAAATATCACGTTTGATTTTGGGCATAAAAGAATAAAATATACATTTTCCGAACTTTATACAAACCATTAATAATAATGTATATTTAATTGTTAAATACGTCTGGTGACTTTTTTTTATATTATTTTGACTTTTAGGGAGTTTCGAATATCTTTTCAATTCATATCACGTTAATATCCGGTTATATAGTTTTTGTAAAATAGTGTAGGTATGATTTTTCCTACAAAATAATAAATTGCTTCCAAATATATACCAATTGTTTTCACATATAGCTCATTTTTCTTTAATAACAAGTAATAACAATTTTTTAAGGAAATATTTTGATAGGAATGCTTTTGTTATTTATTATTTCAATTAATAATAAGTAAAGTATAATCTATGAAGTTTTTTATCTATCAGTTGTAGAAAAGAAGTATGTAAAAGCATCTAAGATTGGAGAAATAAATCATAATGCTCCCAGTTCCGAAACTGCTAGCACAGAAATCAATATCCTGCCATGCCAAGAAGAAAGTAAGTGCTTAATCAGCAACTTTTTAATATTTCCACTGATCCTGAAATTCTTTTACATAAAATATTTCAGAAATCTTTCCTGTTTTTTTTCTCTTGTATACCTTTATCTATATTTCAGTATTATATTTAAAATCAAATGTTAAATGATATTATTCATTCGGGTAGATATATCAGAAATGACAACGAGAAATTATTATTTCAGATTTTTAAAATTAATTGAGAATGGATGGTGTTTTAAAAACTGGGATGTTAGAAAAAAGAATCATCTTTTATGGTCCTTGAAAGAATCATCTTTTATGGTCCTTTACATCCTTGAAATAAAGTGATATTTAGAGAGATTTTAAATTTTCGTAACTTCAACAGATTTTTAATTTTAATAGATTTTTAGCACTTTGTCCATGTAATAGGTGAAATTAGGTTTATGGACAATTTCTTTTTGAATTATGGTGTTTTGCAGCAAAATTTTAAAGGATTTATATCACTGCATTTCAAATGTATTTCAATTATATTAGTTTCGTTTTGACTGCTACTAAATAGAATGCATTCGCAATTATTTAAATATTGTTTTAATTCCTGATTGTAAAATGTTTCCAGCTTTAGGATTTTGCATGAAAAGAAAAATTCAGTTCGAAAACTACGTTATCCTTTCAGTAGCAAAGAATCACTGAATATGTCCTGTAGACTTAAACCTCATGGTATAATAAGCTGAAAAAATTTGTTTTGCAGTGAATGTGATATTTCCAGGAGACGTGAGTTCGAATCCTACTCATGGAAGAACTAATTCTTTCCAGCTTATTATTTTATGAGCTACAATAATCCTTTGGTTTTAAGGCTACATAAAGTGGAGGGAGCGGGATAAGGGAACCAATTGCCCTTTACTTCCTTCCATAATAATGATCGATAACTGAATTTGTGTTGAATATTGTAAGACAGACCAAAAAGAAAAAATGGTTTGTTTCCCTAATGATCTGAAATTGGATTTTTTTTTACGTATTCTTGTGAAGAAAAATGTAAATTTTACTTCTGAAGAATATCGTTTCTTTTGATTTATTGCTATTAAGACATATTGTTTTATATTTTTTTTGTTTATTTATAATAACAAGATTCCTTTATTTTCTGGAAACGTTGGTTTGTAGTGTGTTATGATATATGCATGATATGATATATGCATGACTGTAGACTTAAAACTCATGATATAATAAGCTGAAAAAAAAATGTCACGCAACTGCGCTAATTAATTAATGGCTCTACCAAAGTATTAGAATTTCGAAGCACTGAATTTTCCCTCCCCTTTTAACAACATGGTTCCAAAAAACAATTTTTCGCACTTCTTCATGAATAAATATCCTGTAGATGCCTATGTCTTCAGAGAAAATTGAGATCGAATATTATTTTTTACTACGGTCTGCTTATTATTCAGCAAAATATTTTTAAGAAATAATGTAAAGATGAGAATTTTTTTTCTCTAACACATCTGAAAAATATCTCCTTTTACATCCATTTTCCGTAATCAGTTGATTCATTTGGATTTGGTAGGAGTCAGATATTCAGTTATTTAGGTAAAAAAAACTGATAAGAAACAGGAAATAATGTTTCACTCTATTTTTCATTATAATATATTTATAGATATTTGAATTGCAATATGGAAACCAATTATTCATTCAGTTTAATTTCACATCAGGTGAAAAGTATCTTTTTAGCTATCAGAGTGTTTAGGAAAAAACTACTGAAAGTCGCAGACAAAGCTCATTTTCGAAGAGAATAAAGTTCCGCGTTTTCCGATTTTACTGATTGAATACAATGGTGAAAAATATTAAATAAGGTTTTGAAAACATCCAATGGGTATTTATTAATATCTATGGCGGTAGCAAATTTAATTCGTTTTAAGTTATTTATGTTCCATACCGTACTTAGAAGAATTAATGTCCAAATTATAGGCAAATGGTAAATAAATCTAATTCTAAATGCTTCTTTGTTTTCAGGATACATTCATGATGATCAGACATTGAAAGCAAGAGATATAGAAAACAATCCTGCAATTCAAGAACTAGGTAATGCTTTGAAAAAATATAAGAATATTGACATCAATCCTGATTTATATAATAAGTTGCATAAAGCTGTTCTTGAAATAATGTTAACATGGCTGAAGGAAGTTGTTGAGAACGATCTGCCAGAGTGCGATTCATCTATGAGAGTAGAAGGTGTAGATGCTCCTGCTGTTTTAATTGATTCAGATTTTGAATCTGAAGCGAAAAATAATTGGAAATCTGGTGGTAAAAACTCCCTTTTTGGAAGTCGTCAGGAATCAAATAAAGAAATTGAGGTTTTCACAGAAGTTAGGAAAATAAAGTCACCGCCACCACCTTCTAATTTTATACCTGTAATTACGAAGTCTCAAAACACAAGACAAGTTTGCCGACCTACTCCTCCAGGCATTGCAGCTGATAAAGCTTTAACAGCCAATCAGATTGAGCTAGCAAACACTGTTCCTTTAGGTACAAGAAAACTCCGTCCAATTGTCATTGATGGGAGCAATATTGCAAGAGAACATGGAAAGCGAAAAAATGTTTTTTCATGTCATGGTATTGCTATAACTATAGAATACTTCCTAGATCGAGGACACCGCAAAATAACGGCATTTGTGCCCCAATATCGCCGCTGTAAAAGTTTTGGTATTCAAACAACAGATCAAGGTCGTCTTGAAATGCTAGCTGCGAAACAATTCGTTGTGTTTACTCCTTCCAGGAATATAGGAAAAAGGAAAATATGCAGCTATGATGACAGATTTATAGTAGACCTTGCAACTAGAACTGGTGGAGTAATCGTCTCGAACGACAACTTTAGAGATCTAATGGGAGAAAACCAAGAGTGGAAAAGAACTATAGAAGAGAGATTATTGATGTTTTGTTTTGATGATTCCACAAGATCCTTTGGGCTGATATGGTCCTTGCCTAGATATCACATTACATTTTCTTGCATTTACAGATATGTAGCTGAAGAATTGGTTGGTGGGGAGAGATTATTTTAATCGGATAAATATGATGAAGATATTCTTTTTTAAGAGAACGATTGGTGATTTTTGTCATGTATTTGGTGGAATAAAGGGAATGCACACTTGATAAGAGTTTGTTTTATTCTTTGAACTAGCTGAACTTACCCGGCGCTGTCCGGGTATCACTTTTAACCTGTATATTCTTCTTTCACTGCACCAAAGGTAAATTTTGTATGTGCCCCCCCACCCCAACACTGATATTTTAGCACAGATTTTCAACAGGAAAAATCCGCCCGGTATTAGATCGTTGTCGACGTCAGCGAGCTCTCGCATGGCCCGTGGCATAGTTTCTGCGTAAGCTATCGAGATTTTTATTTCCGTTACCACAAATTTTGCTGCACTATGGCTCCCGTGATATTCGTCCGCACGGTCGAAATTTCCTGCACAACGTCCCCCGTGTGCCTCGGTGATTGGTGGGGCGGGGGTGGCTCAGTCGGTAGCGCGCCAGGCTCGTAATCTGTAGTTCCCAGGTTCGAGTCCCAGCTGGGTCAGCGTTGAGATTTATCTCCGCAAAATTCCCCGCCCTTCCCACGGTCAGTAGGGGACACCGATGGGCTTGGAAAGGCCGCCGTCCGTCGGATGGGACGTTAAGCCGTGGCCCCGTGTGCGGGAGAACCATATCCTGTGCACGTTAAAGAACACGCTGGATGGCCTTGACGGGAGGCTACCATCTGTCTCCCAACAGCTGTTCCAGTGGGTCCCCTCCCCCAACCTTCTCTGAGCCTTTGGGGTCCATGTGACCTGGCCCATGGTGTGCAAAAAAGTGCCGCTCAGAGGTAAAACAACCCAACCCTCGGTGATTGGTTTAAAAATAAGGTTCTCACTTGGCCAGTGTCTTCGTTTCTACACAATTTGTGACAGCTCGTGCATTACTTTTAATCTACATATTTTGTGTCGTGCACTAATGGTTAGTTTTGTGAGTATCCCCCCCCCCCCGACATTTTATAACAATTTGAACACTAAGACATTCCCCCTGTTGCAAAGGTCATTGCTGATTCGGCGCGCGCTCTCTGAGCCTGTGACAAACGATCATTTTTTTTTTTCGTCAGATTTTGGCATTCTGTAATTCCCGACGTACTCCACCTAAAGGTCCCAAATTTCGAAGGCGGGTTCCCCTTGCCCGACCCCATTTTTGATTAAAAAAATCGAATCCCTAGCTGCAATGGAACACCTAAAAATGCGTTTGGAAATATCGGAAATCTGGTAACGGCATCAGATTTGCAGCAGAAGATTTAAATGCTATTTTAACACTTTACAGTTAGGGAGCAGAAAATGGCAACAGTAAATTTGACAGCGATTCTCGTTTCCCGTAGGAATAATATGGTAAATATTTTTGGTTCTGGCAAGCCCCTCCTTTTGTACTTTCGACCTGATATTTGGCACTGCAATCCGGACCCCAACCAGAAACGTTCTCTGAAAATTTGGAACGTTTACGTTGATTTCCCGAAGAGTTATGGCTGCCACCTACAGACTCGGACACCTTTTATTATATAAATAAAATAAAAAAAACCCTCAAGCAGCTGCTTGCCACAGAGGTCTGACAGGAGTCTGTCAGTTTATACGCAAAGTAGGTCTGTGAGGATGGCGGGACCTCAGCAGAAAAACGACACACACATCCTTGCCTTACCCGGGGCTTGAACCCAGGTCCCTTAGATCACTAGCCAAGCGCGCTAACCACTCTGCCATGGGACGGCTTTTTATTATGTAGATTAATGTAATTAATTGAAGTAAGCAAAATAAGTGTTGTAAATTCAGAAGGCCGCGTCGTCTAGACACATTTATTTTACGAGAGAGCATATATCAGTTAGGTTAGAAGATGTCCATTCAGTGCTATTAAAAATCATATATTCGAAATCGATTCTCTTTGGTCATGGTTTAGTTCAGGGGCGTATCGAAGAGACTATGGGTTGGGGGGAGAACGAAAATTCGTCAACTGAAAAATCAGTTTTCCAACCAAGAAAACAAGTTTCTCACATAAATTGAAATATATATCGGCTGTCATTAACTTACCCTAAATTGCGCAAAGTCGGGAGGAGGGGGCGGTTGCCAGCTTTGTTCGATTTTAGTTTTTGCCAAATGCCTCTATTTTGCAACCTTGACCTTATTTTACAAAAGCCAATAGCTGCGTCACATGAAATTTGCCAACTGTGTTCTACACCCCACCAGATCTGGTTGATGGGGTGGTGAGAACTACAGGGAAATCGAAAGATTTAGACCCCCAAAATGAGTATGCATTTGCGTTGTGTTCTTTTAATACCATTATCTAACCTTTTCTCAGTCTAGATATGTAAGCCAAAACTGTTACTTCTAATCTCTGAATTCTTAGGTATTTCACTTAGTACAATGGGTAAATTAATCTCTCATTTAGCATTACAATAAAACATTAACACCCACTGATCAAAACAATTACACAAATCATTTAGTCCCACTTTTCAGGACAGTGTCGACATTTGCGTCCTTGGCGTGGCCCTTTTCAGTAAGGGGAACACTTTGTATAATAGATCAAGACAGTCTTTATCATTAAAAGTTCTGGGACCGAGTCCTAGATCCCAAGCGGGACCACGTGGCGGCAGTAAGTTTAATTTCCATGTGGAAATATAACACCAGAAAAAGTTTCGACCCTGAGCACTTTACCTTTTCTCATTTTGCAGTCTTTAAGATGAACATCATCACGAGGCCACCTGGCCGGGGTTGAAGCCTTGTCGCTTTTGTGCACTACATACAGGAGATGACCACTGCCTTCAGGAGCTCAGATAAGAAGAAATAAGAGAACCAAAACGCAACAATGTTCACCTCTCTAAACGTTGCTCATCACCGTGACCTCTGTCGGATGTCAGCACATTAGCTGACATGGCTGCCATTCATTGGGCAGTGCGGCCGACCCATGGGGATGCACTCCTCGGTGGCCTCTGATGAAGACCGCAATGGTCAAATCGTGAAACTTCCATGCTAAATTAGGCGAGGTTTGTCCTCTGCTGAAGCCGGCGTCAGGGAATTTCGCAGAACTGGAGGGCTTTGGATTGGATTGTTTTACCTCTGAGCGGCACTTTTTTGCACACAATGGGCTAAATGGCCAAATCACATGGACCCCGAAGGCTCAGAGAATCTTGGGGGAGGGGACCCACTGGAACAGCTGTTGGGAGACAGATGGTAGCCTCCCGTCAAGGCCATCCAGCGTGTTCTTTAACGTGCACAGGGTATAGCTCTCCCGCACACGGAGCCACGGCTTAACGTCCCATCCGACGGACGGCGGCCTTTCCAAGCCCATCGGTGTCCCCTACTGACCGTAGGCAGGGCGGGGAAATTTTGCGGAGATAAATCTCAACGCTGACCCAGCTGGGACTCGAACCTGGGAACTACAGATTACGAGCCTGGCGCGCTACCGACTGAGCCACCCCCATGTCCCCGGCCATACCAGTTCGGCACCAAATAACATTTTCAGAGAGGTGAAATTTCCATATATTATTCTCATTGTAGATATATATGTACACATACATACATATTCAAATTTTCTTAGAAGTTAGAGCATACCTGAGTTATTAGGATGGCTAACACCCTGTCACGTAAACTGAGGCGATTCCATTTGGTGGTTTTAAAAGTGGGGGAGGGGCAGATGTTTTGCATTTGAGACGAATTATGAAACACCGGTGATATTGTCTTATCGGATTTATGTGACCCTGAAGAGAGCATGATTCTCGCGAACCAGCAAATATCTACTCTAATAAGCCCAGAACAAGAGTCAGCACATTGCTACTGTAACTAATACACTAATTGTCGTGGTCCGGAGGTAAGAGGAACGACGCAGATTTTTATTTTGTCACGTGAAATTATATATTTTGCGCCAAATGTGGTGGGCCAGCGACGACTGACGATTAACCTCTGTACAGTAGAGAACGATCAATTAGTCCCTTGATTAGATTCACCATTGCTTAGATGAAATAACAGGTTCGCAGATTGTTACACCCGTACCGAAGTATGCCTTAGACTTGCTGCGCCAAGTGATGTCTAGAAATATGTCCAATTCACGCACGTGAGTTGTATAGGGACGACACAGTTTATTCACATTATATACAATCACGTGCTGGGGATACGCTCGATTCCGTAGGCTTTTCCTGCTGCAGACAATTATGTAATGAGGGAGAGCCATACTTTGCAGATTCTCCGCTTTACAGACCTCAAACTCGGCGAAAGGATATCCAACCTTTGCCTACAACGCTGTTCACTAAGAACTCACTTCAGTTCTACAGAACTGTATTTGATTCACCAAGAACCTTGATTCTCACATAGAAAGGAACCTTCTCCTTAAGGTTTTTGTTTGAATAAGAGCGGCGTCCCTTGACGCGTGGGGCGGGGTGGCTCAGACGGTAGCGCGCCAGGCTCCTAATCTGTAGTTCCCAGGTTCGAGTCCCAGCTGGGTCAGCGTTGAGATTTATCTCCGTAAAATTCCCCGCCCTGCCCACGGTCAGTAGGGGACACCGATGGGCTTGGAAAGGCCGCCGTCCGTCGGATGGGACGTTAAGCCTTTGCCCCGTTTGCGAGAAAGCCATACCCTGTGCACGTTAAAGAACACGCTGGATGGCCTTGACCGGAAGCTACCATCTGTCTCCCAACAGCTGTTCCAGTGGGTCCCCTCCCCCAACCTTCTCTGAGCCTTCGGGGTCCATGTGACCTGGCCATTTAGCCCATGGTGTGCAAAAAAGTGCCTCTCAGAGGTAAAACAACCCAACCCAACCCTTGACGCGTGTTCAAACGTCCACCTTGTTTGACAGCCACGCTCCAGACTGTTGTTTATTCTCACTAACGTAGTCTCCAGCGCCCGAACTCGCGCCCGACACTAGTTGTAAAAGGTTGCTTTTCGTACTCCGCATGTGCAGGCAGCCAGCTCAGAACCGAAAACAATATCTATGAATCACATCCCCACAATAGCACTTCCAAAAATGCACTTAATGCATAAAAATATTTACAACAAAAATACAATAAAAATGCAACAATAAATAAAATTAAATTAGAGGGACATGACACTAATGTAAAATAAATTGTTTCACTGTGCACTTTGAAATATTCCGAAATGAAAAACAGTATTTTTAAGTTGATCTCTTCCATAAACTAATAATATACATTGAATTAAAAATATTAATGTACATTTGAAAAAGTACTTATTTCATTCGCAAGAATAGGAACTATTCATTATGGTGGAATTACATCTGCGAGTTGTTCTTGCTAAAACTAATATTGCTGTGGTAACTTTTTATTGGTTACGTTTTTTGATATTCAGAATTTGCCACTCCACTCCCTAAGTGATATTATTTTAGATACACACAGGCCCCGGTCTATGAAAAAATTAAGGTTGGACAGAGAAACGCAATGGAAGCGGAAAGGGTACAAAATGGTTGGATTGTTTTACCTCTGAGCGGCACTTTTTTTGCACACCATGGGCTAAATGGCCAGGTCACATGGACCCCGAAGGCTCAGAGAAGGTTGGGGGAGGGGACCCACTGGAAAAGCTGTTTGGAAACAGATGGTAGCCTCCCGTCAAGGCCATCCAGTGTGTTCTTTAACGTGCACAGGGTATGGCTCTCCCGCACACGGGCCACGGCTTAACGTCCCATCCGACGGACGGCGGCCTTTCCAATCCCATCGGTGTCCCTTACTGACCGTGGGCAGGGCGGGGAATTTTGCGGAGATAAATCTCAACGCTGACCCACCTGGGACTCGAACCTGGGAACTACAGATTACGAGCCTGGCGCGCTACCGACTGAGCAACCCCCGCCCTCTATACAATGAGCTAAATCGCCAGATCACAAAGACCCCGAAAGCTAAGAGAAGGTTGGGGGAGGAGACCCACTGGATATCTGTTGGATGAAAGATGGTAGCCTCCCATCAAGGTCATCCAGAGTGCTTTTTAACGTGCAGAGGTGATGGTTGTCCTGCACATGGGGCCACAGCTTAACATCCCATCTGATTGACAGCAGCCATTCTAAGCCCATTGGTGTCCACTTCTGACCATAATCAGGGCGAGGAGGTTTGTGGACGAAAATTTCAAAGCTGGCCCAGCTGGGACTCGAACCTGGGATACAAAATGGAGTTGGAGGGAGAGAGACTGTATCTCCATTGTATTTGTTCGTGTTTTTCGGTTGACCTTAAGTCAACGTAGCCCATTGGGCTCGAGTTCAGTGTGTGATGATAGGTTGTGAAGAGGAGAGGGATGAGAGGAGAAGAGAGGTGAAGAGGAGAGAAGAGAATAAGAGTGGGGAATAGTAGATGAGAGGTCAAGAGAAGTGTGATATGAGGTGAGAGGATAAGTTTAGGACTGAGGCAAATTGATCGTGTGGTGGCCCCTGGAACTGAAGCGGAAGATGTAGACTGAGCCGGATAATGGCAGCTCTATACGAGTGGTAAGGTGCAGGACTTTAGGACTCCGCCAACGTTCTACCGGAATAACGCCTATCGGCTGTGGACTGGCTTGGAGGTGGCTGCACGAAGTCTTGACGAGAGGGACCCCATGTTCCAAGAGGACATGGGCTCCTCTCCTCCTTTTATTTAAAAAAAAACTTTTCTCTGTTTCCGGGTGGTTCAGCCCACGGACTTAACCCAGGGAGGCTTTCCTCCCAATTTCTATCAAGAAGCACCGATCGTCACTCTACGCTGGACTCGAGACGATTATTCGCATATTAGTTTGCTGAAATTGAGCAACATATCAAATAGGGTCGGGCAGGCCAGTTGATTTAGGATTGGATGTGCCCAATGTGGGCTTGGAGATATGGTTGCCATGCCTATGAGTGGCCCACCAGTTTACCGAGAGTGAGGAATTTTGCGGAGAAAAATCTCAAAGCTGGCCCAGTTGTGACTCGAACCTGCGATTCAAAATGGAGTTGGAGGGAGAAAGACTGGATCTCCATTGCAGTCCAACGCTGTAAAACTCGGTCAGCTTAGGCGGATTGGGCAAAAGTAGAGAGCCAGAATCGCCATTTTGGCAGCAGGGCCCTTTCTGCTAGCAACAAAGTATCAGCAGCGGATCCAGTTTTGGGAGCTGGGTGAAAAAAGGCGGCATATGCGCTTGGTTAAAGCCTGATGTCTCTCTATGTGGGAGCAAGAGTCGACGTGGCACAGCGACTGTGCCCATGTCCCATTGGCTGAGACATCACATTGTCTCCCGAAGAAACATCATATGACCTCATCGGGCGATTCTTTCGAACCGGAAGACAGATTCGGAGAACTTGTGACTTGCATGCAGACAGCGAAGCATTCCATATGTCAGGCAGATTTTCTGTGACTTGATTATGCCTTTTGTTCTGCCATCCAGAGGTGGAACCGCTGAGGCCCATTGTAGCCTGTGCATAGTGAGTGACTATATCGGGTGGTAGTCACTGTTGTATATATAGAATATAAAATGTAAAATTATGTAAACAAAGTGTACATATCCATAGTACACCTGAGTTTTGTGTTCATTGGCCACCTAGGTAGTTCAACATCCTGACAAGATAGAGATAGGTACCCTTCTGCATACACTCTCACACACGGTGAGTTGAAAAATAACCTGACCAGACAGGTCGAAAGATGCCTGTTTACAAACACTTTCACCTCATTTTTAAATGTCTTTAAACATGTGCCCTAAAAATGTATGAAATATCATAAGTTCAATAATTTTTTCCCCACCGTTATCCTTACTAGCCTTCTAAAAGGAGCCACCCTCACTCGGTTAAACTTTATCCGACTCTGGATACAAATGCGATTTTCACAAATTCTAAACTGATATTCAACATGCGAAATTTCTTGCATTGCCAACTTCCCGATTTCAGTCAGACATTTCGAAAAGAAAGAAAAAAAAACACTTATAATGTTTACGGATCTTATCTGAAATGTCACCGAGCTTCTAGCAGAATTCCTCAGCCCCAACATAAGTCCGGACAAATGTTCTATCTTATTTAATGACACGGCTACAGTCGATGAGGCAAATCGACCCGTTAAATTCTTCTGTTGCATTTCAATTAGTGGCAACATAATTTTCTAATTCCTCTGAAGAGTTTCATGAAATAAAAAATAATTTTTTCTTGAAGGAGAAAATATCAATAAAAAATTGGTAAAAGAACGGTGCTGTACATAAGATCCATCTGTTGGGTTGTTTTACCTCTGAGCGGCACTTTTTTGCACACCATGGGCTAAATGGCCAGGTCACGTGGACCCCGAAGGCTCAGAGATAGTTGGGGGAGGGGACCCACTGGAGCAGCTGTTGGGAGACAGATGGTAGCCTCCCGTGAAGGCCATCCAGTGTTTCTTTAACGTGCACAGGGTATGGCTCTCCCGCACACGGGGCCACGGCTTAACGTCCAATCCGACGGACGGCGGCCTTTCCAAGCCCATCGGTGTCCCCTACTGATCGTAGGCAGGGCGGGGAATTTTGCGGAGATAAATCTCAACGCTGACCCAGCTGGGACTCGAACCTGGGAACTACAGATTACGAGCCTGGCGCGCTACCGACTGAGCCACCCCCTCCCTAGATCCATCTGTGAGCCTTAAAATGTATACTCTGTTCTTTCATCTTACCGGATTTCTCCTTGAGTTTAGAGCCACGTATATCCAAGAGGAGAATTTCAGATGTGCACGCAGTTATTCATTATACCCATCTCCCTCCCTTTTAGTATTGCGCCAAAAAACCCCAAACAACCAACCAACCAACCCTCCCTTTTACAAACATAAAAACTTTGTGATCTCGTATAAATAGTACCATCTGGGAAGGACAAGGGTTGGATCAGCCGGTAGCACGCCAGGCTCGTAATTTGCAGTTGCCAGGTTCGAGTCCTACCTGCTAAAATTGAGCTAGCCTCCCACCCTGCCTCGGTCAGTATGAGACACAGATGATTTTTCAAAAGGCCGCCTTCCGTCTCACCGGGTGAAAAGCCGTGACCCCGTATGTGGGAGAGCTATTATCCTGTGCACGTTTATGGGAACGCTGCATGGCTTTGACAAGAGGCTACGATCCGTCTTCCGTTAAGGCCATCCAGTGTGTTCTTAGTAGCGTGCACGAAAATTATACATCCGCGTGAAGAAACAAAGTCGAGATCCTGATCCTAGTATCTAGCCACACTAGTATACTGGGGGCGGGGATGGCTCAGTCGGTAGCGCGCCAGGCTCGTAATCTGTAATTCCCAGGTTCGAGTCCCAGCTGGGTCAGCGTTGAGATTTATCTCCGCAAAATTCCCCGCCCTGCCCGCGGTCAGTAGGGGACACCGATGGGCTTGGAAAGGCCGCCGTCCGTCGGATGGGACGTTAAGCCGTGGCCCCGTGTGCGGGAGAGCCATACCCTGTGCACGTTAAAGAACACCCTGGATGGCCTCGACTGGTGGATACCATCTGTCTCCCAACAACTGTTCCAGTGGGTCCCCTCCCCCATCCTTCTCTGAGCCTTCGGGGTTTATGTGACCTGGCCATTTAGCCCATGGTGTGCAAAAAAGTGCCGCTCAGAGGTCAAACAACCCAACCCACTAGTATACTGACCAGTGGACTACTCTGTAATACAAACAAAAATTTAAAAAAATTCCCTCTCAAGGAGCTCTTGCCACAGAGGTCTGACAGAAGCCTTTCGATTTATACGCCATAGTACAAGATCTGTGAGAAATGCGGGTATTCAGCAGAGAGAAAACCCAAACTACCATGCCTTACCAGGAATTGCAACTTCGGTTCCTTTAATCAGCAGTCAAGCACACTAACCACAGGCCAGTGATTTTCAAAGTATATTTCTTAACAAAAAAGCTTTTTTTCTTTGAAAAATTAGGAAAGGAAAACGAAACGAAATGTTATTTCCGAAATAGCTAGAAGGTCATGTTTATCAAATGTTTGGGAATAAATTAATTTTTTTCATTATAAATTAATAGAATGTATGAATATAATTTTTTAACGCTTTTGCTTTTTTTTCTAAATTTAAATTAATAAATGCTTTTACAACAGCTGTTGATTTATTTATTATTAAAAAACATTCAGTTCAACTGAAAACGGAAATAACTAACGGTGAAATAAAGTATATTAGATTTGTTGGAAAGTTTCGATAATCTGGATTAGGGGTTCTCAACGTAGGGTATGCGTTAAAATTTCTGGGGTACGCCGTGAGAGCTCAAAAGTCGCTAGATTTTTGTTATATATATATATGTTTTATTTTATTCCCATTGTTACACTATAACTATAGTTTTATCTATCTATACAAGGGGTATGCCAGTTACATACACATTTCCAGGGGTACATGAAACATAAAAGGTTGAGAACCACTGATCTGGATTATATTCGTACAAAAATGTTTGAAATCTTTAAAGAAGTCAATTTGAGGGTACTGATATATCCAAGTTTCTAACTCAAACGATTTTCAAAATTCTATTATCTTAGATATCACCAGCGGGCTGTGAAACCTCACCTCACAAGTTACGGGTTTTTCTCTAACTCATAAAGTCGATACAAGTGTATTTTTCTCGAACTTTATTTAGCTGAAAGCAAATAAGTGGAACAATTGGCCAATATCAAGTCTTATGCTGTTGATTATTGGCAGATGATTCTTTTGATGAAACCGTAACCGTCATTAATATTATTTTAGTTAGAGACTCTATATAGGTAGAGAGAGGTTGGCCATCTGAAAATTGAACGCCATGTTTTGTCGTCGCTTGGATTGTTCAGCGTGCATAGTTGAATGGTATTGCACGGTCCTTTATGGATTCCGGAAAAGGGTAGCGTAATATTTGATGCATATTTCAATGTCCATGATTGGAAGCACTTTAGAAAACGGCTAAAAAAGGAAAAGTAAATTTTAGGGCTTTAAAAAAAAATCTATAATTTCGCTTTATTGTCTTGTCCGTCTGTAGACATCAAACGTTTTTGTTTATACAGATGAATAAAAAAATTTTGTGTCAGATAGGAATTAATGATATATTACGATTTGCAGTTTTAGAATCTCCAAAAAGTTATAACTGCGCCCTAAATGCGCTAACGGAATTAAAAGTTGAAATTTCCAAAATATCAAACGAATATTCCAAACGATGTAGTTATGTTAGAAGTTTATAATTTTGGTGTTGAAATATGAAGATTGCGAAGTGACCATTGGCAACAATCACTTGACCCTTTAAACCCAGGGGGGGGGGGGGAAGGTGAATGCAAAAAAAAATAATTTTTTTTTGTTTTAACAGCAAAGTTTAGGTTTTTTTGAGATAAATTAACAATTATTTTTGGGTTGGACAGGTATTGATGAAATATTGCAATCTGCATTTGCAAATTTCCCAACAGCTATAATTGCGCCCTCTAATGGTGGAAAAAATTCGAAAATTCCCAAAATTTACAACGAATATTGCAAACGATGTAGCTATGCTAGAAATTTGAAATTTTGGTTATCGAATGTGACAGTCTTGAAAATTCCATTGGCAACAATGAGTTGACCCTAAGCCCAAGGTTGGTAAGAAAAGAAACGGTTTTGTTTTAAGAGATAATTGGGAATCTCTTTTTTAGTTGTTACTAATGAAATGTAATTCGCATTCTCAAAGATAGTTTTAACTTATATCATTAGATATCACTAAATATCTAAAGTGCAAAATTTTTAACGAAAGTTTCAAGTGATCTGTTTATGGTAATAATTTCTGCATGTAGAGTTCTGTTATGGTAGAAATTCCACTGACAGTAATTTTCTTTCCACTATTTTCAGAAGAAGAGAGAAAAGCAATTTTTTAAATTTAAGAACTAAAAGACAAATACTTTTTATGTTTTTTAATTACTACTATGTACATTGCCCATTCATACATTAAAAAATAAATAAATAACTTCTCAAGCAGCTGCTTGTACAGAGGTCTGACAGGAACCTGTCAGTTTATACGCCATAGTAGAAGGTCCATGAGAATGGCCGGACCTCAGTAGAAAAAAAAAAACACGAACGTCCATAATTAAAACTTTAAATTAATAAAGTTGGCAAAAGAGGAACTTTATTCTCTTTGAAAATGAGATTCCCATATGCGCCAGAGGAGATATATACGTTCTTCTAGTTATTTTACACTTTCAGTACCTTCTGACAGTGGAAATTCGAACTACTGTATAATTGAGAAAATAAACTGTTAATATTTTGTTGTACTTGTAATGTGCAAAAAACGTTTTTCGTTTATCTCTTAAAGCAGAAAAGTTGCATATTGTCAACGGGACAAATCATTACTATTAGGGTTGGGTTGTTTTACCTCTGAGCGGCACTTTTTTGCACACCATGGCCTAAATTGCCAGGTCACATGGACCCCGAAGGCTCAGAGAAGGTTGGGGGAGGGGACCCACTGGAACAGCTGTTGGGAGACAGATGGTAGCCTCCCGTCAAGGCCATCCAGCGTGTTCTTTAACGTGCACAGGGTATGGCTCTCCCGCACACGGGGCCACGGCTTAACGTCCCATCCGACGGACGGCGGCCTTTCCAAGCCCATCGGTGTCCCCTACTGACCGCGGGCAGGGCGGGGAATTTTGCGGAGATAAATCTCAACGCTGACCCAGCTGGGACTCGAACCTGGGAACTACAGATTACGAGCCTGGCGCACTACCGACTGAGCCACCCCCGCCCCTACTATTAGGGTAAGCCACTTGATATGTATGACCAAAAAATTAAGTTTCTAGCAAAAATAGATCGTTTGCATTATTTATTTAAAAATTTGGTATTTTCCAGCTTTTTTCCGCCGCTAGAGGTCGTCTTTCGAGTTTTTATTTACCGCCAATAGCACTCTCTAAGACTAGAAATTCCAACTGATGGGGATTCGAAAAATGTAAATATTAATATCTTTGTGGAAAAAAATTTCGCCGACATACGTGATTCGAACCGGCATCTCTCCAGAAACATGCCAGAGTATTCTAACCTGTTGAACTAACGCCGGCTTTTTTCACCAAAAACATTTATTGGTTTATAGACATTTAGACGTCTATAGGTAACGCTGAGATTATCAAATAGTGTTTAAATTAGTAATAACGCTAAACAGCGTGATGTGACTTCATTATTTATTTCAATCTTACTCAGAGCACTAAAAAAAAATAGTTGCCACCCGAGATCATAGATGGCGACATAAGGAGGCTCCCAAAATTTACGGGAAGACTTATAGTCATTATTAGTGGAAAAAGACTGAGACAACATTAGTTCAACAGGTTAGAATACTCTGGCATGTTTCTGGAGAAATGCGGGTTCGAATTCCATATGTCGGCGAAATTTTTTCCACAAAAACATTCATTGATTTTTAGACGTTTAAACACCTACAGGTAACACTCAGATTATTGATATTGCTTAAATCATTAATGTTTTGATAGTGCCTATAAAACAAATATATATATTATTTCGTTTATCTGTTTAAAAAAGTTTCATTTTTGCACTCCCTTTTGGCAAAGACGGCAAAGCCTTGTTGCCATTTTAAACCTACTGACCATAACACTCTACTACCAAAATTTTGGATTTCCGGTGTAGTTTGTTTGTAATATTCGTTTAAAATTTAAGCATTTTCCATCTTTTCCCACAGCTAGAGGGCGCTATTAAAATTTTCAAAACTGCTAATCGCAATATTTGTTCGACACCTAAATAAAATAAATAAATACCCCCTCAAGCAGCTGCTTGCCACAGAGGTCTGACAGGAGCCTGTCAGTTTATATGCCACAGTAGGAGATCTGAGAGGATGGCAGGACCTCAGCAGAAAAACGACACACACATCCATGCCTAATCCAGGGTTCGAACCCAGGTCCCTTAGATCAGTAGCCAAGCATGCTAACCACCTATCCAAACCCAAAAAAGAATTTTTCATTTAGCACTAAAATAAAAAGAAATTGATTTTCTATAGACGGACAGACAGGTGGAAAGACAGACGGATAAACAGACGAACAAATACTTGCATAGGCAGACGACAAAGTGAAAACAGCTCGTTTTTCAAACGAACCTTAAAAGAAATTATTTTTGGTTTTCAGTTAGCTCGTTTCATTTATGCAGCCGATTGCCGTCTTCTGATGGAGTTTCTCGGAAAAAAATATTCATTAATTTTTTTCTTTGATTGAAATTTTTACACCCAAATGCAGCGCAGTGAGGCGTTCATAAAATATGACAGCTTTTATAGACAAAAAAGTGGCAGAAATATATAAACTATAACAACTGAAAAGTTTTAACTTGGTACACACACTAACCCATAGGCTTTCGTCTGAAGGTACGACAAAACATGGCGCCCATAAACTACATGACAATCAACCAATGGCAGCAAACCACTAAACACTACAAATATTTAGGGCTAACTATAGACCGACAGCTAACATGGCAACAACACATCAGAAATACTCAATCCACATGTAATGGAGCACTCAACATTCTCGCATCCATCACCAGAGCTAGCTGGGGAGCAAGTGATAAATCAATGATCACCCTTATTAAAGCATTCATCAACAGCAGACTTGAATATGGCCTGCTAGCTCAAAACACAGCCTCACCCACTAACTTCAAGAAATTAGAGACTATCCAAACACGAGCCATCAGACTAGCCCTGGGTCTTAAAACTGGCTGCCCAAACTTGGCCACATGGGCAGAAGCCAACATGCCCCTTCTCGAACACACCAGACATAAACTCACATCCAAGCATTATGTAAAACTTAAACACCTGCACCCCACTCACCCCACCATAAATAGAATAGTCTCCTATTAACATATCCCCCACTGCTCAGGTCATAAAACAACACCCTCTTTACCACATCTGGAAAAATATCAAACCTTTTAAGCCAAGATACACACTCCCCTACTGGACAATCAAAAAACCTACTATTACACTCACACTATCACAAATAACACAAAAACACAAACACCACCACCAGGAACTGAAATTTGCTGCAGAACAACTCTTAGACACCATCCCAAAAACAGCCCTCTCAATTTTTACTGATGGATCCCACCACCCCAACACAACAAATGGCTCTGCAGCCTTCCACTCCCCACATCTCAACTTCTCCCACATCATTAAGATGAATCACGCAACAAATAGCACAGCCACTGAGCTAGCTGCTCTACACACGGCCCTAGAGTGGTCCTACACACAAACAATAAACAATATCCACATCATCACAGACTCTAAATCAGTACTACTTAGCATCAGCAAACACACATATAACCACACACAAAACTATTCCCTTTTCCACATACACAGACTCGCACACAATATAATTGCCACAAACAAAACTCTCACTTTCCACTGGATCCCTTCACACTGTGACATCACACACAATTACTGCTGACCTCCTTGCTAAACAAGGGCACAATTTACCAATCCCTAACTATCACACACCTGTAACCTATAACTTTCACTCAAATGAAATTGACAAATCTTTTCACACCATATGGACACAAAACTGGAAACAACAAACCACACTCAAAAACACTTTCAGAGCCACCATTGCTGCCAATCCACACACACTACACCTAAATTACCTACCTAGAAGGGCCCAAACAGTCATACACCAATTACGTACTGGCAGGATAAGCCTAAACAAAGACCTGTTTATGATCAATGGGATCCCCTCAGCCCTCTGCAACACCTGCCAGGTAATTGAAGACATACCCCATTATCTCCTACACTGCCCTAAATACACAGCACACAGACTTACCCTTTTCCAAACACTCATCACACTTGGAACCACATATTTCTCTACGCAAACTCTTCTCAACCCCACACACAAAAACAGCAAAGCCCATTTTAGGGCCTTGGCCAAATTCCTACACTGCTCTGAGAGATTTACCTAAATGTTACTCTCTCCCCTCAGAGCACTACCACTTCCCTTCCCCTTCTTTTTAGCTTTCCTTCCTCTAGAAAGATCCACGGGACAAAAGTATTAAAAGATCCAGATGCCACTAAAAGATCCACAAAGGACAACAAAAAGAAGCATTTTGGACACCTATCTGGATAAATTATTGTAATTTTATCCTAGACAACATATCAAAAAAAAAAAAATCCTTTCTTTTTATGCTACAGGTAAACACTGAACTCTATGAAAAAAAAGAGGAAGACATGAGTCTAATAACTACAAATCAAACAGATATAAAGGGGGCCAACTGCAAACACAAAAAATAAAAGTATCTGGACATACACTCTCATAAACAACCAAAATCATATATTCCTTGTTCCCCAGTATATTCTTGTGGTATTGCAACCAATACATACCACTGAAAACTCATAAACTCCCCCACCCATCACATTCAACCTACCTTACCACCTGCTACCCACTGATGGGAACCATAAACTGCAATCCCACCATTTACATTGGAGTGTCCTAGATTCTGCCCAAACAAACATACACTAGGAAATTCAACAACCTATTTCTAACGAGTAACCTAGTTTTCAACAGAAACCACCTTATATCATAGTTATCTTTCCATTTTTATATTTCCCCTGCTCCACCAACAACCACTCATATGCATGTAACGAGCTAAGCCTTTTCCCAGTTCCACCCTGGCACATGCTTTCACGGCATGGCACCACAACCAAATGATACATTTTAGATATTTTCTCCCAAATAATACTTTGACCCTAAAAATAAATACTTTAGGTCAAAAAGCAAACACAATCCACAAAAAAAAATGCAAATCCCTTTCAAACACCATACTACAATATTTCAAAAAAAAAACATCTTCAAAAATAAAAAAACTATTTTTTTCTTTTTTCAAAAAAAATAACGATTTCTTCAAAAAAAATAATCCACCTAATGAAAAAAAATCCTCTTCTACCATAATATTAATCTCATTAAAAAAATTTTTTTTGCAATATATTTTTTATATATTTTCACTTCTCCTATCTTCAAAAAAAAATGGTAAAAATGACCTATTCAAAAAAAACACATTTAACGATAAAAAAATCCTTTTCTACCACATTACATACCTCAAAAAAATTTTTTTTATTTTTTTTTCTCATTTTCCTTTACACTCCTACTCAAAAAAAAATGGCGTACTCAAAAAAAAAAACCCACACGCACTTAATGATCAAAATCCTACTCTATCTTATTACAAATCTCCTTCAAAAAATATATACATATATATAAATTTTCACATATTTTCAAAAAAAAAAAACACACTATAGCCCCATCAGCTCTCTCCAACCATGACACCACCTAATACCTATGACTCGCCACGGATATCACCCCCCTCCCCTTCCAGCATCTTCCATTCAACCACTGGGCGGCCTGCGGCCAATAGCCCTTTGCCAAAATGTACGATTGCTGGCCTTTCACTGCGCCGGTCCACTTTTCTGTTGCACATCAGCACCCACAGCCAATTATGCATATGGACCTGATGATAAGAGGGCCGAGGACCACTTTACAAATAGGTCCAGTTTTGATGTGAAATGTTTAAGAAGAAGAAGGCCAACCTCTAACTATACAGGACCTTTATTAAAAACTAATGCATATTAAAATGCGAACAAATGTAATTAATTTATAAGAAATTTTATAAAAAATTAGGTTAAAAAATTTTACATAATACATACTTGTTCAATTTTTTTTAATCTTAATTTATTAAAAGATTTAATACCTATTAAAACACTTAGTGCGAGCAGAAAAGGAATTTTTAATTTTCCTTTTGTAACAATAAAATGAAATGCCTAGAAAAGGAAAAGCAGATGGACAGAAGCAAAGTGAAAACGGGATTTGTTTTAATGAGCTAAAAGATGTATGTGACGTCCTATAGAGGAAATTAGGTTTACAAGTAATACGATAAAGATTATTTCGCGTAAATATCTTCAAATGTGTTTAAGTTTGCAGAAAAGCTAGTGTTTTGAAAAAGGCAATGGTAAACGATTGAAATGAATTGGTATTACGTAAATGAAATCAGCTAAAGCGTAAAGTTAACTAATGCTTTGAAACAAAATAATTTCATTTGGACTGTGATATTCTTTTAAGTATCACCTGTTTTTCTGCGTACTCTTCACTGGTTCCACTTTTGAATAAAGTAAAAATAAAGTAAATTTTTAATTTAAGATATTACCCTTGTTATTGGTGACTTCAATGACAAAGTTGGTACTGACCCTGACCTTTGGGGAGGAGTAATAGGCCCTTTTGCGTACATAAGTACACACGGGTTTCACCTGATGGGCTGCATAAGAATATGATTGATTACATGTTAATTAACAGCAAATGGGATAGTTCTGTTAGGAATACCAGGGCATATAGGGGAGCTGAAATTGGATCTGACCATTACCTTGTTAAAAGTGTGTTGCAACTTAAACTTAAAAAGTGTTGTGCTAGGGTTAAAAAATTTACTTTTAATACTGAAGCTCTGAAAGATCCAGTTATAGCCAAAGCTTACCATGATAGGTTACTTAGTCATTATGACAGTCATGGTTTGCTTACTACTGAAGTTGAGGAAGAATGGGATCATTTTAAACAGGCTTTTTTGGACACTAACAGTACTCTTTTAGGAAAAAAGGAGCAGAGGAGACAGAATTATCTGAGTGATAAGGCACTTGAGCTTATTTCGGAAAGAAAGAACTGCAGAAATGTCCTTAATCAATACCCTACTAGTCCTAATAGAAAGCATTACAGAGAACTTAATAAACATGTAAAAGATCAGTTAGCTGCTGATAAAAAATCTTTGGCTTGATAGTTTGGCTGACAAGGCCGAGGAAGCAGTTAGACAGCACAACAGCAGAGAGCTGTACCAGATAGTTAATGTTTTGTGTGGTAGAAAACGGACAGGCATACAAGGATTGAAGGATAAACAAGGTAAGGTTATAGAAGGGGAGGATTCTGTCATGGCTAGGTGGGCTGAGCATTTCAGTGATGTTCTAAACAATGTAGTTAGTTCTACTCCCATTGTTTGCAATGATGATAGATGCATTAGTGGCTTTAATGTTGGCCCTATAACACAATCTGAAGTTATTTTGGCTGTTTCTAAACTTAAACTACATAAATCCCCAGGGGTAGATGAAATTACTACCGAAATGCTTAGAGCTGGGAATGTTTCGGTTACCACTTGGATGACTGAAATTCTGAATATCTTTTATGATAAAGGCGTGGTTCCTAAGGATTTTACTAGACCTATTGTTATCCCTATTTTCAAAAAAGGTGATCGCAGTTCTTGTGATAACTATAGGGGTATCAGCCTACTGTCTGTTCCAGGTAAAGTTCTTTCCATGATTGTGCTTAATAGAATTAAGAATCTGGTTGACAGTCAATTGCGTGATGAGCAATGTGGATTCAGAAGTGGTAGGGGATGTGTGGATCAGATATTTTCACTTAGGCAGATTCTTGAGAAATGTTTAGAGTTTCAGAAACCTTTGATTGCTAGCTTTGTTGATTTCAAAAAGGCTTTCGACTCTGTTGATCGTCATAATTTGTGGTTGATTGTGAAATCATATGGTATACCTGACAAGTTAGTTAACATAATGAAAGCTCTCTATAATAACACTGAGTCGTGTGTGAGAGTTGGTAAGGCTTGTAGCAATTGGTTTAGCATTATTTCTGGTGTTCGACAAGGGTGCATTTTGTCTCCTTTTCTCTTTAGTTTGGTTATTGATTACGTTATGCGAAATTCACTTCAAGGGAAAGATTTTGGCATTAAATGGACTGGAGATATGAAAATTTCTGATTTAGATTATGCTGATGATTTAGCCCTTTTGGCAAATGATGTTGATGAGATGAATTCTTTCATTCGAGCTGTTGATGAGACTGGTAGTAGAGTAGGTTTGGTTATAAACGGAGAGAAAACTAAAGTGGTGAAAATTGGTCAGGCAGGCTGTGATTCAGTTAATCTGAATGGTTGCAGTCTTGATCAGGTGTAACAGTTTAATTATCTTGGGAGCTGTGTAACAGATAATGGTGATGGTGCGGCATGAGATTAACAGACGAATAGGGATTGCTGCCGGGATTTTTAAGAATCTTTGGAGAGTGTGGAGAAATAGGCGTATACACCTAAAGACTAAAATTAGACTGTATAATAGTTTGGTTTTTTCTAGGGTTAGTTATGGTAGTGAAACTTGGACACTTTGTAAACGAGATAACAGAAAACTCGATGATTTTGATTACAGATGCTTACGCAGTATCTTGGGCATTAGGTGGTTTAACTTTGTAACTAATGATGAGGTTAGGCAAAGGAGTTTGCAACCTCCTTTAAGCAGCATATTGTGCAGAGAGAGACTCCGTTGGTTTGGCCATGTTGCCCGTATGAATAATTATAGATTGGCGAATAGGGTTATGAACAGTGTGCCTAAAGGCCTCAGAAAGAAGGGGAGACCTAGGATGCGGTGGGCAGACAATGTCAAACATGACCTTGTTAGAATTGGTATGCAGTGGCCAGATGCAGTAGATGTAGCTTAGGATAGACTTGCTTGGAGAACTAAATTGCACGGTCTGGTTGGACCTCCGTAGCCCATGGCTGCTTGAGGATGATGATGATGATGATGAAATTTTGTTCTCTCAACGGTTGGCTTATCATCGACATTATTATCTAATGTACTATATAGGGTGTCCCTGAATCCATGGCCCAAACATTAGGGGATGGTAGTACACACCGTAAGCCGTCCCGTGGTCGAGTGGTTAGCACGCTTGGTTACTGATCTACGGGATCTTGGTTCAAGCCCCGGGTAAGGGATGGATGTATGTATCGTTTTTCTGCTGAGGTGTTGCCATCCTCTCAGACCTTCTACTATGGCATATAAACTGGCAGGCTCTCTGTCAGATCTCTGTGGCAAGAAGCTGCTTGAGGGGGGTATTATATTATAGTATACACTGAACCCACCAATATTCGTCATGGAATATGCGGCCGCAAATGCAGTCCGGTGCCGGTAGGGGGTATAGACGAGGCGGCACGGCTTAAAAGCGCTGAATCGGCCAGACACCAGCATTCTCAGCGTCGACCGAACATGAGATGGAACAGTTTCTGAACGCAGAGAAAGCCGATATGTGGGGACACTTGAAGAGTGTCGTGTATGAGACACCCGTGCAGTCTGTGGAGGATCTGGTAGCCCGACTGTCCGTCGCAGCCGCCGATGTGCGCGACAAGCCCGGTGTTTACGAACAGGTACGCCGATCACTACTCCGCCGTTGTACCACCTGTATTAACGTTGGTGGGCGGACGTTTGAGCATTTTTTGTAATGATCTCCAATAAACGTCACTCTGGAAACCTCTGTGTTTGTCCTTCATTTCCGATTCCTCACTACGTTTGCGGCCGCATATTCTATGACGAATATTGTTGGTTTCGGTGTGTACTACCATCCCCTCATGTTTGGGCCATGATTTCAGGAACACCCTGTATAGAAGATTTTGATGATTGATTACTGATAAGGTATCACGCTAATTCTAACTGAAGCAGAAGTAGTGTAGCGCCAAAAATTTGCACCTATTGGTAATCAGGTAATTCAAATCCAAAATTTGACCTTCGGCCTGTCCTTCAAGGTCAAATAGAGGTCAAAGGATGCCCACGAGTGCTAGAAACGTGAAAATTAGTGTTCAGATTGCAGATGTCGAAAACGTTGCGAAATTTCGGATACGAGAGTCTTCTTAGGTCAAAGGTCAAATTTAGACCTACAACTGCTAGAGTTTTGAAAACTGATCGAGGTCACAGATCATCAGCATCAGAATAATATGACCACCTACCATAGTATATGTGTGGTAGGTAGTCATATTATTCTGATACGACTGTGTATATATACATCTAGTGTTAGAGGACTAAAAATTGATGCCTGTGGTATTTTGAGTCGTAGATCTCAGAAAATTTGTCAAATTTCGATATGCCGGTTGGGTTGGGTTGGGTTGTTTTACCTCTGAGCGGCACTTTTTTGCACACCATGGGCTAAATGGCCAGGTCACATGGACCCCGAAAGCTCAGAGAAGGTTGGGGGAGGGGACCCGCTGGAACAGCTGTTGGGAGACAGATGGTAGCCTCCCGTCAAGGCCATCCAGCGTGTTCTTTAACGTGCACAGGGTATGGCTCTCCCGCTCACGGGGCCACGGCTTAACGTCCCATCCGACGGACAAGCCCCAATAGGGATCAGGGTGACGGTCCAGAAATCAAGAGATGACGAAGGCACCGATTCATTTCTAGTAGCAGTAGTTAGAGAGATTAATGTAATAAAAAAGAATTGGAACATAACAGCAAAATATGTATTAACGCGTATTTTTCTTAAGTTTATCCCCTTAATGGTTTCAAAATAAAAAATTATAATCCTGCTATACTACATTTCAATATTTTTTAACAGCTTAATATTTAAGGTCAGTTAAATTGCTTTATTTTTTAATCTAACCAATTTACATCTAAATTTTAGGCTACTCTGCAGTGTAGGGTCCTCAGAGTCATGTTGTATCCATTGTTGTATAAATTAGTGATCTGGCAACCTTCGTGTCACGTTACACGAAGTTTGCCAGATCACTAATTTCTAAAAAAAAATCTTTGGCAGATATTTTTTTTTCTCAATTTTGTAGTCAGCCATAGTGTTCGGATACTTTTTTGAGCTACTGTACAATTTATTTGTTGTAAAATGTAGGTAGGAATGATAATGCCCTGATTCCGTATGTCCATGAATTATGATCACAACGAACTAAGCCTACAAGAAAGCGAAAGTTCGCAGGTCTAATATATATTTTGATAGCTATAGTTCTGATTTTCATTAAGTGTACATTCCCTTATTTGTTTTTATGACTTCCTCTCGTTGATCGAAAGCGTCCCCTTATCATGAGATGCAGGAAACATAAGGCAAGAGGCAGTCTTAATTTGTTTTTAACGAATGCACTGATGCAATGTGGAAATTTCAGTGGCATTGTCGGAGAATCCTGAAACCCAATGGGACTGCGATACCCAGTAGTTCCATTCGAGTTTAGTTTCCCCACATTTCCTTTCGTATGGCGTCACTGGGAATAAGGCGAGGCCCACGGAATAAGGTTATAATACAGCTTGGCTCGACTCCGTTAACCAGATTTTATCTCTACTTCCTGCCTAGGTACTTTTTGGTCAGAAGTTAACAGTTGATTAATAGTGACTTTATTCTCAAAATATCATGCTGAATTCAGTTTCAAATCCAGAAGCGGTGTCCTTTGCTTTAAGCCTAATTCTCCTTTGCTTCAGTCAAGCAGAAAGCGTGAAATCTTCTGCCGTAAGTATGGAGGTTCTAAACAACGATTCAAGCGGTAACAATACTCTGAATAGCAGACAGATTCGACGACAGCAGATAGTAGTACCAAAGAATGAAATCTCAGGTAAGTTGGGAATAAATCATGTCAAAAACACTACTGAAAAGGAACCGAAACGGTGTTCCGATTCATTTCGGTTTGATCTTACTCGCCCCCTTTATTTTATAGATCTGCATCTAAAACTTAGCCAGCTGGGTCAGCGTTGAGATTTATGTCCGCAAAATTCCCCGCCTTGCCCACGGTCAGTAGGGGACACTGATGGGCTTCGGAAGGCCGCCGTCCGTCAGATGGGACGCTATGCCGTGGCCCCATGTGCGGGAGAGCCATACCATGTGCACGTTAAAGAACACGCTGGATGGCCTTGACATGAGGCTACCATCTGTTTCCCAACAGCTGTCCCAATGGGTCCCCTCCCCCAACCTTCTCCGAGCCTTCGGGGTCCATTTGACCTGGCCATTTAGCCCATGGTGTGCAAAAACGTGCCGCTCAAAGGTAAAACAACCCAAACAACAACTCTTAATTTAATCTCCTTAATGGTTTCAAAACAAAAAATTATAATCTCGCTTTTCTGCTGAGGTCCTGCCATCCTCTTAGACCTTCTACTATGGCATATAAACTGACAGGCTCCTGTCAGGCCTCTATGACAAGCAGCTGCTTGAGGGGTATTTATTTTTATTTTTATACTACATTTCAATATTTTTTAATAGCTTAATATTTAAGGTCAGTTAAATTGTTTTATTTTTTAATCTAACCAATTTACATATACATTTTTGGCTACGCTGCTGTGTAGAATCCTCAGCCGCCATGTTGTATTTTTCCCAAGGAAAACCTGTAACATTGAGTTGCAATATGATATCCATCCTCATGTTCCAAAGTTTATGACTGATATATGTGTTTAGATGATGATGATTAGAGATGGGACGTTAAGCCGTAACCCCGTATGTGGGTTGGGTTGGGTTGTTTTACCTCTGAGCGGCACTTTTTTGCACACCATGGGCTAAATGGCCAGGTCACATGGACCCCGAAGGCTCAGAGAAGGTTGGGGGAGGGGACCCACTGGAACAGCTGTTGGGAGACAGATGGTAGCCTCCCTTCAGGGCCATCCAGCGTGTTCTTTAACGTGCACAGGGTGTGGCTCTTCCCACACGGGTCCACGGCTTAACGTCCTATCCGACGGACGGTGGCCTTTCCAAGCCCATCGGTGTCCACTACTGACCGTGGGCAGGGCGGGGAATTTTTGCGGAGATAGATCTCAACGCTGACCCAGCTGGGACTCGAACCTGGGAACTACAGATTACGAGCCTGGCGCGCTACCGACTGAGCCACCCCCGCCCCTCCCCGTATGTGGGAGAGTAATACCCTATGCACTTTAAATAACACGCTGGATGGCCTTGATGGGTGGCTACCATCTGTCTCCCAACAGCTGTTCCAGTGGGTCCCCTCCACCAACGTTCTCTGAACCTTCGGGGTCCTTGGGACCTTAGCCCATGGTGTGCAAAAAATTATTGGGACCTTAGCCCATGGTGTGCTTTGGGGTCCTTGAGTCCTTAGCCCATGGTGTGCAAAAAAAGGGCCGCTCAGAGGTAAAACAACCCAACTCAACTAAAACATAGACAAGTATTATTTTTCTAATCCCTGCTGTGTTAACCTACGAAATATTCAATATTTTATTTAATCTATTTAAGCAAGGAAATTCGTAAAACCCCCCTATAGGAGCTACTCTTCTAAACGATATGCTTTTAGAAATCATTTTATTGAAAGATCATTCTCTACTAGTAAGAAGATCAATAAATAAATGTTCTGGTATATTAAACGGTAGGATTTCTATAAAGTCATCAGATTATTCTCATTATAATTTCAGAGTCTTTCGATAGGAAAGTGATTTGTTACTATGACAGCAGTGCTCATAGCAGGAAAGGAAAGGGGAAATTCCTTCCAGAAGACATCAACGCAGAACTCTGCACCCACATCAATTACTGTTTTGCTGTGCTTAATGAAAACACTCACCTTATGGTGCCTCAAAATCCTGAAATTGATATTAAAAGGAATTTCTATTCGGTGAGTCATCACACAATAATAAATATTATATCTGAATATAGTAATCCATTCGATTATTATTAAAAAAAATGTTGTTGATAATTCAATGCTGCATTTTCGTGAAATATGTTGCTTAGTTTTGTAATATTTCAATGTTGTTGCAATAAATTCAATAGTTTAAAAATTGAATTCTAGAGCAAAAGAAATAAAAATTTGAAATAATATTAATGTATGTTATTATTCAGGGTGATTCAAAACTCTTGGGCCAAACTTTAAGGGGCTATAGAACACACCTAAACAAGTACTTTTCGTCATACAATGCATGGTCGGAACTCAAGCGGTGAAGGGCTAGGGGTTAGCAGTTACTGTGTCAGGAAATTAAGAAACACAAGAATGACAGAAGAGGTTTGAGCGCTCCCGGTACAGTCTTTGGGCTTCCCTCGCATTCCCGTCCGCAGCTCCGTACGTGAAATGCATGTCCGCCTTCTCTTGATTCGTGAAACAATCCATCCGTTCTGCAACCACGGTAGAAATGACGACGAGTGCGAAAACCAGCGCTTATTCCAGCGTTCACTGGAAAGCGCCCTCTAGCGCTTCACCGCTTGAGTTCCGACCATGCATTGTATGATGAAAAGTTCTTGTTTACGTGTGTTTTATCACCCCTTAAAGTTTGGCCCAAGAGTTTTGAATCACCCTGTATAACTGATTTGTCAATCTGTTCATTATCATTTTTTATAAACCCTAATTTATATGTGTTTATTGTTATATTTACACTTCTGGCTTTCGAGACTGAATTGTGCCAACGTTGAGATTGATCTCGGCTGACCCCCCCCCGCCCCTCAATGCTCTCGGTGAGAAAGGGGACGCTGCTGGGCTTAGAAGGGCTGCCTTCCATTGGATGACGCCTTGGGGCCAAGGCTCTGTGTGCGGGATAGCCATATCCTGTGCGCACGTTAAAGAACAAGACGGAAGGCTTTGATGCGAGGCTTTCATCTACCTCCTATCAGCTGTCCAGTGAAACAGAAATTTTCCTTTTCCCAGCCTCTTCTGTGAGTCTTACGGTCCTTGAAACCTGGCTATTTAGCCACTGGGTGCAAAAAAAGTGCCACTCGGAAGTGAAACAACTAACGCAACTCTTTCAATTGAATGGCACTTCGTAACCATACGAAAATATTAATACCTACCTATATTCACTAAGAGAACGGAAACAGGCAGTAAGTTGTACGCTTCTGGGGTGAACCAATCATTGCAGGCTTTATCAAGTCTTACAAATTGGTTAGTTGGAGTTTTATGGCGTATTTAGCAACTAAGGCTATAATGCTGCAAAACAAAATAAAAAAAATTGGGTGATTTGCTAAAATTTTAAAACAGTAAAAACCGACAGGTTAGCGCGCTTGGCTACTGATCTAAGAGACCTGGGTTCGAGCCCCGGGTAAGGCATGGCTGTTTGTGTCGTTTTTCTGCTGAGGGCCTGCTATCCTCTCAGACCTTCTATTATGGCATATAAACTGACAGACTCTCCTGTCAGACCTCTGCGGCAAGCAGCTGCTTGAGGGGGTATTTATTATTTTATATTAAAAAGTTAAAAGTTTGTAACAGTAAAACGTAAAATTTATTTTGCTGTTAAAATGGTGTCGCAAAATACGCACTTCAAGTCTCACACAAGTTACTTAGAATCATTTTAGAGAACTATCATTATATTAGCAATCATTTTAAATGTTCCATCAGACTTTACAAGTTATGTCGATCAAACATCATGAGTCAAAAATCGTTTTATAATCTACAAAGTTAGTAACTACAGGATTTTGAAACCAGAACCGTCCTGTGGCTAAACCTTATGGAGTAAACTTGGACCGCTGCAGAGATGTCCAACTTTCTTAAATTTTATGATAAAGTAATATTTGGCGTTATTTATTTATTTACTTGAACATAAAAGGTTAACTTATTTTTGTTCCAGTTTTTTAAAAAAAAAAGTTAGAAAATTAATTTGTTATTATAAAGTTAAAAATTTCATTTAACAATAGCCTCCAGAACAGTGTATACCCGAAAAATTTAATGGGAGGAGAAGAGGGACATGTTTGAGACGAATGGGATCTGTTGAGCGTCCAATTTATGAGCCTTCCCCCCTCAACCAACCCACCTCTTCCTTGGGTACATCATTGCTCTTGAGTGAATAGGAACGTTAACTTTGTTTCCCTCCTCTGATTTGGGGGGCAGAGGTGGCTCAGTCGGTACCGCGCCAGGCTGGTAATCTATAGTTCCCATGTTCGAATCCCAGCTGGGTCAGCGTTGAGATTTATCTCCTCAAAATTCCCCGTCCTGCCCACGGTCAGTAGGGGCACAGATGGGCTTGGAAAGGTCACCGTCCGTCGGATGCGATGTTAAGCAATGGCGGGAGAGCCATACCCTGTGCACGTTAAAGAACACGCTGGATGGCCTTGAAGGGAGGCTACCATCTGTCTTCCAACAGCTGTTGCAGTGGGTCCCCTCCCCCAACATTCTCTGAATCTTCGGGTCCATGTGACCTGGCCATTTAGCCCATGGTGTGCAAAAAAGTGCCGCTCAGAGGTAAAACAATCCAATTCAATCCAAGCTTCTCTGATTATAACTCTAGATCCTATTGTAAAAATTGAAAAGTGTTTTAGAATGTCATTATAAAATATATATATCATAATTTGAAGAGAAACATTGCTTCCGTTTACTCTTCTTTAGGAAGATGGTTTAAAGACAATTCTTTCCCTTCCAGAGAGTTACTTCTCTGAAAAAGAAGAATCCTACGTTGAAAGTGATGCTCACTCTTGGAGAAAGAGCTGACAGTGAAAATGATTCGAAATATTCAGACCTCATTGCTTCCACTCAGCTGAGAAAATTGTTCGTCCAAGAAACAGTTTCTTTCTTAAAAGAATACGACTTTGATGGACTGGATTTAGATTGGGAATATATTGGTGCATATCACTATGATGGGGGTGTGGTTAATGAAAACGAAAATTTTATTCTCCTCGTGAAGGTAGGACATTGTGATTATGGGTTTAATATTATTGGTACATTGTCGTTATGAATTTAATTTAATTAAATCGTTTTGATGTCTGTATTTAGGGAAGTGACGTCGCAATAACTTAAATAGAGATTGTAATATAGCTTATAAGATAAAAGGAAATTGTTAAATAAAAGTTTCAAGATAGATGAATGTTTATATTTATGAAGGAACGAACTAGCCAACTGCCGAAATGGACTGAAGGAAAGTCTGAATGCGTTAGACGAAGAAGGGTTCTCAACGTGGGGTATGCGGTAAAAAATTTTTGGGGTACGCCTTAAGAACTCAAAAGTTGCCAGATCTAGTAACAAAGTAAAAATAACCATTTTTATACTATAACTATAGTTTTATCTATCTATACAAGGGGTAAGCCACTACACACACATTTCCAGGGGATACGTGAAGCATAAAAGATTGAAAACCACTGCGTTAGACAAATATTAAAGATGTTCTGATAGTCAACATTCAAAGACTGATTATCTCTCATAATCGAAGTCTTTAAGTTGTAGAATAGTGTAAGTCCCACAACAATAGATGTTAGAGATATGATCTCCTAGTAATTGGTTTGAGCAGTTTACAGTTATTAACATTTGAAAACTTTCTCCAATAACAAATTTGACCTCATATCAAAGTGGTCTGCAAACTCTCCAATTTTCTGTGACGTCATCTCCGTTGTTGCTAACAGTTTTGTTTGAAGACGACGAAACGTTTCCAAATGTTATTAACGATAATCAGTTCAAACCATTTTCTAAATGGCCGTACCGTAAATGTTGGAAGTGGCAAAAAGACGAGAAAGTGCTAGTTCCTATCTGTTTCTGGAAAACACAGCACTGGTATCTTGTCACCGATCGGTACGAAAACCAAGAGCTTGAACAACAATTTTGGTGAGAACAACACACAGTCTTGCCAAGCGATATACACAAATAATGCTCTAGAAAAATCGTGTGTGGGTGTAATATCAAACGAATTTGAAACCTCAGATTTTGAAGGACAATGAAAAGTTGACACTAGCAGAAAAGAAGATTTCAGCATCTGAGCAACTGAGAGAGATGTAGCTAAACTCGGTGAGATCTTTTCATGAGAACTTTGATGTCATGCTCAATCTGGTAAAGTTGATTATATATTTTGGAATGCAGCTGATATCATGAGAGCGTAGTGTTCTCAAATTAAAGTGATATATAAGTTTTAAATAGTGCCTTGCAGTAGTGTGGGGCGGGGGTGGCTCAGTCGCTAGCGCGCCAGGCTCGTAATCTGTAGTTCCCAGGTTCGAGTCCCAGCTGGGTCAGCGTTGAGATTTATCTCCGCAAAATTCCCCGCCGTTAAGTCGTGGTCCCGTGTGCGGGAGAGCCATACCCTGTGCACGTTAAAGAACACGCTGGATGGCCTTGACGGGAGACTACCATCTGTCTCCCAACAGCTGTTCCAGTGGGTCCTCTCCCCCAACCTTCTCTGAGCCTTCGGGGTCCATGTGACCTGGCCATTTAGCTCATGTTGTGCAAAAAAGTGGCGCTAAGAGGTAAAACAACCTAAAGCCTTGCAGTAGTGCTGATCTTTCGGCACCCGTTTTCACCGTCCTTCCATTTAGAGTAGCAAATGATGCATATTTCGTGTACAATATTTTCAGTATCATCTCTATGTTAAATTGAGTGTAGGTTGAAAAAATATTCGGATCTTCGGTGTTCGAATTTTCAATAAACTATTGCATTTAGAATCAGTGTCTTTAAACTGATGTTTGACTTTGATTACGTTTGTTTTAATCAGTAATTTTTTGATTTCTGTAAACATTTCATTGTCGTCTTTAACCTAGAGAAACCATTTATTATAACCTGAAAACATTCTTCTCACTATTTCGCATTTTTGTTCGTTTCTTCTCTTTTGAAATTTAATATCAACTTCTTTTTTTTTGTAAACTCATTCTGGCGATGAATGTTATTTTTTTTTGTCTTGTCTAAACTTAAACAGGAACTCCGAGAAGCTTTTGACAAAGCCGAGCCTCCTCTCTTATTGACTGCTTTAATAAGTCCAATGGAATACTTTGTGTTTATGTCTCACAATATCCCAGATTTAGAAAAGTAAGTAGTAGTTTCTTTATTTCACTATTTATGATCCAGAAATTAGAAATTTTTCTTCTCGTCTAATTAGACAACGTATTCATATAAGGTATCAACAACTCTAATATTTCCCTAATTTTGAGAACAACATACTGGCCTAAAAGTTTGGTCTACTCTACATCACAATGTGCAAACGATGTCGTGTAGAAGAAATATGTGGTTCGGAGATAATAAAAGTAGTCATTGGACCACCTTGCGACATCGAGACTAGTAAAGGCTATTTCAAGGTCATGCGAATGCGAGTTTATTAAAGAATTAAGATAGACAAAGAAATTAAATTACAAAATTAATTTTATTCACCGAAAAGCATTTCGAAATGCGATGTAGTTGTGTTGATCTGTTCGCCATCACCAAACACAATATCTAGCTACGAGAAAACATTTTACCATGTTTTTGTCCTATATATTAGGGGTTCTCAACTTGGGGAACACGGAAAATATTTTTGGGGTAGGCCTTAAGAGCTCAAAGTCGCTAGATCTAGTAACAAAGTAAAAATAACCATTGTTAAACTATAACTATAGTTTTATCTATCTATACAAGAGGTACGCCAGTTATATACACATTTCCAGGGTGTACGTGAAGCATAAAAGGTTGAGAACCACTGATATATATGTTTTATTTTATTCCCATTGTTATACTATAACTATAGTTTTATCTATCTATACAAGGGGTACGCGAGTTACATACACATTTCCAGGGGATACGTGAAGCATAAAAGGTTGAGAACCACTGATATATATGTTTTATTTTATTCCCATTGTTAAACTATAACTATAGTTTTATCTATCTATACAAGGGGTACGCGAGTTACATACACCTTTCCAGGGGGTACGTGAAGCATAAAAGGTTGAGAATCACTGATATATATGTTTTATTTTATTCCCATTGTTATACTATAACTATAGTTTTATCTATCTATACAAGAGGTACGCCAGTTATATACACATTTCCAGGGGGTACGTGAAGCATAAAAGGTTGAGAACCACTGATATATATGTTTTATTTTATTCCCATTGTTATACTATAGCTATAGTTTAATCTATCTATACAAGGGGTACGCCAGTTACATACACATTTCCAGGGGGTACGTGAAGCATAAAAGGTTGAGAACCACTGATATATATGTTTTATTTTATTCCCATTGTTATACTATAACTATAGTTTTATCTACCTATACAAGGGGTACGCCAGTTACATACACATTTCCAGGGGTACGCCAGTTACATACACATTTCCAGGGGTACGCCAGTTACATACACATTTCCAGGGGGTATATGAAGTATAAAAGGTTGAGAACCACTGCTATGTATGATAAAATCTGTACAAAGATCTCTTCTTGAATAAATACATAATATAATGAATAAATAGATCCCACTCAGAGCAAAAACTATATTTTCGACTAATTATTTCATGTTTTTTGTTCACAGGGCATTTTCCTGTAATACTTTATTACTGAAATATATTATGTTAATCACCATGTCACTGAGCAGTGTCCTGTGACAGAATGCGGAATCCCTCTAGCCATCGAAATGAACTACATAAAAAAAATGCATCGGTGAAAAGGCCTATGAAGGAGAAGTATCAGGCGCCTACAAGGGCCTTAATGCTTGTAATGACGGTATTCTACAGAAATGAGCATTTGTGAGGGTCTTGCAGTTCACCCATACTTTTCAATGATAGCTGTTATTAGTGATCGTAAATCCTTTCCTCAGATCCAGCAATGTACGTGATGAAATGTGCATACTCTTTATAGTTTAGATATTTCACACTTTCCGATCGTGAAAAGACGCATGCAGGGCAGAATCTAAAGGGTGGTGGAGGGCATATCCCCTTCTTTTACAGAATCTAAAGGGTAGTGGAGGGCATATCCCCTTCTTTTACAGAATTTTAATAATTGTACCAGAGTGAATAATTATAGCAAGCAAATATGCATGTTTTGCAAGATTTTTTTTTTTTATAAAATGTTACAGAAAGTATGACAAAAAATATATATGACACTATTTGGCAAGAATATTTTCTGGCAACAAAAGCAGAGTTTCGGGGGGAGGGGAGTTCTGGTTAAATTTATTTTACTCTTGACCCCCATCCCCCCATAAATGTTTTTACATCTGAGCCTGGGATGTATGTTATACTATGATTTATTGTTACATGCTGAATGCTAAGAAATCACAGGTAGTATTAATAATAATAATAAATGTTCTCTAAAGAAGTTCTTTGTCACAGAGGTCTGACAGGGGCATTTCAGTTTATACCCCACAGTAGAACGTCTGTGAGGAAGGCGAAACCTCAGCAGAAAAGCAACACAAACAACCATGCCTTACCTGGAAATCGAATCCAGATCACTTTGATCAACAGCCAAACAAGTAGTGCCGTACCCAAAAAATTCCAGTTGGTTGTCATGTTTGATTCTAATGGTGAAGTTGACATGCTTGGATGTCTGATTTTCGCAGACTGTCTTAGAACATATATATTACTGTATTGAAACCTCAATGAGGAGGTTCATAACTCCACCCTCACTGATCATCATCATCATCATCATCATCATCATCATCATCATCATCATCATCATCATCATCATCATCATCATCATCATCATCATCAAGCAGCTATTGGCTACGGAGATCCAACAGACCGTGCAATTTAGTTCTCCAAGCATGTCTGTCCTGAGCTACATCTGCTGCATCTGGCCACTGCCCACCAATTCTAACAAGGTCCTGTTTGATATTGTCTGTACCTACCACATCCTAGGTCTCCCCCTCTTTCTGAGGCCTTTATGCACACTCTTTATAACTCTATTCGCCAATCTATAATTATCCATATGGGTAACATGGTCAAACCAACGGAGTCTCTATCTGCACAATATGCTGCATAAAAGAGGTTACCGACTCCTTTCCCTAACCTCATCATTAGTTACAAAGTTAAACCACCTAATGCCCAAGATACTGCGTAAGCATCTAGAATCAAAAGCATTTAGTTTCCTGTTATCTTGTTTACAAAGTGTCCAAGTTTCACTACCATAACTAACCCTAGAAAGAACCAAACTATTATAGAGTCTACTTTTAGTCTTTAGGTGTATACGCCTATTTCTCCACACCCTCTATAAATTCTTAAAAGTCCCAGCAGCAATCCCAATTCGTCTGTTATTCTCATGCCGCACATCACCATTATCTGTTACATAGTTCCCAAGATAATTAAACTGTGACACCTGCTCAAGACTGCAATCATTCAGATTAACTGAATCACAGACTGCCTGACCAATTTTCGTCACTTTAGTTTTCTCTCTGTTTATAACCAAACCTACTCTACTACCAGTCTCATGAACAGCCCTAATGAAAGAGTTCATCTCATCAACATCATTGCCAAAGGGCTAAATCATCAGCATAATTATCAGCGTAATCAAAATCAGAGTAAATCGTCAGCATAATCAAAATCAGAAATTTCCGTATCTCCAGCCCAATTAAGGCCAAAATCATTTCCTTGAAGTGAATTTCGCATAACATAATCAACAGCCAAACTAAAGAGAAAAGGAGACAAAATGCACGCTTGTCGAACACCAGAAGTAATGCTAAACCAATTGCTACAAGCCTTACCAACTCTCACACACGACTCAGTGTTATTATAGAGAGCCTTCATTATGTTAACTAACTTGTCAGGTATACCATATGATCTCACAATCGACCACAAATTATGACGATCAACAGAGTCGAAAGCCTTTTTGAAATCAACAAAGCTAGCAACCAAAGGTTTCTGAAACTCTAAACATTTCTCAAGAATCTGCCTAAGTGAAAATATCTGATCCACACATCCCCTACCACTTCTGAATCCACATTGCTCATCACGCAATTGACTGTCAACCAGATTCTTAATTCTATTAAGCACAATCATGGAAAGAACTTAACCTGGAACAGAGAGTAGGCTGATACCCCTATAGTTATCGCAAGAAGTGCCATCAACTTTTTTGAAAATAGGGATAATAATGCATTTCATATATTATTATAATGCATTTTATAATTTTGCAGAGATAAATCTCAACGCTGACCACATTGTTTAGGACATCACTGAAATGCTCAGCCCACCAAGCCATGACAGAATCCTCACCTTCAATAACCTTAACTTGTTTATCCTTCAATCCCTGTATACCTGTCCGTTTTCTACCACACAAAACATTAATTATCTGCTACAGTTCCCTGCTGTTGTGCTGCCTAACTGCTTCCTCAGCTTTGTCAGCCAAGCCATCAAGCCAAAGATTCTTATCAGCACCTAACTGATTCTTTACACGTTTATTAAACTCTCTGTAATGCTTTCTATTAGAACTAGTAGGGTATTGATTAAAGACATTACTGCAGTTCTTTCTTTCTGAAATAAGGTCAAGTGCCTGATCACTCAAAAAATTCTGTCTCCTCTGCTCCTTTTTCCCTAAAAGGGTACTGTTAGTTTCCAAAAAAGCCTGTTTAAAATGGTCCCATTCTTCCTCAACTTCAGTAGTAAGCAAACCATGACTGTCATAATGACTAAGCAACCTATCATTGCTATAACTTTTGGCTATAACTGGGTCTTTCAGAGCTTCAGAATTAAAGGTAAATTATTTAACCCTAGCAGAACACTTTTTAAGTTTAAGTTGCAAGACACTTTTAACAAGGTTATGGTCAGATCCAATTTCAGCTCCCCTATATGCCCTGGTATTCCTAACAGAACTAGTCCATTTGCTTTTTAATCAATCATATTCTTATGTAGCCCATGAGGTGAAACCCATTTGTACTTATGTATGTCGCGGTGTTTGTAATATGTGTTAGTTATTCTGAAACCATTGAGTTTACTTACCTGTAGGAGACGTTGCCCATTGCCATTGCAGCTACCAATACCAAAAGGACCTATCACTCCTCCCCAAAGGTGTGGGAGGGCAAAATGCCAAAGTTGGTACCCCAGAGTACAGTACTTGTCTTCAATGCCAAAGTTGGTACCCCAGAGTCAGTACCAACTTTGGCATTGAAGTCACCAATAACAAGGGTAATATCTCCTTTCTTGACAGAATTCAAAATATCCTGAAGTTGTCCATAAAACCTGTTCGGCATTGGGTTGTGGGTTGTTTTACCTCTGAGCGGCACTTTTTTGCACACCATGGGCTATATGGCCAGGTCACATGGACCCCGAAGGCTCAGAGAAGGTTGGGGGAGGGGACCCACTGGAGCAGCTGTTGGGAGACAGATGGTAGCCTCCCGTCAAGGCCATCCAGCGTGTTCTTTAACGTGCACAGGGTATGGCTCTCCCGCACACGGGACCACGGCTTAACGTCCCATCCGACGGACGGCGGCCTT
Organism: Ryuthela nishihirai; assembly: GCA_038380435.1. Taxonomy (NCBI): domain Eukaryota; kingdom Metazoa; phylum Arthropoda; class Arachnida; order Araneae; family Heptathelidae; genus Ryuthela; species Ryuthela nishihirai. The sequence goes on along the minus strand of JAWZYU010000028.1, from coordinate 28,164,125 downwards.
TCCAAGCCCATCGGTGTCCCCTACTGACCATGGGCAGGGCGGGGAATTTTGCAGAGATAAATCTCAACACTGACCCAGCTGGTACTCGAACCTGGGAACTACAGATTACGAGCCTGGCGCGCTACCGACTGAGCCACCCCCGCCCCTGTTTGGCATCCTCAGTGGGGGCATAACAGCAGATAACCTCCAAGTCTTTAACGCTTGTCTGAAATTTTGCTGTAAGAATCCTTTCATTAATGCACTCATATCCTAGAAGAGCATCACTAGCGTGTCTGCTGAGAAGCAGACCCACGCCTTGGTGATGCTTATTGTCGTCCCTTCCTGAAAAGAGGAATTTAAGATTATTTTTAACAATCTGACCTTTATTTGTCCATCTGGTCTCTTGCAGGCCGAGAATATCTAAATTATAACGGTGGAATTCTTGTGTGAGGACATCAAGAGAAAAAGCTCTGTGCAGAGTCCTCACATTCCAACTATATATGGAGAGAAAATGGGTAGTGGGATGTTTAAAGAAACTATATTTATTGAGAGAGGGAATGCCAACAATATCAAAAAGCCCCCTAATCGCTGACATGGGGCAATGACCCGTTCCCCAACCACTAAAGGCTGGAGCCATCTACACTGGAAGACTTCCTCCAATGTAGAATTTGACGATGCCAGTAAAAGCAAAGAGTTCAGGTGCCTGCGATGACCTCTGCTCAGGATTAAAGTGAATCTATTGGGGCTGTCAACCCACAAACAAACAGAAAACACAGCGGAAGATTTTCCCTCCACAGAAGCCGAGCAGTGCAGCAAAATAAGGATCCATAATCAAGCTCAGAGCCATAATTCCGTTCAGGTTCGTATATATGGTCAGCACCAGGTCCCTGTGTGGTTGACCACTCCTTAGCAGGGTAGAAAAAAAGTAGCTAGAGTTGTCCAGATCAGTAGGCCAAACTAAATCTGGCAGCTCTCCGCTTCCGTTCTCTTCCACAAGGGAGTATCTCTTTTGAAAGGTACTAACGGTCTGTACCACGAGAAGGCGAGGTCGGACATTAGATGCAAAGCATTCCCGGTTCTATGCATCATCAGAGGGGATTGGCACATAGCTCTCCTTCCAGTGACTCCATTCCGCATTGTCTTAAAGCATTATATTTGTTATTTCAATATGTAATAAATATATATTACTTTTCAGATACCTTGATTTTTTTAATGTAAGGGCATATTACTTTCATGGACCTTGGCTTACTACAACTGGACATCACTCGGCATTGTTTACAGAACGTTTTTCAGCAGGAAGAAATGTTGTAAGTTACGTTTTCCATCTTATTATTCATTACAAAAAATCAAGCAGTTAATAACCTATATCAAAATTCCCCGCCCTGCCGACGGTCAGTAGGGGACACCGATGGGCTTGGAAAGGCCGCCGTCCATCGGATGGGACGGTAAGCCGTGGCCCCATGTGTGGGAGAGCCATACCTTGTGAACGTTAAAGAACACGCTGGATGGCCTTGACGGGAGGCTACCATCTGTCTCCCAACAGCTGTTCCAGTGTGTCCCCTCCCCCAACCTTCTCTGAGTCTTCGGGTCCATATGACCTGGCCATATAGCCCATGGTGTGCAAAAAAGTGCCGCTCAGAGGTAAAACAACCCAACCCAACCTATATCAAAATCCTTAGTGAAGAAAGAATATATATTTGTATTGCCATTTAGCTTCCGTTTTTTTTTTCCAGATCAATTTGATCCATAGTTTACATTGTTTCCTGTGATTAAGTTACAGGTTTCGGGAATATTAAACTCCCATACTGACCTGGATGGTCACGAATTGACAGAGATAACGGAGAACATTCTCCCGTAATGACATGAACGTTCACGAATCGATAGAGATAGGGAGAATATCTCCCATAATGACATTAACGCTCATGAATTGATAGAGATAAAAAGAATATTTTCTTATAGTGACATGAACAGTCACGAATTGATAGAGATAACGGAGAATATTCTCTCATACTGTCACGAACGGTCACGAATTGATAGACATAACGGAGAATATTCTCTTATACTCTCATGTACGGTAACGAATTGATAGAGAAAGGGAGAATATCTCCCACAATGACATGAACGGTTACGAATTGATAGAGATAAAAAGAATATTCTTCCATGCTGACATGAACGGTCACGAATTGATAGAGATAATGGAGAATATTCTCCCTACTGACATGAACAGTCACGAATTAATAGAAATAACGGAGAATATTCTCTCATACGGTCTGTAAATGGTTGCTAGGCATAAACTGGAAGGAGAGCCGTGAACCAATTCCTAGTGATGATGCACAGAACCGGCCAGGTCTATCACCTAATGTCCGACCCCGCCTTCTCGTGGTGCAGGCCGTTAGTACCTTTCAAAAGAGATATTCTCTTTTGGAATGGAACGGAAGTGGAGGGCTGCCATTTCAGTATGGCCTACTGATCTTGTCATTTATGGCCAATTTTTTCTTTTTTTCTACCCTTCTGAGGAATGGTCAATGGTGCTGAGCATTTATACCTACTAGACTGGACTTGTTTATGGATTTAAGCTTGATTATGGATCCTGGACTTGCTGCACTGGTGGGCCTCTGTTGATGGAGAATCTGCCGCTGTGTTTTCTGTTTGCTTCTGGGTTGCCAGCCCTAAGTGAACAGAGGCATGGGATACCTTATATCAGCTGGTGGATAATCCTAATCAGAGGCCATCGCAGGTACCTGAACCTTACTTAGCTAGTTGGCCATCGTCAAGCCTAAACTGGAGTAATGCGTCTCAGGCTAAACTGGAGTAATGTGGCTCTTGAAAAAGTCCACTTGAAAAGGCGGTGCCTGAAGTTCCTACCAGCATCGGTGACTTCAGCCTTTAGCGGAGGAGGAACGGGTCTTTGCCCCATGTCTGCGATCAGGGGGCTGTTTGATATTGTTGGCCCTACCTATCTCTATAAACCTGGTTTCTTTAAAAATCCTACTAATCATTTTCTCTCTGCAGGAATGTGGAACTTGAGGACATTATATAGAGATTATTTTCTTGATATCCTCACGCAGGAATTTCAGCGCTATAACCTAGATATTCTAGGCTTGCAAGAGACCAGATGGACAGGTAAAGGTGAGATACTTAAAAATAACTTTAAATTTATCTTTACAGGGAGGGATGATAGAAAGCATCACCAAGGCGTGGATCTGCTGCTCAGCAGACATGCTAGTTATACTCATCTAGGATATGAGTGCATTAATAGAAGCATAATTTCAGACAAACGTTAAAGACTTGAATGTTATCTACTGTTATGCCCTCACTGAGGATGCCGATGAGGATGAGAAGGATAGATTTTACGGACAACTTCAGGATATTTTGAATTTTGTCAAGAAAGGAGATATTACCCTTGTTCTAGGTGACCTCAATGCCAAAGTTGGTACTGACTTTGACCTTTGGGGAGGGGTGATAGGCTCTTTTGGTATTGGTAGCTACAATGGCAATGGGCAACGTCTCCTACAGGTAAGTAAACTCAATGGTTTCAGAATAACTAACACTTATTACAAACACTGCGACATACATAAGTACAGATGGGTTTCACCTGATGGGCTGCCTAAGAATAAGATTGATTAAAAAGCAAATGGGCTAGTTCTGTTCTCCCACACTGATATGAACGGTCACGAATTGATAGAGATAAGGAGAATATTTTCCCATACTGACGTGAGCAGTCACGAATTGATAGAGATAACGGAGAATATTCTCCCACACTGACATGAACGGCCACGAATTGATAGAGATAGGGAGAATATCTCCCATAGTGACATTAACGGTCACGAATTGATAGAAATAAAAAGAATATCAATTCGTGACCGTTCATGTTATTATAAGAAAATAGAGATAACGGAGAATATTCTCTCATACTGACGTGAGCAGTCACGAATTGATAGAGATAACGGAGAATATTCTCTCATACTGACGTGAGCAGTCACGAATTAATAGAGATAACGGAGAATATTCTCTCTTACTGACGTGAGCAGTCACGAATTAATAGAGATAACGGAGAATATTCTCTCATACTGACGTGAGCAGTCACGAATTAATAGAGATAACGGAGAATATTCTCTCATACTGACGTGAGCAGTCACGAATTGATAGAGATAACGGAGAATATTCTCTCATACTGACGTGAGCAGTCACGAATTAATAGAGATAACGGAGAATATTCTCTCTTACTGACGTGAGCAGTCACGAATTAATAGAGATAACGGAGAATATTCTCTCATACTGACGTGAGCAGTCACGAATTAATAGAGATAACGGAGAATATTCTCTCATACTGACGTGAGCAGTCACGAATTAATAGAGATAACGGAGAATATTCTCTCATACTGACGTGAGCAGTCACGAATTAATAGAGATAACGGAGAATATTCTCTCATACTGACGTGAGCAGTCACGAATTAAGAGATAACGGAGAATATTCTCTCATACTGACGTGAGCAGTCACGAATTAATAGAGATAACGGAGAATATTCTCTCATACTGACGTGAGCAGTCACGAATTGATAGAGATAACGGAGAATATTCTCTCATACTGACGTGAGCAGTCACGAATTAATAATATTTTAAAGAATCAACAAAATATATTGATTATAAAACGAAAATTTACAGTTTTAATGATGAATTGCCAAAATCCATTTAATTTATGCACCAATAAATGTTTGGTTAAAGAAAATTGAAAGATATGAGCCAGATTTAATATATTGATTATTTTGCATTTAAGGTTCTTTGCTCATTACGCGCAATGAGTAGTTAAAAGTGCTACTCATAGGTAAAAGAATCTTATATGTGGTAGTATTTATGAGCAATTACAAATCTTTAGTGTATAATTTCATTAGTGTACAGTCAGTTACACCTATTTTCCACTTCCAGGATTATCATATGAAAGCCTTACTTGATAATGGAGCTTCAAAGAAAAAACTTATGTTGGGTGTTCCATTCATTAGTCCTTCATTCACTCTTCGAGATCCTAAAAGGAACGGACTCTCAGCACCTGTCCTAGGGGGTGGCAAACCTGGACCCTACACTGAAAAAAAAGGAATCCTTTCTTATTTAGAGGTAAGGGATTTAATTAATAAAGTAAAATATTAAGAGAAATAATCTTGGCTTAAAGTGTGTTATTAAAATGGCTTACATCTTAGAATATTCTCTCATATTGACATGAACAGCTATGTTTTAAATATTCCTATCCTTTTTTAACATTGAGATCGATGAAGAGAATTTTTTGCTAGTATGCATTTTGGGGCATAAACATTTGTTAGTTATTTACTTGATGCTGTTTATTATAATTGCCAACGAATGAAAAAATTCTGCTTTGAATTTCATAATTCCGAAATGATAAATTATTGAGAAATTTTTATTTAGTTAAAGGAATTGCATCTCCTTCATAAGATCGGTTTCTTTATCAAGAGTTCCCTCGCGACGGGAAGGAAACAACTGATACTGATCTATATTGCAAATTTTCCAAGATTAGCCAAAAGAGAGTTTCTGCGATTTAACTCCACTGAGGCCGAAAAGTTAGTGTTCTGCGCTAATAGATGGTGTCGGACTACAGCGATAAAAAAAATTAATCGACAAAAAGAAAAAAAAAAACGGGAGGAAAATGTACAAGAAAATAGGAAACTAGCGTGACAAAAAAAATATCTACTTTAATATCTACTTTAATCATCTTCCTCCTTAAAATTTCAAGAAGAAACACGTGGGGGGGGGGGGGGACTCGCTAAGGCGGCACTGCCAATAACCTAATTCGAAAGGTTGGGTTGTTTTACCTCTGAGCGGCCCTTTTTTGCACACAATGGGCTTAATGGCCTGGTCACAATGACCCCGAAGGCTCGGAGAATGTTGGGGGAAGGGATCTACTGGAACAGCTGTTGGGAGACAGATGGTAGCAACCCGTCAAGGCCATCCATCGTGTTCTTTAACGTGCACAGGGTATGGCTCTCCCGCACACGGGGCCACGGCTTAACATTCCATCCGACGGAGGCATCCTTTCCAAGCCCATCGGTGTCACCTGTTGACCGTGGGCAGGGCGGTGAGCTTTGCGGAGATAAATCTCAATGCTGACCCAGCTGGAACTCGAACCTGGGAACTGCAGATTACGAGCCTGGCACGCTACCAACTAAGCCGCCCCCGCCCCAATTTGAAAGGTAATATTAACGCTTGGTCAGCAACTCCCTAATAATGTAGAACAGAAAAAAATTACACTTTCAAATAGGAATTTATGGCGAGTAAAACTTGCATTTGAAACATTTAATTTTCTATTTTTGTTTAGCTTTCTAGATAGGCATTCACAGTGAGATATTTAAATCAATTCAACTAATTTGAAATCGTCGTTGATACGATATACAGCAATTTTATCTCCTAAATCTAAATTAGTCTGAGAAAATTTCTATTTATAATTGAAGTTTAAGTTGTGATTTAGTCAACTTCGTTTTTCTTGTGTTCCAGATTTGTGAGTTCATCAAGAGCGACAACTGGATTGTTGTAAGGGATTCCGGAGTTTGTCCGTATGCCTATAAAGGTGATCAGTGGGTCGGCTTTGATGATTCCGAGTGTGCTCGAGAAAAATCTTACTATGCAATGATTCAGGGCTACGGTGGTGTAATGGTATTTGATATCACCATGGATGATTTTAAGGGTGTTTGCAGCAAACAAATATATCCTCTGCTGAGGACTGTAAATTCTCAGTTAGGATTCAAGGAAGGAAAAGCCTATCCAATGACGACTTTTACCAAAGGCACTGGTAAGTATGTAGTCTTATTAAATAATCATTGTCCTTTTAGACCCATCGGACTGCACATTCCAGAATATCTTACAGATGTTCTGGGGAATCGGATTCCGGGAATTGAGTGGCCATTTGAAAAGGGTTGGGTTGTTTTACCTCTGAACGGCACTTTTTTGCACACCATGGGCTACATGGTCAGGTCACATGGACCCCGAGGGCTCAGAGAAGGTTGGGGGAGGGGACCCACTGGAACAGTTGTTGGGAGACAGATAGTATCCACCAATCGAGGCCATCCAGCGTGTTCTTTAACGTGCACAGGGTATGGCTCTCCCGCACACGGGGCCAAAGCTTAACATTCCATCCGACGGACGGCAGCCTTTCCATGCCCATCGATGTCCTCTACTGACCGTGGGCAGGGCGGGGAATTTTGCGGAGATAAATCTCAACGCTGACCCAGCTGGGACTCGAACCTGGGAACTACAGACTACGAGCCTGACGCGCTACAGACTGAGCCATCCCCGCCCCCATTTGAAAAGGATAAAGTCGTTTGAATGTCCTGTATGGACTTCAAAAGCTCGCCCGCGGATTTGAAGTCATGTGCACACGAGACATTAACCTCTGTATATTAAGGAATATAGTGGATGCGACAGGAGGCTTTCAAATATTTTCTAGCAGCTGTTCAGTAGATCCCCTTTCCCAACCCTGATCTGAGTGTTTGGGGTCCTTGTGAGCTGGCTGTTTAGCTCATTACATGCAAACAACTTGAATGTTTTACGAGAAATTCCTCTACAATAAGAGCCCAGTGATATATGGTTTATTGTCTTACTGAAAGATATCCCCATTGGGAAACAGCGTTAACATTCAAGGTTATATTTTGTCTGCAGTGATGTTTCATATAGTTCACACCCTTCACTAGTTGCCGAACCTGTATCAGAGAACCCAACGCATCTGAATATCCCCAGACTATGATACAATAGCCATCGGCATGCGTTACTCTATGTTCAATGCACGTGGGATCCATTGCCTCGTGCTCTTTTCGCTTAGACCTGCATGGAGCAAGAGTAAACGTGAGTCATTGGATCAGACCTTTTTCCTAATCGTCCATGCTTAATATTCTCGGCACCGTACAAGCCACAATTTTCAGTGAGGTTAGGGTCGGATCTCGTTATGGGCGTCTCCTCTAGTATTCCAAAGGATGGAGAGTTCGACCACATTTCATTATTGGAAATCTGTTGCGATTGTCCAGCATTGCATTTGCATGTAAGAGATTCAAGTATATCTGCAGTTCAAATATATATTACCTGCCTGTATATCTGCAGTTCAAGTATATATTGCCTGCCTGGCCGAGTGGTTAGCGCGCTTGACTACTGATCTAAGGGACCTGGGTTCGAGCCCCGGATAAGGCATGGATGTATGTGTCGTTTTTCTGCTGAGGTCCTCACCTCAGCAGAAAAAGACCCTCTACAATGGCATATAAACTGATAGGCTCCTGTCAGACCTCTGTTGCAAGCAGCTGCTTGAGAGGGTATTTATTTTATTTATTTTATTGTATATCTGCAGTTCAAGTATATATATATATTGCCTGCCTGTATATCTGCAATTCAAGTATATTATATTGTCTGCCTGTATATCTGCAGTTCAAGTATATATTGCCTGCCTGTATAACTACAATTGAAGTATACTATATTGTCTGCCTGTATATTGAGCTGGGTCAGCGTTGAGATTTATCTCCGCAAAATTCCCCGCCCTGTCCACGGTCAGCAGGGGACACCGATGGGCTTGGAAAGGCCGCCGTCCGTCGGATGGGACGTTAAGCCGTGGCCCCGTGTGCGGGAGAGCCATACCCTGTGCACGTTAAAGAACACGCTGGATGGCCTTGACGGGAAGCTACCATCTGTCTCCCAACAGCTGTTCCAGTGGGTCCCCTCCCCCAACCTTCTCCGAGCCTTCGGGGTCCTTGTGACCTGGCCATTTAGCCCATGGTGTGCAAAAAAGTACCGCTCAGAGGTAAAACAACCCAACCCTGCCTGTATATCTTCAATTCAAGTGTATATTGCCTGTCTGTATATTAGCAGCAAGCGTTAAACCCATCTCTCACCGTTTATACTCACCGTGTTTCCCAACACAATTCTTGTGCTTAACTGGTTGTTTTTTCTCCCCTATATGCATACCTGTATAACAGCTGCTTTGGAACAAACAATAAAACGTGTTGTTTCTTAGAAGAGGCATTCATCAATCAACATTCATGTCGCTTCCAAATTGTAATAAAATCTTCCATATTCTCATTATTTATGTTCCTTTTAAATTCACACATCTAACAAACTTCGCCAAAATCAAATTTATTCCACTTGAGCATTTCGTTCGTCTGCAGAGGACGACCACATTTCAGTGATTACTGACTGTATATCGGTAAGTTTATAAACTTTAAATAAATTGAACACTATTATCTCCGTATGTATCGTAAAATCTTGGTTTGCAGACGTTATTGCGTATATCTTGTGTATACTTTACCTTCTACATGTATCAGTTAAAACTCCCCGCCCTGCCAACGGTCAGAAGGGGACACCGATGGGCTTGGAAAGACCGCCGTCTGTCGGATGGGACGTTAAGCCGTGGCCCCTTATGCGGGAGAGCCATAGCCTGTGCACGCTAAAGAACACACTGGATGACCTTGACGGGAGGCTTACCATCTGTCTCGCAACAGCTGTTCCAGTGGGTCCCCTGCCCCAACCTTCTCTGAGCCTTCGGGGTCCATGTGATCTGGCTATTTAGCCCATGATGTGCAAAAAAGTGCGGCTTAGAGGTAAAACAACCCAACCTTCTACATGAGCTGAGACATTCCCGGTGCATGGAGACCATTGCCAAGGCTCAGTTCTGGTGCATGGAGACCATTGTCAAGGGTCAGTCCCGGTGCATGGAGACCCAAGGCTCATTCCCGGTGCATGGAGACCATTGCCAAGGCTCAGTCCCGGTGCATGGAGACCATTGTCAAGGCTCAGTCTTGGTGCATGGAAACCATTGTCAAGGCTCAGTCCCGGCGCATGAAGACCCAAGGCTCATTCCCGGCGCATGAAGACCCAAGGCTCATTCCCGGTGCATGGAGACCATTGCCAAGGCTCAGTCCCGGTGCATGGAGACCATTGCCAAGGCTCAGTCCCGGTGCATGGAGACCCAAGGCTCATTCCTGGTGCATGGAGACCATTGTCAAGGCTCTTCTCTCTGATATAGGCGACTCGACTGGGATGCAACGGAATTATGTTTCTTTCTTTTCGTCGCTACTGAGATTAGCCTCCAGGTAGTCCTCTTCAGTTGTAATGGTAATGTTGATGGCCGATTCTTTCATTCGGTTGCAATGCAGAACACAAACACTCAGCTAAGAGAGAAAAATCTTTTACTCACTTTAACTGAAAAGCAAACGAATACAATCGCTAGCTTTACGCGTTTCGTTTTTCATAAAACATCAGAATAACATAAAATTTTGGAATGCTCTGGATTTACACTTTGTAGGATTCGCTCGCCCTTCTGAGGGACTGCTATCGCTGATGCTGGGCTGTTCCATTCACTGTTTGGGGTAGTTCCCTCTTTCACGTTTTTGGACAGACGCTGACATCTCGCTGTACTTGCAATCTTTTCTTCTTCGTCTATCAATAATCTCCATGGTGGTGGGGGAGGGGGAGATTTTAATTCCGTCATTAAAGCATTTCTCTTATAACAGTGTTAAATTTATTTAAAGTTTAAAATATGGTACTCGGTGTAAACCATACAGAATCTAGTACATTTATATTTTACGTCTTTGTGAATGCAGTTAATATTTTTGTTCAACTATGAGAATTATAAAGGAAGCATTACTTGCATGGACGTTTCGCCACTATTATGTAAATCAGTTGTTGGGTTGGGTTGTTTTACCTCTGAGCGGCACTTTTTTTGCACACAATGGGATAAATAACCAGGTCACATGGACCCCGAAGGCTCAGAGAAAGGTTGGGGGAGGGGACCCACTGGATCAGCTGTTGGGAGACAGATGGTAGCCTCCCGTCAAGGCCATTCAGCCTGTTCTTAACGTGCAAAGAGTATGACTCTCTCCCGCACACGGAGCCACGGTTTAACGTCCCATCCGACGGACGGCGGCCTTTCCAAGCCCATTGGTGTTTCCTACTGACCGTGGGCAGGGCGGGAAGTATTTGCGGAGATAAGTCTCAACGCTGACCCAGCTGAGCCTCGAACCTGGGAACTACAGATTACGAGCCTGGCGCGCCACCGACTGAGCCGCCCCATGTAAATCTGTGGCGAGCGTAATCAGAGCAAGCGTGAGTAGCAAAAGGGGAGCCTATGCGACTGCGCAATCTACGCTTCGACATAGATCATTGGTTGGTTGATATGAGATTGATAAGACCACTACCAATTTCTACTCACACTATGCCAATAACTATATTATAAATTAACCTGTTTCTTAAAATTTTCAAAAATAAAATATTTTTGTAATTAATTGTTTTGTTTTTTCGACCCTCGCTTAAATTTAAGATTTTTTTTTCTAAAGAGCTGATGATGTTGACAAACATCTTCTCGCAGGCTTCAAAAAATGCAAAGGATCATTTATGTATCTCCTATATAACTTTATTTCCTGGTTATTTCCATTGATATTTTTCTGCCGATAGGAAATCCAGCAAAGTGTCTTTCGAACAGCCCTAAATGTCCCAACACTTAGATTGGTCATAAAAAAAAAATCTAAATTGAAAAATCAAACTTCGATGTTTTATCAAGGAATTATCTCTTTTCAGCTTGCCGTATGGTTTTCCATCTAGAGTGTTGGGTTGTTTTACTTCTGAGTGGGGCGGGGGTGGCTCAGTCGGTAGCGCGCCAGGCTCGTAATCTGAAGTTCCCAGGTTCGAGTCCCAGCTAGGTCAGCGTTGAGATTTATCTCCGCAAAATTCCCCGCCCCGCCCACGGTCAGTAGGGGACACCGATGGGCATGGAAAGGCCGCCGTCCGTCGGATGGGACGTTAAGCCGTGGCCCCGTGTGCGGGAGAGCCATACCCTGTGCACGTTAAAGAACACGCTAGATGGCCTTGACGGGAGGCTACCATCTGTCTCCCAACAGCTGTTCCAGTGGGTCCCCTCCCTCAACCTTCTCCGAGCCTTCGGGGTCCATGTGACCTGGCCATTTAGCCCATGGTGTGCAAAAAAGTGCCGCTCAGAGGTAAAGCAATCCAATCAATCCTATTACTTCTGAGCGGCACTTTTTTGCACACCATGGGCTAAATGGCCAGGTCACATGGACCCCGAAGGCTCAGAGAAGGTTGGGGGAGAGGACCCACTGGAACAGCTGTTGGGAGACAGCTGTTCATGGCAGCCTCCCGTCAAGGCCATCCAGCGTGTTCTTTAACGTGCACAGGGTATGGCTCTCTCGCACACGGGGGCACGGCTTAACGTACCATCCGACGGACGGTGGCCTTTACCAAGCCCATCGGTGTCCCCTACTGACCGTGGGCAGGGTGGGGAATTTTGCGGAGATAAATCTCAACGCTGACCCAGCTGGGACTCGAACCTGGGAAGTAGAGATTACGAGCCTGGCGCGCTACCGACTGAGCCACCCCCTCTAGAGTGTCCATACTAGGGTTTTATATACACCCATTGATATGCTGCGAAATGATTAACAACTGTCCTGCTCTACTGAGAAAGTTTTAACGATTAAAAAAAAATAAATTAGAAATATTGCATCCTTAATCAATGTTAAATACAAACATTACCTGTTGACATCGAATTCAAGAAATACTTTTGAAGGAAAAAATGAGTTTTAAATCCACTATTATGACAAGGTTGGAAAGATTTAAAACTTTCCGACTTTGTCATAATTAGCGGATAAACGACAAAGCTAGTGATAGTCTAGTGGTTAGAACACTTGGTATGCAACTGGGAGGAGTGGGTTCGAGTCCCACTCATCATAGAAAGTATTTTATTGAAACTACTTAATATAGTAAGGAGACAATATATCTTTCTCTCTTTGGCGAGGGGGCGGGGTGGCTCAGTCGGTAGCACGCCAGGCTCGTAATCTGTAGTTCCCAGGTTCGAGTCCCAGCTGGGTCAGCGTTGAGCTTTATCTCCGCAAAATTCCCCGCCCTGCCCACGGTCAGTAGGGGACACCGATGGGCTTGGAAAGGCCGCCGTCCGTCGGATGGGACGTTAAGCCGTGGCAACGTGTGCGGGAGAGTCATACCCTGTGCACGTTAAAGAACACGCTGGATGGCCTTGACGGGAGGCTACCATGTGTCTCCCAACAGCTGTTTCAGTGGGTCCCCTCCCTCAACCTTCTCTGAGCCTTCGGGGTCTTTGTGACCTGGCGTTTAGCCCATGGTGTGTAAAAAAGTGCCCAACCCAACCCTCTTTGGCGAACTTTGGTTTCTTCTGCCATTGTCTCGCCAGTTTTCAAACATTTTAACAACCTTCACGAACCGGACCGAGCCGGCTTTAGCACACCACTAAGTACACCCTATATAAATGGAGGAATTTGCACGAGGGAATATTTATTAATGTTTTTCAGCAAAAACTGTATTTTATATGTTTAGATCATTTGTGTTAAAAACATATTAAATACAGTTGACTCCCAATGCTTCCTCTAAACCCCATCTAAACATGAATATATCTACTATATATCTATATATCTACCCCCTCTAAACAAGACTCCCAATGCTTCCTCTAAAACCTTCAAGACATTGTGGTTTTCTGTGTGTGTTTTAACCTTAATTTTGTATTTGAATGCATATATGTTTGATTGGATCACCCTTGCTGAAATATCAATTGTACCTTTTATTTTTTCAGCTGAACGTTCAGGAGCTTCGGTGGCAGAGACCTTATCTAAGAAAAAAAACATTTCTTTTGTCATAATTCTCTACTTTGTTTTTAGATTACTTTTTTGAAGGTTACGTTGAAGAATAACAAAATAGATTTTATAGAACAGTCTATAAAAATGATTCCTTTTTTCACTTCACTGATATAACTGAAAGGATGAAACTCAAATTCTCTATAAGTGCTATAAGAATTACATTGCTCAAGATTAGACAGGTTATACCATTCAGTCTCAAAGCTCTGGAATAACCACAAATCCTCACAGACATTATCTACTTGCAAATAGACAATTGTTAGCACACAGCATTGCAACGTTAGCGAAATGAAGATAACAAGCTTCGTGATAAGAAAAGCACATCATCTTATGTTACACCGGTGTCTAGGTGGGGCGGGGGTGGCTCAGTCGGTAGCGCGCCAGGCTCGTAATCTGTAGTTCCCAGGTTCGAGTCCCAGCTGGGTCAGCGTTGAGATTTTTCTCCGCAAAATTCCCCGCTCTGCCCACGGTCAGTAGGGGACACCGATGGGCTTGGAAAGGCCGCCGTCCATCGGATGGGACGTTAAGCCATGGTACTGTGTGCGGGAGAGCCATACCCTGTGCACGTTAAAGAACACGCTTAATGGCCTTGACGGGAGGCTACCATCTGTCTCCAAACAGCTGTTCCAGTGGGTACCGTACCCCAACCTTCTCTGAGCCTTCGGGGTCCATGTGAACTGGCCATTTAGCCCATGGTGTGCAAAAAAGTGCCGCTCAGAGGTAAAACAACAACAACTGGTGCCTAGGTAATGGGAATGCCTGCCGATTTCAAAACGTGAAGCGACAACACCGCTACTTACATTTTCGTCCGCTTGGCACTGGCAATCCGCTGTTTTGCTTGTTACTTGCTTTGTAAGCAGTATAGGTTTTTACGCTGTTTACCGCTTGCTTCAAAATTGGATTCTGATTCTGATTTGTTCGTATGTCATTATTTACTGTTTTGTCTACTTTCTGCTGTCTTTAACTAGAAGTCTGAACGATGATGCAGTATTGTGTGATGTTTTGCAGAAGCGAAACTCAGTTTCTATCGAATCTATTCCAAACTGGATCTGCAAGACAAGTGGCTGCATCAATATGTCGGCAACTTTAATTAGAAAAAAATTCTGAAATCACTTTTGAATGAATAATATTTTGGAATCGCAGAAACCTTTACAATATACGGAACTGAGTTGCACTGCCCTAACAAAATATTTGAGAATTTCTGTGTTATGTGAATGGAAATCTTACTATAAATTCAAGATTATAATTTTATCTATTTAAATCTCGATTTTCAACAGCATTCGTCTAGTATTCAAGGACTCATTATTCCCGTTTTTTGTATCTCTGAGAAAGATTCTAGTTTATTGTACTTGATTTGCCATCTGTCTGATTCTTTCTTTCTCTCGACTTGTCCTCGGATTCACCATATGACTTCGACCAGATCGCTATATGCTTACCATTAGCGTTGGTTAGCTTACCGCGGAACGGTGCTGCCCTCATGTGCGCGCTTGCTAACACGGAGAATCGCGGAAATCGGCAGGCATTCCCATTACGTAGGCACCGGTTGGGTTGGGTTGTTTTACCTCCGAGCGGCACTTTTTTGCACACCATGGGCTAAATGGCCAGGTCACAAGGACCCCGAAGGCTCAGAGAAGGTTGGGGGAGGGGACCCACTGGAACAGCTGTTGGGAGACAGATGGTAGCCTCCCGTCAAGGACATCCAGCGTGTTCTTTAACGTGCACAGGGTATGGCTCTCCCGCACACGGGGCCACGGCTTAACGTCCCATCCGACGGACGGCGGCCTTTCCAAACCCATTGGTGTCCCCTACTGACCGTGGGCAGGGCGGGAAGAATTTTGCGGAGATAAATCTCAACGCTGACCCAGCTGGGACTCGAACCTGGGAACTACAGACTACGAGCCTGGCGCGCTACCAGCTGAGCTGCCCCCGCCCCAAAGAGCTACGGAGGTCCAACCAGACTCTGAAATTTAGTTCTCCATGCACGTCTATCCGGAGCTACTGTTGTTACATTAAGCCACTGCACGCCATTTCTGACAAGGTCTTGTTTGACATCATCCACCCGTCGAATTCTAAGTCTGCTTTCTTTCCTGAGGCCTTTAGACACAGTGTTCGTACATCACTTGCTAATCTGTAGTGTTGCATGGTCAAACCAAAAGAATCTTTCCCTAAACAAGATGTTACTCAATCGTGGTTGCTGACTCCCTCATCTTAAACACATCGTATTCGTCGTCTCGCCGTTCCAGGCTCGTAATCTGTAGTTCCCAGGTTCGAGTCCCAGCTGGGTCAGCGTTGAGATTTATCTCCGCGAAATTTCCCCGCCCTGCCCACGGTCAGTAGGGGACACCGATGGACATGGAAAGGCCGCCGTCCGTCGGATGGGACGTTAAACCGTGGCCCCGTGTGCGGGAGAGCCATACCCTGTGCACGTTAAAGAACACGTTGGATTGCCCTGACGGGAGGCTACCATCTGTCTCCAACAGCTGTTCCAGTGTGTCCCCTCCCCCAAAGGGGCGGGGGTGGCTCAGTCGGTAGCGCGCCAGGCTCGTAATCTGTAGTTCCCAGGTTCGAGTCCCAGCTGGGTCAGCGTTGAGATTTATCTCCGCAAAAATTCCCCGCCCTGCCCACGGTCAGTAGGGGACACCGATGGGCTTGGAAAGGCCGCCGTCCGTCAGATGGGACGTTAAGCCGTGGCCCCGTGTGCGGGAGAGCCATACCCTGTGCACGTTAAAGAACACGCTGGATGGCCTTGACGGGAGCTACCATCTGTCTCCCAACAGCTGTTCCAGTGAGTCCCCTCCCCCAACCTTCTCTGAGCCTTCGGGGTCCATGTGACCTGGCCATTTAGCCCATGGTGTGCAAAAAAGTGCCGCTCAGAGGTAAAACAACCCAAACAACCCCTCCCCCAACGTTCTCTGAGCCTTCGGGGTTTTTGTGGCCTGGCCATTTAGACCATGGTGTGCAAAAAAGTGCCGCTCAGAGGTAAAACAATCCAATCCAATCGTCGTTTTGCTGTGCTGTGTCTCCAGTGTCTTCTATCGCTTGCTTCATGAGACCTCAGTTTTGGGACAACAGATGATCAATTCTTCTTGACATATGTTACCATGGACATTTAATTATGCTGGGATCAAAACATACATTTATAATGAGCTTGTCGTAGAGGTCTGATAAGAGACTGTCAATAAGTACAGGGTGTTTCAAATAGGACACAACGTTAAATACGGGGCGGGGGTGTCTCAGTCGGTAGGGCGCCACGCTCGTAATCTGTAGTTCCCAGGTTCGAGTCCCAGCTGGGTCAGCGTTGAGATTTATCTCCGCAAAATTCCCCGCCCTGCCCACAGTCAGTTAGGGGACACCGATGGGCTTGGAAAGGCCGCCGTCCGTCGGATGGGACGTTAAGCCGTGGCTCCGTGTGCGGGAGAGACATACCCTGTGCACTTTAAAGAACACGCTGGATGGCCTTGACGGGAGGCTACCATCTGTCTCCCAACAGCTGTTCCAGTGGGTCCCCTCCCCCAACTTCTCTGAGCCTTCGGGGTCCATGTGACCTGGCCATTTAGCCCATGGTGTGCAAAAAAGTGTCGCTCAGAGGTAAAACAATCCAACCCAACGTTAAATACAAGAGAGTAGAACTTACCCGCATGTACATTTTATGCCATAATATTAGTCAGTTGGCATTACTGTACTCAAGGTTAACAGCCTCTAGCAGTTGAAATGACCTTGTCACGCGCTAGTCTCACTCAATCGAACGTGTATTTATTGATAAGACTTATTGTGCGTACAAATCTTACGAACGTGTGAGAGAGGAGTTTGCGTTGAAGTTTCCTCAGTCTACAGTTCCCAACAAGTCGACAATATCTCGTTTGATTGATAAATTTCGTGACATTGGGTCTGTACAGGATCGAAAGAGCCCAGGCCAGCCATCACTATTAACAGCTGAAGTTCTTGATGATGAGTCTCAGCGTTTAACTCGTTCATCCAGAAAATCTCTTAGAAAGTTATCTTCACAGGTTGGATTGTCACCAGCTATTATTTTCAGGGCTACAAAGAAGTTAAAATTTCATGCCTATCGCATTGGTGTCATTCATGAACTGAAAGAGCCAGACCATGAAAAACTTTTACGGTACTGTGGTTGGTTTTGTTCTTATATTGATGAAAATGGAATTGAGATGTTGGACCGTGTTTATTTCAGTGACGAGGCTTGGTTTCACTTGGATGGGTATGTGAACAATCAAAACAGTCGAATATGGAGCAGTTAAAATCCTCACACTTTTCATGAACGACCATCACACGCACGAAAAATTGGTGTTGGTATACAATTTCCTGTCGTCGTGTGATAGGGCCTTTATTTTTTGACTCAACTATATCTGGTGAAGTTTATCGTGACCTCATCCAACAGTTTATTGCACTATTGGATGTGAGTGAAAGAGAGTGTTGGTTTCAAGATGCCGCGACCGCCTATACTGCAAATGACACAACGGTCATTTTGCAGGAATTTTTTGGTGATCATTTGATTTCAAAAAAAATTTGTGGCCCCCAAGATCTTACTCCTCCAGATTTTTTCCTTTGGGGATATCTCAAATGTGTAGTGTTTCAAAATAATCCCATACACTTGAAGACTTGAAGACTAACAATGAGAGATTTTAAGTATAAGGAAACAAAACATTACGAAAGGTGGCTGCAAATGTCATGAAACGGGATGAACCTGCCATCCAGGTTGCAGGAAATCACTTTCAACATCTGTTGTAAAGGTTGATATATATGTCTCATTTGCATCTTTTGAAATTTGTGTCTTTTGTCAAGTTTAAATCGAAAAATACAATAGAGAGTTGTGTCCTGTTTGAAACACCCTGTATAATTACTGTGACCATACGTCCTTTATTTAAGAGGACAGTCCTTTATTTCACTGCTCTGTCCTTTAGATTTTTTTTTAAATGGCCATTTTGTCCTTTATTTTGTGAATTGAATAGTAAATTGAATAGTAATTGAATATTGGCGCTCAGCACACGGTCCATAGAAACATGAAACTGTCATTTCATGTGAAATGACAGTCACACTCCTGATGCCGAAGTATGATTGATACTTCGGCATCAGGAGTGAGGTGCATGGGAGGCGTCACTTCGGCATCAGGAGTTAGGTGCATGGGAGGCGTCACTTTGGCATCAGGAGGGAGGTGTGTCACTGGTCCACATATAGTGAACAATATGTGGACCAGTGAAAAAACCCCAAAAAAAATCGAAACATTGAAAGAATGCATTTAACCAAATGCAACTTTGACATGAATTGTATACAGTTTTATAAATTTTTAAAACACAAACCTGTTTTATTAAAAATAATTCATTCTTGTGAAAAGTATCAAAAATAAAATTTTTCAAGTAATAATATGATTGTTTGAAATGCTTGTATATGCTTATATTTTATAATAAATGTTATAAAGCTTTTTAGTTTTAGTGAAACAAATAAACGCAACCTGCTCTTTTTTTATAATGAAAGAATTTCTGATTTGTCCTTTATTTCCTCCAAAAAAATATGGTCACCGTATGTATAATACGTCATAGAGTTCTGGGAGACCTATACTGAAAACAAGAAACTTCCATGGTTTATACGAGGGTTGAGCCCAGGACCATTTGATACTCAACCAAATACGCTAAGCAGTTGGCAATCGGGACCATACTCTCTTTCAAAAGTATAATTGATGAGTACCTTTTCCAACATTGGCTTCGCAATAGCTCATAACTTTTGTCACTCTACTTCTAGTGCATCACTTCAGCTTTAGTATCATATCTGCAAATACTAGTTTTGAGGCCATCACCTTCTGAAAACAAATATTCCATTGATGTATCGATGATATGTTCGACATAAAAATATTCGATGTTGTAGCTTATTCCACGTTCATTAATCTTCAGCACTTTTCCATCAGCACTGCACATAACGCACAAAATAGAATCGTGCATTATCAAAAGCTTTGATAATAATTGTGACATTCCTCTTCAACTGAACTACTGTTAGAGTTCGAACTCAAACTTTTAAATAAGAACACAATGACTGAAAAGTGGTTGCATGTCATTTGGCAATTGTCACAGCTACTCTTATTCGAAGATGTGTATCTATACAAAAATTCACTATTAAAATTTCAAAACCACTTTTATATGAACAATTTATGCATTACAAATGATTCATACTTCGGCATCTTGAGTGAGGTGCATGGGAGGCGTCACTTCGGCATCAGGAGGGGTGCACGGGAAGCGTCACTTTGGCATCAGGAGGGAGGTGCATGGGAAGCGTCACTTCGGCATCAGGAGGGTTGCATGGGAAGCGTCACTTCGGCATCAAGAGGGATGCATGGGAAGCGTCACTTCGGCATCAGGAGGGATGCATGGGAGGCGTCACTTCGGCATCAGGAGGGATGCATGGGAGGCGTCACTTCGGCATCAGGAGGGAGGTCACTTTGATCAGTAGCCAAACAAATGGCATTTCCAGGGATTGGGGGAAGAGACACAGCGAGGGCTCTTCCCCCAATCCCTGGAAATGTCATTTGTTTGGCTACTGATCAAAGTGAGTCCTGTGTAAGGCATGGATGTTCGTATTGTCTTTTTACTGTAGTCTTGCCTTCGTCAAAGATCTCTACAGTGTATTAAATTGACATGCTCCTGTCAGATCTCTATGGCAAGCAGCCGCTTGAGAGGTTAATAAAAGTAAGGAAATTGCAGGATATTTGTTTCTATGGTTTTACGAAATATAATTTTTGTTAACAAAGTTGTATTTAAATAAAATAAAATTATTTTTGGAAACAGGCAAATCATGCTATTTTGGCGAAGGTGAACATTTCTGTGTTTGAATTTTTTATTGCGTAATTAACATTTTTGGGTAAAATCAACGAGGTAAAGTAGATAAGTGCGCAACCGGTTCCAAAAGTTGAAGCAATTTGAAGAACGTTTTGCCTACCCTTTACATGGCTGCCGTAATGTTAAGAATGGGCTCGGTTGTTTTACCTCTGAGAAGCACTTTTTTGCACACCATGGGGTAAATGGCCAGACCACAAGGACCCCGAAGGCTCAGAGAAGTTTGGGGGAGGGGACCCAATGGAACAGCTGTTGGGAGATAGATGGTAGCCTCCCGTCAAGGAGAAGTTTGGGGGATGGGACCCACTGGAACAGCTGTTGGGAGATAGATGATAGTATCCGGTCAAGGCCATCCACCGTGTTCTTTAAAGTGCACAAGGTATTGCTCTCCTGCAGACGGACTACGGCTTAACGTCCCATCCGATGGACGGCGGCCTTTACCAAGCCCATCGGTGTCCCCTACTGACCGTCGGCAGGGCGGAGAATTTTGCGGAGATAAATCTCAATGCTGACTCAGCTGGGACTCGAACCTGGGAACAACGATTACGAGTCTAGCGCGCTACCGATTAAGCCACCCCCGCCCCATAAGAATGGGCATTAACAAACTAAGCCTAAGTCGTTAAATGTTTTTTTTTTATTTTTGGTCCGTGAAAATCCGTGTTTTTTTTTTGAGTCCGTGAAAACATTGTATTTAATAAATAAATAAATACCCCCCTCAAGCAGCTGCTTGCCACAGAGGTCTGATAGGAGCCTGTCAGTTTATATGCCAAACTAGAAGGTCTGAGAGGATGGCAGGACCTCAGCAGAAAAACGACACAAACAGCCATGCCTTACCCGGGACTCGAACCCAGGTCCCTTAGATCAGTAGTAAAAAAAGAAAAAATATTAGTTAAAAGATCGCATTTTTTCCAGACTTTTTGAAAGTAACTATTTTGTTTGATACTGCAATTTAATGAAAATAGAAACTTCTTTGTTTATTAAGTCATATAAACACAATACTAAGAAAAGGCGCTTGCTACATGATTGCCAATACATTACATGCTGGCGGCCATGTAAATGGTGGGCATTATTGAGCTTACCTTTAGCTTCAGACTGGGGGCGCTGTAACACAGCGGTTGCTACAGGACTTCTAATTTTAGCCAATGAATAGCAAAACCATCATTCTCTCTTAATTCAAGGAATAGCTTATCGTTTGCATTTCCGTGGGCTGATTAAATCAAGCATTTGGGAAACTTTTGCTTTGTAAGTAACAAACATTATTCGCATTGATTTATATATTTGTTAGCAAATTACGAGGTTAATAATTTTAAGAGAAACTAGTGTTCTGTATATTCAAATCAATATTGTAACGAAGTTTGTAAGTGCCCAGCTTCAATTTAGTGCGAAGGTGCTACTCTTCACCACGCTACTTTTTAACTCTTTTATATTTGAAAAAGGGCATCTCCTGTCTCATCTTAGCCTTTGCTGTTTGTAGGTATGCTTCTAGTGGCATTCACTGAAATTAATTTAGAGATACACAATTATTTAAGAAAAATATAAGTATGGAATTCAGGATACTTATCATTAGTAAAAATTCTACTGCAAGTATTATAACTTTTACAAAACTGACAAGTGAATTTGTTTGATGACAGAATTGTGAGTTAGTGTAACGAATAGCTTCATAAAGCATGAAGTCTCCCGAAATTGCATGGAGATTGATAAAAAGGGGGAAAAACACGTTTACCGTGCATGGACCACCATCCTGCCTGAACCCTGGTGCTATCACACCCTAT
This sequence comes from Ryuthela nishihirai, assembly GCA_038380435.1. Taxonomy (NCBI): domain Eukaryota; kingdom Metazoa; phylum Arthropoda; class Arachnida; order Araneae; family Heptathelidae; genus Ryuthela; species Ryuthela nishihirai. The sequence continues at coordinate 28,141,880 of JAWZYU010000028.1, read as the reverse complement.
GTACCGTTATAGGGTTGGGTTGTTTTACTTCTGAGCGGCACTTTTTTGCACAATGGGCTAAATGGCCAGGTCACATGGACCCCGAAGGCTCAGAGAAGGTTGGGGGACGGGACCCAGTGGAACAGCTGTTGGGAGACAGATGGTATCCTCCCGTCAAGGGGGCGGGGTGGCTCAGTCGGTAGCGCGCCAGGCTCGTAATCTGTAGTTCCCAGGTTCGAGTCCCAGCTGAGTCAGCGTTGAGATTTATCTCCGCAAAAATTCCTCTCCCTGCCCACGGTCAGTAGGGGACACCGATGGGCTTGGAAAGGCCGCCGTCCGTCGGATGGGACGTTAAGCCGTGGCCCCGTGTGCGGGAGAGCCATATCCTGTGCACGTTAAAGAACACGCTGGATGGCCTTGACGGGAGGCTACCATCTGTCTCCCAACAGCTATTCCAGTGGGTCCCCTCCCCCAACCTTCTCTGAGCCTTCGGGGTCCATGTGACCTGGCCATTTTGCCCATGGTGTGCAAAAAAAGTGCCGCTCAGAGGTTAAACAACCCAACCCAACCTCCCGTCAAGGCCATCCAGCGTGTTCTTTAACGTGCACAGGGTATGGCTCTCCCGCACACGGGGCCACGGATTAACGTCCCATCCGACGGACGGCGGCCTTTCTAAGCCCATCTGTGTCCCTTACTGACCGTGGGCAGAGCGGGGAATTTTGCGGAGATAAATCTCAACGCTGACCCAGCTGGGACTCGAACCTGGGAACTACAGATTACGAGCCTGGCGCGCTACCGACTGAGCCACCCCCGCCCCACCGTTATAGGTACGCCCTGTATCCAATGCAAAAGCCTAGATAACATTTCAGAATTCCGCATTCATGCGAACGTAGGAACTGAATATGATCAAGATCAATCGTGGAGGCAGATCCTCATCATCTTATTATTCTCCACACATTCGGGTTATGAAACATAGCCCACGGCTTACGCGAAAAATAAACATAAATTCTGTATTCAAAATCCAGGGAACGAACTTTGTAAACCAAAAAGAATTATACCTATCAGCATTACATTTAATTAAAGTAAAACTAAATTTTAAAAGAAGCAATTAAAACTAATTTTAAGAATATTAGATAACTTGTTGTCTTGCCATAAAGGGTAAAACTTCTGCTAAAACTTCATACAAGGATCCTTAATTGACTGTTAGACTTTTCTTTTTTAATCTGTTTTACTTTCCCCTTTCAAATAAACACCACTTTGTTGAGGAGCTCAGTCGGTAGCGCGCCAGGCTCGTAATCTGTAGTTCCCAGGTTCGAGTCTCAGCTGGGTCAGCGTTGAGATTTATCTGCACAAAACTCCCCACTATTGGTCAGTAGGGGACACCGATGGTCTTGGAAATACCGCCGTCCGTCGGATGGGACGTTAAGCCGTGGCCCCTTGTGCGGAAAAGCCATACCCTGTTCACGTTAAAGAACACGCTGGATGGCCTTGACGGGAGGCTACCATCTATCTCCCAACAGCTGTTCCAGTGGGTCCCCTCCCCTAACCTTCTATGAGTCTTCGGGGTCCTTGTGACCTGGCCATTTAGCCCATGGTGTGCAAAAAAGTGCCGCTCAGAGGTAAAACACCCCAACTCATTTTGTTGAACTTTCAAACCCCATTGGAGGTTTCTAGGGTGGAGTCCCATCTGGGCCAGCGTTG